>JAGSMT010000046.1:1309022-2618045 GCA_029286875.1 Lamproptera curius
AATATTTAGGTCAAATGTTAGTATGGATCCAATGAGGTATATCAAAAGTAGGATAAGATATGAATTGTTTTTGTTTGTATTAGTAATCTATGTGTCCATTTAAAAAAAAAACCTATCAATGGTTGACATACATAATTCTATATGTTAATTGATTCATACGACAATCAAAACATTACCAGAGTCTAATTTGATATATGATAAATTGTTTTATAAAGCGAGCGTTTTTAAATCGCAGCGATCCAACCGCAGCGTTCGAACCGCGCGGCGTGTCGCACGCCCACCCTCCCCGTAATGAGCTCCGGCCTAACTTTCTACACAGCCGCGAAAGTAGCACGGAAAACTTTAACAGCGTCTTCGTTTTGTGCAGCGCCCTCTACATTTTGATCGTTTAAATGTTGTTATATGCTAATTAAGAATGTATTAGCATAACTAATGCCAAATAAAAATATATTTCGTTTTTATGAAGGGCAGGCTTTTCGCTCTACATGTAACAGACTTTTCTTGTGTTATTCAGTTTAGATTACTACAATGCAACGTAAAATGTATGTAAATAAACACGAGAAAGCGATTTTGTTCTATAATAGAAAATGTAAATGCCATTAAAATAAAAATCAAAGTCACCATTATCATTAACATGAACGTTCAGAGTAATATCAAATTTATAGTGAACTATACAAAATAGTTTTTTGTACCGATACGTCTACTTACCAAAAGACGTGAGAACCCGGTTAAAACTAGTTATATTAAACTAGTTGTTATTTTAATAGGGATCTTAAGATTGTGTAGTTCATTACAAAAATACAATTTTATTGTCAACCCCTTCACAATTCGACGACCCTTTCTCACGGTGACCACTGTCCGACGGCGTCTTGTTATTGTTGTGAGAACCGGTTATAACAGGTTTGAGGAACGGCTATTCCGAGAAATACTCGTTTTGATTCCCACACAATATCTGACCGAATGTTTTTTTTAAATGATAGGATCAAGTTGACCGTTATGATCTGTGATGAATAAAATCGAATAGATAAATCTAAAACTGGTTTCGGACTCTTTAAATGTGTAACACAATGAAGGTTTGTCTGTAAATTTCGTCTCAAATTTTGTTAACACGTTAGACCAATGATGTACAATACTATTGACATAGAAATAATTTTAAGGTCTAACAATAAAGGGTTGGTTACATCAGTTGGTTCGAGGGGACATCAGATTCATTCTAACTTAATGATACACGAATCTTGCCAAAGGCAAGAGTCTGGAAACATAACATCAGGTAATACAATAGATTCAATATAATAATTACCTTGTATAAAAATTATTTGTAAGAAAATCTTACATGTTTATACTCGTGTTAATTATATCAAATAAAAGAAGTTTTGTTTACGGCCTGAGCTCGCGAAAAGCCTACGAAATTGACCTGGAGGTAAAAAAATGAAATAGGTGTGTTGAGATGGTCGGTGGTCCTTCCATCCAAAGATGATTTGAAATGTCAGTATTATGGATATTAGGGCTTAAAAAACAGATTAGGTTGAAAACAACAATTTTGGTAAAAGTGGTTGCTGGATATTTTTAAACAAATTAGAACCACTCTCAGTGTTAAATAGTGAGTGAATCAAATTCAATATTGTATACAAATGTTTTTAAATAACATTAGGTATAGTTTAAGTTCTGAATAAAAGCTTGCCTTAATTTTGGGCCATCAATGTTTCTTTGTTTACATCTATTAAGAACCAAAATTTGCTAAACTACATTAAAAAAACTACGTTTGCCGAGCCTCGGTCTCCATTCCAGAAGTTTTCGACTCCAGCGGTCGTCAATTCTGCGGCTAAGTGACCGGCCCACTGCCACTTCAGCTTACCACGTTGTGTGGGACCCTGTCTACGTGGCTAGTGTGGGCTGGATGAGAATAGCCGAAGATCGGTAGCAGTGGCGTGCATTAGAGGAGGCCAGTCCAGCAGTGGACTGACACAGGCTAAAAACGAATGAATGATTATAAACATTCAAGAATCACATCCACATCATCAGCCTGTTTTAGTCCACTGCTGGACAAGGCCTCCCTATCCATTTGGGGTTTGGACCGTATCCACCACGCTGGTCCATGCGGGTTGGTGGGTGGACCGACTTTTACATGCCCATCCGACGCGACATTCAGAATACCACTCCAATTACGTAATACAAGCACCAAGATACCTTACGCGTCGTTGCACAGCGCCTGAGATAAATTTCGGAGCGTCAGTGAAATTTTAATAACTAATTTTCTTGTAGGACTCAAGCCCGCGGCGCGGAATGCCGAGCCCGCGTCGGTACATTATGTATTCATACCCTGTTTAATATGTATACCGGCGGGTTAGCTGCGATATTGGCGCAGTGGAACGCGTTCCTTTTTTGAATAGGTCGTTCGTTTTTTTTTCTTAAATTTAATGGTGTTTTTGAAAAAAGTTTGTATTTGTTATATTTTAAATATTAATAAAAATATCTGTGATGTGTAGATTAAAATACGATTGCAATAGTTCTTAGTAGACTATTATTTGATTTAGTAGGTCCCCGTATTACAGAAACAAAAGGGGAAGTACCAACGCGGTATTTATTTCTGTTGCAAAGCAGTATTGTTTAATGGTTCCTTTATTACTGTATGAATGATTCTGAAACGTTCATTAGGACGTCTTAGAATGCATTTCTTAAGAAATGATCACGTCTATCCAACAAAAAACGTCTTTCTGTATTTAGAGCAAGGAAAATGTTGTCAAATTACCTTCCTATTAATTGGTAATAAATCAGTTACAAGATTACTCGTATCTAGCATCTTCACTTCATCGTGCTGACATATGACATTTAAAGGACGTCTGTAGTTCGATACATGAAACTATTGCGGTGAACCAATATATTCTAAGTATAGTTTAAAAAAAACCAGTTTCTATTTTCAATATATCAAAATCTTATAATTATAAGCTTTAGATGTTCAGTCCATAGTAAGTAATTACAAAACTTTTATAAGTCTCATTTTTCTTCCTTTTTATTATCATTCAATCAACTATATATTGTAAGACTAAGAACATTAACGTACATAATCATATTTTCTTTAAATAACGTTAATATTATAGATAACGTAATATAAAAGACTTTAAATGATATACATAAAGTGTTTGTTTAAACGCAATAGCGTTACGATTAAGCTAACGAATAATAATGTAGCATAACTGTTTCATACTTATATATCCATCCATTGAAAAGATACATAACGTTGTCCAAAACAGTATTATGTCTAAGACATTGTAAAATTTCATTGTTGTACCATCCTAACAAACATTTACACGACAAATATAAAATGGTCCCCAACCCTCTGTTTTATCTTAAGCCCGATTATTTTAATGGCATCGGTGGAAGCTCATCCTTATCTGGATGAAGGAAAGCTCAGAACAAAGGGTGGGGGACAAAAGTGGAAATTACACGAGAAAATTTTACAATTCAGCATCTTTGTGTTTTCGTTCAAGATGGCGCGGAGTTGCCAGACGCGTAAAAGGGAGCTAGCTGAAAATTTGTTTAAAAAAATTAATAAATTTAAGTTTGTGTTTGAAATATGTGTGTAAAAAAGGTTATTTTTATCGCGATAAATAAAACAGCTTTGCGGATTTCATCTCAGTTTAAAACTTAACTTTATTTTTTTTCAATATATACCTGACTTTATTATTTATCATGTATATTTAAGGACAAACGTATTTTATATTTTTTTGAATGAGTTTTATACTTCCCATTAAGGTCGAAAGGTTTTTGAGTCGCTTCTTCGTACTGGCCATTGCATTGAATGCAGATTCAAGGTCAGTTGTAAAACTTAGCAGCTCATAGCGCAGGTGAAGACGTATCGACAGAAATTAATAAGTCCAGAACGTTTTCTTTATTTCTGCAACAAAACAAAAAACATAATAAAATAATTATATAGTTCAAATTTCAATCTCAGTCAAATTTCGCTCAAAATAAAAATACGATCACCTAAACAACTAACACCTAACTTTGAATACAAACACACAAACGACATAATCGAAAGTAAATAACGAAAAACAAATAGAGTTACGTCAAAGATTAACTAATAAACTATAACTAACTAATTATACTTTAGCAGTCAGGCTTTAAGATACCTTTTGTCAGGCTAAGACTAACTAATAACTAGCTAAAAATACCAGTCACCTTATATTAGTATTTTAGTGATAAATAATATTCATTCTCACTAGCAACCATCTTGTCTTCAGCGTAACAGGAAGTCGGCACAATAGCGACGCCCGCCGACTCTTCTTTGATCATCTCGTTAATTAACGATGTACCCTCCGCTTACAGCTAGCCTAGCTAGCACTTAATTATTACCTAATGAACACCTAATTAGATATTAATTAATAATCAAGTCGTACGTTGGGATCACGGTGTAAATAAAATGTACAAAAAATAAAAAAAATGTTTACGGTGAAACATTTACAAAAAGTTTACGGTGCCGGATATGTAATTTTTTTAATAGCATAGTATGTTTTTTTAGGTTTAATTTTAACGTTAGAAATAGAGTTCGTAATGCATACATTTTCATATATACACACTGCCAAGAATTCCAATTCCTGTAGGTACTTACTTTAGGCCGTATTGTTAACTCTCTTCTCTCTTAACTTAAAACGTATTTGTTTGTACTCTTAATAAATAAACATCTTATAATACTAACGTTGTCAACATTCTTAATAAAAAAATGGTATCTAAAATAAACTTGTCAACGAAGTAGACCCACACGTGGTAATAATTGTTAAAATACTTAAATAAAAACTAGTTTTTATCCAAAACTGGTACGAAACTAGTTTTATTCTATTCGTTTTGTACTACATTGTCAGTTTCCTTGAAATGCGGACACGTGTTCCAACTAGTATTTTTAATCAATAGATCGAAGGGTTGGATCCGGTTCATACCAGTTAATACGAGTTTAGCTTTTTTTTATTTTCTTTTTTTAAGTTAATTTGTAGCGGCTAGTATTTTTTCTTCAAAATTATTTTGTTTAAAAAAATTATAAATTGTTTAAATGTCGTGTAATGTATAACATAATGAAACTTATCGTATTATCATTCGTATGTACTGTATTATGTTATTTCATTAAGACTTTACTAATATGTTGAAGGTGAAATCATAACAATTTTGAACATTTCTTGACACCATTAATAATATAAGAAAATACTGAAGAGCGTGATATGTACTATTATTATAAATCTATCCCATAATCAACATAAAAACAAAACCGCAATATTTTCAAAACTTTTAGGTCTCGCATAATACTCCAAAAAATAAAAAATAATTTCTCGAACCTAAGTCGTCTTAGGTCTCGCATCATGGCGGCATTCGCGCCATTTTATTCGCTGTGGAAGTGCGGCACGCGGGCCGGGGGTAAGATGCAGAGATTTTATAGCTCGGTAACGCTTTTAATGGCTTATTTGCCCGTCCTTCTGGGGGGTCAACCCCCGTTATATTGCCAATTTAATTCGCACACGAATACAACCATCTTTGATCTAGCGTTAAGATTGTATTATAAGTGAAAGTTTCGTTGGTAACGATCTCTTTTAACCAGAAGAATTACTTTTAGCATATTTGGATTTTTTGAGTAATAATAGTAAATATTAACTGCTATATATAAGTTAAATATGTGCGCATAGTAATTGTTTATTTTTTATGTTATTTTAAACTAAATAAAAAAATCAAATATACGGTTTCGTCAACGCCACTAAGCGTTATATATTGCACTGTGCAGAATTCTATGAAATTTTAGCCTATTTTCAGAACGAGATTTGCTAAAAAAAAATTATAAAATGCATAGATTTCTGTAGGACATTTAATAACAATAGATTACAAAAATACAAAAAAATATTTTTTGGATGTTCCTACACATAGAAAGAAAAAGTGTTGCTATCACTAAACACTTCTTAATAATCTTTACTAAGGACAAATTTTAATACCTACCAAAAAAATAAACAACCAAAAAAATATAATTTGAACGTTTTCACTGCGAGTATATATCAAAGTGACATTTTAAAAAAAGATTTCAATGCTGGACAAATTTTAGTTCAAATTAATTTTATAAGAATAAGAATAACGTACTTTAATGATATCTTTTATCTATTAAAAATATATGGTAGAACTGTATTTGTGTCGATTAAATTTATACGTTGTCCAACTTAGAACTCGTTCATCCAAAGCGGCAATTATTATTAAAACTTCACAAGAGCTATTAATATAAACTTGTAGATTTAATTAAGAGTACAAACTAGATTCCTTCGATTTCACTCCAACGATCGAACGTCTTCAAAACTTTTAATGGAAATATATAGCTCTACAAAATTCATTGAACATAAACAATAACAGTAGTCACATCTTTTGACTTTGACTACTGTTTAGTTTCAATAAATTCAATAAATAATTATTGATTGTTAATTAATTCAGCGTATAAACCAATATATCGGTACAATTTTGTAGTTTAACTTGAAAATGAAATGTGGGCAAACTTAAAGAAATTATATAAATAATAGTGTAAGCGTTCTTCACTTAACCTTTAGCAATATTATAGCTTAATGAGTAATAACAGCACTTATATATTATTATTAGTACATTTACTCAGTCACCTAGTTCGTTTAGTCGCAAGTGAACTATAAATGGAAAAATGTTTATTTCTGTCATTCCCCTTTTCTAGAGATACAGTTATTTATAATTATGAAAAACATTGCCTGATTAAAATTCCGTGTCAAAATTTTGTTCTGTTCTCCCTGCCTATTAGGAAACGTAAATGTTTTCTGAAGAATATAGACTATATATAGAATATAGACTAAGTATCACGACTCGGACAAGAAATCATCAAAGCTGCGGCTCTTCATAATCTGCATCGCGAGCCGGCATTGTAAAGCAAACATTATCCATTGTAATCCTCAACTAAAATCGATACCTTTTTACCTCTCAACCCCTAGCGAAAATTTTCAAACTACACCCGACGCCACCCCGATTTCAATTTAAACGACAAAGTATTATTTAATTTCTGCCGTCTTTTCTCCATTGTGCGACGGGGGTAAGGGGCCCACCTACCCTTAAGACGTCGACCATCCCTCTCTAGCATTGGTGTTTGCTAAAAAATCCGGGGGTGAGACAAGGATGGGTATAACCAAGAAGTTTCGCCGACGATTTCTTAATGACGTCATATAGATTTATAGATGTACGAGCGTTGTACCCCCCAACCCTCTGTAGGGGGGAGGAAAAGTTTTTGTTGCCCCTTTTATGAATAATTAATGTATTTTTTTGTCTCGCGATGTTTTGCTTTTGCAAAGCCGGGAATAGTGTGGTAATATTTGGAGATATTTAAGATTGTTAGGGAAATAATTAGTGGCACCTGAGTAAATACATTCGGCAAATATGCTTAATTGTTTATTTACTTCATTGTAAGGCTTGTGGATAGCAATAATTCGTTAACAGGTTTTTGATTTGAATTTGAACTTTATATAATCGAAAACTTTAGAAAAATGGCTTTTATGGGCCTTATTTAAATTTTTTATTCACAATCATAAAATACGTTAATAATTGTTTTCCTTTTGCTACTGAGTTATTGTTATTAATAGGAAACTTATTTAAGACCATCCCACTCTCATCAGAAACGTTAAAGAAAATGAAGGCTATTAAATTATTCGAAGTTAAATTACTATTTAATTGCCTAAATCACATAAACAAACTATGTTATGGCGCGTTATTAGTAAACATCTATATAATTGTTACAGCTATTGAGGTTTAAACAGCTCAATTCCGAAGCATTAGCTAAAGCCATTTTAATTCCACTGCTAGCTTTAAAGGTATAAAACGCGGAGACGGTTCGGAATCGCCTAAAAAGCAGTAAAGCACGTAATCTTAAGGCCTTCGCCTAATATTGTATGAGAGACACGTGCTTGTTCGCTATGTAGTGGGGTTGTGCCACAGACTAAATAAATTGCGGCTTATGATAGATATTTAAATTAATTATGGCATAGATAAAAAAGATGCAATCGAATATATTAAGCATTGATAGCCGATAATGATTGTTAAAAATTGATGTAAATTATGTGGAACTTTGAATAAGTTTTGGTGTATTTCGATGGATTCGACGACATCGCCAGAAACTTGCGTATTAAAAAAA
Organism: Lamproptera curius; assembly: GCA_029286875.1. Classification (NCBI taxonomy): domain Eukaryota; kingdom Metazoa; phylum Arthropoda; class Insecta; order Lepidoptera; family Papilionidae; genus Lamproptera; species Lamproptera curius. The sequence goes on from JAGSMT010000046.1 coordinate 1,317,184, forward strand.
AGTATACCTCACTAGTAGAATTGTAAACTGAATTTACCAAATCTGTTCTGAATGACAACGGTAATTTTATATCTCGGTACTCTAAATAAATTACATTTTTTTTCATGATAATTAATATGAAGATACTGTTTTCTGTTTTCGGTTCGCGGATCATCACATATTCTGGTACCACCATGTCTTCTGTCTCCCAAGTGTGAACGTTGCTTTGTTCCGATTTAACGGGCACCCAATTTACCTACAAATGTGTGACCACATGGATATATGCATCAGTTATTATCGCTTTTATAAAGCCTCACGAGCAAATCTGTTTCTTGTTTATATCTAACGTCAAATGACAAAGCTATTAATTAGGCAAATATCCTACATGTTATTACTTCTATAAAATATTCTTCACCTTGCGTGTAGTGCTATCAAATTTCATAGCAAACAACTAAGTATAGACATTCCATTCTATCCATTTTTAACAAATAAAACATCAAGCTCGTTACATCTCGCGTCGCATACATAATCCGTATCAGACGACAGCCGCGGCGAATACAGGAATCTTGGGCGGTCTAATCCAGTAATTACGCATTTTAATGGCCCTCGCTCGTGGGCGTTTTAATATTCCGCTCCCAGTTCGTGGATCAGGGGATCCACCTTCCCCGACCCTAGACTTTATTGTGTACGTTTAATTGTTGCACGTCACGTAACCTATCGGATGTTTTCATTACAGCGACTTTAAGATGCCTTATAGGAGGCTTATATGTCTGCCTGCTGTTCGTAATGAGAGCCAACTAAAAATGTAGAACGATAAGTAAGAAAGGAAGTAAGTACAAATTGATGATGTACATATTGGTGATGGTTTAATAAGAAATGTAACAGTAACGGTTTCGCCAAATAGGTGAAATTTTTTGGTCTATAATGTTAGTTTATTTAATACTTAAGCAAAATAAAACAATATTTGTCATTAATAAAATATGTATAATTTACTATACCTTAATGAATTAACGTAATCGTAAATAAACTCAATTGAAGAAGAAAATAACAAAACATTAGATACTAAAAGCCGACGTAAGACATTACTTTCCCGGAATACGATATAATTACCTCGTTCAAAACATATGAAAACAATCTTTTAAAGCGGAAACAAACGGAACGAAACATTTTCAACAAATCGTGTTTAAATTCCAAACACGAAAACAATCTTTCGCCACAAAAACAAAAACAGAACAATTACCCAAAACAAATTAGTTCGAAGCGCAAAAAAGGTGCAGAACAAAATTACGCCATAAAACTGATGAAGCGGGATGTCCCCAGTGGGATGTTGAACGTGAATCCCCATTCGGCGGAAGGTTGCAAAACTACCCGATGCGAAAGACGGCGGTGGCATTATTAAAACACCGCTTTCGCAAAGTTGAAATTAAACATGAAAAAGCACCCGCCCCCTACACCCACCCGTGGCTGTACACTATTCCAGCGACTCTCAAACTCTATTTTAATACTGTCTTTGTTGCAGGCATGACTATTATTTTTCCTTATATATCAGCTAAATTAGACAAGGAATATGCACAATAATGACCCGCTTGGCATAGTTGTGACCCTAACTGTTACAGAAAAAGGAGTGAGTTCGATTCCCGCCATGAGAGAAATATTGCGTTTTTCTCGTGTTTTTCTCGTGTCTGGATATTAGTATCTGTATATTATATATTTATTTACGGAATAATTTTCCGTGTATTTAACAGGAACTAGTTTCGTCAGAACAAGCCTTGCTTTTTTTAGATCTAGTTGTGTAATGCATCCAAAAATATTATTATTACTATACATATTGAAAAAAAACCCATAGCCACATGGCAGAGCTCGTATATTTGTTATTGTTTAGTCTGTCACAAAATATGTCAATAAAAAAGCTAAATATTCCTATAATTGGCTTTCTTTAAAAAATTACTATATACTAAACTTTAGACTCTAAATAAGCCTGAATAACACTTATTTATATATTAGACTAAATTTAAGGCTTTGATTGTGAATTTATATCAGTGTAGATTATGATGTTTTAAGCGTAATCGGACGATGCCAAAACTTTTTATTTTTAATAACAATTACTTTTTAGAACTCCTTTTATGTAAAATAAGTCGTTACTATAAATACAGTGCCTTTTTTATGTGCCTATCAGACACAAAGTTTTATAGCTTTTGCTTCACGATGACGAATTTCTATATTCACTTTCATCCCATTTCAACCCCTATTACATCCCCCATAGTTTGTAACTGTATAATTGCTAGAAAAACACTACTTATGGCTTGTTTCGAGTATCCAGACATAAAATTTCATTTTTTTTTGTTCAACAAAGACGATTTCCACATGAACATTCATGCCATATTTCAACCCTTTAAACCACGTTTATGAAAATATAGAATAGCCTATGACCTTTCTCGAAATGTATTCTAAGTATATACCAAATTTAATTGGAATCACTCAAATGGTTTAGACGTTAAAGACGGACAGACAGAGTTACTTTCGCATATATAACATAAGTAAGGATATAACACTTTAAAGTACCTTCATTGAGTATTAATTTAAAGAGTATTTTAATTACCAAAAACTATGCAATCAACAAGTGTACATGTGTACAGAACAAGTTTAGATTCGATTATTGTAATTAACTACCGTAATACCGTTATCGTTAAATAACAGTCGCCATGATAAAATACAGATTTATAAATCTAACGTGGGTTTGAGAAACGCCAGTACATTTTATTCCGCAGCAGAAATTTGTAAATTTATGTAAATTTCACCCCGTCTTGCCGGGGATGAAAAGTTACACCGGATGTGGTTTAAGGCATCTAACTTGAGATACGACTGGAAAGTTTTGACATACAATTGCGTTATTCGCGAACGCTGTGTTTGTTACATTCTAGTATACAAATTTTGTGGAATAATTAAACGGTAAAGGTGCATAAATGAGAATAGCCGAAGATCGGAATCGGTGGCGTGCGGTAGGGGAGGCCTAGGTCCAGCTGTGGACTGACACAGGCTGATGATGATGATGATGAAAGGAAAAATCTGCTTTTGGTCTAGTTTCATTCGTGCATACAAAACATGAAAAGAGCTCCGTGTGAGCTCTTAGGTTTTTACTTATATTTTTTCTAATTACAGTGGCACAAACGAAACTACAGCCTTTTATAGATTAGAAAAATAAATTCAAATAATTTCTTTCAGTTTCAATAAATTAATTTCAGTCAAAACGTATGTTCGTGTAAACCACCGTTTTAGGCACTAACGTAGTTAACCCAACTTTATTTAAAGTATTACTATAGATCTTTAAATAAAAAAAAAACTTATTGTGTATTTGAGCTTAAAGTTATTACCTAGATATAAATAAAAAACTGTCTATAACAATTTTTGAAAATAATTCATTATTAAATAACCTATTATGTTTCTTTATAATAAAACAAAAACTGTTTTAGCGACCTTGTTACGAATAAGTTTCTTCTTTAAGCGTTAATAGATTGATTTGTAGCAGTTAAGGATGTTTATTATTTAAAAAATGAATATTTCGTAGTAAGTGACGCTAAAAATAAATTTCTACTTATCTACGAACGATAAGGATATCTGGCAAAGCCTCCTACATCCCTCCGACAGGAGGGTCATTGACCCGATGTCGTAAAAACCCGCGCTTTGTACCAGCTATTAAATTATTAATTAGTTTTTCTATTTCATTATTTCTTCGCTTTGATATTGTTTTTTTATATCAATGCTTAAGTATTTAACATATTAACTAATGTTTCAGTATGGTTTAGAAGCAAAATTTATTTAATACTTTTATTTTCTCATTCATATTTCGAAATGTCATTACAAGGGTGCTACTACAACCAACGCTAAAATAATTTTAGATTTGCTCTACATAGAGCCTAGATATACCTTCTGTACTTAAAGAACACCGATCTTTTCAGATTATTTATAATCGTAATAAATACCAACTCCACTTTTACATCATAAGCATCAGCAGCCCGTGATCATAGATGCTGGAAAGAGTCCGAAACGTCAGGAATAAATGTAGGCAATTAACACGATAAATCCGTAAAAAAAGTGGATTTAACATGCATAACAATCGCTTAAATAAAAGAAATTATTAATTACAATTACATTAATCAGAAATAAGTAAAATAACGAAAACATTAACATTAATAGCCAAAGCATCTAAGAAGCAATTATTACACGCATACTAAATACAGCGAATTGATTTCTCAAGCGCTCAACAAACAAACTTGAAGCATCGAAAACCATAATAAATTCACTTTAAGTAAATTAAGTCGCGCAAATATTAGACGCATTAATTATTTGTCCCGAAGTTTACACTCGAATTAATTGGATTCGTACATCGAATGAACATTTACATGTTTATTCCAATTTTACGCTTATATTTCTATGGTAAAGTATAAAGACTTTAACTTTACTTTGGATAAAAACTCTAAGATATGATTGAGGAAAAGCTTCCTAATTGTTTTCCTAATAAACAACTTGCGAAATTGTTACATATCCCGCGCAAGGTCTAGTTAAATAAATTTTTATCATTTTACGAAAAATAGACATAGTCATAGACATTTACTTTGTTTTGAGAAATAGACACACATTCGGAAAAGAAATGTTAAGAAAAAATGCATATATATAAAATACTTGAACAGTAAAACAACGCAACAATAAATAAGATTGTCAATAAATATGTTTAATATTAAAATTAAAAAAGATGATACGCTAAATGTATGAAAACATTGAAATAACGTCTTTTAATTAAATTACTACCCAATTATTAATATATGTCGTTGAATCGCTGATTTTCATTTTCAGTGCCTTTTCGTAACTGGCATTGAAAATGAAAACCTGTAAATGAGAAGGAATAACTTAACATTTAATATACGGTATCTATTAAATTACCATATACTAAGAAGACAATGAGGAAAGGCGAAGGACTTCTTTAAACAAATCGATAACAATCTATAATAAATAAAGATTACAGCATTATGCTAATATTAAGGCGTTCCAAACATATTACACATTGTGCGCGAGGTGTATAGGAAAGACGCGAAGAATAAACACCTTACATTCATTACAACAGCTACATTTTAACAATATTCTTAAAGCTTGGCAAAAATGTAAAAAATAATTAGAGTAATTTAAGAATTTTATCGCTTAATAATTGATATATTGATCCTTACATCAAACTGGAAAAGTGATAACATTTTAACAGCATGAATAAGGTAGTGTCGCCGAAGATGGCCCAGTTCCTAGGATAGCCCAATTTTAAATAAATACATCTATGATAATTTGAAACACTTGAAATTTTGCGGGTGTATTCTACTAGTACCATATACAAAAGGGCAAGTGTATTTCATTACCGGCGCGTCGCCATTTTGAAGACAGATGACAGTTTGCTCGTTCATATCAAGACGATACACGTTTTATAACCTCCACTATCTAAATCCTTTTAAAAATTAACAAATTTAAAACAAAACTCTTTACTCTAAACTATGAAAATTCATATTTAATCTATTTATTAGCCAATTACATAAAGGTGTTATTATTTTATTTCGTTTTTTGGTATTTTTTAAGATTATATTCAATCCGAGTGTAATTTCTTATCATGGCCCATAGCATAATTCCCAAAGATAGCCCGGGCCTTTCTAGGGTTATTGGAATATAGTGTTAGTATATTTTTGTGTTTGTATGATTGTATTTTCTGTCTGCGCACGTTTCGGACTATATGTTGGATTGCATTAAATCTTGAATTAGGTACCTGTAGTCCAACTTAAAAATAGGGCAAGTTTCAACAAAATCGCTCAAGTGGTTCTTGAGATTGAATAAGCATGTATTAATTTTGAAGTCAGCAATTTTATTTTTAAATAACTATTGGGTAACAATTTGTCTTTGTTTACTCTAATTTTATCGCAGATTGAAATGGACCCTTCTACTAAGAAACAGCGATGAGGAATAGACCGAAACACAGTTGTTTGTTAGTTGTTGTTTTAAAGTATATTTTGATTGATCTCAAAGTTAATCTTCAGTATTCTTTGATAGCCCATCTATGAATGGCATAAAAAAGTATTTAAGAAATAAAACTAATTTATTTTTATTTTTGATAAATGATACTTTCATCAATTTCTCCAAGTAAATTTTATTTTATTTATTAGTTTGTTCTTATTTTATAATTGATTTTATTTTATATATTTAAGATAGCCACATTAAAATTTTTCGTTGATTTTATTACCTTTTATGAATAATGTTGTGAGAAAGATGTGTTTTTATTTTGATGTTTTATGATAAAAGTGTTAAAGTGCTTATAATGCATATATTTTCATTAATATTTTTCGGGCCATCTAAAGTGACCATCTTCCCAATACCATGTTTTTAAAAAGTGTTTACATTTGTGTTCAAATGCCAAAAGCTGTACTACTTTTTTAGATATCTTGTTTCTCGAATAAATATATTACAACTTCCGTTAGGTTTTTTGCTTACTCTACTTATCTGCAAGATTTTACAAGGTTTTGAAATGAAGTGGGCCTTCATCGGCGCCTGTACCTTACTGCTATATTGTACTTAAAATACTATCTGTCACCAAAAATACGAATACAACAGCATAGAATACAATACCAATAGTTTCTCAGCATATACATATACTGTTGTACAAATCAAACGCAATAGTATTCGTTATAAAATTATTAATACAGGCATTAATACATAAAAATATGGGACAACAGTACCAATACAACAGTACCCCAGAAAACAATACCAATAACTTCTCAGCATATACATATATATAAAGTCTGTACGTCGGTTCGTACATAAAACATTGTGACTGCGTTTGTCATAGCGCGCCGCGAGTGGCAAGTTTTAATAGAAATTTAAATTAGCCGAGCTTTGGTGAATTCGACTTGAGACGGCGTTCGGGCGGAATATTAGTGAAAATGCAAGAATTTCATAACGTATTTGGGGAATTTCGTATGGGAATATGGCCAAATTAAGGCTATGAATGTTGGTTGGCTGGGAAGTGAAGATAACTGTTATTATCATCATTCTTATATAGTTCGAGACGTATATGGCGTTTATTTATTTAGTTCACATACAATTGTTACACTTAATACAAACAAATAAATTTAGAGAAATACTAATTTGTATTCTTAAATGCACAATCAATTACAGGTAAACATATCATGCAAAAATATGGTGGCCTAGCACATTGACAAATTTGTTTTATGAAAAGTAAAAAAAAAATCATTGCGTTGAACATACTCGTTTAATATTTACGTAATAATAAACGGTAATGCGATTGCTGTTTATTTTTATTTACCGTCACTTTTGAAAGCAGTCGTAATTATCGTTTCAGGGCCCACTGGGTGACTTCACAAAACGCATGGTAATTTTTTCTGACAGCTTCATTCCTCATGGAGACACGTACAGAAGGTGATCTGTCCAAAAAACATAGTTTAAACTTAACTAAAAATATATTTGTATTAAAATAGAGCTTCATAACAGTGGATCTGGTAACTTTATGCATATTTATTAACAACGCTAGTGTTAGACTGCTACTAAATATGAATACTGTATTAAAACAAAAAAATATAATAATTAATATTCATATAAGAAACGCAAAGTGTATGTGTATGTATGTTTGAAGAAAGTATTGTATATATATGTGGTAACTTTATAATAACCACGTAATAACGTAACTTATTGAACACCATAACTTATAGCACACATTTTTGCTACTTCTAAACAAAAACGAAACTACTAAACAATGCATTTTATACCTTTCAAACATCAAACTTTAAAAATAAAAAAATTACCTTATTTAAATATCTAACCAAATCACACAATCAAAACAGTCTAGTGCAATCAAGGAACCCGCGCGAAACACAAGCGCTCTTATTGTCAAAGAGTGCTCGAACTCGGGCGCCTCGAGCGGTGTCTTTCGTAGCATCTAGAGCGAATCGAGCCTTTTCGAGCGCGGCGCTCGTTTCGCCCAAGTTTTGATAGAATTTTCAATTACCTTGCTTTGTTTCAAGTCCCGCCAGATGTGTCTGAACATTGTGCGAGAATAGTTTGTCTTTCGAAAACGTACCCCCGCATACATATGTAAGCTGTGTTCCTTAATTGTGGCGCGCGCAAAATTTTGCCGCTTTCTTTGCGTATTTGAATTCACGTAGTTTGTATAATGAAGTTTGTTTAATATTTTTAATGGGTATATATAGTTTTTTGTGCGCAATTAATTATGCAAAGGAGAGCTTAATGCCTTAGAATTAAATATGTTTCATAGGTATATTTATTATTTTTGCGTGATTAAATATGCAATGGAGAGATTAACCCCTTAGTCAAATCACAAACAGTTGACTAGACAAGGAAGTCTTATTTTTACGAGTAAAGATAAAGCCTAATGAACAATTTTTTTTGCGATTCCTACTACCTTAATCTTTATACGTTCTACCGCCAGAAGTAAATAAGACACGCCATTTATAATAATTATAGTATAATAAACATAAGCACGCAAACATAAAGGCGTCCTTATTGGGCACCGCCGCCATATGCAATCCTCATGTATTTGTTTTGAATGCCTGAAATTTGGCGCCAAAAGTGTTAGTTGGTATACATTTTTGAAGGCTTTGTTTTAGTACATTTCATGTCTTACTTTGTTATGGTATAGCCACGTATATATGCTATAGTATAGAGCAATACCCAAGCACACAGCTGAACTAATCATAATAATACTACCATTCTGTTTAGCTCAATCAATAAAAATGTGCCACTAAAACTATCAAAAGATAACCGTATTATGGAGCGTAGTAACCGTATTATAGAGTCATTATCGCAGTAAAATCAGCCAAATAGGTTTCGTTCGATACTATGTAATACGTACGTGAAAAAAATTAAACCTAGTTTATATTAAAGCTAGTTAGTTCCCGCTAACAGCATACCATCTAGTCGCACTGGCGACTTGGAAATTAATTAGCTGAGCCGAAAATGAAGTTGAAAAATTGATTAAAGCTCTCGCCGACCGCACAGAGCCGGCGTACAGCAGCAGGAAACGACGAAGTTTCGCGAAGGGGTAGGGGATTCGAAGCCGCGGGGGGTGAGTGGGGGGCAAAAATGAGCCACGAGCCACGAAGACGGATCGGGGAAGTTTAAAATTAGAACTCGCCCGCCCCACCCCCCTCTCGCCCCTTCCGTGTAGAACGTCTGGAATGTTCTCGAAAATTCGAACGGTTTCTGGAAGCGGGTAGCGATTTTTTATAGCCTAATGTAACTAAGCTCGGTAAGGTTGCGTTAAAGGAGGGAACATTTCAAACTGCTTCCGTTGATTCTGTTGCTCAGTTTTTATTGTATATGTATATATGTAGTTAGTTAGTAGAAAATATCATCTTAAAAGTGTCAACATTAGAGGTATTAAGTGTTTGAATTGAATTGAATTTTAATAACCGATGTTTTATTTTATTTAAATTTCATATTGCGCAGGGATTTAACATAACATACTTCAAATTCCTACTTTATTGCCCTGCTTGTATTGTCGTTTAACTGAAAAATAGAGACGAAAGATAATTTTACCCTGTAGAAGGCAACGAAATATTTTTTCCCTCCCCATAAGAAAGGCGGCATAAAGCGCCAAAAAAAGCCTTGGTGATAATCTATTGAAATAAATAAATATTGGTGTGTCTATTTGTAACATTAAAATAACATTTATTTTAACGGCAAAGATATAACAAAACAACATTTGAAAATTTTATCTTTCTCTCTGTTTGTTTTGACTTGCCTATGGAATGGCTGCTGCGGTTTTGACGGTACTTTTACTGAAACATAGCAGATATAGCTGAGAGTAGCTTACGCCTCATTTTTGAGAAAAAAAAGCATAACCATGCGGACGATGACGCAGGCAATAGCTAGTCCTTCAATGAGAACTAAGTATATGAATCAGACTCTATTTTGACTAAACTATGGGTATTCTCTGAATCCGACCACGTTTTCACACTAGGTGGTTAACAGTTTTCTAAAATAGTATACACTCCTTTATTTTTAAAAAGACATAAAATATGTTTTTTATGTATGAATTATAAATAACACAGATTGATGAAAATTAAATATTTGTAAAAATAAATAAATGATTCGATATTAAAATGATGTAGTAATACAAAGAGTTAATGGTCTAGTAAAGCTAAGGTAGTTTGACTTTTTGTACGTCATTTGTTACGTTAATAAGTCAATTAATCTAACATCAAGTTTGATGTTAGATTAATTGACAATAATCAATATTCATTTAATCAAATTTAATATTTTTATTACATATTTATTATATATACTTGATATATATATTACAGTTTTTACGCAGAGCGGTATCTGACTTCTACAACCCAAACTGCATTCGATGGATGAGTCAATGTTCAGTAAATTTGAAGGCTGGGACCGATTTTTTTACATGCCCTTCCGACGCCTGGAACAGTTTACTTTTAGGTTAATTAGGTTAGGATTGGCTTTTATTGTCCTAAGTAACCAGAAAACAAAGGTGGCCCAAATTGGTTTCCCGCAGGTTTCGAACCCTCTTCCTCAAGGTTATAAAGCGAGGAGCAATGCCACCAGACCATGGTAGTCTTTACTATACTGTTATTTTACTTTTCTACTTCATACGAAACAAAATATATGGTTAGTGGTCACTGACAATGAGCGTTTATTTGTAAAAACAAATAAATACGGCGTAATATTAAAAATAACATAAGCGAAATATTTAAACGCGAAATCTCATTAAGGGAACAATTTGAATAACAAAACCGGACCAGCGCTTTATGGAGCTCGTTATCGGGCAAAATATTACAAAAGCCGAAACTATCGGTTAAAACTCCCAACGACATTCCGAATAACAGAAGCAACGGTGAATAGGGTTGCCACAATTATAAGAGAATCTTTATTTTTATAGAGTATCGATTTTTTTATCGATTATTGTATTCAAACTGACATTTTAGCAAATTGTACTTGGATAAAAAATATCATATTTTTATATAGTCGGTTATTGAAAGATTTTGGAGACTTGAAGGTTACTTAATACAAAATACTTTGATTTTGTAGTATAGTAATTTTAATCCATTTTTAATAGCGTTATTATTAAAAAAGGTTTCCATTATTTCTTACATAAGTTGCTACTTATATTATCTGTACTATGCAAAGACTAACTTGTAGATAATGCTATTAAGTGTGCCATTTAAACAAAATATTAAAAGCTTGAATAAATAATTTATTTATGCATATATCTGTTTCAGGTAAAATAAGGATTAATTCAGATTGTTTACAGATTTGCTAGAATATAAATTGATAATATAAAACAACTATTATATTTCAATTTTAAAAGGAATTGAATCCCTTTCCTAATAAATTCAGTCAATAACTTTAACTATAGATTTGGATTACCTTTAATATTGACCAGTCGGAAATGACTTTTACATATCTGTACAGTTAGGCATTTGACTCCATTACGCGTACGCACTATGTACACACGCATGCCTCAGGAGACATTTTCAAGTGCAATTAACTTACCAGAGAACGTCAGTCATCCTGGCTCATGTCGAAATCATGACACCACTTACGTTCAAGTAATTACAAATCTACTTAATTGATTGGTTAAAACCACGGATAACGCCAACATACAATTCTATACTAATTCTCTTTTTAGGAAAGTGCAAAGTGGAAGATTGGCATTATTTCTATAATCAAAATATTAAACGGACAACTTATTGCGTTTGTTGAGAAGTTAAAGTTAATCGCACTATTAATTTAAAGTTAAAATAACTTATTGGTTATAAACATTTAAATGAATAATAAAGGTATAAATAACAAAACACATATAATAATAACATAAAATAAGTCAGTCCTGGTTTACATTTGACAAGCGTTAAAAAATATTAGCTTATGATATTCTAAGAATGTTTACAAGTCCGTACTTACAAAGTTACTTGCTTCTTAACAATTTGTAATGATTGAAATTTTGCATGGGTAGGTCGTGGGTTCGAATCCTGCGGGGACTTAACTAATTTTCATTGTTGTTTCCTTGTTGGTTAGGGCAATTTGGGCCGATAAGCCAATTGTCTGAAAAGTAAGATGATCCATGCGTCGGATGGGCATGTGAAAAGTCGGTCCACCTACTAACCCGCAATGGACCAGCATGGTAGGATATGTTCCATAACCCCCTTATGGATAGGGATGTATTAGGGGAGGCCTATGTCCAGCAGTGGACTATCAGCAGTAGGCTGATGATGATGAACGTTTGCATAATGCACAATTTACAAGTAAGTCTAAAAAAAGCATAAATTAGTTATAATTTACAATATCGAAGCTAGCAGTTTAGAAACACATGTAGAAAGATGAGTACAAGGTAAACTATTGACACGATACCAAAAACAATCCAGGGCGGGAAAGACGAGCCTGGAAACGAAACTATACATCACCATTATCTATGGCTAATTACAAATCTGTTTAACATTCCTGCTACTAAGAAATTGCGAGGCGTTGGACTGGACGGCAAACCTAGAAGTTTACAAAATAACTAGCTGCTGGTTGCGACTTCATCCGTGTAGTAATAGTAAGTATATATAAGAGATTCCCACTTATATATTGACTCATCACGATATCTCTGGAACCATAAGGCGTAGCGACTTGAAATTTGGTAAAAATATTCCTTTTGCCGAGTAGAGGTCAGCTAAGAACGGATTTTACGAAATTCCGCCCAAAAGGGGGGTTGCGGGGTTCCTAGTATTAAATAAAAAATTCCGTTACTTTTCCTTATAATAAAAAGGTGCCAAAGTTACTCCCAGTCAGACCATCTTTCAGAGAACAGGCCAGGCATTCCAGAGATTAGCCGAAACTAACAGACGAAAGACAGATAGAAATGAAATAAATATAGTTTTGTTATATGAATCGGTCATATATCACAATGTAATCATTTAAAACGGTCATTTTGATTTCATAAACAGATACAGCAATTTATTTATTTGAATACATCAATTTATAACAGACGAGTAACAGCCCTGCATTCCACAAAGAACTTTCCGATTGTAATTCGCCCAGTGCGCCCCGAAAACTATTCCGGGTAAAAAAGGTCCTAACCAAACAGCGACCCTTATAAAACAGCCGCGCCGGGGTGCGCTAAAAAGCACCCAAAAAGGCTGTAAAACTAAAGGAATTAAGCCCGACGCCAACTACTTTCCGAAACAGCCCGACCCGCTGAATATATGGATGCCGATTTATATTTGCCGACCTGTTAGCATTTGGTGAGCGTAATTTATGTAGTCCACTTTTATTAATTGAGATTAAGTTAATAGAGAAGATGGTTGGTCTTTGCCTTCTTCCTGGGATCTAAAAAATGAGATGGGTATAAAAAAAACTACAAAACCGAAGGACAACATAAATTCTTTTTGTCAAACCAACATTAAAAATTAAGAAATCGAAAGATATGTCAATTTTTTAAATAAAAACTGACGGTTATTTAAAAACATAGAGATACAGACATATACCAACTTAGTCTGCCCGTGATCATGGATTTTGAAAAGAATCCGAAACGTCGGGAATAAATATATTTAAGTAACGCGAAAAATCCGTAAAAAAGTGGATTTGATATGTATAATAATCGCGTAAATAAAAGAAATAATTATGAGATTAAGTTATTTTTAATGAAGCAGCGTGGAAACATCAAGATAGTATCTCTCCGATTCTGCCCATGCTGTTTATAGATTTTTGGCATATAAATGCGCAGAGCTGGGTAAAAATAGCATATGTAACTCGAGGATTATACAGCTTACTGGAAGTGAAAGAATATTTTTAAACGGTTTTCAATACAGACAAATCTTTTCTCCTTATAATATAAGAAAGTAACACAAAGCCCATCTAACTGAATATCCAAGTTATTATCTGTTAGCTCTGATAACAGTTGTACTTTATCGTGTTTCAGTTTCTTATTTTGTTAAGAAATATTTTATTGTTTTAAAATAAATATTTAATTATTACTTATAATTATATAAATATATATATATATATACAGCCATAATTAATCTTTCTTATTCGTAAGAAACAGCAAATACGTTCTTGCTAACGGTTCTCATCAATCTTAGGTACGCATTCGAGTATTGTTTATTCAGACACACAAACACACATACACCCATTTATATCACGTAAAGGAAACGTAATTGGCGGATATTAATTCGACAGCTAATTTCTGCAGTTCCGTACATATAAACGAAACTTAGGGTTGAGAAAGGGGGCGCCGAGTGAGGCAATAAATTCGATGTACGGGGACGTGATCTCGCGTTGTTCAATTTTAAGCGCGCCTAATGTTTTGACACTTGTGTATTGATTTTTACCACTTGGAATCTAAAATTTATAACGTTAAGGTTGGTTTTGTGTATCCAATGTACTGATAAATCTATTGTGGAGGGAAATAAATTAAGACGTGAATTGGAATTTTAATTTTACCAGACGACTGTCGAAGTGAAAATGTTTTTAATAATTAATTCTAAAAGTTAGAATATTTAATGTGTACTAAAATGAAATCAGTACATAATATAAAACAAAGTCGCGTTCTCTGTCCCTATGTCCCTTTGTATGCTTAAATCTTTAAAAATACGCAACTTATTTCGATGCGGCTTTTTCCTTAGACTTAGAGTGAGTGATTAAAGAGGCAGGTTTATATGCATAATTCATACAAAATATTACACACATGACAGTATTGCACCCGTGCGGAGCCGGGGCAGGTCGCTAGTATATAAAAAATGTAAGTTTAGTAGTAAGTATTCACCGGGTAAACGAGACGTAACATCCAAAGCATCTCGTAGGCATTGCATTGGTAATATAGTGGTGTTACCGATGTCCATGGGTGTCGGTGACCACTTTTCATCAGGTGGCCCGTCAGCTCGTCTGCCTTCGGTGGCGATGAAAAAAGTAATGGAACAAGCACTACGTTCTTATTATAAAAGAACGATCTCAGAAACGAGCTTTAGTCACTAGAAAACTATTAAAATATTACTAATAACGATAAAAAATGTTCGATACATCTGATTATGATGGCTTGCTTTTCACTCTGTAATTTTAATGATTTAATTAAGTTATAAAAACAAGATCAATTAATAGAATTACATTCTCGATGATGAAGTTTATACGGCGTTATGGTTAGTGGTCGTCCCCTAGCATCTAAAAATAGTATATAGGTTCGAATCCTACCTACGAATAATTTCGTGTAATGAACTTATAGTGTGTAACTTGTATATGCTATAAATTTATTTATAAAAATAATTAATTAATTAAGTTCACATTTATTTCACGACCCGCTTGGCGCAGTGGTTAGTGACCCAGATTGTTGCGTCGAAGGGTGTAGGTTCGATTCCCACTACGGGCAAAATATTTTGTGATGAACATAGTAATTTTCACGTGTCTGGGTAATTGTATCAATATTATATGTATTAGTTAACGAAAGAAAAGTAATTCTATGTATTTATCAGTCATCTGGTTTCCATACAAGCTTTGTTTAGTTTGGCACTAAATTATTTGTGTTAAATGTCCAGAACTATTATTATTATCATATATTTATTCAGTCTTCACGGTACAAGCTATCCTTATTTAGAACTGGATGGTATCGTCCTGATGTAACTGTTTTCATCATATTATCGGAGTCGGGACTATTTATAGGACTGACTTAAATAACTGCCTAACTGCCTGCTTAAATAACAACGACAGCTAATTTCTGCAGTTCAGTAATGTTGACAAATAAAGTGCATATCGAACCCACGCCTTCTGCCGTAGCACCCAGGGACACTAAGCACTGGGCTCCGCGTTCCATTAAAGTTACCTGTGTAGCAACATAATCCATGTTTTTGTCAGGCACGTAGACCTGAGTATGAGCTGTCAATATTAAACTTGGCACTCGTTCAAGACGTAACTGTCTTCAAATTAACTTGTGACGGTCACATATCGGTCGCTTTGCATGAAAATTATCAGAAAAAGGTGTGTTCAGTAATAGTTTAGAAAAGAATTTAAGCGCACAATACCCGTTAGAAGTAATCAGATATTTAAGTTTCACAATTATTCGATCGATTCGATCATATTTTCATCAACATCATCATCATCAGCCTACGATAGTCCACTGCTGGACATAGGCCTCCCCTAATACACCCCTATCCATCAGAGGGTTTTGGACCGTATCCCACCACGCTGGTCCAATGCGGGTTGGAGGGTGGACCGATTTTTTACATGCCTATCCGACGCATGGATCATCTTACTTTTCAGACAATTGGGTGATCGTCTCTAATTGCCCTAACCAACTAGGTAACAACAATGAAAATTTGTTGAGTCCCCGCTGGATTCGAACCTACGATCTCCGGTTTCTAAAGCATACGCCCATACACTGCGCTACGGAGGCAGTCAGAAACTTATATCCTACGGATTTTATAAATGCGAAATTTTTTAGAGTCTAGCTGTTGGTTGTTCTTCTTTACAAACTTTACTTTACTATTAGAAGTGATACAGCGTACATACTGGATATACTTATAGGCTATAATATATAAGGATTTAGCGCAGTTAATGCAAAATATATTAAATTCATAGGAATCTGCCATTGGCGACCTATTTCGAAACGAGCTGCAAAGACCTTTGGGCTTAAAAAGTATAATCAGGAATTAT
The DNA here is from genome assembly GCA_029286875.1 of Lamproptera curius. Taxonomy (NCBI): domain Eukaryota; kingdom Metazoa; phylum Arthropoda; class Insecta; order Lepidoptera; family Papilionidae; genus Lamproptera; species Lamproptera curius. The sequence goes on from JAGSMT010000046.1 coordinate 1,333,861, forward strand.
ATTATTACAAATCACAGTCACAACTGCTGGGTATACGTAAATATTATATAAAACACTATATACCTCAAAAACATAACCTAAAATCCGGAAGCCATATTAACATCGCTTTCCCGCCAACCGAAAATCAAGATGGCGTCATAAGTTGCGTTCAGTTCGTACGAAATAAGCGTAGCCGGCATTCGTATCACGAACACGACAAAAGTGCTGCATCCCAACTCGAGCGAGCACCTAGAACAAATTCAATAAAGTTGAGCCGAACTACGCTAAGGGAATACATAATTTCTTGGTGTCTTTGTAAAGGGCTAGTGATGTGTGGTTGTTATCGATGCGTGAAGAATAAAAATATTAATTCACGAAACTATCACAGACCAGTGATGCAAGGTCTCATCAATGCATGTCTCTTCTTACTTCAGTAATGTGGTATTCAATCCAAAAAGTAACAGTGACGCTTTTCGACTTTAAAGCCAACAATGGTCGTAACATCATTAAACAAAATTTACTTACAATCCTACCTATAAAATTAATAATGTAGATACGAACATAAAGAACTGTGCACAATTATATCGCGTTTCTTTAATTGATGTACCCTAGTTAAAAAGTATGCAAATATGTAATGTAGACACAGAAAAAAGTTGCGAATGAGATGGTAATTCGAAATAAATAAAAATTTTGATTAAATATTCCATTATATTTAATCAACATTTTTTTTCTAAAACGTAACAGTTATATTCTTTTTTTTTATATTAATATTTTCCATAATCTCGCTATGGTTGGCTGTAACGTTATGCCTAAGGCGTTAAGCCTTTTGTATATCAAATTGTGCAAAAAGTAAAAAATAAATGAATTGATTAATAAATATGAAGTATATCGATATGACACGCCACCATGACACTGCCCCAATCGCGTTACCATTTAAATCCAGTTACAAGTTCTGAATATATTTTGTAATTACAGGTAAGTTGGGGCCCATGAAAACTGCGCACAGGTGTTCGCCCAACGTAGTGAGACTTAATTTGACTGCTCGAGAAATATTGTTATTTAAATTGTTCTCTTAATAAACGACTGAATGGAGCATTTTCTGGCTTTTCGTTTTGTCACCTGGCCTAGAATTTACATTACCATTGTTGCTATGCAATGACTACGTGAAGTTGTTTGTGAATATTAAAGTACATACATTTACATAATAGTTAACAACTTTTGAAGGATTTTGAAGTAAAACTTCTTGCATGTTTGACATATATACCGAGAGGAGACAGTCACCTGTATCGTTGCAGTGGAGGCTTTTTAAAACACAGAATAATAATAATATCCTTTTAGTCGATGCCGACTACGGCAGCCAATCTATATTAGAAATCAACCAACTGCTTAGGATATATAGTGCACAAGTGTACGCGCAAACATAGGTACCTTATATCTTCACTTTCATAATCTTATGGGATGGGGAACCGACACGACCGCAGAGAGATAAGCCGCAGGACCGACTTTTTACATGACCATCCGACGTATAGATCATCTTACTTTACATACTAAGCGGACCGATTACTTGGATCGGTCCGCTTTTCCCTAACTTACGAGGAAACAACAATTAAGTAATATAATAATAATAATAAGTTGGTGAGGGTAATCAAGCCAATACATCTTAAGACCATTCGATAAATATGTCAATAGTTTTTATTGATTGTTAAGTGCCTTGATATCTAACCCACTCATCGAGTACAGTTATCTCTATGGAAACATAGAATCGAATAATTGCATTAATAATTTTCATTCGAACAATATCAAATATGAGAAGTAAACTTGATATTCATAATATTTTGCGGAGCTGCAATAAAGACAAAGTGACGAATCTAAATACAAAGTAGCTACGTTACGACATTCTTGTTATTGTTTCAGATATTTTGGTCCGAAAGATCTTTTCAACTTAACCATTTTTTCAAATAGTTTTTTAAACATAAAAATACCCTTGTGTTTATTTTTTGCTACAAATATTAAATATATTAATTAACATGATACACTTACCGTAATTTTAAAAGATGTACAATTAAACTATTAATTGAACCAAAGTCAAATTCGTTATTATTATTTTTCTTTTATCAATTTTTTTTTAATATTTGTTTATTTTACATTTCCCTGCATTTATTTCTACATAAAAACTTTTAATGATTTCTTTTACGGTTTTCAGAAATTAAAATAATTTTTTATGATAATATTGAGAAAATAAAAAGAGAGAGGTGCTTTATAGTAAATATATAGGTACGCTTCACCATATATATTTTAAACAACTAAATATTCACAAACTGTTCCAATATATTTTCCCCTCCCACAACAAAGTCACATCACCAAAACCGACGCCATCTTAGCCCGCGAAATATAAACGTAAATCATTAACAAACTTCGGCGAAAGTTGATTATGGCGCATTTAAATTTTCAATTCCGCAACTTGAACGTACCCCAGTCCGCCATATTGTATTTAATTCGCGCCAAGTCGCCTTAATTTTCACGAAATTCGCCGAAACTTAGCGAGTGGAATACGAAGTTGGGATTGGTGCCGCCGATGGAGTTTTCCTTATACAGCTTTCTGAAGGCCCGTTAATGGAGTTGGAAAGTTTTTGTCCATGTACTGAAATAGTGAATATTGTTAAAGAACAACGTTACGTTTTAACGTTTACGTTTTAAATGCTATGTTTCGGGGACTGAATAAACTGGCACTGACGCTATTGTACAACCATGCAGGTATATATGGATATTTGTATACATGTTTGGGATAAAACACTATACAAGTATTTCCTCAAATTATCACGTTCTAAAAAGTATTTACTGAATTTTATCGTATATTTGTTATTCTCTTATTAATTATTGCCATGTAAAGAAACGTAAACGATTAATTACTATTTCACAATATTAATTGCGCTTAGAATTAAAATAGTAATCTGTAATAGATTAATATAAGTTTATTGCTCCTCCTTATTGTATTCTTTCATATTTATAATAAAGCAATAAAACAAACAAAACGACCACCAAATAGTAAGTGTAACGCTCTACCCATAGAAAAGCAGCGTAAGATACCACATGTCTGCGCGTCACCGATTTGACTGTGGTGCCCTTCAAACCGAAACACGATAGTGTTTTTGCACTACTGCTCCGTAGCAGACATAGGTACCGCCTTGGTACTACCACAGATGATAATCACATCTTATCCACATACTAAAATTTATACATTCTAAGTAGTTAAAAAACGTTTATTAAATCTCCTTTAAAATAAGTAATTTCTATATTCAGAGTATCGAGTCGTAAGTCATCTTCTACTTGTAAAAGAATATGGTACTAAATCATGCTACGAACAATATTACAAATTATTACGTCGCTGTTAGGATAAATAAATGATACATTTTAAGATTAACATTTGGTTTTAAAACAAATGCACGTAAACACCTAAAACCATTTTTTTGGTTTTCAACAATAAAAAAAATGCAATTGTATTTTTTTTTCTAATTCAAAAACAAAACAGACCATTTTCAAAGTAAGAACGCAAAACCAATCCGCCGAGTTCCTATTCCGAACGAGTCTACGCTTCCTACTAATCTTAGGGTTACCAGTCTTTGTAACGGAAAGAGGGTTGCATTTATTTTTTATTTTAATAGCTACAAATTATAAATATTAAGTTTTACTTCAAAATATGTAAACTGCCAATTGTAACAATGTTTTTTTCTTCTCTTTTGTATTTTATCTTCACGAACTTTATGTTCCAGTTTGTGCAACATTAATATTTCATGAATATTTAAAAATAATGGTATCTTCTTTATTTTCAATCGACAAAAAAGGCTGTTAAAAGCCAAATTTTTATAAAAATCGAACTGACTTATTCGAACAAAACCGACTTTATATTTGATCAAAAAGCTGTAACATATGTAAATATACTTCAAATTTTAAGCCATTACCGATTTATGTCGTGAACATAAATTACAATTTTTGTTATATGATATTTTCATATATAATTAACACACTCTAGTTATTCACAAAGTTAAATGGCACCCATTTAAAAAACAACTCCACCTTTTCTACTCTAGCAAATTTAACGTGGTTTTTTTAAATATTATTAATTTTGGCTATTTCAAAGTGGTAAAGTGTAGGTTTTATGTAAATTTTTAAAATTTATAAAGAAAAAGGAAAAAAGTCCTGCTGAGTTTTTGCCGGTTCTTCTCAGGTGCAAGGCTCCATTTCGAACCGGTGGTAGATTATCTCGACAATCAATAAGAAAGTGTAATGTCCATATTGAATAAAGATATAGACTTTGACTTTGACTTTGACTTTATTCTTTATAAATAGTCTCTTCATATGCTCTCGTATTGGTCAAATGTTGTGTAAAAATGATCCTAGATGGTAGAAGTTGTCTGGTCTTAAGTTTTGACGCATAAAAGCTGCACGTTTGACTGTAGTTATACAGTATACGTCTATAACATAACCATGGTTTCAGTGATTAATGACTAATACTCACATATATGGATATTAGAAAAATCAACAGTTTTAGTTTGGTATAACAGGATCATTGACAAAACCTAAAAAATGATCGTAAAAAGTGTATTGTGGCAACCCTACGTATCCCGGATTGCCAGTTCCTTGTAGAGAGAGAAGTAAACAAATTCTGCAAGGATATGAGGGCCCCCCTTTCCCGGGGGAGGCGGAAGGGGACTAGTTAAGGTTTTTTGTATGTGTACGCTGCGTTAAAGGAAGGGGGATATGATTTTTATGTGTGTGTGCTGTTAGTTTTTCAGCGTTGTAATTACGGTCTGGTCGGAATATTTTATTGGGTCGAGTGAGGATAGAGCGAAACGGGAAAGGTTATTTTTGGCATTTAATATATTTTCGCGTGGATAAAGTAGCTTTTTGGATAGAAATAGTTAAAAACAGTAAAAGTTTTAATACGCTTGATTTACGTCAAACGAGTTATAGAGTCAAAAAAAACTACTGAGATACAATTGAGAAATGAGGATTTGTAATTTTATTATTAATTCTAATAATTACAACAAGTAATTCTTTTTACAAGTGTTAAGGGTAAAAATATGTAAAAAACAAAAAATATTTATATCTTTTCTATATCTATAACTCATTAATGAATAACGGTTCATATTTTTTATAACGATACTCCCATCGTTACAAAGATTAATGGTAATGATAAAAAACTTAATTTGTTCAAGCTTAAAATTATGTATTTATTTTATTTGTGACTGTTATTAATTAAATATTTGTGACTTAATTTATGAGCAACAATAAATACTGTAAGTTTAATAAGTTAAACTCTAAAAGTATATCGTAAAAACGCTACTCTACATGCATTATCTTCCTGTTATAATACTAACGTTTACGGTCACCACCTAACGTGAACGCTATAACGTTAGGTAGTGACCCTAATGTGAAGCTGAAACTGCGTAATCGTTTACTTGACAATAATATTCAATTAATATTTACCTAAAAATATGCTTGCTTTATTTTAAAAATTACATTGGAATTAGCGAGGGTTTACATTAATATTTGGCATAAATTACTATAATAAATATATACATGCATTGAGAATAAAAGAAAATTGTACAATTAAAAAGTTGCAACTTGGTAATACCATTATAAAAAAAATATAGCAACAATTAAAACGTACGTAACAATGAAAACTTAACTCACCACATGATACTTACAATAAACAAAATAAAACGGCAATAATATATAAAACTAAACTAAAACAAAAAAAGCCTGACAGCTAAAACCCAACAAAATAACTAACAAAAAAGGCAATACCGACTAACCATTCGCCGCTTCGTTCCCACCCCTTTTTTCACCCTAAGAATCTAAGGCGGGCCTGAGGGGTTGGGGTGGGGGGTTTTTTTCACCCTTTGAAGAATTGCCCCAAGGCGTGGGGTGGCTCCACGTCTGTGTGCGTCAAGTATTAAACGAATTGAAAAGGGTACTGCGGAGTTTTTAGCCGAACTAGCTCGCTCTACCCGGGTCGATATCATCCTTGTTTCCCCACACTATTACGGTGTCTTGACTTTAAACACATTTTATTGTTCGTTATTTTGTTATTACTTGCGAGAAAATTATATATAAATTGAAAGAGTACCAAATTAATGAAACATATAAGTAATAGTTTTGATTTTTTTATATGTTTTGTTGTTTATTTACATTGTCTTGCTCTACATTTTTAGTTATAATTCGATTATCGCATATACCAAAATGTAGAGCAATACAAGCGTTCACCTGTTCCTTTGTTGCGCTTGGAGATGATTTGATTTTATTAAACTTAATTTGAACTTGTTTTTCTTTGTTATGATTTCTCCTCATCATAACATTATTGATGATTTTTATATGTAAATCTAAATCATTTGCATAATAAAAATTACATCGAGTTTTTTGATTCCTTTTTAAACATATCAGTGTGTCGAATATGTGGACTTTTTAAACAAATTACAATAATATTAATTTGGTATGTAGTGTCCCTACTAGGTCACCTACCAACCCGCATTTTACCAGCGTGGTAGGATAGTGTCCAAAACCCCCTGATGGAGAAGGCGTGCATTAGGAGAGGCCTATGTCCAGCCGTGAACTAACACAGGCTGATGAAGATGTAGTGATTATATAACACTCTATTGTCTATTGTGGTTCACCTAGCTGTCCAATATTATTTCGACCTCACTATCATTGCCACTATAGCCTTCTTAATGGATGATTGATTCCTGAAATATTTGACACTTATAAGAAGAAAGGTACATATGTTTGATTGATTTTTTAAATCACGAATTAAGTGATTTTATGCGATATCGTTGCTATCTTTAAAAATAAAGTTACGGTTTTTTTTAATCAGTAAAAACTTATTCGGCTGGGTAAGAACAATTTTATTAATAACGTCTTTGAAAGATAGACAGTCCCGTAAAATATAATCCAAACGTTTATGTTCTGCCTCATAAAGCATAATATTATTTGTAATTTAACATTCTTGAGTGAATTTATTTCAGCAATGCGGTAATACAAAAATGCAAGGAATCCTTTACACCTAACAAGTGCGCTCTACGTGGCCCGGAACTCCGACAGACAGGGATGTTGCAAAAGAAGCTTGGAGTTCAAAGATAAGAACCCTCTTTTATGCAACAGACAAACATACGGGGTGTCTAGAAAAACACTCATTATTTTTATTTAAATATTTATTAATATCTTTATCGTTTGTTTTTCACGATCTCGCAAAAACTGGTATTATTTAATTTAGAGATGTATACTATTAAGATCAGTTATCTTAATAAAAAGCAGTTATTTGTAAATAAAAAAAAATATATTTTAAAAGCTAGCTCTAGATAAAAATACTGACGCATATATGATATAAAAACGAATAATAAATTAAAAACCTTAATAAAAACAGTATTCAATGTTAAACGATAATCGCCTTAATCTTACTTAACGCCTTTGCTTTACCGTCGATATGTACCTTCATAATTACATAATATAATCAGTTAAGACACCGCAAATCGCTGCCCAAAACCAAAACTAAACGCGGAACGTAACAATTCACCTCGTATTTGTTCATTAATTGACAGCACACATTAATTATGACGAAATGCGAACAATAAACTTTGCGCGCCCAAGTAGATTTCGCACCCTATATAAACATTTGCACCCTTGCGAAAATCTTCGCGACTCATTACACTCGGGTGGGGGTGGGGGTTTCGAGTCTTCGTTCAAATCTGTGACATTTTATCTAAATGGGCCCCCGGAATGGCTGCCGTTCCTACTAATGACCCCGAAGAAATGGTGAAGCGGATAGGCGGTGACAAAGTAGCGCTCGCTCGCCTTAATGGTACGTCTTAAGATTCGTTTAATGTACCTAGATTAGGGTTTTTTATCTAGTATAAAGGATCTTACGATGGCGCTTCGACTAACTTAACTTTTTAATTTATCTCTTACTTTACTACTAATAACAAGCTAAGGTGACTTCAATGCGATACGAATTTTATTATAATTAAATTTGTTATATCGTATTTTCCTAAATGTGGAATTGCTTGAAAGGTGTGAATAACTGCTTTGAACCTCTCAAATAAATAATATTTCTGATAAAAGTATAAAAAATCATAACTAGTACTAAATTTGAGGCTATTAGATCGTAAGATGCTTCCTATTTCTTCAAAAATATTTTATCAGTCAAAATAATTAAATTTTCATATGTCACCTACATAATAATGTTCAATAAATTATTTAAAATAACTTTATGCGTATTGTTTTAAAAAAAGGATCGTAGCAACTGCCAAAATAAGCAATAAAACTAATCTACGTTCAACATTTATTGGATGTCATTTAACACTAGTGTTGTACGCTAATCTGATATATGGATATCGGTCCAATCGAATGAGTATCGATAGCGCAATCGAATCGGTACGATTCCATTAGAAGCGGAACGTAACAATAACAGCTTGCGTTCCAAATTTAAATCCAAAGGAAATTTTAGCCCGAGACGGCAATCTGCCGCACGAGCAATTTAGACTTAACTGAGTCATTTGGTGGGGGACGTCTTGCGGGGGTGGGCGGATGATTCGCAATTTGTTTTCTAGCTCTTGCCACGTCGCGTATACACGGAGAGGGGTACGCCTGAAAGTTCTAGATCTTTCAGCACTATTTAAACTAAAATCTTGTATTTTTATAAAAAAACGTAGATTTCAACAGGCAAGGGCAAGGAAAAAGTTATTTTAAAAAAGGCTTGGTACGGGAAGCAAAAAGAAACAAATAATCTACAATTCTCTTTAGTTTTAGCTGAAAAAACTACTTGTATAATTTAGTTTTTAAAGGAATTATATGAAAAAATACATGCAAAGACAATAGGTATGTAGGTACTAGTCAAAATGAAACCGATAAAAAAAAACAAAGATATCATAGAATTGATAGAATCTCTATTACGATCAAAAGACGGTAATACTAATACTTTGAATAAATAGTGAATACACAATTAAACAATTAATGAGCCCAAATGAGTTGATATAGTTACAGTTAGATACAGTTGATATAAGAGATTATTTTATATAAGAAATACAGATTTTTCAGTAGCTACTTTTTACCCGCTAGGCCGTCTGAGTGATGCCGACGCCTCGAGAAAATGCGGGCCGTTTCATTACGTTTTCTCGTTTAGCGCGCCAAGATTTATGGCGGCACACCTAGCAACCTGGCCAATGTAGCGACTCGGGCGCAAACCGGCGCTACGCGACTCTAAGAAATGCTAGAGCCAAATTTTTATTTCAAAGAAACGAATGTTTAGTTGAAAAAATCGTTGGTGTTTCAATTATATTCGTTTTTATTTTGTTACACTCATTTTATTTTTTTTTGCATTGAAATTGTAATCATGTAGATTGGTATTTTTTTTATTTATATTCTATTTTATGAATCTCTACTTAGCTTAATTTTCTCATGCGTTACGGTTTTCCCTACAATTTTAGTGGTTTTAAAAAAAAATGAAAATTTTAGCCAGAGCAATAAAATAGCAATAATCTAAATAGATTATGGAATAGCAAAAAAAGAACTTAAAAATTACTAATTACCGACATTAAATAACTATTTACTGATTTTGGTAAGGTCTTACAGTTAAATTCTTAAATACCTTATATAAAGTAATAAATCTTGTATGATTTCAGTGATGAAGAAATCATCACTGTGTAGTATTAAAGAACGTTAAATATGTACTGGCCCCATACGTAATTAAAACTTCGGTTTACTTAATATCGTAAAGCTAAACAACTTTGTCTAGTGTTCAAAATTATTAAATTAATTAAAGATCTATGTACGAGGAAAAACAAAATAGACTTCTCAAAACCTAATTCCTATGTCACTTTGGCATTTATGTGTATGTTTACGTCAGAGACAAAAAGTAAGTAGTAAGTAGTTAAAGTAAGATGATCCATGCGTCGGATGGGCATGTAAAAAGTCGGTCCACCGTGGACCATTGGACCAGTGTGGTGGGATACCGTCCAAAACTCCCTAATGGTTTGGGGTGTTTTAGGGGAGTCCTATGTCCAGCAGTGGACTATCAAAGGCTGATGATGACTTGATAATTTATTTAAAAATGTCACCCGTCAAAACGAACATTAAAATACAAAAAATAATGGTTACAGAAAAACATTCGAAAAATCTTTACGAGTACAATAGAAAAAATCGTAACGTTTTGTAAAAATTGTCTTAAGGATACCTTAAGACAATTTCTTTTTCCTACAAGATATTTCTGTTGTTATTTGTATTAATTATATAAAACGAAAAACAAATGCTGCTAATATAATGAGGTCACTGAAAAAATTCTCTAAAGCAATTTTACCACTTGGCTGATTGTTATTTAGAATTCAATGCTGAAACATTTTTCAAACTGTCTTTTTCATTTAATTATTTTGTTTTATTTTATTCTATAAATAAGCTTTACGTTATGTTTTAGATAATAATAAGTTACGCCACTATTGTAACACTTTAATTATTTTACAACTTTATTATCACTATATAAAAATCAGACTATGGAATTTATTCGATAAATAAAAGAAAAATTCAATCATTATATAAATATATTTACATACCTTATAATTTTAAATGTTAAAAATATATAATAAAATTTGTCTGCCTGTTATTAAAGCACTTCACTTCGTTGTAAAACTTTTACACCACACTATAGCTTTTGCATTTGTTATTAATCACTTTCAATTCTTAAACGTTTAAAAATACATTTTGCACCAATAATAATTCTTTTACATTTAGTAAAACTTCACATTATTTCATTAAAACATACAGTTAATTTAAAATCACTATCACACGTGATACAGTGTCGCAACTTTAACCAAATATATTTCATTTAGTATCCCGCTACACAGTTACTAACAACAAAATTTCTTGACCGGTCAGTATTCAACTGAATCAAAGATATCAAAGACGATTTCAAAGTCCATCGTGAGAAAGTAAACCTGTTATTCCAGAAATCGTCTTAAAGGCTGGGGTTGTCTCTTAATGTCGGACAGCGGTCAGTGTGGGAAAAAAGGGGTTGAAATTATAGTCTTGGCGCGTTTGCGACCCCTTTGTTGACCGGGTGTTTTGGAATGCTAATTTGTTATTAATATTGTATAAAGAAGATACAATAAACGTTCGCTGGAAAGAACACTTTTAACTTATTTGCATCTATTTCTTATTCTATTTACATTTTTTATTCCTTGCACTTTTATTCAAAGAATTCAGAAGAATTTCTGTCAGTTACAAAATTATTAAGTTATTTATTTTCAATCGTATTTTTATAACTTAATATAGGACTATTAATCTTTAATCAGCAATTAAAAATAATTATGATTTCTTATTTCTTAAGACGTATCACCGATACAATTTTTGGGCGATAATAATGATATTAGGCATTGGTATTGTAAACCAAATTATGAAATATTTCTATAATAGAGAAAACCACTGCATCAGTTTGAAGGGCACCGAAATTAACGTAATAACCATGTAAATGAGACCCAACATCCCAGATCTCACGACCACCAGTCATCTTGTGACCACTTACCTACGTTGAATTTTCTTATTTATAGGTATCGCGTACTAGCATATAGGATACTGTTCAGAATGTTTTTACAGAAAAAAGTATTAGTTCTTAGTTTCTTTTCAATATTTTTTAAGAAATATGTTTTCAAATTTAAAACAATATCTTTAACAACTGGTCTGATACTGGTGTTAGTTGACTTTTTCATAACTTAACAGTTACCCAAAAATTTAAATGTAGTCTACGGTGTATGTTTTTCTAAGTCAAGCTCTTTGTATTGACCCATTGTTAAAATTCCAATGTAAGTTCTAAGTCCACTACAGTTTTGTTCGTTCATAATTTTATATACATACTCTGTGTCTCTTTTACCAGCTACTTATTTGAAACGAGAGAAATATTGATAGTGGCGTTTTGAGAAAAGATAGCGATAACAATATATATTTCAAGATGACGGCTCACGATACGCTATGCCGAAGATGTCACATGTTTGTAGAGTAGTGGGTATAAATAACCCAAAAATACAACTTAGGAGCAACTTTATTAATAGTAATTATGGTTTACCTTTTTATTTCTTTTCATTTAGCCTTATATTGTGTTCGACAAGTAACCTTTTGTAGATTATTAAATACTCTTTTTTTTCAAATGTTTTAATACTTTTGAATGGTACTGATTATTAAATAAAGTACATTTTAATATATAATTATTGTGAAAAGTATAAACACTTTCATGCCATTTTCCTAGGGATACGTAATTCTTATTAGACTAACTTATTATTAACTGAACTCTTTCTGATATGAGCACTGTAAAACAAACATTTACTGATAAAAGTATTAAAGTCTATTTCTTGTTCGGTGATATTAAAACTTTCACAAAAAAATATTTTAGCATCGGCATATATTTTTTTCTAATTATCCTTCTAATTATTTGAAACTGTATACCTACAAGTCCTTTGAAAACTGTTTAATTTACTTTAAGCATTATTGAATTTTTTATATCGCTATAATTAAGAGTTTTTAAAAAACGATTTTAAGGTGTAAGGTGCTCATGCCGTTTCTTTGGGCAAAACAACATTTTGGAACTGATGGTAGATTTGTTATTCACAAAAGCTTGACAAAGCCTTATTTATAACAAAAAAAGTTGACTATGTGTTGCACTTTATAATTTTTAAATGATTCATACGCCTCAAAACTAGTAAATATTCATTTATTTTAATCAATAACAACACTGGAAATAATGAACTTGTTAATACAATAGAGAATAAACGTAAAGGTTGGATATCACAATTAAAAACAAAATCATCACACCCAACTGTGCATCACTTAACCATAGTGTACAAGAATCGAGGACTAAAGGAGTTATCGTTAGGTATATAGTACACTGAGGAATACGATGGGGAAGAATTCTGTCTTGCCTATTTCTTCCGTTGAAGCGAGAGTGTCTTACTCGTATTTCAAAGGCACCTTAACTAGTTTAATTACTATTAAATGATTTGTGGTGGATTAAGCGCATATATTATTAAACTTTTTATCAAGTAGAGACTGTGCTCGTCTCCTTACTTCATGCCGTAACAAAACAGTTTTACGAAATCACAACAGTACACAACTTTGTTATTAAGAAATATAATATATATTGTTAAGAAAAGTATTAATGCTCACTTGCATTCTTGATTTATTTGTTAATTAATAACGTACTTTATGATAATTGACAATAACAAATGGATACGTAACATTTAAATTACAAAAAGGAAAAAAATAAAAATCACTAAAGAACCGAAATTAACTTTCTCATAAATTATGAAATAAATATTTAAAAAAAAAGAAAAGAAAAGATCAGCATTTGGCTAAATTCATTATTATGTTATTTATAAAGTATCCTTATCTTTCCATTCAGCTAACATAAGTTCTAATAAGAAAGCTTGTAACGCCATCTGTTAGCCAAGTTTATTGTCTGATTGCGCCATCTATTGATAAATAGTTATAACAAATACATACTGCCACCTACCGTTCAATAGTTAACAACATGATGTTTGCAATTTATTATCAAATCAGTAATACTTTTTATGTTTTCTCTAATTATTTATGGTACTATTAAGTATAATAACATATATAATACCACTAATTACAACAGCATGAGATATTTTTGTCACATTTCTTTAAAAAAAATTGTACACTGTATAACTTTTCTTAAATGTTATTAAAAACATTAAATTTTCGCTGAGTATTTAAAAAAATCTCCTCAATGTTAACTTCTATTCTCCTTTTTTCTGTGTAAAAAATGTTAAGACTACCTTTTTTCTTAGTTACATGTACTTTAATTTACGTTCATGCCAAAATTTTAGGACCCAGGAATAATTTTACATTGCTCCTTACTGCCTAAGATATATCAAAAAGGTATGAGTCACTCTACTAATAGTTTTCTCTATTATTGCCTTTATCTTGATTAATGTATTTATATTATAACTTATTGACCGTACATGCTATTACAAAGTACAAATACCCTTCCAAAAGATTTTTGCCGTCGCAAATTTTTCACATACCACAACGAAATGTCACAAAACCTTATATTAACAATGGATTCTCCATTGCTAATTTTTTTTCAATCGAACAGAATAACCGAACAAACTAACTCCTCTACTTTATATATAAAATAGATTAGGCGTCGTAAGTGCTTTTGTCCGCTTACAATCGCCTTCTGAAGCATCAATCGGCCGAAATGCGCCCACTGACCGGCCGATGACCCCGCGAATTACAAATGCTTGGAGACGTCGAATAACAATAGAGCTTAAACTATTTAATAGATGTTACTTTCTCAAAAACATGTTGCGTAAAAAAAAGAGCTATTTAAAACAAAATGTATATCGAAATGATTTATAAATAAATTTTGTTATAAATATTAATAATCTTTTATAATAATTCCTTCCGAAAATTCAAATATTAGAGTTTACATTAGACTTATATCATAAATATTAAAGTGTTTGCACAAAAATGTTTCTTATGGTCTTACACATATTGAATTTAAATATTCTGATGAACTTAACTCTACTGTATAAACATTAAAATAAGATACAATTTATAATAATCAAGTCCTTATACACGAACGGAGTAGCTGGTACTAGCTAGTATTAAAATAATCATTGAATCGGTTGTGGACTAACTGGTTCTTACAAACAACCGTTTGAAGCCTAATACGGAAGGAAACTAATGATTGTTATACAAAAATTCTATACTATTCGAAACCACTTACTTTATACATAAAAAATATCTACGTTTAAGAATCGAATTAATGAGTATTACAAATATACAAAAAATCTGAAACAATCAAAATGGAATAAAAAACATCGTATTTTCGATATTTAACGTTTACTTTTTTATTTTTTTTACTCTATTAGTGTTTATAAATTTTGAAGGAATATTATTAATGGATTATTATACTCCTAAATGCATCTTTTGGGTAATATTCGATACAAATATGTGCACACGTACACTGAATAAATTTAAATGATTTATATATCATTGCAAATTTAAAAGAAGAGATTTAAAAACTTGTCATTTTTGAAATACTAAATACATGTCAAAATAATTGTCAAATAAAGTACTTATCCGGTTTCACATATTATTCCTTACGAATGCAAACTAGACTAAATTGAATAATCATGTATAAGAAGTAATTGTTAAAATAATAATGACTTTTTAAAGCATCATTATTAAACGAAGCTACTCCATCCCTTTACTATTCCCGCCTTGGACGTCGGTCACAACAAACCGCATTGAGAACAGCAATTACACATAGCTACATACACCACTTTAAGACGATTCGACATCAATGAATCTGATAGGCTTTATCTTTTAAGGAATAATAAACTAAAATATTATGAAACTCTGAACGCACAGATAACACAGTGAATGGATGAAACTACGAACTACCCAAGAGGTAATTAAATTGTTAACAAAATTATATTAGCCGAGTTCCAAAGGGCAAGTATGGTTTTAAAAAACCAAAAAGAGGATGACAATATGGTCAAAAACGTAGTCTATTTGTGTGTGTGTGTGTGTCTGTGCGTGTGTCATCATCATCATCATTAACAGCCTGTTTTTTTTTTAGTCCACTGCTGGAAATAGGCCTCCCCTCATTATGCCTTCACAATTTTTTTGGGGGATTTTGGACCGTGTTCCAACCACGCTGGTCCAATGCGGGTTGGTGGGTGGACCGCCTTAATACATGCTCATCCGACGCATGGGTCATCTTACTTTTCAGACAATTGGGTGATCGGCCCAAATTGCCCTAACCAACTAGGAAACAACAATGACATTTTGTTGAGTCCCCGCAGGATTCGAACCCACGACCTCCGGTTTCTAAATCACACGCCCATACCACTAAGCTACGGAGGCAGTCGGCTACGGAGGCAGTCAATGCGTGTGTGTTATTTGTAAATGTGTTCTTACTTTTGTGTATGGGCCTATCTGAAATAAAAAATGTCAAATTATTAACTCTTTTCATTCAATTATCTGTTTTGTCATTTCTGGAATATTTATTTTATTTGTTGGTTGTAAACGAAAATATTAGATGTTAGTTCCAAACCTTTATACGAAATACGAATACACTGCATCCTTTTGGACTTAAACAACTTACGTTATTATTATTAACATACCAATATAAAAGCGTATGTATATTGTCAAAGAGAAGCAACTATTTATGTAATATTTGTACATTTTTTTAAAATACCTATTAAAAAGTATTATTAAAGCTTTATTTTTATTTTTTAAAACGACAATTAGGTTCACCTAATGTTAGAATTTCAGTCAACCTGTAACAATGCAATAAATGTGCAAGTTTTCATTACATGATTATGCGGGACCTCTGAAACAGATTTTAGTAATTTTATAATTGGTGGTGTGGTACAAAATATTAATGTAATATTTAAAAATAATGGATAAAGTAAGTGTTTGTGTATAATATGTGTCAGATTTGAATATTTGTGTATAATGTGTAATATATTTGCATTGTTCATTAGAACCATATATATACTTACTCAAAAACGTTAAAAAGCCTTTTCCTTAACAAAATTTTAGATTAAATTGTACACGATTTACTTTTTTAGATTTAAAAACAATAACTTTTACAATTCTTTTATTACAGTTATTGAATAAAAGGACTTTACGGAGTTTATCGCGTTTATTTTACATTTTTAAATTCCCGACGTTCTGAACACTTTCCAGCGGCCGAGGTAATGGGATAGACTGAGATGTCATGCGTGTTGTTTTTTTTTATGGCATACGCAGGCAGACGAGCAGTCGAGCCACCTGATGGGAAGTGGTCACCGACACCCATAGACATTGGCAATACCCGTGGTATCGCTAACGCGCTGCCTACCGCGAAACATAGGGTGTTAAGTCTTGTTTACCCAGTAAATACTCTGGCTACGGTGCCCTTCAAATCGGAACACAGCAGTGTTTTCACACTACTGCTTCGCGGCAGAAATAGTCATCGCGGTGGTACCCACCCAGACGGTCTGCTGTAAAAAGGGGACCTACCACCAGTTGTTGCCAGTGCTGAAGCAGGATTACCAGATCTTAATAGTAACTAAATATTTTTAGTTTGTATCTCCGACCTATGCAGTTCACATGTTCCTCGAAATTATTCGAAATCTGAAAGCTAAGTAAAAAATAAAAAATTATCTCTAAAATGTAACTTATTGGAGTTACCATAAAACTTCGATCACCAGACAATGTTATACGAATTAGACTCCTATGTGTTCTCATGCCAATCAAATTTCATATATTGTTTTCATAACATCTAGACCTTCTCTGTCTCTGATATAGGAGAAATTAGTTGCATAAATGTAGAGTTTCAAGACGAATGCTTTTACCTATTATAAAACGTGACAAGATTTTATTAATAAAATTGAGACATAGACTTGTTATAAAGAATATAGACGTTAATATTTTTAAATGACCGTTTTATCATTATCAATCTTATAATCTAAACATTGTTTAAAAAGATAATCTACTAAGAGTTCTATTAAGTAAGAATGATCCTTGCGTCAAATACACATAGTATAATAGACTGTGGTGGATATCAAAATACTTTTGGCAATATTTATACGATGAATAAAGTGAACTACAAATATCATTCACGCCATTAATCTGTTTGGATTAAAAAAAAGGTCGTAAGAAAGTTGTGCACAAAATTGGTCAAAATAAAATATGGCTTTGTATATAAATAATGAATAGTTATTTCAATAGAACTTTGCAATTCTATCCAGACAACACAAGAATTTTAAAAACATTAATGTAATTATTTCTTTTATTTACGCGATTATTATACATATCAAATACACTAATTTACGAAATTTTCGCGTTAGTTATATTTATTCCTGACGTTTAAAAAATATTTAAATAAAACGAAAAATTTGTGAATTAGTGTATTTGATACTTCTTAAAGTAGTTAAATCAATTTGTTACTCGGTTAAAGGTACAGTTTTGTTTGTAGGTTATAGCGGTGATTTTCTGGATTTAAACTATAACTGTTTGCCGGGTTTAAAAAACATAAACTTAGTAAGCTGTGACTGTGTCGAATTCTAATAAGAATATTTCAAGAAATAACAGAGTTAAACTGATATAAGAAATTAACTTGAATCTAAGTATATTAACTTGAAGTTAAAGCTTTACTTTATATAAACTTACTTTTTGTATTTTCTACGTAACTCATATCAACTTTTAAATTTTTATTTTAACAAGGTGTTTATATACTTTTTCAGTGAATAGACAAACATCATTAATGACATATTTTTTGTCGATTTGCAATAATCTCAAGCTAAATAATCATTATTGGGACACATTACAAAAATATTAATTTATTTTCAATGATTGCAACTCCTATTATACTTAGGTTAATTCATGATTTCGTTCTTATTCTTATATTTGTCTGAATTTAGCATTATTCTATAATAAGTTTTGGAGTATTATTCCATCGTTCTGGGTTTCAAAAAATGCCAGCAATGTTCGAGGTTATTGTAAAGTGCTTTTCTCGTGCTATTGTTACAGATAAATTATCCTATCCTTTTTTTTTATTACATACGTACGTACATTTATTTCAACAATCATTTAATATTAATCAGGCATTTAACCCATAGAATAACATACCTTGTATTTGGTATTACGTTCTCAAAGATGGATTAATGATTGACAGCTTGACGATAATTCGTCATTATGGAAAGCTTTTTCTCATTTATCTGCTTTCTAGCCGGTGAAGGGTGTATATATCACCGAGTATTAACTGTAGAACACAGTATTAACACATAGAATTTGTTACCTTACAATCTTCAATCCTCAATCATCTTTAATAAACTTCATTCTGCGGATGGATTGATATCAGTTAATTTAAAAGACGATTTTTAATCCGCAAAAAGCGATAGGATGAGAATTTACCTGACGGTAAATGATAAACCCCGCCTATGACAACAACGTCGTCATCGTCATCATCATAATCAGCCTGTGTAAGTCCACTGCTGGATAAAGGCCTTTTGGACCGTATGCCACCACGCTGGTCCGATGCGGGTTGGGGGTGGATCGACTTTTACATGCTCATCCGACGCATGGATCGTCTTACTTTTCAGGCAACTGGGTGATCAGCCCAAATTGTCCTAACTAAATAGGAAACAACTGTGAAAAGTTGTTGAATGATACACGGCGTGAGCCGCAAAATATCCTCTTACCGCCTCAAGACATGGGGTAGACGAATTACCCCGTTTTATTACCCCTTTACTTACTAAAGTTAGTCTTGACAACCGGAACCGAATTTTAAATGTCTTTTAGGTGCCTTTTGTTATGAAGGCAATAAAGTTATCAGCTTGAAAGAAATACTTGAAGTTATACAAAATTGTTTCATCGCAACATTTAAACTCATGACACTATTATAAAGCTGAAGCCACTACCAGAGAGGTATTCAAGGTGTTAGTTACATCTTGAATTTATTTGTTGATCTACGAGCTATTTAACGAGGAAAATACCTATTTGTTATTGTAACCTATATGTTTGTGGCACATGTCTGAATTAATGGATACTTTGTGTTAAAATAAAAATAAATGTATATAAAAACAAAGAAAAAACCGCTTTTAAAACAGCGTTTTTATATCTTTATGGAAATTACTAAACAACGGTTCCAACAATTATTATTATAAAAATTATTTCTTACCATTTCAGCGGAATACAGGACAGAATTATTTGTTCATAAACTGTTTCGTATGTAAAGGGTCTTCATTCTGTCTGTTTCTTTTTCTTCCACATACAATATATTAGCGATCTTCTTTCTCTAATTTTTTACTCTCTTCATTTTGTCCGCTACCAATCATAGGTTGGATTCTTATCCAATAAGACATAACTAGAGTATTAGAACTAGGAGGGATCATGGGGTGGACATACTTTTTTGGTGGCATATATGCTTTATAAACAACCGAGTAACCAGACCGCATTGCCCTAACCAACAGGGCAATAACAATACAAAATTGTTGAGGCGCCGCAGGATTTCACTAAACTCCAGACTTTGACTAACTATTTTTTGAAAATTAATTAAACAATCAAATATTTATGTGCTACGTAACAAGTAAGTGAATCTATGTGAATGATGTTTATTTAGCTTGCCTGCACAGATACAAGAAACTTGATTTCTTGTTGTTATTAAATTACTATTTAATTGTTATATTCTTAATTTATTTTTATTTTTACATTACTTCACAGTCAGACCATTAAATTGTGGGACAAAGTATTCTAATATTGTACAATTTCAGATTAAATATAATATAAATAATATATTTGAATTAAGTTCTTTTTTCAAAACGCTCTACGGTAATATAAAAAAATGGAAAACAAAATATTTCAATGTAAAGTCATAAGTTTTATGTTTGAAAACGAATATTACTTAAATTCATTCACTACATTATTAAATTAAAAAAAAAACCACGCCCCGGGTTGACTGGTAGAGAATGCCTTGTGGTATGAAGACCGCCACCTTTAAAATTTATTGCAAGCTTTGCAATAAAAAATAAAATAAATAAATATATACTTAGTACAAGGTATATATTTAACATTATACACGTAATATCGCTATGTCTAATACATAATGTTTCGGTCAAAAATACAACCAACAAGAAAAAGAAAGAACTGAGAAAATAAAATGTATTAACACAAATATTAAACCATGAGCAATTTAATTTTTTAAGTTAATATTTTGCCGGTTGAAAAAATAGCAAGTAATTACGTTTTATCACTAGTTATGTATGTTATTTCGACCCCAAAGATTATAGGAAAATACCAATGTTTAACTTGACTAAATGTAAAAAAATTGGGAAAATTTCATTTTTTTTTTTTTTATAAGTGTTATACATATGAAAAGACTGCTTTATTTACGATTATCACGAATAAAGTTACGGCCTTAATTTTTATAATATTATATATAAAAAATACTAGAGTGAAACAGAAGTGAAGAAGAAAGTGAGAAGTTGAAACACTAGACCTAAGACTAGAAGAGTTTAGTGTTTTAAAATTTGGATACATATTTCCAATATATAATATATATAAAATAATTTAGGAGTTTAGGTTTATCGATTAGTTAGTATAAAATATAGTCATAAGTAACCATAGACACTGTAAAGAGTATTCTAAATCCTTAAAAGATGAATATATTATTTTACTTATTGTAATTTATAACCTTTCTTTTTAAATAAAACGCTCTAGTGTGACCAAAATTATGGTCCAAAAAATTTATAGTATAAAAATTACACTATAATTAATTAAATATTGTTGATTTTTAAGGAACAGGAAATCTATTCTTGTATTCATACATATGCTTTAATATTATACAATATTATATTAAAAAATAATTATTCCATGCTTATGTAAAATTTAATTCTTATTTGATTTTAACGTACTTAATGTACACTAATATAAAATTCTAATAAGACGTTTATATAATTTGAATTTTACTTATTTTTAGTTAAAGAGAAATAAAAGTTTACACAGTTAAACTTAAAAACTGATTCAACATCATATATTCTACAAATATTATAGTCGGACATCTTGGAAATTACACTCCCGCCATCCGGTTACCGATCGCTAAAGCGCGGCGAAAATCCAATAAAACGTTCCCTCTTCCAAACTTTCTTCCAAACTTGTTCCACTAGCCCAACTATTCAGGCCCCACCTTGTTCACGGGAACCAACTGAACTATACTTATCTCTCTCTTACACGTTAAAAGCTGCATAAGCGCACGGAACGCACTATGCTAACCGCAATCATTGTTATTATAGTTCTGCGCTCTACACCAAGGAACATAAAGCGAATTTAAACTTGAAACAAAACAGACCTTATGCTATACAAATAGAGTTTAAGTTTCAATGACACTATACATTTATAAGCTTTTAGGGGCTTGAACAGAGCGTGGAACAGAGGAACATTTTTCCGCGAGCGATTCAGTAGCGTAAGATGACGCCGTAAGAGCTATAGTGGCGTAAAAATGTCCAACTTAAGACGTTCTGGGGAAAAAATATGCGACTCCTAGTTTCTATATCGACGTCTTGCGCAAGATGGCGGGCGCGGGAGGCGTTCGGAATTTGAATTTCTCAGAGGAATAGGTGGGGTGTTTATTTTATACGGATGTAGTTATGGGGGCTTTTGTACATCGCGAGCGGTTTAAGCGCTCCGAAGCGCTTTAGATTATTCTGTATGGAGTAACGCGTTTAACCGTCTAACGGGTGAATGTTTTCTTTATTTAGTAATTTTCAATGATAAATATTGCTGGTTAGTAATTTTTTCCATGTAGGGCGTATCATAAATTAAAGTATTCATTACATTTTGTATCTTTATTTTTTCCAATATTTTTTATTATTGCCAACGTATTAATCCTATATATAAACGAAGGTGGTAATGTTTTGATTTAAGTCAATTTTAATTATCTATTTTAAACTAATTTTGACATGACATGATTTCTATTTATTTCTCATTAATACATAATTAGAAATAAATAGATAAAATGTCAAGTGAATGAAAATTCAATCAAAGTAATATATTTCTACCTTATTTACATTCAGTCAGTCAGTTTACTATTAAACTTCAAAAAATATTCTCCAATTCAAACCAAGTATAAAAATAATGAATTCAAAATTTAAAACCAGCGTTGGTTGGTTTAACGATGAATTTTATCAAATTTTATTGTACAACACTTTGCTATCATACAAGTTTCTAAGATAGCTTGCTAAACAAGTTTCTTATAAATAGGAACACAATGCGAATATTTGAAAATGGAACAATTCCACGAAACCGGATAAAACACGTTTAGGAAACCCTTGTTTGTAGAGTCATGGGAGTGGGAAAATTATAAGTTTACAGATATTTAAGTTAAAAACTTTAACTTTAATGTAACGTGACGAAGATATTGTGAAAAAAGTGTGTGTGTACAAAAGTACACGCATAAGAAGTTGTATTTCTTTGGCGTAAAAAGATCAAAAACTATCCAAGAATCTTATCTTTCACGCTATTGTACGTTTTTATAACGTTACTATGTTATTTATATCTAAAAATCATTGACTATAGCTAACTTCAGGATGCCAATATTTCATGTCGATGTTCAGCGCACCGTAAAATTTACTCGCCTTTTTTCCCATAACGCGCCAAAATAAGTGTAATTTTACAAATAAAAAAGGTTGCAAGAAATGTACAATACCCGTATAAAGCTCCCATATTTGAGAAGAAATAGCAAAGAAAGTTCTTTCATATTAAAAAAGGGCATTTCTCACGCACTTGACTACTGTATAAGAATGACATTGAATACCTGTTTCAACTAACAGGTACTACAACTTTTGTCGACTTGCGACTCCTTGCAGCTTTTCTTATAAAGGACACTTAACCAGTTCGAAATGAATGTAAAAAGTATCTATTGTGTGGGATAAAATTGGATATGCTTTCTACGGTCAATTTTTTAAGCTTTATTAACATTGGTTAACCTGTTCAAATTGTTGTTTAAAAAATCGTGGAAATACTATGGCAACATCAAAATACTACTTGATGAGTTAAAACTCATAGAAAAGATGACAACGATTTCATTGGATTGTTTTTTTGGCATATTTTCTTTGCTTTTAAAAAATAATATTTTTATGCTCAATTTTAGACCTGTACAATATAAACAAGTTTACAATGTATAATTACAAATAATAATATCACAGATTGATATTTTTTATGATTGAAAACATATGCTTTAAAAAAATTTAAGAAAATAATTTTCTTAAGGAAGGTCAATACAGATAAATATAATTCCACTGATATTCACTTTGTAGGTTGCCCGCTACCTCATCGACGTGGTAGTATGCGAAAAAAAAGTTAACCCCGGTTATATGAGCTGTCTTTTTAAAAAAACGCAGTCAAAATCGGACTAGCAATACTAGATTACAAGAACAAACAGACAGACAGAGCGACGAAAATATTTATTTTAAATTTCGGTAATGAATATAATTTTATGTTCCGGTTTTAAATCACAATTTTATCATTTAAAAACGATAATTTTGATGTTACAAACAGTCACTACATTTTTATTTGTTAATCTATACAGATTATAACAGAACTTTCGTGGTGTTATTTTAACACAAGATGGCGTCAATCTATAAAGTTGAAACATCGACATGCCGAAACAAACGGCCTTGACCCTTTGTGTGCATCGTTTAACGTGGACATCAGAATTTCATTCATTAACATCCGATTCTGTATAGTAGTATGTTTGCTAGAACGCCGTTTTGTATCAGGAGAATTATTCGTTGCTATTTTTCTTTTACGAATATAGCACCTATTTTATATGTTAAAATCATTATGAATAATAAAGATTTCATATAAATGACGACACGACTTTGAAAATAGTGATAATTTATGTTTTTGCAACTCAGATGACTGCGATGATTAAGATACACGGATCAGTAATTCGGTATTTAAAAATATTCAATAAAATTAAAAAAAAACATTTTAAAGTAATTCTAAAAGTTAACTTAGAGTAGGCAAAAGGAAGTTTAAAAGAAAACTTTTTTTATTGCCTACGTAGGCAGACGAGCAGTCGGGCATAGACCTGGCAATACTGGAATCACCAAAGCGCTGCCTACAGACATAGGATGTTAAGTCTCGTTTATCCAGTAAATACGCTGGCTACGGTGCCTTTCAAACCGGAACACAGTAGGTTTTTCACACTACTGCTTTACAGTAAAAATAGGCACCGTGGGTACCATCCAGACGATCGCTTGTAAAAAAAGGCGACCTACCACCGGTAAATTAGCAACTTTAGCTATTTAAATTTTTCACCCGCCGTTAATGTCAAGCTGTCAGTGAGCAAGAGAACAGCTTATAATCACTGAGCAAAAATAAATATTTGTAATAAACAAAGTAATGTCATAAATCCGTTTTACAAACGTCCTTAGTGGTCTATAACCATAAATGTCAGGCGACACCCGCCATTGAGAACATTTTTCCTTTCATTGTCATTTTATAATATAATAAATGGCAATTTATTTTATTTCTTGCTTCTAATAAACTTTTGTTAACACTAACGTAAGGTTTTTATTTAAAACTGATGAATATTTTAAAAACCTGTACCTTGATTAACTTAAGAAAAATGTAACTTGTTGTATAAGTCAATGTTTTGATTTGAATTTAAACCGAAAACGTTATGTGTAAAATGTACTTGTGTCTATATTATGTAAAATTATAATTATTTTTTTCGTTTAAGCGAATACTACACATTATTGAATGAAAGAACTTTTTACGAATCTTATCGCGTTTATTTTACATATTTATAATATGTACAATTATTTTTACAATAAATTTTTTTGTAGCTGTCTTTGACTTAGTTTGTTAACATACAAGCACATTACACTGTTCAATATAACTAATTTAACGGATTTAGTTAGGTATATGTATTACAGCCGAACACGAATTTTCTCTCAATGTTTTGATATAGTTCAGGAAAAGGATAAGTGGATATAAATATAAATATTAAACTAAATAACATATAATGCAAACTAAACCCTGTTAATGTTAATTGTAAATACACTTAGCTTGACGTTAACGTGAGTTATAATTCAATACCTCTTTTCTTAATTAAGTACATAAATGAAAGGTCTTTTTTAGGTAACTAACTGTTGCTTGCTACTTCATTCGCGTGGTAAATTATAAAATAACTAGAGTCCGACCGAACTTTCGGTTTCGGTTTCGTTTCAGCCGAGTTTCGGCCAAAAATCAAGTTTCAGGCCGAGTTTCGGTTTCGGCCAAATTGGCTCGAAACTTTGCCGAAACCGAAACTGGTTTCAAGTATTTTCAAATTCAAAATAGTAGCGAAAGTTAAATGTATCATTGCTTCAATCTAGCTCAGATCAGTCGATTTTAATTCAGACAAACATTCCAAGTTTAACAAAAGAAATTGATGATTCTCCTAGAAAGACGAGGAGGAACAAATAGTAGTGAGAACAAAATATACTCCTTGGTAACCAAAAATAAATACAAATAATACTGGAAAGTAGAGCTCAGATATTTGTTGTGTTAATAAAAATCTTCTAGTCTCTCTTTACTTTTTCTGAAGGTAGTCATTTGTTTGCTATGTGTGGCGAAATGTTCTCGAAAAAGAAAACCCAAGTGCGACCTTGTCATTAAAACCACTGTTTTAAAAAGTTAACAACGCAAGAGATTTATTAATATATATTAAAAATTACGATCTGATACCCAAGACGATATCCAAGAAACGAGCATTTCATATAGAGGTACTCAACGCATATTGACACAAATTTTGAATATGAGAAAAGTCTCCGCAAGATGGGTGTCGAGAATCAGAAACAAAATCAAATTTGAAAATATCTTTGGACAAGTTTAAGTAGATTCTAAAACTTTAAACCTAGTTTTGTGGCAGTGGACGAAACACGGGTTTATCCGAAGGATCTTCATGCCGTGGCCGTGGTATATGGCCTGGCCAGGTATAACCTCATTATTTTGGGACTCAGTCTCCATTCCATGACTAAAATAAAGCAAAAATAATAGGCATAAAAGCTCCATATTTTAGTATTTTAAGAATTTTATACTTGATCACGTGAGTTTCGGTTTCGGTTTCGGTTTCGGCCGAAACTGAAGCCACAGCCGAACTTTCGGTTTCGGTTTCGGCCGGAAAAACAGTTTCGGTCGGACTCTAAAAATAACTGATTCTAATAAAGATAGCCTAGACTACTTTTGTAGCTGAGCTATCTTTCCCTCTCTCTCTTCCAGACTAAATTACAGAGATTAGCCAGTGCAAAGACACAGACAGAAAGCCAAAAATTTATTTATATATTACTATATAATCATTTTAAAACGGTTATTTTTATAGAACATACAGACACTCCTATACTTATTTGTATAGATAATTCTAGTCATAGTGATATTTGTACGACATTACAATTGTAGTTTCTTTAACTCGTCCAATTGATATAGACGATATATTTGCTTCGAAAATTAATATTTCTATTAATAGATATAGCAAATCTACTATTTGGCTCGCGCGTGAAACCGAAGTATTTAACTATAGTATGCACAGTACGTTAATATTGGCCCTAAATAGATCAGTTGATATACATTGGGACGGGTCAACAAAACTGACCTCCATCCTATGTCACCCTTACTATTTGTTACTATAGACATATTTTCAGCTGCTACTATGATATAGCTAATTTGTGATCAAGGATTTAGTTTAAATGATAAAAACCTGATTATTTACTTTAGACGCTTCTGTTCAAGTCAGATTTTTTTTCTTAACTATAAATTATGAGAACCTAAAAAAAGTTGAAGACGACCAAGAGCTATATTGTCAGCTCGGAAACGGTTTCAATGAGTTTAATTAAACAAAGTTACATAAATAAAGTTGATGTATTCTATTGTTTGTTGAATAAATTATATGCTCGCACAAAGACTATTTCTGATGAAATTTTTCAATTTCTTATAAAAATTAATTTTTGTTATTTCGTCAAGGCTATGTTACATTATTAATTATGAAACAGTATGATTTTGAAAAGATATTACCGTTATGTCATAAAGGTGAAGGTTGTTCAAGACATCATTCTACAAAATAGCAATAAAAAATTACCAAGACAAAGTTACTTTTGTCTTCGAGTCAGTAATCGTGATGTGATCTTTTACTTTGATATCCAAATATTACTTTTAAAATGTAACTTTATCACCATGTATCAAGCCTTTTATTTACTTATTGTTTTTATTGTAACTAGTTTCAAGTATCTACTCAATTTTGTATCTCAACATATCTCTGGAAAATTATGTTGTAAAATTTTAACAACTTTACGGCTTACCGTTTTATGCTATTGCTTCACATTTATGGTAAAATATCTAAAATATTTTAATCACTATCTTGAAAAACAATCATAAATTCTGTTCTAGTGTATTGTACAGTAGTAGGGGATTTGTCCATAGCGGTCAACGACAGTGTAGGTGGTTTGCCGACATTCTGTTTACAATTCATATTTGATGAATAAGATATGAAAAGCAGATAAAATAAATAAAAAAACATCAATATTTTATAGCCTTTTTGTCATATTTCGTCTTTATTTTAAAGTTAAAAAGACCTTATTAAATTTGCCATAATTTTATTTAAATTACATTGATGGTATGTTAATACATAATTTTACGTAATCACATATGGTTTAAAACTAATAAAATTCAAATTAATTTAGTAGTAAAAAGACAAATACATAATTGACGTAGATTTAAAATTTTCACTGTGCAAACAGGGTCCATAATGTGTAAACTATAAAAATGTAAAAAAAATCCGTAAATAAAATATATGGTACAAATCTGAGCTTCTATTAATGTAAGGTTTAATTTTAATTTACACCACAAAGTAGTTTAATCAAGTTTAAAAGTTACATTCAAAATTGTGCGTTCAATTTTGTATGTAACTGTTGTAAACTGTTAAATTAAAAAAACAGTGCAGATTTCATATCTAAGAAATTAAGTTTTTATTATATATGTAAACCTTCAGAATATTTTGTATTGTAAAAAATAAAATGTGTTGGGCTATAGATTTGCTTTTTTTTTTGAAGAACAATTGTACTTATATAGTTAAGTACAGTAAAATTAAATAAAATAATATTGTACTTTTTGACGAAAGAAGGAGGTACTCAATTTGGAGCGTACGTTTTTTTTATACATGTTACGTCGTTGCTCTGCTCTTAGCGCTCCGATTTTGTTCATTCTTTTTTTAAATGATGGACATAATTTTCCCATTGTTGCCATTTTTTAAATATATTTGTGATAAGTAGTTTATCATAAAAATTAGTAAATTAATAAAGTACGGCAAAAAAAATCACAACATCGGGCGATTAAATTACAAACGCTGCCAAAATCGTAAAAGATAGACATAAAGTATGTTTATGTAATTGTACTTCTTAAACTGATCTATAATAAAGTCTGCCGGCGCATATATTTATGCCTGAAAAATAGCGCATAATAACTATTTGTATTTAATTTTGAAAAAAAAATATGTCAGTTACATTTTGGTTGCATTCCTTAATTATATTGACCATTTAATTTTGCCTAATTATAAAATTAGACATTCATATAGTATTCAGTGTATTTAGTAAAGTGTGAAATTATATTTATACATTTATATCAAGCTTATTAAACGGTTTTTTTAATAATTGAAAGAAAAATGTTTTTATAAAGATGCTTTTAAGATATCTAATTTTAGGCAACTCAAACCCTCTTTACAATACTTAATAAAAATGCATAGCTAAAATAAAATAGGGAAATTAGAATCTTTAACAGGTTTCATATCTTTCTCGTTTTTTATTCGGGTCTGTTAATATATTTTATAAATAATTTGCTTTAAATTACTAATATGTACAGGAGTTACATTAATTGTGTCATGTTCATCAAGCTAATTATATTTACTATTTTATATTATTAAGTATATTTTATAAATGCTAAATAATCCCAAAAAATAAAAATTAAGTTTAATACAAGTTCTACAAAATACGAATATATAGCAATAATATTGTGCATTTTATCAAACAGTTCACACATGTAATAATTGTCAAGATGGAAATAATTTTATAAAATAATATTATTATATATATATAGGTAATTAATAAAAATACATAACAGCACAAGCACATTTCCAAAGCTTTTCTCGAACAACTTAATTTAACCCAATTTTATATGAAATAAATTTTTATGTTGACGTCGACAAAAAATCTAGTATATAGCCAATTACAAACACTTTCTTTATATACTATCAAATAAAAGTTCTTAACAGTCCTCCTGTCTGTATTTTCATCATCACCATCATCATTATCAGCCTGTGTTAGTCAACTGCTGGACATAGGCCTTCCCTAATGCATGCCCTCTCCAATAGGTATTTTGGACCATAATCTACCGCTAGTCCAATGCGGGCTGGTGAATTTTACGTAGAGTTATACAGTATTCAAAAACAACCTAACCTTACTACTCATCAATTATCTAAAAGCAATACGAACGGCAAAGGTACGTGTATATAAAACAAGTTTAAGCTCACGCGACGTTCCCACTAATGTGGGCGCACCCTCCGGCTAAATCACCTGAGTCATTAATTCATTTTAAGACGCCTATCCCCTTAGACTCTACATTTGCATATTACAAAGTATGGAAGTTGCCTAACGAACTACGGGGGCGGGAGGGGGTGGCCGCCTCTAAGGTTGCGGGCAAGACGGGGAATTGGTGACAGGGGTAGACTTGGGTGGTGTAGAATAATACGATTTTTTTTATTTTTTAAGAGTATTCAATTCTATATACATATTATATATACGACTCTGTACTGTTTGTGCTGCTTTTTGATAAAAGATGTGTTAAAGAAAATTATTTCGTTTTAACTTAACAGAACTGTTCAATTAGTTGTAGAGTGCGCAAAGGAGGAATGTTAAGAATGTTTATTAAAAAATATTAAAAGACAGTGTTTGTATTTAACTCTCTACAAGATTATTTCAGACATCAAAGTTAATTTTAAATAAAATCTAAAAAAAGTAGCTTTCTGCTGTAAATTTGTTACATATTTCGAATATATTATTGGCGCCTAGAAGCAATTTAGTGTTTATATGTTATATAGTTGTGAAAAAAACTATACAATCATTCATTCTTATGCCGTCGAGTAAGTATCTGAAATCCAAAAATACTTTTAAAGCATTTAAAAGCGGCGCAAAGGTAATAACAACATGGAGTTTCGACGCAATTCCATATTTATATTTCAATGCCTAAAAATAGCAAGTGCAAAAACGTTATATGATCCGTTAATAACTACCACATGAAGTGCTTTGCAAGCATACTTCTAAAATACGCACGATCTAATTTTATTTGGATATTTCTTAAAAGATGCAATTAAACATATCGATTATATCAGTTTATCATAAAAGTGAAATTAAATCCGTACAAAATGTAATAAAGAAACATATATGATATTTTTAATCGATAATATTTTAAACATAGCAGCACCAACTCCGTCCCTGTTCACCTCGAGAGTGGAGAAAGATGAAGGAAATGAAAATGTACGTAGCAAAAAGGGGGTTTCCTCCCCCTGGTTAGAAAGCCCGAAAACTCTATAAAGAGGGGGTGGTTGGGGTGTTCCGATACCTTTTGTGAGGGGGTGCAAGGGGAACATAACTCTTATAGCGTCTACCAGTTCTTATCGCTGTAGGCAATTTCCTTTAGAAACGGCCTGAATGCGGGCCGTATTCAAATATTTCTTTTGAAACCATTGTGTTGGGATGGTCTATTTATGTTTGTTCAGATTAATTGATTAAATTATAGGTAAATAATAATCATGAGTTCATGCCATTATTTATACAAATAAATATAATTAAATGTCTCTTTTTAACATAGAAAAAGCCCTTTTTAAATAGTTACATTTTAATATAAAACCGATACACATAAAAAATCATTTTTTTTTTAATTTTTGTCCGTTGGTTGGTTCTGGCTAATCTTTCTAATAGCTTATCCAATATTGATGGGACTTTCTCAAGAAGATATAGCTAGATACCTGATATAAATAAGCTAAAGCTTGGTTTAGCACGTTAAAGCGGGACGCCAAAAATATTGGATTATAGAAAATGCAAGTATTAAAAACATGTTGATTTGTCCATAGACGTATGACTTATTTAATATGTTTTAATTATTTCTATAGATATCTTCTAATTATAGCTAATTTACTTGTAATGTATATTAACCATAAATAAATTTGTAAATAAAAGTTAAATTTAATACTTTACATATGGTTTATTTTAGCTATTACTTCAAACTAAACTACATTTGGCGGTCATTATTAAATATAACATTTGACAAACATAGACACGGAGAAGGTTTTAGTTTAAAATAAATATCAATAAATTTATATTCTACATATGTGTTATGAATTTTAAGCCATTTTCCTGTCATTTGTTAGATTATTAATTCGACAATAATAACGATTAATAATAAAGTATATTACGAAATAATATAAAAAGCTTACAATTATCTAATAATAATCTCTCCATAACATAAATTCATTATTCATAAGCATAAAGGAATAAACAAATTGAAATTCATATCGACTTCGTACATTCAAAATGTTTCTATCTATCTCTTTCTGAACTGTCTGTCTATCTGTCAGGACCCTTTTCTCCAGGAACATGTTGAAGTTTACGAAATAAATTAGCGAATGGCAACCCCTGCAAAGCGAACGTTTATTTAGTCTTCACGTAAGATAACAACTTATTAACTAATACAAACTATTTAAGATATTTAAATTATAGTTTTTTATTTATTTAGCGATATTGACGATTCTGTCGTTTTTATGTTATATTTTATTAAAAATTACGATTATACAATCTTGTGTTTATTTTTTTTATTAAATAACTGGCACGAGAAAATTATATTCTGAGATATTTATAACAAAAGTTTAGTCGTAGGTATGAGCTTAACAAACTTTAGTATGAATAATATCATATATTATACATATTTAACATAATGCTAATTCGTGTTGTTTTTTTTGCCATTAGTGGATAACTTATCTTATGCACAAAATATACGTTAAAAACATATACATAAACATTAAAACTTAAGTAGACGAGGTAGTTAACAACATTTGCAAGGTTTCTATCATCAAGAATATTGTTTATAACAAGGAAATCTTTCAGCTCAATATGTCCGTGTTCCGAAAGCACAAAAAAGCAATTCTGACACATAGAGAACTTCTTTCCATCACATATATGTTATTTAAAAATAATAGGTACACAACTTCAAATAAGGTTAAGAGAATTGTTAAAATAATTAATATATTTTATATTTTTTAATAAAAAAGCAGCCAAATATAAACAAGGGAAACTTTTTTGAAACAACTTATTTTCCCCATTTATGTTCTTTATCTATATAATGATACATTTTTATGTGCGGTATTAATTAAGGAAATTATGAAACGTTCAACATTGACGCGATCTTTTTATCTAATAACCTACCACTGATTCAAAAGCTTCAGACCAAAAAACACAGAACGAAAGTAAGCAGAATCTTCTTTCCTTCCTTGCGATATAATTTTAAAATTACTTTAACATGCAATTTTAATGATCAAGTCAAGCAAAAATGGCCAAAATGCGCTGATCCAATATTTTTTAAGTTAATAACTTTATGCCATACATCATCATCAGGCTGTATCAGTCCACTGCTGGACATAAACCTCCCCTAGTGTACGTCATCGCTTCCGATCTTCGGCTACTCACATCCATCCCACACCGGCCACGTTGCGAATGTCGTCACTCCATCTTGCCGCAGGGCGCAAATCAATTACCACAATTTCTCTAATACCAAGAACAAAGTTTTAAAAACCACAAAGTTTAAAGTTACGTTATTTTCCTATTCCCACTAAGCTCCTACAACTTATAAATGCGAAATTGTAATGACCAACGGACATTTGTCTTTTTTTTTAACGCATAAACACTAATGTAAATGTTTACGTTACAACACGTTATTAAAACATATTCTTCTGATACTCATAAGTTGCATAATAAATATTTAATATAATTAATAATAATATTATAATTAATAGTCGCCGATGAAAATTACGAGTTAATAAAACTAATCTGATATATAAGTTTCATTACCTTGTAATAATACTCGATATATCAAATAATACTAAGATTTTAATAAAGGTCACTAATAAACGAAATTATAATACTAGACTCAGATAATACTTAGAATTAATAAAAAATAAAGTTTATTATTTAATGTAATAACATTAAAACCTAAAGCGCGCTGATTGGCCGTAAGAAAAGCATCACGCGACAATTTACCAATACGAGAGCATTATATTTGTTTGACATCAGATTTGTGGACATAAGTTACGCACTTTATCTTGCCACTCGTTTAATTAGTTATTAATACCATATTAATTAGAATAACCTATAGATAAATATTATTCACTCACGAAAAACCATTTCAAAACTGCCCGATGACAATTTTTAACACGACAACACTACATTATAGTTTGATTGTATAAATATTACTAGATCTATAACAAGTTACAAGTGGTATAGTTGTCATGAGAAATCCACGTTCTGGATCGATCCCACGAACTCTGGGGTCACAAAACTGGACTAAGGAACAGGTTGTATCCAATACAAGTTAAGGTAAAGGGGTTCGAATCTCGAAGAAAGCTCCCAAAGTCACACAACTGGTTTTACTAACTTGAGTTTTATGTCCGATGACCCGTTTCTTTTCTATTTTTCGGTTTTGTAACATTCACTCTAACTTGATGCGTGAGAAATGTATTTGTGTGGAAACGATAGCAAATCCTAAGAACGAGTTGTTATGAGCAAGAATAACTCCGTTGTTTAATTTCAGTATACAAAATACAATTACAAACACAGTCTTTAATTTTATTTTGTTCCTTGAAATTTTTTATAGCATATAGCGTATATATTCATATTTGTTGATATTTAAGCAATGTAGATAAAATTGTATGTGTATTTATAAATGTAAAATCTTTAAATAATTTCTTTAGTATCACTTTTGTCAACTAACAGTTTTTTTTTAATTGTTTATTCATTCTTTAGAATATTTCAATTCTATGTAATTACTTAACTACACACTGTAGTACTGAATATAGGAAATATTATTCGAACTCAGTATACAGCATCTCAAAGCAATCTCATCTCCATAATATAAGAAATATTTTGTAATTATATTATGATAATAGAATGTAATCATACAACAACGAGTGGATATTTTAAAACAATTTGGGATACGGTCCAAAACCCCCTTATGTATTAGGGTGTATTAGGGGAGGCCTATGTCCAGCAGTGGACTATCATAGGCTGATGATGATGATGATTGAAAATCAATGTCTCACAGAGTTCCCCTTAGGAAAATACTATTAGCCATATTAAATTACGACGCAGGACATATTCAAGACCGAAATTGTGTTTATGGTTTTAAATGTAACAGATTTATAAGTTCAGATGCTATAAAGACGTATGAAGCGGTCAACGCAATAATTTAATGTTTTTCCTCCGAATTGCAGCATGTAATAAATAAATCTTAAATTACCTTCTTTTTTGTAAAAGATTTTGGTAAAGGCTATGAATATGGTATCTTAGGTCAAGAGTTATTTTAGGTGCATATTTATAACAAGTAGGCTCTGAAGAAATAGAAGACAATATCTCGTCATTACAAGCATACTAGCTTTAAAGTATGTACGCAATTATTTTTCATAGTTCATTTAAATCTTGGACAATAAAGAATAAAACCAAAAAAAGTTTTCTAAACCTTCTAGTTCATAAGGAATTTAGAAGCGTTGGTTTTAATGATACTTTGTGGCGAAACGAAATATTAAAAAGCAAAGTACAATTTTAGGTGTTTTCAAAGTCTTTGATACGTAATACAATAAACAAAGCATAGAGCTAGAGTTCTTTGATTCCATTTAATTTTATCCGTCACATAATTTTATTTATTACTAGTAGATCCGACAGACTTCGTACTCTCAAAATCGATAAACAAAAGATTTATCGATCTAAAAATTCTGATAAATAGTTAACAACTGTCGTAAATATACTAACTGCAGTCAAGTGAAATTGAGTTTATTTTTCACCTCATAAGAACAAATATGTAGGTATAAAGATATAATTTATTTTTTTCAATTATGATAATTTTTATATTTATTTATCTTTTAAACCTTCCCTGTTCTTCCACAAATAATTCAAGACCAAATGAAGCGAAATCGGTTCAGCCGTTCTCGAGTTTTAGCGAGACTAACGAACAGCAATTGATTTACATATACACATATATAAAGATCTATAAAGATTTATATATACATATATATAAGATATATATTTCACCTTTTTAGTATTTGAGGCAAAAGTTGACGTGATGGTGAGTAATACGTTTTGCATACGCAAAACACCGCTAATAACATAAATTGTCTCGCTGTATCAAGACATGGTGATACACCCCGTTTGCCCAGTAATTGCTTTATCGCAGAAATAGGCTCCGCGATGGTACTTCCTGTCCTGAAAAGGATACTTGAACTCTCAAGGCGGAAGGACAATATTCAACTCCCAGCTGCGAATAACTAATAGAATTTTCGCGTGGCTAGTTACTATACAAATGTTACGTGATATGTGCGCACGAAAAATGGACAAAATTTAAGAATTTAGCGTAAATTTCTCACGGTTACATAAGCTATATTCCAGTGAAGGTATCGTCGAAACGGATCAGCCATTCTAAAGATTAACCAGAACAAACAGACAGACGGATAATAATTTAAAAAATGTAGTTTTGTTATGTGTAACGGTTATATAACACAACGTTATCATTGAAAAGCGGTTGTTTTAATGTTACAAACACTACAATTTAACTTATTCGTGTAGAAATAGTATGTAATAGGATAGCTAAGAGTTATTAGTCAAATGACAGTCCATATGATGGCGTTTTTAAATACATATTTCTGTATGGGTAATTATTATTTAGGCAGGGCAGAATGACATACTACAAATGAACTAGTAGGTGTAATAATAATTATTAAAAAATAAGATCAAAAGATTATGTAAACATTTATTACCAACTAATACTCAATTCAAAATAAGTTATTATTATTTTGGTCATTTACTAACATTTTTACTAAAACTATCGCAATTTCTATACGAAATTGCAAACAAAAGGCGGACTTCGTGCTGAAACTTAATAAAGCGTCGTCTGGCTCTATATTGTTTGAAAATTGCGCTATGGGGGGGTCGGGTGGATTCTTATTTCATATAATATCCAAACCATAGTGAAATTAAAAGGACGGCAAATATTTTAGATCAATTTAAGAGATTTACCTTATTATTATATTATATTATCGTAACTGTTACTAGATCTTTCTCTATAAAATATTAATAAGTTAGATTAAATACAATAAAAAGTTAGGATAGCTTCCTAAATACAAGCGAGATTTTACTAACTCGCAGAAAACGTTCAAAATTTAATAATTAAAAAAATGTCACAGAAAGTTTTTATATTATGTGTTAAATGATCATTTATATATTAATTGCATACTAAAAATTGTTTGTAATTTGGCCTAATTTTAACGAAAAACATGATAAAAATACATCCACCGAGTTTTTTTTTGCCTGTTTTTCTCAGGTCAGAGGCGTCTAATTTCAAACCCATTGGAACAATGTTGACAATCAACTACCGAGTGTAAACATCTATCACTACAAAGTATGACACACACGAACTCGCTTTCTCTGTCCCTATATCCCTATGTATAATTAAATGTGGCAAACTACGCAACGTATTTAGATGCGTTTTTTTATAGGTTTATATGTATAACACATCTTTAATTATTACATATTTTTTATTAGCATAGCTCCCGTGCGAAGCAGGGGCGCAGTGTTAAATAAAATGCTTGAATTTGAACATAAACACGATTACCATTTTAATAATACTTGGTTAGCAAAAAAACAACCGATTCAAATAATTTTTTAAACGTTATTTATGCCAGAAAATTTCTTTTTTTGTCGTACTAAGACTTAGTAATGGTTTTATGAAACTTTACAACAACATAACATTGGAATCATTAATATAAAGTGTGCTTTAGTGAGTATAGTAAAAATATGACGACCTTTGAGCTTACAATTATATAATATGTATCACAAGGTTGTATGTTATCACAAATTACCATCAGCACAAAGTAAACCGCAGTAAGAAGCTATAGTAGTAGTAAATAAGTACGTTGCTCACAATATTATATACCGCAAAAGTAAAGTAAAAAGGATAATACAAGTATTTTCTTAGACGAAATTACCGCCGAATAATTTAAGAAATGGTATATAAATGCTTTCTTACATAAACCTATGTATTATGAGGGCTTCATCGAGACATAGCGTTACTTGAGACCGCGAAAATAGATGTATCGCGGGTACTCACCCCCTTCTGGGGGGTGGTAGGGTGCCACCTGAGACGCCAAGGCGGCACTCAAAATTCCGCTTATGTAACGTGGAATTAATTAGTTTTAGAAAGCGAAGTTTTAACCGTTATGTATATTAGATGTGCGCCATTTAATTGGTTCTGGGTATCTTTATTGTTAGTGCTACGTTTTATGGCATTCGAAGGTGAGATATGATATATTTTAGAATGGTATAGAGAAGCGTTGACGTATAAGGTAGTAAGTAAATAGTTTGTGGTAGATGAATCGCAAGATACATATTTCTTGTATATTTTTTATTAATAATACTAGGAATGAGTTGTAACTTGTGGATAAAGTAAGAAATAATTAAAGTATATGTGACGCGAAATCATTACCAATAACAATTAATTAACATTTTGGAAAAAACTTTATAATATAAGTTTTGGAATATTTATTCGACTATTTGTTAATGTTAAATAATATTTAAGGTGCTTTGATATTATTAACAATGTATACAAAAATGCTAGTTAAATATAGCTATAGTTTCCCGAATCATAATAAGTAAAACAATTCCACGGCGTTTAATTTCATAACACTCAATTAATTTTTAGGTGTCTATGGTTACGGAAAGTCTTACAATTTGTTTTGATAGTATTCTAGAAAACAATAGAAAGTTATATTTCTACGTTAAAGATGTAAGTATTCTATAGCTTCCTGTAGTTTCCTTCGTAATCCATCCTTAGACGCGTGTTATTAACTTCCTTTGGCGTCCCCCATAACCATACCCTTAAGAAGCAGTGTCTATAATACGACGCCGTAATAATTTTAATGGAATCTAGTTAATCCTGGGGGTTGTAAACGGGAGTGTGGGGGTGGATCGTGGCGCGTTACTGCCGCGTATAAAATTTATTCTATCACACATATATAGTTTGCGAGATTCGACGAAGCTTTATCAAGTATAATGTTTGCTTATTAAAGTTCTTAGTAATTTCTGTATAAGATAAGTAAGTTCAAATGAAGATCTACTGAAACACTTTACGTGCTTTTGGTTTATTATGTATGGTCTTCAGGATTTTTTTAAAAAAGTGCTATATTACCTGGAAAGTTGTTAACAAATTGCTCTAAACTCTTTATTGGTGCATTTTTATTTTTACATTGGTTTAAAAGAGGTTGTATTTTCCAATTTTAACTATATTTACTGATGCCGTATATGTATAATCAATAAAATGAAGTTAACCGCAAAAATCTATTTTTTATAGATTGTAAAATCGTTTTATATATAACTAGCGAACCCGGCAAACGTAGATTTGCCATTAAATAATTTGATATGATAAATAATTCCATAAATCTGTAAACCTGTCCATAACGGGAAAAATATATTATTGTACTGGAATTTTTTATCCATCACAATTAACCTCATCTTTCAAGTTTTCTTACTAAAATGTTGTAATTTGGATATGAATACATATAAGTCTTATCGCACGATTTAGTATTCGTTAATCGGGCCTTATGACACTTCACTACTATTCAGCCGAATACCGAATACCAAAAAAGTGGCAGAATAGGCCGAACGTAATAGTAGCTGAAAATTCTTGGCATCTTTATTATTTACTTTCAGGCATGGTAAAAATATTTTTCGGGCGAATCTCTTTACTATAATTCCTTAAAGGGCAATAAAAATATGCATACATTTTAACTTCATGCTCATATAGTAAAAAAGGCGGTATAATAAAAAGCCTTAGTGCACGTACTATTTTGAATTCAGTCAGACAGTGCAGCAGGTAAAAGTTGGAACAGATAAAAAGGAAAGAATATATATATTTAAACGTTATTAAATAAAATTAACAACCAACAAGTCGGCAGGTGTGTGACCATACCTTAAATCACCCAAACCATTACATCAGATTTGATCGACCACAAATCCTCGCTAAAGAACACCGATTCCTACCAAGGATGATCCGTGAGGCTATTGAGATTGAAAAACATCCAAATTTCAATAAAGAAGATGGTTGGGTTCTACCACCTGCTTGGGATCCCATAATTAATAAATTAAAATTTAAACCCAAGCATAATACCACTGCTGGCTGTACAGATAAAATCAGTTCATTTTGCATAGGTCGGAGTACAGATTAAAAATAATTAATAAAAATTAAGATCTGGAAACCCCGCTTCAGCACTGGCAAGAAGACGCATGACATCTCAGTCTACCCCGTGACCACGGCCGCTGGAAAGTGTTCGAAACGTCGGGAATTTAAAATGTAAAATAAACGCGATAAAATCCGTAAAGTAATTTTATTTAATAATGTATAATATTCGCGCAAGCAATAGAAATAATTATATATTTAAACGCTTAACAAAGATACTCTTATATAAAAAGGGGGTGTTAATTACAACTGTTCTAGTATCTTAAATAACTGATGATTGACCATACATTTTTTTTATTTTTTATATTTTACATGAATTTATAATGTTGAATTTAGATTTATAATTCTTTTCGTTTTTTATACGAAGCTTTACTTACTTTTTTTTTCTTAACGTCAAGCACGTAATTTTACAATTTGTCAATAATGGAATTTAATGGATAAATACAATAATGGTAGAATGATACAAAATTAAACGTGTTTCATAAACTATAAGAAGCTTACATATACATATGCAATAAATAAGCCGAGTAATAATAATACGAGTGGTGTTAAAGGAAGCCTGATCTTCTTAATGCTTGTCTTAACTTTATGTGTTATTTGGCCTGAGTATACAATTGAATAATCATAATAACTATTAATATACACGATGTTTAACTAATTACAAATCCATATCTTCAAAGGAATTAGTTAAATGTTATTATTGAATTAATAGCCAAAAGACAAAATTCCTAATAGACATAAAACCTACCTTAAAAATACTTTTTAACATAGACCCTTATAATTATATTGACAATACGTTTCCGGTATTTGAGTCCGGAACTCGTGACGTTTTAGGAGGCGCAATTTGCTGAACCATCGGCTCCTTTGGCTCGTAGCTGAAACTTTATCCGTGTTTACGCTTGAGGGGGCGTTTGCATTTATTATCTTTAGTGGAACCGTTAATAAGATTTATTGGGTAACAGGCACTTCGCCTCGACCGCCGTAGTTTTACTAAAGACACGTACTTCGACTAATGCCTTTGAAAGCGTAGGGTTGTCACATATCAGTTTATTATCCGTATTTCTTTTTCGTAAAATAACATCAAGTTCAATGCGTCATTTAGCTTGATTCCTTTCTTCCTTCATTGTAGATATCGTTACATGTAAAATCAATTTTAAAACCAATTCTTTATTGAATTTAAATTCAAATATCTTTAATGAACATGGGAACGATACTCACTTATTGATTGTCAAAAATCTACCACCGGTTCGGAAAAGGACGCCTCTTACCTGAGAAGAACCGGCAAAAGAAACTCAGTGGGACTTATTTTCTTGTGATCTTGATTTACGTTTTTAAATGTATGTTAAGTCGATAACTTGATTGAAACATTATTGAGATATAAATAAATATAGTCAATAAGGTTCATGCAATAAATTTAAATAAATTTTATCGTCTTAAAAATCCACGTAACATTATCCAAGGACGAAGGATGGTGAATTGCTTATCAAAAGTAAGTGCCTGATTTAAAAACGTAATGACTATAAAAGTAAATTAATTCATCAGTCGGTTAGGCGTGTGAAAAATTTAAACAACTATGACAGATTTGGTGAGCTTTCTAATTACAAAACAAGTAGGACGTACAACTAATGTTACGCATCGTTTATTCATGTCAAACGTTGGCTAATATGTTTTTAAAACTAAATGATAGTGGTATCATACTACTACATATAAAATTACAGAAATAGGCACTGGAGAGATACTGCTCGGCTCCCCAAAAAAAATAGACCTAGCAACCGTCATTACTTTTTATTACGACACTTAATTAAAAACTAACTAAATTAAGCTATGATATTTTCAAATATACCATATTTATGCTTTCGCTATTTAAAAAAATACTTTTTTATACTGCCTCCGTAGCGGGAACTAAACAACCCCAAAAAATTTCATTGTTGTTCCCTAGTTGGTTAGGGCAATTTGGGCTGATCACCCAATTGTCTGAAAAATGATCCATGCGTCGGATGGGCGTGTGAAAGTCGGCCCTGCGCCTTACTCTCTCCGGTCGTGTCGGTTATCCATCCCATCGGGCTTTAAAGGAGTAAAAAGGAACAATAAGTGCACCTGTGTTTACTTATATTGATGAAATGCGCGTATACTTGTGCACTATAATATCTCCTGCGTAGTTGGCTGATCTCTAACATAGATCGGCCGCCGTAGGCATAATCGACTGGAGAACATTATTTGTGCTTTCACGACAATTTTAAGGACGACACAGCTCGTTTTTAAATGCGTAAGATATTGGAAAACAGGGCAGATAATGGTTTCACATGTATATTAAAAATGACCGCCACTGTGGTGTAGCGGTATATGCGCTTGCTTTATAAACCGGAGGTCGTCCGTCGGGTTCAAATCATGCAAGGAAACAACTTTGTGTTACAAAACAACCCAAATTAACCTAACCAACCAGAAAATAACGGTAGTTTTCTGAATCGTTTAAACAGTTTGGGCCGATTATCAAATTGTCTGAGTAGTAAGATAATCCATGCGTCCACCCAACAACCCGCGTTGAGCGTGGTAGAATACGGTCTAAGAACCCGTAAAGAAGAAGGGAAGGCCTATGTCCAGCAGTGGAGTAACACAGGCTGGTGATGTTGATTACAAATGACAGTAAAAGCCTTTTATTATTTGAAAGCATGCATTTTATCATCACAGGGTAGATAAACAAGTCAAGGGTTCCATTACTTTTGTTAGAAGATATAATATTTAAAATTATTTATATTTCAAGTAAGCGCCAACCCTACACTCCAAGAAAGCAAAGCAAGGAGCAAAGTTAGATTGAAAGCCGAACGAAGTGGGTACACGCGGGCCCGCATTCCTTGCACGCGGCGCGTTCCGGAACAAGTTCCGTGATTCCGATATTAGATGTTCCCGGATACAGATATTAGATCAGCCCGTCGCCGCTTCTTATTCCGCCGGGGGGAGCTACGTGGACGCCATTTTAAATGAACCTAGGAAATAACATAAAATAATTTTAAAGTAACAATGGAATCGATTATTTATATAATCAAGTCAGACAGAATTTACGACATAAATAGTGACATTAAAGAGATGTCATAAAACATGATTAATTTCATAAAAGATATAAGTTATGTTGCCTTAATTAGTCTAGGATTCATTCGAATATAAGTTTATATAAATTTTTGTTAACTGGCACTTTTATATTTATCTTATACATGTCAATAAACATGCTTCAAAGAAGACCACGATATACCTGAAAAATCAAACTTTACAGACACTCAAATCATGGGAAACCATCAAAAATTTTCTACATAATAATCGTGTGAACTGTACAAGAACCTATGGTAGTCGAAGATTTATAAAATACACATACCTTTCTTTATAATTATTACGTAAAAACGTACACGAGCGTATATGTAACGATTGCGCAACTTACTTAACCTCTTACCAAGCGTCGCCGGGGAGGGCTTCTTATGTGATCGTAACTAACGCAACGCGAATTATATGTAATTATGTAAATAAGTGGCGAAGTAGAGAGTTATCACGCAGCCACCCAACACCCCAACCCCACGGGGGGATACCCCCCCGCGAGAACTAGCAGCGATATTATAACTCCTTACCGGTCTCGAGTATGGAGACGGCTTTTTTAATAAATCGGTACATATAAAGCTCGAATTATCTTTTATACTCATATTGAAGTTATCTGTTTTTTGTTAAATAAATGGAGTGAAATTTTTATTGAAATATTTTTTAATTAAGTAAATGACGAAAAGTTATTAAGTGAAAACCTGCTCGAAATTTAATGTAAGATCCGATTTTATTTATTAGATAAAGTCTCGTTTTTCAGTAAATATACTGACTTCTATGCTCTAAAATAGCAGCGATATTTGCATAGTAAAGTTTTTTT
Source organism: Lamproptera curius (assembly GCA_029286875.1). Taxonomy (NCBI): domain Eukaryota; kingdom Metazoa; phylum Arthropoda; class Insecta; order Lepidoptera; family Papilionidae; genus Lamproptera; species Lamproptera curius. The sequence continues at coordinate 1,377,872 of JAGSMT010000046.1, forward strand.
ACGAAATAGTCACGGCTGTTTATTATTTAATGTTAGTATTTAATTTCTATGTTGGTTCCATGTAAGCTAACTTAAAGATAATTTGATATGATAGACAATTAAATATATAATAAGTTTTAAAAATCTTAGAGGCATAATAAGTTAACCAATTTTAACAGGTGCCATTGTCTATTGTTTATTATATAGTTATTATTATTTGAACACATTAAAAGCATTTTTACACCATATAAAAATAACAAATCAACATCGTGCACATCTAGATTTCTGTAGATTATCTAAATATCTTCCCAATTGTAAAAATGTAGCCAGTAAATAAGAAAGATAAAAGATAAAAAAAAAGCCACTGCCGTATAACGAAACGTCTTCGCCCGCGCTCGCTAAGAAGTGTTCAAAGCAGCGCCATCTTGAATCTCATCCTTGCCTCACCGCGGCCCCTATTTACGTTACGTACCGCGAGATAATGTATTAAAATATTATACGTACCTACTCTTTCGACATAGAATATTAAATATACCTAATATGCTATTTGATAGCATATTGTTTCGTGTTGTGGTTTAATTTGAAGCATATTTAATTTAGGAGTATTCTTTTCAAGTAGAAGTTACTTTCATATTGAATGTAACTTTTTATCATCACACTGTGTTAGTCCACTGCTGGACATAATGGACGCCTCCTCCTTGAGGGGGTTTTTGAACCGAATCCCGCCACGCTGGTCAATGCTGGTTATAATTTTTACATGTAAATTATTTCATGCGTCGCATGGATCATCTTACTTTTCAGACAGTTGGGTGGTCTGCCCAAATTGTCCTAACCAAGCAGAAAAGAACGACAACACAAAGTTGTTGCCCCGCGGGATTCAAACCCATGACCTTCGGTTTACGGGTTACAGAGGCATGTTGTTTATTTGTTCCCTATTTAAGAGCGTATTGACTTTCTTTTGAAAGAACTTGAGCATGAAAACATCTGTGCTTTTTTCATTAAATGCGGTGATTAAAGTATGAGATTGCACGATATTAATATTTAAAAACTTGATAAAAAAAAGTAGATTAATCTATTAAAACCATTTCTACGAAAAATAAAAATATTTTTAATATTTTCAACTTCATTCAGAGTAGACTCGATATTAAACGACGCGGAAAATTATTTGTATTATTAAATTTAAATGTTTGTGGGCATTAAAAAGTTATTGAAATTTCATCACCACTTTATACCCTTTTAGCGTTTATGAGCGAAGGTAAGACTCAAATATCAAGCGCTAACGGAAATTCCAGATCTTGGTTAAATTTTTTATTTTTAATATTTATACCAATCGAGCTAATTATATTTAGGACCCTACGGCGGTAAGTTATTAATTATGAGATCTTAAATGACAAGAAATAAAAGAACTAAAGTATGTAGAATTAAAGAAAATCCTTTAAATTTGTTTTATTTAATAATAAGTGGTTTGAGCGTAAAGAAAAAACATATTTTACACTTTTTACACACTAAAAGAAGTATTAAGACGACATTTTTTTTTGTTCGTAAATAAAACAAAAGCCATCCTTCACGTACGTATTAAAACATGGTATACAATTAGTAAAACGTATATTCTATGTTGTACTTTAAAAAAAAACAAAATTAAAAAAGAAATATTTTTAATTTACGAATTTTAAAAATATTTCTAAAATAAAATATTAACAAAATATTTCTTATTTCTTTTATTTATGCGATTATTATACATATCAAATCCACGAATTTACGAATTTTTCGCGTTACTTAAATATATTTATTCCCGACGTTTCAGATTCTTTCAGATTTCCATGATCACGGGCAAATTAAGGTGGTATATGTATATTTAAATAAATATATTTAAGTAACGCGAAAAATCCGTAAATTAGTGGATTTGATATGTATAATAATCGCATAAATAAAAGAAATATGAAATATTTTGTTGATATTTTATTTTATATTTCATAGCAACATAAAAGTCATATGCTTACGAAAACAAGTATCTATCATATCTTATCCAAAAACATTCATTTCTAATTTGTCTGGACATATGTATTAACACATTTTTTAAAGTAAAAACATTTATCACTTACCTCTTTGGTTATTACTTGTCACACTCAAGTTAATCACCAAAGAGATAATCTGTAATTAAAACGAAGTATTTAAAGTCAAGCAATAATAGAAGTTGTCAACAAGAACAATTCTAAGATAATATATGTTAACTATTGATTTTTTTTCTTTTAGAGAGATAATTTAACATCTTTTTTTGTTAGAGATGGATAAGACAGACAAAATGAGCGTATTGGAAGAGTCAATCGCATTAAATACTCGACCATATCCGGATGACTTCGTTACATATCTTCCCTGGGCCTGCAACCAACTTGAATTGAAACACAACGTTATAATAGCCAAGGGATTCCAGAGTGAGTTTACAATAAATGAAATGTAATTTTCCATAACATTTTCTGAATAGCCTTGAACCCAGCTTCTTGGATAGTATAATGCTTAAAGAAGGTCGTAAAAACAGGGAAGGGACGAACATCGTAATGTGACAACATTAGATATCGAAGAAATAGCTAGAAATATATTATAGGCCTTTCCTTTACAAAACCTTACTCGATTTTGATATAGTCTGTAGTATTCATTTAAATAATGTAATTATATGTTAAGAATTTAGTATCTAATATTGGAAAGATAACTATAATGATAATTAACAATACTTGTACTCTACAGGTGATTATATAGGATCATCAACCGAACGGACAAAGTTAAGAAGTAAAAGCAAAACTAGACCTATGCGCTCCAGAGGCGATACTACATCAGAGAGAGATGATAAAACGACTGGCACTGATCGTGTCAGTTTTGTTGAAGAGGGAATAAATATAACAGTACTATTCGAATCCAACGGGGATCTTGTGAAACTGATATTTAACAACAACAAATTCATACCACGAGAACTACTAAAGACGATAGCTGTGATCTTAAAATTTTATCCGCAACTCAATAGCGTTGTTGTAGATCGAGGGGCTGATTTATACACAATATATGAGCTTGAGAAGTTTCTAACTGTATCGAATATAACCGATATTTGCCTTGACGATTGTCCTATCAATGGCGGAAACTATGACACGTTATTGGACCAAGAAGTTTTGAAGCAATTGTCTTTATGCAGGTGTCGTCTTGCAGACGATACTATTGGAAAGATAGCTGTTAAACTAAAGTACCCATCGCCTGCTGCCAAATCTTTAGCTGTACTAAACTTAACCTCGAATAGGATAACCGATGTTGGTGCTGCGTCTTTGGCGAATACTTTAAGGTCTAATCGCTGCTTGGTGTATTTAAATTTAGCAGGAAATTGGATAACGGATGACGGTGCAGCCGCAATACTGAGAAGCTTGCAGGAATTTTGTCTGACACCCGAAGAAGTTTTATCTTCTAAATCACGATACATTTCATATTTGAAGACGAAGAACGATTTAGTAGCTAGCAAAATGAAGGAGATAAGAGAGGGAGATTTGGAGGTGGTAAAAAAGAAACCAGGTCGCTCTACACCAACTAGTGTACGAAAGAAGACCAAAGATACTCAGGGATCGTACCATTCAGTTAGAGACGAATTCACTTCAAACACGTCTGATGTGAACGTTCTAGAAAGAGTATATGCTATGATCCAATCCACTTTAGGTGACTTTGACGATCCGTTCTCTACTAACAACTGTACTGTAAAGGACAACGCTTTGTATTGCTTGGGTAACAACACCTTGTGCTGTTTAAATTTAGCATATAACAACTTGAGCTATTTAATTCTGGATAAACTTCTTAATACCCTTTTGTACCAAAGACAAGTTGACAGGAAACCTTGTGGTTTGATCCATGTGCTGATTGATGGCAACAAGTTGCCTGTTGTCTGTCAAGAATTGTTGTCGATCAACCAAATATTAGAAACCACACTTCAAAGAAGTATACCGTCTAACAAAAAGCAGAAAACTAAAACTAAATAATTTTTGGTTGTTATTACTTATTGCTGAATAGTTTAATTGCACTAATGTAGTTATAATCATGTTATGACTAGAAATATACTTTGGTTTTAAATATTTTTATGCACTTTTTTTTCATTTAACCTGCGTAATCGATTAAATCTTTTCATGTGTTTTTTTGTTGTATGAGTTAATGCAACGAGAGAGAATACATCTCATAATTTCATTCCACTTTTCTGTCTTTTTATAAAAATTCGGATAGATTTAAACAATATTTGACAAACGTAATGACTGGGAAACAAAATTTATATATGAAACTAAAAAAAATAATATTTAAGTTTATTTTAAAAAAATATTAAGAATTTTAATTTTTTTTATTTTCATCTACTTACCATGTACAGTATACGAGGAAATATGTATTTTTGAATTAAAGCAACGTTATTCTGAATTTCATATTAAAGTTTCTTCAGAAAACATTTATAGTTATGATAACTATTGATTTGAAATAAAGACAAAAATACTTTCTATTGCTTACGCGGATTATGTATAATAAGTAATACAGCTTTAGGGTTTTTATCTTTTTCTACTACTACTCAATTATTAAAAATTATTAAATTCATGTTTTCTGAACTGTTTAATTTATTATAACGAAAATTACATGAAAATGAACCTAATACGAATTTTTTTTAAAATTAAATGTACCTACATAATAACAGTAATAGAAGTACACACACAGGGTTAGATGTTGCAAATGTTGCGTTGTTATTTATGTTATGCATTTCATTTCCCTATAAATGTATTGAAACAATTTTTTACCAATTCAAATATTCAAAAATATAGGTTCATGGGTCCTGACAATGCCTCATAAACTTCTGTAACTTTTATTTGTTTTTGTATTTACAAAATGAAGTTTAAAATTTATTAACCCAACCGACCTTTGAATAGTATTTTTTTTTTAAATTTAAATAGTTATTTCCCGCCATCGACATTATCAATATCAAAGCACTTTTTCTCAAAAATATTTATGATATGAAATATTTATTAATTTTGTAGTTATACAAAAAATATTTCTAACGTCAATAAATTTTGCTTATATAAATCAGGTAATAAATAAGTCGCGTTTAAACGAGAAAAAGTTGTTTAATGGGAGAATATAGTGACATGTTTATTTTATTTATTAAGGCGATTTTCATAGACATGAATTCTACTTTTTACGGTTTTTCGCGTCTTTATATTTATTCTTATTAAGAAAAAATTAAAGAATTAACGCGAAATAATCCGTAAAACGTGAATTTGATACAGCTACATTATACTAGGGAAACCGAAAATTTTTCCCCGAGACAGCGCACCGCGGAGGGCGGAATGGCGGGATTGCGGGCGTCGGCGCGTCGATATTCGTGCACGGAAGCCATCTTAAAATATGGCGGCCCCGCTCCGCGCCTCGCCTCCTTAGACGGTGGCTTTTTCAAACTCGAGACAGCGGTCGCGAACATTCGGCACAGTCTATGCTAAATATATTTTTTTAATACTATTTGCGTGACATTTTTGAATAGTATTTGAAATGCCTTTTTGATTATTATTCTGATTTGTAAATAGTTAAACATTTTCTTTAAGTCTTGGGAAAAAAAAATTGTAGAACTTTATGTTACATGTTGAATACAAAATGTCAATATAATGCTTTAAAATTTCTAGGTACGTTTTGGTTGTAGTCAGTCCTGGTTTCAGTTTAATATAAGACTGTATACAGTTTCTTTTACGTTGCTAGTTCGCATGTATTATACGTTACTCAAAGTGAATATTATGTTACTCTTTCGTCTAAACTCGTTACTCGTTCTTCAAGACTTTCTACATACATAGAATTGCTAATTAATTTTATTTTCATAAAGGAAGCGATGAAACATACGCCGAGAAATCTAAATGTATGACTTATAATTAAAACTACTTTCTTCTGATTCCAAAATGTATCTTTTTTATCGATTTCAAAATAAACAATGCTTTATCATTACTATAGCGTTTTTTTTAGATTTTATTTAATATAGTTCTAGTAAATCTCTGAACTACAGTAACTATAATAGCGACGAAATAATATTTTAAAGCCAAAATGACCTTTCTTACTTACTTAAGTAGTATTATTACTCTATAATTAACAATAAGATTGTTAGTTACCAATTTATGGCTTTAATCATTTGATCTTCAAAGGGATACAACGATACGTGCTTTACAAAACGATCAGCTAATTAAATTACTTAGTTTCATATTGACATATTTTATAACTTAACTAACTTTAACTTGTACTTTATGCGTTAAAAGTAAATATCGATTAAAGGTTCTACGGTTAGCCAAACGATAGCATCTTTAAAAACTGAAATGCAGATTTCTGCTTATTAGTTCTTTATTACAAAACTATATTAAATATTAATATTATTTTTAAAATTAAGTTAATAAAATACTTTAAAGTACAAAGACAAATAATATGTTCATGTGTAACCATAAATATTTTCAAAATCATAAAGTCTAGGTGCATAGAGGCTTTGGACGCTCGACTTTAAATTAAATTCGTCCCAAGCGATCCGAATTCAAATCCCGGTCTCTGCTTAATATAAAATTGCTAATTACATTTTTGATTGCCATTATACGACGCCTGTAGAATTCAGATTAAACAATTATATATGAAAATATCTCATTCGGCTGTACGTTTGTACGAGCTGTGTAGTATTCGTTTCGTTACACTAATTAAAGTAATTCATAACAAAGTCCTTAAAACATAATTTGTATTACGGCTTTCCACGTGATTGTTTTTGCATCTAAAATAGATATTTCACATTTTTTCCATTTGTATCTCTACCTGTATTCATTTCGTAATCTCAAAAAGACTCTCCACAGCAAAAACGTCATGAAAAAGCAAATCGAAACCTATGAATATGAACCGAAGTCGTACCGTATCTTACGGTTAATGAATTTCTTGCCGACTTACCGCATCGGAATCAATACGGCAACGTCGCACACGCGCGCAAGACGCACACGAGCGGCGTAAAAACTATTGAAATGAAAATATAAGCTCGGCGGCACACTCACACAGGCGCAGGTGCGGCGGGGGAAGCCCCCGACCGCCCCCTGCGCCTTAGACGTTGGCTTTTTACATGGGCACAAGCAGGCGAATGGAGGCGCGCAACATTTGGTGTGATTTCATTTAACCTGTAAACCGAGCAGGACGCTTAAATACGTAAAACGGAAATCCGTTTAGTTTCGCTATTAATGACAGTTCTTAGTATTTTCATTAGTTTTAGGAATAAATAAAAAAATACACATGAAGTAACTTTCTCCGAGGCGTAAGGTACTGACACGTCCTAGTGAAATAGCTCGCGTCCGTTTTATTCTACTTAATTAAAAAGCAAATCCCCGGTTAGTAGGTTAATGTAATTTATGCATGTATAGGATATATACATGAAAATATATATGTATGAGGATCATATTTTTTAGTGTGTATTGTTATTTAAAACAGGCATCAATCACAATATACAGACGAAGGTGTAATCAATAAAAAAATTCAGTGGCCGATACATTAATGTATAATACGAAATTCAAATTAAACGAAAAGTTTTGCTTTTTATAGAATGAATATATTTATATGGATAACAGTTATTGTCTTATGTGCATAAAGTATAATATATTTTTGTATTACAAATCAAAACAAAAACATTATTTATAACCCACTAATAATTTATATAATCGATCATTTGGAATATATATATTATCAGCCTTTAATAGTCCACTGCTGGACATAGGTCTCCTCTAATACACCCCTATCTATTTGGGGGTTTTGGACCGTCTCCCACATTTTGAATAAAAAAAAAGTAATTTAAAATGCAAATATTTAAAATCTAACCAAAGCTACCACCAATCATTGGCTATTTATTAAAGGTTAAAGCTTTTTTATAAGTAGTTCGCGTAACACTCTTAATATTAATGTTGTAATTGAAGATTTCTGAAAAAGTTAAGAAAAACAAAGGAATATTAAAAAACAATAATAAGGTGCGTCTAAATTACAAGAAAATTCTTTAATATCATTATACGCGAACTTTCCCACAGGATCATTTTACGTAAACAAACCCGAAGAATATTCACAGATAACATATATCTATTGAACCAAAGCATAATCCAGTAAATCCAGATTCACCGACTGATACTATTACAAAAAACCCTGTTTAGAAAAACCGGCCGTGAGACACTTTGATCTTTGCCACTTTTCTTTAAAAGTATTTTTTTATAAGCAACTAGTTGTGTGGGAATTCGTAGGAACGATATAAATCCAAAGCTTGATTGTCGCATAACGTGTTGCGTCAATCCTTTAGGGTCACTTCAATTGAATCTAGTTTACTTGAAACTAGTTACTTGTTCGATGATAACAATTAGCTTGTTTGTATCTTTGTAAATTCGTATCTTGTACAACTTTATAATACAAATGTACATTTTTATTTAATAATAAACAAATATTTGATATTTAAATTGTACATTTGTTTTCTAAAAATGAAGGACGTTATGAATGTATTAAAACATGTTAATTAATTACTGTTGTATTTATTTTACAATTATAAAACTTTTTATTATACCAAATTATTTGTTTTCTGTTCAATTTGCTTTTTCAATTAAATACTTATATTATTAAAACAATTTCGTACTGTAAATGTAGAGAAAATGCTGTTTTTTAATTTCATTTAACGTTATTTCCTAAATTTTTAATATTTTTAATGATACGTTGAAAAATTTAAGAACATGTTAAAACCAGAAAGATTTATTTGGATTAGTAGTCAAAAGTGGTTCAGCAGCTTTTGGCCGACAACAGGTTTAGAAAAAAGATGTTCCCACGAAGTGAGCATAAGCAAGTCCAAGAGTTTTTGTTGTGAGCAAAACCTGTCCCCTTCTTCGTTCGGTACAGGTGAAATGTAACAATAAATAGTTTTAACCTTATCTTCGTAAAGGGCAAGTTCTTGGAGGTAAACTTTCCTAAGGTACTTTTAACTATTTGTGTTTTATTACTAGTGCACTGTGGGGTTTTAATATTGCATAGTTTTGAAAATATGTTAATTTGTGAACTGCAAAGTCCAAGTATTTAATAATGTTTTCCTTAACAATAATCGTTAGAGAAATGTAACGAAATATGGATATTTGTTTTAAGTAATAAATTCAACCCTGATATTACGATCGTCTCTGTATGTTTTTTAATGCGAAATGGTTTTGGGTGTTTTTGAATCGAAGGTAAGTGAAATTATTCTATTAATTTATTATTGACAAAACAGTACGTTGACCTGATATTCAATTTGCTGATTTAAGGATTAGGTATAAGTTAAAGAATTATAGATATTTTTGGTAAAAAAGCGCATTAATTATTCTTTGAATTTTTGTACAAAACTAGACAAGTTTCGAAAGGATCTGCCGTGATGTGTACTAGCACTGAATAATTTTATCACTGGCTTTGTTATTTTTTAACTAATATACTTTTAATTTGCCTATATTTTTTATCTTTTGTCCAACACGTTGTTCGACTTCAATACAAATTACACAACGCAGTAGCGGAAAACAAACCGAGTCGTAATAAGCCAGTTAAATAATAAATCCTCTATGAATTCTTAACGCGCTAGACGTATTAAAATTTTAACTTCCCCTCCGTGCCCGCGTATCGCGGCGCTGTCTTTCTAAGGGGACCGCATAAAATAGTTATAGGGGGAGGGTATGGGGGCTACTTAACCGTTTTTAGGGGGCGCCCGCCTTCGGCCCACTTCCGGCGCCCGCCCGCCCCGTTAGGGTGGCAGTAATATAACTATTCGTGTATTTTTGCCAAGGCGAATTCTTACCGAGGGCTGGCAACACCTGACTCGGGTGAATCCAGGGGGTGGACGGTATCCGGGTCACGCGATTTAGTTTTAATTTCGCGCGATTCCCGGGGACCGGAATGGAGGATGTTTTCGTTTTTGCCGATGCGGCTCGCATAGTAATGCCCGTCGTTATTAAGCTTTTGCCGCTGATTTTAGTTTTTTGAACGTGACGTAATATGATGTGTATGTTGCTATAAATATTCATGGGAATTATAGTCAGTAACATTTATGTTAATTTGCTATAGATTTAAGTAATGCAACGACAAATTTCAATATCACATTGTTAAAATTATTAACAGCTTTATAGGATAGGAATATTATGTATTTGCTTCATTAAAAATTGTATGGCGGAAAACATTGATTTTTGCTAATTACGACTCATGTTCAAAATAGAAATATTGATAAATAAAGTAATTTCTTTTCTACTTGTGCAATAAAGCTTATAAGTAAATTAGCTTCTTTGTCTTTAAATGCGTCTAACGTTAAAAACAAAACAGTTGAATAGCGTTAAAACAATTTAAAGATATCTAAATAATAGTAACGAAGAATAAAATATGATAGCCAAACAAAGCTTTGAGTCAAGATTAACTATCACTTAAGAAAAGAAGACTAATGCATGCCTAGGGTTAGGATAAAGGGATTAGCATTGGACTGCTAAATTTTGTGTAAAATAACAAGGAATTCACAAAACATGCTAAATTAAAGCTGCCTCTGAAAAGGTATAACTGCATCTCGAAGTGATTATATATGTTATGTGTTATATTACATATGATAGTGCCTATATTAGAAATAGGTATTCTTCGATTTTATTATATGTTTTCTTCTTTTTAGAGAAGTACAAAAGCGGTTAATGGTTTTGTTTATTTCGAAATTTCGTTCAATAAAAAAAATGTGGACAAGCACAGCACGCCTCGTAGATGTGAAACGACGAAATCATTCTGTCAGTTAATTTAAATTTCAATCATTCAACAAATTATATCATTAAGACCACGGGAAAATTTTTAAATGATGTAAAAATAATATATTACGAAAGTTCTCAAGAAATTATAACCGTTCATTAACCAAAATAAAATTGTTTATACCTTTTCACATATATGATGAAAATATTTTTTTTTAGTTAAAGTGATTCAAATGACGTACCGTAAAGACAACTTAGCAAAATAAAAATTATGTGTTAAATTACTAATAGCATTTAGAATATAGGTGGCCAGCTTATTCGGTAATTTGTGGTCTCTACATTTCTCTTGGTAAATTTAATTGTATAATGGAATAAATATTTTTTTAAGTTTTACTAAACTATTTATTAAAATTTTTATTACGAGTAAAGATATCCCCAAAATAATATTGTACACATTTCCCTTAATTTTTTTTTATTATTTTTACACAAAATTTTATGTTACGTTTGGCACAAAATTTTATTTTTTTAATAATTTGACGAACGAATCGTACTGCTATGTCCCTATTTACCCGCCAAAACATTACAGTAGATGTAGATACTTCATAGCAGACGTTTTACGAGTATTATTAATTTATCGTTAGTTCGCAACATTAATTGTGTGCACGCGTAGCAGGCAGGGCAATAATGTTACCTCTGTCTTCGTAAGACGATAGGTAGAGCAATAAATATATACGTGCGCCCGCGAGCGAAGAGGTAAACTAAAATTTCAGGGGGGACGCCACGCGCCATCGCGGCTGAAATTGTGACTAGTGCGAATTCAGCCTTCACATTATTCAAAAGAATATTTGATACAAAAGCTCGTTGACCTTTTCATATTTTATGAATAATAGTATTCCAAACTGTTTGAATAATATTTAATAAGGTTTAAAGTATATCGAATGAAGGGATAGTAGAAAAACTATTTTAAAAGCTCTTGCTTTGTTAGTTTCCTAATCGATAAGACATGATCAAGTCACTTATTGATACTGATATAGGATATATTTCGGTGTTCACTTGGTAGGGCATAATCGACATTTCAATTTTTATATTCATATATTTCATCATAATATTAACTTGGGTTTGGAATGAATTGCTACCATATATCATCTGAATACAAACCATTCAGTCGCATTGACTGGCATCTGTCCTACACAAATGTAAGGAACAAATATTTTCCATAGATCGATAAATCTTTAGAATATTAAAACGAAAACTTGGTTGGTTGGTTGGTTTTGTCATCTTTCGAAGCCGCAGCAGCCAATTTGTAAATCAACCATATATCTCTTTTATTTATTAAACTTCTTCGGAAATCTCACTAACGCCTTTATCCTCAACAATCGTGTGTGTCTTGATACAGCATATAAGTCGATCGCGGGGGTGGTTTTTACATTCGCCCCAAGTCTACCCTACCCCTTGCCTCCTCTTCAAACGTGTGTATTTCAAAACAACCCTTATTAAGTACATAGGGTTCAAATTTCCATATGTCGCGGCACAGCTTTGCCCGGGACGAAGGGTGTAATCTTAATATTAATATCGCCTTGGGAAGCTCCTTATATGATGAAGTTTTACTCCGCTATATTGTATCTGTGTTGGTAAATTGCTGTGCGGGATTATGTAGGCGCTTTATGAGATATTCAAGGCAGAAATATAGGCAAATTTTACGCGCCCCGCTTAATATACGATTGCTTACATGTTGAGATTATGTAGATTAGTTATGTTTGTTTATTTTAGGTGCTGTGTTAGTTATTTGATAAGGTGAGTGGTTTAAATAAGAAAAACAAAACTTGTAAGGGGAAGAAGTATATTGATAATCCATACATAAATTATAACTATTTACTTTCGAGCATAACTAAAAAAACAGCATTTTATTTTGTACTATTTAATATATATTGTATAGAATCGTCGATTTTATTTTGTTCTTTAAATAAAATGCTGTTTTTTTATTTATGGTTTTTGTTTGGTTGGGTATAATATATATTTATTATCGAAACGTTTACAATTATAAAACTGCAAAAGCTGCTTTCACATGAACACGTAGGTATCACTATTAGTTTTAAGATATGTAAAGTAAGACACTACAAATTCACTAACCATTAATAGGATGTTATCACTTTCACTTTGAACTGACAATATCTACCATGCTCTACAAACCGGAACGCAATATCGGTACACTAGTGATCTGTGCCAAGAAAGTCAAATCTAATTATATATACCGTTTATGTTCCGTTATTTAAATGAGAATATGACTACGACGAAATTTCGACTTAAACAGTTATGTGCCAATATTTTCAAAATGTTCTCGTGAAGTTATTAACTTCAAGTTTTATGTAACATAGTGTCTATATGGTATGTATTATATAGTAGAGACTTTCCCTGTTATAAATATTAAAATATTTAGATTTATTAAAATGATACTGTAATGAAAACAGTTCAGTAGTCTAATTAGAATAACTTAAAGTTAATATAAAAAAATGGTTCCTACTATTTTGCAAAAAATAACTGTTTTTCTTCACACAATTTAGTTAGTTAACTGGGACTTGACTTAAGTTATTAATAATATTTGTTTACGGTGTACGAATTTCAGTTTAAACGATATTTCTCTTTAGAAGAATATATGTATTTGCATACATGACTGTCTTCTTTGGAAAAATTTGACATTTTAAATTGATGTCTAAATTAGCAATACAAGTTTCGGCATAAGCATCCAATCAGTTTTTCCCCGATTTTGTGTAAAGCAAATTATATTTTTTGCTTAAAAATGCCTTAGTTATTTAACTAATGTTAAATAAAAAGCCGCATTGGACCAGGGTGGTGGGATACGGTCCTAAAACTCCCAAATGTATATGCATTTATTAGGAGGCCTATGTCCAGCAGTGGACTATCACAAGCTGATGATGATGATGAAATAAAAAAAAGTCTTTTTTATTTCAAACTACCTGACCCGACAGACTTAGTGCAGACTGCACAGACCTTTACCAACTTATGTATAAAATAAACAAAATGAGAGATAGAAATTAAAAAATACTAAAACTTTACTAGAGAGGATTGTTGGTCTTTACCAGCTGCGAGAGATCCATCAATATTAAAATTTTAGCCCAGTGATATAGAAAATATGAAGTCACATGACAATATAAGTACATTTTGTCGAAACAACAATTAGTATTAGGAAAATAGAAAGGTGTCAAATTTCAAATAAAAAACCGGTGATAAATAAAAGAAATGATTGATATGAATGAAGTTTTATTATTTTGCATTAATAATATAATTCTGTTCGAAATTTTTGTTTGTGACATCATCGTCATCATCGTCATCATCATCGTTAGCCTTGTGTTAGTCCACAAGGGGTTAGGGGTTTTGGACCGTATCCCACCACGCTGGTCCAATGTGGGTGGGTGATTAACATGACTTAAAATATATAAATCCACATTAAGGTAATTTGATATTGATAGTTAGCTGAAATTAAGTTTAGTTCTTACATCCTTAGAATAAATGTGTAGTTAAGAGTATAACAATTCTAATTAGTACCTAATGCATTTTAATCTATTTTTTATTGTTTGATTTCAGAATGACGAGGCGTGCAGTAAAGGAAAAAAATATTATATTTATTTAATTCCGATCATTAAATATTAATTCACCTTTTAAACCTTCTATTGACTTCCACAAATAATTCAAGATCAAAAATTGCCAAATCATTTAAACCGTTCTCCACAGCCAACAGCAATTAATTTTTACTTAGATAGATTATAATTAAATTTAAATAAATACTATTAAGTAGGGCTAAAGACTCGCAATACATTTCACAACACATAAAAGTTTAAAAAGAATCTGTTAAAAAATTATCGCTAGCAGTATTCTTTCTATTTGCTAAATATAGAAGACAAAGGTAACTGAAAAAAAGATCACTATATCAATCGGAAATAAATCAGAAACTGAATATATTAATAGTGGTATTTATTTAAATAATTATTTTGTAAAACGTATTATTGGCTCCTTAAAACTTAGGCCTAATATAGGATAAGAAGGCTAAGTATTCGAAATTGGCTTTGACAGATTATAAATTATGTGACTCGCGTAGTATTTAGCGTAAAAAGTATTTTTATCCGAATATATAATATATGATATTAGACGTTTAAGCTATAGTTTTAACTTTAACTATTTTTTCTCACAAACTTTCGTATTTATAATATTATCAAGCAAAACGAAAACGTTTTTTTTACGTTTGTACTAAGTATATTGTTAATTCTGCTAGCAGTTTAATATAATATAAGTTATTTAATATTCAATGCCTTTTTGTACTGAATAATGCACTTTAGTACGCTGCAAACTCTAGAAAAATATGTGCCCTAGAATAACTAACAACATTTGTACTTTTAGACCCAATTATTTACATTGAACTTAACAATCCGTTGAACATAAATATCTAAAGATAATTCGGGGTGTGGGTTGTCGGATGTTGGTTCTGATCGTAATCAATTTAATTGGAAATTTCCTTTGATTAAACGCAAAGACGTTGTTAGAAGTTGACCTAGTGTATAGTAAGGTCGGCAGAATAAATAATTTTACACTAAAAAAGTTTTGTGTTTATAAAATGAATAATTACAATATTACAAG
Organism: Lamproptera curius; assembly: GCA_029286875.1. Taxonomy (NCBI): domain Eukaryota; kingdom Metazoa; phylum Arthropoda; class Insecta; order Lepidoptera; family Papilionidae; genus Lamproptera; species Lamproptera curius. The sequence goes on from JAGSMT010000046.1 coordinate 1,393,255, forward strand.
GGTTTGATATTAGAACAGATACGTTACCGTAGAAAATATTATATTAAAGCAATGTGTAGTTATTGGGTGAATGGAAAAGAAATATGAGTTTGACAATCTTACGTGGTAGGACAGCTTTTTACAGGGGACCGTATGAAGATCTACGAACGATATGTTTCTGTCGCGTATCGGTACCTATTGTGTAAAGATTATTCTACTACTGCTACTGTCTTCTGTTTGAAAGTAATCCGTAGCCAACGTAATTACTGGGTAAACGGAACGTTATGTCCAATGCCTCAAAGTAGCTTACTCGTGTTGTAGCATCTTCTCGTACACTGCATTTCTCACGGGTAGGCCGTATCGTTTTCTTTTTATATCTTTTTAGGAATCATCATCAGGTTCTAACAAGCCTGTGCTGGACATAAGCCCTTCTCAATGAACGCCAAGACACCTAATCCCTTGCTACTCGCCTGGAACTAAAACTGACTGCTGCACTGAAATCGGAATCCGAGTCAGAGAGCGACCAACATTTCGTTTAGAAATACATTTAAATAATTCTAATAATGATTGGATATTTAGTATCTCTTATTAGTAAAATGATTGAATTATTTAATAATTATCTAATATAATTGGTATCGTTGATTTCTGGTCTGATTTAGAAATATGGCAATTTGAACAACTAGTCTGAAAAGCTTAATGATTCAGCATATCAGTATGTGCGTGAAATTCGTCCGGTGGTCAGAGACCATCTTTGGTAGTTCGTCTATAAGAAGTCAGTGCCTTCAAATATTCAATTGATTTATAAATTTTATGATGAAAATGTATCTGATATAAAAACAAGTTTGTCCTTGTTTCTGAGGTTCAGATTAGACAGTTGCGCAATGAAAACTAGTATCTAAGTGAAAATCTGATATATGCTAATGTCGACCATGATCAACTTGAAAATGGCATAGTAGTATAAGAACGATATTTAGCATAATGATTATAATATTATCTTATGATTAAGAATGACTGGATATACAATTATTCTTGGTTGTATTGGATCGAAAATCAGTGTCTGCAAAATCGACACCTAGATCTCATTGAAGATCGGATAATTAGAGCTTCCTCAATCAACTGAATACTAGCATAATACTCGCATAAAAGTAGGCAAATACATTAATTCCTTATCGATAAACACTAACAGTACATGAAATAACAAAATGTTCTTCTGAGACCTATCCCGTTGATAAAGAGAAAATATTTCTACGTTAAGCTTGAATAGGAAATACACTTATGTTTCACAAGTTCTTTTCTTGAACCTATTCTATCAATCTATGTTTTAGACCTTCTGAAGTAAGATTCTATGAAAGTATCTATTGTCAGATGACACCTTAGGATAACCGCCTGCGTGGTCTAGCGGTATTGGCCCTTACTTTATAAACCGGAGGTCGTAGGTTCGAATCCCGCGGTAACATCGGAACGTCGAATGGGCATGTAAAAATTCGGTCCATCCACCAACCCGCATTGGACCAGCGTGGTGGGATACGGTCCAAAAACCCCGTAATGTAGAAGGCCTGCATTAGGGGAGGCCTCTGTCCAACAGTAGACTAATACTGATGGCTGATGATGACCTTAGTAGTACTAAATATACACCATAATACATAATATAAATCAACCATAAGTAATACTTTATGACGATGTTAATAAACTCGCTGCTTTTGCGTCGTTAATTTACTGTTAAACAAAGAAAATAGTGTCTATAGTTTATTGTTTCATCAACTGTGTTCTAAGATAATAGAATAGACTCTGAATGTAGCCTCCATAATAATATGCTGGCAAATTAATTTAACTTGGTGAGTTTTTCTGCGTGACACAGGTTCTCTTAGGACACACTTTTTCCAGGAAGCACTTGTGGCAGATGGCTGGTAGGAAGCCCACAGAGAAGTGCTTCCACTGTAGTAGTGTTGAGCAACGCCGAAAGACGCAGAGTATCGTGATAAAACGGCAAAGAAGAACTGATACAGCCCATTTTTCGCATTTCGCTTACTTTTAGAGCATAATTTGTTAGTTAAACTCGGAAACGCGGCATATATAATTACTTTTTGTGCTCTGCGAAGCTAGGACATCAAAGTCAACTCAAATATTAGCTGTTTGTTCATAATTCGAAGAAAATTTGTGTAAAACCATTGCCTGTTTGCATAATGAAAAAGTGCGTATGATATATATTCTACGGTTACATCATCAGCCTGTGATAGTCCACTGCTGGGACATAGGCCTCTCCTTATACACCCCTATCCATTAGGGGGTTTTTGGACCGTATCCCGCCACGCTGATCCAATGCGGGTTGGTGGGTGGAGCGACTTTTTACATGCCCATCCGACGCATGGATCATCTTTCTTTTCAGACAATTTGGTAGATCAGCCCAAATTGTCCTAACCAACTAGGAAACAACAATGAAAATTTGTTGAGTCCCGCAGATTCGGAACCCACGACCTCCGGTTTCAAGCCACACGCCTTTACCACTAGGCTACGGAGGCAGTACAGCTATTCTTAATCAAAACAAGAGACTGTTTAAGGAACACTCAAGTCAAACGCTGAAATGCAATAGCATTTTTTTTATAACAAGGGCGACATGTACATATTTGAATTAATTGACATAATCTACGGGATTTCTGAAATCTTAACACAATATTGTTATATTGCAAGGAAAGAATAAAGAAGGGACTGAAGAGCTTCTAAAATTATGCCTCAAATCAGCAAGCCTCAACTCCTTCACCGACCGATGTTTTTAGCTTTGGCAACCGATGCAAAAACGTTGTACTTCTACATTATACGAATAACAAATAATAATTATTGTAACAACATCGATTTGTAACATGTTTGAATCTGCTGACGGTACGTCGTTCGTGTATCTTAAAATTTCCACCCAGCGAGTCTTGCGGCCGGCGAGATTATAGCGGGAGAATTTATGCGAGGCCCGCATAGCGGCGGGACGATTGTTCGCGACGATACCGCTGTACGGTGTTGCCGTTCCGTTGAGGAATTGGGGGTGGCAAGCGAAAAAATTTGTTTAAAAAATTATATTAATTAAAATTATAAATATCTTAAAGTACCTTAAGATAATTCTCTAAAGTTACCGTATTTATATGGCTTGTAGGATAAAAGATTGATATACCAAGCTCGTGACTACAAGATGCAATTATAAGGCATGGTATCCAAGTGCTAGGTCGGGAGGTGGTAGGTCTCCTTTCAGGCCATCTGGGGTGGAACCACGCGGTGCCTATTTCTGCCACAAAGCAGTCGTGTAAAAACACTTCTGTGTTCCGGAGGATTTACTAGGTAAAGGAGACTTGATATCCAATGTCTCACAATAGATAGCACGTTGATGATACCACTAGTACTGCCGCTGTTAATATCTATTGCCACGGTGACCACTTATCATCAGGTGGCCTGATCGCCCGTTTGCCCTCGTAGCCAATTTTAAAAAAGTGCAATGCCCGCTTTTAATGTGATGTAGTTTTGGGGCAGTTCGTTAGTGTAGTGGAGTATAATATAATAGTATCATATACCAACTTAGTCTGCCCGTGATCATGGATGCTGAAAAGAATCCGAAACGTCGGGAATAAATATATTTAAGTAACGCGAAAATCCGTAAATTAGTGGATTTGAAAGTCTTTGCATGTTGAAATGCGTACATAATACCCAGGTAATCCTAGAAACAAAATTTTGGTAAAGATTTTTTTATCTTAGAATTTATATATGCAATCGATAAATAAAGAGATATTTACCACGAGATAACTGAGCAAGTTGCATTATGAAAATGTTTTTTTTTGTCTAATTCAGCTTCAATGATAGATAGATACTTATTAAATAACAATGCAATGCTAAATTAAATACTCATAAATTATTTACTCATAATTAAAAACTGAGCACCTGCTTGCACTAACCACAACGAAATAAGAATTTTATTTTTAAAGGTAAACATTATTTTTTTATACCAATTTTGCATTTTGTCAGTTCAGAATTAAACTATAACATTACATGAATAAACTTTCTATCATCATTATCCGACCGATACGACCCTGCGCCAGTGTTGGGCAAAATTTAATTGCAAGGTACGTTAAAAAATAAGAATTAATTAATTGTTAATTGTGACATTAATTAATTGTTGCCTGTACAATAAACAATTTTTAAACAATTAGCTGGTACTATTGCAATTAATAATTATAAAACTTTTAAGTGTTAGTTTTTGAATTTACTAATGATAAATCATTCCTTCAAGTGAACTATTATTTAATTTAAAAAAATAGAAATATTACGTAGCACAAGTTAGTGTTGTTTAAAGGTCAACTAATGATGTCTTGTAAATTCAACAGAAAGCCATTGGGTTCCAAACCAAGCTAAAAATGCTAAATCACAAGCACTATTTCTTATAAAAATACAAATTGCAATTTAATCTAGCTCTATTTGATCATATCAACTGAAAATTTATGGCTTTTCGGCAAATTGGTCATTGCTGTGGTAGAACAAACACGCTTTACTTATGCTGAATATAGCAATGGAGTAATAAATCTACGCAAATCTGGCTTTATCCGGCAAAAAAAATGTAACAAAAAATCAACTGAAAATTCAGTATTCTTCGTTGATGTAACGAAGTCCGATAAGTCGGCATTAAAACGAAAGGTTCGTTTTCTTGGTGATCTTTCTCTTTCTTTTTTGTAGAAACTATTGCAGTTTGATTTCCTTTTACTCTTAATACGACAATATTTATGAATACAATACACTTTTTTAAAAATTATGAGAATCTTTGCTCGGTCTGAATGACACAAGCATGTAAGTATTTTTTTTAACCGAGGATATGATAAAGCTAACATCGAAAAATTTTAAATCTGGTTCTAATTCCTTATATGCCTCGATCAGAAACTTGACGTAGGCTATAATTTTTATTTCAATTTACTGTAGGTTTTTGCGTAAGGCCAAAAGACACGACAGGACTACTCCATTAGGTATATGTGTCATTTCACTCTGCATTATGTTTAGTTCTTACACTACAGGTGTAGAACAGATTATATATTCAAATTGAATGCTATTCAAATTCAAATATCTTTATTCAACATAGGAGCGATACACTCACTTATTGATGGTCAAAAACTACAACGGTTCTGAAAGGACGCCTCTGACCTGAGACAGAACCGGCGAAAGAATCTCACCGAGAATTTTTTTGTCTTCTTTTACAATATAATTGAAACAATAAACAATCAAATAAAAGCATAAAATTATGATATTATTGATGAAAGCCTGGAGCTTTTTTCTTATACTCGTATGTATCCATATTTACTTTATTTGAATACGTCGTTTATGTTGAAAGCTCTATGAAGAGATTTTTTTTCTTAATGGTCTTTTTTTTCTTTCTGAATATTTTCTCCAAAGAGTCATTTCAGCTGTTACATCTAGTTTTGTCAGGCTGATTTAATGTGTGTTGCAATACAGCTTGAATGATTTCCGCACTTTTTGGACCTCCAAAGAAAATTGCAATTTTTCATGACTTTAGCATGTGCATAACAATGTTGTATTTCAAGCAAACAGTCTAATAACTGTGTTTTAGTTGCTTCTGGAAACAAAAATATTATTTACATATCCTTATTGTGTTTTACAATTCCACGATAACTAAAATATTAATTGTTTAGTGCCCTCCATTGCCTTGCGCACCTACATCCACCGACTTCCTGCACATTTGCACAGGTCGTCACTCCATTTCGTGGGGTATCATCCTAGACTGCGTTGACCAGTCAGAGGCTGCCACTCGAGTACTGTTCTTTCCAACGGTTACCGATTATACGAACGACCGTCGATTACCTTTGTTCTTCTACTGGATGTCTGATTACGTACTTTATCACGCAGAGAAATACGGAGCATTTATATAACTGCCTCCGTAGCCTAGTGGTATGGGCGTGTGCATTAGAAATCGGAGGTCGTGAGTTCGAATCCTACGGGGACTCAACAAATTTTCATTGTTGTTTCTAGTTGGTTAGGCAATTTGGGCCGATCACACAATTGTCTGAAAAGTAAGATGATCCATAAAAGTCGTTCCACCCACCAACCCGCACTGGATCAGCGTGGTGGGATACGGTCCAAAACCCCCCTAATGGATAGGGGTGTATTAGGGGAGGCCTATGTCCAGCACTGGACTATCACAGGCTGATGATGATGACAGTCTGTCCAATAGTTTTCTGAGCGACTAGGAGCCAGCAGTTAAGGACCACGTATATGTGTTTTATAATCATCACTGGCCACACACTGGGTAAAGACTTTCGTCTTCTTAAAATCTTTTGGTGTTTTTCAATCACTTAATGTCTGTATGTTGTTGCATTAAAAATCATTCTAGATATATCTTATTATTGAATATTTTTACAACTATCATAAAAGGATTTAAAGACTTTGCTGATATCACAACTTCTTACAGTGTTTTACACGAAACTTGTGACTAATACAAGTGTACTTCTTTTCTAAGTTTCTAACGGTTTTTTCTATAAAAATCTTGTTAAAAATAATTTATATAGTAATCGTTAAAATTGTTTAGTGTTCTTAAATGTTTGACTGAACTAAAATTGTTACTTATTTTAAACTTTAAAAATTTTCAGGTGCACAACAGCATTTTTATGTAAAATTTACCACAACCGAGATTTACACTAAATTTGTTTTTAATGATTAATTTAAAAAATTACAAACCAACAACCTGCATCCTTTTAATGTATTATGGAATTATATTTAGAGCCATTTAAACGTATAACACGATTAAATATAAAACTCATATCTTACACAGTAATTAAGACAAAAACAAGTATAGATATACCGCGAAAAGATTTTCCTTCGTAATTTTTTGGAAAAGTTCGTATTAACAGTGTTCTCTCGTATAGCTTCAGTACCTATACAGCTCTATATTATACAATGATATCACAATTAATGGACATAAAAATGTGAGTCATTTAATTTGAGCATTAATTAACATTTATTCCGAGTTTTCCCGAAAGAATTTTCGAGAAAGAACTACATCTATATTTAGGAGTCTTCCTACCATTGTACTCAAGTCGACTTCAGTCAAGTCATGAAGTAAATTTTTAAACTTAGATTTCTATATAAGTTTATTTTTGATGCATTTTTACCTAATAAGTCTATAGCACTACATACACATTTTTCAAAGGCTTACTTATTAAACTGTGCGGTATGTAAGGTCTTCGATGTATCGTCAATTGTTATATATATTATTTGGGAATATATATTTTTTTTTATGTTATTACGGTATTTACTTATACATATAGATTATCTTTAATATTCTTGATATATGTCACTATCACAGCAGTTTTGACAGCTCGTTTTATTTGTCTCTTATATCTAACCTGACTATTCTCGTGACATTAAATAAACCTAAAGCGTATACATAAATCGTAAATAATAGTCTACAGTTGCTGGCTGCGGAAATCTCAAAAGCCATCATAGCACTCTAATAAAATAGGTAAAAATCATAAATTCATAATGCTGCTATTAAATTAAAAATATTACAATTAACTGTATTCATATTCTTTTGTTTTAATCTATTCTTCTTTTCTATATTTTTAATAAGTTAGTTCATCATCATCAGCCTATAATAGTCCACAGCTGGGCATAGGCCACCCCTAATACACCCCAATCCATTAGGAGGTTTTTGGACCGTATCCCAACAGGCAGGTCCAATGTAGGTTGGTGGGTGTTAGTTAGCCATTAGTAACTAATGCTAATGAATCAAGCCTAAGACGTTAAGCTCGCCTATGAAACTTGTATAAGTTAAATAGATTGAAAATTAAAAAAAATAATAGTTAATTTTTTTTTAAAGATACACTTTTCTAGAAAATCCATCTAAATATTATTATTATTATTATCCTTATAAATAATGAACAGGCAGCCAATGGCTGATATGTCCATATCTACACTAGTGATTTGTCGCAATTGAGAGTGGCCCATTTGTCATATGTTTTTAAAAACATTCACTGAAGAGCTGTTGATGACATCTTGAGGCAAAGCATTTTATGTAGTTATTACTCTGTTGTTTATTGTATGGTATCCAATGATTGTGTTTGTCTTAGCATGTTTGGGGCTCATATTGCTTTGGCTTCTAGCTCTGCGAGTAGGCCTGAGTTGAAACATTGATGACATGTTTGCACAGTTGTAATTTTGTGCAAGTATTTTGTTATAATATAAAATAAAAATAAAAAATATTTATTGTCAACGGTGGGTTACGTGGTATAAATAATTATAAATATTTTATGAACTGATGTATGTGAAAGTGTTATTTTGATAATATTCTGAAAAGCTGTGGGGACCTCTTTTACAATAAGATAATTTTTTCTTACGTTATTTTGTTTGTATTATTCAGTTAGATTTTCTGGAAAAACGTATTTTTCAACCTATTGTTTATTTTTAATATTTTAGTTCATTTTCTTATTTTCATCGGCCCTTAAAAGTATGCTAAATTTCAAGTTCACTAATATACGAGATAGCTAATATTCTAAAGGGGATCAAAATCATGTTTAAAGATTCCGTTAAATACTTGCATACATACATAAGCTAATAAAAGCGCAATTATAAGAACAACCACTGCATTTCAATTCGTCAAATGAACCATCGAGTTTTAATTCATCGAGAAAACAAAACAGTAAACCGACACCGTATCAAGCAGCGAAAACAAGACATAAAAAACTCGTCTCACCGACAAAAAATAAACCCATAAAACACGCAATAAACTGACGATCAGTGAGCCGTCTGGGAAAAACATAAAAAAAACCCGACTGAAAGCGTCCAATTAACCTGAAAAGTCGCGTAAAAAAGCCCGGCAGTTCATCGCAAATCGCCGGACAAATTACGTCCGGTTTACGAGAGGAGAGGGTGGATAAAAAAAATATCACACCGCGTTAACACGACGCTACGGACACTGAATTAATCAGTGTAATAACCCTCCAGGGGGGGGGTGCGGAATAAAAATCTGTTAACTTCCCGCAGTTTCCCCGGCTCGGGGAAAAAATGCCCCCCGGTCGCTTAAACGGCCGTTTGTGTACGGCCCGTACGCGGATGCCGGGAAAAAATGGACCGGGAAGGCTTTCAGTGGGATAGGGAACGAGCTACGCTCGTAAATGGCACGAATAATGGCAGATACACTTGAGAGTTGAATACTGATTGAAATGTTCTTTTAATCGGTTTTCAGAAATGAATACTGATTAAAGGTAGACTGGGTTACTTGAAGTTTTTAGTGTGTATTTATTGGAGGGGTGAGTTAATCTGGACCAAGATGGTATGGTCTTTAAACTCATTATTTGTATATAATTGACACCGACTTGTAAAGAGTAATTTAGATATTTTATACTGGTAGTAAACCGGTATTTTCAAACATTACCATTACCTGTAAATCTGTGTTTTATTCGGATAAAAGTGGTACCAAAAGTTTGATTGTCTTATTACATGCATATTTTCATGTAAAAATATGTATGTAATAAGACAATCATAAAATATATTATAATATGATTAAATATGGAATTTATTTCTATTGATAAAACGAATTAAATTTTCATCTATCATATTGAATGTTTAACTTGAAGTTTGGTAAGAACTAAAAATTGCAAATACAATACTAAAACTTTCATTGCCTACTTCTTTTCTCGGCATTATTTTTTTAAGGAATACGTCTTACTATTTAACCATCTATATTATATATCAGCCGTTACCCGCAACTTCGTCCGCGTGGTAATGAAGTTCCGCCAAAATCGGACCAGCCATTCCAGAGAATATCCAGAGCAAACAGATAGACAGACAAATTTATAAAAAATGTTGTTCTGTTACATGTATTAGTTATACATCACAATCATCATCATCATCCTCAGACTGTGATAGTCCACTGCTGGACATAGGCCTCCCCTAATACACCCCTAACCATTAGGGGGTTTTGGACCGTATCCTACCACGCTGGTCCAATGCGAGATGGTGGGTGGACCGACTTTTATCTGCCCATCCGACCCATGGATCATCTTACTTTTTAGACAATTGGGTGATCGGCCCAAATTGTCGTAACCAACTAGGAAACAACAATAATAATTTGTTGAGTCCGCGTAGGATTCCAACCCACGACCTCTTGTTTCTAAAGCACACGCCCATACCAGTAAGTTACGAAGGCAGTAAACCATCACAATGTATTTATTTAGAAACGGTTATTTTAATTTTTACACAGACTCCATTTTTATAGATTAACTATATTCTATCACATAAAATAAACTTATCTTGCAATCTAACAAAAGTGTGCCAAAATATATAAAAGGAAATATAAATTAAAACTGCGCGATACCCGCAAGAGCGAACTTTACACCTTATAGCGACATCTAGCGTGCAATAGGATTAACTTGAACTTATCGACATTTGAAATAAAGTAAAATGTTGCATTAAATAAATTGCATTTAGTATAATTTATAAAAAGCAATTTTCGCAACATAAAGGAAAAAACATTGGCAAACTTGGCGAACACTTTTATTTTAATTTGCTACTCACCGCTTGAGTGTTTAGGTGCATTATGTTTGACGCTAGAGGGCAGGCAATGTTACAAGAATCTCAACCATAGATGGCGTTTTATGTTATACTTTTTGTCAATAGATGTCAGGCTATATTCAGTTCATTCTACTGCACGCTAAAGCGCAAAAAGTTTAACGATACCTTAGAATTAAAATAAACTTCTCTTCCATAAGTGGTAACATTACTTACCTAATTCATTTGTTATGTAAAAAAATTAAATAAAGATTAGTGAACGGTATTAAAATCAAAAAAATAAGTAAAATGTTTATTATAAAACTTAAAAGATTTTAAGGGAATTTACCGACTATTTAGTATATTTACTTATCATTTTAAAATGTATTTTGCCATTCTATAAACAAAATATACAATTTATTAAATATTTTACTCAGGAAAAGCACCTATGTTATAGCATATATATTGTTTATTAGATTGTACACGCTTCCTGCATAAAATATTACATTATGGTCTAAATAGGAAGCGCCCGAGGAGTAATTAGGTGACCGTGAAATTATTTGCTGTTCAGTGCTTTATAAATTAGCCGCTAACGTTCCACATTCTTGGTATTTGCGGCACTTGCATTCGGTGGTAATGATCAATTTAGAAATGCTAAAATTAAATATTAAGAGTTAAATTTTATTTCGTTTTTAAATTAAATATAGTCGAAACACATTAGCAAGGGATTAAGATAAGTACAATGAATAAAATAGTTAAGTCACATTATAATTCAGTACACAGGTCGAATAATATATTTATTACAAATTATTACTTGAACGGTGGTCCATAGTCTGTCAGTCAAGACAGTAATCTAAAAGCTTTACTGTGTTACGGTTTGAAGGGCTCTGTTATCGAGTCAATAACACGCTGCAGCTCACGATTTCACGCAACATGACCACGACATGAGTTTTAAGCAGCTTCCAATCATTTGAACTTTCTTCTTGTGTTCTCGATCGATCAAAAAATGCTAAAAACAATTCTTAATACCTTGAGTTATAAGATGAGCAGGCGTTAACGTGAAACTCTGCTCACAATAATCTATTTATAAAATAGTCTTAAATCTTCACGTGTCGTAGTGTTTATATATTATACAGAGACAGCAATAAACTCTAGTAATACTGCCCTATTTACGCCCAGTTTATATGAACTTTTAAAAAAAACCGTATGTTTAGAAAGTTTAAAAGGGGGTTGCTTATTTGACACACATTTCAATATACACATTTATAACCGAAGCACACTTTGTTCTAACAGTAAGGTACATAAACAGTACTGTACCGGAATAAGTACAAACTTAAATCGTGACTAATCTTTAACTATAACATCAAACTAACATTCCTATTTAATAAAAGAAGCATTTGATAAAATAAAGTCAATAAACGATGCTGCCTACAGTTATTACATAAGAACTTAAATATTCTTTTTTTCATATAATTTTATGTAGATATTACGCTTTCTATAATATCAATTATTAACGATTTTGAATTTTGGTAGATGTACTTCTATCAACTTATAAGTTATATTTTGCTATTTAATAAATTTTAATAATATCACGTTACAAAATTTCTAATTGATCTTTTTATCTCTTGATCTGAATATTTTTCTTTTAAATGTTTTCATTATTACTTTATTGCGTTTAATATTCAAATTTATAAGACATTACTATTTTTTGTTACAAAATTTATGTCCTTTGAATAATATGTAAGTATGATAAGTTGCTTAAAGTACATAAAATATTTTACATTTTTTAAAAAGAAATGCAAAATCTACAGTTTAAGCTTTAAATCTTATGTACACGTTATTAATTATGTGACATTATAAAATTAGTTATAACTGTCAGAATCAAAAAAGTCATAAAATAACAATGGTCCAAGAACACATAATTGACATAGACGAAATTGGTATATATTTATTCATCTGAGAAGGCTACAGTTTGTCACATTAGAGCATTTCAGTAATAAGAAAGGTCGTTCGGTAAGACGGAGTGTTGGTCGACCCCCGACCAGGTGGGATGCCGATCTCCGTGTCGTAGCTGGACCAAGTAGGTAGCGAGTAACAAGGGATCGGCCTTTTTAGCGTTCATTGAAAAGGGCCTATGTCCAGCAGTGGACGGATAAAGGCTATTGTGATAATTATGGCTTTTGCGGATTTTGTCCGATTGAATTTTATTTACAACACGTGAACGCCATAAAATCCTGTGAAATTTTATATTTACGTAAAAATGTGTGCATGTAAATCCAAGAAACTATTTTATCCCAGTTAATGTTTAACATTAAAATAACCAACAATCCTAAGTAAAAACACCAGTATGAGTCTGGAATCAATTGAATAAACGAAATTTTAAATTTTTTATAGGTCAAATGGTTGGGCTTAACCACATGCTTGGGATAAAAAAGCCCCCCAAAAGTTCAAGATCTCAAAATATACAATCAAAGGAGCTAAAATGTTTGTTTTCCTTAAATATTTATTGTTAAAAATTTAATGCTATTTAATTTTACATCAAATATCCGTGAAGGTAGTGTTACGCTCCTGGAACGAATTCTGATTTCTTATAAATTATAATTCAAAATACACAACAAATTTAAAAAGACATTAAATTTTGAACAAACTAACTTTAAACTTAACAAAACCCATTGCTTTTTTAACAATATTCATTATTATTTGGTACAGCTACATACATCAAACAGTAATTGTTAAGATTTACTTGTCTTAATGCAATCTCCCATACAACTAAAAGGACAAGGAGCAAAAAACAACAGGTCAGGAAGGCAGTTCATCCTTTATCATTCAAATGAGATGCATCTTATTATCTCATAGCAAAGTCCGTTGCTTGGAATAATGTTTGCACTTTTTACTTACACAGGACAATAAAAGATTTGGGGTTGAGTCGGTGGGAAGCTAAGATGTTTGTGCCGTACTTTAAATACGTTAGTAATTATTGGGTATTGAATTTAGATAGAATTAATATATTTTTATTATTAAAACAATAAAATTATTGTCATTATTTTTATTTTTAGTGATTACAGTCCAATTTTGAACGCTGGTTCCTAACTGGTATTATAATACACTGAAATAGAATATAACAGTAATTATTACGTTAAAACATGAATATTATAATTAGGTAGCTTAATCAATGCGAGACATTGATGTTTACTTTTAAGTTATAACATATATTTATAACATTTCACTTTGAAGTATTAAATAAACTATAGCACTTTAATAATATTTTTACAATAATAAATGTAAATAATCACTACCGTTTGTGTCTTTGTTCAACAAATATTGTGGCCTATTTTATTGAAAAAATTTAATTTATTTTTATTTAACAGGACAGATTTAAAAATGTGGAAGTTTTATATGACATATTACTAAACATTTCTTTAATAGTCATTAAGTAACATAAACCTTAGCATATGCTATTATTAACATTAGATTATATTTTATTATAAATTATTTTTTAAAATTAATAATATTATAGTAACCAACATTCAATAAAACCTATTTTCTAAGACAAGACAATTTATTCCTAAATAAATAATTAAATAACATCACGAGATAAGTACACAAGGTGTTTTATTGGTGAATGATTAATTAAGGACAGAAGTCACGATATTGCTGTGAGTTGATTCATATATTTTTCTCTAAAACCTTCATATATTTATTAATCTAGATACATCATCAACATCATCGGCCACTATGTGTCCACTGATGGATATAGACTTCTCAACAAGCAAATCAAGCTATAAGTCAACAAATATTAGTTCATTTAACTTCTTATCCTCTTCTTCCTGTATTTCTTGGCACTGTTTTACAGACATCTTTTAATGTGATTATATGTTGATATTAAAAGTAATAAGTAACAAAAAATATCACACCCAAATAATTTTTGACTTTTCAATAACTTGTCTTTAGTATCATGTCTAACACCACAAGCCACATAGTCAATTTTAACACATCTTTTCTGTCTCAAAGCGAACATACTATTACTTACACATTACCCGTCGGAATCGAACCGGCAACCTCTCGGATGCGGGTTAATTGTAACGCCAAGTAAGTGGGGTGGCCGGCTGCGTGTGAACCGGTCAGGCGGGTATGCAAATTCCATTGTCATAGCGGACAATCCTTGCTAGTTTTTTAATTGTGCCTCTTTATGTCCGTTGGCCAACCCTACCGGTGTTGATAGTGAGGTACGTTAAGCAAATGTCGATGGACGCTCGAGGGTTGTATCGATAGATTTAAAATGTGACTTTCATGAATCTGACTGTATATGATGATATTTTATATTTTATTTCGAGTTGCAAATTATCAATGTATAATGTTATGTTGCACAGATAAAATAAAGGAATAATTACAATAGCTTGGTCACATGAACAGCTGTTTGGATTTCGTCCAGTTATGTTTGTTATTACTCTGACTTTAAAACAGTATCTTCGGTCTTAAGTAACAGTTTGTATTAAATGTACTGTTGTGTGCTATTATTAAACAATACCAACACGAAATTCATGCGTAACCAAAGAGTAACCTAACAGAGTAATTAATTATTTTCATCCCTTACTACTTTTTAAATTAAAATGTCTACTATATCATTCTAACAATCTTTATTTTGCCTAATGAGTGTAGATGCCTATCCATTAGGGGGTTTTGGACCGTATCCCACCACGCTGATCAAATGCGGGTTGGTGGTGGCATCTTAACTCTGGATAACTCCGTAATTACACTGTTTACAAGCTACGGTGGCTGTAAAACCAAAATACAATAGTGCTATCCCTGCAGCTGAACCACATCTATCGATAGAAACGCCCCATCCCTAGCGGTATCCGTCAAAGCTTCCGGAACCGGTTAGGTCAGTTCTGCAAAAATCACAATAGAACCCATTGGATACTTAAATAGGTCCAAATATTATAATGCGATTCGTTATTATTAGCGCTCCCTATTATGGCCAAGTCGCTTCCATTATGTCCAGTACCCTTTCGCAACTTCGCACTATTGTGTTGGCCCCTACGGCAAGATAACCGGTAAGACAGCTTTGACCCGTAGGGTTGAACTAACCAGTTGATTTTTGACCATGTCGTCGGTTAGTTGATACGTGGAGCTCGTTCCAAATTCGAAATTACGACCAGGTGAGTGGATTTTATTTTATTTTTTTAATTAACTGGTCGAAAACTGAAATGCGTTCTTTTTACTGTGTCTAACTGTCAACAGATTTTTTAATAAGTGTGATTTATAATTTTAATAAAATTTGCAATCGATTCCATATCGTTTTTTCAGTAAAATCTCTGTAGCTGGCCATTAACAAAAAATGTCTTATTCCTTGCGTCCGTGAAGTTCTTAATTCAAAAATCGTGCACGAATCAAAAAGAACAAGCAAACATTTACAATCTGTGAACAAATTTTTTGAAATGCTATTGAAGCGAGCGATTTTTCTCAGTTTCTGGGACAAATACATTAACTCCCACCCCACAATCGATTACATTTTTATCCTTCAACGTCGGCCGCCATTGGCCACGGCGGACATTTTTGTTCCGATCTCGAAGCATTATGTAGGCGTCAGTGGGTGGCGTGGGGTGAACGGTGGGGGCGATTCTTAAAAATGGGGGAGCGCGCCTTTTTTACAACGTCTTTGAAGCCATCGGATTCGTTATATTTCTTATTTATTTTTGTTGTAATGTTTTTTACCATTCAATTTATTTAATTGATAAACTCAATACGTTTTGTACCGCGTGAATGCAATACATTTTTTAAATTCCAAGTTGATATCTGACGTTAATAAGTGCCGTAGGGCTTGGTTCTACACAGTAGTTCAATGAACAATATTTTACTTTTTAATGCGTTGCACGACACGTGATTGAAAAGTTTTAACGGTTATAAAAATACAAACTGTACAACTAGAGATTTGTTATTGTACAAATTTTAACGATTCTTCGTAGATCTGAGATTATATTTTATCAGAAGTGATGTGGATAAGCTACGATACGTACGATACAATTGGAAAAATTAAATTTCATGTTAAATGCAGATATTTTAATTATATCTAAAATGTTAATATGTATAGCTTGTCATAGTCTTGAATTTATAATCAAGAGGAATAAAAAAAAGTTTAACCGCAAAAGCAGAAAAAACCATTGCATTTTATTATTTTTACAAAGTAAAATATGTTTAATTTTTAGCATAAAATAAGTACTCTTTTCTCTAATTTAATATTCTTTGCGTGTGATCATTTATACTTAACCTTCACAGTAACTATAACAATTATTTATTAATAATGAATTTGTCATTAATACCATATTGGGTAATTTTTTAAATTAAAAAGATATTTTCCAATTTATCTGCATCCAAACACGAATACATCAAATCATCTACAATTCTAAAATTCATCAAAGAATGGCAACACTCGGGAGGGTTAAGGTTGAAACGAGTTCAAAACTTCGTAATCATTACATAAATATAATTACGACGTCTCCTTAAGGCGAGGGGTTTGAAGAAAAACTCGATGGAAAAGCGGACTTGGGCCGATGGGAGGGGACGCAATTGATTTTATTTAGAGGAAGACACGATTTTTAATTAGGAAAATCGGATGGAAAATTTTAATGACTAAATCTATACATCTTTAATACTATTATATAGCTAGAAAGTTTATTTGTTATCCTAAAATACACAATTTTTTTTCAGTATAAGATAGCTTATTTTTCTCGGAAGGGTATTTATATCCACCAGCACTTACGAGCGTGCTTCTAAAACAGTATCTTTTAGTTCTTGATTTTTGGTTAACAATATTTATACATATATCATGTGTTCGACATACACCTCAGATAAAATATGTATATGTATGATATACGACGTAGTATAAAACAAGCTCGCTTCCTCTGCCCTTAAGATTTAAGCATACATTAAGGGATATAGTCCCTATGTATGCTTAAATCTTAAAAACTACAAGCGGATTTTGATGCGGTTTTCTTTATTAGACAGAGTGATGGAAGAGAAATGTTTATATGTACAATTCGTGCATAACTTTGTAGAGAAACACTGATAAATTTATATGATTTTCCATATTTTAAAGATATCAGTATTGCACCCGTGCGGAGCCGGGGCGGGTCTGTAGTAAATGATAAAATATATCGTCCATTGCAATTTTTCTACACAGATGATGTCGGGAGCAAAAGATAGCTTGAACATAATAATTCTTGTAATTACTTATTCTTATTTTAATAATTCAGGTTTTGCACAGAACATATATAGGTAGATAAGTTTAGAATATTTAAAATAAAACAAATAGATATTAAATCCGTAATTTATCCTGAAATACATCAGTAAAATTGTTTTCGTTAAAAACATTTTGAATAACAACTTCAGAATAGCTTTAAATTTCCGTGGAATTTTTGCTAGAGTCGTCGCATCGATCACGCAAAAACTTTTGCGCGCCAATTTTCTCTTTAACAGCCGCCATTTGTAATCGACTCGCGGATAAACAGTTTCCCGCCTTGCTTTATTTATACGAAAGCGTCACAGATTATCACTTGTATTTTTACACATAATATTAATTATATTAAACGATCTGAACGCAAGTATATAACTAATTTAAAATAATACATTACAAAATTAACATTTCTGCTTTTTTCATATTCAAAGTTTGACGTGTACATTACAATGACGTGGAGCAATAGCGCAGTGCAGAACTATTCGTTGTGTTTAAAATATTTTATGACTAAAAAAAATACAGATATGCTTTAAAATTGATCGTAATTTTAACACAGACTAAAAATATCTTAAAAAAATAAAAAATCAGCTTTATTAGATAAAATTGGACAAAATATAAATCTCAATAGCCGATCTGTACTGAATATTAAATTTCAGATAACACGGAGCAAACGGTACAAAAATATTAAGTCTCAGAGGGTGGCGGCCCTCCTTCAAGAATCGCTAAGGTTTTTTGACGCCCACTAGCCCTTTTTTCCAAGGGGGTGCGTTTTGCAATTTAAATTTTATCTCTTCGTAATGGGCGACTCTAGACTCGACTGCTTTTAATGCCCGCGAAATATAGCTCTGTTAATTTTTCTGTTTATAATCTGTGGCAACACAATGTTTTTTTTCAATATTTAAAAATGTCCGGAATTATATTGAATTTCATGAAAAGAAATTTCAAGAAACCCTTTTTTATATAAATATAAATTCTATATCTTGTCAGAACTTTTGTAGTTTTTAATTTCCGTCTTATTTTTTGACAAGTTGTGGGCACCAATATCATCATTTATAATTATTTTTTATCGTATCCGATTCAGAAGTCAATTGAACAACTCTTTACCAGTCTAGTTGGTTCGAAACGTCGTTAAACTCCGAATGTATCCCGAAGTGAGGACAAAGCAGATTAACGGGAATCTAGTTGGAAATGCAGGCTGGATTAGGAGCAATCTTGTTAGAAGTAATTTAGATACGTAGCACTGATAAGTCGGAGACAATACAGGAAGGGGTCGATTTGATTTTTACCACCGCCTTTTATTTTAGAGTCACAAAGAGAGTATGATGTACAAATTTTTCCTGAAATATCAATCATTATTTAGAGAGTACAAGTAATTTTAAGATTTTGTATCTTTTTTAATAAAATATATCACTATAGTCGATAAACAATAAACAAATTCAAATGTCCATCTAAATGTTTCTGTCTCTGATCGCCCTGAAACTTGAGGCTTTTTAAATATATGTAGTTCCGATGTTGCCTCTACATGTCAATAACCACGCAGTGTTTATCTTTATGAGGAAATACTTTTTAATAGCCTAATTTTTTATACTTTTTAATAGGGCCATTTACTATGTTTCTATGAATATCGAATCTCTATTGACTCTTTTACTTGATTCTTCTTTGTTCACATTACGCAAAAACTGGCCAGCAAATTTTCTCTGCATGATACACAAACCAAAATTGTTGAATAAGGAATCATTCATAGACATCAGCTCAGCTTTAAGCTCTTGACGAGAAATTGGCTCCACAATACCAAATGAGTTTTCAAATTTGAACTAACTGTTTTTAACAATGGCAAACGCTGGCAACTTTAAAACAGAATAATTGTTTTTAGCGGTTGATAATCATGGAATTATTTTTAGCTTATTACTTAATCCTTCTTTTAAAAATGTTTTATGTATTGTCTTAATACCTAAGCGGGGATTGTACTGCCACTAGAATCTTAAACTGAATAGACTCATATTACAGATATAGACCAAATAATACCTACACAATATTTACACCAACTTTAAACGCCACAAACATTAACTCGATTTTTACATTAATATTCATCGTAAAAAAGTCGTTATTTTTTTATCCCCCGTCACTAAAGCATCTTTATAGCCCAAATTGCCCGCCTTAATGACAGGGCGGAAGTCAAAAAGTGGAACGCTTAACCAAAATGGCGTCCAAATAGTTCGAAGTCGCGGGCGAAAGTGTTCGAAACTTTTTAATTTGTGAACGCGGCCTTAGCTTGGGGTTGATTCGGTATTTTTTACTTTTAAATGATACCAACATTCGATGTAATAAAAGCGTTTTGGAATTTCTGAAATTTAACTGTTTTTTGCGTTTTATTTTTGAAAGCAAAGAATTTTATTATTTATAATCATAGCAATTAACAAAATTAACATAACTTAAATAAAAATCAATTATGTCTGCGGTTTCGTATTGAAAATATTTAATAAAGAAGATGACAGATAAAGAAAAAGATTTTTTTAAGGTTTATTATATCATTCTGTTTATACACGAACGAATGAAATGCGTTTGTTATTGTAATTCTGTCTACGAAAAGCTTTGGATTGATAACTTGATATATAAGCTTGTCTTTCAACAAGATTTCATCCGAAAATGTGCGTGAACCATTTTCTATTTTATCCAGAAAAAAAAGGCATCCGTTTTATATCCGCAATCCGGTTTAAAGGTTGAAATTAATACATTTCCTTTGGTTCAATTCGCACAATAACCAACCAACTTACCTTCTAACCACACTCGAGTTTGCTAAAAACGATCCATCCGAACTATCGGGACTTTCTTAAACTTTTAGGAAAAGGAGTAAATTACCCTCCACACTAGTTTCTCAATCGAATCACCCCCCCCCCCCCTCCCACGTGACCCGCTTTTCCGCCGTAGATGCTTCTGTGAAAAATTACCCCAATTTGAAACTTTCCCGCGCTCTCCGCTCAACCGGAAGTGACGTAATAGCCGGGTTCCGGTGGAGCATCCTGTACCTTCGGCGGGACGCATGCATAGTTTTCGACGAGACAGTAACGTTGTTACGCGCTCGGTGGGACATGGGAAATTTTAAAGATGGCGCACAACCTTACTCTTACAATGTTACCTAATTAAAGATTGGCTGCCAGTCTAGAATGTATAACAGTAATCGGTAAAACAATATTTGTAATAATATATAGGGACGTGCATTCAATTCATTTATTTTAAACTTATACGCAACGCTACATTACCGCTGAGTAACGTAGCCTATATTGAGAACCAAAAATAATGAAATCTTAAGCAGTAATAACCAACTCAAGTTATAGAAAAATTTATACTATTTAATGGTACCTAACATAATTACATTTATTTTCAAAATGTTTAATAGATAGCTACCTCTGTATCTCTGGTTTCTTATATGAAGAATCTATGATAATAGGTAGAAATTTGAACGGTACCGTTACCGTTATCGTACCTGCAATAAAATAGACACTAAAAAGTATTCAAAATATATTACTTTGTAATTAAAAAAGTAAATTTAACATGTAAACGTATCATCATATCATATCACCAAGTGTCAAAGTCTTCATTGCCGTTGAAAACCTATTCAAAAATACCAACTATTTTAAAAGCAAATTAAAACAACTTTCCACCCGTAGAAATAAGAATGCCATTTATTACATCTTCGAATGCACTTCCTAAATCACCCTTTTAAAACGGATTCCTTGTTCAAATTAATTATATACCTTAAACGAACGGTACAAAGTTCAAATTCGAAAAAGCGTCAATGCAACGCAACGTAACTTTCTTAAGCTCGGTCCGCGGCAATTATTCCCGAAAATGGCGGCAGAAAAAGTAGGGGATTCGAAAGGATTGGGCCAATTTAGATTTATTTTTACTCCCTTTCGTTCGCGGGGGTAGCTGTTCGAAAGTTTTGTTACCACCTTACAGGGGTGGCGTTAGATTTCTGGAAGCGAGCAAGGCGAAAGTATCGACCCTTTTCTATTTTAATATAAAAGCAGTACGGTATTTAATAAGCCGCATCTAAAATGTAAAATTTTCTTTATTACTGTCATAATATATAAATAAGATTAAAATATCACATTGATCATGTTTTTGATGTTATTCGTATGTATTAGTTTTCTCACTTAAAAGAAAGGCAGAAAATGCGTAAGCTATTTACGTTTAAAAATCTCAAGATCCTAAAAATTCTGTAAAATCAATTAAATCCATAAATATTTTTGATTTTTTTTGATTTATCCATGAATAATTTTAAATAATAATATGGAAGACTAGCAATATTACAACAAAACTGAAGATATATTATCGAAGACATTTTTTTTTTAGATACAGAACAACAATATAAGCAAGATATCATTTAAAATATAAGCAGATGCAAAAACGAGCGTTATAAAACTCTATGTCGAAAGCATAATAAAACTTCCAACTAATAAGCAGTCCGGTACTTTCGCTATGGTTCGTCGATAATTTAGTTCTGATAAAAAAAAATTAAATGGGGTGCCGACCCCTTGTAAAAACGCGACTTCCAACTTTATAATAAACGTCCCTTAGGTAATGCTTTAACATTATATATTGGCGCCATTTGAAATATAACGCCGTTTTAGTAAAGGAGAGCTTGCTCGAGAATCTTATTAGAATTTCGCTATATTCATAGACTGTTAGATTCTTTTTTTTTTAGTCAAAATCTTTATTTAAAATTGGTAAATAATTGTGTAAACTTTGACAGGAAGATGTCAAATATAGACGTTTTAAATGTTATTTAATGCGAAAAAGTTTTTGCAATAACTACATATCCCTAGTAGAACAAATATGTTTTGTTTTTATTTCCAGTCACCGTAATTAGTATTGTTGATTTATTAGTTGTGATCAATTATTTATCGAAAAAAAAAGTTTTAGTTAATTCGTTTTTTGATACATATGACAACTGTAAAACCGTGCATATCTTTACAATTTATCTAAAGAAATAGATAGTAATTTTATAACAAACATTTTGAGTAAAGTAATAGTAATTTTATAACAAACATTTCGAGTATGTTTTTAATTTTAAACAAAAGTGTTCATAATAAGTATTAGTTACAACTGTAGTAAATTTACAAAAGATACAACTCTTATCTCCGTTTATTTGAAAGAAAATTGTCTGCAATAAAAAAGCAGTCAACAAAAACGTCGCTCTCAAAAAACAACACACAAACAAAAGAATAAATTGACAATTAAAACTGGCATAATACAAAACGCTGGCTCGTATTGTTAAGACGCCGAATGCAAAGAAAACATTAAGGGAAAATTGAAACATATTTTCGGGAGTTAGGGTCGGAAACGGATGGAGACAGACAGACATAGTCTTCTGGAATCACGCCAGGCGCACTAACGGAAGCCAGTTCTTTCTTTTTTTTATTGCCGAGAATAGCTGCCAGTGGTAAAAAACCGCAGATAAAATATGAATAACGATTTAATTAAAAACAAATACACGCAAAACTTGTAATTGAAATATCTTTTACTAACTTTTAACTAAATGCATAAAAGTGCGATCATCATAGTTATTCTTTAAAAAAATATTTGACAGTTTAACATTAAACCTTAGGATTTATATTAACATTGTGCGATGTACAGAGAAGTAGATTTAAAAATGAAGTTATGCAAATGTTATTTTCACACAGTTAATAAACACAATTATATGTTAAAAAAAAAAGTTCTAAAAGAATTAAAAATTTATAACAATAAACAATATTAACAAATAACCGTTTCTAATAATTATACATGTAGATCTTTTACACTGTTTTTGTTTCCCTTACTAAATGCACATATACTTATAAATAAACACAGTATAAAAGATATAGTATAATAATGATATATGAAGATGAACTATTTGAACCAAACGATGACCGTATAACTTACAGTAACATTAAACAAAACCAACACTAACAATTAACACTTAAGCAAGACAATTTTTTTCTCTTTCTTTTACAACAACGAAAAATTACCAGTACGAAACGAGTATAATTTTTCTTGTAGCAACACCAGTACCGTTTCTCATTCCCTCCTTAAATTAAAAACAATTATGAGCGGGATCGCGAGGGGGTGGAAAGGGGGAGAGGGGGGAACGGTCTGCGAGATGAAAAATTAAGACAATTTGAGACGCGCCCGGCTTTAGTTATACCTACGCTGGACGTAGATTAAGCAATCAGAATTTATAAAACTTTAAGATGCTATGTTTTTAGTTTGTTTTAATGTTTTTTGTTTTATTTTCGGTATTATCTTTATTTTAGGTTATAATGGCAGATATTATTGTGATATTTAGGAGTTTGCACGCTGTTTTGTTGTCAGCTAACTTTATTTGATTGCTGTATTTTTGAATATAGCTTGGAAACTTATTGTGAATACGAGCAGTAGTTATTTACATTTATGTAAATATGTCACGTTAAGTTATACTGATGTAACTATTTATTATGAAACTTCTACATTGAATCTTTTCTTGAGTATTGTCTTGTAATGTAATGTGACAGAATTTTGTGAAATATCTCAACGTTAATTGGTTTGCATTGAGAATTTTTAATAAAACTTCATGTTTAGTTACCTGAAAAATATAGACGCAAAAGATATTATATTTATTATGGACTAGAAACTGTAGAAATTCTACAAATTAAAAAGTTAGCAAATTCTTATAAAGTCAAAATTTTATATTATAAGTTAATATTTTATACTGATATACCTATTAACAAATGTTAGGTAAATACAACTAATATATAGCAATATATTACAGAATTCTTAATGGCCGACAAGTTTTTAGTTAATTTTGACGTCAAATATGTAATTATTATGCTGGTAAAGAAATATGAATAATACTACAAAGATATCAACCCTTTCAAAGTTATTTCTTTTATTTACGCGATTATTATACATATCAAATCCACTAATTTACGGATTTTTCGCGTTACTTAAATATATTTATTCCCGACGTTTCGTTATTAAGTTTTTACTTTAAATAAACTGAGTTATTCAAAACATAGGATACAACTATACCAACTTAGTCTGCCCGTGATCATGGATGCTGAAGATCGAAAGTCGGAAATAAATATATTTAAGTACGAAATCAGTAAATAGTGGATTTGATACCTTTTAAAGTTATCAAGTTAGTACTAAATTCTAAACAAAAGTCTTAGCTACTTTTTAATAGAAATATTTCAGTTAATTTTATGTTTTATTACCTACACAAACAATCTCACGTTTAACTTAGATACACATTATATATACTACTTTAGTACATTATTACTTCTAGTAATGTCGATATGTCAGACTTAACTAATTCGACGCTCAGTTCTTTATTTGTATTCACAAATAAGCGTCGAATTAGGCGACGCCATTTTTCATTGTTTACAACCACATAAATTAAAAAAAAAAGTGAAACTAATTAGGATAATTATCAAAATCCTCAAACATTTAGCTGTCTTCGTAAAACACGTCATCAATACGAATAACAATCGTATCATAAACAAACAACAATTCAAAACTCGCGAACGTCGACTCAAAATGCCCGCCCACGATTCGTAAATGGGACAGATTAAAAAAGAAAACAGACAGATGCCCCGGCCCGATACAAATTAAAATACTTAGGTATCTACAATGGCAACCCGACCCCTTAAAAATGGGGGGAAAGGAGGAGGGAAAGCGCGGGAAAAATTAAGATTCAAACACTAAGAAAATTAAAATTCGACGGACGTCTTACCTCTCTCTCTGGTGAATGCTGTTCAGTATAAAGCCTTCTTCGGCCGAAAAAATGAGGGTGATCGGTGCTTCATTACGAAAAGGGGTTAGTGGATTTCGTATTTGAATCGTAACGACTTCTTTGTACTGTGTTTGTTATGAATTGCTCGGTCTTCATTACATTAACGAAAAATGGTTGCGTTATTTAATGTGTATATATACAACATGTTTTAGTTTTTAATTTGAAAAAGAAAAGAAAGCCACTATCTTTATGGTATATATATATCTTTTTCTTAAGTTTAGTTGAAAAATAAAAGTATATTCAAATTATCTAATAAACTTCGAAAGGAGCTTCGAAAATTACGATAAAAGATGCCGTTATACGTAACCTGATAGTTCGTACCTATATAACTAGCAAGGGTTAACACTCCATATATTTTAGCTTAACGGCAACTTAGACGACAAATATGCAAAAAATAGGTATCAGTATGCTAGAAAAAATACTTTTTTAAACCGCCATAACAATGGACGGAAAGAATCTTGTATGTATCTATGTGCTCTCAAGCATTTTGCAGCAATCTTAAAAGTAAACAACATCAAAATCCCGCTTTTAGGATCGGAACAGCCCTAAACAAGTTTAAAAACTAATATAATTTGTCATTTTAAGAAAGATGTAGTGCGGGTCACCTAAATCATGTTAGCTAATTCGTAAAGTCCAAAAGTGTCATTTCAAAACAGGAATTGTAGAAACTTGGCAGCTGGAATAATTTTTATGCTCTACATAGAGTATGTATTATAATAAATTATACTTAATAACTATATTCATTCTCCACTTTTGTACAATCTTTAAAAACTAAATATTAAAAAAATTATGCATCTTACTCTTTGGATCGAATATAGAATTAGAACTATAAAATAATGTAATAATATAATCCTAATATAATAATTTGGATGAAAAAGTATTGTTAGAAAGTTCGTTAAAATTGATATATGAAGACCAGTTACAATTAAAAAATATCTAAGATTTATTACACATACCTATTCTTTCACATCAAATACTTTAATACTTTTAATTCAAATATTTTCATCCAGCGATTCGAAAAAGGACACCTCTGACCTGAAAAGAACCGGTGTAACTTTGTTATAGAAGATGACAACACTTTTGTTGTCATCTTATATAAAATAAAATTATTAACAAACAATTTAATGTATACAATAGTAATCTTACTGAAAAAGCCGGAATGTTTTTCTATATTTTCTTTGGGCAATCAAACCGTCCCGTTATCTATCTGGTTGTTTCGACTGAATTTACTGAAACTCTTAAAACACTTTCGATTCCATCTAATACTCTAAAGTCAAATTGCGTTAACATGCGTTTAACTTTCTAGTAAAACTGTGATAATTTCACCGCATAAAAAGAAACAAAGGATAATCAACACCATAACATACAATAAAAGCATTCATTGATTTTGATTTGAAATTTTGTGCTATATACGTACCTTCACCGTGACCAATTAAATTTTTCCTCGGCTATTTAAAAAGTCGTCGCTCCAGCGTTGATCAAAGAGGGACGGAGACGCTCAAAAATGCCCCTCCGCACCCCCTATCGAGGGGGTTGACAGCCTGAAGGGGTTCGGTTCTTTGTCCCGCGTTATCTATACAATTATTTGAAGAAAGTCTCGCAAAAAGATAGGATACTGGACCGGCGGGTAGGGTGCCAACGCTGACGTCAAAGAGTACAGACGTTTTTTATCATCATCATCAGCCTGTGATAGTCCACTGCTGGACATAGGCCTCCCCTAATACATCCCTATCCATTAGGGGGTTTTGGACCGTATCCCACACGCTGGTCGCTGGATTTTTCATACCATAAGCAAATAACATATACAGTTGATGTTAACTAAAGTGTAAGGTAATGTAACTTTGTGTTGACATACGTCTAGCAGTATTAATGACGAATTGTCACTGTGATGTAAATAACTGAGTGAAAAGCAACATATAACAACGAACACAGTACGGACAATCCCATCTTTCGTTTGGATAATGTATATTTAATGTATTGTCTGACAAACCAGTTGCAGAGCGAAGAATTTCTGATGTGTTAAATGGTTTACATTAATTCTATATCTTTTTTGTTTCTGATATAGCTCATATGCTTTTCCTCTGTAAAACATCACAAGTAAAGACCATTTTAATGCGATGTATATATCATATTACATTTATTTTTATAGCACGTCTGTGTCTATACTATCTTTAGAAATACGACTATAAATCAAAATACAATTAATTCTTTTAGAATCAGATTTAAAATAGCGATGTAAAAACAGTTAAATAAAGCTTTTGTTCCTTCGAAGAAAATATGCCGATTATACGAGTCTATACCATTTAAGTTAAAGATGATAGCTGATGTAGACTATGTATAAGTAACTGAGTTTTCAATGATTATATTTTTGTTTTCAGGCGGCACAAGAAATCCTAAATTCATAGTCACAGTACAGCGATCCGAGAAAGGGGAGCCGTGGCAAAAATGACGCTCCAAATAAAATAAATACGCGACCGGTACACAACGAACTAGCCCCCACGCCCCTCCCCCACCCTGGTGAAAACGAAACACCGCGAAGTCGGTGATGGCCGACGTTTTTTTACAATTCAAATAAGACTGTGAATAATTGAAAAAACAATATGCAGTTTATGGTAACACATTGTTTTTATCTATGGTGAATAGTTACATAAGATTTAAGTTAAATTAATATGGTGTGTGTATATTTTTTCTAGCATATATTATATTGCTTTACGGCAAAATAGTAATACTACATTTTTCTTGAGAGCCTAGTGAATATCTGCTTTGTAAAATTCGTCGGGTGTTTGGTGAAGGTTAGGTATATCAAGAGAAATTCTAAAAAATGTATAATAATGATGTTGAGAGTTCTAGACTTTATTGGTTTACTGGATGCTCGTAGTGTTAGGCATCGTAAAGTCAAAGTGAATCAAAGTCTGGAATGTATATATCTAATGACCTTAAACGCTGAATAGCGTCAGAAATATAATGGAGTAATGTAAAATTGAAAAATAATTAAACATAGTAAAGTCAGTAATACCTACCTAATAATTTTAGTCGGTCGGACAATATGGGCCGATCACCAAATTGCCTCAAAAGTAAGATGATACATGCGTCCGATAAGCATGTTAAAGTCAGTCTATCCACCAACTCATTGGACCAACGTGGAAGGATACGGTCAAAAACCCCCTGATGCAGAAGGTGTGTATTAAGGGAGGCCTATGTCCAGCAGTGAACTAACACAGGCTGATGATGATGAAGACGATGTCTAAAAATTTACGTCATTTTATAACTCTAGCATTCTTATTAACACATTAAGTTAACGAACTACAACTTTACTTAGACATATCTTTTAGAATTATTTTAGCTCGAAATGTATTAAAACATCTGAGAAATATATATTTTTAATTTTCAACACATCACACAAAGTTTTTGTTTCTTCATTTGCTAGAAGACTTATTGGGGGTCCGCTGGAATCGAACGCGGGACCCGTAAAGAACCCCGGTCACGAACAAAACCGTCTCAGGCCATGTCGCTGGCAATTTCCTAGCTGACTGACAATTTCCTTCGCCCGCCCGATTTTAATATAAAACGAGAAAAAATACAGCCCTGCTCTTAATACTCGTTATCTTAGGGTGGATGCGAATTTATTTTAATAAATGTAGGCCAGAGCTAAATTGAATATAGAATTAATGTAAGCAACGTAACCCATAGCAACGTTGTGGCGTCGTCCGATTAGCGTCCTTATTTATTATCTGTCACCGAGATCTTAAACATTAAGCGACAATCTGTCATAGATGTAGTCAAAATTTATTTTCCTTCGGGAAAACTCGGGTCTTTATCGGAATACGGTGCCACCCGAACTGTCAATGAATGATCGTATTAAATAAGTAACGTTTTACACGATCCATTAACATGAAATTTTATTCTTTAGTGACAAATGTCAACGTTAATGATGTCATTGTTTAATATAGATGTATAGGTACTGAAGCTAATTGAGACAGCACGCAAAATACGAAAATTTACAAAGGAAAATCTTCTCTCACTATATCTATAGTATGCCAAACATGCGATACAACTAATTGCCTAAAAAATATGTCCTACATCGCTCTGATACATAGAATACGTTTGATAACCATTTTTGAAAACGTTTATTAATATTAATTGGACAGTTTTTGAATTATTTATGCTACGTTTATCGTTAATAAATTTTAGCTACTTATCGGTCGGTACTGAATACAGTGGAAGACAATTGCTAACAATTCAGTTGACATATTTTAATTTCACACACAGTATGGTTATGTGGTAAAGGTTTTTAAACCGAAAGAATGACTAACTCACGTACCTTCTGTACGTGGGGCCTTCGCTTTTAGCAAAAAGGATTGGTCACCTGGTTCGTGGGAACGGAAACTTTCCGCGAACTCTGTGTTAGATGAAGCTTACTATAGACAGTTACCAAAAAAATGTTTTTATTTTTTTATTTTTTTTCAACTGCCTCCGTAGCCTATTGGTATAGGCTGTGGCTTAGAAACCGGAGGTCTGTGTTCCAATCCTACGGGGACCAACAAATTTTCATTGTTGTTTCTAGTTGGTTAGGGCAATTTGCCGATCACCCAATTGTCTGAAAAGTAGATGATCCATGCGTCGGATGGGCATGTAAAGTCGGTCCACCCACCAACCCGCATTGGACCAGCGTGGTGGATACGGTCCAAAACCTCTAATGGATAGGGGTGTATTAGGGAGGCCTATGTCCAGCAGTGGACTATCACAGGCTGATGATGATGTTTTTTTCTACACGAACAACTAAACAAACGTTAATTTAATATTGGTTATCAACTTACAAGCTTAATTTTTTCAAAATAATCTACATATATCTATCATAGTCAAAGATTCCTAACAAAAAAAGTCAAAGCTTTTTATTATAATCGCAAACAGCCTCGGAGGGTGGAGCCTTCCCATAAGGAAACAACGTTTAAATGTTTAAATTATTTAATAATTATCTAATATTATTATTCTTGTTGTTTTGTGGTTAGTTAGGACAATATGGGCCGATCACTCAATTGTCTGAAAAGTAAGATGGTTCATGCGTCGGATGAGCATGTAAAAAGTCGGTCCCGGTGGTCAAGACCATCTTTGGAAGTCAGTGCCTTCGAATTTTCTGACAAATAATTATAATCCCGAAATTATAATCCTTAGAATACAGTTTTCCCTTTGGATTATGGAGGTCAGATGCCAGTTGCTCTGCGTAAAAATTGTTATTTAGATTAGAAGAAGGATTAGAAGCTGACTCCATGATAACTTGGGAAAGTGGCTAGGTGAAAGGTACTTGTAGACGTTTACGTCTGTATTATTTAGGACAAGAAACTTCGTTTTATAGGAAACTTATACTGACGTTTTGGGTTTGCATAAAGTTGTAAATCTTACATCCACACGAATCTTCAGCCATTGTTAAAATTGTTATTTATTCATTATATAAACATGTGTATATTTACTACTAACAAACCCACTACTACTCGGTAGGTTCAAAACTAAGCTATGTTATTCAAGGATAATATTATATTAGTTACCAGTTTCTGAGCTTTATCAAGACTAACAAAGAAATAAATATTTCCATGCTTCATAATATTACGTATTTTAACAAATTGCTTATTTTTAATAATCATATTTTTCAATAATATCTTACCATAAATCCGTTGGAGAAACGTTAGTTTATGGTTAAAAATCGATTTTCAAACATCTTAAATAAAAATAGCGTAATTCTGTCAATAACATTAAGCAGACGTCTAATTTTGAACGCTAATTGGTTCAGAATCGATTTGTTTTCTCGCTTATTTCGTCGTAAGTCGATATCCATTATCCATGTTATTCTAACGTCCCCGGGAGCTTTTGCGAAAGAAATGCCTCCCGCTCCGCCCGCCCTAGACTTTATTTTAATAACGCTGTTTTATTTCATTCATTGTGAAAACTTTTACTGGGAATTATTAAATGTTCTATTTTATAATACTATAAAAATATATTAATTATTGTTACATAACATGACTATACGAACAGCACCTTCATCTGATGGTAGCTGATACGTGCGGCACATAAGAAACACATCGTTTAATGCATAAAATCAGTTTACTGTCCTGATATATTGCAGGTTACTGCTTGTTAACTCAGTAACAATTATTACCCATACCCAGATCGGAACCGAAACAAGTGTTATTACGCAGATAAATTTGAAATGTAAGACAACACCACAGTGTTATTTTCCTAGTGGGTCGGTATATAAGTAGAACCTACTAAACGCAAATACTTTTAATATTACACAATAACAATAGTTAATTTGATATCCTATTAAACGAGCAATGTGCCGCATAATATGTTGACATATCGAAAGCTCTTATGTATCGTAATTAACTTGAACACTCAAACGCTTCAAACACCATTTTTATACTCCATCTTATACGAAGTTACATAGTTAATACGTATACATCATACCAAAACATTAGGTTATTACTCGCAGTCTATTTTTATCCTCGTCTTATATTTATACAAACATAAAATAAAGAACATGTGAGCTTGCACTCTAAGTTTTAACATTTCAATGAATTGTATCGTGAAAAAACTTGATCATTAAAGTTCATTAACTTCTAAGCGCACGTAGTTTATTGCAAACATGAATACATTGTAGAACTTATGAAATAAAATGACTTTTTACGTACGGTCACGGGGTGGACCACGGCCGCTGGAGAGTGTTCGAAACGTCGGGAATTGAAATATGTAAAATAAACGCGATAAAATCCGTAAAAAGTAATTTTGTTTAATTATGTATAGTATTCGCGTAAGCAAAAGAAATAATTACATGTTAGAACATTTAAAAACACACTGACAATGATAAAACAAACCTTTTCCAACGCATTTGTACATTAAACATCGTTATAACTCCAACCCTCTTACGTCGATGGGGAAAGAATATCTTAAGGTATCCATTACCACTGTCCTGTATGATTTTGCCGGTTTTGTTATTTATATAAAACTCGAAAAGGGTGCATTAATATTACTCCGTTTTGTTTGATATTCAAATTTGCATTTACTTAATATCCGATCCGAGATGTACGTTAACCAATCATATCTACTATTACTAGATTTATATAGGTATTGTTTTATACATCTACTTTGTGAAGTTTCGATCAAATACCATTTAAATAATACGGTGTTTTTTTTATTATAAATGCTGTATAATCATGCTAAAAAAAAAAATATATAAAGTAGAATTGTTGCTTGAAAAGTCAAGTAAAGCTTTACATTTACCGATTTTCAACTGTTTATATTTAGATTAATGTATAATTTAGGAAAGAAAACGCTATAAAAGGAATATTATAAAATCTGATCGTTTATTCAGTGATAATAAAATGTAAATTTCTATGGTTTTGAACACATTGCATTTTAATATTCCAATAACATACCAAGAAATATGGAATTGTCATCTCGGCCTAACAGGAGGCAATTGCACCTACGCATCAATCCAAAACATAAGACGAACAACGATAAAAACCATTTTATTATGAAAATGATAGAAATACAAAATTTGTTTAAAAACAATGTTTAGTAATATTCATAAAAGTAGTACGACACTTGTACATTCGATTTAAGCTTACTCATTATGGTGTCATTTGTTTATATGTACTCGAATCGCATAAGGTTCGCAATAATGTTTGACATGTTTGTCACTTCCGTTAAAATTACGACATCTCTTGAAAATGTAACAAGTTCTTGTATATCTACCATGCGACAGTTAGTTTTTAACTTTTCTGTTAAAACAAGGCAAGGGTATTTTAACGGGGATAACTGCGATATTAAAAAGCCGTGAAAAACAACCTAAAACTACGAAAGGGTTCTTAAAAAATGCAAAATTAGCGTCCTTATGATCGGAATATCGAATGACTGTTTTGTGACGTTACGACTATATCAATTATGCAGCATGACGTTTGAAAATCAACCCGTTTCCCAGTTTTTCAGCCATCAAAGTCGTAAATAATTACCAACGATATTTTGGACGCCATATCATACATGGCAAGTATAGCGCGGCAACGTCACGTTTCCCGCCATTATCGCATCGAGCACAGATAATCTACAGACCGTCGTTATCAAACCTCATTGGAGTGCTTTTTAGGCGCGATTGATTCGTATTCTCAAAGATAAGTAATTACGCGCCAACTCGAGGCCAGATCCATAAATCCGCGGGAGGGGGGGCAGGCCACCCTTGAAAAAAGGGGGTGTTCTTCTTATATTTAAATATCGAACCCCTTCCGGGTAGGTGCCACGCTTTTTCCAGTAAAAGGGGTAAGTGACAGAAGCAGGGAACAGGGCGATGGGTGGAGACGATCGTGTTTGTTTGTGCTACTTTGAATTAATTCGATCGCACTAAATATAACGAAAAGGACCAAATTAGACTTGATATTAATATAAATAAAAGGATATTATAAAATGTAAATTATTGATTTAAATTTATCGTCCATTTTTGCCGCGACATTTATCACGCAATTACGTCCAATACATTTTGCTGCAATATAAAATTGACAATCAACCTAGTTTTAATAAATTAGAAACTTATCACTAAAGTATAATACAATAAATAGTAATGAAACAGCGTTTGTCAAGGTTTTAATAACGTTTAGTAATTTATAGCATTACCTAATCTGTATATATTAAACAAAACTGTAACACTGCAATCTTAAATTACATTTAATGACAATTTCTCTACCACTTCTGGTAAAAAGACACAATACCAATCATCGTTAAATCCAAATATCAGTTGCGTTGTCCGATATAAAACTACACACTCACAAACTTTCCTTTTCAAACAATTACTTGAACTAGTACTCTTTCTCCAATAATCCAAATATAACAATAATATTAAACATCAACGCCTATTCCAGGTATCCCGCTGCGCTGTCTCAAGATGGACTTAAGAAGCAAAAAGGAAAGAGTCCGGGCGGCCCCACCCCACCCCGGCATCGGAACAGAATAATAATCGCCGAAAGAAACGGGGGGGTCGAGAGGGGGGTCCGTTGGAAAAATATAAATAGCTGTATCTACCACCTCGAGATATTAAAATTTGTACAAGAAACACTCGGGGGCCGGGTTTCAATTTTGGGCCGAAATAAAATTACTTATTCCCATCCCGAAAGGCGTTTCGGACCTCTGTGCTTAAGTAATACTAAGTATCTATCCTTTGTTGGCTCGCTTCACGGTGCGGAATACTCTCGAGTTGGAGCAAAAGATGTTATATCTCATGAGTATAACGATTCGGGTTTATATTAAAAATTTCTTCTGTTTACTCGTACTAATTTTTCTTTAAATTATTATGGAATTATCGAGTTTACGTTTACAGTCTTGCTCCCGACGTTTAAGACCATTTCCTAAGCCATTATGACGTGTATTACTGCGAAAATGAAAAACGAATTATGCGATAAATCACTAAATATTGTTAAATTAAAATGCCTAAGGTTTAGTGGAAATTTCGAATGAAATATTCAATTTTTACTCGTTTACCATATTTGACAGAATCTATGTTCTTATAGCAGGACTTTTTGAATAAACACTTTAAACATATATATAAAGTTTCAGTCTATAAGTTTTTGCTAAAGCGATTGATTCTTTCTTTCTTTTATTTCATGATGATTGTCCATATATTAAAAAATCCTTTATTAATTTCAGTCTTACAATGTCATGTTTATAATCTTAATCAGTAGCATCTATAAAATTTTATTACAACTTACTAATTGAGAAGTACATACAATATTCTTAAATTCTGAATAATGATTAATTTTGCAATTTTCAATACAAAACTTAAGCAGTTGGATTGTCATATCTTATTTCGATTTCGTATTCTGAATTAATTTACTTTCATGCAAATAGTTTGAATCGGTTTGGAAATTTAATTTTGGTATCGATTATAAATTTAAATTATAAAGCAGTCTTTTTCTTTTAATCTTCAACCAGACAACTCAAAGTTGAAAACTTGGCACCCACTTCTGTCTCGGACGTATCTGGCATCAAACAATCTGAATAAATAACACCAACAAAGAAGCTTTAGTGTAAAAATTTACCGAAATTTTTAGCTATGTTGAATAAATAAAAATCAGCTTATAATTATTTTAGGTAATAATCTATAACTAATAAATAATTATAGTTTGAGCATCACAGTTATGTGACATTTGTAATAAGTATTTTGCGGTTGTTAATTTTTCACCTCTTTTTCCTGTTTTTATTCAAAATAGCTAATTTAAATGTGTATTATGCTATAAAAGCTATAACATTATTGCCGTCGCTCATTAAACAAAAAACAAAATCCTGAGATAAAATATACTATGTTTTTATTAAGATTTATACGTGAATGTGAGGCATTCACATACATATATAGGTCCTCTTTGTGATATATAATCATTATACTAAATTCGACAATTGATGTAATTAGGATATACAGCTTTTTCTAACAGTAAAAATTATCAGCTTACGTTCAGATAAAAAGACGTGTTAGAAAAGCATAACATTACATTATAATTCATAAGCAAGAATAAGTTCTAGTTAACTAATTCTATCTGTCGTGAAAACATGCACATGTGACTGTTAGGATAGATTTTTATTGAAAAAACTTTGACAACGTGTGCTCTTTCAGTTGATAACACAGATTATATTGAGAAAAATTATTACAAATAAAACACGCAGTAGAAATTCTCGGGTCTGTTATCATTATTCATATATATTTTACCCTACATATAAAAGGTATGAACATCACACAAAAGGTTGTCTACAACTACCCACCATGTTAGGTGCGAAAATCAACTGAAAATCTTTGTGCGGCAACTTAAGTGAAAATCGCCAAACTTCTCACTTTGATAACTTTAATCGCGTTAACTTCGGTTAAGGACAAAGTACGGTTAGCAAACGAATTTAAATAATCAATGTACTGTATATATATATATATGTTTGTGCATGTACTATATGTTGTAAAATCATTATGTTTTTAAGGCCTGCGTACCCGCACATAAGCTAGTATGTATACATAAAATAAAATTACCATTTAACTATTATTTTGAAAATACCTGAATTCGCAAACATTAATGTTATTTTTGTGTTGCCTCGTACCGCAATTCTCATTCTCAAATCAAATCGCTTATAATCAGATCATCGCCAGCTTGCCTTACTACCTATACATATAAACATACTAGCTTATGCCAGCTGCTTCGGTCGCGTATATAGAGATATATTACACAAAATCCGATAAGTTCCTTTTAGGTTATAGCACAAGAAAAATCCATACTTATAAAATTTGGCATTTTTATGTTACATATTAAGATAGTATACCTATGTTTTTGGTCCTGTATGCCATAACCCGCTGTAAAAGAATGATGAAATCAACATTTATAAATATGGCGAGTGATTGCTTTTGTCTTATATGTACCGTTGTAACACTCATTCTTGAATTTCGTATGCAAAGGTAGAAAACATTTTCATAAATTTTACTTTTTTGACGAAGACGCATTTAATAAAGATATTTCAGTCACGTTTTGTAATGATTTCATGATTTTTAATATATTTTTTTTCAGAAGAACTCCAAATATAACTTCATTCTATTTGATTATAACTGTTACTTTGGTATATCTGTGAAACAATTTTTTTAAATAAATTTCTTCAAGACAGGCTTTGTTTTTTTTTCCGCATGAATTATTGTTATTACTTGTTATTTTATCAACAATTCTCATATCAAAAAGAACACTGTCTGTAATATGAATTGATAAATCTAATATGAATTGATTCCACAGAAAATA
Source organism: Lamproptera curius (assembly GCA_029286875.1). Classification (NCBI taxonomy): domain Eukaryota; kingdom Metazoa; phylum Arthropoda; class Insecta; order Lepidoptera; family Papilionidae; genus Lamproptera; species Lamproptera curius. The sequence goes on from JAGSMT010000046.1 coordinate 1,430,597, forward strand.
CATATTTTATTTGCGTTACTGTTAAACTGCTAGACAAATTGAAAAGAAATAAAACTTTTGTAATGCTCAACGTTTACCATTATTAGTTTTTTATCCCAAATACCGAAAACTTACATTCTCGTATGTGTATGTGCGTTTCCTTTTATTAGACACGAAGACAGACAAACAGTCGTGCCACCTGATAGAAAGTGGTTATGGACGCCCATGGACATCGGCAATACCAGAGGTATAGCAACGCGCTGCCTACGTGAGACATAGGATGTTAGGTCTCGTTTACCAGTAAATACGCTGGCTACGGTGCCCTTTAAACCGGAACACGGTAGTGTTCTCACTGTACCGCTTTGCGGCAGAAATCGGCACTTATGCGTTTGTCTTTTCCGCATAACGAATCACTTTTTATGCTAACCGTACGTTACATATAAGTCTGCCACCTGTTAGCTACGCGTTTTAGTGAACTTAACAGTATGATAATACAGTGATACGATGCTTTAAAAGGGACGCAATCATTCACAGTATCTAAACAAATATAAAGATGTACATTTTGTATGTTTATTGAGTGCTTAAAAATATTTTAGAAGTGTAAAGAACAAATGAAAGATACTTTTAAGGAAGTAAATTTGTTTCCATGTTACATCGACTTAATTACACAGCTGGCGTGTAATTCATTGTAACAGACAACTTATAATAAAACATGTTTCTGTTAAAACGATTTCTTAGTTTGTAATCCTTTTATTATACATCATTTATAAGGTCTATTTAAAAAATAATGTGAAGAAACCATAAACTATAACAACTTATTAAAACCAAAGTACAATCGATCGATAACGGCCGACCCTTTATATAAAAAAAATCAACCAATGACATCGTAAGGGTGCGAAAGGGAGGAAGGAATGGGGGTCCGTTCATTTTTGCCGATACTTAAACGAAGATAGATAGCGCCACCCCGCAGTGGGTGGGTGTTTTAAGAAAATTTTAACTTTTCTTTATTCAAAGCGGCACCCACCCACCCCCGAGTGGGTGGTTGGCGCACCCATTTTTCTTATACTATTCTCTTTGCCCAGTTTCAAAGGCAAAATAACAGTGTACCCTCTCGCCGGAGCATTTATTAAATTCGCAATGAATCGCTTAAAAAAGACGCCGGCCCGAAATACTTGGGAAACGCCGAATGGAAATTTTCCCTCGGGTTTTTGTTTCCTGCTCTGAATGGGATTACGTTTTAATCGTTCCTTTCATACTTTCGCTATTGCTTAGGCTTTCGTGTACTTGTTCAAGTTTGTTGCTATGATTAGTTATTGGTTTTTTGTTGCTTTAAAAGAGACGCTATTTAGCGGTCATTTACACGATTTACTGAAAGCTATAATCTCTAAGCTTTAGAGATTATAGCTTTCGGTAAATCGTGTATATTCCTAAATTTCTAAATATCAGCAGAACGATATCACATAACGTAACATCAATAAGAATTATTTTATAGTAGCTATATATCTTATTAACCTGAATTTATAGTCGTGAGTTACAATCATGAGGAACTAATAACTTTTGATTGTCATTTCCTTGTTAGTTATAGCGACGGTTAGTTAGCTCATAGCTCATCTGGCTCATCTAGCTTAAGCTCATCACACAGGCAATCGGTAACTACCGATTACGAAGTAAAGCTTGAATCGAGTAAGCATATAGAAATCGGTCCTGCATCTGATCTCAGACGCGCGTTGATGATCGTTGATGAAACTGATATTTAGTGTAAATCGGCCGTCGGAATCGATTCGGGGGACATCATTATATCTTTATTGGATAAACACAAGTAAATCCAAAATGAAGACATGTAAAATATCCAAGCGCATTTGTCGAGAATATCTCAGGCCTAGTAAAGTTATAGTCCGTGTGATAGTGAAGAACGTAGTAGTTGGGCTTGCGCTTTTAAAAACTGCTTGCTTAAACTAATTTAAAAAAATGATTGCGCTAAAGCGGCTGTAAACATGCATTCTCTTCTCTAATAAACATCATATTATGCATCGTTCTTGTATATACTTATCATGTTACTTATAGATGATAATTATAACAAAAAAATGAAGAAAAAATAAAGCCCAGCAAAGTTTCTTTCGCCGGTTCTTCTCAGGTCGGAGGCGTCATTTTCCGAACTGGAAGTAGCGTTTTTATGATTCAATAAATAGGTGTATAACTTCTGTACATTAGAATAAGGATACAATTTAAATTTAAATTTGATGTGACCTTTTTTTTTTTTTATCCTTGAAGTTTAGCTTCCAGACTCATGTCTTTAGTAAGCTTCATCTAACACAGAGCTCGCGAGAAGCTCCCGTCCCCACGAACTAGGTGGCCCACATTTTTGGCTAAAAATTGAGGCCACACGTACAGAAGGTACGTGAGTTAGGCATTAGTTTATGTCTCCTAAGGATCGTCGACGATCGGTTGGCGACCGGTTTAATTGATGTGACCGCATTTGTACTTGCACTAAAGGGCTAAGACAATATATTTTATCAATAAATGCCTCTATATACACAGTATATAATCAAGATATTTAGTGGTTTTCTATAACTAAATAAGAGGCATTGTAAACAAGGTCTAATTTCATACTCTATATTGCATGATGCTTTTAGAATGTTTCAACTTGTCAAACGCAATTTTTTTTTATTCATAAACGACAGAAAGTACTACTATTTCAGCGAGGTTATTGATAAAAGCATGCTTGGCTTAAGAAACGTACAATACGGTTGTATTCAGATCTGTACGATCTTAATCATACGAATATAATTGTTACGTCTTGCTTAGCCAGTTATTACGATGGCTATGGTGCCCTTCGAACCGGAAGACAGTTTATGCACTACCATTAACACGTGCGCTTTCCCTGAAGGTTCCTTGTAAACAGAAGATCTACCACCTTCAAAATTACAATGCCGACTTTCATCTAATATGACTTCAGTTTTCGCATGAGTTCGACTTAAATCCCAATCCAAGACTAAAATAATTCTGCATGCTGGGAATACGTTATAAAAGTACTAATATATTTAGAACTATCACTACGTGATAGCATTATGTGCTTCAAGAACCGCTTTTTAGGTTTGCAATTATCTACTAACTATCATTGAATGAACTAAGCATCAGACAAATGTAGATACTCATCTAGGACTTTGCTTAAGTAGTAAAACCTCCATATGACTGATATACACGCGAACATCACCTGGAGACTTAGAACATTATGTGTGCGTTATTCACTATAGTGTCTATCAAGCCGGAACACATAAGTATTTTACCGTACTGCTTTGCGGCAGAAATAGGCACTGGAGAATCTTGTTCTTGTCCGTTCCCTTTAATATCGTCGAACTACCGCCTTAGTTGACACTATCATCTAACGCAATAAATATTTCTTACCAATTTTTTATTGCTACTAAAATCGATACGTTATATTGACTGTTACGCAATTTTTTATTTTTTTTTTAATTATGCGAAGCGCTATTTATAGGCAAACGCCATCTCGTGATTACGTAGTCAAACTTAATAAGGCTACAATTCGTAATGACAACTTTTTTCTTCTGGAAACCCGGCACTTCCTTAACAAAACAATAGATGGCACTTAACAAAAGCTTCAAAGTTCGTTGTATTTGCATTACAACTTTTAACTAAGATATGCACCAAAAGTATTTAAAATGACCCTTAAACTTGAATATACATTGCATATGAAACAATGCGCATGTTTCCAAATTTTATTTCAAACTTCAAATAACTGCAAAAAAGTCGGGATCGAAACATTTTTTTCAGTTTTGACTTTGAGTACAAAAACATTCAAAATGTCATGAAGCTCTCGCTAGTACTGGAGACAGTAACCGACATAGCTTTATGTTTTCTATCACAATTGCGCCGTGAAGACAACTTATTATATTATAATAACTCATTTATAAAAGGTAAAAAATATATTACACCAAAGAATTAAACAATCAAATTTATCGTGTTTATTTTTTAATGAAATTCGATTTATGTTACATTTCATTCATTATAAATTACAATTAGTTCAGACTGCGATTTATTTTGATCTTCGTGTTTTATTCTCATTATGATACATGTTAGTTTACAATCGTACGACATAGTACGTTCACACAATCTCATACGTCACACAATTAATATTATTTAAAAATATTGAATTACTCTACATTAAAAAAGGAAAAAATTCCCAAACGACGAAATAAAATGATAAAAAACAAGCTATGAAGATTTTAGCTAATATGATCACAGTACCCAATGACTAGAGGAGAAATCAATAAATAAATATTAAATAAAAAAAAAGTGTTAAAATATTGGCACAATTTTAAATAACAAATTATAATTAAAGCTAAAAAGACAATTTAAAGTTGTTCATTTAAAACCATAAGAGACAGTCTTTACTGGTAAATTAGATGTCTTTTGTTATCAAACTAAAATCTATTTTTTTATAAAATAGAGATCTGTTATATGTAAACAAAATCAGGGACTAATAGTGTTTCAAACAAACATTCAGACTTTATACATACTCACTTACAAAAACTACATTGTTTCGTCGTCCAATGTAAAGAAAGCAAAAACAATATGTTGACTAACTAAACAATATATAAACCTTTTTGTGAGTCGGATGAAGAGTTAAATAGTAACAAGTTTTACTCCTCTTCACCCACATGCGTGCATACTATACATACAAGCACTAAAAGCAAACAACAAATAATGTAAGATGGGTCAAAAGTGATTAAAAAAAGTGCAAAGCTAGAAGCCAATAGGGTGTCCGCAGAATAAAAAAGTGAAATTGATCAATATCACAAAACTTAATAGCAAATGGAGAACATTGAGCAAATATTTAGCAAAATTGTTTGAAACATGATTATCATTATGGTAAAAATTTAAGATTATACTTAAATATAAGAAGGTCTATTATAACATTTTGAAGAATGAAATAAATACGAAGGAAACAGGGAATTATTAAAACACTTCACATAGAACATAAAACACATTTGAATATTTCTAAAGCACTTATTAACTAAAATAGCAAATAAAATATTGACACATATAAGAAGCATTGCCACTAATGAAAAATATAATACAATATATAAACACATTGTCTGTAACATTTTCGTTGTTATCAGATAAGTTTAGTGTTTTGCCAGTTTCAAGGGTATTAAAAAATTCAAGCTCAAAACGGATAACAAATGAGCGTGCATTTAAAGATTTCCAACTCAATCGAATTGTTGCTTTTATTCAATTCTCATTTCATCATCATTCCATGATAATGACATAATTATAATCCATACTCAAACTTTTTACAAAATAAAACGAAGCAGATTAAAAAAAAAAATTACCGCTTTTACAATCACCAAATGTCAAAAAAAGGATAAAGAAATATATCAACATACAGCCATTAACTACAAAGCAAAAAATAAAAACAGAAGTTTTCGATGTTAAAATTAATACATTCATAGCTATAATTCAGATAATTAAAAAAAAAACAATTGCAAACTTCTTTGACATATCTTTTACGTACATCTCGACTTACAGACTAAAGACACTACTTACGGAAAAATCTCTCGAATCAATACAACATAGTGTATACAAACATACACACAAACAATTTATTCATATGAACATCACATATCGACTAAATTATTGTTAATTTAAGTTCATTTGTTTACTTCGATTGGTTTTTAATTTGATCGCAGTGCTTTTTAAGTGTTTACATAATTTATAGGAAATTCAATTTAATTTTTATAATAGAAACATTCATACATTTAGAAATAGACAGGGCGATGAAGCTTTATTTTCGATTAACTTATATTTATATACAAAACAATAGAAAAAATTAACTTCTTGCACAACAATACTTTTCATACCTTAAGTGAGACCAATTTCCAGAATAAAAATCGAGTTAAAAATCATTTTTACGCTAGCAATATATAAGTGAAACCACTTTACTTTAACAGAAACATCATTGCTTTTAACAAAGTTCACATATAATTTTAAGCTATTCGAACAACTCTCAGTCGATTTGTATTAAAACTATTTATAATACAAGTAAGAAATAAAAATGACCAGCAAAACTATCACAGAGTAAATAAATTAATAATTAAGCTTACAAAGCAAATAAAAAATCACATTATTGAATAATACTGATACATTGTAAAACTGTATAAAATATAAAAACACTAACTCAGACTTAAGGCAAGGTAAAACAGCGTATGAAATAATATCAGGAATATTATAGTTTAAAAAGTAATTATTGTTAACAAAAGTGAACAATGTTGAAGAATGTTTTTTTTCCTGCATCATACCTTCAATATCTTTATAGAATATTTTTTAACTTTGGCACATTATAAACTAATACTTAAAGACAATTACTGAATAAAAATTTTTCATTCTTCGAATGGCAACTGATTCGTTTAAATTTTTGATGTTTAACAATCTTCATGCAAACATTGTTGATTAAATCTAAAAACACTTTTTAACGATATACAAGAAAAGAACCTATTTCATTCCTTCTTATAGATAGTATTAGAATTTTTTTTTTGGTTTTCGCCAAACAAAATCTTTAAACAAAACAAAACAGTCACACTGCAAAGCTTTGAGCCTATATAAACAACATAACACATTTCCAATGATAACATTTTTCACCATTAAAACAAACAATTTTTATATGGACTACAATCCGTCGAATTAGATATTTGATACGACAAAATCTCTAAACTTATTTTATGTTAACTATTAGTTAACATAAACTGCAGTTTAAAATTTTCTTGTATACAAAACTCAATAAAGATAAGGAATTAATTTAATTTCATCCATAGCAATAAAAAAGCCCCTCAACCTCTTTAACCTGATGAAGTTTGGTGGTTAGTGACATGGGGAATATCCATTGATACCCTTGCAAATATTACTGCTTTGTTGCCATGGCTTACATTTTTCACATTATTTCTATATCTCATTAAGATTTTGGTACATTTGGTGTGTTATTTAGTTCCATGTCTTTAGAAGAAGAATAAAGTATAATCGCACGCATATTGTATGCAGTGAACATAATTCGTTTGGCACAAACATCACTTTTTACGGAACAGCAATAAATTAATATATAAAATAATCAATATAAAATCACATCACTTGAGACAGTAACTTTGAGCGAGCCTACATGCAATATAAACAAAATTCATATAAAAATGAACAGCCATGAGAATTTAATTAATACAACCATTTCGAATATTTAATTAATAGTGTAAAAATACAGTCAATTAGGACATATTAAACTATAATTAAGAAAATCACCTCTTTGCAATTTATTTTTCTAGCCAATATGTCTTCCAGTACATTTACACAACAAATTATTGGATTAAGCCCAAAATGTGGGCGATTGAATTCATACTTTGCAAATAATAGAGGTTCGACTGCACGTAAATTTGGCACTTATCAATATACTAATAAGACAGCAAGTTGAATGTGTAAACACCTTGCCAACAAACATTTGTATGGAACATAGTCATACGCAAACATTCATCATCTACACTTATAACCTATAAAATATAGCGTATAAGAGAGAATTTACAGGTTTTCAATGCTTTCGACTTAAATTTTAATATTACTCTAGGTTCGTTCGGAGTTTTATTGATCCGCTGCAATTATTATTATTATTATATAACTAATTAGTCGATCGTTCTGGAAGCCAAATAAAGTTTTGACACATCAAAATATAAAGTTATATATTTAAAAATGTCATTTGTATGACGGGAACATTTTTTCAGTAATGTTTTACTAAAATTTATGTTAAAAAAAATTGAGTACATGAGATTTTTCTATTGATTATAACATATGGCACGGTCGTGGAATATTTACAAGCTATGTACATATCACAAAGTAATGAATAATTGGTGCGAGGTATCTGAAGGAAACAATTTTTTTAGTTTCATGAGCATTTGGTACAGTTCGGGAGACATGTTGACAACTAAAACAGTCTTATGATTTCAAAGGGTAAACTGGTTTAGTATATAACCAAAGTGACCTAAACATTTTGCATAATATATAACCAGGACAACCTGAACCTTTGGCATATTATATAAACATGAAAACCCGAACCTTTGGCACATTACATTAACAAGAGAACCTAAACATTTGGCACATTATATAACCATGATAACCTAAACATTTGGCACATCATATAAACATGAAAACCTGAACCTTTGGCACATTACATTAACAAGAGAACCTAAACATTTGGCACATTACATAAACAAGAAAACCTAAACATTTGGCACATTATATAACCATGATAACCTAAACATTTGGCACATCAAATAAACATGAAAACCTGAACCTTTGGCACATTACATTAACAAGAGAACCTAAACATTTGGCACATTACATAAACAAGAAAACCTAAACATTTGGCACATTATATAACCATGATAACCTAAACATTTGGCACATCATATAAACAAGACAACCTAAACCTTTGGTATGTCACATAAAAAGAGAACCTAAACATTTGGCACATTAAAGAAACAAGACAACCTGAACCTTTGGCTCATTACATAAACAAGAGAACCTAAACATTTGGCACATTTCAAAATTGGAACGAACGAAGCGACTTAGGACTAAGATCATTAAAAAACGAACCGATCGACCCTTACAAAAGCTAACGACCCGCAACCGGGGCGAGAACTACACGCCAACGCACTACGTACATTAAATTTAATTGGCCCTTTATTCAATTACTTTAACGTAATAACGAATCGACTATATGCTCGCGCGGTGCGCCGGCAGATTGAATGTCAGCGTGTCGTTTATAAAGTACATGTCCTGATCGTCGGGTAAGTAATAACCGTAGCTGTCGTTAGACATTTGGTCCGCATTGGGGGGCATTTGGCAGGCGAAGCCGCTCCAATCGGGGTCCACGAATTTCCGACGCTTAGCGAACAGTATTGAACCGTCGAACGCGTACTCGTCGTCGAAGCGTAGCACCGCATCGTCGTAGAAGTAGTTCTCTGATCGCTCCACGTTCCTCTCTATGTTCCGTAGCAGCTTCTTGCGCGCGTAGCTCGATCGCTCCGAGTCGTAGTCCGCTACGAGCGGGTCGTTGCTACGATTGTCGTGTATGTAAGATAGGGAGCTACGGGGACTGGCCTCCGCTCGAGTCTTAGAGTATTCGTTGCTACGCACCTCGTACATGACTCCACGCCGCAGCTGCTCTTTCCTTTTAGCGACCAGCTCTCGTATGTCCTCCGGGTCTAATGTGAAGTCGTTTTTAGCGTTCATATAGAGGTAGCCGGAGGCGGAGTTCAGCCGGAGCGTTTGCGAATGATTGTTCGACGATTTCTCTATGTACCGCGGGAGGCCGAATTCTCTGTAGTTCTTTGATTTTATACTCCTTATGTTGGTAGGCGGGACCGGTGAGAGCGGGTCGCGGTACGGTATCGACCTGCGAGAGTAATTGCGGTTAAATTTCGCTTTTGTTCATTAAAAAGGGTTGTGCTTTATGATTTCAACACTTTAAATAAAATATCTGAACGATAATCTCAGTCATATCTATTAAAATAAACATTATTTATATTGAACTAAAAAGCAGAGTTTATCACGTTTATAATTTAAGTCGTTGGCGTTAACATTTAATAAACAAGTAGATATAAATAAGATTAGATTAGGAAAAAAATTGATAGTATTAACCTCGTATATCTTCCGCAAATAAGAATTAAGTTAACAATAAGTTCTTATGTTGTCGTTATAGTCAGTGATTGTGATAATTTTACAACTTTTTTAATAATGTACCAAGATCTATGTGCAACATTAATTGAGTTCAATTATATACTCACTTTGTAGGAGCGAAGCAATTACAGGAACAACTGCATACGCTGGGCGCGTAGTCGTCGTCGATGTACAGCGGTATCATTGACGTATCGCCTGAAAAGGTTACGCAATTCCATTAGTGGGACGCCCTGAGGCAAGATGGAGCGATGACATTCGCAAAGTGGCCGGTGTGGGCTGGCCGAGATTAGACGAAGATCGGAAGCGGTGGCGTGCATTAGGGGAGGTCTATGTCCAGCAGTGGGCTGACGATAATGATGATGATGATGATGAAATCGATGATAGAAATGTCACTAAACGTTTAGAATAAGAGGAATAGACATTACGAAAATTAATAACACCAACTGGTGTAGTACCAGCCCGGTTGCCATTTTTGCCGCAAATCAATAGTGTTTACACTATATCTTCCGGATTGAAGGGCACTGTAGCCAGCGTTATTAATGGCTAAAGGAGACGAAACTTGGCTTGTTTCAAAGCGATGAGTGGCTAGTAATACACTCAGCCCATAATCAAACTATCATAAGACGCCTGTCTCGTCGCTTTAATCAATACCAGTAAAAACACAACTTTCGAAATTCCACATAACGTTTACATTAGTTAACTGCCTCCGTAGCCTAGTGGTATGGGCGTGTGCTTTAGAAACCGGAGGTCGTGGGTTCGAATCCCGCGGGGACTCAACAAATTTTCATTGTTGTTTCCTAGTTGGTTAGGGCAATTTGGGCCGATCACCCAATTGTCTGAAAAGTAAGATGATCCATGCGTCGGATGGGCATGTAAAAAAGTCGGTCCACCCACCAACACGCATTGGACCAGCGTGGTGGGATACGGTCCAAACCCCCTAATGGATAGGGGTGTATTAGGGGAGGCCTATGTCCAGCAGTGGACTAACAAAGGCTGATGATGTGTGTGTGTGATGTGTTTACATTAGAAACAGACATTCGGAGATAAGTCTCCTATTTACTGGTCTCAATCATTATTATTATTCTTACGGAATTAAGTACCTTGTATAAATTATCCGTTTAATACAGATTAATATATTTATAGCATTGCAAATTAAATAAATACTTGTCGTAGTATTAGAATATCAGTATCGCACCCGTGCGAAGCCGGGGCGAGTCGCTAGTTTATAACATGAAACAAGCATCAAACATTACCCGGCCGGTCCTGTGCTGGGTGCACTGCGGGCAATCTAGTGCCCCGTGCGACACCCCTTAATACAGCGCCATCGGCGGTTATGACGTCACCCTCGAGGCGGACAGCCACTTGCTGAGCCTGGAAAATAATTTAAAACAATCAATTATATAAAATCTTACATTAAAGTACCTATATTTTAGCCAAAAAAACCTATGAATTAATAAAAACAAAATAATCCATAGCAACAAGGTGATTAGACATTTCGGTGACAATGCTACTACCATTATAAATGAGAAAGTTTGTATGGTTGGATGTTTGTTACTCGTGTCAAGATTGCACTATGGACTATCACTGAGAAGTAGCCGAGATAGCTGGGAGTAACATGGACTCTCCAAATATTGTTTTTGTCTAACCTAGACAAAAACATTAGTCAGAACTAGTTTATTTATTAGAAGTAATTATAGATAAATCTTTGTACAAAATGGCGCCTAAACGCCAGTCACTCTTGTTTTAATTTGGCTACTGATTGAGATATTTAGTAAGAATTATTTTATAACTTTATAACTTTATTAGTTTAACCATAGAGTACAACTGTCCCCGAAGTATAAGGCTACGCTGCATAAACCGTGAGTTCAAATTTATGAACTGAATATTATCAAGTACGTTCAGATTTACTAGCATAGCACTGTTGGTGCATGCATAGGACGGACGTTAAGGAACTATTGAACATAAGTCAGAACGTACACGAGTGTACTATATCTTTTTTATGGCATACGTAGACAGACGAGCAGTCAGGCCGCCTGATGGGAAGTGGTCACCGACGCCCATAGACATTGGCAATACCAGTTATATGGCCAACGCGCTGCCTACCGTGAGACGTAGGGTGTTAAGTCTCGTTTACCCAGTAAATACGTTGGCTACGGTGCCCTTCAAACCGGAACACAGCAGTGTTTTTACACTACTGCTTCGCGCCAGAAATAGACACCGCGATGGTACCCACCCAGACGGTCTCCTGTAAAAAGGTGACCTACCACCGGTGACCACTACAAAATAACGAACAGGAAGACATGTCTATCTAATAGGTATCCTTTTTGTTGCAACAATGAAGTTCTTCCTGAGACCAGCATTAGTCGGCCTGAAGATTTGGACAACAAATATGGTAGGCTGGATAACCCCTTTTAAGATGCATTCTTCAGAGTGAGATAACAAACTGCCCTATCTACAGGATGGAAGAAAAAGTTTAGACATTTCATAGGCCCTACTCCGTATACTATACTATTTAATCTTCCTCAGAGATGCGGTGTTACGTGGCGGCAGAAGACACAAGGTATGAAGTCATCTTCTCCATTTCGGGAGGGCGAATCGAGGCTAGGGATATAACCAGGCAGAGGTAGACGATGATGAGTGTTGATTCTATAAAAACTACTAGCGTTCAAGCCAGTTGTCGGGCTATTTAGGGTCGTGAGGAAAATTAACAGTTCCAAGGTCCTTGATAAAAACATTGTAAATGTTATTAGAGCGATCCTGTAGTCATTTCTATTGTGCACCAAGTGCCGGCTTAAAACTCAATACGACTCGTCATTGCCTTAACTAGGCGTATGCGTCACTAACCTACATTAAAGAAAGGACGAGCTATTGATTTATAATTATTATTAGTTATTACCTTTAAAAAATAACAATAAACGCCTTCATGGCCTAGCGGTATTGGCGTTTGCATTAAAACTGAAAGTCGTCGTTTCAAATCCTACGGGGTTCTAATAATAAATAACAATATTGGCCGACCTCCCGATAGTCTTAACAAGGAAGATCAATGTGTCGGATGGCTATGTAAAAAGTCTTTCCACGTGAACGTCTTTAGCGGTCATAGGACCTGCTATCAAATTTACCGACAACTAGAACTTCCATACAGTTCACCCTTGGCTTGTGCAGGTCACATGCGAGTCGCTCTACGCAAAAACTGTTCAAGTAAAACTGGATGGATCGAAAGCCGACGCCATGAGGACCTGGGTAAGCGGCTAAATGTAAACCTTGTTCAAAAACCCACCTGCTCGGCCTGCTGCTGATCGCGTTTCTCGTCCTCCGTGTTCATAGTAACGAATCTCAGCACCAACAAGTTGAGACAGGCGGCGACTATCGCAAGTCCGAACAGGATGAAGATCAAGGCGAACATCACGTACGAAGGCTTCCTGTTCAACGCGTTGTCCTTCTGTAACGCCACCATGTCGCCGAAGCCTAGAAGAGTAAATTTCTCATCAGAATAATTGACATGCCGAGCGCTTCTTCTGATTCGAGTACAGCGCTTCCGTTCCGGTTTGAAGGGCGCCCTAGTTTGTACTGGGTAGTTGACATTAACATAATAATATATCTAGCATTTCTCATTGAGGATCATATATAATCAAGTGCCTGCGCGTATTATTTTAGATTTTTGAAATGGACTTTTCTAGGATTAAAAGCAACCAATGTCACTCAAGGTGTATATAATGTGTTCAACTCATTACAAACCTACACACAAGCATACAAATCTTGATACTATTACCTACAAATCGACACAGAATTTATGAACAGTCTTATGTCAAAATCTATTAATGCGAACACGTCCCGCGTTACTGTTGATTAAAAATCAAGTAGGCTTTGAACATAATAGCGTTCAACCAATAACAACGCGTTTTTTTAAAACGGCTTCAATATCCGTCATTATATACATATATTATAAAGATTTTCTACGATTAAAGTAACATCAATCTACATTTCATTTAATAATCTAAACATATCAAAAAAAAATTTGAAAGCTTGAGCAATTTTATAAAACAATATAGGTGTGGTTTTCTCACCAACGAGTGGGGGATTCAAACCCACATACCTATAGTCGTGAGCGTTATGAAGCAGTAATAAACACTGTCAAAGTAGCTCCAACCCTCGAACTTCGAGAAGGCGGCTGCACCACCAGCAATTGTGAGTGACGATAGAGTCGTCACCACGCATATGAGATCCACCTCGGACGCGGAAGTCTGCTTGCAGTTCATCGCACGCTTCAGGGCTTTTATTATAACGCTGCGAATAGAAATAGTTAGTTAATAACGTTTTTAGTTTATTGAAAAATAAAAAAGGGAAAGGTTTAAAAGTAAGTTTTATAAAAATAAACACTTTGCTTAAGTATACGTTAAGAAAAAATACAACCGCTTTTTTTATTTTTTTGACTTGGATGTTAAGCTTCCAGACTCTTTGTCTTTGATAAGCTTCATCTAACACAGAGTTCGCGGGAAGCTTCCGTCCCCACGAACTAGGTGGCCAACATTTTTTGCTAAAAAGAGGGCCATACGTACAGAAGGTACGTGGGTTAGGCATTTGTTTATGTCTCCTAAGGATCGTCGACGATCGGTTTACGAACCGGGACGCCGACGGTCTGGCGACTGTATTAATCGGTGGCTGGGGGCGGTGAGAACCGCCCTGGAACGCGGATGTATCTAGTGTACGCGGTGTGTGTGTCGCTGTGCTCGTAAGCAAGGGCGAACTACAGGTGAAGTGTGCTATCCCTACTCGTGTGGTGTGTAGGGGCTGATGTCGGAACCCTCGTTGGGTCCGGAGTCTCGGCGACCCCTTCCTCGTCCGGGCCGAGGAGAACGTTTCGCGGTCTACGCTTTATACAACCGCCACATAACTACCACGTGTCTAACACAGGCAGAGCATTGGTACCCATGGTATTGCCGATGTCCATGGGCGGAGGTGACCACTTTCCATAAGGTGTCCCGACTACTCGTCTGGTTTTGTTATAAATTAAAAAAAAAAAGGTAACACTAAAGTTGCGAGTTTATTTACGCAAACTAGTGTCCGACCGAACTTTCGGTTTCGGTTTCGGTTTCGGCCGAGATTCGGCCAAAAATCAAGTTTCGGCCCCAGTTTCGGTTTCGGCCAAATTTGGCCGAAACTTTTGCCGAAACCGAAACTGATTTCAGATGCGTTTTCAATTTCAAAACAGTAGCGAAAGTTAAATGTATCATTGCTACAATCGAGCTCAGATCTGTCGATTTTAGTTAAGACAAACATTCCGATCTACCTAAAAGAAATTAGTGGTTCTTCTAGAACTACGAGAAGGGATCGAAGAAAAACGAGGAGAAAACAAATAGTAGTGAGAACAAAATATATACTCCTTGGTTACCAAAAAATAAATACAAATAATACTGGAAAGTGTAGCTCAGATATTTGTTGTGTTAATAAAAAAATCTTCTAGTCTCTTTACTTTTTTCTGAATGTAGTCATTTGTTTGCTATGTGTGGCGAAATGTTCTCGAAAAAAGAAAACCCAAGTGCGACCTTGTCATTAAAAACCACTGTTATAAAAAGTTAACAACGCAAGAGATTTACTGCGGCTCAAAGGCAACATGAGAAGAGACTGCTCTGTCATAATCAATTGTCGCAAAGTGGGCTTCTTAATTTCGAGTAGGGAGAACGTACACGGAAGACGAACATGGTTACAGACGTCCATGGAAGCCAGTAATCAACAAGAAACAATAAGAATATGCTGCCATATTCGAAAAAACTGTTGTTAGCGACTAAAGAATTACCATCTGATATCTAATCCAAGAAACGAGCATTTCATATAGAGGTACTCAGTTTTGTGGCAGTGGACGAAAACGCGTTTATCCGAAGGATCTTCATGCCGTGGCGTTGTATATGGCCTGGCCGGGTATACCTCAATATTTTGGGACTCAGAAGTGATATTGTTGTTTGATTACCTAGAGCATGGAACCATCATTACAGATTATGTAGCTTTAATACCGAGGTTGAGAAATGCCGTCAATGATAAAAAAAGAGACAAACTTAAAACGGGCGGATGTTTCATCTTGACGTACCGGCACATAGATTGGCATTAGCGATGGCCACCGTTCAGCATGCTAGCGTACAATTGGTTGAGCATCCCCCTGTTCACCAGATCAGGCGCCTAGCTATTTTTCAATTTCTCCAAATTGATTCAATACTTAAGAGGAAACATGTGTTAAAACTATATATAACAAGTAAACGATGCCGTGTTGACCTTTTGCAGTACCAAGACAATCCTTTTTAAAGGAATTGAAGCATTGGAAACTTGGAACGCTGGACTTGGTGTGTAGGTGGACTCGGAGATTATGTAGGAAAATCAATAATTAAGCTAACATAGTCATTATATTCTATCTCATTTTAATTTTGATCCCCATCGGAACTACAAATACAAACCAAAGTATTAATTAGTAAAATTTCAAAATACCAATACTTAGTCTTTAACGCAACAGTCACAATTATTAATTTATTTATTAATAACTCATACTGCTATAAGAAATTTAGGTGAAAAAAAAATATATATATTTTTAATATTTTGTTACATAAAAATATTATTAGCGACTGAAATAAAAGATTACCACACGTTTAATATACTGTCTCCATTCCATGACTAAAAAAAAGCAAAATAATAGGCATGAAAGCTCCATATTTTAGTATTTTAAGAATTTTTAAACTAGATCACGTGAGTTTCGGTTTCGGTTTCGGTTTCGGCCGAAACTAAAGCCACGCCGAACTTTCGGTTTCGGTTTCGGTTTCGGCCGGAAAAACAGTTTCGGTCGGACTCTAACGCAAACCAATAAATTAAAAAAATAGGTTCAGCCTAACTGGTACAATATAAATTATTTAAAGTCAATGTACCTGCTAAGCCTGTTGACCCTCTCACCAATACTTTGGAACATTATGAGGCCAAGTGGTATACCCACAATGGCATAGAACATCGTAAACAGCTTCCCACCAATTGTCGCTGGGGTCGAGTGCCCATAACCTGTTAACAAAAACGCTTATTATTCACTGCCTATGTAACTGCCGTTGTGTGGCCCTGCCAAAAATATAGCCAGGTACTACCTGTTATTTAATAATTTTTACTATCAGACACTAAAGAAGCAAAAACAATACAAACAACAGTATATTATCATTAACCCGGCGAGGCTGTAGTGGGGTGTGACATACCCCACGTTTTACTTCAACGATCGTTTTGTTTTAAATTTTTGCTGCAACGGTTAATCTCGCAGCATAGCTGGAGCTAAGGAGCCGCGGGAGGAGATGGTGGCGTGATCGCAGCGTTGCGCTAACCGGCGCTTGAGATATACGTGCGCAAACTCCTGTCGGGTACGTAATACCCCGCCACATAGTGGGTTTGTGATTCGTTTCGGTAAAATTGAAAATTGTTTTTTTTGCTTTATTAGCTTATTATTTGTTTTTTGTTTTAGTTTTTGAACGAAAATGAGTTACGAAAGAGATCAAAGGCATCTTGAGTTCATAATAGAGGAGGTTTTCCATGAATGTTCGCAGGAGTCAAGCTCCGAACCCGAATCTGATCATTGCAGCGAACATAACGTAGGATCTGAGACAGAACAGGATATAAGCGATCGAGAACACCACGGGAATAAAAAAAAAATGTCCAAAACTATAACATTTTATAATGGCACAAAAGCAGGAGTAGATGTTGGCGATGAACTCTGCGCTACTTACGATGTTTCGCGTAACAGCAAGCGATGGCCTATGACCATCTTTTATGGGATACTAAACATAGCTGTTTCAAACGCAAACATTATTTTTCGGAAAACAAAAATGAAACCATGAAGCGAACAGAGTTTATCCGTAATCTAGGGTTAGCTCTGGTGTATGAACCTTTACGATTACGGAAAGACCAAAAAAACATTCCAGTCTATATTCGAAACAGGATCTGTTCACAAATTAATGAAAAACCAAGTCACTCACTCCAGAGTAGTACTGGACGATATACGAGATGTGCTGATCGTCCAAGGAAAAAAATCGAAAGACAAAGCGCTCTTGCTCAACATGTGGGAAAGCCATACGTATAGAGCATGAATTATTTTCCTGCAAAAACTGTTGTGATGATAACCCTAATTCCCAAGTTATTCCAAAGTATTATGATAGTTTTTTATTTCTAATTCAAAGACTGATGTCATCTCCTTAATTTAAAAGTTGTTGTTAAAGTAAAATTTTGTTTTTGTTTATTTTAGAGGTTTATGTAGATAATGCCTATTTTTGTTTAAAAACAAACTCAGTATCTTTTTTTTTCAAAAATAATAATAAAAAAACTATTAAAGTTTCTTCATTAAAAGCTGTTTATTGTTTATATTAATATCACAAAACGTAACATTAGAACTTAATTTATCAATATTGTAATATTTATGACCAATTTTAATAAGTGCGTATGTCAAACCCCATCACATACTCATTGTTACATTTTGCCACCACAGCCTCGCCAGGTTAAAAATATATATAGCTCCCTAATTACTTAAAAAATAACTATTTTCCCAACTTGACCATTCACCAAAAACAGTAGTTAACCTTTCAAACTATCAAATGCTAATAGCTACACATAAAATTAAAACCTGGCATAATGAATTAGGAAAAGCAATTTTGAATATGAGAAAACCATAATAATATAGAGAAAAGTACTTATGATCTACACCATCAAGACAACAATATTTAATAAACACAATATTCAAAACGCCATTATTATTGTGTCAATAACAATATTATATATATTATAAGATATGTATAGATTATGTTACACCCAAAAGTAATAATAAAAATATATAACCTTTGCCCATGTAATAATTAAAATTTGGATTATTATCATCACTGTGCCTATACTATGTTTGGGAGAAAATTTAAGCTCCTAAGCTATAATTATAACTGCTTGGTCAAGAATGTTTCTATGTAAAAACATTGAAGCCCGACCTAGCAAAAAAACTGTTACAAATATCAGTACCAACTAAACTATAATACAAACAAGGTAATAATATATATGTACATCATTTTGTAAATGCTTACCAATTGTAGTGAGTACTGTAGTAGCATAATAAAACGCCCCAGTGAACTTCCACTGCTGTCCAGCCTTATGTGGCTCCGATTTGAGCACAACTGTCTCCATTACTCTGAAGTCTTCTTCGTGATATTATATTTTCTTATGATCATGCCCTCTATAGCTGTTGATATGAAGTGGAAGTATAAGAAAATGTTGAATGATATATACAATTGTATATTTATAATGTTGCTGTTAGATTAAACATATATCTCAATGAGTTCGAAATTCACAAAGATTTTTAAAATAATGTAAATTGTATTCAAAGTTTTGTCACTTAAATGTTTTTTATTTTTATATAATTTTAAAATTAAATAGATAAGCAAATGCATAAAAAATATAGATTTTGAACATAAATTTTAACTTTTAAATAAATATCTTTAAAGTTTCAAAATAATAATTTAGATTTAATTTCAACAAGAATTCATATCTTGTTATTACATAATTGTATTCAATTAAAATTATTATCATGTAAAAATTAATTAAAACAATGACTTGCTAAGGTACACTAACCTAAATGTAATTAAATATTTCTGGAGCAAAATGTCATATAAATATGGACTAATGTTATTTAGTATTACATTATTTTGTATTAACATATAAATAAGCTGCTTACCTTGTAAGACTTCGAATCTATTTCTCTCAGTGGTAGACTCTAATGCATCAAATACAGCTGCACCGACCAGTAAGTATGTGAATGTGCACACAATTAAAGATAGAGTGCGAACATTTTGCTTCTTCATCACTGCCGTGTAGCCCAGGCCTTAGGGCTCGAAGCCCTGTCACCAATAGTCCGCAACCGAGACTTATCTTTCCGTTCCCATATCGCTCAGTATAGATACATATTAAGTGACCATTGTATGTCATGGGTTTATTTTTAAAGACCCAATAAAACCTTCATGGTATTTGATTTGATGATATGTTGTATATTCATATATTTTCACTATTATTTTTTGTTATTGACTAGATTGTGCATTATCTTATTTTTTAAATTCAATAACAACCATTTTTTGTATTTATTTGGGAGACTTTAATTTGTTATTAAATGTTATTAATTTTTTGCTTTTATATATTAAATGTAACATTATACTATGAATATTGAAACATTATTGGTTCCATAACCTGTAAAGAGAAAGTTTAAAATTTTATATAGTTTTATGTCTGAATTATAATAGTAATTCTTTTTTCGAAATTTAGTATATTTACTCGCATAAATTATCAAAAAAGTTATTCAATTTAAAAATATTAACATATATTTAAGTATATTTCTAACATCATATTTATAAAAATAAAATATATAAATATCAAACAAAGAACTTACCTTTTCCATAAAGTGGTAAATCACGACTAGGAATGTTCGTAAATATTCTCATCCATCTTACGAAACAGCATTTATAAATATTTAATTATCTGCAAAGCCGTATCCTAAAAATAACATCATCGCTAAGTCCGCATTCAAATCCAATAGGTCAACCCACACAGCACCGAAACTGGGTCAAATATTATGACAATTTTGTAAATGCAACCTGATTTAGCTCCAGAATTAGACCCTTATCCTATAACATCAGGTTATTAAAACGCAAGCAATCGAAATGAAACACACTTTAGATAAGAATAAAACGAAATCCTATGCGGTATTCAGTGCCGCTGTCACACCTGTCTGCTTTCCCTGTCCTTATAAACTCACTTGCACTCCCGTCTGACATTACACATTTTTATCTCCAAATCATTTTGAATAAATATCGGTATTGACCGATTTATCTATTCGCATTTCATTTAATAAATATAAAAAAAAACAGTAGTATTCGCAATCAGATTGACTGCACTTCCTTGATTGACCTGCGTGGTGTGGCCATTCTCGAAAAGTCTAGATTTTTTTGTAATAATAACATTATATTCTGCTACATTGCAGATTTAACTCTTTTTAAATTTATATTTGACGGTCATAGTGCATGGCATTACATTATATTGTAATTTCGACCAGAATTTAGTATTGGAGAAAGCTCTGATTATAATAACGAAGCAAACAATTGACACTTCACTTACCCTGTGAAATGTAAGATGTTGTATACAGATGGCAGTATTTTATAAACTCAAACTTTATTCCGGTGATATTATAAAGAAAGCAACAATGTCATTTTTAAGAATTTAAGAATAGTGAATTGTCTCTATATTGGTTATTAAGCCAAACCTCTGACCATGTATCTTCCTAATTTTTTCATTAGTATTAAGCAGTTTTCCTGTTATTTACCTGGTAGCTCCTTATTAACCCATAGCTACATAACACAGAAAGGGTGTAACTGCATCCGATGGACGACGCTATCTGTTAAGGGGTCTTCTGGTCTAGAGACATGAATTTTAGGTAATTTTTGAAGTGCTGTAAAAAAAAACAAGCAATATTTTTTTCATCAATTTTTTTATACATTATTTATTCACATTAGAAACATACAAAAAAAAATAAAAAAGTAAAAAAAATTCAAAATTCCGTTAGTTATTAACTGATGGAGGAGCGTCTCAAAAATTTGGTGCGTGACCATACCCACGATTTTAACTCTCCTAGCAATCTGAAATCAAAAAATAAAAAAGATTATCAATCTACAATAATGTCGCAATGTCTGGAACTACGGAAAAGTTACAAAAAAATTTTTTTACAAAATGGCGACTGCCTAATGAAAAAAAAAAATTTTGTACCACTTTTTTGAACATTCTTCGATTTGTTAAAATTAGTAAAAATGAAAATTTGAGGATGGCCGTAGTTCCGGACGTAGACAAGTCCCTAAAGAAGACTCTCTTAAAATTTCAAGTAAATCGGTTCGGCAGAACCTGAGAAATCGTGGGTATCAGATTCAAAAAGACAGTTCTGAGAAAACGCGTTTAAAGTTTAAAGTAAAATTGTTGCAGTCTAAGTCATAAAATTATATTTTAACTTACATTTATTCAATCTGCCATTCCTGCTTCATACATCGGACCTTCCTCGACTTCGAAAAACTATTTTCGGCGTTTCTGTTTTCTATTCGAGCAGTTCTAGGCCTCCTTTGATGCGCTGGATGCTCGTATCTCGACTGTCAATCCGGGCGTTGTCTCGTCTGATAGCAAAATGATGCGCTTCTGGACTCAATTTTCACTCCATAATCGTCATTATCTTCAATATCGGTATAAAGCCTTCATTATAAATACATCAGCAATAAATGTTGCAATTTCAATGATCTAAGAAATATAGATTCAGGTAGTCGGAGAACCCATTATAGTCTTTGTTCGATTAGTTACAGCCAACCGGTTTGGATGCCTGCTCAGCAAAATACTATTCTCGGAAATAATTTGAATTTGGAAAACCTCTGTAGAATATTCTTAAATAGTTAAACTATGAACTGATGAAAAAAAAAAATCGATTTTTTTAATTTCTAGACCAGAAGACCCTTAATTAAAGAAGCACTGAGTGTAACGTCATGCCAAATATGTCTAGAAAGGGACCGACTTTTATGCCCATCCGTTGATGAGATCATCTTACTTTTCAGGCAAATTAAGCATGAATAATCTAAATTTTTAAGCATTGGAATTGGACAAATTACTTTTTTGCTGCATCCTAACTTATGCTTTTCGGTTTGTTAAGCAATAAGGGGTCTTAAGACTATACTTTATCTACTGATTTGACGGTAGATAAAGTATAGATGCAGTCAATTATCCACTATTGCAGATGTAAATAAATATGGCCGTCTTGCCAATAATATTGATTATCTATGTTTATTATATTCATGATCCATTATCGTTATTACATTACCTAAACTTAAATGTAGTTCAAAACAGCGTTTGTGCTCGTAATTGTAGCGTTTGATTGTTTATAAGTTTCAAGTATCGTTTACGTGACTATACGAATACAATACGAAAATTGTTCGTGCTAGCAAAAATTAGTTCCATTTACGCACGATAGGGGCGCTGCACAAATGTCATGTAAAAATAATTCAATAAAGATACGATTGCATTTTCGCAAGTTATTCGTGGTAGGGCTACTGAACTTAATAAATGATGACCGTATAGGTGCAAATAGCATCCCTTTTTATCTGCAGCCCAATCTTACAATGCACGGTCAATAAATTAAGTTAACCTTGTAACCTTAAAAAATCGAAATTATGAATAGTGTAATCAAAACCATGTGAATCTCAGAAACGAAAACGACACATCTGAACTTAACCCAAACTTGGAAAGTTGAGAGTTTTCGAGCGAAATGTGAGAAATGTTATACATTGTAATCTTATAGGCCGTGATTTGCATTGTTATCGGCAGCGATGTCGGTCAACTGCGCTTCGAGTTAGTGTAATAGCGCCATTAGGTGGTGAGAAAGAGTAATTAGACAACGGGTCTACGGAGAAGTGCAGCAATGGGCCCGTGAAAGCATGGCTGTTCCGCTTTCCTTTCATGCTTGACCTACGCGCGATCTCCGTATGCGATGCACTTTAGATCTTCATTCTCTGAAGCTAAACGATAACATTTAGTAATAAAATAACATAACACTACATCACTAGACATAAAACTAAACAAAGTCACTTTTTCTGTCCCTATTTCCCTATGTATGCTTAAATCCTTGAAACTACGCAACGGATTTCGATGCGGCTTTTTTAATAGATAAAGTGATTGCAGAGGAAGGTTTATATCGCTAGTTCACAATAAGACACAGTTATTGTCGGCAATGCGTTTTGTTTAAATGAAAATATTCTAGTTCTTTATTCGACTCAGAAATAACTAACGGCCCCTTCCCTCCTCTTTTCAGGAATTCCAATACTTATAATGTTATTTAGTTTCTCAACATTCTGAATTGCCCAGCGATATGAAAGCTTCAAGTTCTTATAACAATTCAATTTCTTTTTGCTAGAATTATATAGAAAATTATGTATTTCGGAAGAAATGTTAAATTTGAATGCGACCGAATTTAAAACAATCGTACATATTTTATTTATCACATACAAATATAACAAAGGTTTGTTCATTTACTTGAAATCGGCATTCTTCATAATAATAAAATAAACTAATAACAATATTTCAGATTTTTTTTTGCCGTATGTTTAACTTAGACTATACTTTAACTGCTTGGTTCTTATATGCTTCATAGTAAAATCTACCAAACAATAAATCATATCATCATCATGATCATGATCCAGCAGTGGACTAACACAGGCTCATCATCCTGTGTTAGTACAACAAAGACCTCCCCTAATGCAGCCTTCTCCATTAGGGGGTTTTTGGACCGGATCCCACCACGCTGGTCCAATGTGGGTTGGTGGGTGGACCGATTTATTACATGTCCATCCGACGCATAGATCATCTTAATTTTCAGACAATTGGGTGAACGGCCCAAATTGCCCTAACCAAGTAGGAAACAACAATGAAAATTTGTTGAGTCCCCGCAGGATTCGAACCTAGGACCTCCGGTTTCTAAAGCACACGTCCATACCACTAGGCTACGGAGGCAGTCATGTATTAACATACAAATTAATTCACAGAGCGACATAAATGATGCGACGATATAAATATTTAGTACTTATTACCATTTTGACTTCATCAGTGCAACAAATTATATCTATAACATTGCAAGAACGATATGCAAAACAAGTTTTCTAAGGTAGCCTTTTACGAGGTGGGGGGACACCTAGACCTTTCTCTCAAGTTCTGGGTCGCCACTGCTTATGCAAGCATAGATTTATGCATATCTATTGGAAATTATGTTTTATTCATGTGCTAACGCTACTTAAATAAAACATAACAGATAAATCAATACGCAGTTGCTTATTTTTACTGTTTGTAGTAATATCAGAACAATAATTTTAATATAGTTTTATTGTTTTTATATTTTTGTTTTCTAATAAAGATATTTGATATAATTTCTAATAGCTTTACTTTGTCTATTTGTCAACACTAATCTATATTGGCTTTAAATTTTATTCTACGTAATATTAGAATATATAATTATTTTGAAAAAGTCTTTTCCGACATTTAAAATAAAAGAAACAATTTTATATCATATAGAAATAAACTTGAATAAAACAATAAAATAAAGAAAACCGAGTACTGGCTATGCACCAGGCACCATAAAAAAGAAAAAAGTTGATTTGTCTATTATCTATGGTCACGGCATAGAACCTTCCAGATGTTGCAGCTTTGAACGAGCCGGCCCTTTCACTGGCGGAGAGAAAACTGAGAAAAGTGGGACCGGGCAAACTTTCATAATAATAAATGAAATTATACCAATACATAGCAACTGCACCTTGCTAGTTTTATGATTTAATAACTAATTTTAGTTGAGGTATAAACTGTTTACCAATATTTTTGTTGATGCATTTTTGCAGATGAGGTTAACAGTAAATGGCATTAGAATCGAAGGTAACTTAAATAAATTTAGTGAAGGTCATTTTGAAAGATATACAGATAAGGTTAAATTGGCAAAATATAGGAATAAAAAAATGAGGTTGCTTAGACCATAGACGTTTGTCTATGGTAGGTACGTCTAAAAATTATAATGCATGTCTCTTATAGTTTTTTTACATATGATCTTAACATATGATAATACAAAATATACATTTGATATTAGTATACGTGTTCCTTTATTAGATACATACGTATTGTATAAAACGGTATACTTATAGTAATCGTACGATACGTTAAGTACAAATGCAAACAGTATAATATAAAAATAGTGTTCAACCACTGCATATTGCGTGCGATGAAACATTTCATCTTTTTTGATTTAGCTTGGTGGAAGCAATTCAGGATTTATCGAAAGAATCATAAAGATATACTGAGACAGCATGGAATGTACTGTAACAAACTTTTTTAGTTGCAAAAAGTTATAACTAAACGGCGGCGGTAGGTATGACAGTTAGTACTTGAAAAGAAAATAGTGGTAGAGTTTTGTTTATTTGCATAAGAAGATTGACGAGCCGTCGGACCACCGTATGAAAAGTCACTAACGCTCATTGATATCGGTAGTACCAGGGGTATCATACCAACTAACTGCCTTCTGTGAGATGTTAAATCATTGTTAAGCCTCGTTTACCCCTTAATAGGCTGGAAATTGTACCCTTTAAACCAGAACACGGCAGTGTTTTCATACTTCCGCTTTGTGGCAAAAATGTTCATCGCGGTGATACCGCCCTAAATGGCTCCATGTAAAAAGGGGACTTGCCTTCGTGAAATTTGGGTATCAATGTTTTTGTTTTTTAAAGCGTAATACGTTATAAACCTCAAACAATATACCTATTCTTTTAAAATATTTTATCTGACAAAAGTGAATTAAGTATACCGTTATTTATAACAAACAAATAATAAAACATTTTCACGATTTTCATCAGTTTCATGATACCTAACAACGATTAATCTTTCTTAGGAGAGTCACATCCATGCCAGCAAATAAAAACGTATAATAAATCAAGTTATAAGTTAACTATTTAATGTAATGTATAATCTTAAATTTATGACAGTAGTTAAAAGAATGAAAATTATAGCCATTTTATTTCTTGTATTTGTTCCTAAGTCATCACAGTCTCTTCCAATCTAATTAAATTTACCTGAATAACATTTTTTTACGTGGAGCGACTGGCCTCTGACCGCTTCAACCCAAAGCGTTTAAAAATGCGCCGAAAACGAAAACTGCATTCAATGGATGAATAAGTTGTCAGTAAATTTAAACCCCCTAATAGATAGGAGTTTATTAGGAGAGGCCTATGTCGAGCAGAGGACCATCACAGGCTGATGATGATGATGACGATGAAATTTAAAGACACGCGTTCTGAGTCGACTGCCAAAGGGAGCTACTTTTTGCATGCCCATCTGAAGTGTGGACCAACTTACTTTACCTCCTATTGGGTGATCCATTACCTCAATGAACCAAAATATGGGCAATACAAAATTATTTTCCGCAGCATTCGAACCCACTATCACCGGTTTTTAAAGTCACGCCAATTCTACTAGGCCCCAATAGCCATTTTATAATAACTACAAAGAAACTAAAGCTCTGAAGTGTTTTTCTTTAAGTAAAGGAAATTAAATAATTAGTTTTTCCTTACAGAATATGAATTGTATTAACAGAACTCCTAAGAAATAAATTTCCATACGTCATATATTTCGAATTACATATTTAACATAATTGTGCGTACGTAAATATCATCACCACAAAATAACCGTCAACAGAGTGCCTATTCATGTCGCATGCGCGTAAATCGTTTAACTATGCCATCGTCTGTCAAAACACGCGGTGATGTGGTCCGTGCCCATTTCACCTAGCTAAACACCTTTCTTTACTCACACATACCCAAAATTACACTATATTACGCTATACCAGTAAACATCTACTCATCTGTACGCTTGTGCATGCGTGTGTATACATGTAAACTTTTTTACTGTGTATTTACGTCGATGCGTTAGTGTGAGTAAGAGAGAGGGGACACACTTTCGCGCGATTCACTTGTCTATGGTCCGCCGTCTGTGTGTTGCCATTGCGTATACGCACGCAATGCCATTGCCAATTACGCGTGCGGAAAGTTGGTAAACTGTACGCTAATATTACATGAGCGGAAAATGGCGGTTAATGAAGGAAATCGCGTTACAGTCGACTTTTTATAACGGAGCGCGGGTGCGTTGGCATTAAACTGAAGCGTCGTTCTTGCTGTTTTTTTTTAAATTTCGTATGAAATGTATTACGGGAAATTTGAGTATCGATAAAAACATTGTTCAAAATGATGTACGGATGAGTACAAACTAAAGAGGAATGTGCTTAACGACACTCATTCCAATTAATAAAATGTATAAAGCAGTTGATAACTGAAATCTATTTAGTTACTTTTGTATCCTGTTAAAATGCGATAAAATTTTATTGTACTAATGAAGTAATCATAGAAGGAGAGACATAAGCAAAATATAGACTAATTAAATCCTAAAAAATCTGTAAATTTTATCATAATCGTGTCTCTTGTATACTTTAATGGTATCAACATAAAATATTTAACATCTATCTTAACGATATTAATTATCAAACATAAGTTTTCCTATTAAATTTATTTTATATCCACAGTCGGCGATGTTTTAATGATTTAATGACAGTAGCTAAAATGGCGGGAAGTTTGTGCAGACTGCAGTGAAAGCCGTGGCCGTGCACTTCAATGCATATACACGGATCTGTGCTTCTTGATTCTTGACGGAATTTTATATATTTAATTCAATAATGCGATAACGAAAAGCAGAGTTAAAAATGGGTTTTCTTTTAAATTGTTTGCGTAACTTAAATGTTCCTAACCGCCCAAGGATTGACTGGTAGAGAATGTCATCGGCATTAAGACTGCCTTTATACCATTTTAGTGCGCAAGAAGTTAAAATAACTAAATAAGTAAAAGTAACCTCTCAAATATTATATACCCATATAACAACACAGCTTATTATTAAGCAGTGAATATAAATTTTTTATAGGCATCTAAATTGTTAATTAAAATATTGTAACTAACTTTATTGTAAGAGTTATCCTCGTTGTTTGAATATTTATTAATTTACTCAAAATAAAAAATAAAAAATTGCAGGTATTATTATATTATAGTAATAACTATTCAAAGTTTAGTTCGTTTTGCTTTTAAAATTATCTTCTTTATTATGTACTAATTAAAGACGTGATTCATCACTTATTATAAAACTTAGTTTTATAAGCATATTATGTACTTAGTTTGAAGATTAAGAAGTCGCAAATGTAGTACGTAACATTGATAGTTATTAGTTACAGCTCAGAGATCTCAAACCGGGGAAAGTCAGCATTGGCTGAGTGGGTGCTTATTGATAAATACCGCTAGTCTAGGCTACGTTGGGCTAGATTCTAGGAGATTATAATCTGTGTTTTATAACTGGTTCGAGTTTAAACATTCAAATATTTTGTTTGTAATGGTTTTAAAAAGTAATATGATGTGTAAATAACCTAAGTGTATATGCGTTTTATTCATAAACTATGTGTCGTAAGCATGGAGTCACTATTATGAGGTTAGATATATTACATTTGCAAACACAATAAAATTTTGAATAGCTCACGAAAATTACCGCAATTTAGGCGTGGTCGTAAAATAGATGTAAACCGACTGAAATGGTTAACGGTAACGTTTAGTCATCAATATAATCACGGCAGATATGCTCCACAAACGAATACAATGTTAAAGAACAATGGCAACACTGCGATAGAAGCGGTGAAAAAAAAAAGTTGCCGTTCCAAATTCAAATAATTTCCCACACGTAACGTTACGCGGGCGGGCAACGAGCGCGGGCCGTTATACGCGCGGCAGTGACCCACATTGGCTCGACATTTTCGCCGCGATTCTGTAACCGGTTTAGTGGCTAACCTTATTTCTATTATCTTTATACACGGCATACATTGCCTCTATTTGATGACTAACATTACGGACGATCGGTACATCTAAGGCAATGTATACCGTGTTTGTAAATCGCTTCCAGTATTATACCTAGTTGGGAGAGTTTCATAGTAAAGGCATGCAGCCGGTGTAACTTTGCCGCGCTTTCTGATTTTGAGACGAGAAATTATATTGCAGCGGTTTCAAAGTCACGTAGCTACTTAATCGACTGTTACGTAGGATGCAGCAACTGTTTTATTATGTGGACCTATTATTAGCACCTTTTAACTTATATTGATTTGTGTCTGATGATAACTTTTAACAGAGTGATGTGTAAAATGTACATGTTATTTCTAGATAACGTCGTTTTTAATAGCTACCAAATAAAAAACAGCAACGATAACAGTTTTGTCATCGATTTAGGACAAGACTATTAGCAAACCTACGCAAAAAATTGAAGCTATTTAGAATTCCCGTCATCTAACTGCAAATTTGCTCTCCGTTATATTGATTTGTGACATAAAAAATCTTTGGAAAGCACTTCAAGCCAAACTATATTAACTTAACAGTTAAATTATGTATAGATTGATAATTAATGTAACATTTGAACATGGTAAATATTCAATAAAAATATAATGAGTATCTTTGTAATGAAAATAAAAGAGAGATTTTTTTTATAAATGTCAGTTAAATAAAACATTTATCTCTACAATAAATACACGTAGTAACATAAACATAGTAGCCTAGTTGTACGTGTGCTTTAGGAACCAGAGGTCATAGGTTCAAATCCTGCGAGGACTCAACAAATTTTCATTGTTGGTTAGGACAATTTGGGCTGATCACCCGATTATCCGAAAAGTAAGATGATCCATGCGACGGATGGGCTTGTAAAAACCCACCAACCCGCATTGGACCAGCGTGTTGGGATACGGATCATAAACCCCTATATGGGAGGCCTATGTCCAGCAGTGGACTTACCCAGGATTATGATGATGATATACCAATTACCAGCAATAATGCTTTATTTCACACTAGGTAATTTACCTTTTTATTACTATAGTTCCTTTTTTGCAAATACTAAAACTAAAGTAGTATTTCCAAGCGTCAGTCAAGCGCTTAATAAAACTACCAGAAATCATTAATATTTTATTTTTTATAAATTATTTAATAATATCACGTAAACGATTATCGAGGTATGTTGCCTGTAGTAAGCTATTTATGGATTTACATATTTTTCTCTCGCCACTGTCTGGCCACAGAAAAAATATATAAAAATGGGTTCACCTTCATAAATCACTGTAATAAAACAATGTTAATTGCTTTGAAGAATTTTTTACGATATTTTTAAATCATATATAAATTTATAATTTTATGTGAAAATTAGTATTTTTCCACGTTCATCCTTTTTAACTACACTTAATTTTTCAACATTTGTTCATGACCACGACCGCTGTACAGTGTTTAAAATGTCGGGATTAAAAATGTAAACAAACTGTTTAAATTTCTTTTATTCAATAACATTTTCTAAATAATATAGTTGTATTTAAGGGAGTAAAATAAAATTATGATTTAATCATCATCATCATCATCAGCCTCTGATAGTCCACTGGACATAGGCCTCCCTAATACACCCTATCCATTAGGGGTTTGGACCGTACACCACGCTGGTCCAATGCGGGTTGGTGGGTGGACCAACTCTTTTACATGCCCATCCGACGCATGGATCATCTTTCTTTTCAGACAATTGGGTGATCGGCCCAAATTGTCCTAACCAACAGGAAACAACAATGAAAATTTTGTTGAGGCCCCGCAGGATTCGAACCCACGTCCTCCGGTTTTTAAAGCACACGCCCATACCACTAGACTACGGAGGTAGTGGAGGTAGAAGGTCGGAGGAGGTAAAATTTAATATCCCCTCTTAATTACCATATTGGATTAATGTGCCTCCAAAGAGGGCTAAGGACAAGGGCTAGAATAACATAGCTATTTTAGAAACCGGGATAACATATAAATAATAACTGCGGTTAACAGTTATAACTGCTATACTGCTGTCAGTGGTTTTTCTGTTTTCGTACCTATCAATTTTGCATTATTAATTTATTTCAATATTTGATTCATGGATGTGTCCTGGAACCATGTATTATTTATGTTTAATTATATTAAAATAATTTGAATGAAAAAAAATGAATATTAAAAACGCTGATGATGTACTACATCACTATCATGATTGTCAATGTCATAGATACAAACTGAAATCTCTAAACTTGATAATATATTGGACGATACGGTCAATGGAATAAAACAAAAATAAATCAACTTTAATTATTTTGTACATAATCCGTTACGAAGCGATATATATAATAATCCGTTAAGAATGATTCAATGTATCCTATAACCGAAGAAAGTATCTCGTATTACACGTTTTATTTGGTCTCTTTGTTGCGGTGATCTTTCGACGCGTCTGACAGGCGGCCATTTTGTTTCGCGGACGGAACTGCACAAACGATTCACTCAAAACTGGAGCAAGTTTTGAGGGCGCGTGATACTTCGCTGCGGCGGCGCGTGTCGAAGAAAGTTTGGGCTCGCTCCTTCACTAGGGATGTACCTTGAAAATAAAAGCCAAAACGATAACATTTAAGTGTATTATCAGTATTTAAAAATTAATAAATTCAAATAAAGGTACTTGTAAACTTTATAAAATTTATTAGTTTTGTAATTTGTACATAATTTTCAGTTTAAAATTTTTGATAGGTTAATTTTGGGTGAATATTGATCCAAGCTAACATTTTATGCGAAAAATAGAATTGTTTAAAAATGATATCGTCAAGTCACCAAAAACTATTATTGTATTTTATAGGAATTAAAACAATAAATATATGTAGTAAGGCAAAATAGAGTATACAAAGAATAACATGTAAATCGAGTTAGTACAATTAATTTTTAGTTTACAATGTCCCAAAGTTTAGTCTATAAAACCACCTAGCAATGGCATTCAATTGGCTCAGTTTTGCACAATTTTATTTAGTATCATATCTTAATTTTGTTTTATACAAATACTTGGTGGCCTCATATTGTTGAATATTTTACAATAAAATATTAAAATTTCATTTACATGTTATTCTATCAAAACTAGCAGGCAATGAAATGAGAAAGAAAATTATCAACTTGGACATTAAATAAATTATTTACCCATTTGGTCAAAGCGTAATGTTAATAGAGTCAACTCAATCTTATAAACTTTAACTTTTTTGACCCATTTTGTCAAGTTCTACAATATTTATAATATAATCGAGGAGGTTAGATAAAATATTACAGCATTGAGCAAAAAAAAATGTGATTGAAAACATATAATACCTTATAAACTACCTTATTAAAATGATTCATACTATGGTTAATCAAATTTTGGCTTAGCTACATATGTTATTCACTTTTAAACCGAATAATTGTTGATAATAATATAAAATTACTCTGAGTACAATAATATTTTATTGCTACTACATAATATTCTGTTATATTAACAAGTAACTGTGCTACATAACATGCTACAAACGTGTACATACATCACTAGTAGAAACGATGCCCCGAAACAATGTAACCTTAGCATGAAACGTTATGGTCATGTAAAGAATGGTCAAGTACGAGCCGGTAAGGGGTCAGGCACGCTCAAGATTATTGGTACCCACGTTAGGATGCGATGACACCGATACGGCGTTTTAATTTAATTTTTGTAAGGTTCAAGTCTTGTACTGAGATTTAAACTACTTCAACGATTTAGCATTGTGTGATTTTTACTTCAAACGTCAATTTTGTTGATCATGTGTATGTCTACAATAATAATACAAATGTCTGTAGTTCCTTTGATTGATTTTCTAGCTGTACATCTATACATGAGGGATAAATCATTCTAATTTCATTGTCTTTGAATTTCAATAAATTTTCCCTTTCCCCGTTGAGACTAAACCATATTAAAGTTAAAAACGTACCTACATAAAAAAAATTAAATAATACAAAAAACAAATAATGTGTAATAAAGATGTTTACCAACTGCCGCATAAACAGCAGAGGAAGTTGTGATTATAAAAATTCAACACAACCAACAAAACCATCGACAATTACAATTACATAATTTCTCCCGGCACAATGTACAGTTATGTGACTCAGATACCGAGAAGCAGAACGCAGCTTTCCAACAGCGTCTAACGAGAATGATCTAACGTGACAAAGCGAAAAAATGATGCCACGCGCCCGCCATATTGGTGTGATGGCGGCCGCGAAAAAACTAACGGAATAAAATACCTACCTAGCCACCGAACGGAGAAAGGCTTTCGATTGTCCCACATTTCACCGCACGCGAGTCGCAGTGCGACTTCATAGCGGCTCAACAGTTACATGTTATATAGATTAAATAAACAACCTTAATACTTGTACACAACTCGCACATTCATTTGGCGCGAAATTCGATACTTGCATCGGTGCTTACCGAACAGAGCGGTTGCACGCAATAACATAATATCAACCGTCTCGCTCTGACATTACCGTTTCGTACTTCCTTCCCGCTTCCACGACATTGAAAAAGAAAGCACTAGTTTTTTTTTAAACCAAGCGGCATTTTACTCGGTAGTATGCAGAAGAAAGCTAATACGTGTATATGTAATATTAGAAACGTTGATTCTATACATCGGGTGCATCGCATTAAGTTCGTTGCATAAGAAAATTGCATTTCCCCGGCAATCGCTTCATGCGACATCTTGAGATTATTTCAATTTCTCCATTGATTAATCATTGCATCGAATGTAAACTGTGTTAATTAATGGACAGTTGTACCGTCATTCTGCCGTTCGAGTTGCGCGCTTGGTTGAAAAAATATTTTATTTTGCCTTTATACATTTGGTTTCAATTTAAATATTTATTTTTAACTTTACTGCCTTGGTTATTTTTAACGTACAGTTAACAAAATATTTGACTGCTTTCATAATTTAGTGGGCTTAAAGAATGAAAATTGTTTAATCATACTAAAAGTACTAATAATAATATTATTTAAATTAAAGAGTTATTTTTTTAATTGAACATGTAATAATAAATAAACTTATTTTATTGCATAAAATATATTGAAGTGTCTTTTTAAATTGAGAATGTTGTTTAAAGTAATGGATAAAGAAACTTTTATTTGGCGTGATAAATAATCTGTGATCACTAGAAGTGTCACTTTTCAGCGTGACAAGCGCAACCGTGCGCAGTAATTGCATAATTTGCATAGGCGGTGCACCGTGCCCGTGGCCGTCCACTTTCTCCCGCTAACGGGATATGCAACTGGGACATCCGGCGGGCCTCTCGTTATACCATTCTGTCTATACAGTAATCTGTTGCTATCCGCTCGCATAGAGATGGCGTTAGCAGATGTTTTTTATATTTAACTGTAAATTAACAATCTAAATCGTATTTTATTTAAAGTTCAAACAATTACTTCAGTAAGCTTTTTTTTGTCAATACAGAACAAAAGAGTAATTGTATTGACTTTTTTGACATTGTCATATACTTCTTACCGTGTTATAGTACAAAATCTCCAATTGTTTGTACTTTCCAATC
Organism: Lamproptera curius; assembly: GCA_029286875.1. Taxonomy (NCBI): domain Eukaryota; kingdom Metazoa; phylum Arthropoda; class Insecta; order Lepidoptera; family Papilionidae; genus Lamproptera; species Lamproptera curius. The sequence continues at coordinate 1,465,369 of JAGSMT010000046.1, forward strand.
AACGAACATAATTTATTTAATGTACTAGCACTAAATTTGTCTGAATAATTAATAGAAATATTCTATTTTTAAAGCACGTCACAAAAACTGTTGTCAAAATAGAAAGCATTTCTCCGCGTCGCGATGCGGCCGGTTCACGGTCGACATAATGGCAGTGCCAACATAACAGCTCATGTCGCACAAGTGGGCCACACGAGCGGTGAAAGTCCGGCGAAAGGTGATCGTAAGCGGGTCAGTTACTGACGTTACGTGTGGCGGGCTGTGACACTTTCTTTAATTGTGATGCGTCGGCCATCTTGTTGTTTTCCGAGCATTAATGAATGTCTATTTTGGAATCTAACGACTTTTTATATACTTTTAATTTAATGCAAATATAATTTAATTCTGGTCAATAATCGGCCGTCGGTTTGGATACAACTTTATGCAATTAATTCATTATAAAAAACGATGAATGCTTTTAACGACTATTTGGATTATTTTATTTCCTTATTTCTTCTTTGATAACTTTATATTTGTAGCTTTAACTTTTTTAACTTTCTAAGGGAAATGCGATAAATAAAATAAGGTAGAAACAAATGTTTTGCTCTGCGTGATACGATTTGTTGTTTTCGTAGTTGGCACTTTCTTAATATTTGTACTCTTTGCTAAACATAATTTTAACTTTCTTAAGAATTATATGTACTAATTGTTACTAAATTAACTTTTGCCGCCCAAACAAGAGCTTGAGAGGGGGTGTCGTGCTTTTTACACGGCACCCAAACGGTAAGACGGTTCGGGTGTTCCAAAACCCTGAAGAGGCATGCGAGAGCCACGTCGCGCTAGCGTTGCCGTAGAATGGCAATAGTACCTGCAGCCCCGGCTAAGAAAGGAGTATCCGACGGTTTTTTAGTAGGTATACCAACTGCTTCATCTCTGGGAGCGGGGATTCCGCTGGCTGGATATTTCCAATGGCAAAAAAGTCAATTCACTCGATCCCACATTTGTCAAAGTGGTAGTGCTCTGTACCTGCGGCCTGGCCCAGCCGCGGAAATATTAATAGTACCTGGCCGACCTGAGGGGTAGGGTCAACCGGGGAGGCAGCTTTAAATGGGCTGGAAAAGTCCGTGATACACCTGCCACCAGCCCGATATACACCTGATGTTACCATAAAAAAACACGTGGACCTGGGTCCTCAAGTGCAACGTTTGTTTAACTTTGGCTGGTGTGTCTTACGTGTACACTATACAGCTTCCTGGTCTGAGTGTCACAAAATCTGTAAAGTGGATTAGAAAAAATTGTAGGTTGCAAACGAACCCTCGGGCTTCTGCGGGTATCTGCGTTCAATATCTCAGCGAAGCTTAAATGAATTAGGCGGGCTTTAGGAGTAAGGCCGTCTATTGAGACTGACTTACCGTTATTCCATTCTATACTTTGGTTTCCAGATGCGAATATGAGTAATGCTTACTTTTGCGATTACGGGGGGAAACGTTATGAAAGAACCCTTTAAGAAATAATTATTAAGTTTATATGTAAATTTCTTGTCTGGTTCAAGTTGATAAAAACTGGAATGGCCCGGAGAAATCTAGTTCAAATGTCACCTTAAACCTGTTCGATTGGTTGTTCAAACGGTTAACTTCTTTGATTCAGTCGCTTTAAAATTCTTTATCTCTGAAGTATTATCTCGATATCGTTAATGGCCATGCTTAATTCTGTTACATTGACAATGTATGTAAATGAATTAAATGGTGGTACATCTCCTTATTAAAGGTAGCCTCTCTTTTTTACAGTGCTATGAGAACTTTACAGTTTTTTTACTTTGAAAGAAGCTTAATCCGTATAAATCCGTAACCTTAAGATATAAAAGACGTAAAATCCAATATCCCTGGCCAACGGGCGGTCTTACTATTTCATTAGGAAAAAGTCGAATGAATGGACAACTCCTGATTTCAAGTATGGATAATCAACTAACTTTGAGCATACTGTTTATGATTAGTTTCCATTTGAACACGAAGGCGATACATTATTTCTAAATTACTAAAGATTATTAAAAGGTTTTGGTTATTACAATGCCCTGTTCATAGTGACGCGTTGTATAGTTCGACTACGGCATAACAAATATGCTGTTATTTCTTCTACTGCTGTGTACCAAGTACCAATACACAAAACTGAGCAGTCAGTTTTAGTAAATGGCAATGCTTGTACGATACATAGTTAGGACTGAATGCCATCTAAGCATCAATTGCAGAAGTTTTTATTTAATTTAATGTCTCTAGCTGTATGTAAAACTGCTATTTAGTCGATATTTATAAGAATGGGAGGCGACTCCAAGAAATAACAACAGGCAAATATGAATATTTTACCGGTGGTAGGTTGTTTACAGGAGACCGTCTGGGTGGGTACCAGCGCGGTGCCTATTTCTGCCGCGAAGCAGTAGTGTAAAAACACTGCTGTGTTTCGGTTTGAAGGGCAGCGTAGCCAGCGTATTTACTGGGTAAACGAGACTTAACATCCTATGTCCCACGGTAGGCAGCGCGTTGAACCGACGCCCATAGACATTGGCAATACCAGTGGTATTGCCAATGTCTATGGGCGTCGGTGACCACTTCCCATCAGGTGGCCCGACTGCTCGTCTGCCTTAGTATGCCATAAAAAAACAGAATAGGGACATAAAACGGAGTTTTTGGGTGAGATAACGATATCAAATCCAATCAAATATGGTCTAGTTAACCCGTCGAAATGTTTGATAAGTACCTTCTCATAGACCTGTACCCAATAAGCTAGATAATAGATTCCACATCTATGTTCTTTCACAGGTCTGACCTAGAGCTCTCATAATAGACCTCGGCAAGCGTGTTAACGCATTCAAACGATAATTACAGCCTCCGGTGCAACAATGGTTGTACCGTTAGCGGGGGCCGCTTTCGCATTTCACCGACGCATCGCGGTCACCTCCTTACGGTGCTGCGAATGCAGCTGTCAAAGGCGAACGATCTGTTTGTGTATCTGTATGTGAACCGGAGAGTCGGATGTGGAATGTGTAGTGGTTAAGTGAGATAACGTTTAATTTTATAGCTGTGAGTCGATGTAACCTTAGGCTCTAGAACTGATAAATAATGTACGAATGTTATTCAGAACATCTTTAGGTCATGGGTTTAAAGATGACTTGTTTTAATAGACTGTATTGATAGTTATAATACATAATTGTCAAAGAGTTTACATCACACCATAGTCAGTCTTTTATTGTCCACTGCTGAACATAGACCTCCCGCTAATAAACCGCTATCCGTTAAGAGTTTTCGGACCGTATCCTACCACGCTGGTCCAATGCGGGTTGGATGATGGACCGACTTTTACATGCCCATCCGACGCATGTTTCATCTTACTGCTCAGACTATCGGGTGATGGGCCCAAATTGCCCTAACCAACAAGGAAATAAGAATGAAAATTTGTGGAGTCCCCGCAGGATTCAAACCCACGACCTCTGGTTTCTAAAGCACACTCCCATACCACTAGGCTACGGAGGCAGTCAAAGAATTCCAGTAATATTTTCTTAATCTGTCAGTATTTGCTATTTAATTGTATTAATGTAATGTATTAAGCTACATAAGGCATTACAAGATAAATTTAGCGTCAATGGAGTCTTTAACAAATATCTACGATACAGACTCGGATCGTGGGATATGTGATCACCTACCCCCCTTCCATGATTCCTATTACGGTGGCCACCCAAACAGCTATTTTTTTAGGCCTTTTTTTGGGCCTTTAGGCATGTCTAACTAACTCTATCAAGAGGAAGTGCGTGAGAACTGGCGCGCACATCCTTTTGACCCTAATACCAAGCTGAAACGTTCACTTGTATTTTCACTCGGGCTTGTTGCCCCAAAGTGTAAGACAATTTTATGATTGAGACAATTTTTTAAGCCTAAAGCCAGACGGACTTCTCTCTGTTTTACTTCAGCTTATATCAGCTTAGCGTATAGAATCTTTTCTAATCATCATAACCCATAAATAATCAAATATATAATCCATTGCAAAAGAATGGCGCTATATTTAGGATTCCTAGTAGTGAAACATTGCATAGTGAATGATGTGCCAATTGAGTTAACAATCATCGGTATAGACTAATACTCGATATAGTTATGTCCTGGTGAGAATTGTAGGTTAGTCTGAGTTGTTACCTAAGAAATGTAAAGACCGCTATAATTTACCTAACCTTAATGAAAACCGATGGTAGAAAAAATATTACGCTTTTGGAGACAGAGAGCAAGCTAAGGATGTACTGTAGACTCTAATCGGTACTTGGTGTACAGAGTTGATTGTTAACAATGTAAATTCGTGTCATCTGCAACTTTCGTCTGCGTAGATAAAAGCATCTCGGACCAAATAACCAATTTGAAACGGCCATGACGACAATTGTAATGGCAGTTTCAGGTCAAGTGAAAGAGGATAAGAGTAATGTACATTGAAAATAGCAGTAAAACGAAGCAGAAACCAATATTAAATGTGATTTATTCAGGACTGTTTGGTTAACCACTTCCGTAGCTGGAGGTCGTGGGTTCGATTCCTGCAGGGAGTCAACCACTTTTCATTGTTGTTTCCTAGTTCACTGTTCAGAGCAATGCAGGCTGATCATCCGTGTCTGTACACTGAGATGATCCCCCCGTCGGATGTAAAATTTGGACCTGCGCCTGACCTCTCTGCAGTCGTGTCGGTTATTCGTCCCATCGGAGTATGAGAGTAAAGGAGTAGAGAGTGCACGTGTGTACGCTAGTAGTCTTTTGCATTATAATATCTTCTGCGCAATTGGCTGATCTCTAATCTAGATCGGCCGCCACAGTCGGGATAATCTGTGAGGATATTATTATTATATATTTATTAAAATGGTTAACTGGGGCTGAATGAATATCAACTCAGGGCATTACGAGTAACTCGAATCCTGACAAATGACAGCAAAAGCTGATGAAGAACAAAGCTCTGCTGTACAAGGCCTTGTTTTAAAGTCATTGAATCCAATCCAATAATGTTTTTAAGGTCTTGTTATTGCAAGGGATTGAGAAAATCCCATCGCAGTGTCCATTTCTGTTCAAAGCAGTAACGTTTAAACATGGATATGTTTTTATGTAAAGTAGCTAATATATTAACTGCCTCCGTAGCCTAGTGGTAAGGGCGGTGCTTTAGAAACCGGAGGTTTTGGGTTCGAATCCTGCGGAGACTTACAAAGTTTCATTGTAGTTTCCTGGTTGGTTTGGGTAATTTGGGCCGATCACCGAATTGTCTGAAAAGTAGTAAAAGTTCAAACACTTCATAATAAAGGTGTACATGGAGGTTTATGTCCAGAATTTCCAAATGAATGAATGAATATAATAACTACTCGTAAAGTACTTACGGCAGCTCATGGGAGAGGTCTATGTTCAGCAGTAGACTTTGCTATGCTGACTTTTAATGATGATGAATGTACTCTACATGTAGTGCGCATTATAAAAAATCGTCACACACTTCAAGTAAAGTAAACACGTAGTTTTTCCATCGATCCGAAGTAAAAATCAACAACGCGCTTAGCCCACGAGGTTGCAGAATCAGAGGAAGTTGATAGTCATAACAAACTAATATTACTGGTAGTAAATATAACATACTAACTCTAAAAATTTTTATTTACTCCTAAAGCGTGTTACATCAATCTTATTTGAAATATAAAAAAATTAAAGCTGTTTCGATCAATAAAAAATGTATTTTCTTTTGCCTACAGACTTAAGTATATATAATTAAGTCAGGTCATCGACCACACGCATGCTTTCGTGACAATTGATTTTTTAAAATTCACGCTAAAATGGCGTCGCCAATTTGCCATCTGTCAGAATCGGTGGTAGACATTTACCACCGAATGAAAAATAAAAATATGCCAGTTTTATCGTGCCTGTTAAATTTTGCCATGCTCGTTAAAAATATTTTAAAACATTGCGTAGATTACGTTATGCAGTCTAAAAATACCCTCTCAGAGCGTGTAAGTAGGTCGGGAGTTATACTGAAATTTGTCTCGGGATTTAATTCTTAAATTTAATTTAGAACATTATAAAATGACAAACTACACGAAATAATAAAAAGTATTCAACGCTAACAAACTTTAACAAGCGGCTAGACCGCATTCAATGTGTTTTACTCATTTAAATTGCCGCGAAAACAAAATATACATTAGCATGTTTCCATCGCATCATTCCCATCAATCTACCGTGTCACAGTTGGCCCCGTTGCCAAGTTCGCATGATCGCTTCGTTAATATTAGTACGAGGATTACATGCGAATTGGTATTATCTTGACCCCAAAATGCGGCTTTATTATATTGGCTGTGGTTTATTTAAGGACAGTCCGTTTTACTTGGGTGTTGTTTGCGAAGTTTTCATGGCATATAAAAAGAAATTATATCAGCAGCAACAAATATGGACTTTTTGGGTCTCTATTTTAGGATGAGCATGCACATTTGTAGTACTACCGAAACTACTTCGAATACTTATTACATTATACATACATCATCAGCGTGAATTCATCCACCGCTGGACATAGGCCACCCCTAGATGCCCATCCGACGCATGGATCATCTTACTTTTCAGACAATAAGGTCATCAGCCCAAATTACCTTAACTGACTAGGAAACAACAATGAAAATTTTGCTGAGTCCCCGCAGGATTCGAACCCACGGTTTTTAAGCACACGCCCTTACCACTAAGCTACGTAGGGAGAATACTTGTTGCAACTGTTTTATTACATCTGACATAATTTTGATCGTTACGTGGTTCGTATGCGCTGCATTATAGTAACCATAAAATTTTCTGTCAACTTGTCGGTAAATTTGGTTTAAATTCCTTATTAGTAGGTAAATTTGAAGGGCACTGTAGTTAGCCAGTGTAACTAGTGGGTAAACGATGCATAACTTCTTATGTAACAGGGTATTGGGTGAATTTTTTGGCCTTACGCTGCTTTTCTTATGATCAGCGCGTATCATTTACCATCAATTGAACCTTCTCGTATTATCGCTTGAAAAAATAAAAAGGTTGTAAGTCCCTCTTTTTACCGTTACATGTAATATGTATTTATAAAAATTACCAACTAAGCCCATCACTATCCAAAATACACAAATGTCGCCTTCACATATTTTGCTAGCACAACATTAAAAGATAATACAACATACACATACGTCATCGATTTTCGCACGCTAACATCGGTTAGTGTTATCGAACGCGTCCGAAGCGCGCGCTCGCATTGACATTCGGCGCGCGGGGCCCCCGGGTGCGACGACCGCCACTTTCACTCGCCACACCCCCGCTTTCCTGTTGCGCAACGGCGGGAAGCGAGCTCAGGTGTGACGTTCGCGTGCCCCGTCCGGTGGCCGTGTGTGCCACAGAGTATGTGTGCCTCGCGGTGTTGCCGCGTCAAAAAATTGGAACAGTTAAAAAATGATAGTGCCAAAAATTAAGGTTAATAGGTGTTAAATAATTTGATGTTATGTAATGTTTATGTAGAATAATGTAAATAAATGCACATTTAAATAATGTTAAATATGAATATTAACTACTTTTTATATTCTTTCTAAACTTCAAATAGAATTTAAAATTTCTACCATCATCAGCCTGTGTCAGTCCACTGCTGCACATAGGCCTCGCCTAATGAATTTATAATATTTATGTTCAAATATTATGGCAATTAAAGTTCAACCTCCTTGTTGCTAGGTCGATTCAAAACTCAATATGTAAATAAAACGGAATATATCCTGTACGGATGTCGGTGAATGAATACTTAATAGTATTCAGAGAAAAGAGATTTGTGCATATTATGCATTTAATTTTGTTACGCCCTTGGGCACAATTATGCAGTTTGAAGGGTTATGAACAAGCGGATCTTGTAGATTTTGTTGGAAACCCGCCTGGAGGCTTTAATAACCCTGAAAAAGTATACGAGATTGAGACAAAAGTCGTTTTTGAATTGATTTTGTCTGAAACTGCATGAATTATTTGTTTTATTTATACGAGAAATTATGATTTCCAAAATATTTATCGACATATTATGGTATTTAAGTCAAAGATAGTTGATTTTAAGTTTTATGTCTAAAAGACTGTACGTAGTTAAGAGACTGTTTATACATATATGTTGTAAAGTCTGTTTTACTTGTAAAAACTAGGAAACGCAACGTCGACAATTAGTAACAAAGAAAACGGTTTGTATTTTCACAGAAAACAATGTTCTTTATGCTTTTGTTACCATATAATTTGTTTTAAGTGGACATCGGAGTAGATGTTAAGAGTGAATTTTAAAACAATTGCTATCGTAACTTTAAAAAAAAAATGTTTACTTTATGACGTATGCTTTTTATAGTCTTTAATATTTTGCTTGTAATGCTCTTTATTTAGACATAATTAATTGTCATTTTTTAAAAATACTTTAGCTAAGATTATAAAAAGTAATCAAGAAGAACAATTAGTAATGGTCATAAAGAACAATCAATGTAACTGAAATGGTTTATACAAATTTTGGATATGTTTTCGAAACCATATCCAAAATTTATTGTAAATAGTGTTTGCTTAAAATTTATTATGAAATTAAAATTGCTTGTTATAATATTTAAATACCAAACTAATAATTTTGTTGCAATATTTCATAACATTCTTCGCAAAAAATCATATAGTTTAATAATTTGACGCAAATAAAATTTATCTTAAAGGTCTTGTTACTGAACCGTAAAATCTTAAAAAAAAAACGTAAATAAAAAGGCGGGAAAACATCTGACGGCGGGCATTTTCCCGCGCAACTGGTCACCGTACACCGGGGGCGGAACAGCCGGTGACTTAAGGAGAAATGCGAGGAAGCTGACGTAACGCGGGCCTTGAACCTGCGCGGAAACGCTTGCACCTCGCGAATGTTACGTTCGCAAACTGTCCTTTGCCGTCTGTCGTTGTGTCTGCGAGTAATGAACGCTAAAATAAAACGTTTTTACTAAATAATTGTTTTATGCAATTTGAAACAAGTTTACAGCCATTCTTGAACTTAATTAGATATGATGATAGTAAATAAAGTGTCAAAGAAAGAAACGGCACTCTTATTTATAGTAAATCTCGTTATATTGACCATTGTGGTATTGGACAATGTGGATCCACATTGTAGCCATAACGCCTAAATTAACAGCTCGGGTCAAATAGTTATAACTTATGTCTGAAAAATTTTATTGACAACATAATTTTGACTAACAATGGTAAATAAATATTACAACGATGGCGATTTATATAGGTTTGTGCGCGATAACGACGGATGATCCTGCTTTTAGGAACACGTTAAGTAAATTAGAAATTATTTTGAAGAGTGCCTTTTTACAAGGGATCGTCTTGGCTAGTACATTCGCGGTACGTATTTCTGCCGCCAATCACTTATGCGCAAACAATACTGTAATCCGGTTTGAAGGGCACCGATGCCAGCGTAATGCTCATGATTTTTGACTTAATATGATAATGAGTTTTAAATCTATATCCGACCATTCATACTCACACAAACGTTATGTGGTGACGATATTGAAGGATTACGGTCAAAACCACATTCCATTAAATTAAAACCGGTTCAATAAATAATAAGGAATTTGTAATGAAATTATGTTTAAGCATTAGGAGTTCGAGAACATTTTGGGTAAAATAGCAGAGATTTAACACAAACAAAGCCTCAACGTGTTATAATGAAGAGTCGGTAGTGTAGCAGTTAAAATTCAGTATTTACAGTGCGTCTGCCTGGAGGTGGCCAGGATGCTTCAATTTAAATGATTAAACAATAAAATAAGGCATTATAGTGTACAGTTTTAAAACACGCGTTTAACAATACTTAAATAACACCAAACTTCTATGTATTCAATCATTGTCGTACGCAAAAACGAAGGAGGTTTGATGCCGATGGCATTATCTCTCCGTCGACGTTTGGTTGGTTAAGAGAAGTATTCACATGTGGACAATTAAAAATTACAACAAATTAAGATAAAATATATAGATTTATAGCCATAAAAAGTAAATATTTACGACCAATATAATAAGCAAACGTGCGGGTCAGTGGTTTAGCGATATCGTTCCTAAATTGCATGTATTTATCAACTCGTGTTTTTATTTATTGTTTGTGTTTTTGTTAACTAACTCATTAGACTTGTAATTATATCTGTTTTTTAAATATTTATAAGAAATACATGTATAAAAAAATAAAATAAAAACAAGACGGAGTTTTTATTATCGCAAGAAGTGTCATTACGAGAAGGACGTTCACCTCTCCACGAGAAATATATGTAACTTACATCATCATCATCAGCCTGTGTTAGTCTAGCTGGACATAGCCTCCCATAGTTTTTGGACCGTATCCCATTACGCTGGTCCAATGCGGGTTAGTGGGTGGACCGACTTTTTAAATGGCCTTCCGACGCATGGATCATCTTATTTTTCAGACAATTGGATGATCACCTCAAATTGCCCTAACCAATTAAAATAGGACATAGCAAAGAAAATTTTTTGTGTCCCCACTGGATTGGAACCCACGACCTCCGAACACTAGGCTGTGGAGGCAGTGACATCATATTTAAGCTTTTAACTGATTCCATAATGGTAAGGGCTTGCGCTTGCGAATCTTGCGGGGACTCAATTTCTTTTCCTAGTTGTTTCCTAGTTGATTACATCAATGCGGGCCGATCACCCGATTGCTTGTACAGTAAGATCATACATGCGACGGATGGGCATGTAAAAAGTCAGTCCTGCGCCTGATCTCTTTCCGGTCGGGTTGGTTATCTGAACCAACGGATTATGTCGGTGAAGGAATAGGGAGGGCACCTGTGTAGGCGCGTACACTTGTGCTCTATAATATCTCCTGCGCATTGGGCTGATCCCTAATTTAGATCGGCCGCCGCAGTCGGGATCGACTTAAAACGGAACACATCAATGTTATAATATTATCGCTTTGTTCCAGAATCCACGCCAACGCTTTGAAGTAATGTTTAGATAAAGCGTCTGAATCGAGCCGAGGCGTCAGCCCACCTGGACAACCATTGATGCAGCATTTTTCTTTTTATGGCATACGCGGCAGACGAGCAGTCGGGCCACCTGATGGGAAGTGGTCACCGACACCCTAGACGTTGACAATACCAGTGGTATCGCCGACGCGCTGCCTACCGTGAGACATAGGGTGTTAAGTCTCGTTTACCAGTAAATACGCTGGCTACGGTGCCCGTCAAACCGGAACGCAGCAGTGTTTTCACACTACTGCTTCGCGGCGAAATAGGCACCGCGGTGGTACTCCACCAGACGGTCTCCTGTAAACACGGGACCTACAACCGGTGGGGACCTACCACCGGTGAAGCGAAGCATGCTAACGGGAACCAGAAAGTGATGGCCCAAGCCGAGGCGCCCCATCAGGAGGCCCTTGGTGTAGTTAAGTCACCTGTGGCAACGGGCCCCCCCTCAATCAGGTATGTTCTAATAGGTTTATTCCACAGAGCACGAGGTCATAAGACAAAAAAAACTACTCCAGAATTATGAATTGTAATAGCACCGTAGTTATAAATTTTTTTTACTTTTGTGTTGCAAAAAATGATTTAATATTGATAGATGTATTATAGTGTCTTGAAACCTGCTGTATTTTATTAAGTAATGAGAATTTTAATATAACTAGTTGTCATACTCGGACATAAGGAATCTAAAAGTAGTCTTATAATATTATATATTTAAAGCATTCTGTGTTCCCGAACTTATCAAATATTCTTTTCTGAAATTTCATGTACTTGTAAGTTAGGACATAATGTAAATAGCTGCTTAGTAATCCAATTGGTATTAAACAGGAAAAGTGGTGTTTTGCTTTGCGTATCATTTTCAATAACATACTTAGTCAGTGGTTTGAAGTAAAAAGTGCGGATGACATCGACTACTTAGGCTTTCGAATATGTAATGAAGAGTGCTATTAAACAACATTTTTTTGTTAACACGAGATATTTATTGTTTAGAAAGCATTGTGTGTAAACAATGCGTACTTAAAGGCAGAGTACAAGTAATGACGTAAGGTGAAATGCGTTATGTCTTCAGGGCTTTGAACCTAATAAGAAAAAGTTTTGTTAAAAGTGTACGCAATTTAATGTTGAATTATGTGCTACGTTTATTCTTGTGTCGAAATGGCTTGCTTGGTTGTGTTATGCTATTATAAAGTTTGGAAATGGATATCGGAACATGTTTTGGAAATGGATACCGCGGCCGATCTGTATAAGAGATCAGCCAACTGCGCAGGAGACATTATAGTACAGCATACAGTGCGCCTGCAACTTCCTTCAGTCTCATTGTCCGATTGAAAGAACGACACGAATGAAGAGAGATGCGCAGGACCGACTATTCACATGCTCATCCTACGCATGGATCGTTTTATTTCACAGACAACCGGGTAATCGGCCCGCATGACCTTAACCAACTAAAAACAACATGAAAAGTTGTCGAGTCTCCGCAGGATTTGAACCCACGACCTCCCACTACGTTAACGAGAAGCAAGGCAAATAAGTGAAGAATAAAAGTGAGTCTGGTTTAGGCTGCCTGATAAGGAATAGAAGGCTATAATAAGATCTAAGTTTTATTAATTTAAATCAGTGACTTTAAGTGCTGAACATCTTTTAGTGCGATATGTAATCATCCGATACTCGGCTTGTTTCATCAGCGGTGAAGCTAGAAAGACCTGAATAGCCTGAGAAGTAAAGGACGCGTGGAGGTAACTCCAAGCGTCGTCTTCCCCAGGCAAGGTGAAACTTACAGTATAGTACATAAGATATCTATCAACTATACTAATTTCGTAGTTATTTTTTTACTTAATTTCGTCGAACCATTTGCTCAAGACATTAGGGCAAAGGAAATAACTGCAACATAGCTTTAGTTATTTCCGTAGCACTAATAGACGATATCGTAATTATTTACAAACAAAAACTGCACCTAAATCTTAAAGAACACGGAATTGAAGTAAACAACGTTGCAATAAAGAGGCGTCGTATGTTTGGCGTTTTTATTAATTGATTGTCTTAGATAATTTATTAAGACAGGGACTGACTATTGTCATGCATCATCAGCCTTTGATAGTCCACTGCTGGACATAGGCCTCCTAATACACCTTTCCATGGGAGTTTGGACCGATCACACGCTGGTCCATATGCGGTTGGTGGTGGACGACTTACATGCCCATCCGACGCATGGATCATCTTACTCAGACAACTGGTGATCAGGCCCAATTGCTAACAACTAGGAAACAACAATGAAAATTTGCTTGTTTCCCAGGATTCGAACCACGACCTCGTTTTAAAGCAAACGTCCATACCACTAGGCTACGGAGGTACTATTGTCAATGTTTATATAAATTCCATCTTTTCTTTGCCTCAGTTCTATAACCAAACAATGAAACTGATCCGTAACTGGCAGAAGATGCAATATTTTAATCTGCCGTCATTCGCAGGAGAAAGAATGACGGAAAATGTTGTATTTTTAGCTGCACGGGATATCGGCGTTAAATATATATTCACCTGTGACATCGTACACAAAGTAAACAGCACAAGTGAAACCGCGCCGGGCGCCATGTTTAAAAATAAAACCACGATCCGTTTAGAAACGGCGTAGTTCAAGGCTTGCTCGGTCCGGTTGCGTAAAAGCATTTCACGTTGCGTCACACCGGGGTCGATGGCCGCGCGATTATTGTTTCGCGATGCCACAATTGCCGCGCAAACCTTTGCACAGATTATAATTTAGTGTAAAGCACCCACCCTAAAGATTAAATTAATAATATGCTGTCATATTTTTCTCCTTCAGGACTTCTAAACTGGAAATATATGTATGTATGTTTGATAATGTTGTTATTTGTTGTCAGAGATAAATCATCAAAATTAAATGTCATTCAGTATGTGCTAATAGTGTGACATGTATAAGAACTGATTTAAAAGTTAAGTTTAGTAATTTTAGGTATGTTTTTGTATCAAAATTAACTTTTTAAATGGTCAACTGAATATAACTCGTACGAATACTTTATACTTACGTGTATGCCTAAAATTTATTTAGATAATTCATATAAAAAATCATATAAAACTAGTTATGATTATTATTATTTTATAGACTGGTATATAAATATTTGCTGGATTTTACTACTGCAAATATGACTTTACTCTAAGGTTTATAATTGTATAACGATAATAAAAAGATAATAACGACCTCTAAGTGCATCATTATTGTCATTGACGATGTGGTTATCCCCAGCACATTGATTCCCCGCCATTTTAAATTCTAAGAATATTTTTGTACCCCACTTCGGTAATCAGGGATCCTGCGTGACTTTCAACGGCATATTGGATTTTCCAAACCCTTAATGTAAGGAATTCCCTTGCATGAAATTATCTAAACGAGCCAGTTTTTTCCCATTAATGTAAAGTGCACTTTCTTTAATATGTTTCTTTAGTTTTTCTTCTGTTATAATGATATCGTACTCTTTAATACCTAATATGTGTGTACGTGACGCTTTGATTATAATAGTAATAGGTGGCTGGAATAACTGGATACTGAATGAAAATTAATACCACCGTCGTGGCAATGATAGAAACAGTACCAACTAAACACCTAAGACGAATAAAGTGCTAATTATAAAAATATACATAAATAAATGGAAAAAGAAGAAAAACCGTCAAAAAAAAAAGAAAAAAGTTGTCAAAAAAACGTTCTATCTTAAAAATTTATTAAAGAAATAACTATTTTCTAACGATGTCACAATTTATTTTTACATGTAAGTTCTTTCAAAAAGGTCAATACGCATTCTTACTTTAACGAAAGACAACCTCGGCGACTTAGGGGGTATTGCTTACTTTATAGAGCAGATTGTAATCTATAACTTCTGCTCTGGATCTTAAGGAGAAGAATTATTTTTACCCCGTTTTCTGATTGGTAAGAGCTATATTGCGCGATCATTATTACTATAGGAGTAAATTAAACCGTTATTAGCGTTAGTATGCAGTCAATCTCAGTTGTGAGGTCCATCTTTGGCAGGAGACGTCTTGCCTTAAAATTTTAGGACGTTTTATTAATTCGTCGCTGGCAGTTTTCCCTTGTAAAAATCTTGTTTTGCAGGTGACAGGAGGTGGGTAATCTTTCCTAAAAATGGCACGGGAAATTGAATAGCGAGATGTATTCCTTCCATCTTTTGTAAAATAAATTAAATTATATAACTTATTTTATATACTTCTTTTTGCTGGGTCTATTCGGATCTTATGCTTCCTTCCTACTCAATAGATTTGTGACACTCAATAAGCAATAATACTTTCATGTGTTTACGCAAATACTAAACGTGAATTAATAAAAGACTTTACGGATTTTATCGCGTTCATTTCTTCTGATGTTTTAGACAATTTACAGGTTCCATGGTCACGGGCAGACTGAGGTGTTGTTCGATACGTTCGAAGTATCTTATTAAATCACTCAATAAGCAAATTTATTAATAATAATAATGTCCACCAGTCGATTACGACTACGGCGGCCGATCTATATTAGAGATCGGCCAACTGCGCGATAGATGTTACAGTACAGAGGTGCACGGGGAAACACAGGTGCACTCCCTATTCCTTTAAAATCTCGAAGCCCGATGGGACGGATAACCGACACGACCAGTGAGATATAAGGCGCAGGACCGACGTATTACATGCCCATCTGACTCATTGATCATCTTACTTTGCAGACAATCGGGTGATCAGCATGCCTTACACTAACCAACTAGGAAACAACGACGAAAAGTCGTTGAGTCTCCGCAGGATTGGAACCCACGGCCTCCGGTTTCTAAAGCACAAGTCCATACCAGCTACGGCTACGGTAGCAGTTATATATAAGCAAATTGAATCCAATGTTAAATAAAGATGTTTGTATAAGAATACTAATCGGGACAGTGAGCAGATTTGTGTTGTAAAATACCGTATTTACTGCTTCTAATTTAAATAGATCGTTAGATACGGTATTGACAACACTATCTTGTGTGTCCACGAGCATCATAGTTTTAAACCAATTCGGTTCTTATATTTATCTAATGAGTGAATCTCTCAGAATATCAGCCGATTTTGAAAACATAAGTAACTTTAACTATAGTGTTTTTGGCAATGTATTGTCTTCACTTTTGTGAGTCCGTTCACGTACGAAATATCTATAAGTTATGCAAATTCAACCACTTTTAGGATCCCACAAAAGAGCCGTGTTACGTAAATGAGATTTTCTCGGCCTCGTGCGTTGAACTTATCTTCAAAGGTCGATCACCTGCAAAACTTACGAGATGTACAAAGGTACTTCCGAATTTATTTCGTACTAGTTGACCCGGCAGACTTCGTACTACCTCAATCGATAAAGAAAAGGTCTATACTTTTGTATACGATTTATCAAAATAAATATAAAAAAATGTGATAGATAGCTAGAAACTTTAGTGAATATACTAACTGTAGTTAAGTGAAATTAAGTTTATTTTTCACCTCTTGAAAACAAATATGCAAATAGAGAGATATAATTTAAATTTAGTTTGTTCAATTTCGATAAAATTTATATTTAATTACCTTTTAAAATCCCTGGACTTCCACCAATAATTCAAGACCAAAATTAGACAAATTGGTTTAGCCGTTCTCAGTTTGAGTGAGACTAACAAACAGCAATTGATCTATATATATATATATTGAAGTGCACCCCATGATTTCAATTGATAGAGATTCTAATTTCGTATGCAGTGTCGTAATTATTAGCGTAAAATTGCAACTAAATACCCATTTAACTCATGTTCTTAAGTCATTTGTGTGTTGAAAAAAAACCGTTGTGTTTAAATTTAGAGTAGTAACTTGACAGTTTTGGGTTCAAACGCTAGTCCTGTCGATAGTGAAGTTGTAAGCAGGAGCCATATCGGACTGATGGTAAAGGGAACTTACGAACGTTTGCATTTTTATCCCATCCATATATGTATATCAAGACTACCCATGTTAATCGTTTTATCAGAGGACATAAATACCTTAAAATTTTTCTTATTTATCCATCTAATGCGGTTTTGTAGGTCAGATGCCAGCAATACCGATCGCCGCAGTCTATTTTTACATATAAATCATCATCAGCCGGTGATAATCCACTGCTGTACATAAGCCTCCTCTAATACACCCCTATCCATCAGGGGGTTTTGGACCGTATCCCACCACGCTGGTCCAGTCGGGTTGGTGGGTTACACATAAATAGTAATAATAAATTTTGATTAGAAAATTTCCTTTGCAGTAAAAATAAAAATAGATGACCTTCAATAATTGAGTAAATTTCCAATATTAGTTTTTAAACATGATAAAATATCATTCCATTTCGCATACCTCTTTACTGAATGGAAATGTGAAATAGAAAGGACGAACGCGTTTAGGCATAGGCGGAAGCGATCCATATTTAAATTTGTTGCACACTTCAATGCAGATTTCGGTAGAGTAACACCTATTATTTGTGCGCGTTTTACCGTTCAACGACCTTCAACTCCTATTTTTAGGGTGACCACACGTCAGGGAGTCTATGTTACAAGTCCTAGGTCAACGAGACGATTTCGGAAATGCACTCTTTATGTATTTAACGAAGGACGAACGTTTAGGTACTTGTAAATGAAATTAAAGGATTCTTTTATAATATTCCCTTCCTTTATAAATATACTAGCAACCCCAACCCACCTTGTGGGTGGAATTTCGTAGAATCCGTTCTTAGCTGACGTCTACTCGGCGAAACGAATATTTCTACCAAATTTCAAGTAGCTACGCCTTATGGTTCCAGAGATATCGTGATGAGTTTAATATAGAGAACGCGCTGGGAACTAGTTTGTTTTACCGTTATATATTTTGAGAGAACGTGTCCAAGATATTTATAGTATATATAAAATCAATAACAAATTCACAGTAATAGATATTTTTGAAAATGGTTATTTATTTTTATTGGTATAATTTTCTGTACAAATGTTGATGCGTAGTGTTTTTATCCAACAGTCAAAAATCGTGCATTAATTTTGCCCAAATTAACACGCAACACAGGAATTATTTTCTGTAGATACAAGCATTTGTCTTTATGTGATTATGTTTTCTTAATGGCTATTATATACTTGCAGTTTGCTATTTAAACTTGTAACTACAAGCTAATTTGCTGTGCAAAGGTTAGGTATTGTACATATATGATCAAAAAGTTTCAATTTGTGACGTATCCAGATACTTTTTGGCTTATAAATCCCACAATTACCCCACACCTGCAGTGTCATCGTAGTATCCCATTGGGATTCCGGTCCCGTAGCACTTTCGCGGCCGTCCGCCCATTTGCGATGCGACTCGCGGAACCGGTGAAAACGAGAAAACATCCGGCTGGGTCTAGCCCGCAATTAGTTTAAGACCTAACTATAGTACAAAATACAACAGCCTTTGTAACCCCTAAAATGCGAACGAAAGTGAAGTTAATTAAAAAGAACGACAAATTAATACGGTGGTAGGTGCCCTTTTTACAGGAGACCGTCTGGGTGGGTACCACCGCTGTGCCTATTTCTGCCGCGAAGAAGTAGTGTGAAAACACTGCTGTGTTCTGGTTTGAAGGGCACTATAGCCAGCGTATTTACTGCACGGTAGGCAGCCCGTTGGCGATACCACTGGTATTGCCGATGCGTATGGGCGTCGGTGACCACTTCCCATCAGGTGGCCTGACTGCACGTCTGCCTGCGTATGCCATAAAAAAAATTCCTCTCAACCGATGGTGGCGGATTTTCTGTTACAAAGGACTGACGAAGGCTTGACTATCCGGAGAAAGTAGTATTAAACTTTATCGTCATTTTATCTGTCTATTGAAGTCCGCAGCTGAACATAGAAGTCCCCACTGTGTCTTCTACGTTCAGCAGCGGATTAACAATACAAATATACCTTAGTGATAGTTTAAAGATCGCTATAGCTATAGCTGTGGTGTGATTTAGTAGTGACTTTTGAGGTTTTCACATGATTTAAAAAGAAAAAGCAAAAAGCTTGTTAGTTATCCATCATATGATATCTTTATTTATCTGTAAACATCTTTGCACACAGGGCAAAAATACATTTTTGTATTTGTGAAAATTTACAAAATGATGATACCTAAAAGTTTATATCAAGAAAAGAACAAGGCTATCGTTGGTGGCAATCTTCGTGCAAATGTAAAACCTGTACAACTTAACCTACTGATCAGTGCCTGTCCCCTGCTAATATCTAACATAATGATGTTTATTCGATGTCTTTCCTTTGGCAGTATTAATAACATTGTCGTCAATTAAAAGAACATTAAGTAGCAGACATGGTTTTATTAACATTATTTAATAAACTTACGCTAGTATGCTAAGTGTATGTTACCTTTTTATACTAGGTGTTTAGGATTTATTCGAACTTGGAAAAAATATTTCTATTTCTCATCCAGTTGTTGTGATCTTATTATTCGTACTCTATTAATCTTAGAATTATTAGTTAAAACACATTTGAAGATATGACAAAATAATTACACGTATGAGTAATAAATTCGCTGAATATTTCGATGTTATATAATTAGAACTGCATACAATAACAATTTTTATGTCGATTCTGTCGATCCGCACGAATTATGCTCGCGTCATAATTCCAAATTAACATTCGTAATGCATTTCCCGCCATTTCAGAGATGCTTTAGCGCGACAGGTGTGCCCCAGTTTGACAACTGCTTACGCAGATGGCCGCTTACGTATGCGACACGCGCGCCCCCCTGTTTGGTGAAACCGCGCAAAACTATTTGCGCACTTTCTGACCGGATCCGGAGGCGGTATTGAATATGTGTTTGATAACGCTTAGGGGTCGATGAACTTTTGACGTGTGACGTGTGACGTGTGTGTTTAATTTTTTTTCTGTCTTACAGGGGAAGGTTTTTAAGGCATCAGGTTTTGAAGTGTTTAAAAATTTTTATTAATATTATATAGATAAATCGACCATTAATACTTTTGTTTGTATGATGTTTTAATTACTACACGATGTTATTATTGACTTTTTGCACATTAAGCGCAACACGACAATGTTTTCAGACTACAGTGATAGATGTTCAGAGTAACACAATTGTTTTTACTATACAGAACTTGAATAAATTAAGGTCAGAAAATCAATAAAAAACACGACACCTTTTAATTTTAAGTTGGTCAGAAAATCTAAAACTTTATAGGGTCAAATTACGCTATAATAAAAGCATTCTACGAATTGTAAAATTATCAACATTAATGGCAATATCACGATTTTCAAACACTGTTCTAAGAAAATATCTTTTTAAATTATAATTTATAACGTAACCTATTACAATAAGAGCCAGACGTTGCGTCATTGGTTTTGCGTCCGTTACCTTGAAGTCGGTTATGACTAAGGAAGTCATCTTTGCGTTACGATTTCCCACAAAATTAATAAGTATTCACTAATAAAATTATACATATGAGTAATTTATTGACGTGTTCGTCGATAACAATCTTGTGTTACAGATTTGATTGATTACAATTGATTCGAAGAAAAGTAAATGTGCACCGTTTTGTTTTTATCAAGTACTAGGATGAGACTACATACATCATCAGTCTGTGTCATGCTACACTGCTGGACATAGGCCTCCCCTATCCATTAGAGGGTTATGGACCGTATCCCACTACGCTGGTCCAATGCGGGTTAGTGGGCGGACCAGCTTTATACATGCCCATCTGACGCATGGATCATATTACTTTTCAGACAATTGCGTGATCGGCCCAAATTGCCTTAACCAACTAAGAAACAACAATGAAAATTTGTTGAGTCCCCGCAGGACTGGAACCTACGACCTCCGGTTTCTAAACCTTTACCACTAGCTTTCGTTGCGGTACTGGAGAGACTGCTAGGCGATGCATTTCGGAATCTTTTAGTTACAAAGTTGTTTTCCCCGTGAGAGTCGCACCCACGACCTCCGCTTTATAAAACAAGGGCCAATACCGCTAGGCCACGGAGGCGTAGGCGCGGAATATTATGTCTAGTTTACTCTATAATTTTGCTGGCAACGGTGCCCTTTAAGTCAGAACATAGTGGTGCGTATCTATTGTTTTCTGTTGAATTGCGGTGGAAAAAGGACATACTACCTTAAACTTTCCATTGTAAAAAAGGAACTACCTCCACTAAATGCTGCCTTCAAAATGCCGTCACACGAGCAATGTCTTGACACGAATTTATGCACTACTGATTTTTGTTGGTAATTGGTGGTACGTATTCATCATCATCAGCAGCCTTTATCCGTCCACTGCTGGACGTAGGCCTTTTTCAATGAACGCCAAGACGGCCGATACCTAGCTACTCGCTGCTAACATGAACCTAGGCTCTGCACGGAGATCGGCATCCGACCTGGTCGGGGGTCGACCAACGCTCCGTCTTCCCGAACACAGTGGTACTTGCTAAGTAAAATCCCTCTACTAGTCATGCTTTAAATATAGCGCGTACATAAATAATAGGGAAACACTATTATACTTACTTTTTGATACAAGAAAGTTTTCTCCTTTCAGGATTGTTATGAGTCATGTAAAGCTTAACACAAGCGTCGAGGGAAAGACCGATTTGGTTATTCATATGTGACGTCATGAAACAAAATAGTATGAAAATTTTCCAAAAACTCTGGCGGGATTTCTTAGTAATTTAATACGTCAAGTAATGTAAATCCCCTTTATCACGTACAAACGTTAAAGAAAAACATTGTTCTAAAATTTACACATATAAATGAAATTTTATGTCTGTATATAGCATTAAAATAATCGTTTTTAAATGATTATTGGATATATAACCGAAACATATAACTAAACGTTTTTTTGTCAAATGTTATTCTTTGTGTTTGTTCTGGCTTATCTCTGGAGAGGCCGGTCTGAAATTAACTGAAGAGAGGTAACTGGGGATAACCGCTGAAACTTTTTTTTTTAAATGGACGTTTTTTCCATAAATTAATACGCGGACGTAGTCGCGGGCAACACCTAGAATATAATATAATTATGGAACGTAATTTTATCGTACAGTTCTTTTTAATGTCATAAGCCAAGTTATATCTAAAAAAAAACATTGCAGCACAGACTGAAAATTCTGATTGTCAATTAAATTGTTAATAAATAAAACGTTGAACCAAAACTTTTTTCATAAAAATATTTTTAACTCTACTGATTTTTATTTATTTCATCAATCCTGTTGTATCACTCATTTAAAAACGAATACACACTCACAAGAAAAACAAACAGTACTAATTTACGGTACTGAAAAAAGCTCATACAGTTTTATACACAAAAACATCATAAACCATCTAAACATAATACGAAATAATACGAAACAAGAAAAATCGATTATAACGTTCGATCGTAATTAAAAACTAACAATAAGTAATACTTAATATAAACAAACAACGGAACAGATTTACGATGCATATAATTTCTTCGTTACAGTGAAAGTATGACTCATACGTGTGAGTCAGTTATGAGTCACTTTCTGACTCATTCCGGCCGATTCTGACGCATCTCAATTGGGGCATTGTAATTATTAATTGACATTATTCTGAGGAAATACAAACGGTTGCAATTAAGCTATGATATAGTTTGAAAGCGTTGGGTTTTCCTAGTGATTGTAACGTGTTTCCAAGTAATACAATTTGTGGTTTTCCGATGTCGGTCCCCTTCTTACTGCAGTTTATTTAAACAGGAATAGTCATTGGAAATAATTAGTGGAGTACGTGAGAAATGTCAAACAAATCGTTTACAGCGGTCCTCCTATATTAAAACAGTTAATTTATATTATTAATAAATATTAGTGTAGCACACAAAGTCTCTTAACACGCTGAATATCTAACGCTATAGCGTTATTGTACCAATATATATATATATATATATATATATATATATATATATATATATATATATATATATATATGATAGAGAGACCGACGCCCATTGACGGCAATATCAGGGGTATCATGAACGCGCTGCTTACCATGTAAACCCATTGTGCCATTTCTTTAAACCATAGAGGACAAGAGCACAAAATTTTCAGTCAATTTTTTAATTATATCTAATTCAATGCTAGACAAACGTCAACTCAAACAAAGCTCTGTAAAACAATTTAACGGTTTCACTGTAGAGTCAAAAAAATCAACTTTTATTACATAAACAATATTACATAAAAATATTAAAAACATCAAGTAACTACACAAATTGTAATTTGATAATTTGTAGAATTGTCTTTTTTTTTCTATTTCTGATGGCTAAACCAGCCAAAGTTTTCACAGTTTACACAGTTTTCACAGAATATCTGGAAGTCTGTCATAAGACTTTCCAAGGTGACACAAGCTCATGATCGGCTGATGCGACCCAAGGTCAAGGGAACATGCGCTCGGTTTTCTGGGAAAGCGTTGCACAATTTGCGATTGGTCCTGTGCCAAAATGTACTGCGCAGTATTCATCGGTACGCGGAAAATGTTCGTAAAGGTTGATACTCACTAGATCTGTCATAGTTTGTAACGAACGATTCAAGGCCCTTTTTTTTTGTTTAATTTTTACGCAAGCGCTATAAATTCAATTAAAACAATTTTACTGTATTTTTTCACGGATTTATCGCGTCACTCAATCGAAAATTTCGGGAATATGTTGTAAAAACGCAAAATATTTGTAAAAGTAGTTTCAATTATGTAGAGTTGATGATGCTTTTAATTATTAGGAGTTTAAGTCATCATCATCGTCATCAGCCTGTGCTAGTCCACTGCTGGACATAAGCCTCTCCTAATGCACGCCTTTCCCATTAGGGGGTTTTTGGTCCATATCCTACCACGGATTTAGTGTCATTGAAAAACAGGATTATTTTTATTTATATTAATTGAAGCAACTGTTGTAATATTTGGCCGAGTGAACAATACACTATCTGGGCCTTGGTATAAGAGTTATAGCACTATATTTTTGCGCGATGGGACCCGAGTTTAATACAGTATAATGAAATCTTATTGACCAAATTGACTTCATACACTTTATTAATATGGAGGGCTGTTTAGACTGTATAGGAATATAGGGACTATAGATGTGTTTGCAGATTTTCAAAGAAAGTAACTTTGAAAAACTGCACTTTTTATAAAACAAACAGGATAAGAAAGTAATGTTTTTATTGTATTTTTTTTATCCTGTATAAATATATTATTAGAAAGTTTAGTCACAGGTTTTTATGTAAACGTACAAATTTGAAACGGTTATTGCAACTTGAGTACAATAATAGTATCGAATTTATTGTTTAGTATTTGTAATAGGTTACTTAACATGAATGACTATCTTTTTTAAGTTATAAAAAAACATAAATATTACATAGAATAAACTTGAACAGTTTTTTATAAATAATTTCTAAACAGTAAAATAAGGCAACTATAATATATAAAACCTAAATGAAGGCTTGGGGCTATTATAGAATATCTCCAGCAGTGGACTAACACAGACTGATGGTGATGATGATGATGATGATGATGATGCATTGTTACTGTAATGGTTTTGATTTCTGATCTGTCATAAAATACTAATATGGATCAAAGTAATATTCAAATGTACTTTTATTTCCTCTATCAATAATGCGTAATATCATTAAAATAATTTACATAAAACTTTAAGACCTTGGTAGTTTTTTCTATAACATAAGTGTAGTTTAAAGTACAAATAAACACAACAGACAATATGTACAATCAAAATATATGAGATGGATTTCAATGAAACTTTACAATTATTAGGCTTTTTATATAAAGGTAATATGTATTTTTATCGACATGTATGAACAGTTTCACGTATATAGAAAAATCTGCCCATGTTGAGCATTCAGGCACGAACTGCTGAAACTATTGGTGTTATCACTACATAGTAAGTACCTATAAATAAATATTCTCTGTCCCTATTTCTCTATGTATGCTTAAGTATTTCAAACTACGCAACGGATTTTGATGCGTTTTTTTTCATAGAAAGTGTGAGGTTGAAGAGGAAGGTTTATATGTATAACACATGTTTAATATTGTAGGTATATTTTCTATCAGCATAGCTCCGGTGCGAAGCAGGGGCGGGTTCCTAGTAAATTTATATACCACAATGACCGCGCGGGTGGAACCGCGGTACAAGGTAGTTTGTATATATTATAAGCAATAAAATGCGATTAACCTTTAATGCACGCTTTTTTTTTCTTTTATATTAACAAAATAAAACTCGTAGTACATAATTTCTGAATAAAACTAGATTTTAGTTTAATGTAAAATAATGTGGAAAACAAGAATCACTCACTCAGCACTATCAAAACCTACAATTCAAAAACCATTATTTACATTTCTTTTGTCAGATTGTAGATTTATTTATTGAAGTTTTTTTGTTTAAACAGATTTAAGTCTTATTTAAGTTAACATTATTCTAAGTCAAAATGGACGCGCTCTTAACCTTAAGTAATGTTGATTAGCTGCCATATTTATTGTTCAGGGTATGTTTCCCTTTCAGAGGAATTTTGTCGATATTAGAGTTTGACATAATATACTTATTTACTTAGAAGTAAAAAGGGCATGTTAAAAGTCGGTCCCGGTTGTCAAGACCATCTTTGGTAGTCGTTGTAGGAAGTCAGCGATTTTAAATTTACTGAGTAATTAATCAATATAATGCAGTTTACCCTTGGGGTTGTGGACGTGAAATGCCAGTCGCTCTGCGTAAAAAACATGATAACTAAATTGGCTATGTATTTTATATATTCGTGAAAGAAAGATTTACGTATATGTACTCCATATGTTATTTAAAAATGGTAGGTTATGTGTTGATTTATCAATTTATAGTCCGATTTGAAGATCCTCCCGCGCCACACGAGCGTCGGTCGCGAATGCGTAATCGCGGAGGTCATTGGCACAGTTTTCGAGATTAGAAACGCGGCGGGACGACGCGCGAGTTTTATTCGCGGCGTTTTTTTTTCTGTTTGTGCGAGTGTCACGGGCCTTTGAGTTGCCAGCTTCAAAATTATGAAAAAAATGTTTTTTTCTTGTTAATTGTTTTATTTGCATTGTAACATAATTAATATGTACCAAATATCGAACCATTGAAGTGTAAAATTTTTTTTAGGTATTAAAAAAAATTAAACTAATTTCCTACTGGCCACAAATGTCACCGTTTAGTTGGTATTAAAAATTATCGAAACAAGTCGAATTGTTTTATTAGGAGTGACTAATTGTCAGAAGTTTCAAGTCTTAATTAGCAAGTTATCGTGGTGATGAAATTGTTGCGTAATTTATGACTAACTATTTTATCGATTGCCAAATTCTGTTTGATTTAATTACCGTTTGCCTTTTTACTTAAATTTACGTTTCAAAGTTTTCATTAGTTTTTTATAAACATCTATTCCAAATATCATTTAAGTCATAAAACCTTACGCCGAGGTATAAATTAATTATTTATTTATTCACTCAAGGTACACAAACATTTATATACAAATATAATACACAACAGGTTTTTTTGTCTAACGCTTATGCCTATTATAGGAAGATATAAAAGCCTACTAAAAATTCGAGATTACTACAGAAGGTCAAGTTCAACATGTAAATATTGACAACATCAAAACTGTTGTCACATTATTAATTTGATCAATAAATGAAATGATGTTTACAAAAACTTCACACTCAAGATGTACCAAAAAACGGGGCGTAATTCAGAGGTTAATGTCACCGGCGGTCAATTGTTGGTATTGTCGTAATGCGCAATTGCTGACGGTGTCGTCACACCCCATTTAGACTTGCGAGTCAACATACTCTGAGCTCCACGTGTCTATTACGTGACGTTACTGGCTTGATTTGACACTAAATATTATTGACTAAGTAAAAGAACCGATGTATAAATTAAATATAGTCTGAAATTGGTAATTAGCTCTTAATTG
Organism: Lamproptera curius; assembly: GCA_029286875.1. Classification (NCBI taxonomy): domain Eukaryota; kingdom Metazoa; phylum Arthropoda; class Insecta; order Lepidoptera; family Papilionidae; genus Lamproptera; species Lamproptera curius. The sequence continues at coordinate 1,492,301 of JAGSMT010000046.1, forward strand.
AGAGTTAAACGTGATTTTATTGATTAAAAGCGTCGAAGAGAGCAGGTTGTAAGTCTGATCGCATGTTATACGCCCTTCCCGTTGGGAACGTAGCGGAAATCCATTAACCGCCGTAGATGATGAAGATGTGGTATGTTACGTTTCGTTTGTAAAAAAAAACGTAAATCTCATGTCTCACATTCGTTGGGCACGTTTAGACCGATGACCTTCGAACCGAAGTAAGCGATACGTTTGCTGTCAAAATATTCTAGTGCATTCGTCACTAGATCATAGTCCATTCTTAAGCCATTAAACACATTGCTAGAGATCGGCCCAAAATTTTTACATCACAGCATTTTCCGAGCACTCTTCCAGAAAATTCAACCTTCTTATCAATATTTATGTAGTACGCATCATTTTCATTTATTCTTAACCGCTGACGTCATAAACACTTCTTTATAATCCTGTACAATTATGTAGCGTCATTAAAACAAACTCCGATAACATCGTATCGCACAGACGTGAGATTACGTACGCTTCTGAGACATGCAAAGTTGTGTAACAATCCATGCGTCCCACGCGTGGGTGAAGGTCTCTTTTATTTACTACAATGTTCTAAGACAAACAACAGATATAAATTTTGACCTAATAAAGTCTTCTAACATGTTCTAATTGATTAATTGTCATCAAATCATTGAACCATTCCTTTCGTGATCCATTTCATTGAAAATATATTGTACAAACGGCAAAACTCACGTGATATCGTATTAGTACCGACTTGTGCGAGACGTGACCGTGAAGTTATGCCATTCGTCCTGATTAACGACCTCCAACAGGTCCAGAACTAGTCTAGCTGGGCTGTAGTTAGTAGTACTTCGAGATCTGTAATTATTTTCATATAAAAAGGGAATAAAAACCAAAAAAAATCTAAAAATTTTGCATTATATATGACAAATAGTATCAACTCAATTCACTAACGCGCGCCCATTGCGCAAGTCTACGCAACGCATTATCTTATCAATGTCAGTGGTCTAATTTTAATATGTACGCGTAATTCATTACGATAGTTTATTTCAGAATCGCAAGGGTTAAGGTTCAAGAGCTATCTCATTGGGTTAAACCACAAGTTATTCGTTGAGGATGTCACTGGTGGCGAATCTATGGTTTGTTATCTTTGTATCAATAAGACGTGAGGAATGTTACTTAGCATAAAAATAGGCCATGAGACAAATTAAACTAGACTAAATAAATTAATGAAGAAATTCATAATAATTGAAAAATAAGATACCAGAAAAAGCTTTAGGATTTAACGTCCATTTATCCTGTATTAAAATAAACTTCGGTGCCCTTTTTACCGGAAAATCATAGTATCAACCAAATCATTTAAATAGTCATCATACATACATCATACATCCGTACTACCTCCCCTGTTAGCTGGCGAGTTACCTAATACATTATTTATGTATTAACGAAATGTATTCAATACATATATAATTATTGTTTAATTAACTTGTAAGCGACCATGACCTACTATTATATATATTGTTGTACCTAATACCGAATTAGTAAATTTGTGAATTTATTTGACTTTAAATAAACATTATCATGTAACCTGATCCTATAAAAAATGTGAACTTAACTTACTAACTTTGTAATTTTACATTTAATATTTTTATATCTTTTCTAATAATATTTTGACGCTCCGTGAAGCAAAAACATGTGGTTCTGAAAATGATTGTAGTTACATCTCAATTCTATTATGTTATACCATGTTTTTAAATTATTATTTTATAAATGATTATTATTTAATACATATTGAATTTTTACGGATTTTTCGCGTTTGTTACATATATTTATGCCCGACGTTTCGGATTCTTTCCAGCATCCATCATCACGGGCAGACTAAGTTGGCATATGTCTGCCCGATTGGACATGTATAATAATCGCGTAAATAAAAGAAATAATTATTATTCTATAGTTAAAAACGGCATCTCAATGAAATGATCCGAAGGAGATATTTGGATAAAGGATAGTTAAATTACTTTTTTATCGAATTTTCGAGGTTGAAAATTAGTTGTTAGTCAATACACGCTTCATATTTACGCTATTGCATAACTAGGAGTCAAAGACCCGACGGCCTTAGAGGTTGTTCCGAGTACTATTTTCGCTCGGACGTGGGCTGATAACGATAGCTGAGGCACGCTCACGTAACTATCACGATCGATCTACTGTACGTATGTTTGTTTGTATATACTGATACTAAAAAACCGTCATAGAGGCATAGCTTTGGGTAAGTTTATAAACGGATTCTTATAAACTAGGAAAGAAACTATAAGAAAGTTTAAAATAACTTGGAAGTCGTAGTTTTTTATACGATTTGCACGAATTTATATCTTTAGTTTACGTCTGACACATTGTGATGATATTGAAAGTATTTAAATGGGTTATTTTTTGTCGTACTACAATTAGCGAATTTAAGAGATTTCCTTGTTGTTTTTAACGTCCATTTTAGGTAGTGGGTATCAAAAAAACGTTATAATTCATAGTCATTATAAATAATGTCATAAATACTAATCATAATGCCTACATACTTTACTTGCTTCTTTATTAACACCATGGTCTGGTAAAATATCGGTCCTTAGTGTCAAGACTATGTTTGTCGGATGTTGTAAGTCGTTTAAGTTTTAGGATATATAATTAATCTGCCTTCGTAGCCTAGTGGTATGGGCATGTGCTTTAGAAACCGGAAGTCGTGGATTCGAATCCTGCGGGGACTCAACAAATTTTCGTTGTTGTTTCCTAGGTGGTTAGGGCAATTTGGTCCGATCACCCAATTGTCTGAAAAGTAAGATGATCCATGCGTCGGATGGACATGTAAAAAGTCGGTCCGCCCACCAACCCGCATTGGACCAGCGTGGTGGGATACGGTCCAAAAACCCCCTAACGGCTATCCGTTAGGGGGTTTTTGGACCGTATACTGGACTGTAATACACCCCTATGGGTGTATTAGGGGAGGCCTTTGTCCAGCAGTGGACTATCACAGGCTGATGATGATCATGATGGTGATGATGATGAATTAATCTATCGATATATAGGATATATAAAGTACCTAACTCTTACGGGTTGTTAAGGATATATGCCAGTTGATCTGTATATATACGGTGAAAATAGTTTAAAGAGAAAAACTTCTAGTCACTATTGTAACAATACGACAGATTTATACACAAACTTACCTTTCTCTTGAATATAACTATATATAATTTACATACAAATACCCAAACCTAATACTTATGGTTGTGGAGGAAAGATGCCAGTCGATCTGTATTTGCACAATCATTTTAACAGTGTATACACTGAAACACAAGAAACACACGGCAAAATCACGCCAATATAACTATATTTTTGGACGATAACACAAAATCCTTCAGCGCCAAACAAGGTAAAGCTTATACCATTGTAATTAGGCTAATAAAAACATAAACTCACTTTTCTTTTGCATATAAATATACATCTATTATATAGATACAAACATTCAGACACGATACAACACTATGTTCATCACACAATACTCTTCTCGTCGTGGGAGTCGAATCCACGAATTCAAACTTCTTACGTCAAATAATAATCTGGCAGTGGTCACGTTTTATGGCCACCCTAGTGTTCAATCTATATAGGTCACACGTCTATACATCAGACTTTGAGCAAATACAATTTGGCGCGTAAATAAATCACTTTCGATGAAGCTAATAGTAACGTACGAAAGGTACACGACCCACGTGAGCCGAGTCAAAGCCCCCAAACGAACGCCGACGGGGAAATTCCTCTCGGACAATGGTTCGGATTATTTTTAGCTGAAGAGCAGATAGATGTATTGAAACCGCAAAAATTTACAATCCAGCCAAGTTATAGGTGGTAAATCCCATTTTGCTCGGGACCATCTGGGGTAGTACTTCCGCGGCGCCGATTTCTGTAAATCCAATGTAGTCCTCATCCAGTTTGAAGGGCAACGTTACCATCGTAAGCGGATTTGCGAGGTCTTACGTTGCTTTTCTTATGAGCAGGGAAGGTATCTCTTACCACCAGTAGAAGGTTCTGCTCATTTTATTTTATTTATTCTTTATTGCAAACCTTACTATAAGTTTTACAAGAGGCGGACTTAATGCCATAGCACTGTCTACCAATCAAACCGGGGCATGGTGAAAAACTACTAAGGGTGCAATAAATCTTGAAAGTAGCTAAATGCTGTTATATTTATTCTTAAAATATTAAACTTGAGTTCAATACATATATTTTTTTAAATACACACACACACACACATATATATACAAACACACATGTATATTCTTACGTCGTCGACATTCATACCCTCACACTCTCATCTCATTGCTTTAACAAATCAAATAAGCTTCAACTCAGGGTTAATGTAAACATAGTAATCTATGGCAACTAAAAAACAGTGCCATACGTACTGTTGTAATTATTTGATAGTCGCTAATTGTAACCTCGGTGGCAATCCATCAATAAATGTGTCGCGACCTCGTTGCCATGGGTTACCAAGATTAAATCAATTTCAAATTTTAATTAGTCGGGGCATAGGTTAAGATTGCTAACATAGGTACTACACGTTCCGAAACAGTCGAAAAACCAAACAATTCTCTAAGTTTGAAATCTTCTTTTAAAGTTATGATGGGTGTTCGGTACATTGTTAGACATAAAGTGCTAATTCCAAACGAGTAGGTAGCGTTAAACATTAATAAATTCCGGTTTGAAGGGCACCGAAGCTAGTGTAATTACTGGATCAAAGAGTATTAAATATGACGTCTTAAGGTAGCAAGGAATCTTTGACTTACTGACTGCATGACAATGACGTTTAACTTACTACAATTTATAGCTTGTTTAATTAAATGATAATGAATACATCCTTAGTGAACAGGTTTAACGCATTTTAAATTAATAATCAATTATCTAAGCAGCTCCGTTCAAAATTTGCCATCTTATAAGGAAAAAAAATGTTTCCTGAGATTCGACCGTTTAAGTAAACAAACAACCTGCTTTACAAGCATTTTTTACGAGATTTACTCAGTTATTAATAGTATTACTATATTCTGGTCACAGAGGCAGGGCATTAAAATATTAAGTATTAAATGACAATTCTTTTATTCATACCGAGTGCTACACTACTTACCACAAGCGGTGATTATTTTTGGTGATATTTTTATGAAATGCCGAATTATTAAGCATTTTCCTTATATACTGTTCGTGCATTGGAAAACCCCGATTATAAGGAAAATACTGTAAATTTAAGCGATTCATCCCAATGACAATAGAAATTTATTTATGCATTTATATTTAGGCCACATTTCCTTATAGGTATTATTAGCTTAGACACAAAACTATGCCAATATTTTTACTGTACATTTTAGATGAAGGTTTTGATACTTGGAATATCTTTCGTTCAAGTAATATAAATATGTATCCCGCGTACCATTTTAAATGCAAAGATAATATAGTCCCCGTAGGGTTCGAACCGACAACCTTTAAAGCGCAAGCCCATCGTAACAATCTGTCCACGGCCCTGCCTGTATTATTTTAAGATTTTTGTATTGGTTTTTAAACGGATATAATAAGCCCAGGTTAGTAAAGGATAATACAGCTTTCTAGTAGTGGCAGAATAATTCAAATCGTTTCAGTAGTTTCGTCATCATCATCATCATCAGCCTGTGTAAGTCCACTGCTGGACTTATGCCTCCCCTAATACACCCCTATCCATTAGACCGTATCCCACCACGCTGGTCCAATGCGGGTTGGTGGGTGAGTTTCAACATAAACCAATTAAATTAATCATCTCTATGATATTAGGCATTGTGTTTTAGTTGTTGAAGTTGATTTTTTCTGTTTTGCTGTCGTTGCGTTTTAGCCTGTTAAAGCCCACAGCTGGGCAAAAATACGTCGCCAAGAGGCACGGTAACGTGCCACTAGTTTCCACCGACTTTTTTCAGCAGGCAGACGAGCATTCGGGCTACCTGATGGGAAGTCGTCACTGACGCCCATAGACATTGGCAACACCAGTGGTATCGCCAACGCGCTGCATACCGGGAGACGTTAAGTCTCGTTTACCCAGTAAATACGCTGGCTACGGTGCCCTTCAAACCGGAACACAGTAGTGTTTTTACACTACTGCTTCGCGGCATAATAAGGCACCGCGGGGTACCCACACAGACGGTCTCCTGTAAAAAGGGGACCTACCAGCTTTTCTTTTATTCCTAAATTTGTTTCGCGTGGCAAACCTAAAAAACAAGTAGCCTAAGTCACTACCAGTTGCATAAACAACCTACCAGTGAGTCTCGTCAAAATCGGGCCAGCCATTCCAGAGATTAATAATAGATCAAACAGACAGACAGACAGACAGATATTAAAAAATATTGTTTCGTAACACGTATCACTTGTATAATCATAATGACCGTTATTAAATTATCACAGTGTAATAATTTAATAACGGTCATTTTGCAAACTAGTTGATCCGGCAGACTTCGTATTAATTTAATCGATAAATAAAAGATGTAAACTTATGTATATGATTTATCAATCGCAACATATAAAAATATCTGATAGATAGTTAACAATTTTAGTAAATATACTGACTGAGGTTAAGAGAAATTTAGTTTATTTTCTACCTCTTGAGAACAAATATGTAGAAAGATATATTTTTTTTCCGATAATCTTCATATTAATTTACCTTTTAAACCTTCCCTGGACTTCCAAAAATAATTTAGGACAAAAATTAGCAAAATCGGATCAGCCGTTCTCGAGTTTAAGCGAAACTAGCGAACAGCAATTATAATATATAAATATTTATTATATAGATATACACTCCAATTTTATTTATTTGCATAGATTATTAAAAAAAACGTTTGGTTGTCTGAGCCATCCGAAAGTAACTCAAATGCTATTAATACTTAAGCTATCATTTTAAGTAAATTTTTATTTGCCTCAAGCTGTAAAAATTTTATTTCGAATGTACATCCTTGGTTTTGATAAAACTTCACGTGTTGATATCACGTGCGTTGTAACAAACGGAAACAATCAAAGATTTATTCGTTCGTGCAAAAATCACAGCGTGATACACACAATGCATTGAAGTTATGTAAACAGTGAATGTCCGTTATGTTATTGATCAAAATATTAGCTTTGCGTTTGTCGTTATCAGTAAAAGCCAATATATGTATCATCATCATCATCATCAGCCTGCGATAGTCCTCTGGACATGGGCCTCCTCTAATACACCCCTATCCATTCGGGGGGAATTTGGACCGTATTCCACCACGCTGGTCCAATGCGGGTTGGTGGGTGGACCGACTTTTTACATGTACATCCGACAGATGGGTCATCTTACTTTTCAGACAATTGGGTGATCGGCCCAAATTATCCCAATCAACTAGGAAATAACAATGAAAACTTGTTGAGTTTCAGCAGGATTTGAACACACGACCTCCGGTCTCTAAAGCACAAGCCTATACCATTGGGCTGCGCAGGCAATATACGTATAACATTACTACAATCTACAATGTATACACAACATTGTATAGATTATAGATATATATCACCTAAATCTATATGAAAATTATCAGGTTAGTGCAATAAATTAAAATCTTATCGAGTTGGCGACCAGTTTCCATCAGGCGACTTCACTGCTCGTCTGCCTGCGTAGGCAATTAAAAAAAAACAGAAACAATTTAATAATTACTTATAAAATTACGATTTTAAAATCGGCAACCTTTTAGCCAACAATATCAGTGTAATAAAAGCGTAAAAATTTATGCACCAATATGAATTGCAGTTTTAAATGTCGTTCGCCTTATAAGGAAACCTATTTGTTGTTTTATGATGGTTTCTAGTATTAAGCAAATACTAAATATTTAGTAATTATATTATCTGTTTTCTCTGTTCTCAAATCATGTTAACTTTTGCAGTAACCAGTGACAGATGGTGTTGGTTCTATAATTATTTAAACTTTAATTACTACTTACATGTAAGACTTCTAATTGTGAAACTGTTTGTTTGTCCAATAAATAAATAATAAAAAAAAAAACTAGTTAGTAGTTATATACATTAGTAGTTATATTAAACCATTCAAGGATTAGCCGATGCGGCAACGTTGGTATTGGCTACGTTACTGTCTATCTTTTAATATCTATTTGGCTGAAAGTGAGAGTATGAAACAAACATTTATTTGCTACATAAAAAAATATCGTGATGAAAAACCACTCAGCATTACAAAAAAAAATCGCGTGAAAAATCGTGTGTTTATTTGGTGTAAGTACTCTTGTAACGAGCTATGCCTGCCATATATATTATATGTCATTGTTAAGGATGTTTAGTTTGCCTATCGATTTAAATCAAAATATAAACGAATTATTTAAAAAAAACATCAAGTTGTGTGTAAAATTAACTAGTATAAGATGGGGTGTAAGAGACTCCAAACAACATCGTCGAAACCCCAGCCACCCTCCCCTGCATTTGGTGCACCTTACAACAAACGAGGCTTAGGCGAAACACCCACCAACCCGCATTGGACCAGCGTGGTAGGTTACAGTCTAAAACCCCTGGCATAAGGGGAGGATTATGTCCAGCAGTGGACTGACACAGGCTGATGATGATGAAGGATGAATACAAGATGTATGATACATTTGCCTTACATCAGACAGTGTTTTAATACTGGACATGATTTCCTCGTATTTAAAACGTTACCACTATTAAAGTGAATGCGTCAATAGCACAGAAATTTGCATACGAACCGCGTATTGAGGCACAAAACTAAATGTCATTGCGGTCGATCTGGTAAGTGAATCAGTGTTGCCGTTTTGGCGAATTTAATTCGTAATAATTGCGCGTAATTGAACGCAACCTCTATTGAGGTTAAACGTCTGTACGATGCCTTAATCGTAATACGAAGGATCAAGTAAGTTTCGGCTCAATTGTCATAGTGATGGGAGACAAATGAGTGATACTTTCCAGTTAGTTTACATATATATTTATATAACCATTTGCACAAAAATATGTACAACACTGGTCAGCATAATGCTATTGTATTATCTTACAGTAGAACTTAAAAGGGTTTAGAAAAGTTAAGTGTTGTAAATGATTTAGATAAATGGTTTTTATATATGTTGAATAAGTATTTTGCGGAATCTATCGGTGTTTTTTAATTATTTTTTATTGCTATGAAGGCAGACGAGTAGTAGGGCCACTCGAACGAGGTCACCGACACCTATGGACAATACAATACCAGTGATATCACCAACGCGCTGCCTACCGTGAGAATTACGATGTAGTACGTTAGGTCTCTTTTACCCAGTAAATACGCTGGTTAACGGTGCCCTTCAAACCGGAACACAGTGATATTTCCACAAAGCTGCTTTGCGGTAGTAATAGACATCGCAGTGGTACCTACCGAGACGTCAAATGTAAAAAGAGGACCTACCACCTCCAAAAAAGGCCTCCCCTAATGTATGCCTTCTCCATTAGAGACTTTTTGGACCGTATCCTACCACGCTTCGATTCAATTTCAACTTATTTTCTTCTAATTTTTTGCATTAAAACACTTTCCAATGTTGGAAGACCTTTTAAGATAAAAATACGCAAGGACAGGAAGCAGAAAAGAAACATTCAAAAAGGAGTCAATACAATTCCACTTTTAATAACTTCTTTGCGATTATATCGCCTCTAATTACAGTTTCAGACCATTGCGAGAGCCAATATTAACGTGGCATGTAAATTAAAGCCAATCAAAACCAAAATCTGTTCTAAAAAACATGTCTGACGAAAGGAAGGAATAACTTCAATGGGTATAGACCGAGTGAGTTCGTCATAATCATTCATCTACAGAAAATTCCTGCAAAAAAAGATCAAGCGTATCGAGTAACATAAAACCTTCTTCAGGCAAATGCAAAGAAATAATCGCTCGTGTATTTAATCAGAACATATTCTTTATTCTCATATAACAAAGGGATGAAAGGTCACAAACATCATTACCAACTTCGACGAATTTCCCGCGGGTAAATTTTACCGCGAAGTTATGATTCATTCTTACATTTCCACCAACATATTGATGTTTTTTTCTATTGAATGATTGGAAACCATTTCTAGGAATATAGTAGGAACCTGCATGAAGTCACGTAGTATGTCCAGTGTTATATAGTTACTTTTATAATCATTTACTTTGTTTTATATCAGCATCTGTGAACACCTGCTTTCGTAAAATAACATAATTCATTCCATTTGCACAAGCGCTATTTAAACAGGCGTGTTGAGTTATGTGAAAACATTCGGAGTTAGTGTTGGACATTTCATTTAATTTTATTCAGATATGAAAATATTGTATAAAATACAAATTTAATATAAGTTTTGGTGGATACAACTACTTTTCGATCTATCATATAATTTACAAATATTTTTCTATGTATAGATTGTGATTCATTTTTAAGTGTATAAAGGGTCTATAAATTTAAATTTTGTTTTTTTTGTATTTTCTCGATAAAAATTAAAACCTAATATAATGCGTAAAAGCCGTTGGCCGTAAATTTTTTTTTATAAATAAAAGTTGCCTAAAATACTCCCAGTTACCTCAGCTATATTTTCTAGAAAGTCTCATCAAAATCGGAGCAGCCATTCCAGCGATTAGCCAGAGCAAATAGACGGAAAAAATAAGGTTTTTAATATCTTATATTTCACAATATTCTGTTATATATTCTGTTACATCATATAACATTTAAAAATTGTTATTATGATGTAACAGAAAAACAATGAAATATATCAAAATCTTGAAATGATAATTAATATTAACCTAATTTTTTTGTTCAAAAATTAATTTTATCTCATACAAATATTTTTCAGCACAAAAAAGTCTAACTGGCTGCTAAAAAAGTAACGTGCGTGAGCTGTCACGTGAAAAAGAAAAAAAGAACCGCGCGCGTTCGAGCGATTCCCGCCTTTTCGCAACGCACCATCACTAAGCAGAAGACAATGCGTCACATCATTACGTTATATTATATTTTCAATGGGGCACAATGAACCGTGAACATCTTTCCGATACATAAGGTTTAACGAACTCCGGTCAGTGTACCGGTGCTGACATGTTGTAATTTTTTCTTACACTTCGCTCTCAACTTGTCAATGGTACAGCCATTGACAAACAAAATGGCGTCTAGTAATTTGAACAGTCGGTCGTGATAAAAAAAATTATTCCCTATTATTAGATATCGTATTTTTTGTACTACTAAGTGTCGGAAATATTATTAACTGACATTTTTATAGTAAACTAGCTATAGCTGCGGCTAGGTTTTACTTACTTTACATTGTAATAAACAATTTAAGGGCTTAAGATAAACGGAAATAAATATCAGTCATGAGGACCACCATGTTTCATTGGAAAAATGTCATTTGTAAAAAAACAGAACTCGATGATGCTGCCGTTATATCTGAATACAATGAAAAATAGCAGTCGTATAAAAATCGACTGAAGACGATTAATCAAAATGTTCCTTCTTATGATATCTTGCAAAATTCTACACAAAAGAGTTCGTTTTAAAATTTATTATTGTTTATTTAATTCTTACTTCTCTATTAAAAATTATATAATTTGAATGGATATGGAGCATTACCACCAAAAACATAATTTTAATGTTTTAGTTGCATGGTTTTTTCAAACAAAGAACAAAAGTTGATTACATTTGTCGCAAGCGTAAGGAAACAACTATCGTATGAAATAATAAATAGCGAATATATAGTATAGTACCTTCAATCGTATCCGCCGTTGAATATGTCATAAAAATATTTCCTTTATATAGGATATAACATCACTTTTATTAATTTTGCTCACCAAAAAATTCTAATTTTTCCATTTTATTGTTGTTGGCGCATGTTAGGAAGCTACTATTATTATATTAATCATTACTTTTTTTTAATTGATGGCCTGGTATAAAATACCGGCGTTATGAAATTGAATTTTTGTTTTTAACAATAGATAAAATTTATTATAAAATTAACTGATCAAAATTAATTAATTTTTGGCAATTACTTTTTATTGTACCAATTCATTTTATAAATTAACAACGAAAAGTTTATAATATTAAACCGCGCCATCTATTGACACACACAACGCAATCAATAGATATCGCCCACTGTCACAATTGTTTTGTAGCAAACATTTTGCATCAAATAATATTAAAAATATAAATTGTTATAAACCATTATTGCGATTATAAATTAAGATGTGAGCTTTTCTATCTTTTAAGTTAGATTAAACTGCACATGGTGGGCAACTATATTTTAAAATCGGTTATGAATTTTAGGAGTTCATCCCGGACAAACATCGTGACACGAGATTTATATATATTAACATTTATTAGTAACAGTAAAGACTGATGTCAACTGCCTTATTAATAGTATTAACGCATGTCAAATTTTTACTTTAATAAAAATCACATGCTTATTTTCCTGTGAAATGATAGATTGCTCTGAAGTGGCTGTTTTTGGCGGTGAAAATAATTGTTCAAAATATTGTTGTAGATACCTCAACCTGCGAAACCAAATGAAAATCTAGTGTTTTAAAAGGCGTGGGATCTTAAAACATTATGAAATTTTAGAAAACTGCAAACAACTTAACTACAACCAGTTCACTTAAATACCTGTCAAATATCAAATGGAACAAAGAAATACATTGCAACATAATTTCATTATAACTCGTAACGATCTACACAGAACCGTCCAGAATCCAATTGAAAACGTCTTGTGATTCCAAATGAAAGATTTAAAAACACTGTATGTCTCATTCTAACTTTATCCCGCTGAAATTGTTGAACCGCTGGAGGAGGCCTTCAACGTTCATGTCAAAGAAAATATATAAAAAGACATTACTTAACGTTTAGTTTATCTTTGAAGATTCTCGTAATTATTGTGGAACACTAAAGTAAATAAATTTAGTAAATCTTTGATAGTTGTACTTCGTATCGTTTATAAAATAGGTGTTTTATGCTTTACGCAGAATCGATTGGAAAAAACTAAATTTCCCAAGTAGAAAAATATTGAATCCTTAAATATATCCTATTGTTTCCAATATTTAAGCTTGATTGAGTATAAATTAGTTAACTATTTTATTAGAGTAAACTACTCTATTTTTTATATTATACAAATGTTATATAAAAAATTATATTTAAAAAATTATACAAATGTTAAAGTTATTAGCATATTCATCTTTTAAAAATAAAATCTTATAAATTGATAAAATGCCCTACTATAAAAAGATTAAACGTCTTCCTTATATTTTTCTGGTGTTTTGGATTAGTTTTATCCTTTTGCATAATTAATCCTTGTATGTAAAACGTAACGATTTTTATCCTCAAAACATTAGTTTTTTTTTTACGTATTAAAGATGCACATAAATTATTATTACTACGCAAAGTTAACATTTTTATTATGAATTTTGTTTCCTTTTAGCATACGTCAAACAGTCGTGATTAGACGACATATAAAAGAAATAATCTTTCGGGCTTTTCTGTTTTTTTTTTATCAACAACGTGATAAAACATCGAATGCGTCACAAATTGCGCAATCGGCAGAGATACGTATAATAGTTTTCCCCCCTATTTTTCTGACAGCCCCAGTTACGCATTTATTGGTCATAAAACACAAGCACAACGTAAGCAAGTGATACCGCAAATAATAACGCGATACCACAAATAATACTATACAAAACGCATGTACATTAAAAAAAATGCTGTTTTAATTTTATTTTCAATATAGTTTGCTTTGAGGGCCAAACACATGTCCCAGCGACTTTTTAATTTCATTATCCCTCCCACAAATATGAATTCTCTTTTATCATACATATATAATCAGCCTGTGATAGCCCACTGCTGGACAAACGCCTCCCTTAATACACCCCTATCCATTAGGGGTTTTGGACCGTATCCAACCACGCTGGTCCAATTCGGGTTGGTCGATGGACTTACTTTACATCTGACGCATAGATCATTTTACTTTTCAGACAATTGGGTAGTCGCCCAAATGGGGATTGGTCCTAACCAACTAGGAAACAACAATGAAGATTTGTTGAGTCCCCGCAGGATTCGAAACCACGACCTCCGATTTCTAAAGCACACACTCACACACAGCGGTTATGAAGGCAGTTCTCGTTAACTTCATAGTCAACAAAAACAAAAAAAAACTGTATAAAGACATGTTTCATCGTGTTTGGGCAAAGAGTCATCTTCGTTCCTGTACTGGAAAGACTGCTAGGCGATAGTTGCAAAATCTTTTAGTTATCCTGACCAACGCAACGGTCGTGTAAATTCTCGGTCGATCTTGCAAAGATACTCTAAACCAGCCACGGCCACTAATCATTTGTGTGAGCCAAGACGTCAGTCTTCCCTCGTCCTTTCATTTAGTCTTCAAATATCGGCGGGAAAGCTGCGGAAATATTGCATATCGATCTTCGAAAATCCTTGTTCACTAGGACAATGACATTGTCGATTTATAATATGAAGGCTGTTATTATAACAACTTAAAGTAAGCACATTCGATTCTAACTTTAACAATAATAACTATCCAGACACAAGTTAAGACTTGTTTTTTTTTATGTGTTTATCTTTTAGGAATATAAAAAAAACGTAATTTTATATTGGAGTAGCTTGACTACCTTATTGACGTAGATCAGTTGTAGTTTTTTAAGATTTTCTTAAGAGAAAGTAGCTTATTGTTAATTTTGTTTCGTGAATAGATGAATTTTAAACAACATATATACAGTAAAATAAGCATAAAAAGAAATAGAAAAATCGATGATAAAATGCGGAATAATGTAAATAAAATGACTAATGAAACAACAAAATATAATATAAGCAAAAGTTACAAAATGTAATTTTTGTATCCTTACAAATGTGAACACAAATAAATCAGATAACGAATGGAATATTATCGATTATTAACCTATCAACATCATCTCTAAAAAATACTTTTCAACAATATTGAGCCTATTAATTAATTAAAAGGTGTCCAAAAATTATACCCTACTAAAACGCTTAGCAAATTTCCATTCACCCTCGCGCCCAACGACCGCTGGCACATGACCCCTTTCAGGTTCCTTTCCCATATCAATATCGTCACCACCAACAGGAGCGTAAAGGTGGGGCGGTTCAGGATACGCTGGTCGACAAGTGGCGTGTAATTATTGTGCAATAGTCCACACCACCGAAAATTCGCCGGTTGACGACCTCTGTAATATTACAACGCACACATACACCCGCTCGACACGATACAAGTGTACATACGACACGTAGACGCACACAGGCGCAGCGGCACAGACGCACACATTGCAATTTTTACATGCCGAAAATAGACCGGTCTATGTGTGCGTTCGGTACATTGTATCGAGGGCAAACGGGGTGGCCGTAAATCAACTCTGTCAATTTGACTTTTATTGTCCGCTGGAGATTCTATGGATGTAGTATCTATAGCCGTTTTGTTTGGTAAGCGTTATTCTGATTAATTGTTTGCGATTGTGGGTGATGGTAAATATATTTGGGTAAATAATTGGTTAGTGGTGGTCGGTTGAAGAGTATAAGGAAAACGCGACAAGTCCTGCCAAATGTTTAGATACATTTTTATATGTTCATTAGTACATGTTTACGCTACGTTTTAGTTTATTATATAACTTAAAAGTTGAAATGGGCACTTAGTATTTTTTTGCTTTTAGGCTTTTAGTTGTTATAGTCTAACAACTAAACTTAAAATAATACTAATTTTAAAACTCCAATTACTATATAATAGAATTTATGGAACGCGAGTAAAGTGAGATCATCATCATCATCAACCTGTGTTAGTCCACTGCTGGATATAGCCCTCCACTTATGCACGCCTTATCCTTTAGGGGGTTTTTGGACCGTCCCACCACGCTGGTCCATGCGTGATAGTGGGTGGACCGAGTTTTTACATGCCCATCCGAAGATCAATTCATAACATATTCTTAATTATTTAGATTTTTAATTTACATAATTTCGGGACTTATTTTACAAATAGTCATGTGCACTTGATTACAGTTATCTATCAAGCAGTCGTTATTGAAGAACAGTGATATTGCGAAAATCGTAGATTTATCGTGTTTATTTTATGTTCGATCCGGTGTCAAAGAGCCGTTGAAATAATTAGCGTCACTGCCATCGTCATTGATAAGAAGCTAATGACGGATTCACGGTGTTACATTATTTGCTCGTGTGTTACACGTATTCTTATCATGTCTTTACACAAATACTCGGGCTGAATGAGATCTAGAATCTGAACATGATCATTATCATCGACCTGTGTTAGACCACTGCTGGATCGGCCTCCTCTAGTGCACGCTGGTCCAGTGCGACACACTACTGCTTTGCCGCAGAAGTAGGCACCGGGGCGGTACCTACCCAGACGGTCCCCTGTAAAAGGGACCTACCACCAATAAAAAATCTGTACAACCACATATAATGGTCAAAATAAGTAATACAATTTTTTCAGTTAAAAAGGCGCAGTTATTGTATTTGTCAGTCAGTCGGTCTATAACATATAACATATCACGTTTTAAATGCTTTAAACTGTTGTTTTGATAATGATCTTACCTTGTTTAATGTTGTAAAATGTGAATCGGTACTAGTATAAGATAAACTGTAAAGACAAGATGTCATGAATTTTAATAAATCGACAACATTACGGTAACTAAACGATATCATGGATAATGATTGTGCTGATGATTTTTTTTATTTAATAAAGTTAACTGTTGTTTAGGCTTTCTTTCAGTTCAAACACAATATGAATGTGCCATTTTCTGAGTCAATATATCTTTTTACAAAAACTAATCAAACAAATGTAACTAAAACCCTTTTTCTCATTTTAGAAAGTCAGTTACTAAGAGCGGTTAATTGCAAACGATTTCAAACAAGAACCTATACTAAATTATGACAAATTACGACTATTGAACGCACAGTAAAACCAAACAAATATATATAATCATTGTTATCAACAAATGAGTTGATTATCACTAGCGATTATCACGTAGGCGTCGGCAAACGTTACCAGGACAGCATGACTTCCAGCTAGTAACAACCTACCCCTCTCTCGCCCCACACCGCTCTCATCCGGGGGGCAGGGTAGCTCCTGCCATAGGGAATTTTCCTAAGAGGAGAAAAAACCGCCCAAAACACGCCGGTCACCGACCCCACAAGGTCGCACAGGCAAGGTCGACGGCCGACGGGTTCGACGACCGTCCCGTTCAAAACAGTAGATTTTTGGCTCCGCGCAATTGTTGCGTTCATTTGGTCGTGCGATCGTTTGCGTAAGATCCTCCGCGCTTGATGTCTCAATTGTGGTTTTATGTGTTTGTCCGTGTTGTATGTGTGTGGTATTTTGTTGTGAACAGTTCAAACTTATGGTTCACTAGCGACCGGACTAGCACGGGTTATTTAATATTATTGTAGGAATAATAAATAAATATTTAAATGAGTTTTAATGTGTTTTATGACTAGCTTTTGCACAGTTTGAGTTGGTTTGAGTAGAAATTTATTAGGATTTAATAGCCTATGTTTTTCAGTGATATTGTACTTTAAAAATTGCAAAAGAATTGAAGTGGGTTTAGTAGTTTTGATGTCTTTTCATTGCATACGTTAATATCTTTTTTGTTTATAATATTAGTGGGAGGATAATGACCAGTCATGTCCTTTGCACGTTTTGAATATTTTGGATTGTTAATATCGCTTTTATTATATTATTTCAGTATATATTTAATAAAAATCCAGAAACGACACTATAAAGTTTCGATTCGAAACTACGACCTCCGGTTTTATAAAGCAAGGGCCAATACCGTTGGGCCACGGAGGCGGGACTTTTTTAAATACTATAAGTATTTATATAGACTGCCTCCGTAGCCAAGTGGTGTGGGTGTGAGCTTTAAAAGCCGGAGGTCGTGGGTTCAAATCCTGCGGAGACGCACGAAGTTTTCAATGTTGTTTCCCAAATTGCCCTGATCAACTAGGGTTAGGGCTATTTGGGCCGATCACCCAATTGTCTGAAAAGTAAGATGATCCATGCGTCGGATGAGCATGTAAAAAGTCGGTTTACCCAACAACCCACATTGGACCAGCGTGGTGGGTTACGGTCCAAAACCCCCTAATAGATAGGGGTGTATTAGGAGAGGTCCATGTCCAGCAGTGGACTAACACAGGCTGATGAAGAAGTGTTTATAAAAAAAGTGTTAAACATATAATTTTAATTGTATGATATAATGTTACGACAATGTTGCCATAGTGTTATCGGCATGTCATATTTTTAATAAAAAAATATGTTTATCGTTAAATTGGTATCACTGTGGGAATGGTTTGTTTAAATTTAATTATCAATGGCACAGTTTTGAAACCAAACTAATGGGTACACTAACTCGGATACATATGAAACTCACGTATAATATAACCTTTTTGACTGTACCATAAAAATAATGAAGTGATTAAACAATAATTAATAAAAAAGCAATAGTTTTGACTTATAAAATACTACGTTTACGATATTATTAAACTGGACTAAAGTATTGAGATTAAAATCTTTATCACCATTAGTTGTTTACGTAGAAAATAATTTTTATCGTTTGTTTTCAAGTCTATTAGATTATAGCAAATGACTAACTTCCTCCCACTATTTCAACCACGTGAAATGCTTTGGGTTCACGCTATCTTCGACCAGTGATTTCGGTTACGTGTAAGTCGAATAATTTTTTACAAAAGTCAAAACCAAAAATACCTTATTATTTATTTTTAAGTCAGCTTTTTACGGATTTTTCGGCTTAATTCAATATAATTTATACCCGACGTTTCGGACTCTCCAGCGTCCGTGATCCCGAACATTAAATATAAAGTAAACGTAAAAAGTCAAGTGGATTTAAAATGTACAATAATCGTGAAAATAAATTCAATTATAATATATGTTAATTAAACATAGACGTGTCACACCAGTTTATTAATTCTGAATAATGCTTTCACCGGTTAGGAATGGGACACTTTTAAGTTTAAAACCCATCAATCATTTATAAGTATAAAAGTGACATATATCATTCATTCTTCATCAATACCTTATGCAATAGAATGACGTCATGAAAGATTTAATTTAACACGAATAATTGCGGTTATTACTAGTAAAATTATTCTAGTATATCCAGTCGGATGGTATCAATGTTAAAAAAAATGTTTATCCATGAATGAAAAGAATTCCACGCGAAATTGGACTGAAAAGCCAACGACCTCTGTTGCCGGGGGGAGATATTAAATATCGCGATACTTTTTTTTATCACGCGTCCCATTTCAACGGGGAAGCTGCGATACGCCGGTTCCGGATTAGTTTGTGTCAAAACATAGATATCATGAATAATACAGTTTTACTCGTTTCTATAGCGTTTAGTTAGTTTAGGATTATATCAAATCTAATAATTTACAGATTTTTCGCTTTAGTTATATATATTTATTTCCGACGTTTCGGAGTCTTTCCAGCAGCCATGATCACGGGCGGACTAAGCTGGTATATGTCTGTATCTCAAAGTTTTTGAAATAACCGTCAGAGTTTTTGTTTAAAACTGACATATCTTCCCGTTTTCTTAATTTTGAACATTGGCATTGTACATTACATTGTAGTTTTTATATTTTTGGGTTTATTTTTTAAAATTATCGGATGCCATGAAGGTGGCAAAGACCAACCGTCTTCCTATTAAACTTTGAATAGTATAAATTTATTATAAATTATTATTTATCGATGAAAATAAATGATTAGTTTAAAATTATTCAAAATTAAACCCGAGATGTCACAAACACCTTTAAAGTTTCACAGACACTGGAACATTCATCGTGTATTCGCGTAAGCAACAGATACCTATACACTTTTTGCGTGTTACTTAAATACTTTAATGATTTTCTTTATGGGTTAGAGTGATGACACAAGCAGAGCCTTTACCTGATGATAAGTGACACGCGCTGCATTATAGAATCGCAGCGTAGACTGCTCACCTGCCTGAGACATGGATGTTGTCTCGTTTAACTAATAATTACGATGTAGAATAATGTTAATGTTTGCACTCCACCGATGACAAAGACTTGGCCCAGACATAGTACTCTCTCCTAGACTAGTCCTCCTGTTTGGATGACCCACCTACCTTTATGTTTGTGTTTAGTGTATTTTTACCTATATAAATAATTCTCATAGAATTCTTACAACATTACAAAGAAATGTGTCTTATAATTGAATGTTTGATTCTTTTAAAAGATGACATAAAGAAAGTTTTTTTACTGGTCCTTTCTGGCCTACTCCGTTGTAACGTTTTTGACAATCAATAAACAGGTGTACTACTGAATAAATATATTTGTATTTAAATTTCAATATATAGTAGAAACAATATGTTTGCTACTTTAATGAAAGTATATAATAAATAAAAGCGATGATATTTGTATTGAAATTAAGTTGATTTGAAACGCTTCTGACGACGTTTTTTTGCAAACGAACGTCATTAATAATTTTATAGATGTTTCTAATATTTCATGCATGTAAGCCGTTTAGTAGAATATGTTTTCAGTGCACAAAAGTTTTATATTTAATAAAACTGATTTGGATATTATTTTATTGGATTACAGTACAATGGCAGCAATGGCAGCCAACGGCAGCTTTTCATAAACTTTAATGAGTGGTAATTTTGTTAAATTTTATGCTTGATTTTACACATTAAATAATGAAATAGTTTATTCTATACTATAATATTTAAATTAATGAACTTTCGTCGGAATAAAAGTATAAACAGTTAATCGAATTTTAATAATTTATTTTGAATAAATTTATTTCTATCGACGTTCAAAGGTTATTTACAATCTGATTATTATACTTTTCGGTTAACTACCAAACAGTTACCGTTATAAATGAGTCATTTTGTTACGAACAATGCTCCGGACGACGGGTTAGATCACCGAATTTGAATTTCATATCGAGTATTTTTAAATACAATTAGAGTTTGATTAAAATTCATTGAAACTAACGAAAAATGTAAATGAACGTCTTGAGTAATTCGAATTGAATAGTTTTATAACAATTTTACCTAGAGCTGCTTCAAGTGCGCATTTATTACAATGTTAATTTTGTTGCATAAGATAATAATAATAATGTCCTTCAAGTCGATTACGACTACGGCGGCCGACCAGTATTAGAGATCACTCAACTGCGCAGGAGATATTATAGTGCACAAGTGTAGGCGCAGATCCAGGTACACCCCTTTGTCCTTTATGCTCTCAAAGCCCGATGGCACGGCCGGTGGCGCTGGACCGATTTTTTACATGAGTATCCGACGCATATCATCTTATTTTACAAGCAATCGGATGATCAGCCCGCATTGCCCTAACCACCTAGGAAACAATAAAGTTGTTTCCCCGCAGGATTTGGACCCACGCCTCCCGTATCTAAAGCGCAAGCCCCACTATGCTACCCACCGTAGCACAGTGGGGCTTGCGCTTCAAGTTGCATGAGATGCTGGAAAAATACACAACTTCTATTTCTCTGGCTATGCTTTAGAATAACAATTAAACTTAACTAGATTAACTACTGAACTACTTGCTAACCCGTGCTACTTAGTCTATGCAGTTCAACTTGCAGCTCTGATCTTTCAGATTTAAGGATGACATATATAAATTTATTTTATTATTTTTACGAGATGGTGCGCACGATCTAGTCCACGTAGTAATATGTAAACAACAAATCTATATTAATTAATAACATTACATAATCTATGAGCTGTAATGCTATAATCTATACACTGACAATAACTTATTTAAAGCGATTGTATTTAAAAAAATCAAATACAAAAGCAAGGTGTACACCTAGCCTGCGAGAATTCTCCCATTGGGGGACAGGGGATGATCTCGTTTACCCTGTAATTATTTTAGCTTTTCAGTTTCCCAACTCAATACTGTTCACAAACTACTGCTGGAGCCGGAAAAATCAACGCTATAGTATATCCTTAGTTACACCTCTCTTAATAATAAACGTATTATGTGGAGGTCCCTTCTTACAGGGTCCGCCTGGGACGGTGCATATTTCTGCCGCAAAGCAGTAGTGTGAAAGCACTACTGTGCCCCGGTTTGAAGGGCACCGTAGCCAGCGTTTTTACTGTGTTAACGAGACTTAGCATCCTATGTCTTACGGTAGGCAGCGCGTTGATACCACTGGTATTGCCAATGTTCATGGGTCGGTGACCAGCCTCCACCAGGTGGCTTGACTGCTCGTCTGCATTTGTAGCCAATTGAAAAAATATTTAATAATGTTACTTCAATGTTCGTCATACTTATTATCTCGCAAATGCTACGCTCCAACCTACCTTGTATATTATTACGAATGATGAACTGTAGGTTATTTTCCTTTTTTTTTTAGTCCACTGCTGGACATAGGCCTCTCCTAATACACCCCTTTCCATTAAGAGGGGGGGGAGGGGTGGACCCTATCCCACCACGCTGGTCCAATGCGGGTTGGTGGGTGAACCGACTTACTTTTCAGACACTCGGGTGATCGGCCCAAATTGTCCTAACCAACTAGGAAACAACAATGAAAATTTGTTGAGTCCCCGCAGGATTCGAACCCACGAACACCGGTTTCTAAAGCACACGCCCATACCACTACGCTACGGAAGCAGTTTTATTTATTTTCTTGTATGAAGTATAATACGATGAAGTTTCTTCAAAATGTGTTGATTTTCAAGTTATGAACAGTGTTTTTATTATTATTAAATGACCACCAACCTTACCTACTCCCTCTTTGACTCAAATGTTCAGATGAATTTGGAATTAAATAGTTCCTGCGGTCCCTAAAGTTGATGTAACTTTAAAAAGTAGCCATTTCAAGTTACTAAATTACTATTTAAAACAAACAAAAATATACCCAAGGTAAAATCACTACATAGTATAAAACAAATCCGCTTTCTCTGTCCCTATATCTCTGTGTATGCTTAAAATTTTAAGCTACGTAACGGATTTTGATGCGGTTTTTTAAATAAATAGAATGATTAAAGAGGAAGGTTATTATGTGTAATTCATACATAATATTGTAGAGAAACGATTATATATGTTTTCATACAGTTTACAGATATTATAGAGTATTGCACCCGAGCTAAGCCGGGGCTGGTCGCTAGTATTTTATAAATCTAATAACTTAAGATATGATTGAACTTTTAAACGAAAACGTATTAGCCATAGAAATATAAAAAAATTAAAAATGGCCTTTCTTTGTAATAAAGGTTCCAAAGAATGAACCTTTGATGCTCCCAAATTTTATTTCGCTATTTAGTTAGTTTTTACAATGAAATAATGAATTTAATTTCGAATAGTTCAATGAACGCGATCCGAGCGTTAACATCATACATATTAGTATATTATTTGATTGGGAGTATGCGTAAAGTTATTCCAGTGTGTTTTCTTATTAAAATATGTTTTCTATAACAATTGCAATCAGATGTTTTATTTTAACTATTCTTCAAGTCAATAATGTACCAAAATTTTACAAAACCTTGACTGGTTTTCGACGGTATAACAACTGTTGAAACAATAAACGTTGATTAACATGTGGTATTGAACCAATAGGGCTTTAGCATGATCATCATCATCATAAACAGCCTTCAGCAGTCCGTTGCTGGATAGGCCTTTTGATAAACGCCATTAAAAGGAGCTGCTTAGAATTGCCACGCTGAGCAGGCGGATTGGCAATTGACTAATTGCACTTGTACTGCGGATTTCATACTGCCACTGTAAGGCAGATCCGCCGTCTTGCTAAGGACGATACCGTCAATATAATTTGGCATTAAGCGTTGTTAGATGTATGAAATTACTAAGTACTACGTACAACAATACGTACGTTTGTTGCTTCCATGGTTACATGTATGTCATGTGCGAGAAGGTTTTTTCTTAACAATTAAAGTTTATTTATATATTGTATCAATGGTTCGACTCCATTCGAAAGTATTTTAAAAATCTAGCAATCTCAACTTAAATATTAATGGATGCAATAGATTTTGTTATTGGGTTATGTTCCTGAAACATTAAAAAAAAGTTACAATCATATAAACGCAATAGATAAAACAATATTTACCATAAAAACTATATATCACTGTACTTTATTGAATGATATATTATTATAAATATTTGTGATATATATTTCGTGATATATTATCATAAATATTTAGTGACAAGATGTGATTCAACAAATGTATAGAATGTTACATGACGTGTTGATTTACAGAGTTCAATATCACCACGATGCCAGGGGTGAAAGTCCCTTTTCAGGGTTTCATGAACTACGCGACCTCGGGCTACGACTTCCGCTTCGCTACGAAGTAGAAAGTTACATGAAACCAGCCAGCTTTATATATAATTAACGTAGTTTACATACGAAACAATTATACTTTAATATAATTACTTGGTATATGGTAAATGGCAATTCCGCTAAACTAATGGTAAATGTTGCCTTTTGACGATAAAAAAATTGTTATTTAAATTAAAAAAAAATACTTTTAATTTTTTTTTAATTCAGAAAAATAGTCTTTGTATATTAATATTATGTACCATATTACTATTTCTGCCTTTTTTGTAATGATTCTGTTTTTTCGTCAGTGGATTTTTTTAAAACGGAGAAAAATTATATTCTTGGCTAAAATAGTAGTAATATTTCTCATTAAAGATGCATTATTGAGAAGTTTTTTATTTTCCCTATTTCTGTTTAAGCAGTAATGAAAGAACACTTTTGATTAGCAAAAAAGGTATTTTTAAGGCCTTTGTACTATTTTTCTGTACAAGAAGTTTAAGTAAATAAATAAAAAAATGAATGAATAAGTAAGAAATGCTATGGAAGTGCGGTACTTTACACTTTTATAGCAATCTTTAAGTAAAATAGAAATTATTCTATTTCAAACTTTCACCGATGTATATTACCGGTCTATCGTTATTCGCCCTTGATTTAAAAACCGGAAGTCGTGGGTTCGAACCCCGCGGGGAAACACCTTTGTGTTATCGATGTTTTCTGGTTGGTCATGACAATATGGCTCGATCACCCTGTTTTCTAATTGTCTGAAATTCTTTCGAATTTACTGAAAAGTAAGATGATCCACGCGTACGATGGGCATATAAAAAATCGGTCCACCCACCAACCCGCATTGTACCAGCGTGTTAGGACACGGTCCATAAACCCGTAATGGAGAAGGCGTGCATTAGGGGAGGCCAATTTCCAGCTGTGGTATGATATTACCGGATCGGATCGTTAAAGACATATATTTTTAAATATCCATAAAGCCACTCGATTTACTTTTTCTATGTAAAATCAATGAGGTTAAAACCGTCATCGATAGAAATAGACATAGTGAGGAAGTATAAGCAATAGGCCATCGTAGAAACACAAAAATATCACTTCTAATTCGGGATTGAAGCAAGGTTTGTTTCATATAAACCCAGGTCGCTGACTCAGCATCTGTACAGCTGGACGGTATGTAGGTTAAGGGTGGTTTTATTGTTAAGGGGAATATTATATTGGCAATTCGTTTACTCTGATATCCATGGATTTTGTGTTATAATCATTTTAATGTTTGTAGCTTGTTTGTATGTTGTCAGATAGCTCTTTTGACATCAGTTTCCGGTGTTTGAAACATTTTTTTAAGTTCAATTTTAGTAAATTATTCGACGTTTAACGCTATAAAATATTACTTCAACTTTGCAAAATCTATTAACCTTACAGCCTTTTTTAAGTATCACACATCAAATGAACATCATCAGCCTGTTTTTAGTCCACTCTAGGACATAGAACTCCAGCAACATCACTATCCATTACGGTTTGGAACGTATCCTCCACGCTGTAAATGCGGTTCGGTGGGTGGACCGACTTTACATGCCATCCGACGCATGGATTATGTTACTTTTCAGACAATGGTGATCGCCCAAACTTGCCTAATCAACTAAGTACAACAATACAATATTTTGCGTCCCCCAGTTCGAACTCGACCTCCGGCTTTAAAGCACACCCATATCACTGGCTAGAGGCAGTCAAGTTAGTAAAACTATACGTGCATGTATTCAAATTTTATAATCCCAGTCAAATTTATCACGTAATACTATTGTACTTATTACATTGAATAGCAATAACTCCTAAAGAGATATCTATAAAGCAGGCGTTCGCCTTAATAAGTAAGGTGCGATTTCGCGGAGGACATTGAACTTTAAAAAAATTATGCCACAGCCGTGGATTGAACCCGGAACGTCGGAGTGAAAACTAGGTCTATTTACACAATTAAAAGTGGTGTTGTACGCTCCATAGAGTTCCATGGCAACAATACACGAAACGACTGAATAGTGATTGTCCATTCTATTATGGACTTTAAATATGTTACTAAGAATGATAATCGCTTGAAGTGTTGTATTTGTCGTTACAATAGGTTAAATAAACTTTATTTAATTTAATTTTATATAATTATTACCACAGCCAATTACGTATGGCGTTTTATTACTCGATTGTCATTTAGTGATTGACAGCTTGTTGACATTTAGAGCGCTAAATAAATTGCACAAATTTGTAACCTGGCATGATTGTTTCAAGGTCTCTTTTTATAAAGGGGCCTCTGGGGACACCACTGTGCCTCTATTTGCCGCAAATCAGTAGTGTTTAAACACTTCAGTCTTCCGGTGTGAAGGGCCATAACCATAATAGCCATCGTAATAACTTGAAAATGTCAAAGTTTTTTTTGTACTATAATAATAGATGCCGTAATTATTTCTTATATTATTTCTTATATTATTTCTTGTTTATGTACAGATATACCAACTTAGACTGCCCGAGATCATGCTGGAAAAGGTCCGAAACGTCGGGAATAAATACTGAAAACTGACGCAAAAATCCGTAAAATAGTGGATTCGATATGTATAGATGCCGATTCAATTTGGACAAATTTTTTAAGAAACAAAGCATCCCAATTTCCATAAGTTACAAATTGCGAATGTCATAATATATAAAGTAAAATTTGTACTTATTAAAACCTAAGATATATCAAAAAACGCTGAAGAACCTAAGAATAAAGACTTTTTATTTCTTCCGAGTATTCGAAGGAATGCTTACCCAATTCCCAGGCGTTGTCTTAAACGATTTTGAAATACGGAACACATCACACCGCCGACTATATGAATGACATCACCCCAACATTGGGTTAAAGAACTGGCAGCCCACAAAAGTTACGATGACCGTGCGCCGTGCCCAATTTAGCCTTCCTACGAGCAATCGATTTTTGTACACGCAAATATATTTAGCGAGCGATCGGTCATAACGAGATGTCAATATCGATATGTCGGATGTTTGCACTGGCCGGTTTGAATGGTGTCGAGGAAAAATTCAACTGTCAAGTGAAGCGCGCGAATTTGACGGGAAATCAGTAAACGTCAAATTTATAAGGAAAGTATAGTGTGAAATTTAAGTTTTAAATGTAGTTGTAATTTTAATTGATCTGCCTTTTAGCTAATGAACTAAAAGATGCGTACTGAAAGTTTCGTGGTCGTGGTTTTAGTTCTTGCTACTCTTTGCTAGCTAATTCTGAAAGGTATTTAAGGCATGTGTCGGATGTTCGGTTAAAAAGGTTTCGGTTGTCATGACCGTCTAACTCTGTTTTTACCTGTGATAAGTATATATAAAATTAAGTACAGTTGTCTTACAATATGTGTATACTGTTTGTTAACATCAGTTATTGATTCCGGCTAGGGAGAATAATAAAGATTATGATAGGTTTGTTCAAATTATCCTTAGGTTAACATAGTATTTCATTCTTTCAAGACCTCTTCTTGCTGCGGCAAAGGTTTAATCTTAATTCGTATAAAAAATATGTTCTCTCAGTAATCATAATCATATACATCTCTTAGTAATTGGATACGTAAAAAGATAAACCCAATAGGTATAAGACTGATCTCTAAAATGAGATATTTGCCCCAAATAAAAACAAAAAATAAAAAGAAAGAGATTAGTTTTACGCGTGCGTTGTTTTATAAGCAACATAGACTCTAATAAGTCGAAATAAAATAAGCTAATAAGTGACTTATTTTAACTACAATAATTTGTCCTATGTGTCCAACAATTAAACCAACATTTAACCTTCATAAAAATTTTGGCGGGACGATGTTTTAGATCAATTACTGAATTATGACACATTAGCGTTTTTGCGCGCGCTCGTACGCGGCACATTCGCGGGCGGCGCGCGGTCGTCGCACTCGGGAAAGCGGGCGGAAACATGTGGAAAGCGCGCGGAACTCGCGCCGCGTGACGTCACCGCGCGTTAGGTAACCGCGTGTTCGATATACGAATGTGGAAGAGTTTTCGGTGTTTTTTTATCTGTGTGTTTTTTGGGTGTGTAACGAGTCTATATTTCATTTGTGTTTTGCTCTTTTAATTGTGACAAAATCACTGAAAAAAAAATCATTCATTCTTCATTCATATATTGGCTCCGGCCTTAGCCAGCGTCAAGTAATATTTTTTTTAAATACTCATTTAGTTATCTATTTTACATTTCGTTGCGCCATTTTGTTTTTAATTCTAGTGAATCACTTTAGTAAGTGATTTTTCTTGTTAATAAAAAATAAAAAAAAGATACAAATATATTTGTTTTCGTAGATTCAAAATGCCATTTTCTATTAGTGTACTATTTTAATTGTATCTTTATCTTCTTGGAATCATCATCATCAGCCTGATATGCCAGTCCACTGCTGGACATAGGCCTCGCCTAATACACGCCTTCTCCATTAGGGGGTTTTTTCTTGTTCTTCTAGATATGTTTGTTTAAATTGTGAAAAAAGGAGCAATGTTGAACGGTGGAAGTATTCTACCGAAAAAAAATTATGTGATATCCTGTTCTATGTTTTTCTTTTATGTGTGTACTTGACTAGGTTATTTGTGTTTTATGGATATATTTAAATTTCAGGGAGAAAAACAACTATTTATGATAATACGACTATTATGATAAACGTTATTTGGACAAATAAGTTGCATATAATAACGCTGCTGGTAAAATATTGAATCGTTTTATTCAAAAACATGATTTGTACCTTATTTTTTTATTGATTTTAGGGATGAGCAAAGCAGCAAAATAATAAACAAGTAATAAACTCTGCCTATAAGTAACATACCGTAAGACGCGAAAAATTCTTTCACTGCCAAATAGGATCGTACGACGTCTTTACCTAATAATTACGCTTGCTACAGCACCCTTTAAACCGGAACACAGTTTTAGTGACAGTGTAAAAAGGGCTGCTAGCCAACCATCGCAGGGTTTGAACCGACGACCTTAAAAGCGAACTGCTATACACCAAGACCACATAAACACAGCTGTCATATTTCTAGTACAAGCGATCTCTTCGACGCCCTACAAAATATAGTCGGGTAGCAACGACGTACCATCGGCATCCCACACGGGGTCAACGAAACGGTTTAGCACAATTAGGCGTTAACTGAAACACTGAAACTGTACGTTGCCCCCAACTGTAACCGCCAAATGTTACGATCGAAATTGACCTGAAATCTATAGCTTTATAGCGCTATAAAGACTATATTCGCTTGGACGTATTTTTTATGCGAATCCGCTGTGAGCGATTCGAGATGGACATGATTGTGACCTAATAACTTAGTTTTAGTGTCGGCTGGATGGTTCATCGCGACGAAATGGTGGTTTTATGAATGTTTGGAAACAAAGAATATATTTTTATTTATTTAGTCGATGAATATGCACTATCTGCTAAACTGCGAAACAGTTTTTTTCGGTCATATGTTATATTGTTATACATGTATTATCTATAAGGGGTTGTGTATAATTAATTTGAAAAATTACTAAAAAAATTGAATTAGTATGAGAATAATACTTTTATACAGAAAATAAATTATCTACGAATAGGTAATATGGAATGGTATATGACAATTGAATATATTTATTGTGGAAAGTTAAATAGAAGTGTAGATAAGTGACAGATAAAACAATTTTCCATACGCCTAAAATAGTTAAAATAAATCAATTTGAAGACTACTAACGTAAGAAATGTAAAATAAAAATAGATGTGACGTCACTTAAAACATAACATTTCATTATCCACTGCCATTCATACACGATTCAAAAGAGTGATCATCGTGACCGTGATCACATGTACAGAGATGTATGAAAAAAGTTATAACTGACACATACATACATACATATAGAATACATATACATGTGGAAACATAATTTTTTGTTACTTTTCACCGTCAATCATTTAAAGTTAACACAATTCACTCGTATTGTTTATTAGTCGAGACAAACGTGCCGTGTGAAGATGAAAGTGAGAATTTGTCCACTAAAACCGTCCGACGTCGGTGTCCGGCCTTGACGTCGTATTCGTGGGCCCAAGATTGTTTATTCACCGCCCGTACGGAACAGGGACTGGTGTGGAGTGTGCGTTAGTCTAAAAACATTTAGCTAATATTAAAAACTACATTAAATGTAGTTAGATTTGGATAACGCCTGGAAGGTACTTAAAATATGTTTTATTATAAATTTCGGTCGGTTCGGTAAAAAACTGCCTCCTTGACAGTGCGTGTGGTTTAAAAATCGGAGATCGTGGGTTCGAATCCTGCGTGGACGGAACAAATTTTTATTGTTGTTTCCTAGTTGGTTATGGTTTAGTACGGCATTTTGGGCCGATCATCCAATTATCTGAATTTTTACATGATCCATGCGTCGGATGGGCATGTAAAAAGACGGTCCACCCACGGATTTGACCAGCGTGGTGGCATACGGTCCAGAAATACCCTAATAGAGGCAACAGGGGAGGCCTATGACCAGAAGTGGACTAAAACAGGCTGATGATGATGATGAATGATGAATTTAAACTCGGCATAACATCTAATTTGACTGGTAGACAATGCCCTTGGCATTAAGTCCATTTTTGTAGTATTTTTGCAAGAAGTTTAAATAAATTAATATCTTAATCGAGTGATTAACGACACAGAGACAAAGGATTACGAGTATGAGGAAAAAATATGATATTATCTTATAGTGGCAAAAGATATTAATGATTACAACACAACCACCACTGGTTGGTACCACTACAATGCCTATTTCTGTCGCAAAGCAGTAGTGTGAAAACACTGCTGTGTTCGGATTTGAAGGGCTCCGTAGTCAGCTTATTTACTGGGTAAACGAGACTTAACAATATGTCTCACGTTAAGCAGCGCGTTGGTGATACCACTAGTATTGCCAATATCTATGGTGTGTATGGTCGGTGACCACTTCCCATCAGGTAGCGCGAGTGCTAGTCTGCATGCGTAGGCAATAAAAAAACACAAAAATGTTTTGCACCTGCCTCCTTAACCTGCGATTATGAATAATCGTATGATGTTAATAAAATAAATAAAAACGTGGTAAAAATTCGCTTAGCATTGTTAGTTAAACATATAGTTAAAAAAGTGAAATGGCCCAAAGTTTAAGCAACAATTAATGTTGATAATATCCTCCACGTCGATTCCGACTATGGCGCCCGATCTAAATTAGAGATCAGCCAACTGCGTAGGAGATATTATAGCGCACAAATGTAAGCCCAAATATATATCCACTTCCTCTTCCTTCACTCTCATAGTCCACTAGGACGGATGAACCGACACGGCTGAAGAGAGGTCAGGCAAAGGAACGACTTTTTATTTGCCCATTCGAAGCATGGATCATCTTACTTTACAGACCATCAAGATATCAGCCTGATTGCTTTAACCAACTAGGAAACAACCATGAAAATTTGTTGAGTCCGTGCAGGATTCGATTCCACGACTTACAGTTTCTAAAGTATAAGGGTACGGAGGCTGTTACAATTAACATTACGCGTTTACTAAAGAAAACAAATACATATCTGTAAAATATGCATGAACACTTGTTATTTATGTTATGAAAATTTATTGCATGATATTTTTTTATTATATATATGATATGCGCATTGAATAACAATTGATGTCTTGTACAATTTCTTCTATTTCTTTATTTTATGTTTAACCGATCAATGGTACTGAAAGATAAAAAAATATTAGAACGAATGGCGTCTCCACATATTTAGTATCGTGCCCTTGAGAGCGGACGCGTTGCGGCAGGTCGAGAGCGCAAGCTGCCCATACAGTTATGGCCCAAGAATCTCACTTGCATTCGTAGTATGCGACCGCGACCACCGATACCTCCCCACGCGTCTGATCTCCTGGTACAGATAATTATATTATGTACGGATAGTGTTCAAACACTACGTATTCACATTATCCTTTTAAAAGTCAATCATTTCATGTTTTACAAGCGTAGTATGCGATCGCGACCACCGATACCTCCCCACGCGTCTGATCTCCTGGTACATATAATTACATTGTGTACGAATAATGTCCAAACACTACGTTTTCATATAATCCTTTTCAAAGTCAATAATTTCATGTTTAACAAGCGTAGAATGTGACCGGACCATTGATACCTCCCCATACGTCTGATCTCCTGGTCCTGATAATCACATAATGAACTAATAATGTTCAAAAACTACGTTTTCATGTTTTACTAGTTTAAAATTGATAGTAATGGAAGGATACTTTAGAGAATAAAAAATTGTAAAAGTTATCATCAACCATTTGAGGTTGGACTTTAACCTCGAATAACTTTTAAACTAATAAACTTGGCGAAAAATCATTATAGACCTTTTTTGTAGATCGTCAAATTTCCTACAAGAATATCTATTTATTTTTAATAGACATTCATTAGTTCGAGTGCATCAAAAATCCAAACAAAAAAAATCTTATGTTATTTAAATGGGAAATCAAAAATTACAACAAGTCACCTCTTAATATTAATATTAAGGGCTGAAACTTTACCAGTTCTTTTTTTCGTCATCTTGAACGATATTTTCGTAGTGGCTAAGAAAAAAACAAATTAAACGTTTTTTTGGCCCACCCTAATATGTTATATAAGTTATTGAACATAGTAAATTTAAGTATAAAAGTAAATAATTAATACTCATTCTAAAACTTGGTAAACAAACTATGCAAAACATAAGATATGATTCTTTTTATACAGAAATGAAATTGTGTTTTTTATAATAAGCCAAAATATGTTCGAATTGTTAACAGTTTCAATTGTTTACTTAAGTATCAATACTCATTTACTCTTGCTGGGGCCATAAGGTTTTAAAGATGATGAAGTATCAATATTTAGACTCGATCATTTTAAAAAGCAAGCTTTATAATAAACCTTTACATTTAAACAAAAACATGCTTATAAAAGGAAATTTCTCTCATAATTTGGTTGGCGGTTTTTTTCTTCTGGCCACTGTCTGAAAGGTCGTTGTTATGTATATTCGTCCATCAGTATAAATGTGTTAATATTTATTAGCGAGGGCATATTTTTCTCAGCGTCCGAACGATTGCATCAGTTGTGGCCTTCAACGGCGATCTCGGTCATTCACTTTAGCAGGAAAATGTCGATCAGCACAATATTTACGAGTAATTTGTTTTACAATAAAAATTACACAAGGTACGTCACGTACGCTGTAAGGGTCACCCAACTAAAATGGACTTTAGTCAAAGTAATGATTATAATATAAATATTTGATATTACTCTAAGAAGAGGACAGCAAATATCTTGCTCGATGATTAAGATTGGTCAGTTATTAATTTGAGATAATTTAAATATTATTATGGTCCTCAGATTAAAGCGTAGCGTAGCGATTAAGCGTAGTAAGTACCAGACTCTTTGTTTGAATCTGGTATCAGTACTTACGTTTGAAAGCCTAACCAGAGTTTTCCGGCAAAATTATCTTAACATACATACTATCTATTGAGTAAAAAGTCTTTTAACGGATTATATCGCATTTATTTTATATTAGGTTTATTTAATTTTTCCCAATGGAATAAAACGCGATGAAATCCGTTAAAAGTTCTTTTATTCAAAATGTTTAATTTTCCCGAAATAATATTAATTATACATACTTTATAGCAATATTTTAATGAACTACATCATCATCATATCTATCTTATAGGTGACAGAATCACTGAAGCAAGATGGAGAAGCGTCTTATAGACTTGAAATTGATAAAAGAAACTCTACAATCTAAGTGGTACATTTGTGAAAACTTAGATCACATTAACCCTTTTTGATATTAGATGTCAATCGCTAAGTAACAGTAGACTGATGGCACCATTATACGTACGATGCCGCCTTCGTGATATAATTAACTTAATTATAAACTCCAAACGAAAACTACATAGATACAAATAGCTAATCTACAATAAATCTTATTTTTATGTCAATACAAGCTGTATTACAGTAAAAGAAAGGAGAAAGGAAAATGTATATAAATAGCTTAGATAAAATTCTTGTTATATCGTCATCCTGTGTTAGCCAACTGCTAGATGTAGGCCTCCCCTACTGCACGTCGAATTTTTACATGCTGATTCGTCGCATGGTACATCTTACTTTTCAGACCATAGGGTGATAGGCCCAAATTGCTCATTGCTCAAAAATTTATTGATTCCCCGCAGGATTCAGGATTCAGGAACCCACGACCTCCGGTTTCTAAAGCACACACCCCTACCACTAGGCTGCGGAGGCAGTTGAGCCAGACTTGTTTAGCAAAGATAATTTGAAGCGTCACATAGAAGAACAGACGATAAGCTTAGGCCTGCATACAATGTATATTCTTGCTATATTTTTTCATTAATCTTAGTATGCTGTAAATATAAAACTCTTGAATAGTAAACTTGTATTTAGAATTGTTTATCTCCTAAATACTATGATGAAAACGAATGGAAATTTATAAACTAACGTAGTTATTGGCCGATTGGGTTCTTGTCGTCAACGTGGTGACAATTTACCAATACAATATGATTAGTATACTTTCAGGCTAGTGCATTTAGATTTATAACAACCGTTACGTATATAAGCCAACGGGAAACAGATAGTTTAACTTATTCGTACCAAAATTCAACAAATTCGAAAATATCCAGTGCAGCATTTGTAGAGGACCGAGTGAGAGTGTACTACCATGGTGTTTTTATTTAATGCAAAATAGTTATACGAGAACTCTACTTTGTTCTGGTCAGAAGAGCACCGTAGTTAGACTAAAACTATGTAAAAGAGACTTAATATTTAATACTTTAGGCCGGCGGATGGAACCGTAACGTCATCATCATCATCACGATCAGCCTATGTTAATTCACTGCTGAACATAGGCCTCCCTTCCAATCTTCGGCTATTCTCATCCAGCCCACACCGGCCACTTTGCGAATGTCGTCACTCCATCTTTCCGCAGGGCTGCCTTTTTTATCGAGTATCGGTCCCAATCCAGAACTTTCCGACTCCAGCGGTCGTCAGTTCTGAGTAGGTAGCCTTATCCGTAACAATTACTATCGGCAGATGGTCCCGCTTAATTCTTCATTTCATTCAATTAAAAAGATTTATAATTTACTTTAAGACTGGAATGTATCGTAAGTATCGATCGTACAATATGCGTTGTTTAAATATCAATACGTATTCGTGTTAATAAAAGAAACAAAACGGTAGGTATTCATTTAAAAATTCCACATAAATAAACAGGGATCCGATCGATTCTTAATAAGTATATAATGTACTAGCATTTTCTGCGTCTCGTTTGGACAAGTAGCCTTTGGCTGCATCGATTCATGGTCGTTCATTAACGTTGGTAAAATGTTGCGTCTTTAGCTTTATGTACTTACAACTGATATTGCACCTGCTCGGTGCGTGCATTGTTAGGTCGATGTTTAAAGATTACTAGATCAATATGAAATACATATTATTTTCACTTAGGTTCTACATAAAATTGCGATATCCTAAAACATATATTGAGGCCACTAAAACCTATAAAGGTAACTCTAGTGGAATGAAAAGAGTAGCAAACAAAATAATAATAATATTTATCCTAATGTAATTCCCCTCTATTAATTTTCTTTGTAATAAACAATCTCAGATGCGAAAAAATAATAAATAATTATTTAAAATATATCTTAAAATGTGCTATCTATAGGTATTATTTTTTTATACGACAAGGAGCATCAGTTTTTCAGAACCTACTACTTAATTTTACTTTTTACAACAACGTTTAAATAGCGTGGAAATGGATCGCTTGATTCAACTTGATTCAAAGAAATTCTTACTCTTTTATTTGTTTAAAAAGCATAGTAACGTTCGCTCTCAGAACTAAAGAGATAGAGTTACAACTATACTAATAAAATTTATCAAAAAGTTATTTAAAATAATGATAGTGAAGGAAGTAATTATTATAATATCGAAGCAGAAATCAACCGTAAATAGTATTACGATTTTATAATAATTGCAGATAAAAATAAAAACAGAAATCGCAGTTGATTAAAGTGACTTTGACATTTGCAGCGTTCATTAAATAACGATTACATTTTGTAATAATCGGGATAGCTTTTAAGTAATTACGCGTTGTTATTACTTAACATTCGCGAAAGTTGATCGTGATTTAATAATACCCGAGCAGTTTTTCCGTTCATGCAACCGTGTGGAAGCGTCCTTACCATTTCTGAACTTATCGAAGTACAAAAGCGCGCCAAAAATAAACGTCAAAAAAATGCCAACATGGCGGCGCGGCGCCGACGCGGCCTCGGCGAGCCAGGAAGTGCATGTAATATCAACGAACTTTTCAATGTTACCCACTTCTGCGCCGTGGATCCTGGTTTTGCGAATGCATTACATTGTGCATTTAAACATAATTGGTGACCTTTAAAAAGATGTTTAAGTCGCGGCGTATTAAATGGAATGCGAGTGCCGGCCATTTTGTTATTGAATAAGTACGCACTATATTGACTGTCGCACTAAGAATGCTGCTAAAACAAAACCTATTAAAAAAACAATACGCGTGTTCTTATTTTTAATTTGTTATTTCTCTTGATTCATTAATATTACTTCATTTAGAGCATAACTGAATAAAAAGCATTTATTTGGTTCAATGGTTTACTATATTCTGTAGAGCAAGTATTTGATACCACATATATATAATCTTCTTTTTTTTTCTGGCTCATTTGTAGATGTTTTCTACAATTAACCATAAATCAAAAACATAGATTTAATAGATATAATTTTACCTCAAACTTACACTATCAGTTATTTATTTTGCTAAACTGTTGGCATCCGGTGAAAGAGAATCATAATCCGTCAGACAATCTAGCAATAATTCCATCTTACGAACCCGTGAATATCTATTTACCTATAAACTATCTCTAAAACAATTTAAATATCGATACGATTATCGAAATAAAATCGATATATTTCCGATTTATACACAGTCGCTCATAGAAATGACGAAACATCCACCGTCATCTTATTACAACAGCATAACGGTCTACGCCTAGCTCATTCAATTGCCCAATTAAATTTCGGCTAACGGGCTGTCCCAAAAAACTTATAATCGATTAGGCGTCATACCGTTCCGTTGCAGACGTCTCCGATTATGAACGGTGTTGAGGAACCATTCCGATTTGAATGATTCATTGGATGATCATTTTTCATTGCTCTTATATCTTATATATAATAGAAGGTTCTCTCAATAGAAGGCTGTAGTTTTATACGGTTTTATGTTTGGATTTTAACCGTTTATTTGTTTAGTTAGTCTTTGGTACTGTTTCTGACTTATGTTCAGTTATTGGAGTATCGTGTAGTATGTAATTGATAACCTACTCGGTTGTTAATAATACAAATATCACGTTTAGTAATACAGAGGTGGTGTCAAGCTTTGTGTCAAGAAATAACTCTAAAACACTTTTTAGGAGGCGTTCTTAATTCAAATTACTTTTATATCTTTAATATTACTAATACTTATATATATTATATACTATATATACTATAGTATATAGTATATAATATTATATACTATAGTATATATAGTATGTAATATATATATATATATATATATGTATATTTAGTACATATATATTATATACTACTATATATACTAATATTACTAATCTAGTCGGCAACAGAAAGTCTGCAGCCAACAATTCCCTACATAATTTAATATTTATATAATAAGATACGTAAAGTAGAAATAAAACTTACTAATGCGCAGTTTCGACGGTAATCAAAGCAAATATCGACTCTTGCGGAAATTGTACTTGACAAAAGGGCTCTGCTCATGTTTATTTTCGCTTGATGCTAATTGCGAATCGCAATATTTATCTTTTGAGGGTTTGCGAGTGTCACGGATGATGCATGGAGGATCGCAATGTTTTTTAATCTGTCTTGAAGGATTCAGTGAATTACCAACTAAAAGATGTACAGTCATCGTTTCTTGTCTTGACGATGATTGCATATGTTACTTTTGTATTATTATTCGGAGAGCTTTTATAATTAGCGTTGTTATTATTAACATTCGCGAAAGTTGATCGTGATTTAATAATACCCGACAGTTTTTCCGTTCATGCAACCGTGGGAAGCGTCCTTACCATTTCTGAACTTATCGAAGTACAAAAGCGCCAAAATAAACGTCAAAAATGCCAACATGGCGGCGCGGCGCCGACGCGGCCTCGGCGAGCCAGGAAGTGCATGTAATATCAACGAACTTTTCAATGTTACCCACTTCTGCGCCGTGGATCCTGGTTTTGCGAATGCATTACATTGTGCATTTAAACATAATTGGTGACCTTTAAAAAGATGTTTAAGTCGCGGCGTATTAAATGGAATGCGAGTGCCGGCCATTTTGTTATTGAATAAGTACGCACTATATTGACTGTCGCACTAAGAATGCTGCTAAAACAAAACCTTTTAAAAAAACAATACGCGTGTTCTTATTTTTAATTTGTTATTTCTCTTGATTCATTAATATTACTTCATTTAGAGCATAACTGAATAAAAAGCATTTATTTGGTTCAATGGTTTAGTATATTCTGTAGAGCAATTATTTGATACCACATATATAATTATTTCTATTGCTTGCGCGAATATTATACATTATTAAATAAAATTACTTTACGGATTTTATCGCGTTTATTTTACATTTTTAATTCCCGACGTTTCGAACACTTTCCAGCGGCCGTGGTCACGGGTAGACTGAGATGTCAGCGTCTTGTTGCCAGTGATGAAGCGGGGTTTCCAGATCTTAGTTTTATTAATTATATTTAATCTGTACTCCGACCTATGCAAAACGAACTGATTTTATCTTTACAGCCAGCAGTGGTATTATGCTGGGTTTAAATTTTAATTTATTAATTATGGGATCCCAAGCAGGTGGTAGAACCCAACCATCTTCTCATTGAAATTTGGATGTTTTTAATCTCAATAGCCTCACGGATCATCCTTGGTAGGAATCGGTGTTCTTTAGCGAGGATTTGTGGTCGATCAAATCTGATGTAATGGTTTGGGTGATTTAATGTATGGTCACACACTGCCGACTTCACGCGGGTTCTTATTGCTTGCTTTGTTTGTCCAATATAAGAGAGGCCGCAGTCACAATCTAGCTTGTACACTCCTGGGTCTTGTAGAGGAATATTGCACTTGACAGGTGGTAGGAATTGACCAATCTTCTTCAGCGGCTTGAAATAAGTTTTGATTGAAGCCCGCCTCAAAATTTAGCCAATCTTGTCAGTTCGCCTCTCACAAAAGGTAGAACAGCAGGTACTCGCTCCACTGTGGCTGCCTTCACTCGAGTCACTGTGACGCTGCCGTGGCGCAGCGAGCTTGTTGTGTCGCAGTACTTGCTTAACATGTTGTAGCTCAGCCACCAGGTGTTCGTCATCACAGATCCCTCGTGCTCTCTGAAACAAAGATTTGCCCACGGTAGCTAACTGGGATGGATGGTGGTGTGAATTGCCATTTAAATATTTATTTGTATGGGTTGGTTTCCTATACACAGTATGGCTCAAGGTGTTATCAGGATTGCGAATAACTAAAACATCAAGAAAAGCTAAAGAATTATTACTTTCTAACTCCATGGTAAACTGTATTTTTGAATTAATGGAGTTAAGGTGGTTTAAAAATGCATTTATTTTATCATATGGTAAGATGGTAAATGTATCATCCACATAGCGCTTATAAAATCTTGGATGAATGGGAGCAGTGAGTAGGGCCTTCTCCTCAAAGTCTTCCATAAAAATGTCAGCAACAATAGGAGACACCGGGCAACCCATCGCTACACCATCCATCTGCATGTAGAACTCATCTTTCCACAATAAATAGCCAGATGTTAGGCAATGTTTTAGTAAAAATGCATATTCAATTGAGATGTTATTTTCCTCTAACTTTCTTGTTACAATATTGATGCAATCTTCTATAGGTATAGATGTAAACAAAGATTGAACATCAAAACTAACCATAGTTTCATTGTCAGCAAGATGTAGATGTTTTACCTCGCTGACAAAATGGTATGAATCCTTTGTAAACGCGCTTGTTTGTCCTCTGAGTGGTGAGAGGATTTTTACTAAATGTTGAGCCAATTTATAAGTAGGTGAGTCAATTTGGCTAACAATAGGGCGCAATTAGAAAACATCTACATTTGTAGATGTTTTCTACATTAACTCATAAACCAAAAACATAGATTTAATAGATATAATTTTACCTCAAACTTACACTATCAGTTATTTATTTTGCTAAACTGTTGGCATCCGGTGAAAGAGAATCATAATCCGTCAGACAATCTAGCAATAATTCCATCTTACGAACCCGTGAATATCTATTTACCTTTAAACTATCTCTGAAAAAATTTAAATATCGATACGATTATCGAAATAAAAAAAAATATATCATTCCGATTTATACACAATCGCTCATACAGATGACGAAACATCCACCGTCTTCTTATTACAACAGCATAACGGTTTTCGCCTAGCTCATTCAATTGCCCAATTAAATTTCGGCTAACGGGCTGTCCCAAAAAACTTATAATCGATTAGGCGTCATACCGTTCCGTTGCAGACGTCTCCGATTATGAACGGTGTTGAGGAACCATTCCGATTTGAATGATTCATTGGATGATCATTTTTCATTGCTCTTATATCTTATATATAATAGAAGGTTCTCTCAATAGAAGGCTGTAGTTTTATTTTTATGTTTGGATTTTAACCGTTTATTTTTTTAGTTAGTCTTTGGTACTGTTTCTGACTTATGTTCAGTTATTGGAGTATCGTGTAGTATGTAATTGATAACCTACTCGGTTGTTTATAACACAAATATCACGTTTAGTAATACAGAGAGTGGTGTCAAGCGTCGTGTGTCAAAAGAAATAAATCCAAAACATTTTTTTAAGGAGGCGGTTCTTAATTCCAAATTATTTTTATACCTTTAATATTACTAATACTTATATATATTAGTATATACTATATATACTATAGTATATATAGTATATAATATATATATATACTAATATTACTAATCTAGTCGGCAATAGAAAGTCTGCAGCCAACAATTCCCACATAATTTAATATTTATATAATAAGATATGTAAAGTAGAAATAAAACTTACTAATGCGCAGTTCCGACGGTAATCAAAGCAAATATCGACTCTTGCGGAAATTGTACTGACAAAGGAGCTCTGCGCATGTTTATTTTCGCTTGTGCACTAATTGCGAATCGCAATATTTATCTTTTGGGGTTTGCGGAGTGTCACGGATGATGCATGGAGGATCGCAATGTTTTTTTAATCTGTCTTGACAGGATTCAAGTGAATTACCAACAAAAAGATGTACAGTCATCGTTTCTTGTCTTGACGATGATTGCATATGTTACTTTTTGTATTATTATTCGGAGAGTTATAGAAATTATTTGATGTAAAATTGCAGTTTGCCTATGATGGGTGTTAATGATTTTTTTAGTGAATTGGAAATATGAAAGGGTTAAATAACCTTGAAAGTACTAAAATAAATTTTACATGAAATAGGCATCTAATACATCCAGAATAAGAATAGAATTTCAATCGTAGAACATTTTGCATCTAATCTTCATAAACAAATAAGGAAGAATAAAATTATGCATTACAATACTGGTCCCATTCTTACACCTCTATTAGAAGGTTGTTGGGTGTTGGTGTTGGTGGTCGGTGGGCCTTTCCTTAGGCACCAATTATTAAAGGACCGCTATCTCAGCCATAAAGCAGTAGTCTGAAAAGTTTTCTGCGGTCTGGTTTGTAGGGCACCGTAGCTACGATCATCATTGGCTCGGAGAAATCATACATCCGAGTCTTACAGTGGCAAGGTGTAGTTTGCAATCTTACGCTGCATTACTTGTGACCACAAAGTGTAAACGTAATGCTGAAGACAAGCATAACGTTTTCACTCTGTTGTCGCACTTTATTACATGAAAAAAAAACTAATTAGTGACCTAACGAAAATTTGTAATAGAAAACAAATGGAGTAACTATTCGAATTCTTCTGCAAATTTTACTATTATCCTAACGGGATGGATTCTCTTCTACTTCTAATATATTATGTAGTCTATCGGGTGAGAGCGTTGTTAACTGTACAAGCGAACAATACGTAAAAAAAATCCTTATTCATGATCGTTCAATAGTTTAATATAACGTTAATTTGCATTAAAAATCGCAAAAATCCCATTTTGAAAACGCAAAACGCAAGTATACGATTCAAAAACCCGCGCAAACATCACTTTCGCATACACAACCGGCCGTAAATAAAGCAAACGCCGCGTACAATGCAACGCATCGGTGTTGCAACAAAAGCAATATGGCGTCGTCTGCTCCCGCGCTTGTCCGTGAACCTGGGCGCTAAATTTACACGCGGCACGTCATCCGGTGCAACGGCACAGATTAAATATCGTAGACTCGATCATTTAGTACATTTATAGCAGCGTTGTTGACATTCTAAAGCTCCCGTTGTAAAGTATAATTACGTATCTAAACTAAGTATTACTCATATTAATATAATTCCAAATTACTTTTATATCTACTTTAATATTACAAATACAGCCGAATAATCGTCTAGTCGGCAACAGTAAGTCTGCAGCAAACAATGCCCACATAATTTAATATTTATGTAAAAAGATATGTAAAGTAGAAACTGCGTGGATTAGGATAAATGTCCGTGAGTTGTTTTGAAATATAGAATAATATAAAAGACGTATTTTTATTGAATGTATCTTTTAATATGAAAAAAAATGTATGCATATTCACTTTCATTGGCATTTCGACCCCTAGTACATTCCCGTACAGTTTAAAACTACATAATTTCTAGAAAAATACCACTTATGGCTCAAGTATCTAGACAAAGAATTCATCGTTTTATCTTCAACAGAGATCATTTCCATATAAATTTTCATGCCCTATTTCAAGCCTTTAAACCACGTTTATCGCAACAATTAATAGATTATGTCCTTTCGACAAATCTATTCTAAGTCTATACCAAATTTTATCACAATCGGTTAAATGGTTAAACGAACAGACAGAGTTACTTTCTCATTTATAATATTAGTATGGATGGTGCTAAAGTTTGTCAGAATGGTTGCTTGTTACCCAAAAAGGTAAAAAATTTAGTTACCGATTTTGCAAAAAATTTCCAATACCTCATATGAAAATAAAAACGCTTGGTGGATGTTTAAATAAATGTGTTATACCCTATCATAAGCTTAGAAGAGAAGATACTTTAGGGATAAAATGTTGGTTAATCAAGTATGTTACATATATATAGATTTTCAAAAGTTTTCGATGCCGTAAAATAACCTACTCGCTAGCAATCAAATTTAAGCCGCAATCACCTTTTACTAAATTATATATTTAACATACATCA
The DNA here is from genome assembly GCA_029286875.1 of Lamproptera curius. Taxonomy (NCBI): domain Eukaryota; kingdom Metazoa; phylum Arthropoda; class Insecta; order Lepidoptera; family Papilionidae; genus Lamproptera; species Lamproptera curius. The sequence continues at coordinate 1,536,125 of JAGSMT010000046.1, forward strand.
AAAAGAAGTTTTCATATTGCATTAAAATTGTAAGGACTGTCGCGTCTGTATTGATCTATGTCGGAATGACTAAAGAGATGAAGCAGCTAAGGTCACCGGCTCCTGGCCACTGACTGCCGCCGACCCTGAAAACATTTCCGAGTACCGTGCCACGTACTCCCACGGGCCTTATGATACCCTGGTACCCTGGATTGGTTTTATTTCTTTTATGGAAACTTCCAGATCGATCGCTTAAGCTGTATTGAATATCGTTACTGTAATTGGTCGTAACTTGGTTAGTAAAATTAATCCAATCAAGGGATGGAAGCAAGATATTAATTACTTGGCACTAATATTATTTGTAAAGTGATCAAAAATACTGTTTAAATGTAAAATATAGAGTGTTTAACCTGTTTAAAGTTGTACAAGTTTTGCTTTTTTATGACAATATTAAATACTAAAGAGCCCTCCCGGCTTCGTATGGTAGAAGTTTTTTTTAACAATTTGTCATAAAAATATATTTAAGGCAGATCAAGGACCATTTTATGCGCAAGTTTTTTTACACTTTGGCTTGGTTTGTTGGTTCTATAGAATGGAAATGATTTTGAAACACTCTGACGTAAAGACAATGACGAATTGGCTGTACCCTTATGTAAAGTCAGAAATATTCGGAATATTACAAAGTTACTAAATACGTCAAAATTTGAAAATGATACTAGCAATAGGCAGTGTTCAAATACTTAAAACTACCTCATTCTATTGAAGATTTAAATGTTGGACAGACTTAATAAGAGGCGATGAATTAATCTATGATGAAATTATGTACATAAAAGATAACTTTAACTTTATTAAAAAATCTTTTATGCGGTATGTCAGTTTCGTAAACATCAGATGTGTTTGTAAAGTTACCGTGGATGACTCTTTTTATAATACAAGAGTAAACATTGCACGCGCGCAAAGCTTATTTAACTTACCAACGTAAATATAATTTGTGACTCTGTTTATAATTCATCATTGCCATAATAAATGGGCTATAATACGAAGTTTGAGTTAAAAATAGACTGCATCTGGTACTGCGCACTTGTTGACGATGGAGGCACACCGTATAGATTATACGCATTTCATTTCATTGCCAATGGCCAATGTTTGATCAAATGTTTGTCGCTAATTCCTTATAAAAGTACAATTAAAACTCTTATGTCTAGCTCCATCCTGGTTTTGCACGTGTTGAAATTTTTTTTAAATATTTTGGCACAAATTTATATAATTTATATAACAAGATTAAACACATTTACACCTTAAGTTGGTTTTAATATATATTTCTGAGGATTTTATTTATATCTTACAACAATTTTATTTTATGTTACTTGGTAATAATATGGCTTTTGTTATTGGAAAATTTGTTATATCGGTTATGTAGTTTTTAAGTTCATTCGTTACATACTTATATACAATACTTAATATGATAACGTCCTGCCGCTAGCCAAAGAACCTTTTTATATTGATCATGTACCTGCTTGATTTTTTGTTTTTATTTTAAAACAACCTGATACTATTTAAAATAGTTTGAATGCATACTTGTCACGACTTTGCGGTATTTTAAAGAGCTTTGATTATTTGCTTGTGTTATTTTAATTGTATTTATGCAATCTTACCAAGTATGCCAATTTACCTGAGCGGTTTTATTGCTATAGTATTATAGCACGACGAGGACATCATTTAAAGTTTATCGTGTGTAATACTTAAGTGATTTTAGTATTATTCGACGTTAATAATACTAACTGTAATGTATGAAATCTTATAGAACAATAATCTTTGTTACTTATAAGATATGGCCCTCGCTTTATAAACCATAGGTTTTGGATTCGAATGGTGTGGGGAAACAACTTTGTGTTATCGTTGTTTTATGGTTGTTTAGAACAATTTAGGCCAATCACCCAACTGTCTGAAAATTAAGATGATCCATGCGTCGGATGGGCATGTAAAAAGTTGGTCCACCCACCAATCCGCATTGGACCAGCGATCAGGATACGGTCCAAAAACTCTTAATGGAGAAGGCGTGCATTACGGGAGGCCTATGTCCAGCAGTGGACCGACACAGGCTGATGATGATGATGACAGTGACAATCTTTTATATACCTTGTTATACCAAATGTATCCTTGTAAGTATAAAACACATAAATGGTATCATTATGTAATTTTTATTATGTATTATTAATTTTGCGCCAACTTTTGTAATTGCTTTCTGTTTCTTCAGGGCCATTGTATATTAATGTGTATTGATATTTTATATGCACTAGTTATGTAAGTTATTATATAAATATCTTACGGTATTTTTTTGTTACTTTAACTCACGTCACATTCGCTTTTTTATTTTTTCTTTCAAATAATGTTTTGAGTATATGCATAGTGTTCTGCATAAAGAAAAAGCACGCAGCTCCAGTCTATTAACCACCAAGTGCAAGTTAGTGCCTACTAAAATAAGTACTGCTGGCATTCACTTATGTGTTTTCTATCTGTCTATACGTCTCAGAGACAATTAAATCAGCTTACAGAAAACGCATTGATGTTTTTTAAAGTAGTGTTGGCAAAAACGCTAAATATATTTTGGACAGAACCATTGCATCAATGATTACGGAAATCGTGCTATGCATCAGGCTCTCAGCGATATGTCTTCGAAGGATATTTGATAGGTATTTGAGGTAGATATCGTAGAAAAAATATTGGTTATGGCTTTTTCGAAGGAAAGAGAGGAAGACGCCAAATCCAACGCGCTGGTCGCACCAGGTCGGCAAAGCGTTGTCTGCCCAGTTTAATGGTGCATCGAAAGTTGCAAAAGACCGAAATGTATAGGAATGTATTTAACGGAATAAAGTAATCCGCGTAGAAGGTCAAAACTCTCAGTTCTGAAGAAAGAAAAAATAAGGAGGCAGACAGTACCTACTGTTTATTCTCGTGTGATAATAGATTTCTGAACGGAAACACTCATAGGACGTCACTTGAGGAATGCAGGAAGCGATAAACCGTTCCGTGAACTATTTCATCTCGGACAAAGGAATATAGCAGTCACGCGTCGCTGTTACCCAAATAACGGCTTCCGTTGAAAGCGCTATGTGATGGAACAGTTACGGAGATCAATCTGTTGGACGTCGGAAGTTAGGGTGACGAAGCTTTTGGTGTAAAGAGTGCAACGTGGCCTTGGCTCTTTAAAATGGATCGTGGGTTCAAATTACCTTCGATTTTGAGGTACAGAATAAATAAAAATTATGAATGATGTTAACTATAAAGTTTAGGTAGGCAGGTTTAGGATAAGTGGAAAAAAATAACATGAATTGAATTTTATTAACAATTGCGCTTTAAATAATAAATCGGAGCAACAACTTCTGGACCATAAATATTATCAGCCTGAAGTAATGCGCACAATATTAATTAAAAAAGATTATTTGCGAGTTGTTTAGCAATAATTAAAATTTAAATTTCTTACTTACTTAATTTAAATAAAACTTGACATAAATTTAATAAATTTCGTTTAGTAGGGCTTGGCTAATCGTGCATTAGGGAGGTGTCCTATGTCCAGCAGTGGACTATCACTGATTATGACGATGATGATGGGGGCTTATCCGAATATTCCCGTTTACAACTGGCCAGTCTAGCGCCGGTCTTTTAAAATAATAAAAGGAGGACGCGCTCCTTCCCGCCGTCGGATTTTATTCCGTTTTGGGAAAGGGGTTCGGTGTTAAAATTAGAACGGCGGCCGGCGGAAATCGCCCGCGGCTGAATCACGCGCCGTTACCGACCTTTGGTAATGTACGCCATGTTGTTGATCTATACAGATATTATATCTGGAAAATATTTGTATTTTTGTATGTCACAATCGTCTGTTGATGTTCAAATACTACGTAATTACAATATACTTTCAAATGTTAATGATTATTTTGGGATAACGAGACACACTATATTAACTGTACTAATATTATAAAAAGAAGAGGTTGAATTTTTTTAAGAGATGGATAAACTGTAAATCTAAGCGAATATCAAGGCTAGAATAACACTGAGTGATTTAAGCTGTGTTTTTTTACCGTAAAAATATCAAGTAATAAGAATACTTTGCTAAGCCTATCCAAGGTATAAAAATTTGTAATTTTATTTAAATTTAGTTAGCTATTGATTGTACTGTAATTCATTGTGCAATCATAATAGCTTCGATAAGGAATTCGCTTGGACCGACACAACCATATAATAACTTAGTATATTTTAAGGTTAATATTTCCGAACGAAAGATTAAATGCAACCCGCAATAGATTATTTTAGAAAAAGTATAGTTTTGATCTGGTACTGTACCTACGTCTTAGTTCCACTATTGCACCGTAAATTTTATTTTTGCTTAGCTCTGAAGTAAAATTATTAAAACTGCTTATAAAACATATTTATTCTTAATCACTAGCTATTTTTCTTAATAACTGCCTCCGTAGCCTAGTGGTATAGGCGTGCGCCTTAGAAACCGGAGGTCGTGGGTTCGAATCCTGCGGGTACTTACCAAATTTTCATTGTTGTTTCCTAGTTGGTTACGGAAATTGGGCCGATCACCCAACTGTCTGAAAAGTAAGATGATCCATGCGGCGGATGGGCATGTAACAAGTCGGTCCATCCAACCCGCATTGGACCAGCGCGGTGGGATACGGTCCAAAATCCCTAATGGATGGAGGTGTATTAGGGAGGCCTATGTCCAGCAGTGGACTATCACAGGCTGATGACGAGTTATTTTTAGCTCTGGTCTTTTTAGGTGTCGCGTCTTACATTAATATTGAAAAACAAAATACTTATCAGGAAAGGCAGTGTGACAGTTTTATAAAAGCTTACAAATGCACAAATGTCAGGAAGCGTTTTCAGGCCTGAAGTGAATTAATTGTTGTTTGTCTCCGAAATCGTTCGTCTTCTTTGTAAATAAATTATTGCTTCCTCGAAATGTTAGGTCGAAGTGATTTTCGCAAACGAATAACTGACTTTGTTGTCTTGTTTTAAACCATCTCGGTGCTATATAATATTGTTATTTTTATCCATATTATGTGTAGAAATTTTATAATATTTATTGTTCATATGATTAATAGAGATGACTTCAATCGGTGTTATAAAAATTTGATACACCAAATTACGAATGGTGTTTAATTTTTACATTTTTTATAGCAAAAAACGTTTTAATGACCGCATCTTAATCGATTTGTATATGAGGAGTAAATGTTTGTAGCTTAGTGGAATGGTTTTTCGCTTTGGAAATTGAAGATCAGGATTCAAATCCTGCGAGGACTCTACGTGATGTATTATTGTTTTCTTGTTGGTTAGAACAATGCGGACCGAAAGTGAGAATATCCTTGCGTTAGATGGACTTTTATGTAGCTAGCTCTGCGGCTGATTTATCTCGATCTTGTTAAGCGTTATCCTTTCCTTCGAGGAAGAGTTATAGCACTTGCACGTGCACGTTAACTTTTGTACTATAATATGTTTGGTGCAGGTAGCTAATACTTTATACATATAGGCTAGGGAAATATTTATTTTCACCATCATCATCAGCCTGTGTTGGTCTACTGCTGGACATAGGCGTCCCTTTTCACCCTCTCCGTTAGGGGGTTTTTGGGCCGTATCCCACCACGCTGGTCTAATACAGGTTGGCGGGTGGACCGACTTTTTACATGCCCATCCGACGTACGGATCATCTTACTTTTCAGATCATTAGGTGATCGGCCCAATTGATCTAACCAACCAGAAAAGAACGATAACCTAAAGTTGTTTCCCCGTGGAATTCGAACCCACGACCTCTGGTTGAAGCAATATCCCTAGACGGCTGAGGCGGTTATGGCGGTGAATATATATTAAGCTATCCAATAATTACACTTACGACTTCTTGAGATTTGAAATATGTTATATCTTAACAAAATCTCTTGTTGATTGCTTATATACGAAATTAAAAACATTTGTGTGTTTGTTTGCCTTATTATACATGATATTATATGAAGTACATCCCAGGTAGCCGGTACACAGTCACTCTGGCCAAATTGAAAAATGTTCGAATCGTTTATGAATGCTATTTCGGGGAGTTCAAAGGCATGTTAGGGGCACAGGGTCGCTGCTCCTAGGGTCCTTGACTTCAGTCACGTAAGGGTATCGATCTATCCGATCTGTTTGGCAAAGTAATATCGCCACACGAATAACAACCGTGTGCGTACACACAATACCGAAAAAATGTATATATATATACAATGCAAGTAGCAGAGTGAAGATTACGTTTTAATGACGAAACAGCTACAAGATTGACAAAGCGGCCCAATAAGAAGTATTTAGGGAAATAGGTATTTTAGGTACATTTCTGATCTTCTAGCACTAAAAGATAGTATAAACTGCACTTTCCTAGAGCCAGAAATAAAGATACCTTATGTGTAAACATCTTTAGGTGTAATCTGCCGTGATCAAATTCTAAAAGAAAAATTGTCAAACATGGACGCCGATTCGTTACAAAGGCTTATTTAAATTCTGTCTATTATTTCTTTTCTTGTGTCAAGAAATAGAGATAAATATAATTCAGATTTAATCATACTAAGTGCTTCATTAGTGACAGATGAAAATGAGCACAAAATATCAATCACCTCATTATGTTTGACATTAAACGGTAACCAATGAAAGCGCTGCAAAATTTGAGTTTGACATAAGATTTTGTTAATACCAATTTTAGTTTTATACTTTTGCAGTGAAAATGTTCCAATTTTTAGCGTGAAATGTTTTTAAATTAATCGTGGAGACATTTAAGACATACACATTCGCCGAATAAGATGCGTACGTTACACGCTCGGTTCGCGGTAGTATACGCACCTACAGGTTTCTGTGCAGAATATAAAAATATCATTAATATTAAATACCGCTTTGTTACTCGAAATCGAAAAGCTTTAAATCTTGATTTGTCTGCACAACAAAAGGTTTTCAATTATTTGTTTATTGGAAAAATATGTAATGGTAAAAATAAATGCTTCTTTGTAAGGTCATACGTGCTTCGCTTTTTTTATTTAATCCTTATGATGTTGTATAAGTTTATATTTGCTAGATTGTTTGATGGTACTAAAAATTAAGACTAACTACTTTTTAAAGTTTTGATTGGTTTAACTCGATTTTTACCGTATTGTGTAAATTATTAAATAAATTAGCGCCGTGGTCTACCCGTGACCACGGCCGCTGGAAATGTTCGATACGTCGGGAATTTAAAATGTAAAATAAACGCGATAAAATACGTAAGTAATTTTATTTAATAATGTATAATATTCGCGCAAGCAACAGAAATAATTTTGTATTGTGTAAATTTTCCTCTTTAGGACATATTATTATCAGGCTTTTGCGTCGCTTAACATTAATTTATTATGATGATATGACAAAATGATTGTTGAGAACAAATTTAAAATTAAGTACACCGTTATAATTAACTTTGAGGTTGCATCGTTTATTAACCGATATTTAGTTATTTGGTTGGTCCGCACTTAATCATTAGCATTTGCTATAAATATCAGAAACATCATACAGGAATACAAATAGCCTTTTACATCCCATATATAGAATAACTGTATTTATAACCATGTATTTAGTACTTTAAAATTATACCCGACGGTTCAAACCCTTCCCCTTATTGGACCCACTAAAAAACCAACGGTTGCTCTTTTCTCATGTCGCTGTAGCCGGGGCGGCGGGCGCTAATGACAGTCTTCGGGGCGTGGGCCTCTTCTCTCTGGGTGTGTTGGGACACCCGAACCGTCGCTTTAGGTGTCGTGGTGGAGCAAACAGCAGCGCACCCCCTCTTGAACCCTTCTCTGGCGGGCATCCCTTTATTGGTCCAGCCTAACCATTACATAAGATTAGTTAAACCAAGAATTCTCGCAAAAGAACGCCGATTCCTACCACGGAAGATTCAAGAGGCTATTGACATTGAAAACATCCTAATTTTAATAGAAAAGATGGATGGGACCTTCTAACTGTTTCGTTATTAGTCGACTGAGGTGTACGCTCCGTTGCCATGGTTACTTTGTTTACATTCATTATGAGTATAATTTAATTAACCGAGTTAGTATAATGTCTTAATATTAATAATACAATTATCAGAATCACGCTTGTAAAGCTATTGACTGCTGCCAAAGCTAATGCACTGCGTAATAGGATCCTTGCACCCGTGAATTTTATTAAATAAACACTTTTTCACTGTTCAATCAATATTGCATCTACTATTCGAGGAGTTAAGGTCTATATTACTATGTACGGATACCATGATTTTTCATTTATGTGTATTTTAGTGGATCACATAATACTCATGTACGTTTGAATGACGTCATAGTCGTTGCTACAAGAATTAACACAGAATTAGTATTAGATTATATTAATTTCAGGACATTTGAAGTCCCTGCGTCATACGAGGACTGCTAAACGTCTTCTTTTGAACCAACCGATGATGATATCATCACACATCATACACACACATCATCAGTCTTTGTTAGTCCACTGCTGGACATAGGCCTCCCCTAATACACCCCTATCCATTAGGGGGTTTGGACCGTAACCCACCACGCTGGTCCAGTGCGGGTTGGTGGGTGGACCGACTTTTTTACATGCCCATCCGACGCATGGATCATCTTACTTTTCAGACAATTGGGTGATCGGCCCAAATTGCCCTAACCAACTAGGAAACAACAATGAAAATTTGTTGCGCCCCGCAGGATTCGAACCCACGACCTCCGGTTTCTAAAGCACACGCCCATACCACTAGGCTACGGAGGCAGTGATGATATCATGCAACACATCATCTATTAAATTCTTATCTAATAAATATTTTGTGCCATCGAATGTTCATCCAATATTACTGTAATTTGCACACACCTGGGAGTCAAATCAGCGATCCAACTTTATAAAACGAATGCCTGTCACCATAGGCAAACGAGTGATCTATATAAAATGGCGTTCTTTTTAAAGGAAAAACTTTTGGGCACAAGAGTGTTACTCTCCTATTCAAAAATACGACTGTTGCACTCAAATCTGTTGCAAAAAACTACTATTGATCAAAAACGTAATATTTATATCATTTCATTCAACAAAAAAAAAACAATCATCAGGCAAAAGTGCATAATAATCTTTCATATAAGAATTTGCACACTTAAAACAAGTTTGTATCAATTATTTTGTAACGAAACATGTTTCATAAACATATACAAACAGGAAAATGTAGCTAAATCCCACATAATATAAACAACACCTCTATTTAATAAACAAATTAAAAATAAAAGGAACATCACAACACGAGGTAAAGGAACGTGTAGGTTCAACGCGCCGCGTCCTTACCCTCACCTCTGTCCCAAATCAGTTACATCAATAACGTCATTTATATCAATACGATAATAGGATAGTTATTTGATTCGGTTCAATGACCGCTTAGGTAATCTTCAGTGCTGTATCGTATTTTATAGAGTAACGAACTCTATAATCAGTAAAATACTAAGAAAGAAAATCTAATTAATAGCCTGATATTCTCAGGATACTTCTTGTATATAAAAATTGTTTAGTTTAGTTCGATTTTATTGCTTTTAAACTTGGTACGTATGCTGGTTGGATCATAACCAAACGGTTCTATGAGACAAGACAGAGCCAAAGGTTGTTGCGGTAAAGTTCGTTCTGGCCTCTTCTTTTTTCGTAAAAACTCAAAGCTTAATAGCTTAAATGTTATGTGATATATTTGTAAAGAAATTATAATGCAGGATAGGTCTGTCGATTAACTTTCAATAAGAAAGTCTTAGTATAATTATTCCTCCTTATTATTCCTAGCATTTTCATGCTTTCACAACATCATTATTTCACATCTATTACGATGACAGATTTTACCTCGACTATTTAAAGGGGCAATATATATATTGAATTATAAAAAAGGCAAATAAGATTCAAAACTTATATAAACACATCCGTATTTAGAACTGATATGTTGCCAGAATAATTCTCCTTCGGTGGCAACAGGACTATAAAATAATTTTAGTTTCGGTGAAATTTCACTATGATTTCATTGTTACCAGACTAAAATAGTTCCAAAGTACTGTACCTGGATATAAGGACGTATCGATCAGTAAAACAAGGATCACTGTATCATTTTGAGGCGATATTTACGCATTAAATCAGTGAAGCCTTGAAGCAATATAAATACAGTGCCATCATACCCTTAGCAATATTTGTATAAACGTGCAATATAAAATTTGCACATCGTTGGAAACCGGCCAAGCAAACATAAACAAGAGATTGTGACTACACTGTCGCGTTAAATAAGCAAATGAATTGTGTATCTCATTTACTATTTTTACACAAAGACTGATGGTGGTGATTCGTTTTGTGTAAATATTTCATCTTATTACGGTTGTAAAGATTGAACTTTGATGACGATTAAGACAAATTGAACTTAGGAGCAAGGCACTAATTCCAAATTCTAGATTGTCAAAAAAAAGTTATGCACTCTTTTATTTTATAGTTTATCTTAACCAGAGGTTATTTACAAGGTTAAAAGAAATAATATAAAGATGAGATATACAATAAAATAAATAATATGAACGATAAAAAATTCAGTTGTGAGATGAGACATTGTGTTCAAATATATATAACATGAATATAAAATAAGGACAAAATGTGAAATATACCTCTGGTGTACAAATAATCATATATTGTCGGGTTATACGGAACTTTTAAACTTCTAATGAATGGAATTTATATAACAAAGCGTAATAAGCATAAAAATGTTCCTATTGTTGGAAAGCTATCATGATTTTACCGCTTAATCTTCCTTATAAAAATTACCTTTACAAGGTTACACTGAAATACAGCTGAATAACTGAAATAAAGCAATTAAAATTTTACTCCATGGAAATCTTCATATTGCAAATCAATTAAGTTATGCTAATCTCGTCTGTCCAGGAATTTCATAAAATTATCATGAAATGTGATTTTAATCCCGCTAGTTTTATGAATAACAGATTTTATGCTACTTGTCGGACATCTGTTGTCAACAACCCAAAGGGTGATTCACTCAATAATTAAATTTGATGTCACCAAATTTATACACTGGATCCTGTAACGACTGGCAAAGATTGTCTTGACAAGGGAAACCGAATTCTTACAAGCACCCAACGCATCGATTATCTTCCTTTTAAGGCAATTGAGTGATGGACCCATTCTGCCATTATTAATCACAAAACAACGATTCCATGCAGTTTTCCAACCGTTATTCTGTTGTTAATGCAAGGGCCAATATCAAGGAGAGGTTTGTATGAGGAAAGGTTTGTATTTCTGAGTGTACGTTTGTAGTGAATAAACTCAAAAACTACCGTGCCGATTTGAAAAATTCTTTACCGTTAGAAAGCTATTTTCATATTAAGTATCATAGGTTACATATTTGTTATGTTTCTGATATATATATTTGTAACCTAGGAAAATCCATTTCAAATATATAAAAACAAAAGGTGGATAGAGCGGTGTATGGACTGCTTATATCTATAATTTGCCTATCGATTTACTATTCGCACGCTGATGGCACCGTGGGCCACATTACCCGAATAGCTGACAACCGTTGTAATAGAGAAGTTCTTGAGTGGAGACCGCGAATCGACACCCGTAGACTAGATGGAGCGATGATCTTCGGAAGACGACAGGAACTATATGAGAGATGACATTGGAAGCCTATATCCAGCAGTGACACAATGATGATGATAATAAAATATTTTTGTCCCCACTTTCCTCTCTTCCAGAGCAAATATTATCAGTCAAGTGACAATTACGCTTTTGATAAGCCGCACCTGAAATATTTGCGTCGCCGCAAACGGCCGCCAGAGCGTAGCGCAAATGATAAAAACGCGGCCAGACATTAAATCGTGCAAACAAACGCATCCTTAACACGTTGACCCACTTTCAGCGAAAATGGAGGGCGACGATAAAGAGGGCGTAATCGGCCTTACTCTTTCGTTTGTCACTGTTGTTTTATTAGTAACTAGATGTTGCGCGTGCGATTTCATCCGTGTAGTTAAATAAAGTAACAATCTGATAACATTTTTTTGAAGGAAAATAGTAGCCTAAGAATTGGATGATAGCTGATGTAACCGGGAACATCAGCTATATTCCAGTGATAGTCCCGTCAAATTCGTTTCGTAACATGTATTGATTATATATCACAATTAAATCATTTAAAAACCGTTATTTTGATATAAAACTATATAAAAGAAAGCTATATAGCTTTCTAGTAATGAACACAGATTTTTTTAAGTTTCTTTAATGAAAACACACAAACACATTTACAAATCTTTCCACTTCATAATATAATATAAGTATAGTACAGATGAAATGGTCTAAACCTAAGTCAAATTGAGAATTAATGTAAATAAAATATAATGTGAAAGTCAGCTGGCGCTAAAATTTCATTAGTACCATGGATTGAACTTTCAATGTGGATGCATAAAAAGTCGAAGATTGACTTTACCCAAACGAGACATGGAAATTGTGCAAAGAATGTTACTCATAGAGATGTCAACCACTGAATGACAGCCATCTATTAACAACACTGTCAATGCGACACCAACGCTATATACTAGATCATCATCAATTAATATTGATTGGTATTGATGTAAAGCTCTGGTGATATAATTCCTATCACCAAAGAGATAACAGCTTTTACGCAAAACAATTAACATGTTCAAAAGTTATCGTAATTAGTCTAAATACCCTTTAAACAAAAAAACAGGAAAACGTGTACGGTTCAAATAGGTTCAAACACAGTTCAAATTGCTATTAAAGATTTTGTTTAAGTTGAATATGTTCGTTGTTTAATGTATTCATTATTATGACTGCAACAGGGTAGCGCACTGGTGTCATCGTTCTTGCATTAGCATATTGTTGTGAAACTTCAGGCATTATAATATTATACATACATATATTAACATAAACCGAGATTAGGTCAGCTTTTATCAGCCGGTCGGAATGTTGTTTTTTTTCGCAAACGCATTTATTTATACACAACAAGATTGTAAAATGTTTTCAAGACAATGGTTCGTATTTGTTATGCCTTTTGTTTATAGTTTGCGATAAAATGCGTCAAAGTTGAATAGCCAATATACTATGCATAAGCGTCTTTGGATGCGAATAATTGTTTGTTTTTAAAAATGTGATTTTTTTCACGAACAAATTGATAGATTTTATTCGACATGCGTATTTTTCAGCGTTTTTTTAATTTTAAATTCTCGACGTTTCGAACTATTTCATGCAGAATAATGTTGTTAATGATTGACTCGGTATCGTATTTTTACGTTTTATTCCGATCCATTGGGCGTGGTCACGGGAACCATGTCACCCCGTGACCACGCCGCATCGAGGAATTTAAAATGTAAAATAAACGCGATAAAATCCGTAGTCATTTTATTTAATAATTTATAATATTCGCGTAAACAATAGAAATAATTAACTTCTACAGATCATAAATTCGATACCAAGCCGTGCTAATTTTAATTCCACAAAGCTAAAAAAGAAAAGAGAAATAGATTTTTCAATAATGTGATTAAATATTATTTAAAGAAAAATTGAATTGCTTAATGTTGTCTTATTTATTTATTAATACGTATTTTTAGGTAATCAACAGCTTACATGTAAAAAAATTAAACCTAAAGTACGAGGGCTGCTTGATAAGTCCCCTTTTTATGTCTTTGTAAAACTCCTTTCTGGTAAATGGTATTTACACTGGCATACACAACCTCTCTAATGAAAACATGCGAAAATTTACTTAAAAAATAGATATTAATAATAAATGGATACATTGTAGAAGAAACATTAGAATCTCGTGCCGTTATAAAATATATTTTTTTGTGAAAGGTGGCAGGTACTTTACACGTAATACCCCAATGTTGCAGACCATATATAACTGGTTAAATAATTTTACTGCCTCCGTAGCCTAGTGGTATGGGCGTGTTTTTTATAAACCGAAGGTCGTGGGTTCGAATCCCGCGGGGATTCAACAAATTTTTATTGTTGTTTCCTAGTTGCTTAGGGCAATTCGGGCCGATCACCCAATTGTCTGAAAAGTAAGATGATCCATGCGTCGGATGGGCATGTAAAAAGGCGGTCCACCCACCAACTGGCATTGGACCAGCGTGGTGGAATACGGACCAAAACCACCTGATGGATTGGGGTGTATAAGGGGAGGCCTATGTCAAGCAGTGGACTATCACGGGCTGATGATGATGATGATGATGAAATAATTTTAAACTTGTTCGTTGGTTGTTGATAAAGGTGCGTAAAATTACTGACATTATAACTTCTCTACTTTCTAGTACGTAAAATCCTGTCCAATGGTTATGACAATCGCAGTTTTCATTGGATATAATTGAGCCTAACTTTCGCAATTTTAAAAGTCGATTTGACTGTAGACGAAACTTGGGTCCACTATTATACCATGAGTCGAAACATTAAACAAGCTGTTTAACATGCAAAGAAAGCAAAAACCATGTTGTCAGCTGAGAAGGTGATAGCGACTTCTTTTTAATTAAATTATCATTATTGATTCCTTCTGCAAAAGGTAAGACAATCAGTAGCGGTTATCACACAGAGTTATTGGACCGATTTAATGCTAAAACTGTCTACTAATTTCTGGAAAAACGAACAAAAGCCTACCCCATAAAAGTGTTATTTCTTGCAAAATATTTGGGCTTACCTTAACGCGAACTGGTTTCACATGTTCAGTATTCACTGGATCTACTATCATCATCGGATGGGCATGTAAAAAGTCGGTCCACCTACCAACGCACATTGGACCAGCATCGTGGGTTACGGCCAAAAACCCCTAATGGATAGGGGTGTATTAGGGGAGGCCTATGACCAGCAGTGCCCTATCAGAGGCTGGTGATGGATCTACTATGCCTATCGATATTTGTGATACTACCTATTCTCGAATTTAAAAAGATGGTTCAGTGGACAAAAGTTTTGATAAATCAGAACTGAATCTTAGGTTTAAACGGATAACAGGTCGCATTTCTGCAAACGACAACAGGTCGTATTTCTTTAGAGGGGATAAAAATTAAAAGTCACTGGATAATATTATCACTTAGTGATTACCGCTTCAAGTAATGTATGTTGAAAACTAAATGTAAATAGTGTAAAGGAAAAAAAAAGCTTTTTAAAGGGACTTAACAAAAAGCCACCCTACATATATATTTAAAAATCAATATGTGATAATTATAACAATATATTACAGATAAGCCAACTGCGCAGGAGATGTTATAGTGTACCAGCACACCAACACAGTCTTATATTAACAATGCGTTATAATACAAACGTAGCTCTTGTCTGAACACTGCTAATATATGAAGATACTCACATACATACATATCGATAACAGTAGCTGTAAAAACGCCGTAAATTTCATTACTACCATCTCAAAGAATGCCCAACGTGCCTAAAAAAGCTACTTGAAAATCGAGGAAGGTGTATATGTATTTATTTAAGTTATTATATAATTAAGCCATTTTAAAAACGAAATAAACATAAACAAATCTACTGCCATACACAAATGGCGTCAAAGCAAACGCTGTAACAATGAACAGCGACCGTTTTAGTCCCCACCTGATGTTTTATCGCTAAGAGTACCAGGTTTTTTCGCGCCAATTGACTTTGACTTTATATTTTGTTTATGTAATTTATATCTTTCTCTCTATATCTCTGGTCGTTTCCTCACATTTCAGGATCGTGGTCAGCATCAGAGTGGCATGTCATTTAATGATCTGCCTCCATCGTTTTCTATCCATTGCTTCTCTTATGACCGTGTGGATTACAGGAAAGCTATTTTTTAACCTGGTCTATCTCGCTGGTGTCCATCCTAGCTGGTATTAAATTGACTAAATTACAGTTGATGATAGATACAATATCGTTTATTCCTGTTTTTTGCTTTTCAAAGCGAAGCATTCGTCAAAGTAAAATAACAAATAAATTCACTCATTTGCATTACAATACCTATTAAATTGTAGACAGTGTTATCATGTTTACTCAAGTTGGCTCTGCCTACTCTTAAAATAAACGCAGTTTCGTAAACAACACAATCTTTACCTTTGCCCTTATGTTAAATGATTGCGTTAAAAACATTGCAGAAATGCGTCGCATATTGTTAGGATAATAGGTGGGTACAATGTTTGTTTGTTACGTTTCGACTTTTACATGCCATTAATGAACCGATTTTGATAAACATCAGTGGTACACAATGACGCAAGTCGAGGCAACAAAAGAATTAGAAAAAATTTAACTGGGAAACATATTTTTTTTCAATAACGTTAGCAAATATGTATTCACTAAACCTTTATGACTAAATTCCCTATTATAACACATGACATACATAATGTATTTCAAGTGTACGTGGTCAATTAACATACAAATCTTTAAACACACAAAGATAATCTCAAAAACATATATATTATTTACGGATTCAAATTATAGTCAAAAATTTTAATATCTATCGTAGTTATAGTTAATTTTGACAAGAAGTATTATTTAAATAATAATTTACTTATTTCTTTTATGTATAAACTTTAACTGAAGCGAAACCGCGGGAAAATCGAATTCCTCTAGAAATACCCGTAGCCTTGAATTGAGTAAAATTGATTTCATAAGTCGTACGTCCTTCAACAGTTAGCTGCAAAGGAATACAATACTAAAAATCGTGCATTAAAGATCAATATTGCACACCAGGAAATGTTAAGTGCGGTCAACTTGCGTGGGGATATGTAAAAGTCGGCCATTTTATTGTTTTCTCCGTCGTCGATGATAACCGTTCAAGGTTTCGATATAACGATGCGGAGACGTTACTTATGTGTTTATAATGGAAGACAAGGACGAGTAATGTCAATTGATAACGGAACAATTGCGTCTCAAGGTTTGTTTACTTCTTGTTAAATTGTAAATTGATTTGTACGGGCCCTAACTGAAGTGCATTTTACTTCATACCTACTTCGTTGTCAATTGTTTACCAACGTCCTTTAAAAAGTAGTTATTTTAGGGAGTATTAAATGTTTAAAATGGCTTAGGCAGGAATTTTTAATATTTATAAAATATAAAATAAACACGTAACCAAAAATAATGGCAACTTTGACTACCTTGAAAATGTTAACTAAATATTAAGATGTGATGTAATGATCTGTTAAATTGCTTTTTTTTATAAAGTGTCCCTTTATAGAACAAAGCTAAGAACTTATAGGCTTAGTAAGAACGTTAATACAACAATTGTAATATTTATAATAAATTAAGCATTTTAAAAACATATAAAAGATTAAAATGACAAGAATTATAGAATGATATGATACTGATAAAGGTAGGTCAGGCGGCTATGTTTTAGACAAAACATCTATTTTCTACTAACTATGCGAATTCATCATCATCATCAGCCTGTGTCAGTCCACTGCTGGACATAAGCCCACTAATATATATCTTGCTCTGAGACAATGGATGGATGTTATTTCTCGTTTGTGCAGTGAATACGCCACCTATGGCGTCCTCAAGCCCGGAACAAAGCTTTCTATTCCTCATATACTTCCGTAATCAGTTTCTTGTAAATGGAAAAATGGGGGGTTTAACATGCCCTACGTACCTACTTGCTCTCATAATCAGTTCTCTTAACAGAAACGCTTCTACGAGCAAAAATAGCTACTAATATTATTTTCCGCCTACAACTTTCATTCATTACCATACGTAAACAATTTGCTTTTTTTCTGTATAAGTAATTTTTATTTATATATTTATTAAAGCTTTATGCACAAGTAAGTACAGAGGTGGACATAATTCCAAAAGGCATTATCTACCAATCAACCTTTGGGTGGTAAAGAGAAAATTCGGTTGGTGCGCAAATCACTACATAGTATAACACAAAAATTTGCTTTCCCTGCCCCTACAGTGATTGAAGAGGAAGGTTTAAATGTATAACACATGCTTAATATTGTAGATATATTTTCCATTAGCACAGCTCGCATGCGAAGCAGGCACGGATCGCTAGTACATAATAAAACAAAGGAAATATTTTTTTATTAAGCTTAGAGGTTCGTTAGTTTGAGATATTTGTTAAAATTTTAA
Organism: Lamproptera curius; assembly: GCA_029286875.1. NCBI lineage: Eukaryota > Metazoa > Arthropoda > Insecta > Lepidoptera > Papilionidae > Lamproptera > Lamproptera curius. The sequence continues at coordinate 1,554,245 of JAGSMT010000046.1, forward strand.
AAAATATGTGTATACATTAAAGAGCATTTTAACACAGTTCTTTACGAACATCATAAAGCTTAAACAATTCATGTCGCTTTTAATTTAACTTCGATTGGCAGCCATTTTGTTACGTCATCGCAACAGATAATGTCTCGAAGCAAGCGTCGAGTCTCCGTGCGCAAGGTCAGTTATACAATACGCTTGTTCATAAATCAACGACTAGGGTCTGCTGCGCATAACATACGCCGGACTTGAGTCACTTAAGTTAGCGTGCGACGACCGATAGATGTTATAAAGAATGTTCTAGATGTTTTAGGAAGCGGTAGAATATACTATATAAATTTTTCTTGATAGAAATATCGATAAATTAAGATTTGTCCAAGTTATTATGTTCTGCATTCTCACGTTTTAAGCCGCCTTCGATTGACTTGATTCACAATAACAAAGGGTGTGTAATAGATCTGCTGCAATATTATAAGATTTGTATTTTTGTATATAAAATCGAAAACTACTTGACTGCTTCATGATTTTTTTTATGTATCACTGAGTGACAAAAGTCACGGTAATTGCTAGGAAAAATTCAAAATCGCTTTGGAAATGTCTACTAAAAGGAAATATGTAAAAAAATTGTTATAAAATGTAAATATCTACGTTTATGTCAAAGTGTGCTGTGCGAATCAGGGACGGGCAGCTAGTTTTACTAATAACTATTAATACAAAAGATTTGTTTGTTTGTCTTAAATAGGCTCCAAAACAACCAAAAAGATTTGGTGAAGCTCTATTATCCTTGAGTTAGTACTTCTTACTTCAGGAAAGTCCAATACAAAATTCTAAAATGAATACGGACAGAACCGTGGACGGAAAAAATGGAAATTTTCTAGGACAAGACCTAATTTTAATCATATATAAGTATAATTATTTCTATTGTTTGCGCGAATATTATAAATTATTAAATAAAATCACTTTACGGATTTTATCGCGTTTATTTTTACATTTTAATTCCCGACGTTTCGAACACTTTCCAGCGGCCGTGGTCACGGGGTAGAATTTAAAATGTAAAAATAAACGCGATAAAATCCGTAAAGACATTTTATTTAATAACATATATAAGTATTTAAATCGGTTTACATTAAATCACTGAAGACGCTAAAACGATTTGAGTACTTTTAAATAAATATTTGACAATGTGATATTTTGACCAAATACATCTGTTTACAGATAAAAAATCATCATCATCATCAGCTTGTGTTAGTCCACTGCTGGACGTAGGCCTCTCCTAATGCACGCCCTTTCCTTTAGGGGTTTTGGACAGTATCCCACCACACTAGTTCAATGCGGTTGGCGGGTGATGAAAAATATAGTAGGCATAAAATTAGATAATACAGTAAATAGACTTTGATCTGACACTTATTAAGGTTATGCGCAAGCAAAAGGATATTCTATATCTAACCATACAGATATGAAAGAAAAATAATACCATCATAATGATAATTCAAAAAAACTCAAACTCAAACTTCAAAAAAACTTAATGAAAAAAAACTTTGAAATAATTGTCTATGCCGACTAATGAATTTTTATTTTCATTAAGAAAACCAAAAAGAAAGTGGAAATATATACTTGCAAAAAGCGTACACGCACAGGAATACAGTCGTATTGCCTTCGAATGTAGTGCATTATCGTTTAAATAATAAATAATTGTTATTGCAAAATGAATCGTAAGGACATCGTAAAGGACAATTTGCAAAGGAAAAATCATACGATGATACAGTTATCACACTCAATGTATTGTAATAAAAACAAACGTAGGGGTTAACGATTTTTATTGTGATAAAACAAGCATTACCTATTAATGTTAAATGAAAAGAATTGTTATCAATATGTCACATTTGAAATGGTCGTTTATGATTTATATGTTTTTCTGATCGTTAACATAATTACATACTCACTGACTTTAAGGTCAACAAAGCCACTCGGCACCGCCTCAAAGCGGCGTCTACTGGTTGTCAACTTTGCTGTCAACGAGCAAATTTGTTGCAAGTTACTATAGGTTAAAATTTTTGACTGAACCGTATCTCCATTTTAAAATAAAAGTTTATATTAGATATTGCCTAAAAAGGTAATTTTTAGACACTGGTTGGTCCAGATCTTAAGAAGTATATACATATTATTTATAAAACATTTCATAAATAATCTTAAAAGTATTTTGGATAGCTGTATCAATGTGGTAGTCGGTTCGAATCAAGAGGGTACTTAAGAAATCGGTGCTGTAACGTAGGTTCTTACAGAATTGCTGTCGGATGAGCCGTTCGTTTGCTAAGTAAGATGATACGATTACAAGTATTAGTCAATACTGCTCAAGATCTTTCTTTGTACTTGTCGTTTACGTATCTATCAGTATAAAAATAGTGCCAAAGGGAGCAAGGCTATCTTTGCCCAATCTTTACTGCGCTTGATAACCATGCAGGAGGATCGCAGGTTATAAATAATTAGTCTCAATCAGGTGCCTTGACAAAAATGGACTATAAAGCATATTTAAAGCAGCTTATATTGATTTAATTATAAACAAAAGATTATGAAAACAATATCTGACACAACTGTTGCGTCGTCAATTAGCTCGTTACACTCACCGTATGTATTACTCGTACAGTCATATAGACAATAAAAAAGACTGTTATCAAGTCTGTTCCTGTTATCTCACGATAACGTGTTTGTTGTACAAACGCAGTAAGGATTTCGCTTCCCTTCCTCTTGGCCCAGATATAGTGTTTGCTCTTCTCCGATGGCCGCTAACACTTTATGAAAGCAATCAAAAGTGGACCGAGGACGTTGCACGAAATTAGTATGGTGATTTCGTTATGTAAATGTTGGGCGAGGTCAAATGTTTATGTTTTTTCGTATGATTTTATATGATATTTATGTAGATATAGGAGTGTTGTAGCTGACAACTTATTTATAGCGTTTTGCGAATGACACACTTCATGGATTGTTTATAAGACATCCGTGGGATTAACTCAGCATTGGCAATGTGAATTATTGAAACAAAGAATGCTGGGTAATCATTCAACGGAGATATGAAATATAAATTTGAAATAATAAAGGATCTTCGAAACTTATCATGCCTCTCTGTACGTGTCGTTCTTCTTAGAATCCTGTCTAAATCTCTCCTAGACTAAACAATGGTTACGTGCTAGAAGGGATAGGAATAAAGACGGATGTTGATGTCCTGGTAATCAAGTATAGACAATACAAGTGAAGATCGCATTTTTATAGCTAACTGCAACCAGGTTAAATCTTATATATAGAAAAAGAGAGTGTTATAACGACAAATGTTTAGATCAAGCGATAAAAGGATGGGTGTGAAGTTGTTGCAGCCAATAGCATATGCATATATGATATAAATATTAGCCTACAAATCTGTTTTCGAAAAATTCATTATATTTCAACAACTGCCAAAAATTATTTCTTTTATTTACGCGATTATTATACATATCAAATCCACTAATTTACGGATTTTAAAACGTCGGGAATAAATATATTTAAGTAGCGCGAAAAGTCCGTAAATTAGTGGATTTGATATAACTGCCAAAAAGTCAAACTTACCAGTTGGGTAATTGAAATGGTAAAGATTACAAAGTAAGCGTTATTTGAATTAGTATTAACCATCCAATTTAGCCACATAAGTTCTCAACTATAGTTAAATTTATCTTTCAGTATTAACAATGTTAATTATAATTATACAAAACTATTAAAACTTATAAATCGCATTAAAATGAAACTGATGTATACAATGTACATTGATAGATATTAATTCAAAATTTATAGCCACGTTAAATAAAAATAAAACACGATACCAGCGCACCCACGAACCTTAAATGGTCAGACCACATCGTGAATAACTGGTTGAATAATAAATAAAGCGATAAAGGTGTTAGTAGCACTGTTTATCCGCAATGTCTAGCTAAGTCTAGGAAAATAGGCACTAGATAAACCAGTGACCCTGAATATAGTGACATTGTAAATATATGACACTATTTTGAGCTCTATTTATCCTAATACGCTTTTATTTTTTATTGAAGAGCGTCACCGTAGCCTAGGGATATGGAAGTGCGCTTTAGAAAGCGGAGGTAGTGGGTGCGAAGTAATGTGGTCTCATCACCCGATTGACAGTGATTAGTATTTCCTTTTGAAGGGCGCTAAATTTATTAATAATAAACAAAAAAGTTAATACACTTAATCACTATTACGTTAACTACGGTTGTCAGATTCTTTCATTCACTCTTGATCTAATTTTAGTTTTATTCGGTTTATCTACTTTCATCTTTCAATGTGTGTTATTTACCCGTAAATACAACATAAAATAGCTTTCCAAGTTACCTTTACCTTAGTTCTTGGTTAAGTTTCGTATAATTATGGTCGTTTTCATGGTCTGTCTGACCCTATGTATGCTTCAATCTTTTAAACTACTCATTGGATTTTGATGCCTTTTTAATACACAGCGTTATTAATAGGCAAAGTTTATGTGTATAATATATAAATATGGTGTTTTATTAAAAAAAAAAAAAACAAGTCTTAAGTTACATTTGTTCAATTTTTTAGATCATTGCACCTACCTAAAATTCTCTTCACTATCCATTGTTGACTGGTAGCAAAGGCCTTTGGCATTAAGTCCACCATTGTACTGTTTTTTGTACAAGATGTGTAAATAAATAAATATCAGGTCGCTAATAGTTTTATATATAGAACTGATAAAACCTTCGACCCTAACCAAGAACTTGGCGCCTTGTCAAGTTAAAATAACATAACACATTTAAATGCGCCACTCGTGCAGATTTAGAAGGTTTTGTTTAGAATTCAGGACAGAAAATCGTAAAGTTTATGTTAATGTACAGGATATTGTAACATCCTCTTCCCTAAAACGACTCGAATACCTTGTATTTCTGTTTAATGTGTAGAGAATAGGGCCTAATCGTGAATAAAAACACGATAAAATTGAGAAAAGTTTGCCACTGTTTCTTTTATATCTTGGATATCAATTGATTCTTCAAAATATATTTCGCAAACATACATAAATTCATATATTACAAAGTATGGAGAGGGCTATGCTCGGAGTATCTTTGAAGGAACGCATCAGAAATGACGTGATCCGTCAGAGTACCAAAGTCTACTGATATAGCCCACCAGATTAGTAAGCTGAAGTGGCAGTCAGCCGGTCACATAAGCCGCAGAACTGATGACCGCTGGAGTCGGAAAGTTCGGGAGTGGAAACCGAGGCTCGGCAAACGTATTGAAGAAGGCCCTGCGGCAAGATGGAGTGACGACGTTCGCAAAGTGGCCGGTGTGGGCTGGATGAGAATAGCCGAAGATCGGAAGCGCTGGCGTGCATAAGGTTAGGCCTATGTCCAGCAGTGGACTGACACAGGCTGATGGTGATCATGATTTTAAAAAGTTTAATTTTATTAATATTCAGACAAATAACCAATAGAAATGTTACTTTGGATCACCACATTATAATGTAATAGGATGCCTGAAGTTAATGGCTTAAGATTATTTACAAAATCCGATTTAGTAATGAATTGTCTGGTTTTATATTTTAGATACCAGCAAGTTAATGTATTTATATAATTTATGTTAACGTAAATTAATAATAAGAGAAATGAGTGATACTCCTCGTTCTATTGTTATCCTTTTCATTTATATTCATCATTATTAAAATCCATCTAGCACAAGGGAGGCCATTCCAATTATATAATGTTTTTTTTTATTATTAAATTCTGTACTTTTTACACTAAAAGTATATGTACACTTCGTTTTTGATTAAGTATTTTATTAGGTTATTTTTTAGAATAGGGTTTCTCTTATTTTTTATGTACATCAAGGTCAACGTAGGTTCCAAAATTCAATGGTATCCATTTTAAACATTGTAATAATTTAAATATGGCATTTCATAAAATAATTGCATACTCAGTCTTCATATTAATACATAAAACATTGTTTTTAATAAAAGCAATGTTTAACTAATACTATTTTTTTCAGAAACCGAATAATAACAATAATTTAATCGTCCCTAAACATTTGTTAAATCAGTTATTGTTATAAACATATACTCCTGATTTAATTTTAGTCTATTTTTAATTTAGAGTATATTTAACAATATTTTCACGAAAGCTTCCCAACTCAAATATCAAATATTAAACCTTATCCATTTATTATTCCATCCAACGATTCTTTTCTTAGACTAAAAGACCAAAATAAAATACTTGAAATTATTTCTACGCTTCATAAATTAGCCAAACAATCGATCAGTAAATTCTAGACAAAGTGAACTATCGGTTTTGGAATCGAAACAGAAAAAACACAGTCACAGTGAGATCGTCAGCAAAAACAGCAGTCTAGTTCTCAAAACGGTACTGGACCTACCTCAAGATGCTGACGCTTGTGTGCGTTTGTGCGTTTGTGTGCGCGTCCGAGTGCGGTAGGACAGGACGTGGTGTATTTTAAGATGGCCGACCGTCAGCAGAACAAGACGGACCGATTGTAGACGTTATACGGTTTTTAAATAGTTTGGTTTATATATGTCTTAAAGGTTATTATAACATAAATGAATTTATAAATGATAACGCAACCTGGTAATGGAATGCTCGCTACAAGCTTTATCAGATTCAAAGTACGTATGATGGAACTGTATAGCTAATTTGAATGTATATTTGATTATTTAAAAGATGACAAAAAGGCCTGCTGAGTTTCTTTAGCCCGTTCTTCTCAGGCCAGAGGCGTCCTATTCCGAAGCGGTGGTAGCGTCCTTGACGAGCAATAATCGTGTGTTAAACTTTCATATTGAATAAAGATATTTAAATATATGCGGTTTATGTACATACTGACGTAAGAAAACGTAATGTAATACAAAGGCAGAGCTTGTTTAATTTTTTTAGCAGGCCAGGGAAATAAAATGAAAAGGAGGAAATAGTAAAAACAAATAGTAAATTAAAAAAAGAATTTGATCGATCGTTAATTACGATTATAATAAAGTTTTTGAAGTATTTATTTACTCACTGATGTCTGATAAAGAAGTAAATCACGGCAAATGCATAGAGGTTACTAGTACAAAAATAAACTGTAAGTATTTTACAAGGACCCACTTGGCATAGTGGTTAAACATCCTGATTGTTAAGCTGAAGAGGTAGGTAGGTCAGGGTTCGATTCGCAACAATATTGTTATATTATATTCATGTCTCATTTTGGCTTATGGAGTAGAGGTGTACAAGCTAGTACACCGCACATAGTTACTGCTTTTATTAATAGAAAAAAGTATAAATCACAATTCATTTCGAAAATAAATCAAATTTATTTCTATATAAATTCTAAAAACAATTTCATCATCATCATCATCAGCCTGTGATAGTCCACTGCTGGATATAAGCCTCCCTAATACACCCCTATCCATTAGGGGGTTTTTGGACTGTATCCCACCACGCTGGTCAAATGCGGGCTGGTGGGTGGACCGACTTTTTACATGCCCATCCGACGCATGGATCATCTTATTTTTCAGACAATTGGATGATCGGCCCAAATTGCCCTAACCAACTAGGAAACAACAATGATAATTAGTTGAGTCTTCACTAGATTCGTCCACGCCCATACCACTAGCTACAGAGCAGTTAAAAAATTTAATTTATATTAATATGAATGGCACGATCAAACTAACATATGAAGCGGTTATAAAAGACATAAAAAATCTGTGACCAGCAGTCAGAAAAATACCAGAACTCTAATTGTGATCGCGTAATGTTCGAGGATTGGTTCAATAATAAAAAAACGCTTTACATATTCTTTTTAGTCCGTAAATTTTTAAAATGAGGAATAATTACATATTTATCCTAATTTTTCCGTTAATCAAATCATAAAAAAAAACGAAAACAATTAATTATTTATGAATGTATAATTTTTTTCTTTTGCCGAATCATAGAAATGTACAAAGTGCAGACAGATAAATAGTGTCAAAACATTGTTTATAAATATTATCACACGAATTGGATTTTACAGATAATATAATTTTCGAATTAACTTATCTCGACACTTATCCAGCAACATTTCACGTTTTACATTAAAATGCATATCATATAAAAACAGTAATTAGATAACATATGCCGTCAGGTCGAGGCACCCAATGAATCATATAAAAATAATAATGCACAAACATCTCAACAAGTCTAATATCTTTTACATATTAAACAATATAACAAAGCGATTAATTTCCTGACCCAATGTACAAAATCAGTAAAACGTCTGTATCTGCCGACGTTACTGCAAGCGACGCGCCATTGACTTTCTTGATGCCATTAACCGAATAACCCATTGCACAAAGAACTGGCGCTTTTCAAGGTGAACGCACACATGCATATCACATGCACACGCTCCCTGCGTCGCATGTGAATCGAAATAACAACAGCGCAACGATCACGTGCAGTCGTGATCAAAATAAGCGATTTTGAGCTTTAACACCAACGTAATAATGCTGTAGTAATCTTTAATGTATGCAAATAAATTTGTTCACCGACGGGAAGGGTGCACTCACACATTGACACGCAGACGTCCCGTGCGCACACAGTCTGAACGCAGACATCCACCCCTTTGTACGGTGCCACGAGATTCTCGCGACGTTAGGTATTTCGCGTTCGAAATTCGAAAAGGATTCTCGAACTACGCAACAAGATTAACGCGGCACACGTGCACGTGCGTTCACGTGCACGCGTGCATGTGTGCGGAAGCTCGCATGCATATGCACACATGCACACGTGCACACGTGCATATATGCACACGCACACATGCACACCATTTTGCAACTCCACTAGACCGTCGCTTTAGCCGCTGCGTAATTTTGTCATATTGCTAAACAACGTAAGACAATATTACAATATGATTGTTGATTCATTCCTTTATTGTTTCATATTGTGTTGCGATGAAAATAAACTTCTACATAGTATGGATAATTATATGAAACTTTTATTGTATTACATATCGTAGGAGGGTTATTTTTTTCTATAATTGTGATGAGAAACACACCTTTAATTAAAGCTTCAAAAAGCAGTACTTGCACTAGCTACGATGCCCTTTAAATCGGAATCCAGCAATTTATTTACAGCAATACGAACATTGCAGTTATATTTGTATAAATGGAGTAGTTGTCTGTGGTACTGCTTTGGAATGGAATGATAAACACTAGTTTCGCATTTCAAACCAGAACGCGTTATGTATATTGCATTCCCGTAGAAATGGATTTCGTTGGTAAACAGCAATTACACAAACTATAAAACACAGTATAGACATAGGCTTTTTTAGCAATGACTGATTGGTAAAATCAATTAGAGTCCTTTTAGAATCAGATCAGATTTTATAAATGTATTATTTTTATCAAATAAAATATTATGTCATACAATGCATAAGTGCTCTGTTAAAAAGATAGTATTTTCAAGTCACTAGTATACGGTTTAGAGCCTAATACCTCACTAAAATGATATAAATACTCTAAAAAAAAACTGAGATTTCTAATTTCTTCCTCGTTTAGTAAAAAACATTATTGATACTAATAACGATATTAGCAATTATTAAAATTTATTATTTATTTACAAAAAATATATACGAATTTATTTGATAAGGACAACACTGGCAGGTACGAAAACAAAATAACAAAAGAAAAAACTAAAGGTCTATGAATTGCGTTAGGCGAATGCCCTCGCGGGTTAATGAACTCCACAAATTATTCGTTTGAGGGTCGTTTTTTTTTTCGATTTAGTAAATAATTGTTTGATAAAAACAATTTTAATACATATGTTTGTGTGCTATAATTTCAAATGTTTATAGTTGCAGTTGATGGTATTGTAATTTATGGTGACGTTTTATTTTTAGTAAAAATCAAAGAAAGATTTGGATAATTCTGCTGTAGTGAATAAATTGCTTTTCGTTTTTATGAATATGGATGGATCGCCGAAGGCGTTATTATAATATCTCTGAGTTTATTTTATTTAATATTATTAGTCTAAAACTATACAATATTACTTTGCTATGTCTAATGAGTATTGAGTATTTATTTTTAACCTGAAACTAGCTTTTCTCTTGCATTTCTTTGTTGGCAATATATTTATGTTATGTTTAGTAAGTATCCTAATTTGTTAACGTTGTTTCTTCTTATTATTAGATCGCAATTTTTTTAAAATATAAACTTTTTTCACTATTAAATCTATTCTCTGTCTGTACTATTATTATTATTATTATAACATTTATTTCAGATTAAAAAATCCATAACATTTTCGTAATTATAACCTTAATTTAAAAACAATTTCGTTAATAATTCTAAATGAAAAATTAATACAGCACAAAGGATAACAAAATAAAAAAATAAAATGACTATAACTTATTGATGTTAAAACAAAAAACATACGCTCCGAAATGAGTACCTCCTTGGGGAGTCGGTCAATAATAGTAACCTTTCAAGTAAGAAAGAAAAAGGTTTATTTCGTACATAAGTTCATACAACAACAATTAAAATATAAAAATACCAATACCACACCAAAAAATAAGCACATCACCTTGACCTTATTGACCCTTACTTTGCAAAAGGAGGTTTTGGATCCCCGCGTACCTTCTGTAGGTGTGGCTTTAATTTTTAGCAAGAAATGTTGTCCACCTAGTTCCTAGTTAGTGTGGACGGGAGCTTCTCGCGACGTCTGTGTTAGATGAACTTACCAAAGAAAAGAGTCTAGAAGCGTAACATCCCAGTCAAATAAAGAAGTTATTTTGGTTGGTTGCAGTATGGTCCGATCATCCAATTAGTTTTTATTCGGATCGGTATGTAAAAAGTCGGTCCCAATTATCAAAACCATCTTTGACTTGCAAATTTACTGGACAAGTGCCCATCGATATCAAAGAACATGTAGGGTAATGATGTAAATTCCGGCCGCTCTGCGTTAATCATACATTTCGCATTCAGGTAAATCTGCATATCCTATTACGTCAAAATGGTTGGGACAATGAAAAAAAACGATCCAACATGCATTATACATACATCATCAGCCACTGCTGGACATAGGTCTCATCTAATACACTCCTATCCAGTAGGGGTTTTGGACTGTATCACACCACGCTGGTCCAATGCGGGTTGGTGGGCGGACCGACTTTTTACATGCCCATCCGACGTATGGATCATCTTACTTTTCAGACAATTGGGTGATCGGCCCAAATTGCCCTAACCAACTAGGAAACAACAATGAAAATTTGTTGAGTCCCCGCAGGATTCGAACCCACGACCTCCGGTTTCTAAAGCTCACGCCTATACTACTAGGCTACGGACGGAGGCGAAAACAGCAGCATCCTAAACACCATACAAAATTCGAGGTAAATAGAACAACTCGATACTTGAATACGTCCGAACTCATAAGGATGCTTATAATTCAGGATCGAACCCTGGACCCATAATGGCTGACGCGTCACAGGGTACATTACTAAGCGTACAAACATCGTAATGCAATGCTAAGCTTTTACTTTTTGCTAGCATCTGTGATGAGATAAAATCAGCGATGATCTGACGGCCGTGCGCTGGCGGATTTTGGTCTGTTCGCATTGTATCACGTCACGTCAACGCAAACGGACGATACGTCATAGATAATAAACCACAGATGGTTTGCTATACGTTTGGTGTTGTAGGAGGAATATCATAGGTATTTTTATTATTTGGTTTACACATTATTGCACATAATTCAAGATTGGTTTTGTCTTAAAGATAATAAATTTATAATAACATTGAAATTTATCAAGTGAATTGGAGTTAGTCTTGATCGTATTTACCACCATAATAAAGAGTACAGCTTATCGAGACCAAATTTGCTAAGTCATGCAGTTAAAGTGGACCGTAATGTTAGTAAAATTTCTTGGCCAGCTCTTAAGCAAGTACAAAAAGATCTGAAAGAAAAAGAATATATGTGTAAAGCGCTTGATGAATGAGAAATGTAATAACTTGAGAAATTTAAATTAAACATAACAACAAAATACCGATGACTCAATGATAAAAACGAAGCCATTCCAACAACTTCCGCGTAGCGAATTCTTGTACAAACATCACCGTCACAATAAGCGTGCAATGGACACAGTGCAGCGTGCATTCACTTTACATAAGAGACGGTCGGTGCAAGGGCGGCCGGCCGTTGCACTAACCGATGTTGTCTTACTCATCGACTAGACATGGCAGTGCCAAATAACTATATATAGACTTCAATAAGATATGGAATTTAATTTATTGTACATAAATATAGTAAAAAGGCAGACTTAACGCCAAAGGCATTTACTACAAGTCAACCTTGATGATGATGTCAAATAGTTAGTTGAGAGATTGTTGTGTAGGAGCGATCAATAAAAATTAAAAACAAAATAGGCTTATGTTTTAGACTTGAACAATTTTTAGTGTATTATAACATTATTATACTATAATATACACATTATACATATATATATATATATAGTAAGATCATCTATGCTTCAGATGGGCATGTAAAAAATCGGTCCATCCAGCAACCAGCATTGGACGAGCGTTGCGGGATACGGTCCAAAAACCCCCGAATGGAGGAAATGTGCATTAGGCGAGGCCTATGTTCTACGTATCTATCTACTATGATGATGATGATAAACAATATACACACATATAGTATTATATTATACATCAAAGTCATTTTTAACATTTTTTTGTGGACATTTTGCTCATGTGAATAATACAACTAAGTTATTCCACCCTGGCATATATGCCCTATAGTACCTACAATCAATTTAGACTCGTTATAACTGTAAACAAGTCTAATCTCTCATATAATCTGTCTGTATTAAAATGCTATTGGCGTCAGGAGCAAACGTGTAAGTGCAATTTTCAATCCCAATATACGCGATATTCAACCTATACCAGTGGCCGACATTTTGAAGCTGCCTGCCTTTAAACTTATATTTTTTTTACCTAAACTCCTAGAATTTTCCTACTGTCTACTTTCAGGCGATCTAATAGTTAGGAAAGTAATTCTCTCGAATCAGTAGTAAAAGGAAAGGTTAAAATAGAAGCATAAAACTGTTAGATCAGAAACTGCCTTAACGTTAGGCTTTTGTTAGATTTCTTAAGACACTTGCTTTATTAAAAATAAACTTAGAGTGGCTATTCGTCGTATAACGAGCTTTTAGGCCTATAAATCCCGGGAACAAAACACGCCCATTTTGTTTTATTCTACTTATAGAACACATTGGCTTAACAAATGATTTATTCTAATAGTAATGCGTTCACAATTGCATTAAACGTTTACGTTAAGTCGATACAAAATCGATATGCGCCATTGAATCATTTTTTTTCGTAAAACTAAGTTAATTGGGTGTCCTTAATGCTTTAAGTTAAACTTTAGGTTACTGACCGAAAGATAATACACAAGATTGTACAATTTTATTTAGAAAAACCTATTGATTAAGGAAAGGAAAGCGTAACATTTACATAAATAACATTGATCTAATAAAGTTATTGCAATAATATGCGTTGTCAATATTTTACATAAAATTATTACTATTATATGTGATATGACCGAATAAGCAAGTTTAAAGTTTTGTCAAAATTTAATTTTGCGTTTAAAGAAAATATTCATTTCCTTATTCATAAAATGTTAAAAATTTACAAGAATTATACGTGGGCTTTCCTATTTAGAAAAATAAGTTTACGGCTGAATTACGCAAAAGATTCTACGAAGTTATATTAAAGTTCGTAACCCAAAATAGAGGCCCAAAATTTTCAAAGGATTTCCTATTATCAGTAGTAGCACGAACAAGCTACTTAGGTATATAAATTGCAATATTCTATTACTAGAATTTCGTCATGAGTTAAAATAATTTTCCTGATTTTATTGTTGTCTGCCATGCCAGAGTTTAGGGACACTTTGAGAAGGATTCTAAACGATGGAAATGAAATTGAAATAATTGCTACAAAATCTATAAACCAGCTTCGATTTATTTTATTCGTTGGGTAAATATCAATGTAGTCGGTCACAAGTGTAGCGAAGCTCTAACAAAATTAGATCTACAGTGTTTGAGACAAATGTATTGTCACTTTAAACATGTCTAAAGTAATTAGAGTTTAAGCTTATGATAAATTGGTGGACCACCGTCAGAAGTCAGTTAACTGGCGATGTTCTACGATAAATAGTAGATAGTTTTGTACTACTGTTTATTGTATTTGCTTTATAAACCGGAGATCGTGGGCTCGAATTCCTCGGGGAAATCAAATTTGTGTCATTGTTGTTTTCTGTTTGGTTAGGACAATTTGATACAAGATTAGGGGAGGTCTATGCCCAGCAGTGGATCAACACAGGCTGATGACGAGTATGATGATGACACATATTTGTGGCCAATTAAGTGCTTCGTTAACATAGATGTCAGATTATATACAGTTCAAATATAGTAGAATAGTAGGAATTTATTATTAGCCACAATTAACAAACATGTCTTTAATGTCATCTCTAAACTTTCCCAACTCTACGCCTTGTTATATTTGCAATGCGTTCAACTATAAAAGCAAAATGATTTGATTTCATGTGTTTATTGGATGCCCTCGTTCCACGGGCAATCTCTGTCGCGGACCCACGTAGGGACCATCAAGGACGCTATTATCGTCCTTTGGCATATACAAATACAGATCAAATTCGCACAACTTAATGTACATTTAGGTAACATCTGTTCGTCCTAATTCGAAGGTTATACCATTAATCCTCCTTTGAATATTTCTTCTTTTATTTCATGTCGCATCGTCAGGTCGTTCACGTCTTGCTTGAGGCTCGAAGCCGCGCCTACATTGTCGTTTTGCATGCTCATAAATAAATAGGTGAAGTGAGGACTTTTGCCGGCTGTTTCGAATAATAATTCACTTGGTATGGGTTTTTATCTGATTTTTTGTGGCAGCAGACGTACGCTTTGTAGGTGGTACGTTCGATATCTTGAACTGTCTTTAATGGATGCAGTTTATCGGAATATTTAAATAGCGATACAAATAAGTAAAGAAATAATTGAAAGTTTTCAATCTATAGCAGAATTATAAATTGACCCGTTAACAAAACAAATGCCGAACTATACTTTGAGCTTTTTGTTAAACAAATATGGTATTGCTTGATAAAGATAAATTAGTTAACAAAGACAAGGAATATTTTGAATAATCTGTTTTTAATTTGTCAAGACAAACAGGTGACACACATGATGGAAGGTGACAATTTGATCATATTAATGGTAGTATGTAGCTATAACTATGATTCCATTCGCTGCTATCTCGATAGTAATAATAATACCATAGAAGTTTATCCAGGCATGAGAAATAGTCATGGGACTTCCCTAAAGCATGTGAACCACTGACAATGATTGTCAGAATATGCAAGGACAGCGGTATGTATACTGATGTCAATTTGAAGCAAACGCCGTTGACTTCATTTAACCAATGTATTTTTAGAGATATTAATGAGTTAACAGATGCACTAAGATGGCGGGCGTTTTTAGTTTATTTTTAGACGGTTTATTAAGCTTTAACTGCACGAGTATAACCGTTAACTTTACTGCGAAGTGTTTGGGTGTGTCGTTTTGACGTGGCGAAATTCAAGCAAGTCGACACAAACACTTAATTACTAAAATAAAACGGGTGGTAAGATACGAGTATAGCCACATTTCAGTTACTCGGTAAAATTATAAGTTAATTTTGCATTTTAAATGGGTAAAAAATAACACGGCTATGACAAGCTAATTGTGAGGTTATAGTCCTAATTTTATTTCAAAATTGAAAAAGTGGTACAGCTGGGTTTCGATCACTGCTTCTTCTTAAATCAGAGGCCTTTTATTCCGAACTGGTAGTGGCATTGTTGAACAGGTCGTCATATATATATATATATATAATCGCGATGTCTGACGCATGACGTCATTCTAGTCAATGTGTGAGGACGGAAACGAAATAAGAGAGAGTCATGACGCAGCGTAATTACTGGGTAAACGAGTAACATCCCATTTCCAGGAAGGCAAATGCGATTGTAGCTTCCTAAGCTGCGGATCCTTAGGTAAAAGTGCATCACGTACCATTAAGTTAATGCTAATCCATCCCGCTCGACTTGTCAAAATGAAAATCAATCAATAAACAAACCTTGAGTATCTTTAATCTGTATTCAAATCTGTAAGGAGGACACGCTATGAGTTTTTCAATCGGTCGGCAAAAATTGTTTACACCTACAACAAACGCAGGGCTTGTACATAACAATGGACCCTTAGTGCAAAAGCGAGATATGCCAAGGTCTCGATTCGCGCACTTAGAATTACAATGACTTGCATAACGTTTAAGCGTTCAATACCTTTTTGTTCGCCCGTAAATAGGTTCGCAGACCTCTAATATGTTCATAAAGATATTAATGTGTGCGTTAGGTTAAGAAATACAATTTCGTTAAGGGTAGACGGCACGGGGCCGTTGGGGTTACTGCCCAATCGATTGGGGGTACACTTTGGGCCTTGAGATGTGAACAGGGCCGTATTTAGCAACGTGACCGGTGCATTTTGGTGAGATTTTTGGTGTAATTTCTTTTTACGAGAATTCGCAACCGCAGTTGTATTTTTTTATGATTTCTTATTCGACTATTTATTTTCTTTGCATTGTTGCTTATTGTTTATTGCCATTTTCGATCACAATCACGATCAGTACGATCGCTATTTAATAATTTTATGGTCCCCACATGGATATAAATTTATCGTAAATTAGTACCACGTTAGCTTACATGTTTTAGAGAAAACGAACTTATTGTTATTGAAAGTATATATAATTTTCTTCCCAACGCAATAGGGCATTTATTATGTTATTAGGGTGACAGTTTATTTGACCGTGTTATTGTACAGACGTGAAATATGGTCTAAATAATCAGGACCCACTTAACGCGGCTGTTGCATTGAACTTGTCATTGTAACTTTTAAGCGATTGGGTAAGCCTATATCGTCCAAACTAACCAGTAAACAATATGAAATCCCTCCTCCTTTGATCCTTCCGTAAGGATAGGAAATCTAGACCACCATGAATCTATATACTATATCTAAACTTTGCAATAAAATATGTACTTTACAACATGGCTATAAGTACACATGTTCACAGCTCCAGCAATTTATCGCAGCCCCTCTCCAAAATACGTCTCTGCCCCTGAAAAGGGAAAGTTCATTTACTCGGGCTCCGTCTGAAATTCAGCATCCATCCGTGCATTCACCTGAAAGGCGTATTTTGACACGCGGGTACACGAACCTTTATTTACAGTCCCGAACAAATATGAAGTCGATGTCGTGTAATTTGCACGACTCTAACTGACTGAATCAACAATGTAAACAGCTTAAATAAACGTTTACGATCAAATTTTGTGGGAATTTTCAGTGTTTCAATTTTAATGTTTACAAATATCTTTATTTGATAACGATTGGCTATATGGTTAGAGACCCTTGACTGTCTTTAGTGTGCGGTTAAAACTCCTGCTCGGCTTAATATCGTACAATGAACGCATTCACGCAATCTGTTTATGAACAAGATAAGTAAACTAAGCTAAAACATAAAACCTTTCTAGTCTCTTGAATATAGAAGTGTGATTGAATAAAGATTTATATAAAATTCATTTTGATTTTATATTGCTTTTCTCTACAGTGAAAATGATATATACTAGCGACCCGCCCCGGCTCCACACGAGTTCAATACTGATATCTGTAAAATATTATGTATGAATTATAGATTCTATCTATTAAAAAACCGCATCAACATCCATTGCGTATTATAAGGATTTAAGCATACATAGGGACATAGGGGCAGAGAAAGCGACTTTGTTTTATACAAATAAATTACATTTGTAAGTAGAAAAAAACTAATAAAAACATAAATAGTTCTTGCACCTTTTAAATATATAATAACGCTTAATAATATCTAAGTATTACGTAATATTTCATGTTTCGAATCATAATAATCCAGATTCATTACAAGCGTGAGTAATACATAAGCTCTATGTTTTTCACAATAAAAATCATGACGCAAAGCTAAAAGTTAATAAACACGTTCGACGCACCAAAAGTTCAAAGGAATGACCCGTAGCACGTCTACGGTGCCATTGACCTGAGTTCGTAGCTTCGTAGCACTTGATAAGGCCACACAGCTACGGGCCGATAACCCGTCGTAGACCCGAATTCGGTAACGTTATTTAGCACGCCTCGATAAATAACTGTTGCTTATGAAATATTACGTTAGTGAAATCTTATCGCGTTTTATTCGGAATAATTTTGTTTTTTATGTATTAAAATATGTATTAATTGTTAAAATATATTTATTGCTTTTCATCATCATCATCATCATCAGCCTGTGAAAGCTCACTGCAGGATATAGGCCTTCCTTAATGCGCCCTATCCATTAGATGGTTTTGGACCGTATCCCACCACGCTGGTCCAATGCGGGTTGGTGGGTGGATCGACTTTTTACATGCCCATTCGACGGATGGATCACCTTACTTTCAAGAAAATTGGGTGATCGGCCTAAATTGCCCTAACCAACTAGGAAACAACAATGAAAATTTGATGAGTCCCCGCTGGATTCGTACCCACGACCTCCGGTTTATGAAGCACACGCCCATACCACTAGGCTACGAAGGCAGTTAGACTACTTAAGGCGGTTGATTATGATGATGAAAAGTAAAAGGGAAATGCAATTGTACCTGAAACCATCGCACTCTCGTTAGATAACAATAGCTTCGTAATTACATTAATCATTAAATATAGTTTTACGTACATACTAATATTAATTATGTACCTTTTATTTAACCATCAAATGTTATAAACATTCTGGTATGAATTATTCCTTTCTTGTTTTCCTCGTTTCTTTTGTCATGGTATGATCATCTTATCAGTTATTAAGGGCGTAATACAAGCATATCTGAACGGACTGTTAAGATACGATAACAAGGTCGGTTACCTTGCGATCTACATTTGCATATCTGTAACAGAATACATATCTGTGTAACACTTAGGATGAAATGTTGAAGTTTTATAACATAGCTTATTTCTTAATACTTTTTTATTTCATTTGGTTTTCCTTAACGACCGCTCACTGCTAAAGGAATAAAGAGTACCGGTGGTAGGTCCCCTTTTTACAGGGGACCGACTGGGTGGATACCACCGCGGTGCCTATTTCTAACGCAAAGCAGTAGTGTGAAAACACTACTGTGTTCCGGTTTGAAGGAAACCGTAGCCAGCGTATTTACTGGCTAAACGAGACTTAATATCCTATCCTATTGTCAGTATTGCTTATGTTTATGGGCGTCGGTGACCACTTTCCATCTGATGGCCCGATAAAAAAAAACACTTATATCACATTATTGATTATAAATTTAAGATTTTTTTATTGACTGTAGGTCATGAGACGAAGATGTCCAAAGATAAAGGTATCTCTTTGCTTATGATATAATAAATCTCAGCTAATGAAGGAACGCATATTTGGCTAGATGAGTTATTGCTTTATTTAATCACCATTTACAGCGATATTTTAGTTACTACCAAGGCAGGCTTACTCATGCTCGGGCTATTTTTGAATTACATTTAACAAATAAAATGTAAGCTGATTTTAAGACAATGCATTTTATTCCGATTCCACTTAATATAATGGTATGATGACATGAGAAAATGGCTAGAAAAAGTTGTCGAATACGTATATAAAAGCTTGTGATAATATAGAATTTAAAATTATCCTTTTCGAAACGTAGAATTCAGGGTAAATATCTGATGTTCTTGGCTAAAGACTGAAGGATCGTTTCTATTCACGTTTACTCGGATAATCACGATAAACATTTGCCTCACTAATAAGCATGCTGATAAGCACAAAGATGATTTATTGTAAAACTGATCTTTTAAATCTTTATAAACGGTCCGAAATTTATCTTACAAAACCATGTCCACCGTACACACGAATAAGGCCAATTGGGTTGTTGTTAATAAGCCAGTGGGCAAACTAAAAACGCAATGTCATACGGCAACAACACCCCACGATAACCTTATTGCGGACCGCCAGACGAAATCCGCTCTTATCAGTGTATAAACATGAAAAATACAGCTTTATGATTCAATCCGTTTATCGGGCGACGAACTTCTGATAGCCTAGTTGGCTGTTTCATTGCCCCAATCGGCTTTACGTAATGCACTGCTTTAGTAACTCGGTGATTGGTTATAATAATTACAGTGGATTACAACTGAAGGTGTATAAGAAGCTGATCTGAAGATGACATGGAGAAATTACACTAGAAGATTGATAATGGATGCTGAGAGTAGCCATAACGAACAGAAAACAAAATTTAAAAAAAAATTGTCATATATCGACGCTGTGATGTGTGTTTGATGTAAAAGAGTTCAATTTTATTTATTATTAAATAAAATGACTTTACGGATTTTATCGCGTTTATTTTACATTTTAAATTCCCGACGTTTCGAACACTTTCCAGCGGCCGTGGTCACAATTTTATTTATTTATTTATTTAGTTATAGGTTATCGGTTACTTTGTTGCCAATCTACGAGCAAGTGTATCAGATCCATTTTGAATTACAAATGCCTCCTGCTGCCTCCGTAGCCTAGTAGTAAGGGCTTTAGAAAAAGAGGGCGAGTCTTGCGGGGACTCAACAAGTTTTCATTGTTGTTTCCTAGCTGATAAAGGTAATTTGGACCGATTTCCTAATTGTCTGAAAAGTAATATGATCCATGCGTCGGATGGGCAACTAAAAAGTCGGTCCACCCACCCACCCGCATTGCACCAGCGTGGTGGGATACGGTCCAAAACCCCCTAATGGATAGGAGTGTATTAGGGTAGGCATATGTCTAGCAGTGGACCAACTTAGGCTGATGATGTAATGCAGCTGTTTGTGCCGAATTCAGAGTTTCATTTTACTTATTAAGTCGTCTAAACTTTATTAAACGCTCCAGTTACAACCAGATAAGAACCAGTTATCTATATAATCACATAAATGGCATACGACACACACTCATACCTCACACTACGCAAGCGTGTAGGTGTATTTACGTACGAAATTTATGTTTTTAATATAATGCACGAAACCGTCTGCGCTGTACTCGGCCAGACAACAAAGGCGGCTAAATCATTCGGCGAGACAGTCACGTTATTAACGAATCCTAACTGCACTCTACGTAGTAATACGTATATTGTTACGTGACGTCACAACGTATCCGTTAAACGGTGATGCATGTGTAAACAATGCATGTTTAAATTTTGTCGGTGTCAAAATTAATTGAATTATTCTGTTTTGTCGTGTGAAATTATGACTTTATAAGAGGGTGTACAATGTTTGACCTCCTCCGTAGCCTAGTGGTATGGGTCTGTGCTTTAGAAACCGGAAATCACGGGTTGAAATCCTGCGGGGACTCAACATTTTTCATTGTTATTTCCTAGTTGGTTAGGCAATATGGGCCGATTACCCAATTGCCTTAAAAGTAAGATGATCCATGCGTCGGATGCGCAGTTAAAAGTCGGTCCACCCACCAAACCGCGTTGGACCAGCATGGTGGGAAACGGTCCAAAACAAGCCTATGTCCAGTAGTGGACTATCGAAGGCTGATGATGTAAAATATTTGTGTGCATTTGGCTGTATAAACGGTCACTATTTGCGAGTTGTGATTTACAGAATATTTTGAGGAATGCAACAAATCTACTTTTACGTAGGTTCATCTCTAGAGTGAGATATACTTTATCTCTTGATGCAGTATACTCGTCGTCTCCGTTAGTAAAAAGGTTTAAATAAATCCTGGAGTCAGAACTTGCAAGGGAGTGCCGTCTTGTCGGAATATTCGGAAGCTGAAAGCGTTGTGGAGCCGAACTGCCACTCCCTGTTTCAGTTTAGTTATATTGACTAAGTATAGACCGATGGGTCTCTCAAATTGTATCAAAATCCCATAAAAAGCGCCAGAAGTCCTAGGATACCATAGTAAAGTGCTTTGGAACCTATCTTTATACAAAATTAAGACACACTATATGATGCAAACAGGTCCTTTAAGAATTAACACAGAATGCTTAACAATACCTCTGAATAACCCGAAATTGAGATTGAAACAACCTGGCGTATATACTTTACTCCTCTAAACTGCCATTTGTGTATGAAAAAACTGACGTTGATTTGTTAATGATTGAATTAAAATAATCGATATAATTATAAGTCAGAAAATGGACAATCAAAGATGTTAGATAAATTTTCGCGGCACAGACAAGGGTAGCAATAGCAAAGTATAGTAGTCGCAGCTACCACAACGGCTGTGATAAAGGATTGCTATAAAGATACTAAAGTGTTTCCGGATAAAGGTTGCTGAATTTTTGATATTACCAAGTATAATAGTCGTTGGGGAAGAAAGGTTCTCGAGTGGCAGCCTCGTAGGGTGGTGTCGGGACCTTCCATTAGATGGACTGACGACCTGTGCAAATGTGCAGGAGGTCGGTGGATGGAGGTGGCACGGGATCGTACCTCTTGGCGACTTATGGCGAAGACCTATGCTCAACAGTGGGTTCCGACAGGCTGAAACGAACGAACGAACGAATAGACATTTTAAGACGTTGCTCATGTAATGGAAAATGGTTTGTGGACGTTCTACCCTACTTTCTCTACGGAATAGGCAAATCGCTACAATGGACGTCCTGCTTGTTTCATAATTTTATGGCAACTAAATCGCTGTGAAGGAGTAGACTAGGCTGCTACTTGTTACTTTGCGCAATATTTTTTCGCACAGCAAAAAATCAAATTCTACAACTTTAACACATCAGACTCTCGATGTAAAGAAGAGGTACGCACTCAATTAAAAGCTTGGTAAAAAACACTCGCTGTCAATTTCACTTGTAATCCATCATATGGGAGGAGTGATATAGTATACTAATGCCCCAGATATATAACACCGTTACACATATGCGATAGGACCCTGATTGTTGTGCCTCCTACGTTACGGCCAGGCTTATTATGATGTACACATACGGTAACTTGCTCCGTTATAAGTCTGTCTACAAACGTAACTATTGCAATATATTTATAGTTACTTATAGTGCAAGAATAATAAAATAAAAGAGCATACAGCGTTATGGCTTATATTAACTTTATTTTAATTCGGGGTCAGAGTATGATTCGTGACGAGGAAAATGTATTAAGATGCTGAGATGGCGTTATTCACTTACTTGCTTTAAGTTTGTTTATGTGCGATGCAGACTAAATTTTGGGAGTCATTTTAAATAATTAATAATATGTGTGTATTGCGTTAAATAGATTTGTAATATATTTTTTAATAATACGCAGTGAAAATATTGCTTTATAAACTAGATATGAATTTTTCTTCATAAGTAATTTATTGCAACGTCATAATATCAAAACCTGTGCTTTCCTTTATACGTATTACGGGTCGTACCTTTATAAAAAAATATAGCTTTACTTCTTATGGGTTAGTTTAAGATCGGAACGGTTGAAATTTCTAAAAACCTTGGCACAAACCTTTTGTTTTGTTATTATAAGTTATCCCGTTAGGTTTGTCTAAATTAAAAGGTATATTCATAATTTATATGTGTTTTGTCATTGATTATTTATTGGTTATTATTTTTACATAAATAAGTTGACGTTATGCCTTATTTCTCGCGACTTTCAACGCCCACAGATAAACTAATCAGATGCGATGCGATCTGTTGTTTGTACAACAGTTATGAATAATTTCTACTTAAATATGCATATATTTATAACAGACAAACAGATCTTTAATATAGAACATAAAAAAAATATTTGTTTGCAAATTATAATGGAAAAAAAGTTAAGTTCCTTTTTTTTATTTCCTAATTAAGGTATAAAGTTAAATCAACAAGATGAAACAATTAATGCATACATACATACATCAGTGCGTTAGTCCACTGCTCGACGTAGGCCTCCCCTAACGCAGGCCAACGTCTCTTTAAAGCCCTGACCGGAATACAGCAGTGTTTTCACATAACTGCTTTGCGCCAGAAATAAGCACCAAAGTCAAAGTCAAATATCTTTATTCAATATGGAAGCATTGCACTTTCTTATTGATTGTTAAATAATCTACCACTGGTTCGGAAATGAAAGCCTCTGACCTGAGAAGAACCGGCGTAAGAAAATAAATTTTACAAAATTTTTACATAATACATCACATTTTACTTCTTTGAAATAGCCTGGAGCGAACAGTTCATTACCAGGGTGTGTTAGCTGTCAAGTAGTCATTACAACTATAATATCCTTTAACACACAAACGTTCCTTTACAACTTTTTTAAATTGATTTACAAAAACCGCGGAGGTACTTACCCAGACGGGTAAAAATTTCTGGGTAAAAATGGACCTAACACCTCTAAAAATAATGTATAGCGAGAGTAAGAATAAAAAAAAACTCAACGATTTCGTCCCATCGTCAGAAATGCTAAACTGCGTGTGCGATTCGATTCCTCGTTTAAATTTCAAACAAGGATGTTTATGTAAAAAACGGAAAGTCGAAACGACTACCATCGATTAGAATATGTCCGGTCGTTTACAAGAAATAAAATCGTATCGAATAAACAATGCAAATCTCCTTGGAATTTTCTTTTTGCGACACACGGACCGCACGGTCGACTATTTAATAAACATTTGAATGTAGGAGAGTTTTGATCTATTTTGATGTTAAACTTCGAGAATAACAAATATTAGAAATAATGGTTTACAATGTAACTTATAAAACATATATTTTCCTTTTTTAATTTAATAAACATCTCTAGGTTTTAACAAATATTTATCACAGTTTTCTTCTCTGTCATTGATAATTTATATATAACGCTTTTCTAATTATTTTATTTATTGCAGTAATTAATGGTAGAATTCTTGAGAGATCCTGTAGTAAGAGGTCAATTAAGTAAATTAAAATTGTGGGATTTCAAAATTGTTTTTCTTAATTTTATTTTTCGATTAACATAAGCAATAGAAACTTTATGTAAGTGAAATTATATACTCCCAAATGATTAGGCATTGAAACAAACAGAATCGCACACACAATGCACCTCTTTATGAAGTGCGTAATAAATAAGACGCTTCTATTTTAACAACTTCTATAATAAAACACATAGAATTAAATATATCGATTTATTTAGTTCTATCGTAATCATTTTAATACTAAATTTTACTATATAATTCTTGGTAAACTTGTTATATTATCAATTTCTTAACGTAGTCAACCTAGGGCTCGAAAACCATCATAGAGCACCCATGTGTCAGTCCAAGGTGCCAATTTGGTCACGTTTCCATCCATGCCCAGGACAATCTGGAGCCCACGCGTCCCCACACGTTATAGGATTGCGACCGAATAAATGAATCAATTAACGAAAAACTACGCACCAACCGGAGGTCCTTATTAGCATAGTTACGAGACGCCGAGGACGTTGTGAACATTAAAAACACCATCTTTAATAACGCTGTATTTTATTTCATGTATTTACTAGCAAGATGTTCTATTGATGATACACCCTGCTCAGAAGTGCACCTTAGAAGGCCAGAAGTCGGTTCAATGACAGACAGTTACGTTTTGTTTATTCAGCAATAGCTATGGGGTGTCTTTCAAACCGGAATGCAATACTCTGTTAAGCGACTTCTTTGCTTCAGAAACTAGCACCGCAGGTTGTATTTACCAGTCGGTCCCTTGTAAAAATTAGACCTGTAAAATTTTATATAATGTTTACCACAAAACGGATGTTACAATTCGCGTAGATAAACAAAAATATAAAAAACTGTTTAAAAAAATCTTAGAACTGAAGTTACGTAATTACTCGAATCATTTAGTAAGAATATTCGTAATTATATATTAAAGAGCTCTTAACAAATATAATACGTTCTATTTGTATTCAATTATGGCAACAATTTTTTTAGTTTAATATGTGTTAAACATTACTAATATTTACTTGTTAAGTTGATCACAGTCCCATAGATTTTAATGTTATTAACTTTATAGTAATTAGTAATTCAAGTCGATGAATCATCTTTTAGGTAAGAAACAATCAATATTTCTTTTTAATATGCATTTTTTAATCAGCGCTTTGATTGTTTTTTATAGTATGAATTGACAAGATGTACGAAATGACACAGTAAATGATAAGATCCGCCTTTAATTAATTCCTCGTAAGACAACACAAATTTGCTCGTCAGCCTAAAGGATAGACTGCCACGTTACATATACTGTATATGAAGAAGTGATAACACTACCTTTTATGCCCTGTATAGAGAAAATACATAGTGTTTGCACACTATTACTGTGTGGGATTATTGGGCACAATTGCGTTCGTTGAATACTCGTTAATACGATAACCTGTAACTTGTACCGTACGGCTAGCGAGTAAGGCCAGCCTCTTATAAAAGTACATTTTATGTTCTTGTTTCCCATAGGAACGTTCGCAACCCCCGTCACGATACGCTCCCTGGCATAATCGACGTAACATTACCGGTCCACACCGAGCTATTACCATGGATCAAAAATAAAAGAGAAATAATAACAGGGACAGGGACAGCGTTCGCTAATTAAAAACAAAAGCAATTATACATACCAACATCTTAAGTTTATGGGGATGGAACTAACGGACAATCATGTGTTTTATTAATTGGTTGTAAAGTCCAAAATAGATTGTGCCGTCAGTCTATCCAGGAGACGATGTGGTTTGTCTGGAACCGGTATTAACACAGACACCTGTCAGACCCGAGCTACTGTTAGCCCGTAATCCTAGTAACATACAACTCTACCTTTACCACCTGGTCGCATTGTGATAAACTTATGCACCAGTTAACATGACCCCCTTGTACAGTAAAAGTACTAGAAGTTGGCGGTCTAGCAACGCTGGATAGGTCATTAAAGATGGGCACTAGTGCACGCCGTATAGAGGTCTACAGTTATTTTATGGACCTAATAATGAATGGAACACAGTTACTTTTATTGTTGGCTTAGTTGTATTTTGTTCTCAGCATCTTATTTGATTTTAAATACAGTAAGTCCTCTTTTTACAATTGCTATAAAAACTTTAGTATCTTTTAAAGATTTATAAGGAAAAGGACAAGGCCAGATACAGGAAATACACATAATCTAATTCTAACCAAAATTATTTGTAAAAATATGGACTTGAAATGAATATGGCAACACTAAGGCGTCTCCCATGTTTATTATTTATTTTGCACGTCGCAAATAGCTAAATAACTATCTAGAAATGAACGCTACAATTACTAAGTTATAACGTTGCTAAGGCTATAAAGTTGTATCATTGTTTTATGTAGCTCATATCATATATGGCCCAGGTGCAGTTTATTAAGTACGGTAATCTTTACATCAAGTAAAATTTAATTCATCATTCAGGTTTTTAATAGTGCACCAAAAAAACGGCTGTGGCTGCGTTTTGCATCTTGATAAATATTTTGAATACTTGAAATAATTATGTAGAATTTAAAGATACCTCACAAACTGTTTTCATGATAAGGTGTAAAGACTGCAATAAGTTATTTTAGTTATCCTGAAAGTAATGTTAGTTGCTATATTTTTATTGAACGCATTAATGATGGTTACAATTAAATAATTTTATTATAAGTGTCGTTAGAATATTTAAAATTATAACAGCGTGTGTGTTTGTATTCTCTTCTAGTCGCAATTAATATAATATAATTATAATACAATATGTAAATACGAAGTTATTAACTCAACAACATATAGAAAATACAGTATGTTGTAAATTTATTATTTCTTATGTACATATATCAACTGCGATACATCTTATGTATATATGTATTTATTACTATTAATAATCCATATTTAAACTAAATGCACAGCTCAAATACACAGTGAGAACTATATGATAAAATATAATATTGCTGTTAAATTTGTTAATTTGGGCCATTTGGCAATTTCAATCAATCAATATTTACGTGAAATATCAAAACTGCCTCTTTGACTTAACTGCCACTGTTAAGCTTGCTTTACAAAACAGAAGTCGTTAGTTGTAATCCTATGACAAAAAATAACTTTATTGTTCCTTTCTGGTTGGTTAGGATAGTATGGGACGATCTCAATGACTAGAAAGTACGATGCAGGCAATGGTGGACTCACAAGCAGTCAGACATTTATCTGCCTCCGTAGCCTAACGTTGGATGGGCATGTAAAAAATCGGTCCTGCGCTTTACTCTCTCCGGTCGTGTCCGTCCCATCGGGATTTGAGAGTAGAAAGGAACAGGAAGTGCACATGTGTTTGCGCGTACACTTGTGCACTATAATATCTCCTGCGCAGATGACTGATCTCTAATATAGATCAGCCGCCGCAATCGACTGGAGAACATTATTATTGTTAATCAGTCAGACCCAATTATCAACATCATCCTTGTCATTTGTTATAAGAAATTATTGCCTTTAAATCCTTATGTTTGTGTCCTTTAGATAACAGTGATTAAGAGGCCAACTAACTTGAGAAAATTCAAAGTGTTGACTCACAATAAGTTTACGATTAACCTGACAAGAAACTTCTATATCGTGTTATGCGTCGCATGTTTAAGACTGTAATGTCCTGTCGATTGGCAATTTTTTTATTTTTAATATCATTCGGTACCGCTCAACACTGGCGACACAGTTATGCCTCGTTATTACCATACCGTCAGAATAAAAACTGCTTGAATGACTGAATTTAATTAACTCTTATGGTATAGTGGTATATTATGACTGGATGACATAGTCAAAATAGATAGGCAGCCTTTTAGCTTGAAGTTTATTATTTAATTGGCATTATAATGAAAAAAATGCTAGTGATTTGTGTGAATACTATATTGAAAATTCATAAAATAGATACAAATTCTGCTGCCACACCTTCCTAATGGACTTTTATATATTTTTCTTTCTATTGGTAATAAGCCTGTTATTATTTGTTGAAGCAAGACATGCAATATGTACTCTACATAGTTTTGAATTGTAAATATAGATATTGATTAAAAATATTATTACTACAAATTAATAAAATAAAATGTGAGTACAAGACATTAGCTTAGTACAAAAACTACCACATTTTTAGCCCAAAGCCGTTTTTTTTTTAAGTTGTTTTCTTTTAAAATTATTCTAGAATCTTCCATAACGAACTTTTTTGTTATAATATTTTAGATCTAAATTAAGTCAAGATAACAGTCTCTTTACAAGGAATATCGTAATCGTGGTCGTGTCGTAGCCAATAAAGAGACTTTAACGGACATCTGCAACCGGGTGTCGGATGCAATTTTTCTGCAGCATTTAGAAAAACTGTGCATTCAAATCGCAATAAATCGTCGATAGAATTCCATTAGCTTCCAAAGTCATCACAGAAAGTGGACTACATGGAGTATATAGGATTAAAGAAAATATATAACAAATATGAGTTAAAGCTTTTAGTGTAATTGAAACAAAGCAGTTGGTCTATCTTCTAATATAAACATAGTTACGATCGAAGCTTAAAGTTTATAATTTATAATCATTTTTTGAAGCATAATACAAACTGCAATTGATTCAGATTCCAATTTTACTAGTTTTCAACAGAAAAAATAGCTTAATAAAAGATCGACTGGGATCGTAACTCTATTAAGGGGTTTAAAGTGGCCATGAATTAGATTTCAGTGCCGATTTGGGAGAAACAGTCATCGCGGTAGTACTCTTTCTACCTTCTTTTAATTCCTTCCCTGAGTCCACAGCAATTCAAACCCCACTTTGGCGCAAGGAGGATAGGTATTTAAGAGGTGAAATGCCGATACCCCTTTACTGAACTCACCTTTTTGAGATAAAATTGGTTGCAACTTCCCACATTCCTTGTAGGCAGCATATTTTTTTTTAATTTAATTAAGGATGGTAAAAGTAATGCGTCACAAGAATATTCCAGGAATCCAAACTAGTGATGCGTATACTAGATTGCTAATTGATCTGAGGGTCCTTCATGAACTTGGGTTCACCACTACTGAGTAAGAAGAAAGGTAAGAGAGTATTCCTGATGAAAATCACTATTCCTATATTAAACCTATGATTTTGAAATCACTTAGAAATATTGGTTGGATAATATAATTTCTATCCCCACGCTCAGCCCATTTGTTGGTGAATGTTTGACATAGACTTAAGATTTATATCACCCGACTAAAAAGGGGAAAAATATTTCAAATGCCGGAAAAATTTCATGATGGGACGAAGCCGGGGTGGTATTCTTCTTTGGAAATTGAAACCCAAAATTGAATCTTTTGAAATGGTTAAATTTTCTAAGAATAAACAAAAAAAAACCCGAAATTTTTTTTAAAAAAACCTCGTGGTTTGTCTGGAACCGTATTAACACAGACACCTGTCGACCTGAGCTACTGTTGCCCGTAATCCTAGTAACATACAACTCTACCTTTACCACCTGGTCGCATTGTGATAAACTTATGCACCAGTTAACATGACCGCCTTGTACAGTAAAAGTACTAGAAGTTGGCGGTCTAGCAACGCTGGATAGGTCATTAAAGATGGACACTAGTGCGCGCCGTATAGAGGTCTACAGTTATTTTATGGACCTAATAATGAATGGAACACAGTTACTTTTATTGTTGGCTTAGTTGTATTTTGTTCTCAGCATCTTATTTGATTTTAAATACAGTAAGTTTTTACAATTGCTATAAAACTTTAGTATCTTTTAAAGATTTATAAGGAAAAGGACAAGGCCAGATACAGGAAATACACATAATCTTATTTTAACCAAAATTATTTATGAAAATATGGATTTGAAATTAATATGGCTAAAGGCGTCTCCCATGTTCATTATTAATTTTGCACGTCGCAAATAGCTTAATAACTATCAAGAAATGAACGCTAGAATTACTAAGCTATAACGTTGCAAAGGCTATAAAGTTGTATCATTGTTTTATGTAGCCCATATCATATATGGCCCAGGCGCAGTTTATAAAGTTCGGTAAGCATTACATCAAGTAAAATTTAATTCATCATTTAGGTTTTAATAGTTTACCAAAGAAATGGCTGAGGCTGCGTTTTGCATCTTGATAAATATTTTGAATACTTGAAATAATTATGTAAAGTTAAAGATACCTCACAAACTGTTTTCATGATAAGGTGTAAAGACTTCATTAAGTTATCTTAGTTATCCTGAAAGTAATGTTAATTGCAATATTTTATTGAACGCATTAATTATGGTTACACTTAAATAATTCTATTATAAGTGTCGTTAGAATATTTAAAATTATAACAGCGTGTGTGTTTGTGTTCTCTTCTAGTCGCAATTTATATAATATAATTATGATACAATATGTAAATACTAGTATCCGACCGAACTTTCGGTTTCGGTTTCGGTTTCGAGCCGACTTTCGGCCAAAAATCAAGTTTCGCGCAGTTTCGGTTTCGGCCAAATTTGGCTGAAACTTTGCCGAAACCGAAACTGGTTTCAGAAGTGTTTTCAATTTCAAAATAGTAGCGAAAGTTAAATGTATCATTGCTACAATCGAGCTCAGATCAGTCGATTTTGTTCAGACAAACATTCCACTCTGACAAAAGAAATTGATGATTCTTCTAGAAAGACGAGGAGGGAACAAATAGTAGTGAGAACAAAATATATACTCCTTGGTAAACAAAAAATAAATACAAATATTACTGGAAAGTGTAGCTCAGATATTTGTTGTATTGATAAAAAAATCTTCTAGTCTCTTTACTTTTTTTCTGAATGTAGTCTTTTCTTTGCTATGTGTGGCGAAATGTTCTCGAAAAAAGAGAAAACCCAAGTGCGACCTTGTCATTAAAAACCACTGTCATAAAAAGTTAACAACGCAAGAGATTTACTGCGGCTCAAAGGCAACATGAGAAGAGACTGCTCTGTCATGATCAATTGTCGCAAAGTGGGCTTCTTAATTTCGAGCAGGGAAAACGTACACTGAAGACGAACATGGTTGCAGACGTGCATCGAAGCCAGTAATCAACAAAAAACAAGTTTGGCGTGAGGTGGCGCCTTATAGAATACTGCCTCCTCATCTCTTCCCGTGGGTGTCTACTGAGGATGAAGAGACGACTAAGGAATTAAGAAACCAACGAACAACTGCATCTTTAGCTCTACGTCAATCGTACTGTCTAGGCGGTCCATTGGCTCAAGGGGGCTAATACAAGAGAGTGGGCTTGCGGTTTGCGCAGCTTGTCCACTATAATCAAAATCACGCGCTGATGACCTTTGCTATTCTGTTTATTTGGATTCCGAGATTCAAAAGCCCTGCGGCGATCGATTTCTGGTGGTGGAGTTTCCAGTTTAGTGATACTGGTCTCTAGTTGGCACTCGGCACGTAGTCGGCTAGACGAGAGTGGTCACTCTATGATTCGATTCGAGGCGGGAGTACGGGTTCGGCAGCACGTCTAGTGATAAAGCAGCCCTATTTAGGAACGCTCTGCTTTCCCCAATTCCGGGGAGGGGCCTAGAAAAGGTGGCCTAAACATAGTTCGCCTCACAATCAACGCAACCGGTTAACCGCGGTCGTTCGTCTCACTACCAAAACGCGGTCGAAATAATAAAATACCTAACAAAAATAAAAACTATGCATTATACTTTGCTATAGTTATGAATGAAGCCACCAGCAAGTGCACCGCACCATTACAAATATCTGTAAGATCCGACAAAAGCGTTTTTAACATATCACGCTGTAGAGCTAAATCAAAGGTATATAAGCAACCAGTGCTCGAAATTCTTTACGCCGATGATGTGTGTATAATGGCGGACTCTATAGAAACATTGCAAAGTTGCCTTGACTACTTAGCTATTGCTTGCACTAAATTTGGGTCTTTGCATAAGTGTTTCTAAAACCAAAATTCTAAAGCAGCCTCCTAGAGGCCAGAACAACGACAACCAACCGCTATACCTATATAATAAACAACTCAAAGAAGGTTCCAGTTTTAGGTACCTTGGGAGTAATATTAAAAATGATAATACACTTTCACCGGAGATTTCTTCGCGCATTGCCAAGGCAGCTGCTGCTCTCGGTGGTTTGGGTCGTCGAGTCTGGAAGTGCCATGACATAAGTCTCAGCACAAAACTTGTATATAGGACCATTGTTCTGCCAATTCTTCTATATGCTGCCGAATCCTGGTGTCTTTATGGAAGAGATATTAGAAGGCTGGACTCCTTCCACCTTAAATGCTTGCGGTATATCCTTCGGATCAAATGGCCATATATCCAACGCAGAGGTTCTGCGGCGCACTGGCATGCTTGGCATGGAAACTACACTAATGAAATGCCAACTTAGATGGTCTGGGCACGTCCTGCGCATGGATGATCGCCGTTTGCCAAAAGCAGTGTTTTATTCTGAACTTAGTGTTGGAAAAAGGAAACCGGGAGGTCAATTCTTCATTTCAGGTCTAAGATATAAAGACGTTTTGAAACGCCACTTGAGTAATTGCGAAATCGCACCAGAGAAATGGGAAGAGCTTGCCTATGCGAGGCCGAAATGGCGTGTTGCTACTCAGACTGGACTTAAGAAATTTGAAGAGTCTCGTCATAAAGATCTGGAAACCAAGCGTGTGCTTCGGAAAACCCGCCAAAAGGTCACCTATACATATACTTATAATACTTCAGGAGTCCTTTATTGTACCGCAGTGTGATCGCACTTTTAAGACCAAAATCGGATTCGCAAGTCATATTCGGGCTCATCAAAGAAATAAATAGCAGAGGTCGCCATTGTCGGATACGACAAGGAGGCCATCATATGCCATGGCCTCAATATTTTGGGACTCACAAGTGATATTGTTGTTTGATTACCTGGAGCATGGAACCATCATTACAGATTATGCAGCTTTAGCACCGAGGTTGAGAAATGCCGTCAATGATAAAAAAGAGGCAAACTTTGAACGGGCGAGCTGTTTCATCTTGCCAACGTACCGGCACATAGGTTGGCATTAGCGATGGCCACCGTTCAGCATGCTAGTGTACAATTTGTTGAGCATCCCCCTCTTCACCAGATCTGGCGCCTAGCTATTTTTCATCTTCTCTCCAAATTGATACAATACTTAAGAGAAAACATGTGTTAAAACTATTTATAACAAGTAAACGATGCCGTGGTGACCTTTTTGCAGGACAATCCTTTTTTTAAAGGAATTGAATCATTGGAAACTTGGAACGCTGGTCTTGGTGTGTAGGTAGACTCGGAAATTATGTAGAAAAATAAATAATTAAGCTATCATAGTCATTATATTCTATCTCATTTTTACTCTTTGATCCCCCCTCGGAACTACAAATACAAACCAAAGTATTAATTAGTAAGATTTCAAAATACCAATACTTAGTCTTTAATTCAGCAGGCACAATTATTAATTCATTTATTAATATTTCATATTGCTATAAGAAATTTATTTGAAAAATAACATTATTAGCAACTGTTACATAAAAATATTATTAGCAACTGAAATAAACGTTTACCACACGTTTAATATACTGTCTCCATTCCATGACTAAAAGAAAGCAAAATAATTGGCATAAAAGCTCCATATTTTAGTATTTTAAGAATTTTTATACTTGATCACGTGAGTTTCGGTTTGGTTTCGGCGAAACTGAAGCCACGGCCGAACTTTCGGTTTCGGTTTCGGTTTCGGCCGGAAAACAGTTTCGGTCGGACTCTAGTAAATACGAATTTATTAACTTAACAACGAATAGAAAATACAGTATGTTGTAAATTTACTATTTCTTATCTACATATATTAATTGCGATACATCTTATGTATATATTTATTACTAGTAATAATCCATATTTAAACTAAATGCACAGCTCAAATACACAGCGAGAACTATATGATAAAATATAATATTGCTGTTAATTTTGTTAGTTTGATCCATTTGACAATTTCAATCCATCAATATTTACGCGATATGTCAAAACTGCCTCTTTGACTCAACTGCCACTGTTAAGCTCGCTTTACAAAACAGAAGTCGTTAGTTGTAATTCTATGACAAATATTAACCTTATTATTCCTTTCCCGTCCCATACTATTCTATCCAACCATGGTTAGAATAGTATGGGACGATCACAATGACTTGAAAGATGCAGGCGTTGGATGGACTCATAAGCAGTCAGACATTTATCTGCCTCCGTAGCCTAACGGTATGGGCGTGTTCTTCAGAAACCGGAGGTCACGGGTTTGAATCCTGCGGGGACTTGGACAAATTTTCATTATTGTTTTCTAGTTGGTAACGACAATTTGGGCCGATCATCCAATTGTCTGAAAAGTAAGATGATCCATGCGTTGGATGGGCATGTAAAAAATCGGTCCTGCGCTTTACTCTCTCCGGTCGTGTCCGTCCCATCGGGATTTGAGAGTAGAAAGGAACAGGGAGTGCAGATGTGTTTGCGCGTACACGTGTGCACTATAATATCTCCTGCGCAGATGACTGATCTCTAATATAGTTCAGCCGCCTTAGTCGACTGGATAACATTATTATTGTTAATCAGTCAGACCCAATTATCAACATCATCCTTGTCATTTGTTATAAGAAATTATTGCCTTTAAATCCTTATGTTTGTGTCCTTTAGATACCAGTGAATAAGAGGCCAACTGCAACTTGAGAAAATTCAAAGTGTTGACTCCTACCTCAATAAGTTTACAATTAACCCCGACAAGAAACTTCATATCGTGTTATGCGTCGCATGTTTAAGACTGTAATGTCCTGCCAATTGGCAATTCTTTTATTTTTTAATATCATTCGGTACCCGCTCAACACCTGGCGACACAGTTATGCCTCGTTATTACCATACCGTCAGAATAAAGACTGCTTGAATGACTGAATTTTAATTAACTCTTATGGTATAGTGGTATATTATGACTGGATGACAAAATAGATAGACAGCAGCCTTTTAGCTTGAAGTTTATTATTTCATTAGCGCTATAATAAAAAAAATGCTAGTGATTTGTGTGAATACTTTATTGAAAATTCATAAAATAGATACAAATTCTGCTGCCACACCTTCCTAATGGACTTTTATATATTTTTCTTTCTATTGGTAATAAGCCTGTTGTTATTTGTTGAAGCAAGACATGCGATATGTGCTCTACATACTTTTAAATTGTAAATATAGATATTGATTAAAAATATTATTACTACAAATTAATAAAATAAAATGTGAGTACAAGACTTTAGCTTAGTACAAAAACTACCACAAGGACATATCGTAATCGTGGTCGTGTCGTAGCCAATAAAGAGTCTTTAACGGACATCTGCAACCGGGCGTGTCGAGACTTGCAATTTTTCTGCAACATTTAGAAAACTAATTGCATTCAAATCGCGCAATAAATCGTCGATGGGAATTACCGATTAGCTTCGCAGAAGATCATCACAGTGAAGAGTGGACTACATGGACGTATATAGTGATTAAAAGAAAAATATATACATAAATATGAGTTAAAGCTTTTTAGTGTGATTGAAACAAAGCAGTTGGTCTATCTTCTAATATAAACATAGTTAGGATCGAAGCTTAAAGTTTTATAATTTATAATCATTATTTGAAACTATTAACACAAACTGCAATGGATTCAGATTCCAATTTTACTAGTTTCAACAGAAAAATAGCTTAATAAAGATCGACTGGGATCGTAACTCTACAAGCTTAAGGGTTTAAAGTGGCTTATATCGATGAATTGGATTTCAGTGCCGATTTGCGGAGAAACAGTCATCGCGGTAGTACTTACTCCCTCCTACCTTCTTTTAATTCCTTCCCTGGGTCCACAGCAATTCAAACCCCACTTTTGGTGACACAATGCCGATACCCCTCTTACTAATACTCTACCTTGTTTGAGATAAAATTGAGTTGCAGCACGTCTACCACATTCCGCTTGTAGTAAGCAGCATAATTTTTTTATTTAATTAGTTAAGGATGGTAAAGTATGCGTCACAAGAATAAAAGGGATTCCAGGCTAGTGATGCGTATACTAGATTGCTAATAAATCTAAAGGGTCCTTCGCATGAACTTGGAGTTCCACCACTACTAAGTAAGAGAAGATTAAGGTAAGAGCAGTATTCCTGATAGAAAAATCACTATTACCTATATGCTAAACTATAGTTTGGCCGTGAAATCACTATAAATATTGGTTGGATATAATATAATTTCTATCCCACGCTCAGTCCATTCGTTGGTGAATGTTTGTGTACCCATAGACTTAAGATTTATATACACCACGACTAAAAAAAGGGGAAAAATATTTCAAATGCCGTGAAAACATTCTTTATGCGATGCAGACGA
Source organism: Lamproptera curius (assembly GCA_029286875.1). NCBI lineage: Eukaryota > Metazoa > Arthropoda > Insecta > Lepidoptera > Papilionidae > Lamproptera > Lamproptera curius. Next base: position 1,591,545 of record JAGSMT010000046.1, read on the forward strand.
AGTTCCGCGGGTCGGCTAGTTCTTCTTTGAGTAAATTTGAGCTCTCAATATCTCGAATACACTTTTCGAATGCAGTTCATTGTACTCTAAGGAATACTGCAGACAGACGGAAAGAGGAAAACGTCCAGACAGTTTTGTTTACATAAAACAACGTCTTTCGTGTATTAGAGTTGGTAAAGGAAGAATTCATCTATATAAAATGTATAAAAAGATTTCAGTATTTGAAATTTTTTATTTAAGTCTTCTCTACATGCCCTAACATTACAGGTATAGCTTTTTCTATAATTAGAGATAGCTTAATAACTTTTTCCAAATTCTCTGTCTCTGCCTACTGTCTCCGCAGCCTAGTAGGTATGGGCGTGTGCTAACAAATTTTTTATTATAGTTTCCTAGTTAGTTAGGGCAATTTGGGCCGATCTACCAATTGTCTGAAAAGTAAGATGATGATCCATGCGTCGGATGGTCATGTAAAAAGTCGGTCCACCCACCAACCCGCGTTGGACCAGCGTGTTGGGATACGGCCCACAACCCCCTAACGGAAAGGGGTGTATTAGGGGAGGCCTATGTCCAGCAGTGGACTATCACAGGTTAATGAAGTATTTATGATGTATTCCCTCTGTATGTTTTATTTTATTGGCTTAACTTTTGTAGTTAATGAATAAAATAACGAAAACTTTAATATTTATATTTATTTGTATATGTTATAGTAATTCCAACTTAAATTAGTAGGTATTGTTCTTAACTGGACAATTTGTAAATTAAGACATTTTTTTTCCTTGAATGACAATATTACATGCCTTATGCACTCTAATAGAAAATTTCAAAATCATTGCAGGCTTTAACAGCGAACATGAAAATGTTTATGACATATATCAACACAAAGTAGAATACATTTTGCAACATAAAGTCTATTTTTGGGTACTTAAAAGTTTACAGTTGCCCTTTTAATAAGGAAAAACTGGTACTAACTCAAGTCAATATAAACCAACAGCAAAATCTAAGTAAGGTGTATAAATACAACATCAAATATCGGTTCATTATTTCATATCCTTGTAAGTGATTAAAAACTACATCAATAAAATATGCCTTACTTTTTTCTTTAATAACTTAATGAATCATTCGTTACGAACGCTAAAACAGACAAATGTAAATATTATGAATACATATTGAAGAATTTCATATCCGTCTGTATTTGGTTATCAATATTGTCTGCTGTTATTGTCTAACCGTTAGCCATAACCGCTTGCCTCACCTTAGACTTGCCACATTTTAGGGATGTCCAACAGTATCGAGATATCAAAAAATCGATTCGCAACATCGATATTGTCACCAGTGTTCGTAAGTTTCTATTTATGTACCGTTGTATTACAACACTTGCTATATATTTTTAATTGTAAAATAATTTTATCATTTGAATATTACACTATCGAGATATCAAAAATCGATTTTCAATATCGATATTGTCATCAGTATTTGTAAATTCCTATTTATTTACTTTTATATTACAACACTTGTTATATATTTTAATTTTATAGTTTAAATAGTTTTTGCAACAGACCTCTCAATACAAAAGGCTGTCTTCGCAACTTAATACATTAGGTATGTCCACGGCGAATGAACTCGTAATAATAGTTATTTTTATATTCTTCCTTGTATTCGACATTCCATTGATAGTAATGATTGCCCTTCATTATTTTATCGATATTTTACTAGCGGATGGATTGATGTTATTGCTAATTTCGTTGTTGCTAATTCTAGCAATTTAAATAGCAAACAAAATATTTTGCTAAGTTAGTCATAATACAAAATTATACTGTTTTTAGGTTTTTTTTTATTACACGTATGTTTGTGGAGCTCAAAATCTTATTGGTTGTCTAAAATACCTCCTATCCTCTCCTCCAAAGTCAACGGAAGCTGACAGTATTTATGTTTTAATATCCGTTGAATGATTGAACGTATTTCATCTTCGGTATTATCACGAAAATTTAATACTATCTCTGTTAATAATATTTAAAAAATGAGATTCTTGTTAAGTTGTCAAAAGCTAAGTCCTTGGAATAACCTAAAACTAATAATGCATATAAAATGAAAAAACATCGAATACCTACTGTACCATTTATAAACAGTACATCAGGCTTACTAATAAAATATCCACTGATACCAACACCAGGCTAGATCAGATAGGCTCATCATCATCATCATCATGTACAGCCTTTAGCATTCCACTGCTGGACATCGCCCTTTTTTATAAACTCCACGATGGCATCCATTAAAAATAATGCTCATAATTGCAACACTGAAAGCGGATCTCTTACGTCTAGTCGGCGGTGAGTTCGTCACATCCCTACACCAGATATCGATATAACGATATATCGATATGTCGATATGACCCTATCGACAGTACCTACGCTTATGGCCATCCCTACTGCGGTGCCGCTGCACTGCGCCCTTGATGCGACTGGGCGGCGACCCCGCCGACCAAGGTCGCGCACACTAACGCGAACGCACACACACAGTGGATGCCAATTTGGTCTGGGATATTTTCGCCAATGCCGCAGTGCGCGTACACTAATATGCCTAAATTGCTATTACTGCTTTATTCCTTCGGGAATATATGTTTTCCTTATGATTCCTAACTATTTTAGGTGAAATAGACAGGATGGATGCCTAATGTATTGTTCTTTATAAGTTTCGTAGCTGATTATGGAAGTTATCTGTTTTGTTTTATTAGTTAAACGTCGTTATTGATTGCATTTCTTCAAGGCGATTTTTGTATGAGGTGGGCATTTAAAAAGTATATAATATTCACAAAAAGTAGCAGTGTAGGGGAGGCCTATGCTCTGAAATAGGCTTGAACAGACTATACCGGAGTATGTACATACATTATTGATGTTTATTGTTTAGGTGCTGGTAGAAGAACTGGGTTATTTTTTTTACTGCGTTTTACGAATAACTTGTTTTTGATTGTTAAACTTTTAAGAAAGTATCATTATGTCATCAAGTAAAGATACGACATGATTGATAATACTTGTATCATAGATGTGTGTTACCTCTAATAAAACAATTAATTGTTACTTTAAAAATCTTAGGACTTGGTAATATAAATATGTCCCTAATTGGGTCTTAATATAATTGTGAAGTCAGCCTAGTATAAGACGAACAAAAATTAAGGTATTCCTTTGTTGTAATTAATTTATAACAAATAGTATTTCTTTATTATATCCTTACTATGTAATTTCATTTTCGAAAAATCATCCTTGCTGCAAGTAGTTTTATCCTACTTTTTTGAAAGACATACTAATACTAATAATTGTAGAATGTTATTTGTATGTTTGGGTAAGCTTTAACAAATTAAGCTATTGACGTAATATTTTTAACATAGATTAAAATAAAAACAGCAAAGTTTTTTTTTAAGTCGATGTTACGAAATGCATTTCAGTGCCCATAGATATATTAATAAAAAAAAAAAACAGTACATAGTTTACTATTTATGCGCAAGGTTAGGGTCGGATAAATTCAGTTAGATTTAATTCAATTAAATTAGAGTCTAGAAGTTGTTAATCCCTATTTCCTTCCTATTAAATTTTACTGCATGTTAACTGTAATGTCTTTAAACTTGATTTTCAAGAATAACATTATTCTATTATAAGTTTTACAGAATAAATTCATTTTTTTGGGAAGGAAATTGTAAAAGTATTATTGCAGCATTACATACTGTCCTTTTATAGAAATTTATTTTAAGATTCTTAAAAAAATTATACAGTAAATGTTTTATTTATCTTGAATTTTCAATAACGTAAATAATTAAGAATCAATCTGAAATATCACGTCAAAGTTATTTTATATCTTTGTATTAACATTTCAGATTGAATCATTATTAAATGTACATGAAAATCTAGACTTACGAAACTTTTCTGCTAATATTTTTTCTAATTATATATACTTACCCGTATACATATGAATTATTCAAAAATTTAAGTATTACCAGGAACCGCAGCCGAAACCGAAAGTTACTATGTTCAATTGTAAAAAGTTACTGTGCGTTTTAAAAAGATATAGCAATTAATGGAAACGCAAAACATAATATTAATAACTTTCAATATTTATACAAATAGTCTGTAGTTATGTCGTGTATTAAATTAACGAAACATTTTTTAATTGTGAATAAACAACAAAACCTAGCAACAAACAACTACTAATAATTCGGGGACTATTATGCCCTTGTGAAACTCCAAAAAGTATTCCCAATAAGTACCAAAAAGTCCCTACAAAATCCCGCAATACCTACGAAAGTTCACCACAAGCGTTTTAAAACAAAGAACTCTGCAAAATCACACTCAGACGGCGTGCATTTTAATTGCAGATGCAGTGAAACAAAAAGGATCAAACTATTGCTAGGGAGAGTGACGTAAGGATTCGTCGTACGTCCCTTTCTATCCTGTCGTTATCCCATAAGCTTGAAAGGGTACGAGATAGCTTGTCGAAAGGGCTGGAGCGTGCATTTCTGCCGCGTGACGCAACGCTTACGCAAGGGGTCAACGACCCGAAGGTGACCCCCGGACCTTGGGGCCCTAGTAAGGTTTTGTGAGGGCGAAAAGTACGGAGTGAACTGGTTTTGCCATTTTTTTCGTTAAATAGGCTGGAAGTCGTTTGTGTTCAGGGTGATAATGTGGTTTTATTAACGTAGTTTGTTAATAAATTTCAATGTGTAAGCGTGGTTTCTTTACCGTTCCTTGTACAGTAATTTAGGTTGATCTTAAGTTGGATTTAATTTGTTGTCGTTGTAGTGATCGTTCTGATTGTGGTATTAATATTTAAGGTTTTAGTCTTCTTTTAAAATTAAATCAGAATCATCTTATAATATAACAAATACGAAAGTTTATAAGGTTAAAGTTGGTTGTATGTTTGTTAACAAATGTTAATAAAATTTTACAATAACTTATATTAAGCATCCGGCTTTCACTGCATTCATAATTACCAAAAATTGCCATCCACACCTAAAACCGCGGATTGAAGATATTATTATATATTTTAATTGTATTATTTTTAACATAAATATAGATATGTGATTAAGCCAGTAGTGTAAGCCACACAATTTTTCTATATGCTAAACGCGTATTTTTCATTATATTGGCACCGCTCCGGGTTTTGAACTTGTGCCTTCGCGCAAAAACAATAGTAGACGTAGGTGCCAGACCATTCTGAAAAGCAATTGATTTCAATACAACCGTCCACAAGCCATCGCAAACAACTTTACGTAACAGATCATAGACTCGTTGGGGTCGAATAGAATAACTTCATTCATATACAATGACTATCTGCCGACTTCTATTAATAACAATGGGAACGTGACGAATACCGAATTAATTTCTCCCAACACCGACGGCCGAGGAAACGTGATAGACGAACAGACAGCCTTTTGTATATATAAAGAGCACGTGAAGTGAGCACGGCACGGCACTGAGTTTACCATAAATCTGGTACACGTGCTTGAATAGCATTTGTGTAACATTTCACTTAGTCACGTGGTGATGTTCTCAATTTGTCGAACGTTTTGGTATGTAAAACACTATCAAGTACGAGTGATAGCAAATGTCAGTTTGCAATTGAACACATTTATTTTTTGATGAGCACATCTAAAAAGCGTCGTCAGATGCTACGGATCCGTGTAAAATATAAATTAAATGATTATAAACTTTAACCGGTGGTAGGTCCCCTTTTTACAGGAGACATTCTGGTTGGGTCAGGATTATTCTGCCAGGAAGCGGCAGTGTGAAACACTGCTGTGTTCCGGTTTGCAGAGCACCGTAGCCAGCGTATTTACTGGGTAAATGAGACTTAACACCCTATGTCTCACGGTAGGCAGCGCGTTGGCGATGCCACTGGTATTGCCAATATCTATGGGCGTCGTTGAACTTTCCCATCAAGTGGCCCGACTGTTCGTCTGCCTGCGTATTCCATAAAAACAAACAATAAATTATGTAAATGTTAGATAATCTGAAAAAGTTCAAATAACCTCTTAAAATGAATCTAAAACAATCATTACATCACCTATATACATACATCATCAGCTTGTGATAGTCCACTGCTAGACATAGGCCTTCCCTAATACACCCTATCCATTAGGGGGGATCTTATCCATTTTGGACCATATTCCTCCACGCTGGTCCAATGCGGGTTGGTGGGTGGACTGACTTTTGACACGCCCATCTGACGCATGGATCAACAATAATTATTATTTCATATCATTTCTTCTAGAAGTCAAATTTACCCATTAATGCCGTCCTGATATCGTAACGCTAATATAAAAAAGGACGAATGAAATATTAGAAAAATTTTTTGGCACATGGCTAACGAGAAAAAATAATAAAATTCTTACATGACAAAAAGAATTATACAGAACTTCGTGGATGCTGATTTTCAGTGAAGCGATCTTACATTTCTTTCGTGTTGCCTCTGTTTGTGGCAGTTGTTCCCCTTAAAGAGGAGTCCCAACGACATTCTTCTTTAGAAATAAAACAACCAAAATCCATCTCTAACGTAGACGGAAATTTATGAAATATTTTGCGCAATGCGTCTTAGAACTTATTCATATTCATCTCACGACCGTTATGTGACTGAACTAAACACCGTAACATAATTATTAACTAACTATAAATGCATTTCTACAACGATCTTAATTGCAAGCCGTAGCCCTCGAACAAACAGACGCTGATACTAATATTAAAAGATATATTAGTAAATACGTATAGATATTGGAGTATTATTTTTTCAGGGTGTACCTCAAGGTGAAGTTCTTGGTCCCATCTTATAAATAGCTATTCTCTGCATCTAAACCTATTCAAGTCTCGATTTGTCGTCAAGTCTATAAAGAACGTATGCTCTATACATGCGACCGGTCCCCTGGGGACAATGGCGGGTCACCTTGTCGGTCGGCGCCCGCTTGCGTAATAATTTTTTGTTCGTCTTTCGTTCCAATAAGCAGACTGGCCTTATTAGATTATTCGCCGCCGGTCCCGATGGCCCAGCGATCGAAAGTACAATCTTCCTGAAGAAGTTACTGTTGACCAGTTCGAATCTTAGAGAATTTTTCTTCTAAGAAAGAAAAAGTTTATAGATGTTTTTTAACGATTTATTTACTAAACAGCATACATTTTATTTTTAAACAGAAACTGTGGCGAATTTAAAATTTTTAATTTAATCGTTAAGAAAAAGTGCAGACTATTGCGTCTGCATTTTGATCTCGGTTTTATTAAGTAATTTTAATTACTTACATTAAATTGAACATAGCAATATCAAAAATTATTTCCTCATATAAAATAGTTTTATTTTTAACGTGTATCGTCAAAACCATTTTCATTATATTGTTAAAGGTTTTCATTTATAATATTCTACTGCCTCCATAGCCTAGTGGTATAGGCGTGTGCTTTAGAAACCGGCCGTGGGTTCGAATCCTGCGGGGACGCAACAAATTTTCATTGTTGTTTCCTAGTTGGTTAGGGCAATTTGAGCCGATCACCCAATTGTCTGAAAAGTAAGATGATCCATGCGTCGGATGGGCATGTAAAAAGTAGGTCCAACCACCAACCCGCATTAGACCAGCATGGTCGCATACGGTCCACAACCCCCTAATGAAAAGGGGTGTATTAGGGGAGGCCTATGTCCAGCAGTGGACTATCACAGGTTAATGAAGTTTTTATGACGTATGCGCTCTGTATGTTTTATTTTATTGGCTTAACTTTTGTAGTTAATGAATAAAATAACGAAAACTTTAGTATTTATTACTGATGATGATTAATAATATTTTAAAAATAATTTTATATTCGATTATTGAAGCATTACTGATTTTCAGTTTAAAACGTTGAAGCAATATTTCGTATCACATCTTTAGTGCTATGGAATTATTAAGTTATTATGTTAAATATAGTAATGTTGAAGTAAGTAGTTGCAGTGTTCATACGATAGTTCTATAGATGGATTATTAAAGATTTATTTAACATTATGAGCAATATTGTAAAGTGCTCTATATATTCTCCCAGTAAAAAACAGATATTAATCCCATCAAATTCGCATACATCAAAGACATTGTGCAAACCGGTCAAACGCATTCATGGAGCACTGGAAAGCTATAAATCTAGCGTCAAAACGAGACCTTCGCATTCACGGGTCCCCTCTAACACAGTGGTGAGGTCAAAAAAAAAACACCCGACAATAATTCCTCTGCAGACGCGTAAAAAGTCGTCCGACCACTTCGCGAGCGAAACAATAAGACTCGATTCAAAACGACCTTGCGCAACTATACATAACCTACCTCTATTCGATCTAATTTTTTGCGCGCCCCCCTTCGAGAACCGGCCCGAAACGCTTCCAGACTATTGTGTTCTGGGAATCGAATCCGGGACCAGACGTTAGGGTAGGTCACAGTGACTTTGGGGTCACCTTGTTGGTCGATGAACCGATGGCCTTCGCCACCGATTTTATGGCGTCCGCTCTTAACGATGTTATGTGAACCGTTATGATTATCGCGTAGATTTTAGTGCTTTAGGTACCTCTAAATCTATACCTGGGCTGACTGACCGAATAAAATGAGGCATAAACTTACGTTTGACGTACATGACGTACGTATACGTTGTAAACAAATATTTAATATGATCGTTTATTGATTAATGAGAGCCTGATGACATGACGTGGCTTTATGTTTTCTACGTAAATCCTATGTGTTGTTTTATATGGATGTTTGTATGGATGTTTGTATATTACAATCACATAAAATCTGCTTGATAGATTTTAATGAAACTTTACAATATTATAGCTAATATATCTAAATTATTTATAGGACTTTACATATAAGAAAATAGTTTAAAATATAAAAAAGTGTCATGTATATACAAAAAAAACTGCCATCAGCGAGGTATTATGGCACAAACCGCAAAAACCTTTGGGCTAATAAATATATAACGTGCAATGATTTTTGTCACAAATAACAATCACTACGCTGATGAAACTGCGTGCGAGCTAGTTAGATTACAAATTTTTGACCGACTTCCCAAAAGAAGGAGCAACTCAATTCGGAGCGTTTTATCTTTTTTTTATATATGTTATGTATATGTTGTGGGTCCGAATCCTGCAACTTTTCATTGTTGTTTCCTAATTAGAAAGAGCGACGCGGGCTGGTCACCCGATTGCCTGTAAAGTAAGATGATCCATGCGTCGAATGGGTATGTAAAATGTGGTCCTGCGCCTTATCTTCCTCCGGTCGTGTCAGTTATCCGTCCTATCGGGCTTTGTGAGTATAAACGAATAGAAAGCGCACTTGTACACTATAATATCTCCTGCGTAGTTGGCTGATCACTACATAGTATAAAACAAAGTCGCTTTTTCAGTCCCTATATCCATATGTATGCTTAAATCTTTTAAACTACGCGACGGATTTCGATGCGGTTTTTTTAATAGATAGAGGGATTGAACGGGTAGGTTTATATGTGTAACACATGCTTAATATTGTAGGTATATTTTCTATCAGTATAGGTCCCTTTCGAAGCAGGGGCGGGTCGCTAGTGTCCAACACAGATCGGTTGTCGTAATCGTAATCGACTTGGAGGACATTACTGATTTGTAATTGGGGCGAAATCCCTACCGAACCTGTATGCTAATGTTATATTTATGAGTTTTTCGAACCAAATTGTGAAATTCATTCAAATGTGTGATGCCCTTGCAATCGATGTGGTTTGAATCCGGGGCAAGGGTATGAACGCCGTTGAATAAGTTTATGGGCCATGAATTATTGTAATCAGGGGATACATGTTTCACTTTTTTCTTTCTATGTTAATTGAGTATTATAAGTACTTGTTTTTGTTTTTAAAAAATTGCCAAGAAAAACGAATTAATTTGTTTTTATATAATAACATGTTTTTATGCTTGTATTTTATATTTTAAAAAGCTATATAGTAGGTTAAATAATTCCGTATAACTTTTATTATAAATTAGTAACTATAATAACGAAAAGTTGTTTGATTTGATTTCATTTAGTAATTGTAACATTTAACAACATTTTTATAGACCCTCATTGTCTACCTAGAACACACATTTTAAATTTTGTGGGGTGAAAATTTATTATACTTATGATATATTTTTATGCAACGCTCGATTATACAGCTTATATTTATACGATTATGTTCCAAAGACTGAAAAGACTATATCAAATAACAGTTTTACATTTACCCTCTCCGCTAAAGATTGAACAAGATTACTTTCAGCATTTACGAACTAATTAACAAAGCGAAAACAGTATTATATGGCTACAAATATGTCGTTTTCATACGTAAGTGATTAATTGGTACAACGACATGTTTGTTTAACATACGTTATTAACTACGCAACTCCCCTGCGGTTATTTCCTAAAATTACACAAAATAATTTATATCCTACCAGTCAAATGGAAAACGGTTCTTCCCTTAGCAGTTTCCTGTTTGCTGGTCACGGTTTTAGTAATTCAGGGAAAAGTTTGGATAATTTTAATGAATTCTAGGAATAATTTCGAATGCTCTTATGTTTATTTGATCATGTTGGGGAAAAGTTTCAAGGCGTTTGTCCTCAAAATGCTCACTTTAAATAATAATAATACTTGAGCGATACAGTAGCGAGCCCCGCAGGTTTTGAACCCACGAATTGTCTTTTAATCACAAGCAACAAGGACACGGGGTAGTTTTTTGTTTTATTTCCTTTATTTTTATCTATTAAGACATGTCAAACCCATCGTAGCTAAACATACAACATAAAATGCAAATTATTACATAATAGTACCTACTAAAAATACAGACAGCATAGTAAGGTTACAGTTCAATTAATAATTTACACATTTCTATTGCTATATTTGAAATGGGCAAGCTGAGGTATGTTTATATAAAACTAACATCTAATATATTTACTTTGAATTACTTACTAAGTGTACATTCCATCAAGATACCATCATCTACCTCATCACAAGTACAACAATAGGCGGAATCTGCCTTTCTCATTAGATGTTCGTACTTTACGGGGATAAAATGATAAAGGACTAAATGAAGCAATATCTGAGTAGTGTCCTGGTAGGTTAGGGCAATATTCTGCTGTTAAAATCATTCATAGCCGTATAGATGTAATGGTAAATTATTTAGAACCTGCGGCTTCAACCAGCCACGGAAAAGCTAAGAAAAGTTGAGTCTGTCCGGTTAGGTACAAGGCAGGTTGTAAAGACTGCTTCAAGCGATTTGTACTTCTTGGTACAGGGTGTGGAGAACAGGTGGAAAATGATAGACCTTTAGAATGTCCATTGGGTTTCGATTAATTTACTACCAAATGTAGTGGTGGTGTAGGCAGCACCAAGAGTTCGACCACGAACCTTCCTAGTCCACAGCGGTCCACATTTCACCGACTCTAGTCTGTGGCTATAATCCAATTAGTATTGTGATTATGGTTTTGTTATTAGGTAATTAACGATACAGTGACTAGGTGTTATTAACAACTCTAGATAATTCATTATCAGCCTGTGATAGTCCACTGCTGGACATAGGCCTCCCCTAATACACCTCCATCCATTAGGGGATTTTGGACCGCTTCCCACCACGCTGGTCCAATGCGGGTTGGTGGGTGGACCAACTTTTTGCATGCCCATCCGACGCATGGATCATCTTACTTTTCAGACGATTGGGTGATCGGCCCAAATTGCCCTAACCAACTAGGAAACAACAATGAAAATTTGTTGCGTCCCCGCAGGATTTGAACCCACGACCTCCAGTTTCTAAGGCACACGCCTATACCACTAGGCTACGGAGGCAGTAATAAGTCTAGATAATTATCGTATCGTATCGTAACCGTATGGTTGCTATGAGTTAAATTGTTTACATTATTTCTATATCTTATGTAACTCCGATATAGAGGTACTAATCACGACTGATGGTAATTGATGCGCTCTGTACAAAGAAATGCATAGCATCTTACGCATTTCTTGCCACAACTCCGCTAATCCCTCGTAGATGTATAAGACGTTTTTCACTATTATTACATTAGCCAGTGTGTCCTTCGAACCGGAACACCTTAGACACCGCCAGCCACCGAAGCCGGTGACCTGCGACCTTCACACGTACTTGTGTAATGTCACATGTCCTTACCTTTTATATAACACGACGAAACAAAACAAACAATATGCGATCGCGTGCCCGACCTCAAGGCCATTATTGTTTTCATAATCGTCAACATCGAGTTTTCCTCAAAACTGGAATGGAAGAATTCAATGTTGGTGATTACGTAATTGTTTTGATGCACGAACTTAAAGGGCGCAGTTTGGAATATTTTCGATATAAATCGATCGATATTGGTAAATAATATAACACTAACAATAATATAAACTGTAACTTTATAACACTTTTCAGCGGCCGCAGGTAACTGTTCAAAGGTTCGAAACGTTGAATATTAAAAATGTTGAATGAATATGCCAAAATACGTTAAAAGTTCTTTTATTTAATAATTGTAGTGTTCGTAAAGAAAATAATTAAGTAATACCTCAACAAAACATCTTAAATACAGATGTATTAAAAGGAAAGTAACATTATATACACAGCCGTCTTCAAGCTGTATGATTATTATTATTAAACGATTTTCAAATCTTAAGCCTCAAATGTGTTGTTCTATTGCACACCTTTAAAAAGTAAGAGCTCACGGCAGCACTCCTTTTTTTTAGGTTTTTAAAACGGATTTTCCTGGAGTTAAAAGAGGCTAACCTTACTTAAAATTATCACAGACAGCATATTAAGGTTACAGTTTAATATAATTAATACTGCTTGTTATTAGTAAAACAGTATTATAAAGTTCAATAGTTTCGGAAGCTATTCATGACAAAAAAACAGACAAATCTTTCTTTCTAATATTGATACAGAAATTAGCACATTTTAAACTGCTGGTAGGTCCTTTTTTTACTGGGCATCGTCTGGATAGGTACCACCCGGTGCCCAATGTCTATGGGCGTCGGTGACCACTTCCCATCAGGTGGCCCGACTGCTCGTCTGCCTGCGTAGGCAATAAAAAAAAAGAAGCGATAATAGTTTTCAGATGTTTTTGAACATTTGTGTGTATGATCAACTGTAATATTTATAATAGTAATATATAATAATTGTGTGGTAATAGGACTGTAGTGTGAATCATTTTAAGTTCGCCTCGCGTTCATTGTTTTGCCCCCTTCCTGGTATTGCGTCTAGACGTGTTTGCGTTTACCCTTGTCCAGATCCTTTAGTGATAAGCGGAGCGGATAAGATAAGCGTATTTGTCACATGATAAAACGATATTTTTATACGAAAGTAATCGTGTGTATTTTGATTGTAATATATTATCAGATTATTTTAACCGTTCCACGAGTTCGTACGTATCCAATATGTTTTATAGTTAAGTCTTATTGTTTTGTTCATCGTTGTTATGCCGCCTCCGTGACCTAGCGGTATTGGTCATTGCTTTATAAACCGGAGGTTGCGTGTTCGAATTCCGCGGGGAAACTAATTCTGTTTGCTTTCTGGCTGATTAGGCAATATGGGGCGATCAACCAATTGGGTGAAAAGTAAGATGGTCTAAGCGTCGGATGGGCATGTAAAAAGTCAGTCCACCCACCAACCCGCAATAGACTAGCGTGGTGGAACACGGTCCCAAAACCCCTAATGGGATGGAGAAAGCGTGCATTAGGGAGGCATATCTCCAGCAGTGGACTAACACAGGCTGATGATGATGTTAATGATTATGATGATTATGATTGTTATTGTACTGTGATAAAGAGAATTTCGACTCAAAATCGATGTAAACATAACAAAAGGCAGGGAATGCGCGTTGGTTTAGCATTCTTATTGATGACTTGTTACCGAGATACCAATAATCAAGTAACCACGGTTACTTGATTACTTCCATAGACCGTCACCTATAAAAAGACCATAAAATAACTGACAAATTATAAAAGTGTAACTTAGCTGGCATCTCGGTGACAATGTATAATATTGCTAAGTCAGGCCACTTAGTAGCTGCACCTTTTTGTATTCAGTTTTGAGAGTCCTCTACCAAAAACGACCGCCCGCAGCATACACGAAATTCCATTCGAGTCATAATTTTTACGAATTTTCGATGCATTTTATTTATATTTTTTAAGACATATACACTATATACTCATTCCTAACACATGTACGCCACAAGGTTACCTGCATCTGTCCCGTACTACGAACGAAGTCAGTCTAGCCGTCTCGCCGCTTTAAAAACATACAAAACTTATATATAACTAAAGAAAACAACATATATACTATTCTATAACCTCTAAGGCCAAGTTGAAACTAAAGATAAGTATATTATCTATTATAAACCTTGTTAATATTAAAATCAGTTAAAAATATATTTTCTTGATATTAAATTATAATATTCACATAAAGTTACACATATATGAGAAATACGTCAAGATGTTGGAATCAATCAATTAAGAGGAAACTAACTGATTGACTAATTAAGCCAGCACATCCGTTGCAAAGGTCAATAACATAATAATTAAAGAAAATTAATAATCATAATTCAATATAATTCAATTAGTTTTTTAGAAACGTTATAACAAACAAAAAGAATAAAACAAAAATAAATCTTCTTAAAAATAAAATAATAAATAAGTTTGGATGTATGGTATATTGAATAAAAGGGTATAGCCGTTTTTTTTGTTCATTTTATCTCTATTTCCTCAATAATAAACTGATTCATTTATCACTACCATATTTAGATTATTCACGACAGTTAACCCCGCTGTATTCGAGCTTACTCCCTTCTTTTACATTCGACGATCGTCGGTATATATACATACCGACGGTATACATACATTATATATATATACGAATGATTAACACAACATAATTTAGTCCCAAATTAATCATAGCTACACGGGCACTAGATGACTGATAAATACATAGACTTACTTTTCTTTTCTAAATAAATACACATTATAAAGATATAAACACGTAGGCATTATAAAGATGTAGGAATTGAACCCACACCCTCTGGTGTAACAGACAGGGTCACTGACCACTACGCCTAGCGGGTCATCACTTCCATTTATTCATTATAAATGATAAACGTAATTAATGACGTCATATTGCGAACAATGATTAACCCATGACGTAGTCAAGTGACGTATAACTGGAAAGTAGACTTAGCCTCCAAAAGGTCAAGTTGACTCACAAGCAAGAAAATCGGGAAGTGTGAGTCACAGTTGTACTACGCGGCGCATTTGGGTTTTACCAACATTAACATAATTTGTTTGTGTTAACTTAAACGTTCCCTTATCCAAGGGTATGATTAAACTGTGGCTAAAATAGTTACCTATTACTCACGCTTGACGGTCTAATTGTAAAAAACAAAATCGAGAAAAAGTTTTTCCATACCGGAAAAGCTGAAAAATTTTTAAAAAATTCTACAGGAAGGATAACAAATTATACATTTTTTTAATTCATGCTTAAGAATTAAAAATTGTACAATATTAGACGAAATAATGGTCGTTAATCTAAATAAGGTACGTAAATGTAATATTTATTTGAAAAAATATTCAAATGCACGCGTTACGCCCTGTTCACTAAAATGCAAAGAAAAAACACGTGATGGTAATCGATTCTTCTAGGTTTTAAAAATGTAGAATTGAGTATACTATAATCCTTTTTTTAACCAGATTTTAGGTTTCTTCGTTTTAGTTACAGGTTTACAGGTTACGTACGTATTGTTAGTACACACGAAACTATCAAAAGCAGTCAATTCTTCCAAATAGATAGAGAAGCTTACAGCTTTGAATAAAGCTTAAGCTTAAGCTTATATATCAGTACATATTGCAAAAAGGTCAAATATCTAAAGGTCGGTTTAAATACTGTACGATATAAAACTTGAGTTCATACGAAAACGACGCTAACTGGCCCTTGATTGCTGACTCATAACCGTCGCGACGCCCCACCCCCTCCCCAGTCTGGCTTCCCCTGACAGTGACATTACACTCATCGGCCGTGACTCAGGGCGTTATATAACTAGTATAATCGGACGCCATTTTGTTTCATGCAAAAGTAAACGATTTAATGGATGGACGAGTAATAAACGTGATCGGTTTTTGTATGATGAAGTATGTTTTTCTTTAGCAGTATTAAGATGTAATACGAGAAAAACTTGAAAAAATCCTTAAATGGAAATGGTTGACCGAGTTTTTTTTCTCACAATTGAATGAAGTGACAAGACAAATAGTACCTTTTTAATAAAGCGAAGAGACGAAATTGGACTTATATCTGTTAGTAATTATTACCTTATAGGTAAGGCAGACTTTACGGCGTGCACAACTTCAAAAAAAAATAAAGACGGAATATTTTTAGGGTTTATATATTATATTCAATATAATTAATCTTTTCTTATTAGAATAGATAAGTATTGTAAAAAGGCGTTAACACACTATCGTTTAAAAGTGCTCACGCTCCTAAATGCTGTTTTTACAACTTATTAGATATTTGTTTTATTTAAGCTTCGCTTTCAAACATTATCTTCACTTGAAATCAGTCAAACGTGCAATCCTCTAAAATGTCTAGACGCCATAAACCACAAAAAGAAGACTAAATAGACATTTAAATGTCTTTAAGTAAAATGCTTGCGGGAATCGAAAAAATAGAATCAAGTTAAGTAGTCAATGTGATATATAATGTATTATATAGAAATTATATTTATTCTGTATTTAAGTTTATATAACGAGTGAGATATTAAAAATGATTATCTTATGTTTTTCGTAGTAATTATTAAAATTATAATGAATTCAATTGAAAAATATTATTTTAGTTGCGTATACGTTTTATTACATTCTTATATATTTTGCCATACTTAGTAGGGAATAAGAATAAATCTTTCGCTTTAGGGGTTCAAAGCGCTACCTCCGATGTTAGAACTATGGCTTATACCAAGTAATAAAGTATTGAAAAAGTAATGAGAGCGAAATCTACATATTTACAAACATATCAGTTATTCTTGAATCGTTATGGTGGTTGGTTAGGACAGTTTGGGCCGATCACCTAATTGTCCGAAATATAAGATGATCCACGCGTCGGGCCAGCGTGGTGGGATACGGTCCAAAAGCCTCTAATGGCTGATGATGATGAGTCCGTTGCTATGGGTACTTCTTTTATGTCTATTCCGAATCTAGTTTGGCTAGTTTATTCCTATGTGCAATTTGCAGTACATTCAAGAGAAACATAATATTTCTGCAATATAAGACAATTTCGCACCAATAAAGCGACCGGTTCACTGATTAAATTATCATTGTCTTGATCATTGGTAATTATGAAATTCGTTAATGGGCCAACGAAATCGGGTAGCGCAACAGCTGATCGAATTTCGTCACGCACTCAATTGAATAATTAAACGCTTTGATTTATTTGCTAAATATTTTATTATAAATCTATACAAATAAATAACATTGTAGTGTCTGTTTGTAACATCAAAATTACCGTTTTTTAAATTATGGCAATGTGTCATATATAACCGGTACGTATAACAAGATATCTTTTTTATTAATTTTTGTTTGCCTGTCTGTTTGTTCTGGCTAATCTCTGAATTGGCGGGTCCGATTTAGACGGGACTTCATTAAAAGAAAGCTGACATAAAAGGGAATAACTTACGCTACTATTTTTGGACAAAAAGCTATTAGATTTTTTTATATAACCACGCAGACGAATTCGCTTGCAGCAGCTAGTATATCATATAACTCAGTATTAATTTTATTTTACTAATGTGTAATAAAAACTTTTGGGTAAAGAAAAACAAAATATAATTATTAATCTGTAGAAATATGAATAACTAAGAATTAGCAGTACTAAATTAAAGAACAAATTGTGTGCAAAAACCTTGCGTGCAAAATTATAACCCTTCTTAGTAGTCTGATCAAAAATAACTTGAGACTACTACTCAAATCTATATATTCCATTGATACTCCCATGGAATAACTATATTATGCTTTAGGTTGCAATTCAGGAATCAATTAAACCTAGCACTGCCACTTCTAGTCCATATTGTGTTGGCCCTAGCCGAAGAACTGCAATACGACACCCCGTTGCCCTTAGCAGATCGCTCCCATCCTCGTCATCAGCCCTCACTCTCGCGGAAGACCATGAGCACATGAGTCTTGACCACAAAACTACAGGTTGATATGATAACAGTGAAGTATCATTGAAGAAGCTGTAAAAGCTTATGAGCTTTTACTAGCTTCTCAAGGCTATAAAAAGGTGGCTTTTATGATGTTCGTTAAACTTTTTATAGGTACAATTTGCACTTTTTACACAGTTCCTATTTCTGACAAAAAGCAGTACAGCCTTCTGGCTTGAAAGACACCGTAGCCAGCGTATAAATTCGATTAATTTACACATTAATAACAAGATCAGGTCGTTAGTTTTAATCTCTCCGAATAACAAGCTAGTTGTTTTTCTTCCCCTAATAGATAGGGGTGTATTAGGGGAGGCCTATGTCCAGCAGTAGACTATTCCAGGCTGACGATGTATGTATGAATGATGTATGTTTTTCTTCAATAGTTTTCATTGATACAATAAACGAGTGCATGATCGCTTTAAATCATAGGTTTTGTTCAATTGTTACGAAATCCCGTCGAAAGTAATTTACTTATAATGTAATGAGGTCGCTTTTTGTAATCCAATTGTTCACTTAAGCCCCTGACGTAACCTAACACAGGGCGACGTCTGACCCGTATGTCTTATACTCTTTCGTTTTTTCTTTTCTGTATGTAATTGGAGTCTCTTTGTTAGTGAATGTTGTTGTAAATGTTGTTATTGTTTCATTAAGTCGGACAGTGTAGGAAACATTTAATAGGTTCAAAGCGGATATTATTTTAGTTCAGCATACTTTAGTATTAAAATTAGTAAGTACTAAAATTCATCGTAGTTGTTTTTGTAATGCTATCTATGCTTTTAAGTTATTTACATTGGGTTTACTGACTTCGATTATCTTAACAATGATTAGAATCATAGTTCGTGGATATAAGTTCGTCGAATCTGCCTAAAATATATTATTTTGCAAAAAGGACGGTAATGTAGTTTTAAAGATACTTGACATTCTTATGCGGCAAGATGGAGCGACGACATCGACCATTGGCCAGTGTGGGCTAGATGAGAATAGCCGAAGATCGGAAGCGGTGGCGTGCATTGGGGAAGCCTATGTCCAGCAGTGGACTGACACAGGCTGATGATCAGGAATATTCTTAACCAGACCCGGAAAGACTATTTCTAAACGATGCAACCAAAATAAACGTCATTTTGTCAAAATTACAGAGATTTTTATTAGAAGTTACAAATACGAAGACATTGCAATACGCTGTTTATGAAAATTCTCTATATTATGCACTATACTTTTCCCATAGTTCAACCTCTTTGCTCTTACCTCCTTGCGTAAGTTAGGCTGACCAACTTTTACGTTGGTCAAATAGTAAAGGTAGGTCAATGTGGTTCAGTATTTATATGGAGAATGTTAGTTACCGAACCTGTAACTTAAGTACAATTATCATTCAAGTTATCATATAAATTATTTGTTAAGTTACAACAGCCCACGGAACAGAAGTACATTGATGGAGCTAATTCTAAACTATAATTTATTATAATATTTTATAATAAATAGCATATTTCCTCCTTATATTAGAGTAGTATTAGAATAATGGTCTAATTAGTAGACCGTTATTTAATTTTTCTATAATCATAAAGGCTCCTAAGAATTGAAATTTAATAGGAATATTTCGTTGGTCGATTTGAGTACAGCTAAGATTGAATTTTACGTATTACACACCAGTGGGGATAGAAATCATTGGAAAATAAATTTTTAAGTAACTAATATCCACTACAAATAATATCTTTTTACTCAGAATATTTTTTTAATTGTCAGTATCACAGAAATTAGCTTCGTAATCGACATTGGACCAGCGTGACCCACCAACCCGCATTGGACCAGCGTGGTGGGATACGGTCCAATCCCCCTAATGGATAGGGGTGTATTAGGGGAGGCCTATGTCCAGCAGTGGACTATCAGAGGCTGATGATGATGATGATAATGATGATGATTTGGCATTAACCTTTTTATTTATCAACGAAGAGAAACGAAACTATTGGTACAAAAACAATGTCAACTTATTCTTTAAAATGTTATAATGTAATGTTTTACATCTTTCTAAACTATATTATCATTAATATTTAACGATTTTACGAACCGTACACCTCGTCAGCTATTCCTTTCCAGCTAACAAAAGGTGCCGACACACATCCATCGATTCGCGTTGTTTTCATTTTTTTTTAAAGCAGTTCGCCGTAGGTGGCCGGCACGTAGCCCAGTTTCGTCGTATCTAAGTCGTATTGCGCCACCGGCCGCGGTCCCTTGCATAAGCGTTTGAACTATTTCGATATACTATTGTTCGCTCGGTTTAGGTAATTATGAACACACATAGTGTTTGCGATGCGCTCCGTCGGATACCCTTGTATTGTAATCGTGTCGGTTTGTTCGATAGAATATACGTACGGAGTTTTATAGGAATGTATGATAGCTATTAGTTAGGGTTTACGAAGCTTCAGCGATATAGTTTGATGATTGAACTAAAAACACTTTCTTTATAATTGATTTGATAAAAAAAATTAAGAGATTTTTTAATTATTGGTCGGTTACAAAAGTTTAAGTATCTTCGGACCCTGTATAATTGTTTTTTATAAATTTGTCGACGGTTATTCCTAATTTTCTATATAAACGATAATTGAGAGCTGAGTTTTTCATGACGAAAGACATATTAGCTTTTAAAATTTAACATTTTATATTATGGTTTATTTAATACAAACTTAATAGTTCAGAGCTATGTTTTATAAGCCTAATAATTTGCCCAGGAACTGTATACATCAGACTGTTTGAGTAATTTTTTCCGCTAATAAAGATACATTTGCAATTTTACTATTGGTCTAATAAAATAAAATCGCAAAAAAATCTTATTCAGGTCCAAGAAAAAAATGTATTTACGAGAACATGTTAGTAATTCACATGAATAATTACAGAAAAGTACTTGCTTTTGTAGAAATGTATGTTTATTTAACAGGCTATCAAAAATTGTTTAGAATTATTATTATTTAAGATTATTTGTTAAAAAAATCGATTAAGAAATAATGAAATGTTAAAGGAATTAAGGTTTTGTGTGTAAGAAAACTAATGGTATGGCAGTATCTTACAATTTCTGCACAAAGTAAAACGTCATCACTTCGAAATATGCAAATTTATTCTATATGAGAGTTATTAAAATGATTTACTTTCCGCGTACTATCACAACATTAACGATAAAGGATCGTAATATTCAAACGTACATCATTCATATATTAATTATTATATAACTGCCTCCGTAGCCTAGTGGTTAGGGCGTGTGCTTTAGAAACTGGAGGTCGTGGGTTTGAACCCTGCGGGGTCTCATCTAATTTTCGTTATTGTTTCTTAGTCGGTTAGGGCAATTTGGGTCGATCACCCAATCGTCTGAAAAGTAAGATGATCCATGCGTCGGATGGGCATGTGAAAAGTCGGTCCGGCGCCTTATCTCTCTCTCCGGTCGCCAGTGTGCCCCACCACACTGCCCAAAAAACTTCTAATGGATTTGGCGACGGACTAACACAGGCTGATTATGACGTATAAATGATATATAAATTATTGTATATTACATTAATATAATAATACACAGCTACCAAGTATTTCTATACAATTAATTGAAGAAAAATGACATACAACTTTACACGACGAAGGTAACAGGCTATTTTCCTCACAGATCACCTTGCGTCTCTTACATCATGAACGCACCTTGAGTGCAATAGGCGCCCACTTCCGATCATACAACCTTTACACAGTTCCGGTTGTCCTTTTGTGTTTTAGTTGGAACGCACGGCTAAAGTTAGATAACTTCCGGATTATTTAGATGTTTAAGTATCAGTTGGTACAAGATAAAGCTGTTTATTAAATAATGTATTGGTAACTGTTGCGTTACGACTTGAGCTACGGATTGACATGCTTTAAAGAGGTCTTCAATCCGTGGGAATAACAGTTTTTTGATTGGTTAGGACAATATAGATCGATCACCACCATTTGTCTGAAAAGTAAGATGATCCATGCGTCGGATGGGCACGTTAAAAGTAGGTCCCGGTTGTCAAACCATTGTTTTGACTGTCAGTGAGACTGTCAATATTGAATGTCAGTGCGTCAAAATTTTTGACAACTAATTCATCCATAGAATGCGGTTGTGGATTTTGTGGGTAATTTGCCGGTCGCTCTGGATAAATCTGATGGATTAAAAACCGACCCCATGAGATAATGACTACGTGAAACAAAGGTTAATGTTGCGTTATAATAAGTTTTTAGTTTAAATGTATAATAATACCTTTATGCCAATCAAACCTATAGTGTAATCAATGTAGATTATTCCGGTTACAAATTATATTATAAGAAAGGTAAGAGCACTTTGGAAAAGAAAAACTCGATCTGTTTCTTAGCTTTGATAAGCGTTTTCAAACAATAAGCTGGTATGTTATCCTGTCGTTACTTTTGCCACAATTTAATGAACTGTAGCGTAACGAATACAGTTTTAATATTTTCCAGGTTATTCTAAACAGCTAGACTGAAATCAATTAAACCTACTAAGTATTTACAATAATGTGCTTACATAACACCAAATAGTGTTCGCACAATACGTGAGGATACATCAATTCGTGTCGGTCTCCGATAAGGCCTACAATAACATGGCGCTAGAGTCATCACATATTTATAGAATACTATCATCGTTCTACGCTTTATCGCGACATATCTATTTATAAAACGGCTGCATTGGCATTTGTGTTTTTCACTTGATTGTAGTTAAATGTACGCCATTATTAACTACGAATTTATTTAATTATATATGGTAATTAGGACACAAGGACAGGGCACAGTAATGTTTAGTCTTTAAGTAATAAAGTCTTTAAATAACAAATTGATACTGGAATTGTGTTTGCACATATTTTTCATAAATCGGTTATATTTGATGTACATATCACAAGTGATTGTATTTTTAATGTTACATTTACGAAATATGGCCAATTTAGTAATATACTTGTGACAAATACGTCACAATTCAATTAATTAAAGTTTTTATGTCATACTCATTAACTGGCTCTAACTGAGTAAACATCGGTGCATAAATAAGAAAAAACATTGAGTTTTGGCACGACTTGTATTGACATTAGACTTTGTTTCATCATCATCATCATCCTGTGTAAGTCCACTGCTGAACATAGGCCTCCCCTAATGTAGGGCGTCTTACGCTACGTTTAAAGTGAGACGACTTAATTTGCAACTAGAAAAAAAAAAATCAGAAATTTCTTATAAAACCAATTCAAGGTGGAGAAAACAGAAAAAATAAATTGCCTCAAATAAATATTTTAATGTAGGCCACAACATTAAAAAGATATACACCCTCACGAAGCGGGACTGGCAGCTTGTCTACTTAATTAAAAAATATACTATTTAATAGATAAGTAAATGAAAAGGTCAAACATATCGCACTGCTGTGACAAGTCTGTGTATGACGCATTACACACACGTTTTACCTTTGAAGAGTCCACCTTGAAATAATTTTTCCTCGTAGCATTCGCCCTTATGTCTAAGATCGATCATACCATAAACACAAATGTAAAAATCGTTTCATGACACATAGGGTCTCCAAAGCCACATTATAAACAGGGTTTTGAAAAGTTGTTATTTGACAAAACTGTACATAAAACCATTTATTCTGCAACTAATTTAAACGAAACGTTTACAACGAAAAAGTAATTTCAGGATCAAATTGCTTAACTATATTTTAGCCAAATAAGCCTTACAATTGTTATGAACATGGTTACCCATGGTAACGATCTGGAGTACATCCAGGGTTCCTATTGATGGTTTGTCATCCAGATGTCAATCACCTGGTGACAGTCGACTAATCACGACAGCATATTTAATGCTGCGATGTTGCAATGGGCCATTTTGTCTGTTATCACCATCAGCCCGTGATAGTCCACTGCTGGACATAGGCCTCCCCTGATACACCCCTATCTTTTAGGGGGTTTTTGGACCGTACCCCACCACGCTGGTCCAATACGGGTTGGTGGATATACCGACTTTTTACTTTCCGATCCGACGCATTGATTATCTTCCTTTTTAGACAATAGGGTGATCAGCCCAAATTGCCCTAACCAACTAGGTAACAACAATGAAAATTTGTTGAGTCCCCGCAGGATTCGAACCCACTACCTCCGGTTCCTAAAGCACAAGCCCATACCACTAGGCTATTGAGGCAGTCTTGTTTATATTAAGGCCTTATTAAATGTAATTCAGGCGAAATATATTTTATAAACATAGTCAAATATGAAACGTACCAAAACACTGTACTATGCATAAAGTTATTGCTTATCTAGCGCTATTTCAGCCTTTAACAATAGATTACGAGCACTAAATACTTTAATTACAAACGATTACATATTACAACGACCGCATTGTTAACATTGATGTAATAAATAACGCTCGCAGTAGCACTATCAGTAATAGCTCAGTGCAAGGTGACGCCGAGGTCTCCACTTCCTAGAGGAAAACGTGACAGAATAATCTCTAGAGAAATTTTTAAACCCATGTTTTAATAGAAAATTACGCAAATACGATCCTTAATGAAATTAAACTTTGCTATGGATTGTGTATGTTACGTTTATTATCATTTTAATTGTTTGAATATTAAGTTAAAAACTGTATGTAATAACAGCCTATGCTGAATTATTTCTGCCTTTTAGGATGTTAATATTAAAATACAATATAATAGGCGGGTCGTTTAAAGCTAGTGTGTTAAAATCGGATAAGGCTCGATCTTTCAAAGTGCATATGTCTAAGCTCTAGTGAAGCTTAGGATTAGGCTACCTAAGAGTTACCCGCTAGATCTGATGCAACGGCAATTATGTCTGGACTTATTGTTCCTTCCTGTTATACTGCCTACGTATACAAGGTCTCTAACTGGTCGTGTCAGTTATCTGACCCATCAGAAGGTGGTTAAAAGATAGCGGAATGCACCTGTGTTTAAACGTGCATACACTATTGTATCTTCTGGGCAGTTCACACGCTTCTAATATTTTTAGGATGCCTTAGTCTTCGTAATAAGAATAAGGAGCACTATTATGTCCACACTAATTCTGCTTTCGATATCTGGGAACTTAGAAAGGTTTTTTCCGGGGAACGATTAGGACACAATTATAAACTAAGGTATTGTCTGTATCCAGCCGCTAAAATCAGAGTATTAAAGGTTTGTGTTTATTTTGGAACTTCATCATCATCATATCAGCTGTATCCATCTGACAAGAGCTCTCTAATGCAATATTGAGAACTTATCTCCTTCTAATCATTCAGTTATTTGGCGCGAGCAATTGATGCAGTGTTGGCCAGGAAGTAGTTTAAGTTTGATTAACTTGTCTTATTAATATATTACAGAAACGAGGTTGGTTACGAACTTAATACCAAGATCACTTGGTTTGTTAAAGCAGGCCATCCCATGGCTCACAGTATAGAAAACTTCAAGGGTATTCAGTCCAGTTATTGAAGCTGCTAGGAAACCCACCCACAGGACCTCAAAGTAGCGCGGTTGAGCGACCATGAAAGTTCAATGCTGTCGAGATTGCACTTTAATCGGATTCTTGACTCTACTCTTCCGAGCTTTGAATTGGCGTTGTTGACTAATACCAAGACACGTAAAAGCACCTTGCTCGTATAGAATATTCGATATCGTATTAGAAGTTTAATTTTTAACTTTAATTGATTTATTTTGAGCGCTGGTCACGGCACAGATACTAAAAAGGAAGGACGAAAGGGGATTATAAATGTTTAGTTTTTTGTTAATAAAAATAAAACGCTTACGATAAGCAAAAATTAGCCAGAAAAGGTTTTAATAACGTTCATCTTATAATTAACGATAATAATGGGAAGAATAAATAAAAAGGGTAGAATTGCTACAAAGGGAAAAACTAACAAAAGATTACGTAATATTGCATTAAATTTTCAAAAGAAGGACGGATGATATCATTTACTTCGTAACTTATTTGACGTTTAAATGAAGTTAGACGTTGACAAAAGGATGTATTAACCGAGTAATTTATGTTCGAGTCATGATGTCATCGTGATTTGTACAATGAAAAGATATGTTTTAAAAGTATATAAAACAGTGTTTTGATACGAATGAAGTACGTTCCAAATCTTAGCGACAAAATGTTTTTATGTTTCTTTCTTTACTTCTACTATCACCAAAACTGTGGATTGATAAAAGGTTTCGTAATTTTTTACAAAAAAATTAAATTGGAGTGTCTTGAATTGTCATAAGTACATTGTTTTATATAAGCGTAGTTACTGGGTAAACGAGACTTAACATCCTTTGTCTCACGGTAGGCAGCGCGTTGGTGATATCTGTATGGCTAATGTCTATGGGCGTCGGTGACCACTTTCCATCAGGTGACCCTGACTGCTCGTCTGCTGCGTATGCAATAAAAAATAAAAAAAGCGATACATATAATAATTATATAATAGTGCCTGTGTAACCTAGTGGTAAGGGCATGCGCTTTAGAAACCGGTGGTCTTGGGTTTGAATCCTACGGGGAATCAATAAATTTTCATTGTTGTTTCTTAGTTGGTTAGGGCAATTTGAGCCGATCACCCAATTGTCTGAAAAGTAAGATTATCCAGGCGTCGTATGGACATGTAAAAAGTTGGTCCACCTACCAACCTGCATTGGACCAGAGTGGTGGGATACGGTCCGAAAAGCCCCTAATAGAGAAGGGGATTTAAATGCCTGATGATGATAATGACATGTAATAAAACAGATTTTTTTTTATTAATTTTGTCTGCCTGTCTGTTTGTTCGTTCGTTCGTTTGTTCTAGCTGATATCTGGAAGGCTAGTAGAATTTTAACAAGACTTTCACTTATGTAACTAGGAGTAAGTGTTCTTTATATAGAAAAAGACACAGATTTTAATTTAAATGACTACGTATAGCTCGTATATTACATATTTATAACTTTATGAAATTGGTAAATATTTTTATGGCCTCTATTTTTTGATTTTCTTCTTTTAGCTTTTATTTCGTCAACTTTTACAATTGATATGACGCATCACTTTCTGTTCGGTCAATGACCTGGTCGTCTTGTTGTTAAATGAATACAGTTAACTTTAATATCTATGAAACGGCTCATATTTTTATATGCATACTTAAATGCATCCATTCATCGCGTTAGGGCAAATTGCATGTGACATTATAGAACATTAGTCACCTAATGTGGCTACGACCATAACGATGATGTCGACGTACATATAAACCTATATATACATACATATTGTATGTATATATATGTTGACAAGTTGCAGGAAGTTGTAAATCTTCTTCGAAGGTGTTTTACGCCAAATATGATGGTCGTCAGTAAGCTAATTTAACTGGAAGTGGTTCTGTACTAAATATATTAACGTATATGAGCAAAGTATGGTAGCTTATTTCTCAAGCAATAATAAAGTGGCTTCTATATTCAGTAAAGATATGTGACTTGTAATAAGATGCCAAACAAAATTATGAAAGTTGGATCGGTAGTTCAAAAACGATTCGATGGTTGTAGATTCGAATGCCGTGATTACAATTGAAGTGTATATTGCGGGTAAGGCGTATCAATACAATAAGTTCTGGTTGTTAGGACGTTAGTGCTTTACAATTCTCATTCAACAGGTACAGTCATCTAATGTTCAGTCTTTGGTTGTAAAGGTCAGGTTCCAGACGCGCTGCGTAATATCTCTTACTGATGTGACTCTAATTAGACCTCCTCTTAACCTGACAACTTAACTAAATGATTTAGTAAAAGAATATAAAGTAGAGAGTTTACATGGTAAAAGTTGCATTCGTAATTAAAATAAGACATCTAATGAAGAAAATAACGTGATAAAATATAAATTTATGTAATAAACAATAAATATAAATAAATAAATCCAAGATAGCTTGATAAGTCTCCAATGTTTTAATTTAATACTTAAGAATCGATGGTAAAGAACATAGAGCTGAGATTAATAACAGCAAAACAATAAGATAAACACTTTAAATTAAGTACAATTTATTTCTAAAACATATACAAAGGAGCGTAGTTGTAACCAATTAAAATATAACAAAATATTATATATGAAGGTTTTAACACGAAACTCTAAAATAGTAAACATTCCAACTGATTATAAATCCCGTATTTAACTTGGCCTTGGCCGTGACTGTTACGTAAGGACAGATAAAAAATATTTATTCCGTGGTATTTTTAACGAATAGTATCTTTTAAAAAAATATTTATGTTTAATAGTCTCTTTATTATTTGTAATGCTTTCTGTTACTCTGGTACAAGAATTAAATGAAATTAAAGTCGAATTAAAGTTTTAACAAAACAAGTTTTGCAGTTATAATATCAGTACAAGTATCATTTATGCAAATTCCTTATAAAAGACAGTACTTGAAGATGTATTGGTATTTAAAATATGCATGTTTAATATGGTATTATTGGCAGATATTTTTACTTAATGATTCATAATTTTTGTTTGTGCCGAATCCCACGGGGAAACAAAGTTATAATGTTTGAATTGTTTAATACATATCTAACAAATTTTTTAGCGTTGTTTTCTGGTTGGTTAGGACGATATGCGCCGATCGTCCTATTGTCTAAAAAGTAAGATGATTTATGCGTCGGATGGGCATGTAAAAAAGTCGGTCCCGGTTGTCAAGACCATCTTTAGCATTCGTTATTGGAAGTCAGTGCATTCAAATTTACTAACAACAAATGCATCCTTAGAATTCAGTTTATCATTTGTGTTGTGGAGAAACTGATTCTCAGAATATTCTGAAAATATCTAGGTGAAAAGAATCACAATTTTTGTTTACAACAAACCTTTTTTTTAATATTAAAGTTTATTTAGGCGATTACTGTAGGTATGCCTGTAATCAGAAAATTAAATTCAAAAATCCGTTGACAGTGGAAATAATGTGTCTTTTATACTATTTTTATCAATCACGTTAGTTAAAATCGCTTTTCAATGTTTGATTGCAAACATAGTGTACTTGCACTCTAGGGAACTAAATAATCGCTTATATTTATAATCTGTGGTATATCACGCTCAATTATTGCGCACAGTTATTAGCAACAATGGTAATTTCATTTATACGTAACACCTTTGCAATACTAACTGTTTAAGGTCAGAAGCGACACTAACGAGACATTCACTTTCTGAACTTCAGCTAAGAACCGTTTACGTAATTTCCATCTGATTAGTTGTTATGAAGGTTATATTTTATTTATGTGAATACGTACATAAATAAAGCGTTTTTGTAATCCAAGCGTTTCGAAGCCGCTTCAGCGATAGACTAAAATCGGTGCGAAACGACGAAATGTCAATGGCAATAGACGGGATAAATTTCGTGAAATTTATATAACGTCTGTCACTTCTGCGTAGCTATAGGTCACATTGTTTACCGATGGTCTCTTCTTATTTCGCTCTATCAATATTTTAGAATGCACTGAATCACTATCAGATAATCGATTAATCTTACCTTTAATAGTTCTGCCCAAAAGCTTTCAGCTTTGTTAATATCCTTTCTTATCAAGACAGTGAAAATCCTGCCATCATCTAGAACAGAGTCAGTTATATTGCTGAGTTATGTGATGAAAATAACTATCGTGACAATATCAGTTCGGCCAATTTAAACTATGAATTGATTTAAGCATTGTTTACCGTAGCAACCAACTGGCGACATACATAGCTAAATCAATTATAACGCGTAATTGACGGACTGTCACCGAGATGTAAATCAATAAAACCACTCACTGAATAACATCTCCCCGTTGCCAAGTCCTGCTTCGTTCACATCAACTGCGATTCTTTTGGCTGAAACAAGACCCGCTGAGTTTCTTACGCCGGTTCTTCTCAGAGGCTTCCATTTCCGAACCATTGTTAGTGTGTTTGACAAACAATAATAAAGCGAAATGCTTCCGTATTGAATAAATATATTCGACTTGACTTTGCTGAGCCACGCCAGGTTCAACTTTGGGCCCTTCGAGCGAGGAAGGAGCGGCATTTGCAGGGCAGATCCCATTGCCCAACTAAAATCGAAAGGAGCCTGTGAATGAACACCTTGACACGGCCGCTCCTTTCCTAAGTCGACATTTGACGTTTCGCAAGAGCCGTACACCGCCACGCCGCTCGGCTTCGGTATCCTTGGCTGGTTTGCGTAAGCGGTTACTTCACACCGCTTACGGGCTGTTACGGAGTGCGTTATAGGTGGCGCTGGTGTCGGATTGCCGTTGATTCCTTGGATTAGCTGTGGTTGGATCGAACGATAGGTAAAATTATAGAGAAATAATCAGAAACTCATCTTGGACAGGATTAAAGACGAATATCGCTGAGTTGAATCGAACTATGGCATTATTCTATTGCATGTTTATGTTTTATTAAGATACAATTACATTAGAGTATTTATTGTATTTTTAAATAATTGTATTTATACAAAGGTGCAGGGCAAGTAAGCATTTAATGTAATCAAAAAGTTTAATGGCTTTTACTTCGACTATGACGAATTTTCATATAAAATTTCATCTCTATTTCAACCCTTTGTACTAATTTAATCGCCATAATTTATAGCATATGTCCTTTCTTGAAATATATTCTAAGTATGTACCAAATTTCATCGAAATCGCTTGAATGGTGTAGACAATAACGAGGAACAAACAGACAGACAGATACAGCATTAGACCTTCGCATTAGAGTAGTGGTAGTTATGGTTAGCTGAAAACCAATAACACCCATTCAATATTACTTACAAAATCCCTCGCTTCGTTAATTTTCTCTAACCTACATATTCGCTTGTGAAATATCAGTATTACTATCGAGGGCATTAGAGGCGTCGAATGATATAAAAAAACAGTTCATTAACTTGAGGTCATTCCTCTCCACGACCCACTCTATTAAGTCAATCAACTCGGTATTACATATGTTACCTTGGTAGTACTATCAATAGTTTATTGTAAGTCACTGAGCATTACTCATACGTACTTATAAAATACCAATCTGAGCTTGAAGCTAAATAAATTGGGTATAGAAATAAGATGTGTGTAATGCTTGCATTAGTTTGTTATTGACTTGTGCTGACGTGTTTAGGTAGATCCAGTTAACAGTGCTTTTTTCTGTTGTATTTTTTAATTAAACATAGTTTTTGTTATTTCAATAATTCGATTGTTATTACTATGATATAAAAAAGCCTTTTAAACCCCAGCGATACAACCCATATAATATTTCAGTATATAAAACCAGGTGTAGAACCGAATAAAATATGTATTTATGAAAATTAAGACTTATGTCAAACTAATGGCGTCGAAATGTAGCGCTCTGATTGGCTGCCATCGCCAAAAGTCGCGCGATGTTTAACCAATCAAGTCCAAATAACACCATACATAAAAATCTATAACACCATACATTTCGGCCATATAACATAGTAACAGATTAAAAATTGATCTTAAAAAGGTTTATGTTACCAGCGAAATATTAATAACTTAAAACATATATAATTTCAGTCTATAAAGCAACACGACAAAGTCTAAGAAAGCAATTTACTAACGGTAACGGTTTAATTTATTAACGGTAACGGTTACGTTATTTTCATTAACGCCTCCGCCAAACGTTGATATTTGACAAAAGTCAACACGGCGCTGCACGGATTCGCAATAGAACCATAATTGTTAGCGTGTCTCGTACATTGTAACAGAACACGATTACGTTTGACAACGATTAATTGGCAACGGATTAGGCGTAACAAAGCACGTTGCGTTTTGTGAGAAAAACGTCGTTATCCGCTTGTTGCTTGTTGTTGCCAAACGGCTGGTTTGGCAAACAGCGCGAATTGTTGGCGTTGACTTTGCGCAAACTGGCGTTTGCTGCAAACAGTTATCTTGTAAGCCACGCCGATTACAGTATTAAATCGATTGAATTTCTTATTTTTGGTTTGTTTTTAATATTGTTTAATGTTTAAGTGTTTGCTAAAAACATGTGCTAAGAGTAAGAAGTGAGAGTTTAAAGTTTGATTGGACGGTTGAAATATACACGTCTCAAATTGGTAATTGGAACCTCGGTTATAAACATAAACAAGCTATTACATACATAGACTTTCATCATCAGCCTGTGATAGTCTACTGCTGGACATAGGCCTCTCCAAATACATCCCTAACCATTAGAGGATTTTAGACCGTATCCCACTACGCAGGTCCAATGCTGGTTGGTGGGTGGACCGACTTTTTACATGCCCATCCGACGCATGGATCATCTTACTGTTCGGACAAATGGGTGATCGGCCCAAATTGCTCTTACCAACTAGGAAACAACAATGAAAATTTTTTTGAGTCCCCGCAGGAACCCACGGCCTCCGGTTTTTAAAGCACACCGCCGTACCACTAGGCCATGGAGGCAGTTGCCGAGCTATTACAACGTATGCGTATTGGAAATTATTTATTACGCTGCTATTACATACTGATTTTAAAAATATTTTTTCGTGTATTTACGGAAATGGTCCATGTTGCAAATTTTATTGTATTTCTATAGCGTATCGTTTTTTAATATATAATGTAAAGAAATTACTCAAACAAATTGTTGCTACAAAAAGAACTAAGGTAGTGTCGCCGAAGATTGGCCCAGTTCCTAGGATAGCCCACTTTTAAAAAAATACACCTATGATAATTCGAAACACTTGAAATTTTGCGGGTGTATCCTACTAGTACCATATACAAAAAGTGCAAGTTTATTTCATTACCGGCGCGTCGCCATTTTGAAGACAGATGACAGTTTGCTCGTTCATATCAAGACGATACACGTTTTATAACCTCCCCTATCATCTAAATCCTTTTAAAAATTAACAGATTTAAAACAAAACTCTTTACTCTAAACTGTGAAAATTCATATTTAATCTATTTATTAGCCAATTACATAAGAGTGTTATTATTTTATTTCGTTTTTGTATTTTTTCAAGACTAAATTCAATCCGAGTGTAATTTCCTATCATGGCCCATAGCATAATTCCCAAAGATAGCCCGGGCCTTTCTAGGGTTATTGGAATATAGTCTTAGTATATTTTTGTGTTTGTATGATTGTATTTTCTGTCTGCGCACGTTTCGGACTATATGTTGGATTGTATTAAATTGTGAATTAGGTACCTATAGTCCAACTTAAAAATTGGGCAAGTTTCAACAAAATCGCTCAAGTGGTTCTTGAGATTAAATAAGATTGTATTAATTTTGAAGTCAGCAATTTTAGTTTTAAATAACTATTGGAGGTACCAATTTTTTCTTTGTTTTACTCTATTTTTATCGCAGAGAATAGACCGAAACACCGTTGTTTGTTAGTTGTTGTTTTAAAAGTATATTTTGATTGATCTCAAAGTTAATTTTCAGTATTCCTTTGATAGCCCACCTATGAATGGCATAAAAATATTTAAGATATAGAACTAATTTATTTTTATTTTGATAAATTACTTTCAGAGTTGATCTCCAAGTTAAATTTAATTTTATTTAGTAGTTTCTTCTTATTTATAATTGATTTTTTTGCAATCAACAAAGTATTAATTGTCGATTTATAAAATAAGTCATCAGGGCATGAATTTGAAGAATAAATATTTTTAAAGAATTCTTTTTCTGTGGTAAATATTTTAAGAATAGAATTTTTTATGACTTTTAACGAGCGTTTAAAAAAACTTTATTTGTTTAAATTTGTGGCATAAAAGATAATACTTTCCCCAGTAATATATGTAGCTTGTTTTGTAGTACAAAACATTCAACAAAATGGAAATATTCCGATTTATTTCATTACGGTAAAAGCAATTAAGTATTTTGGACGGCATTATTAACTTAATAACAACATTGACATTTACAACAATGTTGATGTCTATCTCTTAAAGTATAGTCAGGGCACTCTACATGTCTAGGACAGGGGTTACGCTGCGTTTCGACTGTGTAGTACACTTGGGTGTCACCTGAATTGCATGGGTTGCACTGGTAACCTATATAGCCAGTATTGCAGGAGCTCTCCGATGCTGTGTTGATGGGTATGCATATAGGTGAAGTTCTACTGACGCAGGAGCAATCCTTGTCACATATTGGGGTCGTGTAACAGTGGTCTTTGGATATATGGAGCACTCTTGACGGATCTTCTCTGCATGGTGGCGCGTTCAAGTATATGGGCCGTCGTAGTTTTGAATCTGTATTGATGTAGATGGTTCCATGTGAACTGTTGTCACGATCGTCTGTTGATTAGGTTACATTAGGATAATTAAATTAAATTAATTGAATATAACATTTTGAGATTACGTTTTAGGCGAATGCGTACAGTGTTAAAGAATCAAAGCGTCGGTAGGTAAAATTAAAAAGTTCTAAACTCAATTTTTTGCGTAACGTTTGACGCTTAAATAACATATTCAGTTAGTTGATATAGAAACATTTTGAAACTAAACTATTAAATCTATTTGTTGAGAGATAGTTGAAGTAGCAATTATTATTAATAACTTTGTTATTTATAATTAATCTATATTTATAATTAATATTTTGCCTTTTTTATCTACGCTTAGGGCATATTTCTTTCTCAGTAGCCCTTTCTCTCCGACGCGTTGATAGCATTTTTAAACAAGATATATATATAACATTAAAAATCAGCGTAATGTAATAAAAAACACGTTATCACATAGTATAAAACAAAGGCGCTTTCACTGTCCTTATATCCCTATGTATTCAACGGATTTTACTGTTATCCCCTGCGAGGCAGGGGCGTGCCTCAAGCGCTATATAATTAAAACAATAAACTCCTTGCAGTGTTGTTCAATTTTACACAAAAACAATATTCAACTCACCCAAAAAACTAATGCACACGTAAAGACCTTCATGACGGAAAGTACATTTAACTTAAATTACTTTTCTCAATTTCACCAAATTTATATAAATCATTTTATCACAAAGTAAATCGTTACAAACTTACTTCTCAGAATAATTTTGATTTGACGCAATAACGACACGTTGTTCTGTCAATGAAATGACCAAATTTCATAAAGACCAAAATTTTTGATAAATATTAGCAAATAATTTTATTGCCTAAAGTTAAGTTTTTTTACAGTGTGAACATATGCAATATTTTTTCTGGATAATATATTAAATATGACCCGCTTGGCGCAGTGGCAAGTGATCCTGACTGTTGCGCCAATGAGTGTGGGTTTGCTTCCCACAATGGGAAAATATTGTGTGATGAACATAGTGTACTGCCTCCGTAGCCTAGTGGTACGGGCGGGTGCTTTAGAAATCGGAGGTCATGGGTTCGAATCCTGTGGGGACGCAACAATTTTTCATTGTTGTTTCCTAGTTGGTTAGGGCAATTTGGGCCGATCACCCAATTCTGTCCAACCCAAAAGTCTGAAAAGTAAGATGATCCATGCATCAGATGGGCATGTAAAAAGTCGGTCCACCCACCAACCCGCATTGGAACAGCGTGGTGGGATACGGTCCAAACCTCCTAATAGATAAGGGTGTATTAGGGGAGGCTCTATGTCCAGCAGTCGACTAACAAAGGCTGATGATGATGTGAATGATGTGAACATAGTGTTGTTCTAGTATCTGGGTGTTTGTATCCATATAATATGTATTTTTTTATTTATTTACAAAATAAAAGTAAGTCTTCGTATTTATCAGTTATCAGCTTTCATATTGCAAGCTTTGTTTAGTTTGGGACTAGGTGATGTTGTGTTAATCGTCCAAAAACGTTAATATTAAATATTATTTTATTTAAAACCTTAATGTTAAACATTAATATTAATTATAAGATAATATTCATTTCGGCTGTATAAAAGACAACGTGGTGTTTTTATTCATAACTATCAATACTGGGAAACTTAATGTTGTTGACATTGAGTTATTGAATTCGCTAAGGCAATATCAAAATGGCTATGCGTATTGTCAAGAAAATTGAATTATTTGCTTTTCATATTATGTACCCCATATAACCTACCCCGAGACTTCAGATGTAAAGATCTTTATTCTATATTCTTAGTCTAGACTCTACCGAGCATTGACAAGCATAAACTAGGTAATTGCACTAAATATGACGCCCTTCAAAATGGGACACAGTAACAGGACACTTTTGGTTTGTGGCATATAAGCGCTGCGCTGGTATATCCCTATTTGGTCGCCTTTTAAAGGGGAGAATCCGAATCTAAAAATATATTTCCGACTTATAATTTATATTTAACTAGCGACCCGCCCCGGCTCCGCACAGGTGCAATACTAATATCTGTAAAATCTATGGAAAACTATATAAATTTATTAGCGTTTCATTACAATATTATGCACGAATTATACATACGAACCTTCCTCTTCAATCACGCTATCTATTAAAGAAACGCATGTAAATCCGTTTTGTAGTTGTAAAGATATAAACACACATAGGGATATAGGAACAGAAAAAGCGACTTTGTTTCATACTATGTAGTGATTAAGCAAACTGTTACAAAACGTATAAACATAACCCATTACTTTAACAACATCTGCGTTTCTATAAAACAACATAATGAATGTAACCAAACAATTATTTTATCATTTACATAATAACTGTAATATAACCACACGAATGCTGATAAGCCAAAAAAACACCTACCCAATAACCAAAAGATAACATATTCATTGACACGTGTCAATTACAAAAACCTAAATACCTTCTTCAATTGATATTCAATCCTAATACCGTTGACATACAGTTGTTTTTTGTTTGTTGTTAAATTAATTACAGTTTACCGTATTGAGATGAGATTCGTGAAAAAAAAACGAGCCTTATCTCGGCTTTATCATACGCTCGGATGTAGAGCACTGTGTCAACGCGCGACACAGTACGGTTGTGTGTCAAATGAGCATAACATGGACCTGTCTGTACGATTATTTGTTTTAAATAAATAACAATCAATATAAGCTTTCATTATGTTCTTAAAGTAACTTAATTCGTTAAGAAAAAGAAGCATTTTGTAGGACATAGATATTTCGCCGCCTCCGTGGTCTAGCGGTATTTGCCCTTGCTTTATAAGCCGGAAGGGTTCGATTTCGGGGGGGTGGGATAACTTTTTGTTATTATTGTTTTCTAGTTGGTTAGGACAGTTAGCGCTGATCACCAAATTGTCTGAAAAGTAAGATGATCCATGCGTCTGATGGGCATGTAAAAAGTCGGGCCACCCACCAACCCACATTGGACCAGTGTGGTGGGATACGGTCCAAAGCCCCCTAATGGAGGCGTGCATTATGGGAGGTCTATGGCCAGCAGTGGTCTCACAGGGTGAAGATGATGACAATGATAATGAAATAACAAATATTCATAGAGTATATATGTTCTTTGTAAAGTAACTTAAGTTAGTTCGTCAAGGAAAAAATAAACAATAGATAATCAAAAATATTTCGAAAAAAACACTTGTGATTCTTCTATTTAAGTTAGAATTAACGCAGTCATCGTCAAAGTCTTGTTATAATATCTCCAAAGTGTAGTAACATAACAGCATTTGTATATAGCTTGTGCCCAGCTGTCGCATCCATACTATCTAACGCTCATAGTCCCGTTACGTTGTAGTAGGTTAGCATCCGCCGAGCACATCCCTGTGACTCTGCGCCTAGGGTTACCACAAGAGTGAAAATTATAGCCTCAAATTATTGTTCACTAGCGACCCGACCCGGCTCCGCACGGGTGCTATACGTTTGTCTACAATATTATGCATGAATTATACATACAAACCTTCCTCTTCCATCACTCTATCTATTAAAAAAACCGCATCAAAATCCGTTGCGTGGTTCGAAAGATTTAAGCATAGATAGGGATATCGGGCCAGATAAAGCGACTTTGTTTTATACTGTGTAGTGATTTATTAAGTTAGTTCACCACCTATTGTTATACTTATCTGTATTTAATAATTACATTATGATATTTAACATGTTTATAATAAAATATTATTATGTTAGTCAAAGAAGTCACAATAATAATTTATTACTTTCTTACACATATATTTTTTGGATATTTCAATATTTTTTTTCGTACATTAAAATATACTAGAATATCCATGCTTTGTTTGTAATTTCGCTGTTTTAAAGATGATTATAGAGCCAATGACTATAATATCTCTTTTCTCTTACCTTGGATTCTTTTCAACTTTATATATGTATTATTGGATTACCCTTCACGGCTCAAACCAATTATTTATGTATATTAAAATATAATAATGTAAATAATCTAACTGAACCATCATCCCTTATAAAAATCGCCTACAGAATCACACCTTTTAATAGTTCAAAAAAATACACCAATAGAAACGTTTTCAGAGCATTTTTCAGCTTTCTTTATCCAGTTGATGCTAGTTGGCAGCGGTTAAATTGATTGATATTTTGTAACAATGTATTAATAAAAAACGCAACGTAAGATGTTGTAATCCTTAGCTAGCGCATTTTTTCACATGCTACACATCTTTTGACCCAAATACATGCCTAAGACGATTTGTAAGAAAATGTAGAGCGAGAACAAGAACGCTACGTATATCATCACACGGTTGCTATGACTACAGACCTGACGTCACTTCATGACTACGTAGCCATAGCAACGTGACGTCATACGTAAGATAATGTTATATTGCTGCTTATATGGCTCCAAAGTAACTAGAGTAGCAGCCCTGCCTCGTATCCGGCTGTTTACTGGGTAAGCGGATTATGTCACGGCGTGGACGGGCCACAAGCGCTGTGGGAATGGTACAAGTGCTACAATGTTCAGCTCGCACCTAACGCTCCATTGTGCCACGGTTCGTGCTGTATTCTTTGGAAATCTTTTGATATGTATACATGTTTTACAGTTTACTGAGCTATTTGGATGTATGCTGAGCTGGTTGCAAATCCTCTTTGATTGGTTGTATACGAGTGTTACAATTTGAGCCGTTTTGATCTGTACAGTACTATTAGCAAATCACTTTTCCATGCTTTTAATGTAACAGTTTACTCAACAATGTATAACAAACCTTAGCCAGATAAGAGATGAAGTAAATAATAAAACAATTTCGAACGCAGCAGCCGAAAAGTCACAGTTATAGCTTAAACGTGTTGAGATTGAAAATGGCAGCGGTCCACGAACAAGAACGCGTTTGCTACTGATGCCATTGTCGACAAATTGACACATTGATCTATGCAGTACTGCTTCATCATCATCATCATAAGATCCGTCCACTGTTGGACATAGGTCTTCTTCGATGAACGCCAAGACGGCCTATCCCCTGCTACTGCTGCCTTAACTTGAACCTGGTCGGGAATCGACCAGCACTCCTTGATAATCTCTTATATATTCTTTAGATGTGTAACACGCCTCATACGAGTCTATCTTATTAAGCCATTTCGCTTATAAAAGCATATTTATACCTCAAAGTAGGGAGCAAACATCGCCATCTTCCAAAATGGAATAACCGTACATGCTTCACGAAGACATTAAGATACTTCTTCTTATACTATATTATGATATCATCGCATGGATCATCTTACTTTTCAGACAATTAGGAGATCGGTCCAAATTGTTCTAACCAACCAGAAAACAACTATAAAATAAAGTTTTTTCCTGCGGATTCGAACGCATTACCTCCAGTTTATAGAGCAAGGGCCAACACCGCTAAGGCCACAGAGGCGGAGGTCTTAACAACGGAGATTTTTAATCAGACCTTTAATAACAACCTAAATAGGTGGTAACACAATTTAAATAAATAACTGACCTTAAGGTTCACATTGGCAATGATAAAAATAAGGTTAAATAACATATACAACCTTCTTTCCATCAGGAACTGCATACTAGCACCGCCCCACTGGTACACATCTCGACCGGGCAGCGATTTATCGCATTCTGGAATCGAACGGGCTACCGCTAGCAAGAAGCGGGTATCTCGGTTTAAAGGTTAATCGATGGATGTAATTATCTGTGATTAGTCTGGCTGTATGTGCTGTATTTAAATGTTTATTTTACTGTGTTCTGAAAGTTTTATACCTCAGATTTAGTCCGCATTATAGTTATAATTGTAGACGTCTAGATCTTTATTCTTATATCATAGAATATTTCGATTCTTACGTTTACCTCGGAGCGAAACTCTTGCTTGATAATACGAACGAATAAATTGAAAGAAGAATAAAAATGACATGAATAATTTTGGAGCCTACCGGACATTTTTAAAAACCATATAATTAATGAGAAAGGACATTAATTGTCTTCCATCTAGTCTTACATGCTGCATAATACACTTAATTCTATTTTATCCTCGTAGTATGTATAGTACTGGTAAAGAAACATAATGGAAATAAGAAAAATGTACCAATTCCGCCAATAAAAGTGTCCGGAGTAATCGACGCTCTATGCTACACGAAGAAATCAAAATGGAGGTGGACTAGCCATGTACCTAGAATAGGCGATGATCAATGAGTAATTAGGTGGAGATCATGGCCAGACCCTTAGGATATAAAAAAGAGAGAAACCTAAATCGAGATGGATAGCTATCGTAGAAACCCCTGGAAGGTTATGGATTAAAAAAAGCAACTAATAAAGAAAACTGGATATCACTGAAAGATGCCTTCACACACCTGAACTTGAAAGGGGTTTAAAACAAAGTGACAGTGCTCCCCCAATGGGTAGCATCAAACGGGAGACCACATATTAAAAATGTAACCGTTCTCACTATCACAATATAACCTTCATAATAAGCATATTTAGAGCACGCGCTCATAAAACTATGACATGCAACCGTATTAAGTAAGACTTGCCTTACATGTCGGTCCATCGGCTCGCGTTTGTTTTGAAAAAGACAAACACGAAACAGTGACCTAATCTCGAAACCTTGACAGAAATGGACAAGCGTCGGTTATGCAAAGATTACATCACAACGCGGCGCTTAATCAACAGATCCGCGACCCAGATACGAACGAGAGGGGGACGTGCATGTTGCAACGAGCTCGGTAATGCGATAGGCGGTTTTTGATTCACTATCGAAAATAGACGATTGATCGAGACCGTATAGTGTTAGACCGATAGGTGCTTTTGAATAAGAAAGTTGTGTTTCAGATGGTCAGATGGTTGTATTCTAGAAAGTTGTAGTTCAGATGTCAGATGGTTGTATTTCAGATGGACAGACACAAAGAGTGTGTTTCAGGATAATTTAATTAGAGGTACTCAATATTTATATTGTAACGACACTTTAGAATCACGATCATAATCGGAAATAGGCGATTTGATGCGAAAGTCGTGTTAGTAATAAGGGATTAAAGCGTTCCGGTTTGAAGGATCATAAGCAAATGTATTCGATAGACTCATAGAGTTCGCTTTACAATCGGAATCGATAATGACGATTCTATGAGACAACTAGTATTATTGAACCTTAATTTTGTAAGTAAGATGCTGACTATCGAAAATATAATATATATGTACCGGTTGAAAGGAAAAGTTAATTATAGACACTCAATAGTTTTATTAAAATGACAATTTATAATTCATAGTTGGAACCTAAAATGGAAATTAGTTCAAATATCGTGCAGTGAGTCACATATAGTGAGTGTTCCAGTAGAAAGGACCCAGAAACAAAAGTAACAATGAAAAGAGACAAACAATGCATTAAATGGTCTTGATGAATTGACAATTTTCGGATTCACAATTTTCGTGTACAATTGGAAATATCTAATCTTTTAACCCATAGTAAGAAATAAAAACGTATCGCACGTAACAGTTGAAATAACCTGGAATGAAAAGTAAATTAGAGATACTCTATAGAGTTATTAAATTGCTATTATTGCGATGATTAGTCTCAAAGAGAGTGCGTGTTTGAGCTTAAAGGACTCGCAAGGAGAAGTGAACTAGATAAACTTAATATTCTTTTTGTATTAACAACTCGTGATACACAATCGAAATCTGAAATATACAACTTCTCGCGAAGAAAGTGTTAGTCGCAAATACTATTATTGTTCCGGCTTAAGGACTCGCAAGAAAATAAACTAGAATATCTCTTTATATATATAAGATTTCCAACTCATATCTGGAACTATCACGATATTCTGGAACCATAAGGGTAGTGACTTGAAATTTGGTAGATATTCCTTTAGCTTTCAGGATCAGCTAAATACGGATTTTACGAAATTCTATCACAAGGGTTCTGGACTGCTAGTAATCTCTAATATGCAAGTATCAAATTGGTGTTTTGAAGAGAAAGTTGTATTTCAGATGGTCAGATGGTTGATTCTAAAAAGTTGTAGTTCGATGTCAGATG
The DNA here is from genome assembly GCA_029286875.1 of Lamproptera curius. NCBI lineage: Eukaryota > Metazoa > Arthropoda > Insecta > Lepidoptera > Papilionidae > Lamproptera > Lamproptera curius. Next base: position 1,633,989 of record JAGSMT010000046.1, read on the forward strand.
GTTTGTATTTCAGATGGATCAGACAAAGAGTGTGTTCAGGATAATTAAATTAGAGGTACTCAATAGTTATATCTTAAATAAATCCTATTTTTTCAGGAATTTACATACAATTGTCACATTATTAAATTTCTTTATTATCATAGTACTATCGTATGTACTATTAATCTAGGTATAATAGTATATTGTACTGTTAACTGTGTTTTGTTTAAGAACAACTTGCTATAAGATATTCCCAACTCTGACTGACAATTTTTTCTAAACAATTCGTGAACACAATTTAGCCCTCATTACAAACATTTTAACACCTAACACGACCATTTTAAATTAATTAAACATTAAGCAACACACGGTGATTTACAAACGGATTTCGTGCCGAAATTGACGTATGTACGTACTTACGAGAAACATATTGTAACATTTCAAAACCTCAGTCTAAATTTGAACGCGAATCGACGACCAGCGGTGGATGAGCCGTAAGTCGGTTACAAATCCAATACGATCGCTGTAACAACGTACCGAATTGTTGTACGTTGAAAGGGTCTTTGAATTCTGGCCGCTCTCACAGTAATGTACGAGTTATGCAACCGTAGTGACCTTAAATTGTCTTACGTAACAGTAAACTAAAACCTGGGGACGACCACAATGGAATATGGACTTTATTGATATATAATAAAGATAAAATTCCTTTGTTTAGCTGTCCCCGTATCGAATTGGGTTAGTCAAACCGTTTGCAACGGACGCCATCGAGTAAGGCAACGATTGGATGGTTTTGTATTTATATGGAATGCATGAATTCAACTGAAATTCAATTTTATAGACGTTAACAATAATAATAATATTTTTTCTTTACCTTAAAAACGGTATAATAATAATAAAGAGGTTAATATAATTTAAAACATTAGTTGTAGGAGTGATAGATTTCTCACTTTCTTTAACAAGTAAATGAAAGCATCTGCTTCACGATATTTCATTTAAATAGTCATGTTGTAATTAAATCTTAGGATTTATCTGTCTCTTTGTAATATTTTGACAGTTAATAAACAATTCTTCATAGTACAACTATGAAGAATTGTTGAATTGTAGCCCACAGCAAAATCGTAGTCAGAAATTTCGCGTAACACTTCTGTATATATTTTTAAACAATATTTTATATTCGAATAATAAAAATTTTCTCTTCGTGTATAACGTTTTCTTTGGTATGATTATAATACTTTTATTACATTATAAAAAATTTAAAAATCTTTGAATAAATCAATTATATTAAATATATCTAATAACATATTTCAAATTCATGTCTCATGTAACCGCCTCCGTTGCTTAACGATACTGGCTGTTGCTTTATAAATCGGGGGTCGTGGGTTCGAATCCGGGAAACAGCTTATGGTTCCCGTAGTCTTCTGGTTGGTTAGGATGATTAGTCCGAAAAGTAAGATGATCCATGGGGTAGGCTTGTATAAAGTCGGTCCCGGTTGTCAAGAACATCTTTAGTGGTCGTTATGAGATGTCAGAGCCTTCAAATTCACTGACAACTAATTCATCTCAGAATGCAGATTTCCCTTATGATTCAGGAGGTCAGAGGCCAATTGCCCTGCGTAAAAACTGTTATTCAGGTAAATGTGGATGGATTAGAAGCCGACACAATGATAACTTGGGAAAAATGGCAGGTTGAAAGATATTTAAAATCCATGTCTAACTCATAAAATGCAGAAGAACTCCAAGTTTGTTTTTTTCTTAAATTTGTGTACGAAAATAAAAGGGCTTCCTGTTTGTTATAACATAAACAAACACATACGTTTATTAGTGAATAATACAGTCGTCAAAACAATAAGGAAATCAAATCATTCCTAACGGCGCAGAATTGACCAAATTGCGGATATAATTCGATGAACGTGATTAAATATTAGGCAATGGTGAATTATTTGGATTTAAACTGTACGTTTTTGGTATAATGTACATTATGAGGGAACCAAAAATAGTTTTATGGTGCCTCTTTTTCTTAATAGGATGTAACTAATCACAGATAAAATGAGAAAAGACATTGTTTGGCAGTTTTTCATAAAATTCATATTTATCGTGCTTTCTGAAATAAGTACAGCTCTATATTATACACTGACATTATTTATTTTGACGTTTGACAGTAAACAAAAAAGACCCTTATTAATATAAATATTACTGATATAACACGATTGGAAGGGTGCATTAGGGGAAGCAGTGGACTGACACAGGCTGATGATGATGATCATACCATAAAACATTGACAGTTCGGGTGTCATTAAATTCTGACAAAGATCCGAGTTTTCCCGAATAAGAAGTAATTTCTCACCACATCTGTAACTGTAGTCAATGGCAAGTTGTTGTAAAGAATTTTATCAGAAGTTTCGTCTTTCAGTAATTGACAGTGCGGATGATCATTCAAACTGCCTCCGTAGCCTAGTGGTATGGGCGTGTGCTTTAGAAACGGAGGTCGTGGGTTCGAATCCTGCGGGACTCAACAAATTTTCATTGTTGTTTCGTAGTTGGTTAGGGCAATTTGGGCCGATCACCCAATTGTCTGAAAAGTAAGATGATCCATGCGTCGGATGGGCATGTAAATAGTCGGTCCACTCACCAACCCGCATTGGACCAGCGTGGTGGGATACGGTCTAAAAACCCCCTAATGGGTAGGGGTGTATTAGGGGAGGCCTACGTCCAGCAGTGGACTATCACAGGCTGATGATGATGATCATTCAATTAACACGCTATAATCATGACTTCATAGGCTATTGTCAAAAAACTACATTTTCTGTACCAAATATTGTCATACGTAACGTTGGCGTATTACAGTATTTGGTGCATATTTTACTTGTCATTACGATATATTCGGTTTAATAAAAGACTATACGGACTTTATCACGTTTAATTTGGTTTACAATTTCCCGAGCGTTTCAGACACTGTAATCCGTAATGTCCGTAAAGTCTTTTATTAAATCTTGTCTAGCATTCGCGTAAACACAAGAAAGCATAGTAAGTAAGTAGGATGTATTGTTACTTAAAACAACTTCAATAAAAATTGTGTTAATTTGAGTAAAGGAATGTAAACAAAGTTAAAAGTTAAGTAAATGGCATTTGTTGGATGTAATTTTATTAAAATTGTCACACTGATTTCAAGTTTAATCTGCCTTTTATTCCTCTTTCTTTATGATGTGAACGACGATCATAATTTAACATAGGCATGTTTAAGTTTAAATTGATTTTAAGTGCCCTATTTTTAACCTATCTTGTTTGACAGTCATTTTTCAGACTGCTATATTAGAGAGCCTACATGCTAAAACGATAGACTCCCACGTACTGCGAGTGTTCGTGGATAGGGTAATAACTTTTCAACAGATAAGAGTGCTAGCTTATCTTCTGCTTCACGAAAAATAAAACTAACAATATTATTTTACCAGCTGTTGCACACGACCTTGTTTGTGTTATTATTTATGTTATTATGTATAAAAATGCCAGATCAAAAAAATATGAGGCTACCTCAGTTACTAGAAGATACAGCAGCTATTTTCCAATGGAAGTCCCGTCAAAATCGGGCCACCTATTCCAGAAATTAGCCAGAAATTTATAAAAAAGATTGTTTTGTTATATGTATCGGTTATATATCACGATGTTGTCCTTAAATACCGCTTATTTGATGTAATTTTAAGACATTGATTAGATCATTATTAGCGTTTTGTTTATAGGTATGCTTTACGGACGTCTTACAAATAAACATTAGTATGTTTTCGATGACTTAAATTAACTTTGCCACAACAGGAAACGGATCATCGTCTAAATAAGGAACTTATATAACTTATTTGCGTTTTAAGACTAAATATTTAGTTCGAACAATTTTAGTACGTTCATCAGCCATATTTACGTTACGTGAGCGATACGTGACTCACACGAGAATCTATTACGCAATACCACATTACTGAGTTGTAACCATCGGAAATGTTCACGAAAATTATTATACACCAGCGCTTGTGTTGTATTAATGAGTAACTCATTGGAAATAGAATAAATCGACTAAAACGGTGCTACAGCAAAGCGTTAATAATGCAGTTTTAGATTCAGGTAATGAAAAATAATTGAACTAGCAGGATTTTGCTTTTATTTACGTTCGCAGTGCCAGCAGTAATGTATCATCATCATCAGCCTGTGTCAGTCCACCGGTGGACATAAACCCCCCCTCATGCACGCCACCGCTTCCGATCTTCGGCTATTCTCATCCAGCCCACTATAGCCACTTTGCAAATGTCGTCACTCCATCTTGCCTCAGGGCGAAACTCGCAAACGTAGTGTCCACACTACGTTTGCGGAGCCTCGTTCTTCACTCCAAAATTTCCCATTCCAGCCGTCGTCAGGTCTGCGGCTTATGTGACCGGCCACTGCAACTTCCGCTTACTAATCCCGTAGGTAGGTAATATACGCTATTTAATAATAATAAGATAATTCTTTGATGTCAACTTCTCTCTTTTCTTTGCGATAAATATTTTGTTTAGGACTACAGTTTGGCTGCTAAGCTAAAAACTATATAGCAAAACTATCATTGCTCACAAAGCAGCTAAGTAGGACCCCGCAACACAAAGGGTCGAGTCATTTGAGATAGGATATAAAATCCTTGAACGGCAGCCAAAAATTAAAAACTGAAACATTTACCAGGTTTACCAGGTTATACTAGTGGCATTAGCAGACAAATAAACTATTTAGTTGTATTAGCAACTTTAATACCTCATCATATATGGCATAAATACGTCAGAACCACAAAAGAGCATCATGAAAAAAAAAACAAATCGTAAAATTTAAGTCTAAAGCCATCCTGCATTTCTTTTACCGCAGGATATTTCAAGACACAACGGTAAATTGTCATTTAGGTTTGACAATTGACTTTGGTTATATCAAATTCAGATTCATAGTCAATTTGTCTGTAATGTAAATGTAAATTAATAGATATTAAGATATCTGAATTATCAGATATTATAATATCTAAATTATTAGATAATAATATACAGCCAATGCTTTCTACGCTCGCGGCCAATCAAGCACCTTTATCAACTGCTTCACGTTGATATCCTTTACCAACTGTAATATCCTTTTGTGAGTAAGTTTGACAGTAGACATTGTTTATTTTTATGTTTACTAAGTTTACAAAGAATCGTGATTAAAATTGGGTGTGCTATAATACCTGTATTACCATTTACAAACAGCCACACTGCAGTAACGCGCGCGGCTAATCACATTGATATCCTTTACTCACTGTAATGGCCAGACGTACTTTCTATTTTTAGTTAATAATATTAATATCCGACTTTCTTAACACCAATTTAATTTGGCCCTTCTTTATTACCTAGCCTATTATATTTAAACAACCACATCATAGTATCTACGACACGCGGCTAATCAAGCACTTTTATCTACCGCTCCACGCCAGCAATGATGTAACACAGTACAGCACTCGTGGTATATGTGCCAAGGCCCCCGCTGCCACGTTTCACCGCGACAGTAACGCAGTGGAGTTATATTGACGAATTCGTATCGAATTGTTTGATTTGTACTCATAAATGCCGCTTGCGAAAGCGACGCGAGGGCCGCGATAGTGGAGTTTCGTAATTCAGTCGAGGGTATCTTGTGTTTGTATGTATTATTTTTCAATTATATTAACATTTGTTTAATTTTTATAAGCTATAACAGTAGGTTATATATTGTAAATGATAATTTTTAAATTAGACCTTATATATCTTTTACATCAAGCCTAGAAAATATCAGATGAAAAAGTACAAGGCTTCAAAAGCATTGTTAGATATCAATGTTACTTCATTGTTTTGCTCTAATTTTAGTGAAGAGATTAGGTAGGCAGTTTTGCGATAAGACTATTTATTTTTTCCTGACTTAAATACATATGTATATGTTTAAATAAGTAAAAAAATTAACGTACGTAATAACATCAGATTAAAGATTAAATTCTTTCATGTTATATGTCCAGAAATAAATCGTGCAACTATTCGAAACGTTATTTGGTAGGTGAACAAAAGATACACAGATAAACCTACTGATAAATATAATACAAGCATAATTTTGTCAAAATATCTTAACTTTTGACACGCCCTACCTTGTCTGTGTCGCTTTTAAGACTTTCTGTCGAAGAAACTTTTTCTTTTTCTATTTAAACCTGTCCAATGTGACGCAGTGTAATAATCAAACAATAAAAAAAATATTTTAGTATTAATTTTAAAAAACTATACTAGAGCCAACTAAAGCAGAAAATAAAAACAATGCAGAAACATAGTTAACACGCCATAAGTCCACTTGACTCTACAAATTGTCACCAAATCACTTTCTATTAATACACAACATTTCTAATCCGGAGAGAAAATTTCTAAAAGCCTCTTACTGGCTATTGCAGTATAGGATTACACTCTACTCTCTATCTCACTCTCGTAGGGGTTTGCCCCAAACCGCCCCGAGATAGAGTGACGTCCTGCGCAAATATGCAGGGAGTCAAAAGATGCAGGTGGCGCAGGATAGTTCCTTTCGGCAGCTCAGTCTGAAGGCCTATGTTCAGCAGTGGACTTCGTTAGACTAAAATTATGATGACGATGAATTTTAAATAATTTTGCCTCTCAGAACAAAAAGTAAAATCTTTCAGTTTAAAGAATAATAACAGAGAAAATAAATCGGAGATGAGGATTTAAACGAATTTACGCGTAGATTTTCCAATGTTCTCCAAAGTCGAACCTGAAGCTATGAAACTTTGTGTCTTATGATCATCATCATCATCGTCAGCCTAGTCATTCCACTACTGGACAAAGACTTATCCTAACGCAGGATGTTGATGATCAGACATCTCAGGATAAACACATACAATTATAACACCTTATGTATATTTTACTATACAGTATTTATCAATACCCCTCAGGGATATTTCTTCTTTTCAACGCGGACGAAGTTGCGAGTAACAGGAAATAATTAAAACAATAAAAACTAATATAAAAATTATACGTACGTCTTATTTCGAATAACCCACAATTCTAAATCTAGATGAAATTTTAAAGTCTATATCAATCTTTTCATTCTTATCATCATCATCATCATCATTATCAGCCTGTGATAGTCCACTGCTGGACATAGGCCTCCTCTAAAACACCTCCATCCATTAGGGAATTTGGACCGTATCCCGTTCATTCTTTAGAGATGCTTAATAAGTCTCCTTTCCATAGGATATTTTACAATATTTTGCTGTAAAACTCAAAACAGAATAGAGCCGAAGACCATATAGCCAATTTACGTCATATACTATGGTCAATTTAAGTTGTGCCCTTCAAATCGAGCCTTTCCTGACGACCTTGAATGCTAAATAGTTTGAGGATATAATACATCGACGTGTGGCGAATTTCCTTGATTTCAATCGATGTTTTAGTTGCTCGACGCTACGCATGTTTTAATCGGACCCTACATAAGGAAGAATAACAAACCATTCGACATAATAGGAAATGTTTATCACCATTAATCTAATATTTTAATTTGTATTAAACGCTTTAAAAACAAATGTTATATAGATAATTGCTATAGATTTATGTAAATGAGACATATTGTGTTGTCAAATATTTAAAATGTTATTATGCTAATACGACGACTTCGATATAAATATAATAAAATTAAATATTACCTTACCGCGTCCGTCACGCACATTACCATAAGCATTTATTTATTAGTAAACACTAGTTATGATCGATGAGTAATTAACCAATGTCTTTAAATTTATTGACGTTATAGATATGTATAAATAAAATTCTGCCATATATCGTTTTGATTCTCTTCACTGAAAATCTTTACAAATGAGACGAGACGGCATGATAGCACTTTCTATACGAAATGCATCCTATAACATCACAAGTTCACCGCCTTAAGACATAAAAATTACATCTATCTAACTTTATAATTTCACTAGCAACGTTGTCCTTCAAACTGGAACACAGTAATGTGATCACACCATTTAGCACTTAGTTGCAGCAAGAGGCGAGAAGATGCGAGATTTCTGTAAAGCAGGAACTTTTGGACCTGTTGACATTTTTGGTACTTAATCATTAATCGTGCTGGTCATAGTAGTAATCGTAGTTGATGTCAACGTGGTCGAAGTGCTTGTCGATATGGTCGAAGTGGTTGTCAATCTGGTCGAAGTGGTTGTCGATATGGTCGAAGTGGTTGTCAATCTGGTCTAAGTGTTTGTCGATATGGTCGAAGTGGTTGTCAATGTGGTCGAAGTGCTTGTCGATATGGTCGAAGTGGTTGTCAATCTGGTCGAAGTGGTTGTCGCTTTCGTTGTCGTAGTTAACTCGTTTTATGATACTTCAAATTACGTAAATCTTACCCAACCGCCAGTGAACTAGCTGCCCTTTAGCACCGCTCTTACACCTAAATCATTTACTGAAATTAATGCGAGCTATTACATCGTAGCTGTTGCAACTGTTCCTTATATCTATCGCACTGAACCTTTATACCCGAAGTCGTGATAGATCAGGAAGGATTGAACCCATTACAAATGGATTCGATGGGATTATATTAAGCGCACTAATAATAAACACACGATTTCAATTTCGGTTGAAAATTTAAATGGGTCAGCAAATCGTTCTAATTCGTTATCGAAGTCACTTATCTTTTATAAAAATAAAGGGTGGAAGACTTCATGGCCGTACGTTTTACATTATCATCATCATCATCATCATCAGCCTTTGATAGTCCACTGCTAGACATAGGCCTCCCTAATATACCCCTATTCATTAGGGGTGTGGACCGTATCCCACCACGCTGGTCCAATGCGGGTTGGTGGGTAGACCGACTTTTACATGCCCATCCGACGCATGGATCATCTTACTTTTCAGACAATTGTGGTGATCGGTTCAATTACCCTAACCAACTAGGAAACAACAATGAAAATTTGTTGAGTCCCCGCAGGATTCGAACCCACGACCTCCGGTTTCTAAAGCACACGCCCATACCACTAGGCTACGGAGGCAGTAATGGACGTAACGTTTTACATTATGGTGAGTAACTAATCAATTAGTCAATTTAAACAGATTAAAAATTAGATGTTTATAATCTCATGATCTCAATATTTTATGATTTTTACTAAAACTAATATACTAATGACGTCAATATAATTCTATCTGCAAAAATAGGTAATGACAATGTTTAGGCTCAAATCAATTTTCCCGTTGAACTAGATTCTAGACTTATTTAGCCTGCGTATGGCTATATATATTCATATAATCATTTGTTCAAATAAATCGGAAATATCCTTTAAATATTAAGCGTCTGGGAAAAATAAAATAGGTGCAAATACAGGAACGATCGATCGTAACATACATGTTTAAGCAAAGACCCTTAATTGTGCTTCCAACCTGGAATGTTCACAAACATATCACATGTAAGCGCAATAACTTTAGCCGGATCGATATAACAGCCCAACGCGCGATTACGCAGCCTCTCACAGATAAAACTCGCATTGGATAAGAAATTGCAAAATGGCCGCTCGCGACACCAGCGTTGCATCACCCCGCGGTCTCCGTTTCGGACCTTGACACGTGTTACATCACCCGCGCCCAAGGTGAAGATCGGTAAGTGGTGCGATTATGTAAGAGCGGTGCAACCGCCATTGTGATTGACGTTACGAAAGTGGAATGATGCGATGACTGTTGACTGTGTGTGTGTTCTTATTTCGAATTTTGTATTTTTTTTTATTTTCTAAGTTATACTTCTTTTGGCGCGTTTTGGAAAAATATGACAGTTATGTTCGAAGTTTCGAAGCGCAAAAACCCATAATCTAAAGTTACATTCAGTCTAATCACGACTGTATTCGTGCAAACGTAGAATAAGGCAAAAGATAAAATTTATGAAATGTTTTTTTATTTCGTTACGCCAAAAATGTAAAGTTTCCACACGTTTTTATTGTATTACGTATCGACATTTATTTATTTGCGGCAAATATCGTCGGTTACTCTTAATTGGCGAATTGGAGCATATTTAAAAATATAACAGGAAATATTAACAGACCTTACAAATTTAGTAGCAGATGCAATTGCAAAACAAATAAATTTGGTTAAAAGTTGTATGTAGTCTACATCTTCAATCAATAGGACCAAAGCAACAATAAATACTACTAGAATCATAAAATTCAAGTTAAAGTGACAATCAAAAGTATGCTTGTATTCATTAAAAAGAAATAGATAGTACGAAGCAATAAAAGACCTTAAAAACTACCTTTAATATGGCAACTTTCACTGCAAAATCTTTACTATAAAGATCTAATCATACAGTACAATAACTGTATTGCCAGCTTATATTATTAGATCAATACTAGTGAATGGCACAATGTGTATTCAAAATGTCGTCATACACGTGTTCCCGCGCATTGCGGCATCTAATGGCAGTTAATAAAATGCAACACGTGTGGAAATGTGGCGTCCATTTTTCTTGTGTTAACAATATGGCCTTGTATAATTTAATTCATTCGTGTGATATATGGAATATGATGTTTAGTGACAGAGTTTTAAAAACTCCATCGGACAAAAGTCTAGATTTGACTACACTTATTTAAGGTTTAAGACTAAGTTAACGAAATGAGGAGGTATTTCTTCTATATCAGTTTTGGTCTATCCTTTCTTAATTATGGGGTAATTATACCATAAACTAACGTAACAAGTAATTAAAAGAATTTTTTTTACTTATATCATCTCCTTTTTATTTCTTTGGGTTTTATACTGACTTAACGAATTAAGGTACTAAATTCGCTTATTTCATTATTGGTTTCCCAATTTTTTATTTTTCAATTGTCATTAGCTTTTTTATTGTGTACATTTTTTTATCTTATCATAAGCTATCATAATAAATATTTAACAACAGCAATTTTACAATTAATGTTTTTTTTGTATATTTAGGGTTTAAACCGACCGAAACTAATGGGCACTGAATGAAATTTGCCTTCTTTTTCTTATTTTACGGTTTCTTTTAACTTTTTTCTTAGATTTAACAATTTTGTACACTACTCTGTCATTATAAAAGCAAACCGCTTATATTATTTTCAAATAACATCCAACTACTTTATCAACTATCTCCGGTATTTTAATTCGGATACGGCATTCCTTTCGTAATAAGGTATTAGGTAATTCCAAAATTGCATGTTATTTACTTAGCCATTAACCAGTGCCTAAGCTATTAAAGGACATACTGGAAGTGATAATTTTCGGTGTCTCTGGTGACACGATTTAACGTAATTATTGTATAATGCCATTAATTTAGTCGTATTTTATAAGATATTTCTCATTCGCCCACTCCAAGCGGCGTTTCTTGTATACGTTGTGGTGGTTAATGTGATTTAACCAAATACGTAATGTCCAGCCAAATTTAGTTTATTTTTTTAAATATGTTGTGAACTTGAAACACCTTCTAGTGTTTTTCTAATATCAAAGCCAAAGGAGAGGAGGAGTTCATAAGCAGATCGTCTAAGGATTGTCTGTGTTACAATCCAATTATTATTTCTATCTTCGTACCACCTGACAAAAAATTATTGTAACTTTCTCAGATAATTTTTCTACAATTCAAACATCTGTGACTACTGAACTTCTTCTTAATTAGGTGTGGTAAATCGCTTGCCTAATATATTTGTATACTCTTTCTATTTTGTATAAACTAGACACGGTTAATTTTCATTCAATCCTAATTCTGAACAACAACTGCAGCATGCAACGGCTGGATTGCAACAGGTCAACTAACTTTGTGGCGAAATAGCACCGGAAGGTCTACGATCTGTTCACTAAAATACAGTGCGATATTATTTAGATATTTGATATTAATATTGATATATGATAATGAAAGTCGGTCCACCCACCAACCCGCATTGGACCAGCGTGGTGGGAAATGGTCTAAAAACCACCTAATGGAGGAGGCATGCATTGGGGGAGGCCTGTGTCCAGCAGTAGCCTAACACAGGCTGATGATGATGATGTTAAATACAATTAAACTTTTTTGCTTTCTCATAATCTCTGTGTGCATTGATTACATTTCAATTCTTCTTGTTTAAATTGCAACAGTCAGGCTCGTCGCCCTTACTCTTTTGTTTCTTGCTCTTGCATCATTAAAAAACTGAATAACGACATAACGAGAATGCATTTGAATAATTAGAAGAGAAAATTAATATCTGCACAAAATTTTCGGACTGTCTGAATTTTCAGATTAATTTAAATCAATTTTGCCTCTAGCAAAATGAGTAATTTGTTTTACATTAAAAGAAAACACTATATTATGAAATGGAAAAACACTGCGAGACAACGTTCAGTTTTTATTCTCTACAGCCTCTTTGATAAGTAATTTGTTTAGTAGAGTTTGAGATGAGGCCTATTAATTAGTAGACACAATCTAGTTGGTCGAACATATAACACCACTTATATGCATATCCAACCAAGTAGGCGTGAGGTAATACTGTGTTCGTATATGCGTCGATGTTGACATATCTACGGAACCCGGTATTTCGACATCGATAACTTGGTAACTGGCAAATATATAGATAATTCTGATCGTTATAGCCAAGCCAAAGGTGTAGAGTTCGGCTACATCTTATTTACAGGTTACTGGTATTGTAATTTTTATTTAGTTATTATGCGTATGATTATTACAAGGTCTGCGGTGCTTATTTCTGCGGCAAAGCTTAAAAGTTTAAGTTTGTCTTTGTTCCGGTTCAAAGGCACCGAAGTCAGTGTAATTAAAAAGTAAACGAGTATAAAGTCCTACATTTTTGATTTTTCATTTGTAATACAATTTATTCAAATAATATTGCGTACTGGGCAAACTTTCCTTTACAAAATTAATCTATCGAAGCGTTACCAAGCAGAAATCTATTACAAATAGGAGGTGTTGTAAAATTTACATTGCACGGTTATATTAGGAAATCAATTGAAGTATCAGAATGTTAATTACAACTCACAAAGACAGACTAAAATTTGAAAGGTATTTAACTATCCCGTGGCTTTTTGATAATGTTAGCTTTACGACGTTATAGATCGTGGGTTCGAATCTTCTTGCGGTACAGTTTTGTGTTTTTTATCCTGTTTAGTGAAAGTAAATGAGTTAATACAATTACGAAAGATATCCTTTAACTAAATAGACAAGTCATATTCAGTTTCGGTTGTTTAAACCGCCTTTGACAGTTGTTGAATGACGCCATTATTTGAAGGTTAACTAAAATCTTCTCTATAGCCTGTAACTTTTACGCAATTTGATTTTTTTCTGTTAGTCTTTATTTATGCATTTCATCTCTCATTTGACTTTAGTATAAATCATTTATCAAATTCGGTTAAGCTTTTTTACTTACTATTATTATATATATACAATATATATACTTACTATTATATTACTTACTATATATCGATGCACGATGTACCGATACATTAGTATCAGTACATCAAATATATCACACCTTTAAGGTGATTGTAAGCCTCTGTGATAAGTAACAAAAGATTTTTGATGTTAAAATAGAACTTATTAATATGTATAATAGGGTGTAATTTATGTTTGTGTATAAAGAACATTTCAATCAATATGACGACGCCGCAAGAAGTTCTGCAATATCTTAGAAACCATTATTTTAAGACAGTATCAGATTAAGTAAGATAAAGAAATCGCTGAATTCGTAATAGCTAGCTTTATTTGAATAGGGTGACCAGATATTACTTAAAAAAAGAGCTATCATTTATTTAATTAATTAAATACAGCAAAATTAATCTAGTCTAATCTAGATCTAGGGTAAAAAAGGATAAACGAAATTAATATTTAAAATGTTTTCAAATCAATTTACAATTTGTCATAATCACGTATGAGAAAGAAATCGATATATTTAAATGCTACAGATTATAATTGGCATGACTAAATATTTGCTGTTTAATAGGATTATGTTGCCACTTATCATAATTTTTTTGAATGACGTGACATGTTAGTGACAAGTCAAAATAATATGCTATTGTATTTCAAATTTATTTTATCAAACACAAATGTAGTAGCTAGAGATTTTAATAGAAATTTACAACAAAGCCTTCTTATAAACTACACATCTCGTTGGTAGATGTACATAAAAATAACTTTTGAAAATTTGATGTTGTGCGTGTATGTAGTGTTGTGCCGCTGTGATATGTTGTTCCAAAGTCTAAATAATGTATTGCTTGTTCGTGTTGGACTTACTGTTTTAGTTAACAAATCCAACAATGATTATTACTAACCGTCAATTAAAACGCTATTATTGGCTAACCGTCACCACAAGTGAATCACTACGCATTAACCTACCACAGGAAAAGGCCAACATTTTGGCATATTAAGTCAATTTCTGCACATAAACCTGATTCAGATAGGGTATAAACATATGTTAAACACACGAAAATCTAATAATTTATCAAATCCACTAATTTACGGATTTTTCGCGTTAGTTATATTTATTTATTCCCGATGTTACGGATTCTTTCCAGCATCCAGAATCACGGGCAGACTAAGTTGGTCTAGTAATTTCTTCAGCGCATTCCAGATACACTGACCGTATCACAAATACCCTAGTAGATATTGCACGTTATTTTACACGCTTTCAAAACGACCACCGGAAAGCGGCCGCCAAGGCCAGCCAAAGGCCTGGCCCATAACGTAACAGAATGTGCAACCGATGTAAATACCAACGCCGGGTTACTGATCAATGTTTCCAAACTTCAGTGTTATGTAAATCCACGATTTCATGCCAGCCTTGAAAATAACGCCAAAACCGCATTAGGTTTTTCGATTTTCTCTTCACTTCCCTTTACTTTCTTTAACAAGGCATTTATATTTGTTATCAAAAATTGTTTGCAAACGCACCATTTTTTTTCATGAGGCAAATTGGTATAGTTCAGCCAAGGAAGCTCGGAATTGAACTGGCGTGATAGGACTAGTGTTCTTCTTGATGTAAATGAATAATATTCGAGTGTCAGTATTTATCATTGAAAAAAAAAGTTTTTAAATGATTACGTATTGATGGATAACCGGTACATATAACAAACACTTTTAAAAAAAAATATGTGTCTGGCCGTCTGCCTGTTTGTCTGTTTATTCTAGCTAATCTCTGGAATGGCTAGTCCAATCATGTCGGGCCTTTCCCTAGAAGATATCGCATGTAAGGGGGAGTAACTTAGTCTACTTTTCTTACATATCACCACGTGGACGAAGTCGCGGACAACAGATAGTTGTAAATACGACACCACTTTCTTGCTATGGGTTACCTTGTTTACATCAACTCAATCTTTTCTTTAGCTTATGTATAAATGGAATATAAAAAGGATTAGCACCTGCGATGCATTAAAAGATTAACATTTAACGGGCACGCGACCTTGTACTGTTGCGACACGACGCGACACGATTGCGACACGACGCGACACGGTTGCGACACGACCGTTTGCGAAAGAGCTTTCGGTCGCGAGATGCTGATTTATCATATTAATGGGACGTGACCTTTTGGTGACGACAAAGATGATAATGTTTGAGCTGAAAAAAAAATAGAATTGCCGAAAAACAGAACGTTAAACGACTATTTTTTGCTATAATAGAATTCAAGTGATTCAATTTAGTTCACTCTTCACCGCTCTATAGGTTACATTAGTTAACTCCGGTTCTTTAATTGGAAGACAAGAGAAAGGGAAACTAAAATTAATGCTTTGTATATAATTAACTAACGCAAATAATAAAAAAAAAACACATTATTGTATTAAAGGACTTTCTACGGTTTTATTGCGTTTATTTACTAATTGATTTGTCTGTCCCGTGAACATGGCCGCTGGAAAGTGTTAAAAGTTCGAAATATCGGGGTCAAAAATTTAAATAAAGGAAATAAAACCATTTAAAAGTCCTTTTACTCCATAAAGGGAACTGTTACATTTGCAACAACTTTCTAAAGAGAAAATTTCAGGTGTAAATTATTCTAATAAACTGTAGTACAATTTTTATTGTAATAATCTATCAAAAGCTCTTTAGCGGAAAAAATAATTTTCTAACACAATAGTTACTAATAATTTTGTTTAGAAAAATAACGGCTAATAACGGTGAACCGTTACATTAAAGTATTGACACATAACAATCCGAGTGTACATTGTACATTGAAATCCATACAAATTTTCGTACACAACAATTACAAAATGGCGTCGCAACGTAATTTATCGCGACCAATGTTGCAAAGTGCCCCGCGTATTGTACCAATTCAAATTGGCACATATTTCGGAACGGTTACCTCACGAATGTAATGCGCCGTGATTTTGCATAATATATAGTTACGGAATATATGAAACTGTAACAAAATCAGAAGGTTACCCCATTTTGATACGAATTAGTTTTGTGCTGCAAAGCAAAAAGAAGTAAACACTTCTTTTTAAAATGTTTTTACTGATTAAAAAGAAGAATTTATTATGAATAAGAGGTAGAGTAATGCCTCAATTACCTAGTGTATGGTGTGCTTTAGAAACCAAAGGTCGTGGGTTCAGAATCCTGCAGGGACTAACAAATTTTCATTGTTGTTTCCTAGTTAGGTTAGGACAATTTGGGCCGATCACCCGATTGTCTGAAAGTAAGATGATCCATGCGTCGGATGGGCATGTAAAAAGTCAGGTCCACCCACCAACCCGCATTGGACCAGCGTGGTGGGACTGGTCAACCTTCCAATGGATGAGGTGTATTAGGAGGCCTATGTCCAGCAGTGGACTAAAAAAATAGCAGATGATGATGATGAAGAGGTAGAGAGCGAGTAAGTAAATTTTACCTTATTTAAAGATAGAATTTATATAAACAAAATTGAATGTCAAACTAAATTGTTCCCAAAAAGTCGGGCCACCTTATTCGTTAAACATAACGCGTTCGTTTTGGCACAATTATTGTTTGAACTAAGATTAGAACGATATCTAGTTCTAGGAACGGTAGCTTCCCGCGAATGGTGTGCTAGATGATGCTTACCATAGACATAAGTCTGAAATCATAACTATATAGTTCAGGAAAAAGAGATTAGAACTATATTATTTGGCAAATAATCTGGCAGGGTGTTTTATTTTTTTTTCCTTTGCTAGAAAAGAGTTAAGAAGCCCTTTTATGACAGTAGTGTAAAAAAACTTTTACGCATTTTACTTATGGAAATGCTGTTCAGTATTATAAGAGTAAAACAACATTTTAATTAATCAATTGAATTATGCGCTGTTGTTATTAATACACTTACAGCGTCTCGTAGGCATGTCTATGATCTATCTAGAATAAAACCTGAAAACGAGCATCTATAAACAATTAAAAAGCAATTAAACATCGGGTTTGAATTTATTCCATGTAAAAATACACATATTTTGTTACCATTTCTTGTAAGTTATATGATTCAAAAAGCTACAATATATCAATACAAAAGAAATTACAATTTATCTTTACGGTTAAACTTACAATATTTAATATTTGTGTAAAAAAAAGAATACTAACTAAAAAGTAAGAGGAAAACTAGATGCGCGGCAAACTTACGTCAACTGGCGCAAACAAGATAATATTACACGTTAAATGCTTACGCGAGGCAGAAAAAAAACCGACATGTTTTCTGAACGTACCATTCACGTGCTAGAAGATAATCCTACGTTAATTCACGTGTTGATATAAACGTGACTTGATGTACGGATTGCTACCGTTACGTAATGTACGTTTCGATGAACAAATGCCATCTACAATCTTTTTTTTACTTATGTTAACAGCACCAAATATAAAAAGATTTTGCCATTATTTATTCAATTATAATTCGCTTGATTTTTTATGCCTTGACACTTGTGTATCACTATCGTTAAACCCGAATAGATAAAATATCGTATACATGTGTTTTTGCATATTCATTGTTTTTAATATTTTTATAAGTAGATAGGAAAGACTTGTAAAATTAATAGCTTTAAATTTAATGACTTAAACGGATAACAAAATGATAAGTAAGTTGCAGTGCAATGTATTGCACATTAATAAGGGAATTGTAGCATATCTTTTTCACAGGAGAGCGAGAGATTCGTACTCCCTTACGCTAAATATATTTTGGATTAACAATTCTTCTTTTCCATCGTCCTGCTTCTCTAACAGCTAGCGAAAAATACACCCTAAGATTTCTAATATATTCGTCTCTTCCTTATAACTAACACCAAATTAACTAAATATAATTGATAACAATAACTTTACCAATCCAGTGAGGTAGCGTTAACGTCAGGTCAATGTTAAATTTTCACTAAGCGACATATAATTGCGATAAGTACGACCTCACTTACATCATAAACAACATCATACATCATCAACCTGTCCACTGCTGGACATAGGCCTCCCCTAATGTACACCTCCTCGATTAGGGGGCTACGCTAGTCCAATGCGGGTTGATGGGTGGACCGACTTTTTACATCCCATCCGACGCATGGATCATCTTGCGACCTCACTTAGTGGCTATAAATTACATTGTTTACATCAATTCCTTATGCTCTGATGTTACAGGAAAAAACAGCTATAAAGTTGTAGTTATATTGCATAACAACTAATTTATTTTAAGCAATGCTACCTTAAATGACTAGGCGGTCGGCTCTAGGACTAGGCGGTCCCCACCTCCCACTGACGCAAAACACACGTGAGCGAAGCAACGTGCCACTGTTATGATATTACGTAAGTTGTAGGAATATTTTCAACGACGAAGTATAACTGTAACAAGAACTATATCTGTTACAATTCGTACAACGGGGTTCACGTTGCCTATCAATTATCTGTGAATCGTTATTTGATATTAAAGTTGATTATATCTGCCTGTAATGGCTCATGTTATTATTCTTTTGACGTGGTGGGTATAGATTTGTGTTGGTTTCTGCTTAATCGGTAAATTAAAACTCTTAAATACATCTTATAGAACTTCTTTTTTTTTATTGCCTGCACAGGCAGACGAGCAGTCGGTCACCTGATGGAAAGTGGTCGCCAACGCCCATAGACAATGGCAATACTGTCTATAGGCGTTGGCGATGAGGCACCAACGCGCTGCCTACCGAGAGACATAGGACGTCTCGTTTACCCAGTAAGTACTGTGACTACGGTGCCCTTCAAATCGGAACGCAGTTGTGTTTTCACACTACTGCTTTGCGGCAGAAAAAGGCACCGCGGTGGTACCCACCCACGGTCCCCTGTAAAAATGGGGACCTGCCACCGATAAACTTCATTCATTTTATATTTTTAATACGTATATTTTTAATCTAGGTCCGGTTTCGCTTATAAATTAAGTTGTTTTTTTTTTTTTATTGCATACGCAGGCAGACGAGCAGTTGGGGCCACCTGATGGAAAGTGGTCATCGACGCCCATAGACATTGGTCATACAGGTATCACCAACGCGCTGCCTACCGTGAGACATAGGATGTTAAGTCTCGTTTACCCAGTAAATACGCTGGCTACGGTGCCCTTCAAACCGGAACACAGTAGTGTTTTCACACTACTGCTTTGCGGTAGAAATAGGCACCGTGGTGGTACCCACCCAGACGGTCCCTTGTAAAAAGGGGACCTACCACCGGTAAATTTTAGTTTTTGCGCCCTGCGCCCTAGTTCTGCACGGCATAAGCTTAATTATTTTACGCACAGATATTTTCACTTAGTATTTTCACTTTTTAATCATAAATTTTTAACAGTAATTTTATACTGTCATATAAACGTAATTTTTTTAACTAATTTTTAAGTTTGTAACGATAGATTTTTATATGTATATAAGCTGGTGATTTTTAACAGTCTGAAAGAGATGAATGTATAAAAAGATTAAAATGAAAACATCAAAAAAACGCGCCTATACAATGCTTATAGGCGGGTCTTAGGTTATCTTAAGGATGACGGTCATAAATTCTGAGCGAAACACTGTCGTTACAAACGATATCATCCACAATTAAGTACGTAATATGTAAACAAGATAAGAGTCTTATAAATAATCGTGTAACAATTTAAAAAAGTACTAAGAACGACTGTATATCGTTCGCGTAGGTAACGACTCAAACGAAAAGCTTTACATCCACAGTACTTAAACAAGTTTTTTTTTATTTATTAGGAAAACGTACAGCAAAAAGATAACACAAATATGTAATGGTATAGAGATATAAAATGTTTATTACTTGTTTTCACATATAAAATTTCTAAAAGTAGACGTTTGTATTTACACAGATAGACTTTAATTAATTATAACATTAGGTTTATTAATGCAGATGGGAAAAGAGATAGTGGCAGTATTCAAATAAGATCTATTAAGTCAAACATCTTATTGAGTCAAACCAAATTTTAGTTAAGTTCTTTTTTACAATAGTAACTTTTGTATTAAATACATCAAAATCGTACTGTTCTAGTACATTATTTAAAAGTTTAGGAGCACGACAGAAAAATGAGTTTTGTCTATAATTTGTGTGATAACGAGGCAAAGATAGACATGGTTGTCTTCGTCTTGAGTCTGTTTTATGTGGCACTGCTAAAAGTATTTTACCTAAAAGTGGTGAACATGCAGTTCCATTTTGTAATATTTTTATTAATAATGCTACATCAGCTATTTTGCGCCTTTCTGCTAACGGCAATATATGGTGTCTTTTACATCTATAATAGTAGTTTTGGTCAAATATCTTACATTTATATTGTAAAAAATTTATAAATCTTTTTTGAATGGCTTCTAATCTATTAATATAAATATCATAGCGTGGATTCCAAAGCTGTGATGAATATTCAAGGATGCTGCGTACAAAGGAGCAATACAGAACCTTTATCAATTTTATTTTTGAGAAATGAATCGAGTCGAAGTCGAATTGAGGTTTTGTTTTTTTAATTGGTAAGTATTATTTACTGATGCTAATTTTCGTGTATATAGCATTGCGAAACACTTGGAGACATTGAGGTCTAGTTTTTCGGCTAGACAGTACTGTTCCAGTCTGAGCAAGTCCTCCTACAATAGCTAGCAGTCTTTTTTATTTCTTTAAAATTTTTTGCATCATCTGCATAAAGTGCGGACTGTGAGTGAAAAAACAGGTGTCAATATCATTTATAAAGATAATGAATAGCAATGGACCTAATAAAGAACCCTGTGGTACACCAGAAGGAATTGTAGTCCAGAACGATGTGTATCCATTTACGACAACAGCTTGAGATCGGTTGTGAATATAGGAGGGAAACCATCTAAATAAATCGCCGTGAATGCCAGCAAAATTTTACTTCTGAAGTAGTATTTTATGGTCAATAAGATCAAACGCCTTAGTGAAATCTGTAAATATGACATCCACCTGCGGGCCCGAATCCATAGCAAAGGTAACATACTCGTTGAAGATTGGACAAGGTAGATCTTTTTTTCATAAATCCATGTTGTTGCTGAATTATAGATGAGAAGACGGTAGCATACAATTTCTCAAAAATGATTTTTTCAAAGACTTTAGCCAGGACGCATAATTTAGAGATAATTTTCAACATTATTTTTATTTCCAGTTTTATGGATGGGTGTTATACGTGATGGGTGGTGGGACCTGTGAACACCTGACGCTTTGACCAATTGTATATTTATAATTTTATTAATAATAAATCACCGCTATAATAATTATTTCTTTTGTTAACGCGAATACTATACATCATAAAATAAATATCATTAATACATCATTAAAAAAATACTATACATCATTACTTTTTACCTCTACCCCGTGACCAAGGCCGCTGGAAAATGTTCGAAACGTCGGGAATTTAAATATGTAAAATGAACGCGATAAAATCCGTAAAAAGTAATTTTATTTAATAACATTGCTATAATATCATAATAAATATTAAACAATTGTTAGTTTAGTATAATTACAGTTACTATATTTCTGAATGACTATATCAATTTTTCTAAACCAGTGACGTAATAATCTGAAAGAGATATTGCACAGAAAAACGACAATATATATGACAAATCATAAGTGTATTTATATTATGCTTATAGGTCTGAGGTTATCTGCAGGATGACAATCATTATTGCTGAGCGAAATACGTACTCGTTACAAACTTAAATTATCTGCAATTAACTCCGTTACGTATAAACTTGATAAGAATTTTATACACAAATTGTAATAATAAAAAAACCAGTATACTACAATCTTTCGCCCGTTCTTCTCAGGTCAGGCGTATTCCGAACCGGTAAAAGAGTCTTTGACAATCCATAAGCAAGTGTAGTATTTAATAAAAATATTTGAATTTGTATTGAAATTGAATTTATAATCCATAACAAAGATAACGGATTGAGAGGTGGTAGGACCCCTTTTTGCAGGGCCCGTCTGAGTTGGCGTCACCGCGGTGCTTATTTCTGCCGCAAAGCAGTAGTGTTAAAACAATATTGTGTTCCGGCTTAAAGGGCACCGTGGCTAGTGTATTTACTGATTAAACGAGACGTAATATCCTATGTCTCACGGTAAGCAGCGCATTGGTTGGTCGATGTCTATTTGCGTCGGTGATCACTTAACATCAAGTGGGTCGACTGTTCGTTTGTCTTCGAATGAAATAAAAAATAGTCACGTTTCCACTGAAACTGAAGGTGTAATGTCTGTAGTGTTTAAACATTGTTTAATTAATTCTTTCATTTACACGAACATTATGCATTATAGTTACATTAACAATTTAATTAGTTTATTTACATATTAAGTAGACTGCCTCCGTAGCTTAGTGGTAAGGGCGTATGCTTTAGAAACGAGGCGTGGGTTCGAATCATCGTGGGACTCGACAAATTTTATTGTTGTTTCCTAGTTGTATAAGAGCAATTTGGGCCGATCACCCAATTGTCTGAAAAGTGAGATGATCCATACGTCAGATGGGCGTGTAAAACGTCGGTCCACCCACCAGCCAACCCGTATTGGACCAGCGTGGTGGCATTCGGTTCAAAAACTCTCTAATGGGAGGGCCTATGTCCAGCAGTGGAATAACACAGTCTTATAATAATGTTCTCCAGTCGATTACGACTACGGCGGCCGATCTATATTAGAGATCAGCCAACTACGCAGAAGAAGTTATAGCGCACAAGTGTACGCGCAAACACAGACGCACTCTCTGTTCCTTTATACTCTCAAAGCCTCGATGGGACGGATACCCGACACGACCGGAGAGAGTAAGGCGCAGGACCGACTTTTTCTATGCCCATCCGACGCTTGGATCATCTTACTTTTTAGACAATTGGGTGATCGGCCCAAACTGCCCTAACCAACTAGGAAACAAAAATGAAAATTTGATGACTCCCCGCAGGATTCGAACCATCGACATCCGGTTTCTAAAGCACATGTCCATACCACTAGGCTACGGTTGCAGTTATAACATAATATACCTCTTAACAACAATAAATACCAAGTGACAAACATAGTATTTAACAAAAGATAACTAACCAGGCACAAATGATTAATAACTTGTTAGCTACAACTTATTAATCATTCAGCTATCAATAAAGCCGTTATAAAATAATACTATCGTTCTCAAGCAGTTCGTTATAACATCGCGTGCTGTGACATGTGCATTAATTGTAAACAGGGAAGTGTACAGCTGATTATGTTAATTTGTTACAGCCCTTATATAACTATGTTGTATCTAATTGCGCTGATGTTGAATGTGTTGCATTAAATGCAAATAATTATCTTGTCAAAAGGAACGGTCGTATGTTTTCTTTTAAATTGTTCTGTATTGTCAATAGTTAAGGAATTGGTAATTGAGTTTCTTTCGTCGGTTCTTCTCAGGTCTGGGGCGTCCCTTTCTGAACCGGTGGTAGCGGGTGCTACTAATAAGCTGTTGTAAACTTCTTTGTTGAACAAAGATATTTGAATATATACTCAGCAAAAGTTATAATCTTTATTAATATTGTAAAGTCAAAATATTTGTGTTTGTTTATGTAGGTACGTATGTATATACATTATCCTTACGAAGCTCGATTATGACTGAGCAGCATAGGCTATATTAGTAAACGTTACGTTACACAGCCAGGACGGACTGCGAGTACATAATATTCTCTCCACATTATATATAATCCGTATTCGATAGAGTTTGGCTTCCTTTCGTTTTAGGTGTCTGAATGTCATAGATTGGAATCCTGCGGAGAATCAACAATGTGTTAATCGGGCATTAAGGATAACAAAATTCTTAATAATAAATCGTGGATACAAAAATGTGGATATTTTTTAACTTTACAAACAAAACAGGGAATATTGCTCGCATTTAAATTAATTTTTTTAAGTAACATATATCGTAAAATACATTTATTAAAAGTATTATGTCTTTCATAAATGTTGAAATTCATACGAAAAATTATCGCACAACATAAAACGATAACAACAAAGTTACATCATTCACAATCACTAAAAGATGATATCAGATAGATTATATTTAAAAAAAATAAAAAACGTCAAAACAACCGATAATTGAGGTTATATCATGCCATCTGTTTTAGCGGGAAACACGTGATTTGGGTAAATAGTGGCTTTAGAACATTCTAGAACGTGTCCAATACGTAAGCATACACGTGTTCATAACAAAGGTGGACATTTCACGTGAACCCGTGGAGCGTGGCTGTATCGATTATTTTAGATTATCTGTGCTTATACAAGCTATATTTGCAGTCTGTGCCCTGTGAAGGCTGTTTGGCGCTTAAAGGATTATACGCTTGGATAGCAATGTAGGTGTATAGATAAAATAAAAACTAAGCAAGCGTCGATTTTGTATTTGATTTACGCCAGTGGAAATGTTATGGCGCGTAATTCAAGGTAGCTCTCTTAGCAGACCTTACAACTACTCACTATGGTTACAGGGTTAAGGGGAATCCCCAAAAATATTAGAAATGCTTAGGCTCTTTCCTTCAAAGTCCTCATGGCCTATCATGTACCGCGTGCGAATACAATCAGACAAGCGAATAATGATAATAGTAACGCCCTCCTAGTCGATTTAGACTACGGCTACCGGTCTGTATTAGGGATCAGCCAACTGCGCAGGAGATATTATAGCGCACAAACGTACGCGTTAACACAAGCCACTCTCTATTCCTTGATACTCTTATAGCGCGAAAAGCCGAGAAACCGCCACGACCGGAGAGAAAATGCGCAGAACCGACTTTTACATGGCCATTCAACGATGGATATTACTTAACATGCAATCAGGTTATCAGCCCGCATTGCCCTAACCAAAACATCGAAAATTTGTTGAATTCCCAAAGAATTGGAACTCAAGACCTCTGGTTTCTACCGTACAAGCCCCTACTAGGCTACGGAGGCAGTTAACACCAAAAAGACGAGCAACACCGCAACATTGTACATTCTCATCAAAATCCCTCATCATCATCATCATCAGCCTGTGAAAGTCCACTGCTGGACATATACCTCCTCTAACACACCCCTATCCATTAGGGAGTTTTTAGGCCGTATCCCCCCACGCTGGTCCAATGCGGGTTGGTGGGTGGACCGACTTTTTACATGCCCATCCGACGCATAGATCATCTTACTTTTCAGACAATTGGGTGATCAACCCAAATTGCCCTAACCAACTAGGAAACAACGACGAAAATTTGTGGAGTCCCGCAGAATTCGAACCCACGACCTCCGGTTCTTAAAGCACACGCCCTTACCACTAGGCTACGGAGGCTAATCCCTCGCAATCCCGCTTTTCCACTATTAATAGGAAAAAACCGCGTAAAGGAAGATAACTGCAGCTAATTACGTAGCTCGAATAGCTCGTCCTCCATTAGAGCGTCATTAACATGCCTCGGACATTACCACATAGCACTTTTTCCTTTTGCCCCCGAGGCCGATCGGTGTGATAGTTTCCCGAAGCGTAATGAATTATTCATCGAGTTTTCTTCACGAGATGCTTCCTGACCGAATTGCGGTGACGTTGTGCCGCAGTCACCGTTTCAGTCACACGTTTTTTGTTCACGCTAACAGTGATACATGTGTAATTAACTCTAGAGTTAAGCTATCAGCCTCTATCTCTCATTGGTGATAAA
Organism: Lamproptera curius; assembly: GCA_029286875.1. Taxonomy (NCBI): domain Eukaryota; kingdom Metazoa; phylum Arthropoda; class Insecta; order Lepidoptera; family Papilionidae; genus Lamproptera; species Lamproptera curius. Next base: position 1,660,031 of record JAGSMT010000046.1, read on the forward strand.
TCACGTCATGATTTACGTTTTAAAGCGATCCGCCAATGGGAACCTTTGTATTGTGGCTTTATATCGATTTAGACACAAAGATTCTGAGTTTTTTTCTCTTAAACAGGTATTCGATGGACCGTACGGTGTTAAAACTATCCTAATCTTATTGCGGTCGTAAATTTTTAACCAGAGTTTTTATGCCTCACATGTCTCAAAGTGCATTTAAAGAAGGCCTCCCCTAAAACACCCCTATCCATTAGGGGGTTTTTGGACCGTATCCCACCACGCTGGTCCAATGCGGGTTGGTGGGTGGACCGACTTTACATGCCATCCGACCATGAATCATCTTACTTTTCAGACATTGGGTGATCACCAATGCCTAACCAACTAGAAACAACAATGAAAGTTTTGTTGAGTCCCCGCAGGATTCGAACCCACCACCTCCGGATTCTAGAGCACACGCCTATACCACTAGGCTACGGAGGCAGTACGAAACTATACCTATTACATGTTAGCGTGTAAACTATGAAACTGTTTTTTTTTTAAATGCATTAATTATTTTATGTGTTATAAGATAACAAACGTATATATAGACTTTATAGCAATTGTACTACTACAACTAGCTCAATTAAGAAGAAAATTTAGGTGAAAATATTGTAGTGTTATTCGGTAAATCTCTTGTACCATACATACCATTAATATATCAAAACCTTTATTGTCTATCATTAATTCAAACATAGTCTAGTATATAGTTTAGATATAACCAAAAGCAAAAGCCTCACGACGCTTATTCACGAAATTAATTATTATTAACAATCCTCCCAAAAAACTAGTTGACTTTGTTTATTTAATTATGATAAAATTATACGCCTTACCTAACTAAGAGAATTAGCTTGATCTTGACATAATAAAATTATTGCACTTAACCTCCAAACGATTGCAATCACATTAATATCAAATACTGTACATTTATAGCGAATTACATAAAAGCTATAAAATGAGCCTTAACACAAGACGCAGGCTATAAATATCGCTATAAAACGCCGAGGCTAAGTTTATTTCCCGCGCCGCATAATGCGAGTAAACTTTTAATGTAATAGGAAAAGCTGCGTAGTGTGTCGTGACCCTTAGACCGCCGGTAAGGCCGTCCTCGTTTGCCGCAACGCATCGTAATGTGTTACACACCTAGTTTCCTGGTATACTGATCTTCACCTTCCATTAAACGATATCAGACGTGAATTTAATATATTTGAAGTTATGCTAGTAAACTATTATGTATCAATAACTGTTTAATACAACTCTAGTGTACATAAGGATGGCCAATGTCTAGCAGGGGACTAACGCAGGCTGATGATGATGACTCTATGACTAAATCCCGAAACGCCGGGAATAAATATATATAACTATCGCGAAAAATCCGTTAAATAGTGGAATTGATAGGTGATTGTTAAATGAATAAATGGACTTTTACGGATTTTATCGAGTTCATTTTACTTATTTTACTTTCCACACGGCCGCTGGATAATATATTTTATTCCATAATTTGTAGTTTTCGCGTAAACAAAAGAATTAAGTATAAGTAATTGTTTACTAGCATAAAAGAAACAATTATGATTAAAATTAATCTTGCGAATTCTGTCGTGACGTGTAGATTTTACTGCACCATCTTTTATTAAAATATTTAGGCTAACAAAATCATTAAAATAATTTTCATAGCATAAAACAAAATCGCTTTCGCTGTTCCTATATCCCTATGTATGCTTAATTGTCTATAACAGTTTTTTTATAGATAGAGAGATTGAAGTGGAAGGTTATTATATATAATTTATGCATAATATTGTAGAGAATAATAATGTTATACATTTTCCCTACATTTTACAGATATCAGTGTTGCCACCGTGCGGAGTCGGGCGGGTCGCTTGTATTTGATATAATGGGCCAACAATGAGTAAGTAATTCTACTTTTAGTTACACATTCGTGTTATTAAAAACATGACAAATAGTCAAATTGTGTCTGGTTACATGTACCCCGATTACAATATGCACATAAATAAATGTTATTTGGCGTACAAACATAAATTTCTGTCCAAATTAAATGACAAATTTCGATTTGCGGCGCACATGCAAATAACACAATCGCAAGGAAGAATTTGTATTAATTAAACTAATTTAGTTTTGACGTTAATTATGCAACTCGTACAATATTAACGTTAAGCAAATGGTTGCTTTATATAATTTATTTTTTTCATTAATTATTCAAATAGGCACTAAACTTGATTATTTACAAAACATTTTAACAACTGGCAGGTTCCAACTCAAAGAGGGGCCTATAATGCGATTTTTCAAGAATGTAGTTATTGTACAGTTGCGATATATATACATACATGTGGCAAGGTGAATAGAATTGGGACTTTATTTGTAATCATTAAGTGTATTAAAATATTTATAATACAAGACAATGCGATAGTTAAAATTAAAATTAATAAGACGTTATAAAGATGTTATGTTAATTTGGGCCGATCACCGATTGTCTGAAAAGTAAGATGATCCATGCGTCGGTGGGCATGTAAAAAGTCGGTCCACCCACCAACCCGCAGCGTGGTGGGAAACGGTTCAAAACTCCCCAAATGGGGGAGGCGTGCACTAGGGGAGGTCTATGTTCTATATGTATGTATGTATATAAAGATGTGTCAGTACAAGAAAAGCAATTGACGTGTAAAACAGTAAAAGAGCCACGAGATCGTAGAATTATGGTAATATATGGTTGAGTACCTTGCAAATGTGGGATGCTGGATACAGTTTTAGCGACTACATAAAGAAAAAATCGTACTCGTAAAAGAAGAAATAAATACATGGAGCTGCTCACCAAACTTCACTAGTAGTAGTTCGAAAGCACAAGAAGAAGAGGAAAAAGATGGATAAAATCAGTTGAGTGATAGGCCAGGTTGAAGTTCTTGTAAAGCAGAACTTTACCCACCTAATACACCCTATATGATCCCACTGCGTCGTAGTGGTGGCGCTCAGTACCTGCGTTCTTGTTCAGCCGCGAGGAAGCTAAGAGAAACCTGGCTGGCCCAAGGAGTAGGTGGTCGTGGCTGAAGAAGTCTGCTTTGGACAAGCCCTGGAGTGTGTGGTGACGGGTGGTAAATGGCAAACGTGCTGTCCCTGTACTCTGAAGTTAAGATAAAGTCGTGGGCGTTGTGTCCTTATATTTTTGTATACTAGTAATTTAAGATAGTGATGATTAGCAGTTTGCTCTACATCAAACTGCGTAGGACTACACATTCCTTACAGCATGCCCTTTGGGTGTAAGATTATATATTATAAATACATTTAGTATATATACCTCTATTCAAACGCTACGTTTGTTTCTAAAATAAACTGCTGTGCATTTATTGCGCAACATTGAGTTAGATTCAAAATAAACACGTGGATTTAAAAATAAGTTGCCTATTTTTGGAGTCGTCACAAATACATTACTCTCAATGCCAAGTTTAATGATGTTACGCAATCTCTATGTACATACGAGAATAGCGAATTTGATACGCAATTTAAGCAATGAACACTAAACATGGTGAAATAGTAATAATAATAATATTTCTGGACGAATTACAGAACTCAAGCTAAGCAAAGCTTTTACTATGGAAACTAGGTGACTATGTTCATCGCACAATATTTTTTCACGTGGTGAGAATCGAACCAACACCCAACGTAACGTAAGAGTCAAGGTCACTAACCACTACACCAAGCGGGTCGTCAAAAAATATTGATTCAAGTTCTAACTTGTGTGCTACAATTGCCATGAAGATTATGTCTATGACATTACAAGTACATGGTTTAATACATTTTTTTACTGACAATATTCGAACCTGCACTCAATGTAGCAGGAGACTAATAACCTCTACGCCAAGTAGGTCGTAACTATTTTAATAATGCATAATAATTACAGCATTAGATGCAACTATAATGTCATCTGTTATTTCTGCGGAATTTGATGATACGGGCTAGAACAGCTCACGTGGATAACATCGTGACACTAGTAAAAGAAATAAGACCTTAATTATTTCTATTGCTTGCGCGAATATTATACATTATTAAATAAAATTACTTTACGGATTTTATCGCGTTTATTTTACATTTTAAATTCCGACGTTTCGAACACTTTCCAGCTGGCCGTGGTCACGGGGTAGACTGAGATGTCATGCGTCTTCTTGCCAGTGCTGAAGCGGGGTTTCAGATCTTAATTTTTATTAATTATTTTAATCTGTACTCGACCTATGTACCTATCCGTAAAGTAATTTTATTTAATAAAATAAGATCTTATTTAACAGGATAGGTTGTTTGAATTACTGAATAGTGCAAATATGAATAAAGAATTATGAATTCGGGGGAATTTATTAATCAGGACTTGGCTAAGGCGATGGGCGCTGTGTCCTGTGCACTCAGAGGTGGCGTACATAAACTTAGGCTAGACAAATTACTGGGTAAATGCGAGGTAAAATCTTAGTTCTCAGGCAAAAGCGTGGGCTTTAACTGCACATAAGGTTAAAGCCTCTAAATATTATTATGTAAATATTCAGTGAGTTTCGTTACTTCATGAATAAACCAAAAAATATATGTGATAGATAACAAAGCCTTTTTAAAAAAAATTAATAACATAATTTTATAAGATAATGGTGTCGCTTCACATTGTCTAGATGATGATGGGTGAGCTAAAATCTAGCGCAACCTAGCTTTAGCTTATTTCATCACTTCGGATATACTAGGCTATGCGGACTACCATTTAAGCCCGTTTTGCTCTTACAGGACATGTGATAACTCGCCATAAACGGCAAACGAACACACAAAAGTTCTTAGATACGAACACACTACCCAGAGCAAAGGACACCTTCGTAAATCAGCCTCCTTAGCTGAAGATTAAATAAATGCCATGGGTAAGAGGATCCGGGTTAAAGCGGTCAGCAGTAAAAAGTCGATAGCTGCAAACGGGACGCATTAACACGGCAGATATCTGAAACGCACCGTTCGTCTAATCGCTCCCCCGTTTTTCCTAGCGCATTCCGGACCTAGATTCGATTCCCTCTACATTCATTTGCATCTGATACTGCAATTTAATTTCCATATTAGTACGAATGTTATGTTGATTGTACACTACACACAACGTGAGGTGTCAAAGATAAAAGTCAGTCAGATGTGATACAAGTTAAAGTTTTACATCCATTAATGTGGATTGGTGGATCTATATTATCTAACGTTATACTCAAATATTAAAGAAATACTAAGCTTCTGGTCCAGTTTATTTCAAACTGGTTCAAAAGATGACTTAGTTCGATGTAGAGTATTTAAACTTGCGTCTTATATTTTTAATGGCTCCTTTAAACGTAGTTTTACTTATTAATATCAATTGATCGTGTTACAGCTTATATCAATACGCAATCACAATATAAAGCCTATTTAGTAAAAAAATCTGAATTTTACATATTAAGCTTCCTAATTTCCTAAAATGTACTCGATTTATTAACTAAAATATCTTCTGATATAACTATTGCATAGATTAATATATTACCTCTCTTTCAGGTTTACTTATCTTATAAGAGGTCCAACATCATTCCACGTTTAAACTTTCACTGGTACTTCTCAGATAATCTTACCTTTACAGGGGGCTGTGTAGAAAATTTACTGAGTAGAGACATAACATCCGAAGTCTAAGGGCGACCAACGGATTTGTGGCTGCATTTCGGGCAGGGCGTACTACTTACCATCAGTTAAACATCACGCATGTTATGTCATTTCAATCAAAACAAATGAAAAAAGACAAACAGCGTCTTTAGACCGGACCACATGAAAACATTGGAAATTTTTTTTATTGTCTATACGTATAACGATCCTTGTACATCTTGCATACTGTAAACGTGCTGTTACAAGTCCCATTCAGCTAATGATAAGGCCTTACATACCGTCCCCTATTCACTCCACGGTCGTGGCGATAACGCAAACTTGCAATTACACAACCCCGTCTAAGCCTAAACATCGCGTTTGCGCTCATGTGCGCACGCGCACGTGTCGCATGCACGTTGCACGTCGCGTGGCACTGATAAGGCAATTGCATTCCTATTAACGCTGTTTACGATTGTACAGTGACATTGTATTTGATTTTAATTGGTGTATGCTTTACATAAGTGTTAGATGTTGGTGTATCCACCGGAACGTTTTAATGCAGAGCGAAGCAGATTTCGGAACGCCTAAGAGTAATAATAATATGAATGCCGATTTGAACTTAACTCTCTGATGATTACCATAATAAGTAATATTATGCACGTTAAACTATATCATAGAAATTGCTATAAACTAATAAAACGCAACAAAATATTTTAATATCCAACTGTATCATATTCCTGAAATTACTAATTAAAATTACCTGTAGTATTCGCGTAAATGCTAAGGAGAATTAATAATATTACTATCAAGGAAAAAAATATTCGAGACTAATCATTTAAATATTAGTAAAATTTTTCATATTGAATTTCGCTACTTACATATCTTGTACATTTATAACATTAACACTAAAGGAAAATATACATTTTAATTTACATATACCAGTAAATTAACACTTAACAATTTTTCCAAGCGTAACGATATTCCTAAACTACATAAATTCGACGTGTACAACCTTTGAAATCAAATCAAACACTGCTTATATCATCAACAATAATATAAACATTAAATTCATTACACATTGTTCATTACCGTTATCTCGTATCGCGTTATCATAACCATAACGGGGTCAATAATGACCACATTACATTAACCAACCGTTAGAAACAACCGCAACACGATTAACGACAATTAGACACATATAAATATGCCATCGAATCAAAATCAAATCATAACCAATCCAAAATGGCGTCAAAATCGCTCCTGCTGGCCGCCATCTTTGTCGTATACTTCGCAGCAGTCAGCGGGAACGGAGATTTAATAGTTGGCAATTCCTACGGGAAGCAGCAGATCTTCCATGAAGTATTCCACAAGAAGGCGATATCGTTTCCATCACAGAAGAGGACTCAAGAAGTAGAGGTCAGAGCACCAGGTAACAAGACCATACAGGCGATCGTGGTGAAAGACATGAAGGGAGATGGGGAGAGCTATATAAAACGTGGTGGTATTGGAATGGACAACGTTACGATCAAGCTGAAGAGTGCTAAAGGCCAAGGGTTCCGGTTCTCCGTTGACGTGTACGCTTAAAATTGTTTTGTGTACAATAAATATTTTTATGTTATTTGTTACTTTATTTTGGAATATATATATTTATGTATGTCGAAAGTCGTCCTTTTCTATTTTTATTTTTAGACCATCTAAAGGTTAATTGCATTCAGTCTACCTATGCAGTATTTATGCAAAGATTGTAAACAACATTGTACCTTTTTGGTTATAAGTTCCATGTGGTAATTGTATGATTTATTGAATGTAGGTCACATCATTTTATAGATTCATTTTACTTATTTTCTATAAATTATGAAGTGATCTACAAGAAATCTATTTATTTCATTCGAGCGTCACTTCTCATTTGATATGACTGTAAACTATTTGTCTTATACATATACATAATTATTGAATTTAACTTTTTGTTTCTATTGTTGTAAATACGCCATTTTTAATAACGGCTTTGATCCGTATATTGAGCGTAACAGTAATGAAATGATTACAAATTTAAAATATCACGTCTATTAAAAAAAAATTAACTCAGTCAATGCATTTTTGATTTTATAGACTTTTCAATACAACATTTATCGTATTTATCGTGAAAACATATGTATTTAATAGTAATTCGATTTTATTTGTCATTGCAACAAAAAACCAACACACAATAGCGCTCGTGTATGTTTTGAGAATTATTTTTAGAGTAGGAAGTTAACTTTATCAACGTTTTACAGTCCATTGTTCGTGAAGTTTACTAAACACTCAGATAACAGAATAGTCAGCCAATAACCACGTAGAAATCTTCGCGTCCGGTGACAATTTCGAAATCGTGAATTGTAACAATTGAAAAAAAAACTGTTATTGTGCAATAGCGCCAGTTCGTTAACGAGTTAACCGAATAACTGTTATCGGTAACGGGTTTCGCAACGGCTCGTTATTATTTTGACATTCTATTAATGCGGTAAATATTTAAAAGCTTTGATGTATATTTCATATTATTTATAAATCCTCCGTAGATAGTGGGTGGTGTTGAATTTATCAAACCGGGATGAAATTTTGTTACGATGGTTTTATTACCAGGTAACTGTTGACTACGACTACATCCGCGTTGTAATATATCCGAAAGAAGGAGGTGGGATAGAAGGAAAACAACTAAATTAATCCATATGTTTACAGAATATTAATCGCCCATTAATATTATACTTCCGAGACTAAGTCTTCTTTTCCGAACTTAAATAGGTAAACGAACGAACTTAAAATCCTTTCCAACGGCTAATACTGAGAAATTAGCTCATTAATATTCATTTATGAAGGCAACACATAGGTACTATTCCCCCACTGGTTTCGAACCCAAACTCTTCGCTAGGTATCCGTTTACTATGATACGCAATACGACTGACGCACTAACTTTTTTTGTAAATAGTCCAATAGTAATTAAGCTCAGTTTAAGATTATAAAGTACTAGTAGTCTGTTTAAAGAGGAAAACAATGCGATCCATTGCATATCCAGGGGTGATCTTACTAATTTTATAAGTGCGTAGTTTCTCAAAATCAATGCAAGTTTAATTCTTTTTCACGCAAAAGCTACTCTACGGATATTAATGAAACTTTAAAACTTTCTACATAGCTTATTTATCTGGAATGACTTATAACAGGCTATAATTTGTTAAAATATAACGTATTTTTCATAAAAAATATTTCAGCATACAAGCATACAATATTTAACTGTCCTCTTCGCAAAATACCACTAACCAAACGGGAAAAACAAAGTGATGAAGCTAGCAATAAATATTTTCCAGATCGAGTAATTGTAACGAAGAATATCAGTACAACTTTTTGTAACTTGAAGCGAATAAAACAAAAGTACAATCTCCTTTAACTCGCTCCGAACCCGTTCAAGTTTTTTTCCTCGTTTAAGTTATTCTCACAGGAAAGGTCGGCCGATGTATCTTAATATTAAAGAGGTTTTTAGCATACACGTGAAAATACGGTTCACGTGTATTAGATTTGGACGACCTTGGCTCCGTCTTCTCCGTAATTAAGTCGGTAAAAACAATAATGTTGCGTAACGAGTATATTAATACTAGCTGTTGACCGCGACTTCGCCTGCGTTGTACTATAAAAAAACAACTGCTAGTTTTTTCGTTGTAATAAACAAGTAGCATAAGTGACTCCTAGTTACATCAGCTATCTTACAATAAAAGACCCGTCAAATTTCGATCAACCGTTTCAGTAATTAGCCAGAATAAAAAGACTTTATTGTACAATTTTTATTAAATGTATAGGCTATATACCATAATTTAATCATTTATTTATTTACAGAAATAGCACAAAGGCAGTTTAATGCAATTGGACTTTTCTTGCAGTCAATCTTGAGGTGGTTAACACAAATAGTATACATAAAAATCAAACACTATAAAAAAAGAAAAAATATACAAACATTTGTATACATTATTTTCATGTTACAAACAGACAATCCAATTTTATTTATTTGCATAGATAACGTATGCACACTGGGTTTTTACGAATCGATTTTTGATCGCTCGTCAGTTTATCATTGATTCGACTCGTGGTTATTTCGATGGAATCTCATTACTGTTATCTAACCCGAAATAGGTTATCGCGTAACGTTATTAACGCTTAGTCATATTTTACGCTGATTGGATTCAACATACTAGAGACGCTTATTTACAGTATTATACTCGGATGAGTTGGGATAGTTATAATATTTGTAAAAAGTGAAAAGAAAGATTTAGTTAAGAATATGTTATACTATTCGTCTTATTTTATGCTGCCTCAGTAGTATTATATAATTTGTTTCCTACAGCTTGTTCCGTAAATTTATTTGACATACTGCAAAAATAAAGTTGTTGACACTATAGTTTAGACAATAGACACGAAGACTAAAAGTAAAAATGCTTCCCACGGGTTTATTATTGATTTTAAAGTTCATATCAATTGGCCACGGAGGAAGTTCCTCTAACATATTTACCTTCCGTTAAAGTTTATTTTCCTCTTGTTTGATAAAAAATTACATACACATCGATTATTGTAAAATGGTGAAATTAATATATAACATATGTAACAATGATAACTTAGTTTAGTAACTCAAGGCCGCGTCAGTTTTCAATAAAAGTTTAGAATAAACATTGAAGCTATGCTTGCCTAAACATAAGAATGACTTATTAGCAATAATTTATAAAGATATCGTATGAATTATCTATACACACATATAGAGATTCCAACCTATAAATTGACTCATCAGGATATCTCTGGAACCATAAGGCGTAGCGACTGGAAATTTGGTAGGAATATTCCTTTTGCCGAATAGAGGTAAACTACGACGGATTATTCGAAATTCCACCCACAACGGGGTTGGGGTTGCTAGTTCAAAATATAATAATAAGCGTCACGTACCTAAAAAAATTCTGTCACCAGTGATCTATTTCAGCATGCACCACAAAAATATTATAATTATTTATTCGGCTTTTCCTCCTTTTCTTCTTAAGTTTCTTAAGCCGGTTCTTTTCAGGTCAGAGGCTTCAATTGCCAAACCGAGGAAGATTAATTGACGATCTGTAAGAAAGTATATTAAATAAAGATATTTGAGTTTGGTGAGCTGGATGAGAATAGCCGAAGATTGAAAGCGGTAGGGCGCATTATGGGAGGCCTATGTCCAGCAGTAGACTGACTCAGGCTGATGATGATGATGATTTGAATTTGATTTATCAAAGATTGCCGTTACCACGCGGGGCAAAGCTAGCTTTAATAAAAATATCTGTTTTATTTTTTGTGTCTAAAACTTCGTTAAATATTCAAAATCCGATTAAATCAGATATAATTACTACCATAATTCCGAATTAGCAGACGGCTGTTACGTGAATTCGTATACCCGTATGTTGAACGCTCACGTGCTGCGCAAACGTGAATACGGATCTCGTGTACGAATGGCACGTTCCATTGTCAAAGTCTGGATTACTGGGCTCGTCAGCAATGAATGCCAGAAACATATTTTGTACGTATATATAGTAATATATAGGAACTAGATATTCGTCTACACTTTCAAACACACCTTATACGACATAAAAGTTAACATCGATCTGTGTTTGCGAATAATAATGACTGATTAATTTCGTTTTGAACTCCTCGTTAAAGAACTGGTAAGAATTTCCTTTTCTCAAGCTAAAGACAATAATAAGTCGACGTCAATGAATATTTTGTAGAACAAATGTTTGATTTTTTTTAAGTCATTTATTGCATTATATTTGATTTTTATCAGATAAGTTCATTCACTGCCTCCGTAGCCTAAGTGGTAGTGGTTTAGAAACCGGAGGTCGTGGGTTCGAATCCTGCGGGACGCAACAAATTTTCATTGTTGTTTCCTAGTTGGTTGGCAATTCTGGGCGATCACCCAATTGTCTGAAAGTAAGATGATCCATGCGTCGAGATGGGCATGTAAAAAGTATGTCCACCCACCAACTGCATTGGAACAATGAGTATGATCATGTCCAAACCCCTAATGAATAGGTGTATATTAGGGAAGCCTATGTCCCAGTGGAACAAAGGCTGGTGATGTGATGATGTGTTGATGTAAAGTTCATTTAATGATCGGTTAATATTTCTAAGCTTTGAACTTTCATTCGGTACGCGTATCTAGATTCTTATTACTGATTTCTTTTTATCAAAGTTATAACTAACCATATTATATTCTGTGCCATCCTGATTACTCAAATCTTATTATTTTAAGCTTTAGGACATTATTCAATATTGTTTAAAATATTGAACGTGATTATCTTCACATCTGCCGCTAATCGATGGTTCAGAGCAGAATATAAGTTGTTAATATTTCACCAACACTCAACTATGCTCTTTCTGTTGGCCAGTGGTATTTATATAGTTTTCGTGTCTTCAAACTTGTTCGGGAAAACTTCTTATCGGTTTTTGATTTCTTTATCCTTATCTAAACGAAGTTTTATCACAATTTTTATAATATAAATAGAATTATTGTTACGTATATTTTAGCTAAACACGGCATGGAGTTAACTTTTAATGTATGTCAATGTAGCTAGACAGCAGACTTCTGTTCACGTGCAGTGTTATTGTGCCTGGATTATTAAAATATCGGATTATAGGCTCATGGCTAGATTAAAATCGTTCCTAATGGCAACGAAGAAACGTCATATATCTAGTATTTTGACTAAATATTTTTTCACTGAGATATAAGTCGCTTTAGTATATTATCAACTAATAACAACACCATAAGTACGAGGTGTTGCTATGGTTACACTGTTTACACAATTTCCATGACTCATTTAACTAAAATATAAATTGTCAATTCCCCGAAGGTCATCGCTTATCGCGTAACAAACGTAACGACGTGAATATACCACGTACCGTTACATTCCGTGTGAGAAAAAAATTCGCAACACGATTATGTTACGTAAGTACGTGATAATATGAGAACGGTTGATCGTATTATGTCACGGCTCGTGTGATCCGATAGTGGACATCCGCGTTACATTTGCCATAGATAAGCAATTGGATCGACGCATCACGTCATACTTACCTTGCAGTAAAAGTAAATTGCAAGGGAGAAACATCGATGGATGTTATTTTTTTATTTATTCATTTTACGCTTCATCATCATCAGGACAATTTTGCCTGATCACACAATTGTCTGAAAACTAAGATGATCCATGAGTAAGATGGCCATGTAAAAAGTTTGTCCACCAACCGACCCGCTTTAGATCAGCGTGGTGGGTAACGGTCCAAAAAAACCCGTATGGAGAAGACGTGTATTAGGGGAGGCCTTTGTCCAGCACTGGACTTACACATGCTGATGATGATGATGATGATTTTATATTTACAATTACGATGTTGACAATCACAAAAAAGAAAAACAATCACTAATGTTAATATAACACCGACACATTATCATAAGTTAAGATAACAGTCCTAATGAAAGATACAATATTAATATACTACGCAATCTAAGGTTTGGAGTTGTCAACAATGTAACCTTTAACGACGTTAAATACCCTACCATCGTTAATATAAGTGCTTGTTACGTTGATATCAATCGCTAAGCGAAAATCCGCTAATAAACAATTTCAACGGAACCGCGTTGTTATAGTTTACATAACTGATATCAATATCATGATACATTTCGCTCGAGTAAAACTGACAACGTGCTTATGTCATTTAATTAAAGTTAAATAAGTAAATAAACTCTGCTATAAGTCTTGTAGGCCCAGTTTTTTAATTAGATTAAATATTTTGTTTTTAAATTTTTTTATTGTTGAATTCGCTAACGTTGGCTAAAAATAGTAACGGTAAGTTTTCACCATCAGTACAAGATTTAATATTATATATCCTTTGGTTTGAACCGTTTTGTTTGATATCCCTATAAAGCGGATCTCATAACCTATAATTAATGTCTGCTGAAACCACAGGTTCAATTCCTAATTTCATAAAATGCATTAATTTTTAATAAAAACAACCATGTCTGTATTACTGTTTATATTCATCGAAGCGTAGTAGCAAGAGCTTGCGCTTTTTTAAGCGAAGGTCGTAGGTTCGACAGCTGCGGGAAATCAACAATTTTTATTGTTTTTTCCTAGTTGGTTAGGGCAATGCGGGCGGGTCACCCGATTGTTTAAGAAGTAAGTTGATTGTAACGTCGAACAGGCGTGTAAAACGTCGATCCTACGCCTAATCTCTCTTTGATCGTGTCGGTTATTCGTCCCATCGGACTGTGTGAAAGGATTAGGGATCTGTGTCCTCGCGTACACTCGTGTACAGTAATATCTTTTGAGCAGATGGCTGATCTGTGATAAAGATCGGCCGCCGTAGTCAGAATAGACTGCGAGGGCATTAACATTATGCAAACGTAAGTTCCAAACTATTGCGCAAATTCAGCTATTACCTGGAAAATATCCAAGATAGATTAGGACTTGACGTAAACAAACCAAACATAATGTAACTCATAATTAAATTCTGTCTCATAGTGTATATGACAGCTGTTAACCTGCTGATTATTGTAAATCTTACTAGAATTCAAGTCATCGTCATCATCAAATTGTGTTAGTCCACTGCAGGACATAGGCCTACCCTAATATACGCCTTCTCTATCGGGGGGTTTTGGACCGTTTTTTACCGTGGATACCTACACATACCTCGTCCTCGGGGCAAAAATGGTTATGTTGGACTCGACCGACTAAAACCACCACGTTGTTCCTTCCTGACGCCTTAAGGGTGGGGTCACAGGAACGTGCTTCCACTCATCTACAACCCCACCAGCGCTGGCCGCCGAAGCAGCCCCATCTCGGCCCTACGGCCATCTGCCTCCCTCTGGGCGCGTCGGAACTAGCACGCCCTTCGTCTCGGCCCCTTTAGTTAGGTAATAGACTCCCACAAGTCTGTTACTCAGGGGCCACGGGAGCCAGGAGTTCCCTGGAACTCCCTGGTTTTGGACCGTATCCAACCACGCTGGTCCAATGCGGGTTGGTGGGTGGACCGACTTTTTAAATGCCCGTCCGATACATGAGTCATTATACTTTTCACACAATTGGGTGATCGGTCCAAATTGTCCTAACCAACCAGAAAGCAGCGATAACACAAATTTGTTTCCTCGCGGGATTCGAACGGACGACCTCCAGTTATTAAGCATAATTTAATGGAGCGACTAGACAACGGGACGTTCTTCTGATAGTAGAAAATGTCAAACTTCGATTACTGTCCTTAGTAATGGATTTACGTCTCCTGAACTCTGACATTACGTTGGCAAAGGTTCGGACCAGAACAGTAATGTTTACACGCGAGGGACTATCTATAACCTACTTTATACATTCTAGAGGAGGGAGGGGGTGAACGAATTGATTGAGCATTATAAAAGAAATTAATTACAATAGGTATTTGATACCCCATTTGTCTAAACGTAGGAATATACTAGATGAACCAAGAATAAATAAATAGAAGATATTTTATATTTTGGAGTAATTTTCGTGTGATATAATTCATAGTTGACCCCCAACTACAAACTTGACTTCCATTAACAAAGCCATGTGACATGGTTCCAAAGCGTATCGTCCTTATATTTTAAGAATTACACATTCTAATACTATAAGTATCTGATATACTGTCGTAAATGTCAATTTTGATTTTCAGCAGGTACATCCTATTTTGATCAAATTTATGCGCACATTTGTCAATTTAATAAAAATATTTATTGTTACGTCAAACAGGAAGAATATAATTTCTCAAACGTCATTATAAGAGCTAATGGAAATCGAAGATCTCATTATAACAATTCGATCGTTCTTAATCAAATGCGCATCAATTCGCGCGGCAATAAAAATGCAAATGGCAGTCGTTGGTCCGGCGCGTTGGAACGCGGCAAGTTGACGGCCAAGGCGAGTCACGTGACGGCTATAATATAACTAATAGCCGTTACAACGATACGACGGTGGCTATAGCCGTAATTATTACCACGTGTGACTAGGCTATTATCTAAGATTAACCAGCTAAAGTCTTTAGCTGTTTGATGCTCTTTTAAAAAACTAGTTTCATTTTATTTTTTGGCGTATTATTATAATAATTGTCCAATTAATAATACCTGTTAGTATAATAAAACCATAACAATAACCTTATCTTTAAAAAATCCACAGATATTAGTGTTACCACATAAATTATCACATTGGTTTGTCTTTTTTCGTATTTTACGTGAAAACACGCAAAATTTTTCATAACCTCCCTAAGGTTTGCTGTCGAATAATGCCTAAGGAATGTGTATATTTTAATGTGCATAAAGAAAAGATAAATAAAATTATATTTATTGTGTTTATTTAAAGTTGCGAATGCTTTTATCGACTGACTTCCCAAGAGAAAGAGTCTAAACTTTCAAAAACGCGGAAGAAACGGTTACTTCCACCGAATCCCATTTTATTAGAAGTCAACGAAGATCTGGTTATACTAAGTTTAAACTAACAATAGAAAACTTAATTCTGTTCCATAAACATGTGACTCACTAAATAAAAATACAATATTAATTATGAAATAAAAATTAATGTTTTAACTGTTTTTTTTTCTCGTTGCACTTTAAACAAGAACACAATGATTGTCCACTGCATCATATGCAAGGTAACATCTTATATAAAAACTATATATATATAAAAGAGATTCCCACCCATATATTGACGTATCACGACATCTCTGGAACCATAAGGCGTAGCGACACCAAATTTGGTAGGAATATTCCTTTCGCCGAGTAGAGGTCAGCTAGGAACGGATTGTACGAAATTCCATCCACGAGGGGGGTTGGGGATAAGAGAACAACTTATAAGTCTGTTTGAGGAAAAGTAGGATATAAAAGCATTAGAAACTTTAATTTAATACGCAAATGTAGTGTTAAATACACTGGTAATTGTAACAACCACTACTGTAATAATTACGTAATATAATAGTAAATATTACTTATTGCATAACAGCTACTTTTAATTAGAATAATTATTATAATTATACGCTAAAATTTTAAGTTGAATTAGATTTTTTGTAAAGAAGGAAAAAACTAAAGGTTTGAGATCCGTTTGTTGCATAAATTTTATTTAATAAATATGTTTTGTTATATTATAATTTTTATCCAGATGTGGCAGTATATATTTTTACTTTATATTCTTAAAATTTAAGATTAATCTCTGTTATTTTTTTGTATGAGGTTATGAAGAATAACGTAATTTAACCTAACAGCACTATAAAAACGAAAAGCCCAATTATTACCAATCTTTGTTTAATTATTCATTCATATATGACAGAACATTACAATATATAACGAATATTTAATTTTATATTTTTTGTAAGAGTTTGCACGAAAAACTTTATTATGTTATGAAATATCGAAAACTTCAGGAATTTTAATTTTTTAAAAGATTACATTTTCTTTAAAAATATCGCTCTTTAAGGAGATGAACCTTAAATCATGATTTTGTTTATACAAAATCATAATAACTTTTAATATTTATAATATTAGTTTATGTACATAATATTTATTTAAACGAGGTTATATAAAAAAACAAAGATAAAAAAGTTCGGCTTAGTTACCTTTATAGATATCAGATTATTAAGCCAAAAGTATAAAATTTACCTAATGACTATTATTCATTAAGTTAAAGTACACCAGATCAGATACCACCAACCCGCATGGGGCCAGCGTTGTGGGATGCGGTCCAAAAACCCCCTAATGGAGAAGGCGTTCATTAAGGGAGGCCTATGTCCAGCATTGGATTAACGCAGGCTGATGATGATGACACCAGATAATACTTACTTGTAAAAAGTTTACATTAAAAACACAAGTCACTAGACAAAACATCCAATAATCATAGTTGTTTTACAACACACATAATGACCGATCTAACTTTTTACCTGTTCATCAGAAGTAAATATCATCTGTTAATTCGAGCAATTGTTAGAGCGGTTTCTAAGCAAACCAAATAACACCAGTAACGCAAAGTATCCCGCGGAATTCGAACCCACAACCTTCGTTTGTAAAGCGAAGGCCAAGCAAATGGGACGTTCCAGTATTCATCATCACCATCATCATCATTAGCAGCTCTTTACAGTTTACTGCTGGACACAGGCCTTTTTTAATGAGCGCCAAGACGGCCGATCCCTGCTCCTCGCCACCAACTTGAACCGGTTGCTGCACGGAGATCTGCATCCCACCTGGTTGAGGGTCGACCAAAGCTCCGTCTTCATTATCGCGGCCTCTGCTTTAGAACCTTATTGGCCCATCGGCCATTAGTTCTTCTGACTACATGACCGGCCCACTGCCACTTTAACTCAACTTAATTTCCAGTATTACTTTGTAATTATTTATTAATACCACAAATACTATATATACTGTATTTCTCGGCATCACAAAAGATTCTAAACTGCAATGGGGCCCTCATATTCATAGTCTGGCGAGTAAACTTAGCTCAGCGGCTTATGCAGTCAAAAATTTGACAATTAACCGATGTTGAGACAGCCGTTTAGTATATTTTAGTTATTTTCACAGTATAATGTCTTATGGCATTCTACTGTGGGAAACGCTGACTGATATTAATACTATTTTATAATTCAAAAAGAGCGATTCGAGCAGTCTATATCCTGGGCCCCAAAGAATCGCTGAGAAAAATGTGTACAGAAATTATTGTAATGACTGTTTTTCTCAATACATATTTGAAAATATTATGTATGTTCATAAAAATAAAATGATTTTGTAAAACATTGTGACACACGTGATATAAATACTAGAATAAGCATAATTATGTTCTTCCAAAACTAGGCTCCGAAGAACAATGAAATCCTTCATGGGACAATGTACACTCTTCTACAATAAAATACCAGAAAACGTTCAGCTTTTATCTGTAAATAAATTAAAAAAAGTTGTAAAGGAACGTTTCTGTGTTAAAGGATATTATTGTTGTAATGACTACTTGATAGATAACACACCCTGGTAATGAACTGTTCGCTCCAGGCTATTTCAAAGTAAAATGTAAGGTTTTATGTAAAAGTTTTGTAAAATTTATTGAAGAAAAGGAAAGAAAAGTCCGCTGAGTTTCTACGCCGGTTCTTCTCAGGTCAGAGGCTTCCATTTCCGAACCGGTGGTAGATTATTTGACAATCAATAAGAAAGTGTAATGCTTCCATATTGAATAAAGATATTTGACTTTGACTTTGACTTTGACTTTACTATAATTGTCAAAAATCTGTTTTATAAATGTGGTAGTGCATAACTATTTTATTTTAAGGTAACTATTCAGTGGAGACAATAAACAATAATCGACTTAAAACTGATTTATATTAATAAAGAAGAGTGGTTATAAAATACATTTTTATTTCGAATATACTTTGTTAATATAAATAAAACAAAATCGTTCAATTAATTAATACACACTTGTCAAACAAGCAACGGGAAAAGTGATAAATGAATTACACCATGGGGCCAATTATTTAATCATTTATAACGTTAACTTTATTTAACACTACTAAAAATTTTATTTTCTTATCGTAACGTAAAAACAGGGGTTCTATCGTTTAAATATTGTAAATTATTATCCAAGAAGTATATCATCATTATCATCATCATCATCATCAGCCTGTGTTAATCCACTGCTGGACATAGACCTCCCCTAATGCACGCCACCGCTTCCGATCTTCGGCTATTCTCATCCAGCCCACACCGGCCACTTTGCGAATGTCGTCACTCCATCTTGCCGCAGGGAAAGAAGTATATATTTTAATTAATTATCAAACACAAATTGAAATCAACAAATAAATGAATGTATGTATATTGTTCGGACAATACAATGCCAAAAAATCATAAAAAATGTAAACTCAATAGAATGTAAAAACATTAAACAACTACAAAAAAAATGTATTTCTTTTACAATTTAAAGCTAAAATTGTTTTTAGGCTAGTACACATATAATATGTAAAGCTATGACCAAGAAAATAAATTAATACGCCGTAATTGACATGTCTAAATAGGGGACCGTCTGGCGGAGTAACAAGTGTTTACATGTCTGAAAGTGAGATGCTCTATGCGTCCGTCCATCGGACGCATCTTACACTTGGGTTATCGGTCCAAATGGCCCTAACCAACTAGGAAACAACAATGAAAATTTGTTAAGTCCCCGCGGAGTCGAACCAACAACCTCCGGTGTCTAAAGCACACGCCCTTACCACTAGACTACTGAGGCAGTTAACTTACCATCAGGTAAATGATATATGAATCCTGATCGACCTGTCCTTTCGATCAATAAAAAGAAGACAATAAAAACACTATTATAGCTTAGCGAGGTTATCTTCAAAATTTCCAGATTAACAAAGTTGGTAACATTGTACATCCTCCAATTGACATACAAAAACAACGTTTGGAGATTGTATGTTGACTCTTATCATCGTATCTTAAATGTTAAGCTTTATAGCTATATAGCAGCTAGCAATGGCTGCTAGCTACATGTAAAATAACTTATTACTTACGCACATTTAACTCAAACTGCATACTATAAAATACACAATAAATAGACAACTTATGTACCCAAAAATAAAACGGACTTTGGAGATCTTGGCTTTTATTTATGCGCTACCTACTACCTATTTCTATATACACTATCATACCGATACTATAAAATATTAAGCATTATATTTAAAAATGAATCAAAGAAGCCCACCGACTATGTAACGCTTACTAACAAAGCTTGGGGAAAGAGCTGCGGGCGTTGAGCAAGTAGGGAGCGTGCAACGTGACGGCTTACGTCTCTCAGTGACGCGCCGTCACGCTGTCCCGCGACGGGGTAAGCGGGATTGGGAATCCCGCGGTTAGCTAGTAAAGCCTAGTAAAAAATTTGAGCTACTGATGTTGCCCGTACTGTCATGTCGTTCAATTATATGAACGAGTCATCTTAGAGTTACGCTGTAAATTCGTCAAGTTTTACCTGAAAGACAGTTCTTACACAGAGTGAATGGTAGGCCTCGACAACTCAAAAGGTGTATTTCATGACTTCCATTAGTAAATTTGAAGACTCATTCGACGCATAGATTACCATACTTTTCAATCAAATGGACGATCGGCCCATATCGCCCCAAACAAAAGTGATTATCCGCCGGTGTTCAAATTCACAACGTCCTGTTTGTAAAGCTAGGAACGATATGAATAATAAAGAATCACAGTGTAATTATACATAATTCAAATAAGATCTCGTTGTGTACAGAGG
This sequence comes from Lamproptera curius, assembly GCA_029286875.1. Classification (NCBI taxonomy): domain Eukaryota; kingdom Metazoa; phylum Arthropoda; class Insecta; order Lepidoptera; family Papilionidae; genus Lamproptera; species Lamproptera curius. The sequence goes on from JAGSMT010000046.1 coordinate 1,680,964, forward strand.
ACACAACTAATGGCAGGAAAACGTATAGCATTCTTAACACTCAATGTTAGCTACAATACTGACATACGTGTCAATACAGATAAATAGTTGAATATCACCAACACGGCTACAAAAAATAAAAGATTACAAAACTTCTATTTATAAGACAAACACCACACAACACAAAACACTCATCACTTTACAATCACTACAGTATTAATTTGATATCGTTCACAAAGCATTTCCAGGTATAAAATAACACTACAAACAGCTCACGGCTTCGCTAACCTATTTTCGCACTAACCAATTATTATGGCGTCACCTCGCAGCTCTTATCTAGTTTATTTAACCTAGAATTACATGAACGATTTGATACGTTAGACGGTTACGTGCACCGTGTTGCGCAAGGGCGTTAAAATTACGAGACAGAGTAAACACGTAACTGACAGTCCTAGATCAGTCGTATAGTGTGCACACACTACCGATTCGATTCAAAGAATGAACGAGACGTGTCCAACAGATCAAAAGTGTTTTCACATATTTTATTTAAAATAATTTACGCAATAAGACCCCTTTTATTTGTATGTTAATGTTTTATTCAGTATCCTTAAGGATTACGCATGACAATCCTAATATAAACCAATTTAAATACAAGTTTCGATATTTTGAAGCACCTTGGCTTTAAACTCTTCTTTCCCCGTTGCAAAATGCCTTTTAAAAAATATCTTTTAAAAAGAAAAAAAAGTAGTGTAGTTTTCAAATGTATTAATGTATTAAAGGGAAAGGTCTCCCTTTCTGTCGAAAATGGCTTTTGTCATTATTAATACATATTAACTTACATTGTTTCTGTCCTTAACTATCATTATTTATATTAACATATTTAATAATACTTGGCATAACACACAAACACAAATCCCGCAAAGAAAATCTAGAAAAAAAAATATTTAATAACAAAATCCCGCGGTCGTCGCCCATCACTACGTCCCTAATCTGCAACCCTTAAAAATAAAATTCGAAAAAAAACAAACAACAAGTTTTTTATTAGAACTTTTCCAACATCAAAGAGGCGGTTTCGCAAGTTGGAACTTTCTTGTTCGGCGTTCACTCGCTTTTGTAAGGATTCGTTCCTTAAATTCTCTGGCCACGTGACCGGCGAATCACGTGTGCAATTATAGGCAAAAACTTGTGCCGTAGGGTTACCTTTAATAAGGATTTAAAGAAGGGGGAACAATTAAACGCTGAGCCTCTTATATAAAACGAAAAGGAGAGCTTACCTGGAAATAGGTTTCAATTCGAACAAAGTACTGGAGTTGAATAATAGATTTATCGTTTGGACTTGTAAGTCTATAACATTTAATTAGGTTTATTAGTGACGTAACTTAATGTTTTTTTTGGCAATTCATTGGTCAAGTTATGAGTGACTGGCAAAAAAGAGTTTTGACCGCTATTGAACCTGACGAAATAAGACACAACAAGGAGGCGTTTTTCTTATTTCAACCAGCTATTATTCTAAGTTATCCTGGGCGTGACATCCAAGTACTGACCGCGCCCGTCGTCGCTTAACTTCGGTGATCGGACGAGAACCGGTGTATTCAACGTGGTATGGACATTGGCAAAAAAAAAGGGCGTGACAGTTAAGTAGCCCAGTTTCACCATAATAAACATTTTGTACTGTCACCTGGGTCAGATCATGTCATCGCATCGGACGCGTCTTTACCACATGATGATGGAAAAATTATTGAAATATATTTTTTTAAATATCTAATAATCATCCCTCATAACGGTTTTTGAAAATATTGAGTTGAACGGTTCTTTTTTAACAATAAACATTTTCGGTACTTTTAAGTTAATAAAAAACAATTAAAGATTATTTTACAACATTTTCGACTATAATTTTAAATGAAATCATTCTTCATATTTTATATTCATCAAACTTTAATATTGTAGTTTTTTATCAAATAAAAGTTTTTAACTATTAAATATACAAATAGAAGTTTTATTGACTTCGATTGTTTTATGATTTAAAAAACTGTTATGAGGGATGATCAAGTGGTAAAGGGGTTGTCCTCTTGACGTGATCTGACCCCTCTTTACCATAAAGGGTAAACGTCATTCTATGGATTGATAATATATCAGTAAATTTCAAGGCATTAATATTTATTAGGACTGGCAAAGATTAAGGTGTACCGAGAACCGAAGTGGTTAGGTTTCTTTATAGGACAATTGGTCAGCTTGGGCCAATCATTCACCAGTAAGGATTTGAATATGACGTTTTTAATTCGTGACATTAGTCACACTATTGTTAAGCCAATTTTAACTGGATAAAAATCTAAACATGTATAATGTCGAAAGCCAATGATGCAAAAAGCAAACGCGTTGTCATTGGCGGCCTTTTGAATCCCACGCGATGGTTTACCAATAAACAATGCCACAATTTTGACTGCCTCCGTAGACTAGTGGTAAGGGCGTGTGCTTTAGAAACCGGAGGTCGTGGCTTCGAATCCTGCGGGGACTTAACATAATTTTCATTGTTGTTTCCTAGTTGGGCGATCACCAATGTCTGAAATGTAAGATGATCCATGGGTCGATGGGCATGTAAAAGTCGTTCAACCCACCAACCGCATTGGACCTTCGTGGCGGATAGGTCCAAAACCCCCTAATAGATAGGGGTGTATTAGGGGAGGCCTATGTCCAACAGTGGACTATCACAGGCTGATGATGAAGCTGAAAATTTTCACGCCAATTGTGTTTGACATTACACTTTGTATTACGCAAATTTCGTCTCTTATTTGCTTAGGTACAGTTTGTTATAACTGTTGCTAAAATCAATATTACAAACATTAATTATTCTACCAAAGGTATTTATTAACAACAGTAATTGTCTATTTAAGGGTACGATTCGTACACAAAGTAAAATATACTAGAATATTAACCACAATAAAATTATAATAAAGTAATAATTGTGATTATAAAATTTCCGGACGAAAAACACAACATCATTAGTAAGGAAAGCTTGTACTATCAAAAATAGATCACTCATAACATACACAACCTCGCTTTACTTTTTAATCGACTTCAAAAAAGGGAGAATCTCAATTCGTCTGTATTTTTTTTATGTTTGTTACCTCAGAACTTTCGCCGGGGTGAACCGATTTGGATGTTGTTTTTTTATTTGAAAGCTGGTGCTTCCCGTTCGGTCCCATAGCAATTTGGTCCAGTTCTGACAGTGGCATCCATGAAAAAATTGAATAAGTCTGAAATTTATATTAACTATGTGCTCGACCAATGGACGCTTAATATCACGCCAATCGTATTGAAGTCGGTATGTTTTTGTTAAAAAATTTGTTTATAAAATTTTTTATTTACGCGATTATTATACATCATCAACCTTTGATAGTCCACTGCTGGACATAGGCCTCCCTAATACACCCTTTCCATTGGGGGTTTGGACCGTATCCCATCACGCTGGTCCAATGCGGTTGGTGGTGACTGATTCTTTACATGCCCATCCGACGCATGGATCATCTTACTTTTCAGACAACTGGTGATCAGCCCAAATTGCTCTAACCAACAGGAAACAAAATGAAAATTTGTTGTGTCCTCGCAGGATTCGAACCCACGACCTCCGGTTTCTAAAGCACACGCCCATACCACTAGGCCAGGAGGCAGTTATTATTATAACTACACTAAATTACGGATTTTCGGTTACTTAAATATATTTATTCCTGACGTTTCAGATTCTTTCCAGCATCCATGATCACGGCAGACTAAGTTGTTATATGTCTGATCTCATGTTTTCGAATAACGTCAGAGTTTTTATTTAAAATTGACATATCTTTCGTTTTCTTAATTTTAATGTTGGTTTGACAAAAGTATTTATGTTGTCCTTCGGTTTTCTAGTTTTTATACTCTGCGTTTAATTTTGAAATTATTGGATCCCAGGAAGGTGGTAAAGACCAACGATCCTCTCTATTAAAAATTTGGATATTTTTAATTTCTATTGCTTCCCGAATTATCCTTGGTATAAATCGATGTCCTTAGCAAGTATTTTGGTTCATCAAATCTAATTATAATGATTGGGCTTTTCAGAACATGGTCGAAATTGCAGATTTCTCAAAGCGTCGGATTGCTTAACATCAGCTAAATGTTCTTTTACTCTGGTTCTTACTGTCGTTCTTGTTTGTTCAATGTAAGAGAGCCACAAATCACAGTCTAGATTTGTATACGCCTGGTACCTGAGGAATTTGACATTGCACGGATGGTAATAACTGGCCAATGTTCTTGAGCAACACAATCGAAGAAAATATTGTTTATCAATATTTTTTTCCGAAACGAATCCTTTGGTGTAATACTTAGGGTGACCACTACGCCAAGTCGTAGATGGATGGATAATCCATACTAATATTATAAATGCGAAAGTAATTCTGTCTGCCTGCCCGTCCTTGCCGTCTAAACCATTGAAACGATTTCTAAATAAATGGCACATACTTTAATTGGATTTGAAGAAAAGACATTGGCTATAAGTTATTGCGATAAAAGTGAAAGTATCCAAGTTTATATGAAAATCGTCATTGATAAACATAAAACGAAAAATTTGTGAATAAAAGAAACTCAAAACGAACATAAAGATAGTTTTCAAGACTTTAAGTAGTCGAAATTATTGGAAGAATAAACTAGAAATGAAAGTAAGATGAAGATGATATAAAGTAATAAAACTGAATAACATAAAATTCGTCAATTAGTGAAGCAAGACGACTAAGTTTAAATGATAACTCTAAAAAGTATAAAACTATTATTTGATACATATACTTACAGTATATTTCAAAGAAATATATTCCTATATCTACGCAGATGTAAGTCATGTGAGTAACAGAAAAAAATGTAATATTTATCAAAAGTAAAAATATATTTATAATTATTGAAATACATAAAACATCTATGATTGCACTATGATCTGTCACATGACATTAAGTGTAAAAATAAGCTTTTATAAACTAATTAAAATCTTGAAGACTAGTTTATATAACCGTTAGAGAAATCAATGAAATTTTATTCTTAGAAATTTCTTCATGAATATAAATTCCCACTTTATCTACCCAATATAACTATAAAATAATGCAATATTTATACAACCTTAAAAACACAAAACATTAATAGTTTGGGATTTACAACAAGCCCTAGGATTTAGTTCGCATAATTCGGAAAAGCGCGTAATACAAGCCCGGTACACGTGACCCGATAAATTTCGCAACGACCGGCGTTTATTTATAAATGCGCCCTTCTTGCCGAGGCACGTTTTCACGTGGCCGTTAACTAACACACTCTTTATTGACTACCAGTTACTTGGGATTCGTTTGTAAAGCCTATTGGATAAGCGGATAGCTTAAAAGGGTTAGGCTCAAGGCCTTTTGAGTCGATTTCGGTTATAACATGATTTGGCTTTCGCAAAATCAACCGTTAGAGACGTAGTAAATTTGATTCGAAACGTGTTAACCTTTTCTCGAAAACATTGGTAATCTCTTTTTCTCTAGCCATTTTCGAATATTATAATATTGTTGGATTCTAGTCCATCCATATATACCTGAAGCTTTAACAAGGTGCGACTGTCATCTTATCTCCCCTACGAAGGAGTTTTAACTGCACTCAGTAGGTGAATTAGTCATGTGTTATACTGAAGGCACTGACATCTTACAACTACTGCCAAAGATGGTCTTGACTACCGAGACCGACTTCATACATGCCCATCTGACGCATGGCGCATCCTATTTCTCAGACGATTGGGTGGTCAGCGCATATTGTCCTAACTAAACAGAAAAGAACGATAACACAAAGCTTTTCAAGTTTCCTCGCTGGATTTGAACCTTTGATCACCAGTTTATAAAGCCAGTGTCTATACCACTAGGCTGCTAGCGGTGGCTAGTGATAAAGGCCGAATTGTTATCAAAATCTAGCATATTGTATCTCTCTGAGAAGTCATGAAATGAATTATGCTAGATGTCAATCACTGAGCTACAGTTGACTTACTTATTATACAAATGGCACCGCTATGTTTGACATTTGTTCATCAATTCTGGGTCCAGTTTCACCGTGATACAATCATCAATTTTTAATAACATAATTATTTCTACTGTTTACGCGAAAATTATACATTATTAAAAAAAAATACTTTACGGATCGACCACAAATCCTCGCTAAAGAACACCGATTCCTACCAAGGATCATCCGTGAGGCTATTGAGATTAGAAAACATCCAAATTTCAAATAGAAAAGATGGTTGGGTTCTACCACCTGCTTGGAACCCCATAATTAAGAAATTAAATTTTAAACCCAAGCATAATACCACTGCTGGCTGTAAAGATAAAACCAGTTCATTTTTCATAGGTGCAGACTAAAATTAAATAATTAAAATTAAGATCTGGAAACCCCGCTTCAGCACTGGCAACAAGACACATGACATCTCAGTCTACCCCGTGACCACGGCTGCTGGAAAGTGTTAGAAACGTCGGTAATTAAAAATGTAAAATAAACGCGATAAAACCCGTAAAGTCATTTTATTTAATAATTTTAATAACATATTTAAAATTGGAATAAACCTTATCTTACTTTCATCTTAACCGTTCATTTTAGTTTATTAAGGTACATTTAGAAAAATGTAACGTAAATTTAGAATACAAATAGATGCACTTAAATTCTAACTTCCGGAATTTTTACTAAGTTTCAAAGAATAGATTGTTTTTCCTTTACCGAAAAGCACATTACAGCACTTTAATTTCAAATTAACATAAATTTTACATTTTTTGAAATTTTTCTAAATATCTAAAGTCATAAAGACTATGCGATATGAGAGCTAGAAATTACTAGAACAAATAAGAGAATTTAAATCATGGAGTCATATAGAATATAACGGCGTTATATATACTTAAAAGCTAATAAGCTAGCTAGCTAAGTGTAAAATTTTATTGAAATAGAATGCAACCATACCGAACTATATATAATCACTGTTTGTGTTTGATGTATTGAAAATAATTTATATTTCTATTATTTTTATCGATATCTTAGTGTTAATATAAATCATCCCATTACCCAATATATCGGGAGACTGCAACAGTTGCTAAAGGACTCTAACGCAGAGGAGACTTAAGTCAGACATTAGTTAGGTTCGCCATGCCTAGACTATATCTACGACTGAATTACGCAATATGACCTTGTCTGTTTGCGTAATACATTCACGTGTTGTCTGAGCACGTGGCAGCAATAGGGGGGGTGGGAGGGGGGGGGGTTTTAAGTACTAACTTAGTTTTCCATGCCATTGAAGCTAATTGTATTGTAATTCTATGCTCTTAGTCACGCTATCGGTCGCGTAATAGGCGTTGTGTTGCATCCGTCAATGGAGTATAAATATAATATAGATGACTGTTAATGATAGATGAATAAATCGACGTATTTTAAACCTGGTTTCTTCCAATAAAAACCACTTCTGGTACAGGAGGAAAAACTCCTGAGAGATTTGAATTTACAATACAATATACTGCCGTTTTTACGACACGGTATCGTATTCATTGTTAGGTCCCTGTATGCGACTACTTTTTATACCTCTATTATAAAACATAGCTGGGAAATTTGCGAGTTTGTAGAATGCGCCCTGCCCTAGGAATAGGTTGAGGTCCGCTCGAATCTGAGATGTTTCCTCTACTTCTTTTCTACCAGAACACAGTAGTCAAAGTGCATTGCTTCGAGGCAGAGGAGGCTCTGCAATCGTATTTTTTCAAGTCCTATCCTTGAACGTCGATATTTTAAATAAAGCAATTAAAAGAATACATTGTAAATAATGTCCAACACAATACTCTTACATAGTCAGGTAGACGATTCAAGATGATTTTTTAAATTATAAGCATATTAACCTTATATACAACCGGACTTTTTATATTGTGGTATTAATTACAATTTCTTTGTTTATTTGATTTACACGGAAACTGCAGCTTGGAATGATAGTAAAATGGACAAATTTTATCGCGGTACGTTTACATAGCAGAAAGTCGAAATAGTTCTTTAAAAAAAAGAGGTATTTGTATTATAGTTTGCATATTGCAAACGTATACGAGCTGATTATCTGAGACGTTAAGAATCTATGCGACGGAGAAAGATGTTCCGGTTGTTATCGACATTTTATTTCACAAAAAAATCAGTGCCATTAGCCATCAAACGACTGTAGTGGTTAGTAATTATGTCAATAATATGTTATAATAGCCGATGTTCAGGCATAATAACTGGACTAGATCCCATGTTAGTGAAGAAAAGTATGTAAAGAAGTATTATAGTAAATCCTTCCTATTTTCCGTGAATGATAACGTATGTACTTGTGTACTGATAGCTTGCATAACAATTCCGACTATCTCATACGTAACCTTGTCTAGCCGTTTATAATATATAATCTTAATTGTTTTCTTTATGACATATAATGATAAATAATCTTAATGACCTACACAAAGTCCGACAAAGCATAACGCGACTTTCATTTGTTTGCACTAATATTAAATAGGATCATCATAATCAAGACTGTGTTCGTCGTAGGCTACTTTTTACTTCAGGATTATCCACTCCTACAGGAAGAATCTAAATAAAACACGGGCAAAGCCATAGACCTGGGCTGCCTCCGTAGCCTAGCGGTAATGGGGCGTGTGCTTTAGAAACCGGAGGTCGTGAGTTCGAATCTTGCGAGGACTCAACAAATGTTCATTGTTATTTCGTAGTTGGTTAGGGAAATTTGGGCTGATCACCTAATTGTTTGAAAAGTAAGATAATCCTTGCATCGGATGGGCATGTAAAAAGTCGGTCCACCCACCAACTCGCATTGGACCAGTGTAGTGGGATACAGTCCAAAAACACCCAAATGGAGAAGGGGAGGCCTATTTCCAACAGTGGACATACACTAGCTGATAATGATGATGAAGCCAGAGACGGATCGCTTGTTTAATATGAATATTGTTCGATAAACAAGAAACTTCGCGAAGGCTACTGAGAAATCGAGATTATTATTAGATTAATATTTGCTAACTATTTTATTCGTCGGATAAGTTTTTCCGGAATGAATTTGAAGGAAAAATATTACGTAATTCTGCATCTGATGGATGTATAGCGCCACGTGATCGCGTCATCGCATTCGTATCAAAACCGCTGTTATTATATGACTGGGCTACGTCAGACTTGAAGGGTTAGTCGCCTGTTCGGTAAGATTTTAGGTATTACCCGTTTCCTAACTGTGTTGCAATCGAAAAGTATTGGGGTGGGATTATCAGAACCTCATAGTAAACAGTATTTTAAGGTCGTAACAATGTGATTATTGTTAGAGTTTATACTTTTATGTGTAGATATCGTTAAGCATGAAGTACACACTTTTGTTGCCTACATACATACATCATCAGCCCGTGTTAGCCCACTGCTAGACATAGGCCACCCATAACGCACGCCTCCTCCGTTCGGGGTCTTTGGACCGCATCCCATCACGCTGGTCTAATGCGGCTTGGTGGGTGGACCGACTTTTTGTAGCGTATGTAAAAGCTAAATAGGAACTAGAGTTAATATAATCAAAGTCTCAAGTCAGTCTGCATATCGCTAAGACTTGTGTCACGTCGAACAGTCAACAGGCAAAGTTCACGTGGTGTCCATATCTAATTAAAGGTTGGCACAATTCTGTATGCATTTAATTTAGTGCCTGATGTCTTAAACGTTTTAACTTTATTTTTGTTAATTGATATTATGCTCGAAACAAAAACATGAATAAAGTATTTACAAAGCCAAAAAATCAGTTCGACGATTGACGCTGTACCGATTTTCTTCTGTTCGATATCAAATTTTATATTATCTATGCAGATAAATAGAATTGGAGTGTCCGTTTGTAACATTGTAATAACCATTTTTAAACGAGTACTTTAAAATAGATAACTGATAAATATAACTAGACAATTTTTTTTTAATTTTTGCCTGTCTGTTGGTTCTAACTAATGCCTGGAATGGTTAGTTCGATTTAGACAGGATTTGGAAGTTTTCATTGGAAGATGTTGAGAGTACGTTACGTTTCTTATAACAAAATAACAAAATCCCCGTGGACGAAGTCACGAGCTACAGCTAGTTTTATGATATAAGTGGTGACGTGATAGATGTTTTTTATTATGGCATTTAAATTCTGTTATATGTTTGTTATTATTACTAAAGCAATTATCATTAAGGATCCATTAGATTACATGGGATCTATAAAGGATTAAGGAGGTACGTTTTAAACTTAATTTCATATCCTTTAAAGTAGTTTAGCGAAGCATTATTCCTAACGAAATGTGTGTTTTAGTTTATAAAGGACCAGTAAGATTGTTGGTCGTTTTGTGAATCAAGTAGTGTTGAAACACTACTGTGTTCCGATTTAAGAGGTAAGTTGTGACATCTAGTGGACTATAAAAGTGAAGGCAGAGGGAATGCATATGTGTTTGCATGTACACTTGTGCATTATAATATCTCCATCGTAGTTAGCTGAGCTTTTATATAGATCGACTGCCTCGTATCATCACATAGACCAACAAAAGGAAAGTTTTCACATAACTCTAGCGGTTTTTAACTACATTTTCTATCAAATAATAATCAGAACCATCAACCGATGACATCATGTCATTTATCGAGGATCTAGGCGTTTATGAATAAAAGACTGATTTAAAGTAAGCTTTCCCCTGTATTTATTTATTTATGTTTATATAGCACCATATCATATTTACACAATACCATAACGGATTACGTCGTCAGTTTTATTATACTTATTAATTTACAAAGTAATTTTTTTTCGATTAATCAGTACGTATAATTTACCGAGATTCTTGATGTTTATTTATTCATTTCTTATTTTTTTTCCTTTCATTGTTTTATTATATTTTCTATTGCACTGCCGTCGACTTGGCAATGGACCCTCGATTCCCGATTTGGAAGACAATATTCCTTCGAGTTGTTAGTCTGATTGTATTCGTTTCTGCGTACTGCATTGCATAATGAGACGGCCTCCAACGATGGCAATGCCTGACTGATAAATTAATTATTGATATTTGAAAGCAAAACATAATGTTCACAATAGTTAAACGTATCCAGAAACTTCGAAAGGGCTAGTTTTAGAGCCTAAAGTTTGTCTCCATTAAAAAACTTCGATTCCATTAATTAATACTGCTTCTTGTTATGGCCGAATTGAAAGCAATGGGTTCAGTTAGAGTGAGGTTATCCATGCGTTCGATTGGTATATAAAAAGTTGATCCCGATTGACACGATCACCTGATATTTGTTAGCATGACGTCAGGACCTTCGAATTTATTTATAATGAAACTTCTATCGGATACAGGTCAACCTTTCGAGTGGTTATGTTCTGATACCAGCAGCAGAGATGATATTTTGAACGACTATTCCCGAGTCCAATAAGAGACAGAGACGATACACAAACTAAGTTTAATAATCAACACAAGGCGCCAAACGAACGCATTATTATTGTTGGACCGCGGCCATTTCTTCGTTTCACCAATAGAATGCCCCGTTTTTGGCGCCATTTTACTTTGACATTAGACTTTTTTCACTTAAACTATATATTATATTAGCAAAGGTATACGTAGTGATATATGTTATTAATTTTTTTCGCAAAAAATACACGTTATTAAATAAAAAAATACCTACTTTAGCATCACAACAACAAATTTTTCGTAACGTGGGTAGTTAAAATATAATTGATTATAAAATTAAATGCAGTAAAATCCGTCAAAAATTCCTAATATTTAATAGTGATATATGATTAAATAAGAAACAAACCAAAACATTGTTAAAGTTTATAACATTGAAGTATTCCTATTATTTAACAGGATATCTGGTTACATTGATAGCCTTTAGTCTATTATCAATTGACAGACAGCGGTGACGTTTTCAAATTTCCATTACGTCACAGAGATGACCAATCATAAAAGCGATTATATTTTATGCGTCCGCTGAAGGAAAACCACAACGTAATTGATACAGTTAATTACCATGACACGATATTCCAGGGGACAGTAAAAATACACGCTTATAATGTAAGAGATAAGTCATAGTCGATTCTTAATAATAGTTCCATTATCAACATAAAACACTTGGTATTGAAACTGTTTCTGTGTAAAAAGAAATGTTAACTTTTGTTTTTAACCAGCTTGTTTTTTTAGTTCTACCGTTAATACTTATTTTTGTCGTTTCATAAGCTTAGAATACCTGTCCTCGCGGGGGACGAAGATGGGTTATGCCGGAATCCTTTGGGGTGGGGTCACAGAGACTCTTTCGCTGTCTTCTGCAACCCCACCAGCGCTAGCCGCTAAACCAGCACCGTCTCCAGCCTATAGCCCACTCCATATCGGTGCGCAGTGGAACTTACGCGACCACCGTCTCGGCCCTTACTTCGGATCTGCTACCCAGAGACATACACACATAGGAGCCAGGATATTTCAACAGCAGCCCCAGAATGAGGAGAGATCGATGATACGATACCGAATATCCCATCGTAGATATAATTGTTTTAAATTATTTAAAAAAAAGGGGAAAATAATTATAAAAAGTTATGATCAATGTTCATCTTTATAAAAAAACACTGCCTGCAATTGTAATCAATCAAATAATAATTTTTCTTAAATTAAATTTAAAATAGTAAAGCTTAAATTATAATATATCAATTATTTAACTGTTTTCGTTGTTTTTTTTAAAAAAAAAAATAATAATCCGGAAATCCCCGCAAATTTAAAAATAGCGATTCCACAATGGTCATTGACATACGTAATCACAATACAATTTAATCGCACCAGTATGAATCAGATACATTATCATTGTTTTCGCACTTGCATAATGTAATGTTAAAGTTGCAAAATAATTTACAGGTGTCTTTGTTTCGAATGTTATCAGAATATATAAGTGATGACGATTTCTCCATATTCTGATAAGTCCCTTTATCTTATTGTTTTCGCGTGTATTTTATGTCTGGGCCAAATTAACGTTAAGCTACAGTAACCAACGAAATTCGCTAAACGTTTTCGCGCTACAAAAAATATTATTTATAATTTTAAAATATGTTTTTTTTGTTTTAAATAAAAAAAAGATTAGGATATGTCCGAAACTAGTCGGAACCAATACCTTTACGAGAGTTGAGCCGTTTATAACATATAGCTTATTACTATGTCCCACGAAAGTTTTTCTTACTAATCTTTTATTTGTAATTTGAACATGATAAAGTTTGGTTAAAGTAAATAATTAAACACATTTCATTTATTATTTTCAGCCCTAAAATCATTAATTTATTATATTAAATAAACTTTAAATGTGCCTGATTGCATTTTTTTAAAATGTTTCGATTAAAATGTTAAATGTGAGTTATTCTTAAAACATAGATTTATGCTATTGCCGCCTTTATTGTAGACCATTAGCCGTACAATTATTTAAAACTTTATGTCTATCTTTTACGGTTTTGGCAGCGCTTGATATCGCACGTTGTTGTTTTTTAATTTCTTAAAAATGTATTGAATTACTAATGACAAAACTATTTTAAAAACGGGGACCAAACAAAGTAACATATATAAAAAAAGAAAACATATGCTCCGAAAAGAGTACCTCCTCTTTTTGTGAAGTTGGTCAAAAGCAATACTGTATTCCTGTATTATTAGGGTTTTCGTATTGACCCAACATTACTTGTCCTTAGACCAATACCGCGTTTTAAGCTGGATTTCTTAGCTTTTAGTCAAATGAAAATACTTTTTAAATTAAAAATCTTACATATTTTATAATAACGTAAAATATTCAACTGGAATTTGTAACATATAAATTCATTAAATTTAATAGATTTTTTTTAATACAAAACGATACTAAAATGTTTGACCCCGTCACACGAGATCTGTCACGAATATAAATAAAACAATGGAAACAGTTGCGTACCTCGTTCGGATTGTTTTCGAGGCGTTATCATTGGTTTCATTGGAATTTCAGAGCATCCTGGTCGGCGAACAAAGGGAAATTTTACAATAACATTATTACGAAATATTATGGTATAGGCTCTTATCGCGTTTGGTGATAGCCAATGATTGTGATCGCTTAGTCATTGTTGCTTAAAGTCGCGACTTTAGGTGGCGACCCTAGTGTAGTCGTTGATTAATTTAAGGGCTGCGACAAGAAGTTATTTGGTAATGGGTAAAAAGCAATGAAGCGGCAGCCTTGTCTACTGATATGTGATTTCGAAATAGGTATTTGTAGAAACTTCTTGAATAAATTTAAGAAAATTGTTAAGGAACGTTTGTATGTAAAAGCATATTATTACTGTAATGACTACAATAATGATAACACACCCTGGTAATGAATTGTTCGCTCCAGGCTATTTCAATATGATAAAAATATGTTGTATTGTTTTTTATTTTGTAAAGAATTTATTTGAGAAAGAAAAAGAAAATAGTCCCGCTGAGTTTCTTACGCCGGTTCTTCTCAGGACAGAGGCTTCCATTTCCGACCCTGTGGTAGTTTATTTCACAATCAATAAGAAACTGTAATGCTTCGATATTGAATAAAGATATTTGACTATGACTTTGATTTTGAAGAAGTCTATTGAGATCGAGATTTATCATAGTAACAAGATCGTGTAATCTAATTGCTTTCTTTTAATGTAAATAGACCTCTTTGATTACTTTTAAAAAGCATTTGTTCTGCAAATAAATGGACACATTACATTCCATTCGAATTACAGAATAACCAGTCACCTCTGGGACGTCCAAAATAATACCTATGACAAATAATTAAGTGAAGTATAATTATTAATCATACATTAACATTGTTCTATAACAAAACCCATTTAAATACCGGAAAGAAATAAGCTCCGCGATGAATAACCAATGCAAAAACTGGTTATACAAAAACCCCAAATGAATTCGGTGACCCATCAGTGTTTCACACGATCTATGATAAGTCAAAACCAGGACAAAAAATCTCAGACCTCAAATATAATTTAAGTGAATCACACATTCTTAACCAAAAGAAAAATCATTAAATCTGAATCAAATGAGATACAAATCATTTGTCGACATTGTTACCATAGCGATGAACAATTGTGTCATAAGTTATTGTGATTGGTGGATTAAGAAGTTGACAATTTAAACCAGAATGTGAGAGAAAACGCTCGGTTATGTTAAGCAGAACCAGATAGTTTGCGTCAACACAACCTGTCCCGTGACCAGGAGTATGATAGAGGGCCAACGGTCGTATGCCGTAACACCAAAGACATTACAAATCAAAAGGAATCTATGATTCATCAGTAGGATACAAATCCAGCTCTCTCTCTCTCTCTTTCTCTTTCTCCCTCTTTCTATTTCTCTCTCTCTCTCTTTCTCTCTTTCTCTCTCTTTCTTTCTCTTTCTTTCTCTTTCTCTTTCTCCCTCTTTCTATTTCTCTCTCTTTCTCTCTCTCTTGCTCTCTCTTTCTTTCTCCTTCTCTCTCTCTCTCTCTCTCTCTCTCTATGAATAGGAGTATGATGTCAGTAGCCTAATATTTATCATAATATAACATGATTGAATAAAAGGAGTTCTTACGGAATTTATCGCGTTTATTTTCCATATTTAAATTCCCCACGTTTAGAACACGCCGTGGTCACGGCCGCTCGAAAGTGTACAATAAACGCGATAAAATCCATAAAGAGTCCTTTTATTCAATCATGTGTAGTATTCGCGTAAACAAAAGAAATAATTATGATATAATATCGTTATATTACATAATGATGGGTGGCACAAAAGTACTGTTTATTTAATTATATACCTTTAATTTCGAAAAATATATATTTTAAATCATTTATAGGAGTTACTAGTATCATATCTCTAAATTAGCTTATTTTCTTATTTCCACAAACTAATCATCCTCTATACATATCTTTTATTGATAAAATAGAGAAATGTTCTGTGAGTCATCGAAATAATTGCAATATATACCTATGTTCTATTACCAAGAAATACTACGTGAGCGAAGAATCACAAGATGTTCAACATAGCAGCGAATCGAGATGAATCATCGGCCGGTTGGCGCCAAATTCACGACTCTTGAAACGCAATGGTTTTATATCCCCGCTTTTAAATGTCGCCAGCTATGTCGAGCGACGCACATGAAAAGACACAGATTATATATTTTGTTACATAATGTAGCGAACAAAAATTATAACCTTTTTACGGACATCGTAAAATCTCGAGTGCTCAGTGGGTGACAGGTCATTTAAATTTTTAATATCATGCTATTAAAGTTGATAATTATATACAGAATATAATGCGCTTGAATATAAACGCGCTTGTTTTCTTTTTAATTTTAGCTAAAGAGCAAAAACGGCAATACATAATCTGTTGACGAAAAGAGGCGGTATGCAGACATTATTATCGCGATTTCAATTTCGTTCCACAACTAAGCCGCGATAAGATATTCCATATTTATTTCGTTATAAATAACAGTGGGCGTGATTCGCTTATGGCGGATTGCATAACATTTACACATATACATAACATACATATGTAGTGTTGATACACGCGCACGGGTCCATTGCACAGATAATAATGTTTATTACGCCATCTCAAACAATATAAACAGATTAACAATATATTTTAACGTTTACAGCCAACTACAATCTGACTATTACCTATTTCCTTAATAATTTCCATTGTATTCTAAATTACTTTAAAAGAATTGTAATTAAAAAATGAGTTGCTATTACTGAAAGTTCCTTCGCCTTTTTACTTTTTTTATTAGTTTTTTTTTTCCGTCACATACACGCGCCATTGCCGTATAAAACAAATATCTACTATCTCACGAAAATAACCGACCACGCGCAATAGGGATGGTACATTCCTCGCTATTATCAATAGCGGCGGGTGATAAACGAAAAAAAAATACTATTATTTAAGTTACATCACTGCTGTATAAATGTTTGCTACATGATAACAGCTTAGAGACAGGGTCGTTTATCATAACAGTGCGTGATTTTAACGTGATTCGCTATTAGTATATCGAAATCTTGTTTTTAAGATGACGCAGTCTTGTGTTTATGATTTGAGATCACGGGACGCGCATGTCATATGCCCTTAAGTTATTGCTTATGGTATTTTTAATGATAAAATTCATAATCGATATTAAATTACTTCATCATCATCAGCCTGTGTCAGTCCTCTGCTGGACATAGGCCTCCCCTAACGCACGCCACCGCATGCATCAAATTGCTTAACGTTAGCTTATTTATCTTTAGACTGTTTAACTCATCTGAAATATTTTTGCAGCTAGTTTGCGCTTTTAATTGTAAATGTAACAGATTTGGTTTTCAACACTGATATAATTTTAGTGATACAATTGTTTTATTTCGTTGCTGTAGTAAAATTTTTGTTCGAATGGTTAAATAAAATATTTACATAAAATTAAATATTATTCTGATGTATAATATTAATGAAAAAAATTACTTCAATACTAAGAACCATCATCATCATCAGCCTTCTGTTTGTCCACTGCTGGGCATAGGCCTACCCTAATGCACGCCTTCTCCATTTAGGCGGTTTTTGGACCGTAACCTACCAAGCTGGGCCAATGCGGGTTGGTGTGAGGGCCGACTTTTTACATGTCCATTCGACGCATGGATCATCTTACTTTTCAGAAACATAATCTCAATAAATGATATCCCAGTTATTAATATAATTTCACTTAGAAAATGTTAAAATACTATTCTTATATCAAGATGGGTAGAGAAAATAAGAAAATAAAGTTAGTAATTTATATTATATCGATATAATCATATTGTAATTTACTTATTAAAATTTTTATCCCTTATGTTTTTATAATAATATGTTGTTTTGTTGAAAACTGGGGAAAAACCTTGTGACGTATTTTTCAAGAAAAACACGAAAGATAAAACAACATACACATTAAATCGATAAGATTATTTATTTCGTTTTAATTGGACCTTCGTAATATTCTGTTATTAACGCACCGAACGACACTTTTTTATCGCAAGGCATGAGACCTGCAGATAGTTTCCGTACAGTAAGTGATACTATTTGAGCACATAACTACTACTGCGATGCACTGGCATGTTCCGGTTAAAAGGGTAGCTAGTGTAACGCGCTCCTCTAGTCGCCCTAGTAATCAGAATAATAACCATAAAGTCTAGATTTTTTTTTAGTGACCATGGTCACAGTTGGCTACGGGGCCTCTACTGTTCCGCCGGGTTTGGAGGTGGCCATGCACTTAGTGTGTGCACAGCCTTCACATCATTTTGTATGAATCAAGCATTATTGAGGAATTTAGGCATAGCTGTGATTGCGGGTTTCCAGCGCGGCGACCGAATCAAGAATTTCCGTAACGAAAATAAAACCTAACCCCTCCCCGCCTCCTCCGCAAAAACTCTGATATTTATCGAAATACGATGACAATGAAAGATCGTATTATTTATTTAAATATAAACCCGGCGTCACACAGTTGGGTTAAATAACGATATTTAAATGATTTAAAAGACTACTGCTATTCCATAGATTATTACGTTAAAAAAAAACAATTTTTTTTTCAGTGTCACATTTACCGTCACTTGTTTATGGTATGCGAGGCATTCTAAAACATCTTAACAGATACTACTTTATAATTAAACATGTTTGTCTATTAGCATCCATTGACCCGGTGACAAACAACATTGTTGCATTGTTGTTTACGTGTTTGTTTGTTTGTTTTATAATCAACAATAAAGTGCAAAGCGTTGAGTAAGATCTAGTACTATTGTCGAATGCGTAAGGATTTCGGTACACCAGTTTTGTTGCGTACCAATTTTAACATAAACAATATCTTTGTACTTTAAGTTAAACTATGTAATGTGGTTCCTTACTAAATTTGAAACTAAGACCGCTGAATCCAACGGTCCTAGTTTCAAATAATTAAGTATTATTAAATATTACATTAACATTATTACTAAATATTACAAATATTAAATTAAATATTATACTCTTGTAATACAATCGTACTACAAGAGCTTACAGCAATCCAGCATGATGTCATTATCCATGGCAACCGTAAGTTCAATAATGCATTTTTGCCTTTTTTATTAAGGCAGACGTGGGAGTCGGGCCTTCTGATAGACAGCGACCACGTCACTATCACTAACGAGCTGACTACCGTGAGACATAGGATTACGACTTACGTCACGTCTCGTTTACCCAGTCTATACGCTGGCTACGGTGCCCTTCAAACCGGAACGCAGTAATATTTCCACACTTTGTCGCAGAAATACGCACTGCGGTGGTACCACCCCAGATGGCCACCTGTTAAAAGGACACCTACGTCCATTACACATATCTTGCTATACACACGTACTTTCAGTAACGTTCATAGACATAGTGATGTGACGTCAATATGAAAGAATAAAGCTTTTAAAAGTATAATTTTAGTAAACGAATAGGATTATGGCAAATTATCTGTTTAGTTTCTATGAGTATACGCTTCTTTGACTGGCTTATGTTATACTTTTAATTGAACACATTTTTTTAATATTCATCATCATCATCATCAGCCTGTCAAAGTCCTCTCGCTGCACTAACCTCCCTAACGCACCCCTATCCATAAGGGCGTTTTGGACCGTACCCACCACGCTGGTCCAATGCGGTTGGTGGTGGACCTGATCTTTACATGCCCATCCGAAGCATGGATCATCTTACTTTTCAGACAATTGGGTGATCGGCCCAAATTGCCCTAACCAACTAGGAAACAACAATGAAAATTTGTTGAGTCCCCGCAGGATTCGAACCCACGACCTCCGGTTTCTAAAGCACACGCCTAAACCATTAGGCTACGGAGGCAGTTATTTTTTTATATTACCATATAGTTATACTTCTTAAGCGCCTCAAAAAATAAACCAAACTCCAAATGGGTCATCATTATAATATGTTTATTAAGAAATATTCTTATAAATATAAATGAAAAAGTATTTACGTTTTTATAATTGAACTTAATGTCTTAAACTGCACGTTTATTAAAATATATTCAAAGTTACGTTTAGCTTTATTTTTAGCAAAAACCAGATGATTTTTTTTCACGCTAATTACGCAACATAACTTCGAGAAAACGTGACTGAGAATGCTTTGAGATCATTTTATTTTTATGAAAATTAATTAAAAGTTGAAGTCGTATTTTAAGGAATAGACAAAGTTTATTTCGTTCGTATTGTAGCAATTTGTGAAGAATTAAAAAGTTATTGGCCGTTGCATTTGCGACAGAAGGCTACTCTAACGTTGCTGGCCCCAGATATTAAAAGAAGAAGCCATAATGATGTCTTCCTCTAATCATGGCAGCCTACAAACCATCAAAGGCTTGATTATATTCGATATCGGTGAAAGTCAAAGTCAAATATCTTTATTCAACGCATATTCAATACAGCATTCCACTTTCTTATTGATTGTCAAATAAACTACCACCGGTCCGAAAATGGAAGGTGACCTGGGGAGAACCGGTGTAAAGAACTCCGCGGGACATATTTTTTTTTCATTCTTCAATAGATTACACATAAGTCATCATATTTTAACAGTTTAAAATTAGCTGGAGCGAATAGTTCATTACCAGGGTGTGTTGTCGAACAGCATGTATATAGTCGGTCATCCCACCAACCCGCATTGGACCAGCGTGGTGGGATACGGTCAAAAAAATCCCTAATAGAGAAGGCGAGCAGTAGGGGAGGCTTATGTCCAGCGGTGAACTAACACAGGCTGATGACGATGATGATGTTTTCAAACAACTAGTCATTACAGTGGCGGTGCCTTCACAGCGCACGTCACAAATACCATTGTCTGTGTTATTAATTGAAACGTGAATCAACTATCAATTAGCGTTTTACGTAACAGATAATAATCACAATAAAATGTCGGACACGTGAGCTTTTAACGACGAAGGTTATTATAATACACGTGACCATAGACCGGCTATTTTCGTATACAAGGTATCTTTATAATTAATTCCATTAACCAGTTTTTTTTTTACATCGCGCGATTATGTAATAATCGTTGTGTTTTTTATTTTGCTTTAATTTGAAGACACAATTGCCAAGATAAAACTAAATAGAGTAATTCTAATATTTTAAGTATTTGTATGGTTGGTTTCCTTTTAAATGACGCATCAAAAATTATTATGAGAAAACTATTTCAATTTTAATTACTATATTATGGCTAACATAACACAATTATCTAATTTTTATTTTTCTTGGTTAGTCTAGTATTAGTTAGCTAATTAAGTAAAAAAAATTAAAAATTGCAGTCGATCACATAAAACTTATGGTGATTGGAAGATTACACATACGTCCAAAATATTTATTATCTTTATATGTATGTATAGTACCATTTTCGACGGATTTATCGCTTTTCCTTACTACCTTATTGCCGTCCCATATCCATTAAGATCTTTCCCACTTCCGAGGTACGAGACAACCTTCATAGGAATACCTTTATGGCGAAATAATTTGAAAAACTGTCAAAAATTTGTCTATTTTTATTTTTATTAGAATTATATCCTCGGCAATAATATCCTATGTTTTTGAGTTATTACAACGTTCATATATACATGAACCCACTGTCTTGAATTTAGGATCGTTAAAATTCTCCGTAGCCAAATTGTCGTGGGTTTGAATCCGGGTAAGAACAAATTTTCGTTGTTGTTTCCTAGTTGGTTAGGACATTTTGGGCCAATCACCCAATTAAGTCTGAAAAGAAGATGATCCGTGCGTCGGATGGGCATGTAAAAAGGCGGTCAACCCACATTGGACCAGCGTGATGGGATACGGTCCTACAAACCCCCTAATGGACTTGCGTAAGGGGACGCCTATGTCCAGCAGTGGGATAACGCTGGCTGATGATAATGAAGGTACTTGAAATTCTGAAACTTATAAACCCTCTTTTTAGGAGTATTAAATAAGTTAGTAAATAAAACTTAATAGTGTACGTAGCAGCAGTGGGCCCATTTCGTAGAAAACTGACTAGGGAAGTATCACGACGTATTACTTCTTGTCTCATAGCAGTAGTGTAAGATTATTTTTTTTTTAATTTACGTATTTATAACTAATATAAACAAATATTATAATAATTCTGATGTATTAAGTAAATATAAATTGTTTTAACTTAAAAAATATAAACATCAAGACTTAGATCACTTTTAGTACAGCGTTACATAAGTGTACACAAACCAAACAAAAACAATATTACGCAATATCGAAAAATATACGATACAATCCCCGATACACGCTCCAAAATCTAAATTTATTTTTGTTGAATAACATTAGGATCATAAAGTTAAATCTTTACAAAAAAATGTCGATGCATACATCGATAAAGATATTTGTGCGTCTGTCACTTGTATTGTTCTGTTATTTTTAATATTTTACTTTAAATCTACAATTTTATATTCTTATCTGTTTTAAAAATGACTAAATACTATAGCATTAATTGATCTATACTTTGTAATATATACCTAACGTTATTTTTGCACCAAAAGTTAAAGTTTTAGATTTATTGTCTATTATTTAATTTAATAATTATTTATAAACATAAAATCCTATTTACCTAGTTAGGCATTGCCTTTATAAATTAAAATAACAGAAAAGTTTATAAGTATTTAGAAACCGGCTGGTTACACACCATTGTATAAGATGGTAAGAGATGATTATAACCTAGATCAGAAATTTATTTTAATGTATGATCTTATAACTACAAAATAAGCAATTTACATTGACATTCGTTAATGTTTATCATTTGAATATTTTCACAGTCATGCAATATACAGATAACACGTGACAAAAACAAAACGAGAATGGGACACGAAACTTCTCGAAATGTGCATTCGGAATGTTCAAATCAGCGTCTCGGCGCATACGAAACCGCAAGCGCGCGTTAGTATCACAAGAAAAACCTAATACTCCCCGTATTTTTCCACTCGCACGCATATATATGAATTTATTCTCCTTAATAAATAATTCATAGCGTTTTCTGATATCCTTTTTTGACAGATCGCGTCTGTACACATAACAAATAGTGATAAAAAGCAATATGGGTCATATGTTAAGGCGACCCGTTTTTTTGTACGGACGCTCGTAACGATGATGTTGCTCATGCTATTCTAATAAGGCCACTTCTCAGAATATATAACCTTATGTTTATTTCATGCTGGGCAATCGATTTCGAGGTACACTTTTTGAAAGCTAAATAAACACTAAATTAAAAATTCGATACTTTTATTTGTAACTGTATAAAAATATTGGCTTTTCTATGTAAACATCAAATGTCATTCAATATACACATAAAAAATTTAAAGGATCTGGGATGGGACCGCCACGGTGTTTATTTCTGTCGCAGAACCATAGTGTGAAAACACGAGCGTGCTACGGTTTGAAGGGCACTTTAGACATCGTATTCACTAAAAGTATACAGTTTAAACGAGATGTTACACGTTATGGTAGGCAGCGCGTAAGTAATACTATTGTATTACCGATGTCAATGGGCGACGGTGACCACTTTCCATCAGGCGGCCTGATTGCTCGTCTGCCTTTGTATGCAATTATCTACCGTTAATGTAAACTGACGTCTCCTGAGCCTTAGTAAAATCTAAAACCACAATAACTATTAACGTCCTTAATAGTGAATGATGTTTCATTAAACCAATTATAATGTTTTTTTTTATTTTGGCGTTATTAATTGTTTTGTTTACATGGGTTCACACCCCGATCGATTACTTCACCACAACTGTAACTATTTGGATATATGAAGGCCTTTATGAAAATGTTAAATGACTTTTATAACAGAACAGAATGCAGGTTTTCTTAAAGCACATAGCGAAGGGCATATTTTAAACAAATAAATGAGTAAAGGCAAAGGAAAATAAATAAAAAAAAATATTTTGCTTGGTCGATATAGTTGTTCAAATTTCTGACCTGCATCAATGGTACAACATGAATCTTACTAAGATAAATGAAAACACATAATTATCCAAACACATAAAAAAAAATTAAATGTGTTTAAAATAGTAATAGTACTCCGATACATATAACAAACCAACATTTTTTAAATTTTCTGTCTGTCGGATTGTAAGAAATTAATTTAAATAACTTTCCTGGGACTAACTTAAGCTACTTTTATGTTAGAAAAAATATATATTACGAGTTCCGGGCAACAGCTAGTTTCATATAATTATTAACAAATGACTAATCTGTAACGAAATTAAAAGTAATGCTTGAAATCTTTCGTCAAATATCAGTGCAAATGCTTCTCTTTTAAAAGATTTTCAAATTTTTGTTCAAATTTTATATTTTTATTCTTTTCCATTGCTGCAGAATAACCCGTTTGAGTTATGACGGATTCCATACGTCTTCGTAACCCGTCCTTGAGAACGTCGCCGTATTGGTTTTTTTGCACGTGATTTTAAAATCGCAGATCGTGTTTTAAACAACGACCGTCTTTTTTTGTTTTTAAAGCAAAAAAAACATTGTGTTTTGTTTTTTGACAAATGTCGTTACATAACACGTATTCTCGCCGTTTGACGAAAACAAGTTCTTACGTGAACTTGACAGTAAAAACTGGTATTGCCATTTAAAAAAAAACAAAGCAGTTCTGTCTGTACTTCTAGTTTCCTCTAACCATGTATTAAAACCGCGTATGTTTAGCTTAATTATATGTTTCGTTAATTTATTTGACAGACTCATATAAATATAAATGTTTTAATAAACTCAATTTAGGTTATAAATAATTTAAAATGCCATCAGCCAAACAGTACCAAACTGACAGCGGCGTTTTTTTTTTAATAACATCATCATCACCAGCCTGTGTTATTCCACCGATGGACATAGGCCTCCCCTTATGCACGCCTTCTTCGTTTAGAGGGT
The DNA here is from genome assembly GCA_029286875.1 of Lamproptera curius. Classification (NCBI taxonomy): domain Eukaryota; kingdom Metazoa; phylum Arthropoda; class Insecta; order Lepidoptera; family Papilionidae; genus Lamproptera; species Lamproptera curius. The sequence goes on from JAGSMT010000046.1 coordinate 1,705,868, forward strand.
TTGGATCATATCCCACCAGACTGTTACAATATGGGTTGGTGGTTTTAAATATATAATTTAAAAAATTATATATATTTTTTTAACAGAGAACAATTTAGATGCTTGTTTTTGATCATTATTTTATTGCTAGTATTTTTGCTGCTAAGAAGTTATAATTCATAAACGATCATTATATATTTAATACGTGTATAACTTTTGTGATGAAAAATAAAAAAAAATATCAATTGACAGTGATTGCTATTTCTTTTTATTCATTTGTTGTCAAAATATTTATAATCTATTGTGATCTATATACAAAATTTCATTGGTAACAGTTAAAATATGATGAACCGCTTGGTGTGGTGGTTAGTGACACTGAATGTTGTGGTCGTGGGTTCGAATTCCGCCAAGGGAAGAATATTGGTGTTTTCTCCTACCTGTATGTTTGTTTGTATATAATAGGAATTTATGTACAGAATAAAAGTAAGTCTATGCATTTATAAGTCATCTGGTTTCTATAGTACACGCCCTGATCGGTTTGGGATTAAACGATATTTACCATTAATTGGTCGGAAATATTAAATATTGTATTATTATTTTATTTTTTTTATTTTAAAGGTAAGCATTTTTCAAATTATTTATAATAATTAAACCTATATGTTTATAACTAACGAAGCCCTTTAATTTCGTGTTATTGTAAATGTTGAGCAAAAGGAGTGAGTTAGATTTGATATTTACTTCTATTTTAATTGAAATTATTTCATGTTTGAATTAAAAATATATATCTGTATAATAATTTATAAAGTATGTGGAACAACAGCAACGAGGCGCCTTTTTCTGCTGCACAGTGGAGGTGTGTAAACACTTCTATATTCCGGTTTAAGGGGCATCTCAGCTAACTTAATAACTGGGTAAACGAATCTTAACTTATATGTCTGTGTAACTTACATAAATCATGGGCGGGGGAATCATTCATCATCAATAAATATAAATAAAAATAAAACAGTCAAATATTTTTATATATTCATCATCATTGTCCACTGCTGGACATAGGGGTATGTATTTGATATATATTTGACTGTTTTATTTTTATTTATATTTATTATTGCCTGTAATTGTCGACTGCTGGACATAGGCCTCCCCTAATACACTTCTATCCATTAGGGGGTTTTGGACCGTATCCCACCACGCTCGTCCCATGCGGGTTAATGGGTGGACCGACTTTTTACATGCCCATCCGACGCATGGATCACCTCACTTTACAGACAATTGGGTGATCGGCCCAAATTTCCGTGACCAGCTAGGAAAATAACAATGAAAATTTGTTGAGTCCCTGTAGGATTCCAACCCATGACCTCCGGTTTCTAAAGCACACGCCCATACCACTACGCTACTAGGCTACGGAGGTAGTCCTTGAAAAGGCTTGCCTCATTAAACAAATATAAATTAAAAAATATCTAATATTTTATATTTTAGCATTGATATTATTTGATATATAAGAATAACCCATTGGATTTCAATTGTTCTTTATTTCATATTTCTAAATTTATGGTGGTACGAAATTTCTGGTTCATTTTTGGTCTGGTTCCGCCGAACTCTGGACTTAACAAGTTTTTTGTCCGTAAAAAAACATTTATTACGTTTTGTTACATTTGAAAATATATCTCATACAGGAAATCTGAATAATCAACTGTATCATATGTTCGGTTCGCAGCAAAAAATCAAAGAAAAGAGGATAATTACGCATACAAAAAACATATACGTATATAAAACATGAGTGATCTGGAACCAAACAATTTTTCCCGCGAAAAACCAACACGCCACGTACTCACGCGCCAATGTCAAACGAGAAAAAAAAATGGCCGCCCCTCATGATCTCGAACGCCGACTTCGCAGAACCGCTCTTGACCGCAACTTCCTTATTACAATACGTGTTGCATATTTCGACTATTACATATACATTCCGATTTAATTATCTATTATGCCAACTTTATCAACGGACTTATCAAGGGCTTTTAGGTTAAGTGATGACACAAAAACGGTAAAACATATTTTATGTTTTAATGCATTACCGTGTTGATTACTTTTATTGTAGTCATAATAATTATTTAATCAAATAACAAAGATCCACTTATCAATAGTTTAAAAGTGTTAAATATAAATTAAAAATTATAAGTAAATTGAAAAAACAAATCAATAAATAACTAACAAATAATGCAATTCATTAATGTACGTATAGAAACATGAAAATAAAAAAATCTGATTGCATATTAAGTTTATTAATAACTGGTATAGTTATTATCATATATTAGTTTATTTATTTTTAATTTAAGAAGTAACAATAAGAGCAGGGCATTCACCTCTATGTGAGCGTCTCACTGGCAAGAATGTCGAGCGAAACGCAGTTCCGTTCATTGCGATGAGTAAGCAAACGCAGAGCCGAGTTTCTAAGGCCCTCCAACCCGGAACACCTATGTGCTTAACACTTTGCTGATGAAATAGAATATTTGCTTATCATTACGTTAAGTCTAAATGACGGGTGCTTTATTTCCGATCAATATTAAAAGAACATTTTAAGTAAGATTTTATTTTACCATTTCCAATTTACTGCGCTAAAAAAATATTTAAAAAATTGCTTTTTATCACTATTTTGTGTGTTGTTAAAGTTTTTTTCAATGTGTAATAAGTTTAATGAATTTTATACCTGAGAAACAATTTAAACAGAATCAACGAGGCTCCAATTACATTTATAGGAGCAAAACAGATAACGCGACGAAATAAATGCGCAGAACCATAATTTATTCGTAACGAAATTGCGTTTCGACCGCACCACACAAACCGCCAATCGATAGATTATAATTTTTGTAGAAACGCAAAAATGAGACAAACACATGACTCAATCGAGAATTAGCCAAAAAAAATTGAACGCTATATTGACTCAATAGCGCCGGCTAAAGTGATTACACACAGGGTGAGTTACGTAAATAAACGCACACAAGCGCACACGCACGCACACAGGCGAAAACGGGCACACATTCGCATGTTGCGCCTGTGTGAGTGCTGCAGGCCGCGAGTCGCTCCGACCCCTCTACAAAATTTAGTCGCACTCTAGACACCGCAGCGGATAGACGTGCCCAACTGACTGCAGTACCACAGCGCTATTCGCATCGGATATTTCGTAATAACAACATTTGTGATAGTGAAAAATATCATTCGGGACGTGAGATAGTGGACGTGTTTGGAAACATTTGATTTTTGCTATTTGAACAATTTATTTTTTTGACTTCTCTTTATAAATATAAACTACGCCGTGAACGGTTTTGTGAGTTGCTGTTTGTGAATTATGACATTGTTCCCACTATTTGGATAATTCCGGATAAGGAGCGCGTTATTGCCGCAAATATTTTCGTAAGTATTTTTAACCCAACATTATTGATTAGTTTCATTAATTTTTCCCATTATATTTATGGTAATTTCAAAAAAGCAGTATTATTTTTCTTAAACTTAAAATCAAAACAAAAGTCTCGCGGAAAATTATTTATCAAATAAGATTTGTTAAAATTTATTTGTTGTGTAACAAATAAATTTCCGATTTCTTGTTAGAATTTATTAAAATAAAATGTACTTTAAATTTTAATCGCTCTTGCTCTTGCTTGCAAAAATTTTGCGATAACTTTTTTAATTCTTTTTAAAGTGAATCAGAATTTAATTTTGCGACTTTTTCACCCGTAATATTTTATGACAGGAAATTGCATATGAAAAAAAAACTTTAAGCAAAAGCAAAACTTCTTGGTTTCGAATTAAAAAAAAAAAAAACAATTTCCCACCTATCATTTGCCTAAAATCTATTTCAATGACTAAGATATGAGATGAGTCACGAGCTTTTGGAGCGTCGTTCGGTTTCGGTCAAGCGTTTTTCCGTTATGTCATTGACTCCTGAATAAAATTCTGTTTACTCATTGCCCGAACGTTGCGTGCCAAAATTTAGTCGTACTAAAACGTTCCGTTCGATCTCGCCCCTTTAATGACTCTTTGTTTTGATCTTTTGTTTGTGAACGTGCTTCCTTACATGTGTTTTCGTTGTTATCTTTGTTTACGCCATGACGTACGATGATATATATTTATTTTTGCATGGCGTCAATCGATGTTGCCATAACGTTTATTTGTTTTTTTTTTTACTAAAAATTACTATATTCTGCAAATTTAAAATTTTTGTCACGTAATTAATTAATTAAATGTAATATATTATTTCTGTAATCAGTTTTCGGTCTCTAACTTTTTTAGTCGTTTTGCTTGGAATTACATTTTTTTTCATATTTTTAAATTGAATTATTCGTTGGTCTAAATTGGGATTAGAATATCGTGCTCTTTAATTAGTGCATTGCGCTTGACTGTAGTACAGTGTTGCAACCGGCGCCTGGCACCTCGGCTCTGTCGTAAGCCATTGTGAGCCGCTTACACAACTGGTTCAAGGTTCCCGCGTGCATTCGCCTGCGGATGTGCGGAAACTAGATTTTGTAACCGCGCCGTTTTTTTTTAATCGTAAAAATTACCAAATATCTATTGACGGCCAGTGCGATGTCCAAACGTCGTGTTGCCATTTGAAATTATAAAATCGCTTTACATTATAAACTCTATATTTTTTATTTTAAATGGTAATAAACCACCAATTAATTCTGCACTTTTTTTCTGAAATAAAAAAATATTGAATATATTTTCTTTTTTAAATATGTGAAAAGGGTATTTTTTTCTTTCTCTCCTGCCTGCTATCGATGTAATTCGAATGTAGAATCGCTCGCAACGGAATCGATCCGCAGCGTAAAGGTCAGTTCTACGTATGACGCAACGTCCCTAGGGCACGTTGCGCAACGAGCTGCAACAGACTGCACTATGTATATTACCGTTACCGGAGCACGCTGATACTAACGCTCTATCGTTATAAGCATAAACTTCACGTGCAAATTATTAACACAAGATTATGTATAAAACAGACGTAAGTCACTTAAGTGTTATAAAATAATATGAGTTCAATGTACGCCTTAATTTAATGCGTAAATCGTTCGGACACATTCAAATCGCGCTCGGCCAGACGGCCTCGCCTAGAATCGGTTCAGACGTAAATTTAATTCTGTTTTCCAATGATAACGCAAAACGTGTCGAACAAAGCGCTTTATCGTACAGATAATTATTGTAATACAAAATGCACTATCGGTACACGGTGACGTAATGCACGGAACTGAGACGGCAAGGTTGTCCGGAAGGTATTAAACGTTTTAAGGTCGACACGCGTGCATTCGGTCGATCGTGCATCGTGAGTCGTAATTATTGATTATTTACTACAAGATGTACGTAACTTTAGATCGTTCATTCTACAGAAAAACCGCTGAAAAAGAAAGCTAATACCTATTTTACCTGGACAATTTTACAGTCTAAAATAAAGACGGCAAACATGTCTTCACCCCGCAAACCTTGAGAGTGCAGTTTTCTGCACTGTATGCTAGAAGTAACAAATTCCACGATGCGTTAATAAAAATATGATATAGCGCGTTACGTAAGCGATATTTCGACGAGGCGCACAAGGCGGCCTGATAATTTCATCGCACCGAGGACGAGCTAAGATAACTTGACCTATTTTTTTTTTATCTCGAACACTCGCGCAACACTAACCCAAATAGTGGGCACGTGAGCGCACGGCCAATTGCGACAAAATATGTAGATCATGACGTGTCGTTTAAGTGTCCGATGCTATTAGGATGTTGACGCATTGTTGCTAAAAACAGCAAGCGACATGTGAAAACGTAATTTAGACATCTGGGTGGGTAAAACAGAGGGTAGTTTTGAAATCGGTTACAAGGCCGACAACGTGTAGACCGCTGCGCAATACTTGAAGTGCACGTTGGTATTACTGCAATGATTCATCCGAAGGGATATAAAGAGATTAAGATAACTGCTCACGTGGCTTCCTGGAGTACGTGCGTCGTGTTACGTAACTCGAAGCTAATTTCGTCGAATCTGGCGCGTCTAAATAGGCTGAACGTTTCTTAATAACGTGCAATTAGGCCGGCCAAGGTTGCCGGTATAATGTATGTGTGAACACAATTATTATCAGATAGGGTGATCCCTTGCCGGAAAAGCGGCCGCGGCCATGACACATTTTTACGGTTGTTTTATCGTTCGCCGTTACGAAACGGCCAACCTTGACACCGTGCCGTTATCGCGGCAGTAAAGAGGCCAAACCCGAAATAACAAATCCCGACCGTTTAATTGCTACGAGAAAAGCCTCGCGAATATCGGTCAAGTATACGGAAAATTGGCGGGGCAAAAAAATGGCGCAAATGCATCCAATACGTATGCCCACGGCCTCCGCGCATCCTCGACATGGAGTTCAAAAATAATATATTTAACGACAACGACACGCTGATATGTTTTATAAATACTGCACCAGTACCTACCGCTTCTATCGAACTAAGTTAAGTTCATATATGTATAGGAAAATAGTAGAAAACTTCTCGTCGTATCACACAACCTATTTACATAATTGATAACTATTTATTAATCGACGATTCTAGCTTTCCTCGGCTGCGTTGGCGGTAAAATGTCAAATTAAAGATGGCGACCGCCCTACTTTTCCCGCGCGGTAAACGGTGAGCGTATGGAAAGTTACCGGCTGTACTACTTTCTCTACTTTTTCCAAGATGGCCGATATTGTCTACGAGCGCGATGGAAGGTCAAGAGCGGCTATTATTTTAAAAGCGTTATTTGCGAACGACTCGAATAACTCTTGACTCACGACGGCACAACGATGCAATTGTACAGTTCAGACGTTCCAATAATAACTTTAACTGTTTACAACCATATGCAATATTGTTAAACCGTTTCGCTAAATGCAATTGCGCTCCATTCGTTCACATTTGAGAAGCTAGTCCCACGGTCACGGCCCTTCGCGCCGTTGCGTTCCGTCGGCAATTAATTGAATTTCACGTTCTAAGATCACGTTGTCACGTTGCAGTTTATATAACGGTTTAGTGAGGAGTAACGTGCTCTGTTGCGCAAGCAACGTGAGGTTCAAGAGCGGGCACGTGTCGCCCGCCGCGTGACCAGCCCGCACGTGTTGGACAATCGCGGCTTAGGTCGCTTACACCCGCTAGGGACGGACCTACGTACCTCAGATATCGATATTATATGACAGAACCCTCAATCGATATATTCACGGTCGTCCATGCACAACCCTAACCTGGAAACTTGCTAAAGGTCAACCAACTTTACAAATTCCGAGATGGAATCGATATAAGGAAAAATGTACATTTATTTGTTGGAATTGATTATTAATGCCCGACCTTAGGTACCAGTTATAACTTTATTTCCAACAATGTCCCTTAATCGAATCAGACATTGCCAATGCTTGTGAAAACTAAATACCGACTCAAAAGTCGCTGATACTGATCGAAGTGTATTTATGTTTAAATTAAGACGTAGCGTAATTGATGCAATTTCTTTTTAACAAAATAAAGTCGTCGGAAAGCGGTGACCCAGCCTGGCAACGGTTGGTTACATGACGGTTCACTTGACTTTCAAAGAGCTTTCAAAAAATTCGGCCACGTGTCGCCGCGAGTGGGAAACGTGATGAGTGAATTATATTAAAATGTATACGCATCCAGTGCCATTCAACCTGAAAGCAAGCGAATAATCCCGACACAACACGTGAACGAGTGCGATTTCGTACGATTGCTTTTGCCACGTGTTATACTGAATTAAATTGTATTTTCTCACTACGTATATTATCATGGTCCACCTACGCGGCCCAGTGATGTTGGTCCTTGCTTTATAAATCGAAGGTATTGGGTTCAAATCCGCGGGAAAACAACTTTGTGTTATCGTTGTTTTCTGGTTGGTAAGGACAATTTAAGCTGATCACCCAATTGTCTGAAATACAAAATGGAGAAAAGCGTGCTTTAGGAGAGGTCTATGTTCAGCAGTGAACTAACACAACTACAACTACAGTTAATATAAAAAATATTTCGCGCCAAAACCGTGTGCCGCAACAGATAATTAAAGTTTAATACCGCGAAATCGAACGATGCCACAATGGCGTCCGCCTGCCGAACCTTGGACATATCTAAACGCGATGACGAAACCAAATAGCTGTTTCATAACAGTATTACGGGTTTTAGACGGTGCGATGAGCACAAAACCGTTCTCGCTGTACCGTACGGTCCCAGATTTCGGTTAACGGTTTACGAGGCAAATTATTAGCTGTTACTGGCCGCGTTTGCCGCTTTACAGTTGGCGGCAACGGAGGCCATTTGTCGTATTGTCTATGGTCAATGATGAACCGCCCATTGCAATGTGATTTTTTTTATATAAGGCCTTAGTATATAATAATATATCGCTAATTTTAATGTTTTGTCTATGGTCTTATTTTAAACTTTTAGATAAGAATATGTTATCTTGAAAAAATTAACTATAGATTTTTTAAAGGCCACGCGTACTATTTATAAATATATTTTCGGTAACATTGTTTGTACGGGAATTTTATCACTTGGAGGTTGAAAAAACCCGTACAATAATATAAACATTTCTTATCTGTGCCAGCTCGTATTTATAGATTCACACAAAACCATTGAAATAAATATAAAATAAACCATGACGGGTCGTGCGCATATCAGTTGATAAACGGTGACTCACGATTTTATAGTTAATTAATTATAAAATGATATAACCCAATGGGGTCACATAAGATAAACATTGTAGTTTTTTTAACACGTAATCAGCCAGTTTTTTTAAATTTTTAAATACTAATGTGCGCACGCCAAGTGACGTATCGTTTTTTCACGGTAACCTTTTTGAAAATCGAAGTGACCGTAAAACATCGTCAAATTTTTGCACCAAAATCACCGCGAGTCCGTAATTGACACGTCGTATATGCATATACCGATCGTTCCGGCGGATAATAAAAAAAGTCGGTTTATAACACGTTACCGCGTAAGGTATTAATATCGAAGTAACGGTTGTCCATAGAAAAAAATGGGCGAAGTAACTGTATGCGTTCGGTTGATTTGTTCTGTTGTGCCGTGTTTATTTAGGCATATCTGTTTCTTATCATCATTTCCTTAAAATTTCTACTCATTTTTTTAATATACGTTTTTATAAATTTAAATATATTTAATAATTAAATAAGGGTTACATAACTGGCTGAATTTTACGCTGCCCTCATTGGTGTATGACGCGACTAATTAAAAAAAAAAGTGCCACTGACATTTGGCCGTTTCCCGCCAATTAGGGTCGTGACAATCGAACGAACGAATGTAACGGCGCTCTCGGCTGACCCAGTGACCACCGAACGCTTTAGTAGTAGTCAAATTGCGGTAGATGGCGTGAAGAGAGATCATTCCGCCTGTTTTTTTTTCTCCACAACACTCGTTGCGCAAATTGAGTAACTGGTTGTGAACGGATACCGTTCGAAAGAACTGCTAGGGGCAGCGGATCCAGCCGGTGCTTTTAATTATACGACCATCATAATTGACGCTCGGCAATTTTAATATATCTCGAACGTTAAACATGTATTTAGTAGGCAGGAGTCGAAGCAATTTTGCAAATTATAATCACGTTTCGGATTCGACGTAAGCCAACTAATTTGTTATTAAAAATAAACCGACTAAAATGGGAAGAGGGTTATGTAAAGTTATCGATGCAATGAGCCCGCACAAATGCCTATTAAAATTCTCTAAGCGCGCGCTAATTCGCTCTTTCGAATTTCATCGGGAATTTACTATGAATAAAACCGTATAATGGGATCGGTTCACGTGTCAACTAGTCGCGGCATAGTTACAAATTCATGCAAATCGCCGTGTAAAAGCATAATAACAGATTTAGAAAGAGCTCTCACGTTGTCGCCTTTGCCGCGTGCGCGGGAACGTGACCACTTCCGTTTAATTTTTTTTTTCTTTTCTCTATGCACTAGTCGGCACTAAGAAAAAGGTCGATTGCCTAGTTTATGGTTTCGCCACAATGGGCAGTTAACGACGCTCATTGTTATACTATCGGATAGTGAGATGCCGATTATGACGATTTTTAAGACTCGCACTTCCGTCTACCGATAGCGCGGCTGCAATAAAACGCTGGTCGATTTCATACACTCGGGTTAGGTATTTAAACGGGGTCTGCGACGTCGAGGTGAACGACACTGCTCCGTGATCGTCGATATTATAAAGTGACCGTCAGCGTTTTCGGCGGCCACGCTGGGGGCAACGTGAGCGGCTTGCGAAATCCTAATGTGTGTTAGGAAACCATTAGTTAACAACGTTGCTTATTTTTCGTCACATGTCGAACGGCGTGCATTAGTCCGTACGGCCGCTCCGCGCTGCGCTGACCGCTCCGTGAACTCCGGCGCAAAACGTAACACGATGCAAGTCGATTTTGCAACAGATGATATCCGTAGCGACCTAATTTCTTTAACAAAGGTTGGGAAACTATTTATAAACAGTTTCACCGTCGAAGGGTGGCAAAAAGTAGTATCGTTTAAATGTGGTAACTTTGCGATTACACAAAGATCCACGTGCGGACTTGCAGCGCGCTAGATCTTACAACATAGTATTTGCAAGCGCGCTATTTTGTAATATAGCAACTAGAACTTGGCACATCGCTAACGTTACGTTTCATTTGTTACAGAACCACAGTGAGGATCCGTGCGGACAAGGCGTCGTCCGCCGAAACATGGTCGCCGAGTTCATTCTTAGCCAGCAGCAGCTGCTGAGCGCGGGTGGGGGCGCAGCCCTGGGGCCAGCGCCAACACCCTCGCGGGTGCCTCCGCCACCGAGGGCGCGGCTTTCTGTCTCGCCACACTTCCCACTCGAGCAGCCCCCCTCCAATGGGCCACCTGGAGACCCGCATGACTACCCTTCCAATTATGACTTCAACAAAAGGAAGGACTTTTTCGGACAACGCAAGCAGAGGGAATTCATTCCTGACAGTAAGAAGGATGACGGCTACTGGGACCGTAGGCGGCGCAACAACGAGGCGGCCAAGCGATCACGCGAAAAGCGCCGCTTCAATGACATGGTCCTTGAGCAGCGTGTGGTTGAACTCTCAAAGGAAAACCACGTGCTGAAGGCCCAATTGGATGCGATTAAGGAGAAATATGGCATCTGTGGCGAGACGTTGATCAGTATCGACCAAGTGCTCGCCACGCTGCCCACATGCGACCAGGTGCTCTGCGTGACAAAGCGAACCAAGCTTTCAGGCAATGCGCTATTCCCACCAGCGCCGCCGCCGCCACCGCCAGCCCCACCCGCATCTCCCCCGTCGCCGCCGCCGCAGCGCGCGCCCGAGCCCTACCAAGAGAGGCTGCCCGCACCTGAGGCCTATTACCCCCACCCAGCGCACTACGAGCCGCCGGGCTCCGTACTGAACCTATCGCGCTCCAGGCGCGCTCTTTCGCCCTACGAGCTGTCCTCGCTCTCCGGCTCCGGGGACGAGACAACGGAACAGTACGCGCCCGAGAACAACTGCCTGCCCCTGAAGCTGCGCCACAAGACCCACTTGGGCGACAAGGACGTGGCGAGCGCGCTGCTCTCGCTGCAGCACATCAAACAAGAGCCAGGGCCTCGCTCCTCGCCCTCCTGGGACGGCGAGGGCTCCAGCGACGAGAGGGACTCGGGCATCTCCCTGGGCGTGGAGTACAGGCCGCAGCGGCCCGAGGACCGCCTCGCCGAGGAGGAGGACGCGCACCTGAAGGCGGAGCTGGCGCGGCTCGCCACCGAGGTGGCCACCCTCAAGAACATGATGCACCAGAACAAGGCGCGCGCGCACGAGCACTGAGCCCGCCCACGCCCCCATACGGCCGCCGGTGCCGCTCGTACAAACTGTCTCGGCCCCTCCCTAGCAGACGGAAGTTACCACGATGTAAAGAGATGATTTATATTTGTATGATATTGCGCAGCTGCACGCGACCAAGTCGCATCGCCCATCTGTAATCCTTCCTAGTAGTTTTATGTGTCGGCGTCTCGTTGCGACGAGAGGTGGACGGTTCGCCCGCGCCTCTCTAGCGGAGACCGACTAACTGTTCGGTTTCAGACTTTTCGAGCAGATAAAACTTATCTACTCAGTGATAGATATTAAAAAAATGCATTTTTAGTGGTGAGCTATATATGTGTATATGTTATGTAATAAGTAAGCGCAGTAGATCTGTTTCATCTATTCGAAGATTCGGTGATGAAAACCGATGGCTAAAGACTAAGTTCTATCTAAGTGTTAGATGTAAGTCGATGTAAGTAATATTAGGTCAAACATAGATTGTTATTTATAAATCTTAATGTATAGTCTTTCTCATTCGGAATGTCCGTAAGTTCCAAACCAAAAAAAATTACTATGAGATAGATCCTCGTATGCTGTCATGGAATCGCAAAATAACTTTAAGCCTCATCCAAAATCAAATTATAATTGTAATGCAAATATATTGATCAGATTAAGAATACCAGTGCCTTCGACAATACATACCTACCTTTAAAATAGCTATTTAATATGATATTTTTGTACATTTCTTAATAAAAACAAACCTCTACAATTTCATTAACATGTTCCGACGAGTCTGTTGACCCCTACCATTGTCTTTATACTCAGAATCAATTCGATCTTGAATTTACAAATCGTAATGTAAGATATCAGTTTAGAAATTTTCCAAAATTGTACTATTTCACAAAGATATTTCCAAAATAACAAACCTTGGTTGGGGTTACTGTATCTCTACGGCAATATCGGAAGTATTTCAGTTGTTGTAAGCTTTTACTCCTAATAATGCCTAGAGCGTGTGATAGGACTGATGGGAGTTATACTAAGTATTTATTTATTCGGACCGTAAAAGAGGATTTTACAATTTATATCTTTGTATAAGAGACGCTATACGATATGAATAAATTGTGTACATTACAATTAAAACACGAATTTTATTTTACACACACTATCCCCAGAAGAGTAACGATGTAACAATTAGTTATATAAGATATAAAACAAAATAATTACACTGATGTTATTAATTACAATATCATCATCATCATCATCATCAGCCTGTGATAGTCCACTGCTGGACATAGGCCTCCCTAATACGCCCCTATCCATTAGGGGTTTTGGACCTCCCACCACGCTGGTCCAATGCGGGTTAGGTGGGTGGACCGACTTTACATGCGCATGGATCATCTTAATTTTCAGACAATTGATTACAATTAAAATCCGTATTAAATTCGTAATGTCATACTTTTAATAATCATACTATTAAAAAAAAATATTTTCCACTAGAATATGAGAAATAAGAAATTGTGCATCTATGTCTGCACGTACACTTTGAGACTATATTATCTTATACACAAAAGTGAGTGACTTTGTTCTAAAGATCGGCTGCCTAGCCGAAATTGACTAGAACATTATTATTGCTGGACATAGGCCTCCCCGATAGCACGTCTTCTCCAATAGGGGGTTTTTGGACCAGCGTGGTGGGACGCTGGTCCAATGCGGGTCAGTGGGTATTTTGATCGTATCCCAACATGTTGGTCCAATGCGGGCCGATGGGTGGACCGAATTTTTACATGCTCATCCGACGCATGGATCATTTTCTTTTCAGACAATTGAATGATCGGCCCAAATTGCCCTAACCAACTATAAAACTTGTTACGCTACATGCAAAATCGTCTTATATCGTCATATGAATCAAACCGAACCATAAATTACTACTATTAGGCCTTTGGATATATGAGTACGTGTTACTCTTATGTTGGAAAAAGATACTTTATTTTAAATTTGAGATGTCAGTTAACTCAAAGGTTTGGACCTAACGATTGCCAAGATGATCTCGACAATAGGGGTGGACCTTTATCTTACGACACATGTATTGGATAATTGAGCTAAAGATAGTGACCTTCTAAAAAATAGGGTCAGGTCGCCCTAATCTTTCAAAAAACAAAAAAGGTCATTTCTCCGTACGATTTGAATCCTAGACCTCAAACATTAACAACTAGGATTATACAGATAAAAAAAGCGAGATTATGCCGCTGAAATGTATTCGAAGTCACTGGTTGCAATATGATTCAGCATATCATATTAACACGTTTATGTCAAAATGTTTATGCAACACGATTAAAATTAATTATACGATAAATTTCTTTAAGGGGTGCATAACATTAAAATAATTTGACTCAATTATCATTCTAATATTGGGTCTTGAGCGTACATGTTACTGATAGGTGGCACTTGATAATGTCTATTTATATTTTCTTATGAATCATGCATTGAACAACTGTAACGTTTGCATTTCAAACTACTAGCAGTTTTAATATGTAGCAGCTAAGTTTTACGTCAAACTCATAACTCACAAGAAAAAATCTTTAACAATATAATTGAAGTTCAATTATACCACTACTATTATCAGGAATTATTGTAAAAATGTTTATTTATCCTGTATAGTATTCTCGTAAGCGACGGAAATATTATTATATTTTGTTTACATTTATTTAAGTTCTAATCTGGCTTTCAAATAAACTAATATAGATTTAACAAGTTCTTTTCTTTAAATAACATATTCATCTAACATATTCTTAGTACCGAATTGACTATGCAAGTCAATTTACGTAGCAAGTAACGACTTACCAATGTTTTCCAAGTAAAACTATATTGATTTTCATTGTTTATAATTACTTTTAAAACAGATAGAGTTCATCGTAAGGTTCCATAGAAAGATATATAGTTACTATGAACCTCATGTGATGAAGTAATTGGTTATTTTCAACGCCTCAAAACGTTACCACGTCTTCACCGCTACTTACAAATGGTAAGGCATTCTAAATTTGCCTTTCAACATACTATTTACATATAAATTTATGTTCACTCTATTATCAGGAGTTATTTGAGTTTTGAGTGTTATGTTAGCATTTCATGGAAATAAAACACTATGTTTAATAATAAAAATCACGTTTCAACTCAAAGTTGTTATATTGTCAAGACTAGTAATTTTTTATCTGACAAATTCATAAAGTGTTCTGTTTTTACACAATAAAGTAGCATCTTTTCCTCCTTTTAATAGGCATGGTGATCCATAAAGGGAACCGTAGTTTTTTCATGTGGACTTCGAATCCACGATCTCCGATTTGTAAATTAATGAAACACTAGGCAATGAAGGCTATGGATCCGTAAGTTTTGATAAAAGTTTTTGCTATTATATATATATGTTTCTTGCTAAGTGTGTAATATTAGGTACCCTAGAACATATATGTGCACCAAAAGTGTTCGAATAATAGGCGAACGCATTTACATTGGTCAAAGAAAATTTTCTAAAGCAAAATAAACAACCCATGACTTATTTGGGTCGGTTATACAAACATTACTTCAAAAAATCATCTTTACGAGACAACAATCTTTTAATACGTGACGTCTGATTTCAAATTTAAAATAAATACAACAAAATAAAGGTCCCGTATACATATCAATAGTGCAATATAATTTTGCGAAATTTCATCCAGTTGACAGTTGGCACGAAGCACATAAATGTGCGCTGAGGGAAATGCGACTAGCGCTACACGTAAATGGATACGAAAATAGCCAAGAACTAAATACCTGAAAACAAAGTGAGCAAAGGTTTTCAACTACACCAAACGAAGGAGGAAAATTGGAAAATTTGTACTAAGTTAACGAAAAGATAATTTATCTTTTTTAATATGTTTGTGAAAATAATTCAATAACGGGAAAACCTGCAGACGCCTACGTTGTTGTTTGTGACGTTACTCGATGTCATAACAAAACAATAGTGCTAACAGCTCCTGTCATAGCTTATATGCCGGTAATAGGCATCAGATCGACCTATGCAGCCACACTTACGTGGGCCGATATTTCTGCGAAATATTACAAGGGGGTGTTAGGTTATCGATATATCTCCAGCTAGGCGACGTGCCTGATGGCTGCGTAATGCCCTGGGAGCTGCCATAGTCATTATATATATCTAGCACGAGTAGGGAAACTGGTTCGGTGGCTAAAGGCGAGGACATAGCTTCCCTCGAGACTCGGCTGTTTTTGGTGATACCTGAGAATACAGGAGTGCCGTCAATGTAGCTGACGTAGACGCTGCAGATCCAGTTGCTCACGCTCGACTTTTCCTAGCCTGGGTGGAGTATCGCTGGCACACATCATCAGCCTGTGTTAGTCCACTGCTGGACATAGGCCTTATCCATTAAGTAGTTTTTGCACCGTATCCTACCACGATGATCACTCAATTGTCTGAAAAGTAAGATGATCAATGCATCGGATGAGCATGTAAAAAGTCGGTCCAAACAAACCATTGAAGGCTTGATTATATCCGATAGCGGACAAGGTCAAAGTCAAATATCTTTATTCAACACATATTCAGAACCGCATTACTGTTTCTTATTGATTGTCAAATAAACTACCAACGGTCCGAAAATGAAAGACTCTGACCTGAGAAGAACCGGCGCAAGGAACTCCGCGGGACATATTTTTTTCCATTTTAAATAAATTTCACAAAAATTATATATTGAAAATCATGTTCTATGGAGCGAACAGATCATTACTAGGGTGTGTTGTCAAACTGCATCTAAAAAGTCGATCCAACCACCAACCCGCATTGGACCAGCGTGGTGGGATATAAGCCAGAAAATCCCTAATGGAGAAGGCGTGTATTAGGGGATGCCTATGTCCAGTAGTGGACAAACACAGGCTAATTATGAAAAAATTCTTCAAATAAACACAATGTAACTTACAAATGTTTCTTTTAAACAAACAAATATTTTTTTCGGTATTCTACATCCGTAATAAAAAAAAGAAACATTGAGCAAAGAATTAGGTAAAAGATATCCTAAAAAAACTGAAAGCACCTAACACTATAATGCCGCAAATCGTTAGCGCGTCACATGTATTTCTGTCAAGTGACCTGGTTAAAGATTACGCACTCAGCTCAGGTATTTCGGTGGTAGGTCGCAATCAGGTAAACAATAGCTAAGTGCAGATAAAAATAATCCGAATAGTAACATTACCTTATATGTAAGTCTACATATATCCCAACAGTGTTACAACCTAGCATTATGTAATATGGGCCGATCATCTTAATGTCATCAATCGATCAATGCCATTTTATGTACAGTCGTTTTAGACAGTCGTTGTTTTTTAAATATTAAAGCTTAACTTTTACTTAATTCTCATTTCTATAAAAATCTAAGATGAATTTCAAATAATACTATTTGCAAATCAGCGCTCTAAATTCTAAACCACCTCAAAACCATATTAAACCAACTTCAGACTGATTTATTTCGATTTACGGCTTTGTTATCATACATTCTGCGTCTAAATGGCCTCTGGTATTGCCGTTTGTAAGATAATACACAGTCAGAACTTTGGAATTTTAAAGAAACCACCTCTTTTCAAGGTGACTAGGCCATATAAAACGAACATCATGGTCGAACAAGCATAAAACACATCAAATTGCAACATAGCCGCAACAAATAAACGGAATGGATACATAGAAATAGCAAGGAAGTGGCGACAATTGTCTTGCTTTTTAATGATAAATCGTCACCGAGATACCAATCACTAATATATTACTTATCTAGTATTTGCTATTTTTCAAACGCCTCAGCAAGTGTCGGTAATCATAAGATAAGCTACAATTATTTTTATAATAAACAAAATTTTAATCGACATATAGCTGCTAATAAAGGTAAAGTTTCGCCTACGTACACGCAAGCGGCAAAGCTGCCAACGGGATAAATGACTAATGATCATAAAATAATGGCAGGCTCACACACCAAATGAAAAATAATTCTGGAAAATAGACTTTCTTTTGTTACTCGTTCATGCATCGGATATCCAGTTGTCAAGACCCTCTTTGGTAGCCTAAGTTTATTAACCGCCGATCCATAACTTAAATGCGTAGGGTCCAAGTACTGTCGCTCTGTGTACTTATATATCAAAATCAAATATCTTTATTCAATATAGAAGTGTAACATTCGCTTATTGATTGTCAAGGACGCTACCACCGGTTCGAATAGGACGCCTCACCTGAGTAGAACCGCAGAAAAAACTCAAGGGCCTATTTTGTCATCTTTAAATAATCAATATATATACATATAAATTTTCTTATGAGCTACATACAGTTCTATCATACGTATATTATACTTGAAAAAGCCTGGAGCGAACATTCCATTACCAGGCTGTGTTATCATTTATAAATTTATTTATGTTATAATAACCTTTAACACATAAACGTTCCTTTACTACTTTTTTAAATTATTAATATGCAACTTATTATTAAGTCAAATGTTTGATTGAAGTCTGATCATAACTATATGTAAAAGTTACAACCCGACCTGACAATACCCTCTTGGGGGCTTTTGATGTAAACTCATAAATAAGTTACAAAGGCATCTCGGAATTTCTACCGGGTGTGGATTCAATTAAAAATCAATCAACCTACATAAAACTGTATTTCAGGCATAACGTGTTAGAATTTAAACGACTATTAAACTAAAAAACATATAATAAACGAAAATCTGAGGAAAAAATTTACAATGATCCGAAAACACTACTTACTCCCTTCATTAACTATCTTTTTATATAACATTTTGATTCAGTTTTCGACCACTTTTAATGTCATACATTTCGTTATGTATTATAGTATAAAGTTTAATTAAAACGTAAGCTATTAATAATAAAACTGCAAAAATAAAAAGAAAATTCTGAATAAAAATTTATTACACAGATAATAACGATGATTACGTAGGTAAATTATAAAGACGTACGTAGCATAAACTATATAAACATATAATTTTCTATGACATTTTTCGAACTTGTCATGTAAACATTAATTTATTTTCATACGATTTTTTTGACGTGACAACGTCTTATAAATTGGTTTAAAATACTCTCGTGCAATGTGTCACAGTGGAGCTCACGTAACGCTCTCCATAAGCAACCATAAGAGAAAGTGAGAGTCACTCTTACTTATTTGTCCTGCTTAAGTGAAAGAGACAAAGAGAAGAGAAAGATTTTCGATCCTACTTCCTATTTTACGAATGAATATTCACATTACAATCATTTTACCACTTAAAGACGTTGTCACGTATAACTTTCGCCTGTATACCGATACACTCGGTACAATAGCAATTTACAGGCAGGGTAAAATAGGCAACCATTTTTTTTTTTATACGTAGGTATATTTACCCGAATGAGTCGCCAAAGCCCTAATAATTGGGACTTAAATAATATAACAAATATACAATAAACGTAAAGTATTATAATATATATATATATGTATATGCAATATCCACTCATTAAAATATTGTTATATAAATTCTTCGAGAAATTTTCGAATGTTATTAAATATATAAGAAAATAGCAGAACATAGTGTAAAGTATTCTGATTGGTGGATTGCCGCCAAACGTCATCGACTCACAAAATAATCGACCAATAAGAAAGAAGCATTCTCCCCAATAAGAAAGAAACAATACAAATAACAACGCTTAAAACGTGAAGCATCTAACGAAGACACGCATTTTATTCGATTACCGATATTAAATTACTACAAATTTAAATGTATATATAATATATTTGTGCACGCATTTAATTTTTTATTAGTTGTACTAACAATTTTTATTCTATAAAAAAAATTGTAAAATATATAATTCTAACGATTGAATCGTTCAAGTAAAGTAATGACATAAAAATTAAATCTTACAACAACACAAGCAGATAATAGCTCTTTTTGTTAAAACAAAATTTATACCAAAATAATTTTATATAAAAAAAGATTAAAATTAACGAGACCTATAAACGTTTGCGCAATTTGTGATCTACGCGGATTACATTAAAGGCAAGCTTAGCCTTAGGTACTTATTTAATATTTATTTTGTAATACTTATAGAACGAATGCGATATTTATTAGTGTAATCGAAAAGAAAATTTTTTTATACATTTTCTGATCATTGCCATCAATGACCTCTTCCAAATTTTTATTCAAAATGAAAAAAAACACTGCAATGATTTTACACAATTTTTGTTGAATTTAAAAAGCATTATAATTTTTTTAAATTTTAATCTACACATTTAAATCAATCTATCTAACCACGAAAGTATTATCGAATACTCAATAAAACCAAACTATAATATAAAGTGGCATGCCGAATACCGCTCACCGCCCGACGGATTAGCTCCGTCCCTTTCGCACTTAGGACTGCTTGATTAAGTGCGAGAAGGAGGCAAGACCCTCGGGCGGTAAGTTTGCTCTTACTCGGCTAGAGCGAACTCACTGCCCGACCAACTAGCGCCGTCCCACTCGCACTTACCACTGCTTGCAAAGAGCGAGCGAGAGCGAAGACTGTCGGTCGAGAAGTAAATTCGCTCTCAGTTGGCTATAGCAAATTCACTGCCCGACGAACTAGCGCGGTCCTACTCGCACTTACGACTGCTTTGTCACGTGCGAGCGAGAGCGCAGATTGTCGGTCGGGCAGTGAGGTCGCTCTCACTCGGCTAGCGTGGGCACCATCTCGCCGCAGCTGAGGGGGTGCGAGTGCATTATGGACTGCGGTATAAGCGGTGCGCGCAGTTTGGCGGAGCTCAGCTCGTTGCTCTGCACCCACAACTCCAACTTGAATGTAAAAGAGTATTTAATTAATATTAATCCTAATAATCAAAATTTATGTGCTGTTGCTAAATTTAAGTTTAAATTTAATAATTGTATAAACATTTACGGTAAATCATAGCGTTGCTAGAAAACCGTTTGCTGGCCTAAGATGTGACAAAATAGCCCTCATTTGGTCAGTAATAATACTAATCATGGTAAACCATCCATCGAATGCAGTTTTTCCTTTGGATTATGGAGATCGGATAGCAGTCGCTGTGCGTAAAAACTGTTACTTATACTAAATAACATGTTTGGATACGAAGCGAACCCCATGATAACTCAGGAAAATGGATATAAGAAGGTTCTTGCCACCTTGAACATCAAGATCTTCAAACTACCCTCCTCTCGATAGATTACACTAGCCTTTAATGTTACTTTACCCGTTGTGCTAGTAACGCGCTGCGATTCCAGTATAATTATATTCAGAGTTTCTAGTTGCTTCCACCGTCTTGTAGTGGCTGTAATCAGTTTGTAACCTGAACGAAAGAATAATGCAATGGATCACCAGAAATAATCTCACCTCCGGCGGCATCTTCTCCGGCGGTGGTCTGCATGCACCGGCGCAGTGCAATTGCAGTAGAAGCTCAGCGATCGCCGCCGCCGACGTGTCGATGACGCGCTGCCGACAGACCGCGACCGCGTGCACAAAGCCGCCGGGGCCGACGAACTCGTGCTCCATGAACAGCGTGCGCTCGTCCCAGTACACCGCCTGGGGTGCGACGGCGATGAAGTCAAAGTCAAAGTGAAAGTTGATGACGCAAATGTTTTACTGCGACCAAAAGGACTACGTTGAGGGATACACCCCGTCCATAACAAATAGAGTAGTAACGTCTCGTTCGTCCATTAATTACTACGATGACTGTCTTTACTGAGACTGAGTCGGAGTGCCTAATGTAGTCGTGTTGCCCATTTCTGTCACATAGCTGTAGTGAAACTCAACTGATTTCCAATCTCGCTTATCATCAGATAAACGTCCTCATCTAGTAATTTACTCAAAACTAAACATTATAAGAGGTGATTTTACAGACTTTTTATATGGGGCCGTCTTGGGCGGTTCCACTGGCAGTTACTACCGCGAAGCAATAGCGTAAACACTACCATGTTTCGGTTTAAAAAGCACCGTAGCCAGCATATTTACTTAATAAACGGGACTTAACCTGTGTCACGGTAGGCAACGCGTTTAATACCCCAGCCGATGTCCATGTCAGTGACCACTATTGATCGGGTGGCCCGACTGCTCGTCTGCTCTCGTAGGCGAAAGAAAACTGATTTTTTTTATGGCATACGCAGGCAGACGAGCAGTCGGGCCACCTGATGGAAAGTGGCCACCGACGCCCATAGACATTGGCAATACCAGTAGTTTCGCTAACGCGCTGCCTACCGTGTGACATAGGGTGTTAAGTCTCGTTTACCCAGTAAATGCGCTGACTACGGTGCCATTCAAACCGGACACTGCAGTGTTTAAACACTACTGCTTCGCGGCAGAAATAGGCACCACGGTGGTACCCACCCAGACGGTCTACTGTACATAGGAACTTCCATCCTGTTACCCACCATGAAACTAAACGTACCTTAGAGGTGATCTTGAACCGCGTGAACGGCTTAAGGTACCGCCTGTAGCGTATGGTGGCCGCCGCTTGCACTACCGCACCGCCTGCAGCGCGTATATTTGCGTACAGGCCGGTGCGCTCGTAAAAATCCGCGCGCGCAAAGTCCAACTCGCGTAGGTAACGCGCATTGTTCATATGGTAGAGGAGTGTATCGATGTCATTCAGGAGACACCAGGCTGGAGAGCACAAGGTGAAGTATTTCGGCTATAGAAGAGTCTGTGATAAACCTATGATCTACGAGGAATCAGTCTGGGAACCTCGGAATTGAAGCAATGGGAGAACTAGCGCTTTCCTACAGCTTGACGCGAAAACATTGCCTCGAAAAAAATATATATTGAATATGAAATGTAGAGTGGTACTATGGTTTCTCTGATTTTAATTTAAGACAAATGTTTTTTCAGTATTAGCAGACCGGATAGTCTGTATCTCAGTCATAGAATAGATGAAATGATTGTTAATAATGTAGGCCATAGCGATGAATTGAGGTCTAGGTATAATGTCACGTAGCTAAAGCGATCTGCTTGGAGCTCCAGAGGCAGGGCCGTCTATTGCCTGTTAGAATTTCTGGCTACATTATGTTACTTCGGCGACCATAAAGATACAGTGCAGAGCTAAACCTTTATGTTTATTTCTTTACAGTAACACGAGATATAATTAAGAGAATTATAATGTATTGTTAATAATGGAGGAGGGAGTTGAGCTAAGCAGCATGGCAGAAGGGCCTTGTTAAACGAAGGGTGTACATTTCATTATTGAATCTAATATTTACATATCCGGTTGAGTTTCGGATTATCGTAGAAATGTAGCTGAATAGTGCGAAACTTGATAAATCTTGAAAGTGGTCTAGACTGAAGCTATCAATATGTCGATATATAACAAAAAATCCATGAGCAGAATGTTAAAAAATATTTAAATAGTCTTAAGTTATATGGTAAAACCAAACAAATGTAGCTGGAATATTAAATCATTTCCTTTACAATGTTTGCAATCAGCAGCTTTTCAAGACAAAGTTTACACCACAAAGTTCCTTTCAACTCACAATTGACCTCCGTGGTCTCCAAAATGCACGCCTTCTTCCTGAAATACCGGGCACGGGCTACTGTATACATCATGCGGGCAAAGTAAGCGACATCCATGGACCCGTAGAGCAAGAGTGTCCCTGCCACCATGGCGCACCCCAACCGGGAACGCAGACCGACCACATCGCTGATGACTAGAAGAGGAGTTAGAAGTTAAAAGAGAGTGACTCCGGGAGTGCTAACATAAGTGAAAACTTCATCATCATCAGTCTCTGTTAGTCCACAGCTGGACATAGCCACCTCCCCCCCCCCCCTAATGTACGCCCTTCCATTAGGACCGTATCCCACCACGCTGGTCCAATGCGGGTTGGTGGGTAGACCGACTTTTTACATGCCCATCCGACGCATAGATCGTCTTAATTTTCAGACAATTGGGTGATCGGCCCAAATTGCCCTAACCAACTAGGAAACAACAATGACAATTTGTTGAGTCCCCGCAGGATTCGAACCCACGACCTCCGGTTTCTAAAGCACATGCCCTCAACACTAGGCTACGGAGGCAGTAAAAACTTAAACGTGTGTAAATATTAAAGCGGTTTATTCAATCAAATACATAATTAAACATTTCAACAAACACAATCGTTTCATTTTGTAATTTTCCCTAAGTGTACCGTTGGGACTGTTATAAGAATCGAATATTATAAGCTTACAGGCGGATGGCGTTATAATAAAACATTAAAAATGTCTTTTTCGTAAAAAATATTAATATTTTATGGAAAATATTTTTCTTCCGCAGCGTTGACTTATAATTTACTGCTATCATGGAACGCTAAGCTAAATTAATAATATTATAATAAAATTAATCAGATTTATAAATTTGTTAAAGTACTTTCTTTGTGGTAATAAAATCTTAAGAATGAAAAAGACTTCGATCATCACTTCGAGTTCCGGTAACGTAAAATTTTAATAAAATTACAAAACCTTAAATAAATCCTAAAGGAAATACTGTGTATAACATTTTAAAGAATAGCTAAAAGCGTAGCAGCCGATTTACAAATAATATAAAAATTTTCATTAAAATACCAACTTATAAATGTACTATCGATTAAATTAATGCGTCAGCAGTAAATATTTATTATCCAAACGCCTACACAAAAAAATAGCAAAGTTTCTCTACAAAAATTTTAGGTATTTATATTTAGTTGTGCTTTATTTCTATTACTTTAATACATCTAGGATACCTTACACTAAGTTACTTTTAACCTAGGATGGATCCTAGTTTAAAAAGATATATTTTCCTCGTTCTAAAATATACGTATAACGTTTCATGTGCCAAAAACTGCGTAGTGAAGATTCCTAGTATGAACCGCAGGATAAAGCAATACGTACCTATTATGAAAGGTAATGAAAGTATATATAGCGGGCCAGTTACGTTAATACGTAAACGGTGTCTTAAAAATGCTAATTGCTATAAATAGCGAAGTAATTAATAAATAGCTTTATTATTCTGTGCGTATATAATTTACAAATAATAAAATAACTCCGAAGCATAAACAATAACTTTATCAAAAATCTATTTACGCTTATCACAAACATTTATCAGAGAAATGGGAAATTATTTTTTAGTTTGCTAGTTTTTTTACGAAGTAATAATAAGAACGATATTATCGTTACGATAACGTTTTTCCTACCAATAGCAATATTATATAATTCTTGAATAAAAAAGATTTTAAAATAATAAAAATTCTTTTAAGATATTACATATTCAAGCACGGCCTTCTAACGACACACCCAGCGTTTTGCCGCAACCACATATAGGTGTCTACCAAAAAGATACATAGATGTTATACACAATTACCGATAGTTAAAATATGTTTACTTTGATTGTAACATTTTAAGGTGACAAGATATCAACGCACTTCAAAAATAGGTCAAGATAAAAATCGTTTTATTCGATAAGCGTTTTAATCGAATATCATACGTATTTAATATCGACGCATAAGACGACTTTAAAGTTTTTGTATGAATTTTATCTTTAGTATCTAAATTGACTATAATTTTATTGGATAATATCGAAATAATTAACTTACCTTTTTCTCTAGCCGGTGATGGTAAAATTTAGTTCATAATAACCAGAATTATAGAGATGTATAGTGAACACAAATATTGTACGGTTGTAATTACATTAAATAATTTTAAAACCTTTTCGTTACTTTATTAAACGATATTAATAACCTCGTCGCAAGAATTGCCGTAGATTTTCATGCATAAAAATTTTGTGACATTTTAGAAATGCGCGCGCAGTTCGATCGACAAGTCCACAGATGTTGCGTATAAAAGAAAGCGATACATTTTTACTATTTAGCACGAAATATACGTACTACTCACAAAACTTATGGTATGTATATAGTACAAAAAAATAAGTTATAAAAAGTTAATATCAAATATTTATTCCAAATTTTTCGATTAATGCTTGAAATACAGTGGAAACAAAGCATCCAACATAGGTTTCATACGAGACGCTTGCGATGTCGTGTCGTCGACCTCATCCGTATATCTATCTCCTTTGTGTATTAGACGAAAGAGGGAGATGGAGCTATAATATCCGATCCGACATTTTAACGCATGGTAGTGACGTGTCAGATAGGGGAGTGTAAACAGTGAATCTTGTTTAATAACATCAAGTTTTTGTTGTTTTAAAACGATTTATGTCACATATGACTATTATAAAAATGTCAAAGGAGTTTAAATACTCCGTTGTTCAACTTATTCATTGTGTTCGAGATCGTCCCTGCCTTTGGGACAAATCGTTGGAGAATTACAAAGATCGTATAGAACGGCGGACTGCGTGGGAAGAGATATTCAGCATTTTGGATCAGACATATGAACAAATGTCACCGGAAGATAAAAGAATTACCGGTTAATATTTTTTATTTTAAAAAGTAGCTTTTTTATTTCACGCAAAAAAATATGAGTTTAATTTGTACGTTTGTGTAGATATTATAATTTTGGATATTTGTATTTTTATATTCTACATTAAGCGTTATTAAAAAATATTAAATTTTGTTATCTACTTTATATAGTAATCCGTATTATAGTATGTTTCAAGTTCGTTTTAAAACACATTACTATTTTATGGGTTTACTAGAAGTTTGTGTAAAATTTGTATCGTTTGTATGAATTTTAAAGCTACTAAATCCTAATGTACATTGAATATTTGATGTGCGCAATCATGGTTTTATTTAAATAATAGAATAAGGTGCCTGTTAGTTTTACGATAGAGTTCCTTTTATGTTTTTTTAGCCAAAGAGATCCATAAATGGTTTCCGTGTAGTTAAATTGCTATCGCAATAATTATTTTTTGTATTTATAATCGGTTTATCATATGTAAATTTAATTATAAATTATATATATATATATATACATATATATAATTTATTATACATAAATACATTAAAACTAGGTATTTTATTTCATCTTGAGACGACAATATCTTATAATACTTCAGTAAAAAAAGATTTACCTTTGTAAGCAAAAGAACAAGATGTCAAACGTTGGTGGGCTAATTGGCGTATTTTGTCATGTTTTGATAACAAAGTTTTTAAATCCTGAATAGAGTAGTTATGAGTATATCGAAATTAAGAAATAGTTCATAATTTTTAATGAAATAAAAAAAAATTGGTTGTTCGTATCATTACCTCTGTGGGTTTTGTTATTTTATTATCTTTTTTTTAGGTGAACTTATACTAAACAAGTGGACGAACATACGCGACACATTCGTAAAGACGCTCAAACACAAAATGGGCAAACCGAAGAAGAAATATCTATTTCACGAGCATCTAAAATTTCTAACGAAGGTGACAGGAGATGAAGAATGCCCTGTCGAGTACAATGTAGATGTGCCGTTGTCCTTTTTTAAATTGGAGCAAGAAGAACGAGTAAAGTCTAATGGTCACAGCCGAAAAAGGGCGCGAAAGACTGACGACGAATGTAGTAAAACCCCTAGACATATAGATGGCGTTAGTGACTTGGAATTGACGTATGTCGATGATGGAAACGATCCTAGAGTTATGAATGAGGATGAAGCGTTTTTTGCGTCGTTACTGCCAACTGTTGTTAAATATAATGAGGATGAGAGGTTGGAATTTCGTATGGAAGTTTTGGGTGTCATGAAAAGCATAAAGGATAAGAGAAAATGGAAGGAAGATAGTTAGGGTAGTAGCAAAGTTTGTAGGAACAAATTAATATAACCTGAAAGGTACATTGCGCGATTGTCTCTTTTGTAAACTGATTTATCGCTTCCAGAGTTTACTTACTTTCATTACTTCGAACAATAAGAGAGCTTTTAGATTTAGTAGATTACTTTATTCTTTCTGAGCAGATATGCGAATAAACTGTTTCTTATACGTACTTCTAGACATAATAAATGTTTGCTATGAAAATGTTACAAGTCCATTATGGGTTTAATAAATCTAGAAGAGCCCTATTAATAAGAAAATGAAAATAGGAGGACAAGATTAGTTTCAATTAACTCAATCTCCGTTAGCATATTTACAACAAAGATTATAAAAAAATATCCTGTGTGCGTTGTGTTTACACCAGATGTGGAGATATAAAGTTATCTTTATAAAAATTTTAACCTACCAAAAACTTTACATAGCTATTTTTTGGATTATGATGTCGCTTGAACGTTTAACCAACACGTCGAAACTAGAATTAATGACAATCTGACTCTACTCCATAACTAACTGTATAGTGTGATATTGTAATAAGACTTATTGAGACGTATTTAAGAATACTTTTAATAATGTAAAATAATATAAAAATTGTATATTTACCACGACAAATAAATCTATATTAAGTAAAGGCCGTTTAATTTTAAATTCATTAGGACAAGTTTTTAGTACGGTGAAAAGATTCTAAGAGGTTATGTAATTTAGAAAGTATAGAAGGCAGAAGACACTGAACATGACTTAAAATGCAACGCTAATAAATAATTCTTACTAATACATTATTAGCCATGTCAGCCCACTGCTGGACATAGGTCTGCCCTAATGCACGCCACCGCTTCCGATCTTCGGTTATTCTCATCCAGCCCACACCTGCCACTGCGAATTTTGTCACTCCATCTTGCCGCAGGGCCTTCCACACTACGTTTGTCGAGCCTCGGTCTCAACTGACACTTCAGCTTACCTAATCCAGTGGGCTATATTAATGACTCCGGTTATTTGGCGGACCATATCATTTCTGCTGTGGTCCTTCAGAGATACTCCGAGCAAGCCCTCTCCAAAGCTCGCTTAGCGACTTTTGATATGAGGACCAGTCGAACCGTAAGTGTCTAAGTCTCGGCACCGTAGGCCATTACAAGTAGGACGCACTGATCGAAGACTTTCGATTTGCGGTCACTGTGGGGTCGGGGACGAGAAAACTCGACAAAAGATATAGGTAATACAATATTTTTTACGATTAAATTTGTTATATCAAGCATTTAATAGATGAGAGCCAGGAGACAAAAAAAAAAAACACATTCCATTTAATAGATAAGTTTTAATGACCATTCGTCTGTAGCACTTTTAAAAATAATGTTCATAATCACAATACATCATAAACAGAATAGTACATCAATCGTAAATCAATAATGGGTGGCGGGACCACCGAAAACATGAATGGATCACACCAATTTACACAGTCGATAAAATTTCTCAAACGTTTAAGGGCGAAAATAAAAAATGAAAGAATAAAAACAACAAATAAAAAAAATAAACTAAACGCATTCCTCGATACGTACATTCCTAAGTACGCATAGTGCCCGTCGGAGGTAATACCTACGCACAACACCGGAACAATAACAACATATTGGATTATATAAAAAAATCTTCGAATCTCACTCATACTAATGGCGGTAGAAACCACAAACACCTCTATATTTTGGCGTCAAAGCTGAAAATCGCTTGTCAAAACATTCCTCGCCTTCATACAGGATAGTAATAAACTTCCAACGCGACTATAGATTGCCTAATATATTCCACAATCGTTCCAGAACATTCCCGAACCGTACCCGCCGCCATCGCATAAACAAACTTACGAACTTATTACAATTCACTATAAATGCAAAGTGCCCGCTGATTCGCTAACCAACCCGAGCCCGTCGAAATAATTCCCCTACACCCATTGCGTACAGCACTCACATGTATGTACAATCGACACGACGGTAGCGAACCACCTCACCCACTAACACGAACACATACTATATATTAATATTGAATAGTCATATACCTAACCTGCCTCCCCCCTATGTACAGAAGCCGATAGAAATACTGCACGTTATCTGAGTACGACCTTTCAAACTAACGTATTTAGTGACTAGACGGTCCCCGAAGCGAAAAGATTAGGGGGTCAAGTGTTTTAAACATTTTATTTCACTTTTATATTTACAAGTTTTACACTATACGTTAACGATTAGCTTCACGTTGAAGGTTTACATTTACTTAATTGGAAACGTGACGTCACGCGACAGACACAGGTGCCGTGTTGGCACAAAAATGTCGAGAGGTTTAAACGCAAAAAGAAATCTCCAAAATCATCCAACGCCCAACAATATTAAAGCTCGCATCGTCTCGTCAACGCTCAAACGATTTGTGCATCACCATGGAAGTAGCTTAGAAACTATACGACTATAATACAGTATCCAAAAAGAGCAAAAAACAACTAAGAAATAAACATCACAAAACAAACGCCCCGAAACGAGAGCGCGGAGACGTATTCAGTCTAGCGTCATCAAAGTAGAACTATATTTAACTAAACACTCGTACCGCTACGCTAAGAATATATTAAATTCACGTTTGAGTATAGCCTGGTTATCAACTAACTGGAACACTTAGCCTACGATAAAGGTAACCTACGGTAATACAATTTTTTTATACAATCACATAGTATTATCATTACTAGTGTTACATATAATGAATATATTACAAAAATACAAATGAAACAACAATAAAAACAAAACGCCGTCCCGCAGTACGACATCGCTACACGCGGGATGGAGTTATGGACGTACAGGGGGTTTGAACTGACCGGTGACACAAATTTTTAACTTAGGAAAATAATCATAATAACAATTAAATGGAACGGCTTAACGTAAGCTGAAACAACGAAGGGGACGCGCGTCGCCAACAGGCGAGCGGCGCGCAACGCTATATACAAAACTATTCAACAATACGTCTAGTTTAAGAAATCTTAAGCGCCGTGGCTTCACAGTTGAGTACGCAGCTATCTGCGGATATACTCGCTTAAACAATTTGATTAATTGTTATTAATCTTGAGACAAAGTCCAGTCTATAGCTTAATTAAATTTTGAATAGATGCTAACAAAGAACCCATGGCAACTAAGCATCCTTATTAAAAAACAGTTACTGCTTGACAGTTGTTTAAAAACAACACCATTCGCCTACGGTTCATTGCTACGGGTTACTTTGTTAACGTTTATTTTGAGTCAGTCATAAGTGGCTAAAGTATAATCTAGTGGGCAAAGTCGACGGCCGGCTTGCGTTGTCTCGACTTCTTGGGCCTGGGCGGCGCCGGGGAGCCTCCGCAGCAGTGGCAGCCGCGCTTCACCACGCCTCGTCCGGAAGCCCGCCGTCTCAGTTCCAATCCTTCAGCGTCCGACTCCCTCTCGCCAGCTCGCGTCTTGCCCGAGAGACTGCGGCCCGGGTGCGGGGGCGGCCGCGGGCGGCTCGTGGGCTGCGGCTTGTGCGCCCTCCGCGCCGGGTAAGTGCGCAGCGGCGGCTGGCCGTCGTCCGCCGAGGAGCCGTCCCCGCTGCCCGCGCCCCGGTCCAGGCCCCGCGCTTCCTTGATGACCGAGTCTAGACGAACGTGCGCACTCGGACCTCCGGAGTCCGTCGAGTTGTTCTCCTCGTAGTTGGGGCTCCGGCAGCAGCGGTCGCTGTCGCTGCTGAAGTCGAGCGGGTGCCGGCGCTCGAGCCGCTGCCGCTGCGCCGCCTGCCAGAAGAGGGCGCTGCGCTCCGGCGTCGAGCGCCCCTCCACGCCGACCGACTCGAAGGCCGCGTCGCGCGAACACTCCTCCGCCGCCATCTTGGCGTCGTGGCCCGCGATCGGCGTGTCCGGCTCGTCCATCAGGTAGCGCTCGTCTCGCTTGTCCTCGTAGCACACGCGCCTAATCACTTGCGTGGCGTTGGGCGCCGGGTGCACTATCGCCGACGCCGTGTGGGATAGGTGCAACTCCCGCGAGTCGTTTAATATGCTGTCGAAGCGCGTCAGGCCGTCGTCCTTCACTAAAACCGAGGAAAGGTTGATGTTACCGTGGCCGCTGGTCCCCGTGCTGATAGTGTTCTCTATCTGCGAAAATCTGATGTTGTGCTGCACCCCGCCGGGATTGTCGGGCATCGCTTGCGAGATGACCGTGGTTTGGGGCGTCGCCATTAGCACGGTGGCCGGCGCACGGCCCGCGTGGAATATTGTCGATGTTATTTGCCGGCCTTTCAGTCCTGTTATCGTGAACGGCTGGACCTGAAAATAAAAAGTCTCCGATGTTAAATACTACACAAGGTCTACTTGATGTTAACATTAAAAGGGGCACATAGACGTCGATTCATCATCTTTAATCAATAAATTTTTCTACTACCAGGCATATCGTACTGCAAGCCAATCACCCACCTCGCCTTCTTCACTCGGTTCTCTATGGAAGGTGGTGTTGGGATGGGAGCGCGCAAACTCCTCGTGGTCCAGCGCGATGGTGGCCCGCATGCCGTCCTCGCTGACGGTCACGATGCCCACGTCGCCCAGTCCCAGGTTCACGTCCTCCAGCTCCTGGCGTTCGTCGGAGGTGTCGTGGCGCAGCAAGTGGTCGGTCGCGATCTGGTCATCCATGTCCGGTTGTGGTATGCAGCTCTGGCTGAGCACTGTCGGTTGGGCTGGAATGAGATAGGATACAATTAATGTAATGGAATTGATTAACAGTTTGCGGATAAAAAACTGTAAACTTAATGATTTACAACTACAATCTTTTAAAATTATATGCTAGAAAGGTCTAAACTCACGTGAAATCGGTATCAGTGCCGACTAGTTTCGGACCTATCGGAGGTCTATAGGAGGATATTTATCGATTCACTCACGTGTATGCGAGTGGTGCGAATGGTGCGAGCCGTGGTCGTGCGCCTGCTCCGGCGCCGGCGATCCGGAGAAAAGCAACTCCGCTTCGGGGAAGAGCTCGGAAGCGGAGGGCGAGTCGACGCCCAAGTCCTCGCACTCTTCCGACAGCGACTTCTGAAATGATACAACACTGAAGTCATTCTCCGTACCAGGGTATGTGTTTTATGCATAATTTTCTGAATAAAATTTTTAAGAACCGCGAAAACGCTACCGTATTCCGGTTAAAAGGGGACCATAACCGAACTTGTTTACTCGGTAAACGAAACGTAACACCCTACGTTTCAACGTGGCTAGTGGCGTTATATGTTGCATTACAAAAAAAGTAAAAACTAGCAAACAATATCTTCTTTCGTTATACTTATAATCTATCCAACATCGCTTAATTAACAGTTTGCGAAGCAGAGCGACTGGTATTTGTTCTACGTAACGCAAAGGGCTAAACATCGTTAAATGTATGGACCAAAAAAAGACAAAGATGTTATATTGCACGATAGGAACCCTCGACCCCAATTTTTATAAAATAGAAATGACAGCCAAAACCACTGTCAAATTGTCTTACCTGTAGTCGAAGCTCGTGCTCCAAATGGCATATTTATGTCTTAATGTCGCCGCGGAGACAAGGCGATGTTGTCGACTTCCATCCCTTCTCTGCACGACCTATAATCGATTATAAAATTGCTTAGCTAATATGCTGTAAAGTTGCAAAACAAAATTGGCAACATCGCGTTATTTTCGAAGGCGTAGAATTTTATACAATATTAATGGTTAACATATTTAAATACGACTTCAAAGCTGAAAGCCGATAATTTGATTTAGTAAAAAAATATAGTTATATTGATTAATTGTTGGCTAGACACAGATAAAAAAATGAATGAATGCAACACCGCCAAAGCCTAAAAGATGATAACTCCGTCAATATTCTCACACGTAGTTGTTGTCGTTTTTATTGTGACATGTATTTTGTTTTCTTAAATACTAATAGAAATTTGAGAGGTAATGAAGAGATATGCGAATACATGCACAAATTAATGCGGGGTTACTTGACAATGGGATAGATTATAGTCATAACGATCCGATTCGAAACATGCAAAATTAAAGTGAACATTTTAATTTCGCTAATTTAACATATGTTTGATAGGAAGCTGGTTTCAAAGGTTCCTGAGTAGTAGAATAATAATAGGAAGTTGAAAAGTACAAACAAAATTAAACATCGACTATTCGAACGAGAAGTTGAGGCAACATTTACTATAAGACGTAATGAACGATTCTTCTTCTTCGCTCTCTGTGGAGGGTACCGTAATATTAAGACATAGAAGCGACATTTTTCTTATCTACAAAACATTCTAATATACTATTTCATGGAACAAACGTTTAAAGGTCACATTAATTCTTTAATATGTCTTTCCATCAAAGCATAAAAAAGACGTTTAATCATCAATTCAACAGTTTATTGAACATAAGAATATCACATTGCCTCAAATTAGGGCAAAAACATTGACACTGAATTACCTATTAAAAGAGCAGAACTGAGTACAAATGTCGCATCTACGAGCGGTCTCAACGGCGTACCAACACGAAACGAAGAGGAAAGCGAATAAAATAAATCGAGGCGTGCAGGTCTACTTAAAGAGGCGGATCTAAATCAGTAGGGTCAGCGACGTTTCTACTTTATGATCACCTGATGGTAGGCCTTATCGTCGCAATCTGACGTGTCTATATCATAACCGCATCGCGGCGAATCGTCCTGCGAATCGACCATGTACGACTTTTTCGAGTCTACGTCGAACATCTTATCAAAGATCCTTTGCGCCTCCATATCGGGACTGTATCGATCTGGGATTGGGCCCTGAAGTTTCAAAATTATCGTCACACACGATTCACGGTTAGATGAAGACGAGGGTCAGTCGGGTGAGGGCGGCTAGTGGAAAATTTCTCTGGATTAATATATGCATATAATAAATATAAGGGGAAAAGGGGCAAAGTAGCTAAGGGGCGAACGGTACAATACTTACTAGCACGGTACGGTCGATGTTCTCGGTCCGAACTGTCTCTTCGTAAGAGTAATCGTGAGGGTAGGCTGATGGAGTAAGGTTCCAAGGTTCTGAACCATCTGGGCTCGAGCCTCGTTCCGGCTTGACATCTTGCCCTTCTCTTTCGGCCCATGGTGACGCTGATGCCCTTGTTTCAATCAATTCTGGTGGTGTCGGCACCGGAGCAGGAGACGCTGAGCAGTCTGGTGGCTGTACTGAAGTGGCAGCAGCAAAGTTGAACGCCTGTAGGTTTTGAAGTGCTGCCGCAGGCAGACGTACATGACGCACTCCTGGCCGTGTCAAAACAGGTTTCAATCCCGCCGGGCCAATTAAACGTTGCAAAAGCAAAGCGTTCGTCGTTCCACCTTCTCCGCCGCCTACAGTCAATAGTTTGGGACCACGGTTCGTGACAATAGCTATTTGCTGGCACCCTTTACCATTGACACCGGTAGAATATAATTGGCCGGCATCAAAACTGCGGTGGTCGGCTTACCGGCCGCCCCTCTAGCGACTGTTATAGTTTGGCCGTCCGCTACAATAACGTTACGAGGCGCTTGTGGTCTCGTTTGTACGGGTGGCGTTTCATTTTCAAAAGATAGCTTTTTCACAATTTTCGTGGGCTGTCTTCAGGGGAATGGGATTCCAAGCAACTCTCATTACAGTCACCCTGCGATGTACCGCAACTGCTATCCTCTGAGCCCATTGTACGGCAACTTTCATCGCCGTGTATTGGACTCATGTCTCTTCGACGACAACCACTGGAGCTTTTCTTACGTTTCGATGAACCGGAATGACCTGAAAGTAGATGAGACCGTCGCCGTGGTGCTGGTTTATCTTTATCGGGCGAGTTCTCTACTTGCTCCTTATATTCAGCCAATATATACAAAATTCTTTGTGTTGTTTGCTCATCTTCCATAGGCTTTTGTGTAGAAGTTTTGGGCGAAGTATTATTAAATTTTAAAGTGTTAGGAGGATTCGAAGAAGCTTTAGCTCTAGATCTCGATCTTGAACCAATTTTTGCTGGCTTCGGAGGGTTTGATGGGTAGTTTCATTTGAAGACAAATTAGGAGTGGCTGCTTGTGATACCTGCCCATGTGTACAAGAGCTCTCCGTTAAACCAGTTGAGTCGGGTGATCTAACAAAAGCTGAGGTTGATGGAGTAGCTATAGTAGGTTTTCGGTTGACATATGCAACATTAAAGTGGTGGTTTGCTCCAATTGAATAAAGAACCTGTGTTGGTTCAGTTGGTGGCGAAGAAGATGACGCTCCATCAGTCGTATCAGCAGACACAGTGGCCAGCTTGGCGTAGGAAATATTTGCATTAGGATTAGGTTGAACCGTACTTCTTTCTTTAACTTGTTCTAGTACCATGTCAAACTCTCTTAGTTGTTCAAGAGTTGACGTACTCATTTGCGATTCCGAAGATGACGACGATGTCTCTGTTGCTACTTTAACTTGTCTATTTAGTTGCGTTTGGGTAATCTTATTGTCTGCTGTCCAAGTGGTGGTGCTGCCGTTAAAACAAGCTGTTGGTAGACTGGTTGATTTGCGCCTCCAATAACATTTCGTTGAATTTGAAAAAAAGATGGTCTGACAAGCCGAGTTCCAGGAACCATTTGCGGTGCTTTACTTAACATCGGTAATTTAATTCGCATTTGAGTCAAAACTTGTTGAGGTTGTGTGTTTTGACTGGCATCACTTGATATAGCAGTAGTAGAACAACCTTCTTCTGACGTCGCTTCCGCGTTAAGGGCAGACGAAGATTGTGGAACTATTTTGATTATTGAGGGTTCAACATCTGTTTGATTACCAAATTTAATATCTGGTTGTTTTTGGTTCGAATCCTCAATTAGTTCGGTACTAGGTACAGTAATTAAATTAATCGTTTGACCCCCTCCGATATTGACAGGTATTTGCCTTGTATAAATTACTCCACCGTGCATTGTTTGAATGTTCATGGGTGTGATGGTTTGTTTAATCTGTTGAACTAAATTAGCTTGAGCTTGTGTAGTTTGCGGTGGCTTTCGAAGTAGTAATGGGGGGCTGCCAATTTGTCCAATATGGTCAATGTTTATAGAGTTTTCAGTCGACTCACAATCTGTATTATCCGTATTGACCGTCGATAAATGAGGACAGTTGCCATTCATTTCACTCTGTTTTTGAGTTCCGTCCTGAAATACTGGTTTTCCAAATGCTTGATTAAATTTCAGGGAGGCTGGTAGATTTTTCCGGGCTAGGTTGTTTATTTGAAGAGTTTTGAATAAACTTCGCATAGTTTTCTTCATAAACGGATCTTGATTTAATTTCTTGTTGAGCTGGCGGGATTTCTTTCGCAGAAGCTGTTGTTGACACAGATAAGGTAGAAGTCTGATCATCAGCTTTAGATATATTGTTGTTCGTTGTTTCAATCGGTTGCAACCTTAAGACCATTCCTCTCTGATGTGGCGCATTTAATTGAATAGCTTTACCATCCGCAGATTTGCAAACGAACTGCACCATTTTTTGCTCATTTGGTCCTTGGACGTTGGTGAGATTAGTAAGCAAGTTTACTCGTTTTAGTAGTTGGCTAGCGTTATTATTTTTTTGATTACCGGTATTGACAATGTGCAAAAGTTGATTACCTCCTTGCTGAAGCCCAGAGTCTAGCAAGGAGAGACCACTAAACGCATTTGAGTGTGGTGGAGATTCTCCATTTGTGTTAATTGCTCCAGACAATCCCTTGTTCTGCACAATATGTAAAACAGGTGCCGCATTAGGGGAATTTATAACAGATTGGTGGTGTGCATTATCAACTAAAGTTATTGGATTGGCAGTGCTATTTTTACCTTGGACGATATGCAATACTTGCGATATGTTGGATGTATTATGGGGCTGCTCTTGATTTTCTGTTGAGTTCA
This sequence comes from Lamproptera curius, assembly GCA_029286875.1. Taxonomy (NCBI): domain Eukaryota; kingdom Metazoa; phylum Arthropoda; class Insecta; order Lepidoptera; family Papilionidae; genus Lamproptera; species Lamproptera curius. The sequence goes on from JAGSMT010000046.1 coordinate 1,743,240, forward strand.
CCTGATTTAAAGGTGGTGGAAGAATTTGAGCTAGTGCTTGTTGTAAAGTTACAGCATTAATAGCGGTAGTTTTTGAGTAATTATTGTTTAAACTATCAGAAGAAACACCATTTGGTGACATAATTTGTGATCCTGAATTTACATCGGCTGTTGTTATTCCTGCCGCATTCATAGCATGAGCTAGCTGGTCAGTTTTTTCTAAAGTGTCATGAGTTGGATCGTTAGATAAATTAGACACAGTAATTTGTGTGTCTGTTGTTGAAAAGACACTTTCATCTTTGGAATTGTAGGCGTAATCTGGATTGGTAGCGTTAATACTTAGATCTACAGGGTCGTTTTCCTCATAGTCTTCAACTGTATTATTTATAAATTCTTTATCATTTGGTAGGTTCACTTCCTCTCTCGGCAATTGGGCAGGCTCGTAAGGTTCCGCTATGACATTTTCATCGTGATTTTCATACCGAGCCACTAATGGTAGTGTAATATCCGCGGTTGTAAGTTCGGTATATTCAGTTTTTAAAGGAGATTGTGAATCATCATTTGACCCATTTTCAACACATTGCGAAGGACTGACATTTGACACATGAGTTACACGAGGGTCACATGTTACTGGATTCTGAGCTGCTGCACTGACTGGTAATTGGCCTACCTGAACTACTTGGACAATCGATTCTACAGGCGGCGGATCAAAAAAGCCATGTATGTAATAGTCTAATGCATGGCTTGTATAGTTATATTTGTCGTTTGTTTTTAATTTGAAATCTTTTTCTTTGAACGTATCATTGATCCAATTATAGGTTAATTCAAACGATGTTTTTTTGAAATATGACCGCACTTTATCCCGTAAGTGTATATAATTTATGTAACGATTTAATTTTTCTCTTTGATCCTCCTTGTTAGATTTACATGTATTTGAAATCTCAAGATTTTTTTCGCAGTCCTCATAATCTTCGGACAGTAAAAACGGCTGAGTTTGCTTTACGTCCGACAGAGTCGCAGCCGAAAATTTTAGATAATTATCCTCTTTTCCTAAATTTTGTATGACTCTGTCGGACTTCTCACCAAAACCCATATTGAAATTCGTTTCAACATCCTCATTCGATGATTGTGGTATATCAGGGTACTCCATTGATAGTTCTTCGGCTAATGTTTGCCTCAACGGATCCATATAACTTTTTTGATCACAATCATCTCTAAAAATATCATTAATATCTGTTTCATTACAAAGATGGCCGTTATGAGGGCCATAAACTGGCCATGATTTTATCAAACTGCCTACATCTACGTACTCCCTATGAAATGCTCGCGAAAATGAAAACTTCAGTGAATTATAATAGTTACATAGCCGTTTAAATTCTTTAACATAAGCTGATTGGTTTTGTTTCGATATACTAGCTTTTAGATGGTCAATATTTTTACTTTTCCTATATCGTTTCTCATTCATTTTATAATCTGGCCGTTCATTTTTACGCTTCATTCCCCGGTTATTTAATTTCTCTACGTTATTCTTTTTTATTAGTAAGTTTCTGATTAGTCTATCTCTTCTCAAGTAAGTCTTCTTTGGTATTAAAACACTGAAATTTTCTTTTTCACCAGTACTTTTGTCAATTACGTAATTTTGGACTGCGTCTTCATAATTTTTGGACAAAAAATAATTTTCGCTAGTAATTTCTTTCGGTACATCTGCGTTGTTGTCTAAGGGAAACATATAACAAGTGCCTACGATAGGATCTTCATATTCTATCCCTTTTAAAACTATTCCGGACTCCCCATTGTATATAAGCGTCACATTAAGCACATCGTCCCGTGCGTCTGTTTCATTCATACTATTTTCACTATCTTCAATGGAGCCTAGAACCTCGAAGTTTTTATTCGTTACTTCGTCCACGGTACTTTCGTTTTCAAGTCTACTAGAGTCGTTAGATAGGTTTTCGTTGAGTAAATTGTTTAAATTGCTTTTAATGAAATTACAAGAATCGGAATTAAAATTTTCTATTTCACTAGTCGCTAAATTTTCTTCAGCATAGTCATGGTCCAATTTTATGACATGGCATGACATGTCGTGTTGAAAAGAATTAATTTTATTTAAACTATTCATGTTTTCATAATGAGTTGATAATAAAAGTTTGGGATCATTATGGATTTCTTTATCTTTGCTGCTGTCTTCTGTACTATTTGAATTTGTATCTTCACTTTGATCAGTGGAAGTGTAAACAGTATTTAAATGATGAAATTGTTCTAATCGCTTATCAACTTCTTTGCCGTCAATACCTCGTGAAAATTTATTATCTTGAGAAACGGGACATTTTACATCAGCAGTTTTGTGTAGGATCTCATCATCATCACCTACTTCATTAGTTCCATTTATTTTAATTACTGTACAGCAACTATCTGAATTTTCGTTATTTAATTTACTTTTATGACATGTAGAATTCTGTTCAGGTTTTAGAACTATACTTTGGTCATGTTTAACGTTAATTTTACTCAAATTATCCAAATCGATTTCTGGAGGGTAATGTTGTAAGACTCCCGATTCGCGATTATTTCCATTTATCGCAACATTTGATGCTGTATCTTTTATTACGTCCTCTTTATTATCTTTCTCATTTTTTAAATGATCACAGTTTAATCTCTGAACTTTATCATAGTGTATAATAAATTTAGGCTTAATAAATATTACTTTCTTATCTTCTTCAACTGCCTCGCTTTCTACTCTTTCATTATTTTTGATGCGTTCGTTATTCAAAATTTCGTCACTATGATTTAAATTAATACTTTTACTTTTTAAATCAGGCTGCACTTTTATCATTTTGATGCCTTCATACTCTTTATTACCGTTCTCGAATTTGATTAAATGCTCTTTATTTTTATGCATTTTAAGTAATTCAAACAACTCAAGTGCACAGTCGTAACTTTTTTCATTTTTAGTAACAGACTCACTTCCAAGAACGTTATTCTTTTGAGAGTCGAACTCGAAAATTTCATTATTTTTGCTTAAGACAACTTTTGCTGCGGGCTCTGAAACTATGTTTTGCTCTTTTTTAATCACAATTTTAACATCTTCATTTATAATTGAATGCTTAAAACTTATGTGTTCTATATTATCATGGCTTTTGTCTAATACATATCCTGCTTCTAGGTAGTTATTTGGCTTAGTATCACATTTAATATGCGACTCACTTTGTACATTACTATTTATTTTTATATTTGTGTAATTTAAAGTGTCTACATTCTGATTGATTTCAGTGTTTGATTTAAGTTCTGTTATTTTTTGTACGGTTTTTTCTATTTCGTTAATATTTCGATCATGTTTTTCAATTTCTAAATGATCACTATGTACTTTTATATTATCTTCGATTTTATCATATTTGGGCTCTGCGACTATATTTGTAATTATCTCATCTTTATTGACTAATTCAGTTTCTATATGATTATTAACTTTGAAATGGTCGATGTTTGAGAATTCAACATCAATCGGGTCAATCTCATTTGTCACAATATTTGATGCAGGCTCTGTTTGTATATCTTTGCATTGTTTATTTAAACTCATAATGTCCTCAATTTCTTTTGAATGGCGTGTAAAAAGTAAACTTTCTATATGGTCATGACTTATATCTAAAACAGGCTCTGCAATTATATTTGTCTTATGGTCAAATGTTCTGACTGACTCACTTTTATCCCCCCTATTTTTTTCGACGTTTTCGTAATATTCATCAGACTCTTTTATCATTTCAATGTTTACGAGATCTTTTTTAAAACTCTCATCGTCCTCTTCTAATCTTAAATCAATTTTTATATCAGTGCTTATATTAATGTTAATGTTTGTAGTCGCCTCAATTTCAGGCTCCGCTAATGTATTATTAACACTTTTGTCATTTTGAATTTCACTAGTGATCTCTATCTTCTGTTTGTTATTTTGGGCAGCACAATCTCTTTCTTCGTTCTTCAAATTTATGTCAATCAATTGGCTAGCATTCAATATAACATTAAATTTTGATGTGTCATTTTCACTTTTTGCATCAGGTGTAGTAGAATTTACGTTTGTATTGAATGCCTTTACCTCTAATATTTTGTCTAAGTTATTATTACAAATGGGGCTAAGATAAATGTTTTTATTATCATTGTTGCATGTGCCAAACACGGCATCAATATCTTCTTTTATATTACGTTCATCGTTGTTGGAAGCCGTTTTATGGACAGATACATTATCTGATGTTAATTGTATACTTTTATTATCTTTAGTCGACTCACTCAAGCTAGGAGCGAAATGTTTTTCTGGTAAACAATTTCCTATTATACTAGGTATTGTTAAAACAGAAAATTTATTGAGGTTCCGATGTTGTATGTTTCCATAACCTTCACCGGCTTTATTGATCTTCTTTCCAATATGTATAAGTTTTTGCGAATTTTGATTAAAATTTCTTCGTTCTTGACGGTTTTTAATTTTTATGCAATTTTGATGTAGACCGGCATGGTCTGAAAGTGGTTGTAACACGTTGAGTAGATCACAGTTTTCAAAAAAATTAAGTAACAATTGGCTTAAACTTTGCACTACATATCTTTGTTCAATTACTTTCATAATTTCCGTTTCCTTTTCTTTTCTTACAAAACCATTATTTTGGACAATGTGAGGGCAGACATTATCGATATCACAATTAAATGAGATATTATCAAAAATTTCAGTACAAAGGAGTTGTTGGATGAATTCGTTATCCTCTGGAATGGTCGTATTATTAATTGCGAGCAAAGAAAGCTTTGATTTAGTAACTAACCATTCTGCACTGCATTCGAAAAAATAAATTGAAGTAGTATTTAATTTTAGTGCACGATTAATATCATCTTTACTTAAAAAAGATATGTTTTCTTCAAACATATGAGAGTCTTCATCAAACATTGAGAAATCGTTTAATATTGATACAGATTCTCTTCTAGATAACTTATTTTCTAAACAAGTGAATTTGTCAAGTTCACTGTTGTCTATTTTTCGTGCAACTGATTTTACTTCTTTAATGCTATCATGCTCTATAATTGATATATTATCATCCTGGTGATAGTCTTCTATCAATTGATCAACAGGTTCATCAATTAAACTGTCACAACGTACAAGTTTCACAAAACACTCTTTAAGGTGTTCGAATCTATCTTGTTTATTTACTATTTTAACGCACTTTGTTAACTTTAAACATTGCTCAATTCTTGTAGGCTCTTCATCAAATGAAGTTTTTAAATTGCTAGTCAATTTGTCTATTTTGTGAGTTAGTAAACTATCTTCATTTGTGTTAATTATGTCCTTACCACTTTTAGCTTTTAAAGCTTCTGTGAAATGTTGTTCGGTGTTATTTGAGCTTAATTCCTCTTCTTTATTAATAACACTACAAACATCATGTAGATTTGAAATATCTTGAGCATTTGTTTTAGATTTAATGAAACTTTGAGCGATATTTCCCTCTGATATGTTTTGGGTTTTATTTAATGTAAAATCTGTCGATGTGAAATATTTATTGGTGTGCTCTTCGGTATTAGTGTCATTTCCGTTTTTACAAGGATTAGTCGACTGGAGTAATTGATTAAGATCGCGTTTTGTTAACCATACCGAGCATTTTTTAGAAAAAATTTTTTGATGTTTCAAAAACGTTTTTCTGTCCAACGGAGCCGTAGGAAATTTTCCAAACTCAGTACTAAAACATTGAACTAATTCATCTTCATCATCACTAATTAGATTAATAGTTTCCATTTCTTGGCCATTATTATCGGTTTTCGAGTCCTGTTTAATGGGTTCTGAGCTGTCAAACAATGTTAAAGAATCAGTGGTACGCATTCTTTTTAAATTAAGAGTACACTTTTTACTTTTATTATAATTATTTATTAAAATTGATTTTAACTCTGGGTGACTGAGAATGCTGTTAACGTCGAATTTATTTTTGGCAGTAATAGTAGCCTTAAACTTTGTTCCATTCGGCAAGCGCACTCGGACAGTCCTTTTAGATAAATCGTTACGTGTTTTTGAGGTTACCCTTCAAAAACTACCTGATCAAGCTGTGTTATGGTTTCACACGGTACATCATTGCCTTGTTTCGACTTTTCAAACTCAGTAACAAACATGCAATCATCTTCGTCATTATCTTTTAAAACTGTAGTTGAATTATCAGAAACGTCGATGGTAGGGATAAAATCTTTGTTTTTATGTTTACCATCACTCTTTTGATATTGATTCGTAACATGCTCTTCCAGTGTTTTGTCATCATCGTACTTCGTTACTATTGATGGTAACTCTATCTCAGGCGGTGTTTCACCATTAACATTTTGTTGCTTTAATTTTGATTTATTTTCATAAATTACATCAGGCTGCGATAAATTATTTACTTTACCCTTTTGAGCAGAAAACTTTTCATAGTCATCCAACTTCTTGGTGCTCTTTGGAATCGTCGATCCCATCAGCTGATCTTCTATGTCGAATAAAGATAAGGTTTTCGATTTATCGTTAGCATCGGTTGTATGTATATCATCTTTCTTATTACTTTTACGATTGTCATTTTTTTTAGTATTAACTTTTTGGTAGCCTTTACAATCGTTACTGGTAACAGTAGACTTGTAAGTCGCAGAATCAGTTTCAAGTAAGGTTCTAGACTTACTTTCTAATGAGATTATGTTATTTTCTTCTAATGGCGCAGCGTCTTCGTTTTTTCCTTTTAATGTAGTTCTTAAAATTTTAGGCTTTTTATGCAACGGACCTATTTTATCTTTAATTTTATTTGCGTTACGTACCAAAGAACGCCGACTTGGTACTTTAGTAATGGTGTTATTTTCTTTATAATTTTCTATCGTATGCACATTTTTCGGGTTGGTATTTCTGATGAGTTATTAAAATCATATATACTTATTGATTCTCTATTTGACTTACTAGATATAGAAACGGTCTCAGTTAGAGAATTGGTAATCTGACTATTTTCATTTATTGTGCTTTTAGTTTTTAATTTTGTGTTTTCCTTAACACTATCACATTTTATTATTGTTTTATTAAGATTTAAGGGCGCATAGGGCAATGGTATTGGTGATGTTCCAGTACAATGGCTTACTTGCCTACTCATTAAAGTCAATCGTTTTTGTTTTATTCTTTCATGCTCTTTGGAATCTTCAGCAATATTATCAACTTTTATTGCGAATCTTTGTTTCAGCTTTTCAGCTATACTTTTCTCGTTGTCTTGTACTTGTGACAAATTTTTTCGATCATGAGTCCTACCACAGTCTTTTGAACTTGCAGGGCTTGAGTCTTGCAATCTTTGGTCTTGAATGACACCGTCCTTTGTGTCATTGGCGCTCTTATTATTTTTCACTGTTACTATTAAAGGTGGTTCAAGACTAAGAGGCATTGCTGAATCATTAAAAAAGTTTATTGCTTCGTTTGACCTCCGCCGGCTTGGTCTTTCTGTCGATGGCGCGGTAGGTAATGTTGTTTGTACATTACTTTGTGCTATAGGTCCTTCTGTATTGCCAATAATAAAAGGCGATGCAACTGGAGATGCAAGCTCTGTCGATTTTAGTAAAGTTATATTTGGCACTGAATCAACAGCCACATAAACATTTTGATTACTTTGAGATCCTTGGATTTCCATTGTGGGATATGCATTATACATATTATCTGAGCCAATTAGACCAACATTCTGCAATGATGTATTTGGATGAGGCGCTACGTCAATAAAATTTCTCGTGTTCATACCACAATTTGCTTGAACAGTATCGTGAAAATTAGGTATTACATTTGTAGTGCTAAAGAACATTTGATCTCTTGTTTCCTTCACTGATGGTACCACGTCTATTTGGGTGTGAAAAACTTTACCACCAATACCATGTAAATTAGTTTCTCGATGAATCTGTTGATCAGTGTTTCCTCGAATAGGATTTTCGAGTGTTAAGTTGTTGCATTTAGTGGTTACGATAGGAAGGGTTTTAAATTTATCCCGACCATCGGATGCTGCAGAATCTGATAACCCTTTTATATATTGTATTGAGTTTGTAGATGTGGGTCTTATTATATCTTTGGTAAATTGCTGTTTACTATCATATTTCAGTGGAGCATTTTGTTTTTGATAATCATGTACAGGTTGTCTCGCTAATTCCACAAAGCAATTTTTCTGTAATGTGTCATTTACACTCGACTTACTTTCAACGTCGTTGCAAGTGTTAGCATCTTTACGAGCAGACATTGAAGCTGCATGAAAAGCTTCTTCGTCGGAAAACAGTTCACCGATCTCCTGACGAACGTCGTCATCCATCAACTCTTCTATTAGATCATAATCTGAGTTTGGGATCCCGGATATAAACGGATCATTCAAAACGTCACAGACATTTTTCTTTGGTAGAACAGGCGCCAAAGGTTTCGGAACAGAATATATATTCGACCTCTGTATAGGTACAGGCTTTTTTATTCTTTTACTAGGATCGGATGGAACTGATTCAGACTGTAGTGGTAAATCAGATATATTTGTTGTAGGTTGGCATATTTTTATGGGTAAGTTTTGATTTTTAAGTAAAGACTCTTGCTTTTTAACGCCACCAGTATTGTTTTTTACGGATAAATGAGGTAACACTTTTTCGTTATGGATTTGATTATCTCTGAAGCGCTTTTCAAAAGAGTCTTTATTTAATGCTATATCGAGAGCATTTGGGCCTCTGCTAGGAGTTTTGTGTTTCAATATAGCATCCATGACACTTTCCCAATCTTGTTTCTGGTTTGAATTAGAGGATAAGTTTTTTAACATTGGCTTTTTAACTGATGGCTTATTTTCACATTTAATGTCTTGCAATAGACCCTTTAACAGACCATTTGAAGAATCGCTTTGAGATAAGGTCTGCGAGGAAGGATTTACTACTTGTTTTACCTGCATCGGCCTTTTTATTACCGAAGCTGTTGTAGAATCGGTAGATAAAGTATTATATTTATTTGGCGTTTTAGAAGTTTCTAATAATTTCTCATTGAAGCTATCAGGTACCATGATGTTTGCATTGCTTTTAATAATTTTTTCATGAGGGCTTGAGGTTGGAACAGTATTATGTGGAATACTATCTGTGACAGAGGTAGGTGAAATTTGAGCAATACTTTTATATTTTAATTCGGGTTTCAACCTAGGCCTCGGGCCGTTTAGCCTATTCTGCTGCCTCAAAAGCTGCGTTATGTCTCGTTGATCTTTTTCAGCCAAAAGCGTACTTGGTTTCGGCCTCACCTCACTGGTCATCGGGGATTGCCTTTTATCTCCTGCAATAAGTATTTTTCTGACTTCAGACGTTGGCTTCGTGTCTGTGACTTGTAAAATTTTAGTCAAACATGGGTAATCTTTGGCGTTATCGGAGGTACTATGAAGACGTGATTTCCGATTGTTTGCCGGTCCCACGGCAGATTCTATGGACTTTTTTATTTGAACCGGATAACCTCCGACCCTCGAGATAGTAAGGTCGCTCTTTGACTGAAGATAATTAAATTTATCTAATTTAAAATCACTAATCTCCTTGTCAAAGTCAGACAAGGCCTGCTGCGATATGTTGGAATGTGAAGGTTTGCTTTGATTCATAAGCTTCGGCTTGACATCACTTTGTTTGTTTTTATGCATATAGTTGAGACGAGCAAAAGTATTAGGTGCGTTATCGACTTTCTTCTGTTGCTGTTGTTGTAATTTGGCACATTGATTAACTACGGATGGATGTATTTTTAATTTGACACTCTTGTTCATGTTTAACGCCTTGTCAATATTCGTCATTGCTTCTTTTTGTAAAGGTTTTTGGACTTCACGGGTCTCTTTCCCAGCACCGGCGTTGATGGTCTCTTGTAATTCTCTTAAAAAATCTTTGAAGTTGGAATTAGCATTAGCTTTGGTGCTGGGCGGATTTTTTAAGACTGGTTTTCCTTCTTTGCAGTTGTCGAAGACTATTCTCTTTTTGCCGTGCGTCGCATGCTTATTGTCTGTTTGTGACACGGGCGCAGACTTTGTTAGTTCCGATTTCAAAAGACTATTTTGCATTTTGCTCGTGTATTTACCTAAGCCAATGACAACTTTGCCTACATAACTTTGTTCAGGTGAGATCTTGTAGTTGGAATGTGGCACCGTTGAACTACCAGCGTCATCGTTGTTTCGTACAATACTATTCACTTTGCTTTTTAACAAGCTCAGTTGCTCAGATTGTTTTTTATTCATATAAACTTTAGGGATATTTTGGCTCATTTCACTTTGTGCGTTCAAACGTTTCTGGTTATATTCATTATCTGGCCCTCTTTGAATAGCGGTTTTATTTACATTTGATAGATGTTATCAGAAATTGTCTTTGAGTCGCGTATAGTGGATATTTCACTCGTATAGTTACCCTTTTGCCTTCTAAACTCTATTAGCTTTTTTATGTTCTCCTTGACATCCTCTTTAAATTGACTGCAGTTTTTAAATTCACCTTGTGATTTCGCCGTATTATCTGGATTGTGTATGGGATACGTCTGCGGTTTGTATGGGCAGGTCCTAACATTGACTGATTCTGTTTTTATAGACGAATAATGTTCTGCATCTGATACATTTTTAGCTGACGTTGATTGAAGGCCATAGTCCACCGGTAGCACCGTTTGGTCAGGATGGTCGGAACTTGAGGTAGCTTTTTCCGGAGATTTTATATCGTCCATCGAGAACAAGCCATCAAACACAACGTTTGTATCACTATAATCCGATGCAATGGATAACTTCCTATTATCGGTATAACCAGAAATCGCATTGTCCTCCAGTTTTTCCGTTTTTATTGGATAGTTATCAGCCCTCGTTACTTTCATGCCGATAAGTTTGGACAGGGAACTAACTGTTGCATCGGGATTTTTACTCGGTTTATCCTTCTTCTTTCGTTCCTTCCTCTCTTTCTTCTGTTCCATCTTCTCAGTGCTTGTGTCTCTGCTTGGGCAGACTCTTTCACTTTAGGCTTTAAGCGTTCCTTGCTTCTTTGTTTGCTGCGCGGCCTTTTCTTCTTTTCGTACTGCTGTTCCGCCAACACGCTTAGAGGGTTCGAGTCTTCATCTAAGGAGTATTTAACACGTTTGGTATATTTCTTTTTCGGCCGTGGAACCTTCTCACCGTCCGTATCGAAGACACTGCTCGAACATGCACTCTCCGTCTTTTCAGGATCTGATAGATCGTCCTGCCATATTTCATCATCTTGGAATTCTACAGACTGTTCGTATCCTGTATGGAAGAAATTAATAAAATTACAACATAACGAGTTTACCATAAAAAATAGAGACGCATATTATATACCTGATCAAAGTAAAATGTGGAATAGATGTGAGCAGTGCTGCCCTCAGCAACCGAATGGCGTCGAAAAATTGTCGTTATTTCTTTTTTATTACCAGGTGATTGACATCTCGGTGTCGATTCATGAATAAGGAGAAAGGCAAACGTGTTTTCGTAACTTATATCAGAGTATATATATATATAAAACTGCCTGCCTTCGCAGCGTAGTGGTATTGGCTTGTGCTTTATAAACCAGAGATCGTGGGTTCGAATCCTGCGGGGACTCAACAAATTTTCATTCCTAATTGGTTAGGGCAATTTGGGCCGATCACCCAATTATCTGAAGTAAGATGATCCATGCTCGAAGGGCATGTAAAGTCAGTCAACCACCAACCCGCATTGGACAAGTGGTGGGATACGGTCCAAGACCCCCTAATGAATAGGGGTCTATTAGGGGAAGCCTATGTCCAGCAGTGGACTATCACAGGCTGGTGAAGATGATGATAAAAAAAAAAGTATGGATCATAATAATTTTGAACATTTTAGTTAGCAATAAATACTCGTTATATGGAGTCATCAACCTACTACGCCACGGTATAAGAAGAACAGTGAAATCTCACCCTTTTCAATTCCATAGTAGATGTTATCCTCGTCGTCCTCTTCCTCCGGTAAGTGTTGAAAGGATTTTGGGTCCAGGTTCAAATATTTGAGTTCCGTTGTCAACGCGCGAGTACCGCCGTGCGTTCGCTCCATGTATGTCCTACAATTTTCGAGCAGAACATCCCTGAAAACAATATTTAGTTAAGTGGGGCATTTGTTATAAACATAATTTTGAAATAAAGCTAATATCAAATTGTATGTGATCAATCAATAGAAGTAAATTGGTGCCCTTGCTTAACCATTCAAAATGGACAAATGAATAATTATTTTTGATGTATAGGCGAATATTATCCATTTTAAATGTTTCAGACTTATTTTTATTACAATCCACCTTGACATGAATGAACAAACAAATGTTCGATTTTAATGAGATCTGTTTTTAACACCAGTAATGCAGTATACGTAAAGTATTGTGTCAAAGCATGTTTGTTCCGTCTTAATAAGACTAAGCGCCTGAAAAAAGAGTCTTTCATGCCAAAAAAACATTACATTCGAATTGTTGCACATAGAAAGAAGAAATGAATAAAAGAACCCTACCACATACTATTGTAGCAACAAGCATTTCCGTTAATTATATTACACAATTATATTGGTAAATTAACAAGATATTTGTAAGATATAGTAAGCATGACTCATCCTACATATAACTTGTACCTGCTCATGTCCCATGATAAAGTCTTATGCCTTGGCCCGGAGAGCAGCACTGATAAGTCTTGGCATAATTCAGTTCCCAAGCCGATGGCTTCACCTTCGAAGAGGATCGCCATTGACAGAACATTCCTCTGTAAGCAAAAATAATTAACAGAGCTATTTAACAGTTTTATTGCACATAGGATATGTGTATATGATAGTATACCATTTAGATAAAACCTACAAAAGGTATGGCATAAGTGCAATTGCATCCGGCAATTGATGTTCCAACAATAACAATTCCATTTAGTCACTAAATTTAAAAATTCTTAAATCATGTATTGGTATGTATACAATACAAATTCGCCCAAAACAAGTAAAGAAATGGGCATGATGCCATAAATAAAGATAATGATGAATTATTTAGACTTGGTTAAAGAACAATTCAACACTTACATTAGACTGAGTTTGCTTGATGTTCAATGTTTCCGATGTCTTTACAAAATTTGTCTTTGTACAGCTATCTGTAGCCCAGCTGCCAAATTCTGAGTTAGCTTCTGATGTTGAATCTTGCATATCCTAAACGGAAAATAATTATTAATTTAAATACATTCTTCCATTCTTATAAGCTTATCCAGTTATGCACCTTGATATCCCTTCAATGCTTGTTATGATAAAAAAGCTGAAAACATATCATGACATTAACATATATGTCAATGAGGTATGACTTTGTGTAACAAGGGAGTGGGAGGGGTCCAAAACTTTGTGTCAACTACAAAAACAATACTAATTTTGGAACTGGTGTTTGAATTCAATAATTTCTAACGTAAAATTGCAAAATATGTCTCAAAAATATGAGCAGCTGTGACGAGGATGGGCAGATTCAGCAGATCAAGAAATTTGTGAGACGTAATTTATGGATGGCCCCTTTTGTATATTATCATTGATTTACAGCTTCATAACTATCGCAATATAAGTAGGGCAAATGGAGATCTAAGCTAATCCTGAGTGGATCTAAAATCTTTGTCAACAAAACAGTGGCGCTATACAAATCTTATATGACACAAGCTATGTCTTCGGCTTATGGCTCAACTGCCTCAGTAGCCTAGTGGTATGTGCTTGCGCTTTAGACACCGGAGGTGGGTGGGTTTGAATTCTGCGGATGCTCAACAACTTTTCATTATTCTTTCCTAGTTGATTAGAGCAGGGGGGTTCTTAGCATTGCTTGATTGGTAAAATGATCCATGCATTGGATGGGCATATTTAAAGACGGTCCAGCACTTTAACTCTACCCAGCCGTGTAGAATTACCATCTCATCAAACTATGAGAGGAAACAGCAAAAGTGTGTATAGTATATCCTGCATAGTTGAATTATCTAACTAGTATTATAAATGTGAAAGATTATGAGTGGGTGTTTTCTACTCTCTCACTAAAAAACTATAAGAATTTAATATAATATTGCAAAACATAGCTTATATAGCAGAATAACTTAAAGGCTATAAAATTTAAGCGAAGCTAGTTTCTTATATAGGTCCGCCATAGTCAAAAACGACTTTTAGGACATTATTGTATCGCTCAAGTGAGTTTGATGAATAAATATATCGTCTAACCGTAGCGGCATTAGCGACCGGCGGCAAAAGGGGCGCGGCCACTATTCTGGCGAACATTTCGGCCGACGGATGAACGGAGAAGGCGGTGAGGGCGCACTCGTACTCGAGGCGTCGGCTCTTTGACAGCAGCGCCCCCAATTTCGTGAACCACGTGCTTAGAGTTTGCTCTGTCGATCGCGCTTCAGCCTCCTGTGAACCAATTATGATATGAAAAGTAAATAAATTTTATGCAAAACACTATATATAACTAAGAATAAGGCCATTTACAGTAGTTTGATGGTGACATTTAACTTTTTAACATAAGAACGGGCGAAGGGCGACAGATTCTTAACATGAAAGTAATTATTATTATTATTTTTTTGGTAATTTTGTAAAATGCTCATAAAATATTAATCATTATCTTTTTAGGCATAAGGTTTTCAATAATTTCTCTATTCACCAAATAGTTTCAGATGGATTTAGGCTAAATGTCTAGCCTAAACGTCGTTCAAACACATGTTTTTTTTTGTAAAATTAATTCAATAAATTGTCCGTCTAGCGATCATTTTTCTTTCAAACAAAAGCTCCTCTTATATATGTGATATATAAATGAGCAAAACTACCGAGACCAATAAAATACAATTGGATAAACTTCGACAGAATAAAAAACAACATGATCATGTTTTAAGAAATATAAATGTCATACATCATATCCACAAATTATTGAAGTCACACGTACCTTTTCAGCCTTGTGCTTTAGCCTTTCCAGCTCATTCATGCCCGTCGTGATGGCGCGCACATATAGTTCACATACAAACGGCTTCATTTCCTCAGTACTCTGGTAAAACAAAGACACATTAATACAGCTAAAAATGTTAAGCTTTGTAAGTATTGTGCTAAAAGAATAAAACATAAATGTACTGGGCTAAATAAGGTATGGAACATTTATGAACATGTGACCAATAGTGGATATGAGGCGTCGCAGGTCTAGCGTTCTTTTCGTTGAATTGTTTTTTAGCTGTACATTATTAGGTGATAACGTGCCAAAAGTACGTAAACTTTAACGCCATGCCATTGTTATGGTGTTAAAGTTATTTGCAAACTCAATAATATGAAACAATAAAAAATTAATCAAATGTACGAAACATTTACAAAGTAGAATACCAACATTTTATGTACGAAGGCTCTTTGTGATATAAAATTAATACACTGTAAATTCTATGCTTTAAATCTATTTAAAGTCTATTTTGGCTCATACATGTATAAAAAATCTACTTTTCCACGGGCAACAGTGTTTACATCAAATTAATTTTTTAATTTAGCTTCCGTGTAATTAATCTTTTACTTGTTTGATTCAAACTGCTATGCATAATATTATACTTTTGTAAAGCAATGATGTCTTGACACTGGATCGAATCCGAGCTCTGGTTTGTTAAGCAAGGGGTAATACCATCAGACTATGGAGGCAGTTACTTACTCCCAAACAAGGCAAATAGAACTAGATAATATATACATACAGACAACCAAACAAGTCGTTCACTAATCGACATTTCTCCCATGATGGGAATCGAACCCCTCACCACCCCTCAGGGCCACCGACCGCTGCGCCATAGGGGTCATCACTGAGCAAATCGCACCTGCAGGTGCACCGCGTCGGCGAGCGTGTGCAGGTGGCGCGCGGTGGCGGCGGGCGCGGCCAGCGCGTTGGCGGCGGCCGGCAGCCGCGCCGCGGGCAGCAGCCGCGCCAGCGAGCGCGCGCACCAGTGCAGCGCCGCGCGCACCCCCTCCGTGCACGACGGCGCCACCATGCAGCGGGTGATCAGCACCTGCACAACAAATCGTCATCATCATCGGCCTGTGATGGTCCAACGCTAGCACATAGGCCGCTCCGTTAGGGTTTTTCGACCGTATCCCACGACGTGAATCACCTTATTTTTCAGACCGTTGGGTGATCGGCGGGATTAATTGGTAAACGGGACATTACGTCTAATGTCACAAAAAATATATTGCACGAAACATAATGATGACGAGCTAGCCTCGTAATTGTAAATTAACATATAACTTCATGGCGTTTATCTTGCAGTAACATTCTCATGCATTGTGTCTGTTCCCTGACAACATAGGTGGCCGTGTAAAAATTGACCACCGTGAATAAATTAAATACATTTATTGTTTTAAAAGGAGTAAAGTGTTTACAACTGCCACACACTATGGCATAAATATCTCTCAATTTTATATTGTGGCATTGAATAAATACTTAAGCAGTGGCTCGCTCACACTTATAACTTAAAATTGATAATCTGTTAAACCAAATTACTGTATATTTCTTCTTGCATTTTGTACAAAATTTATAATAACTAGTACTATTGTTTTAACATCTATTCCAACTTAATTTAAACTCCCTGAGCAAATTTCTAGTAACAACTACGGCGTACACTTTAAATCGCCGCTATAGAGTACCTTTTTAAAGTCAACAATTATTCATTAAGTTGAGGCATAAACTTGTGAATGTCAAAAATTTACTTCAAGTTCAACAACTCAGACCAGTCCAGAAAGAACTGGCATTATACTATGTTATTAATTTTTTACTGCATCCATAGCCTAGTGGTATCCATATGTCGGATGGGCATGTAAAAAGTCGGTCCTGCACCTTATCTCTCTCCAGTCGTGTCGGTTTCGAGTTATCGGGTTATGAGTGCATAAAGAATTTTTAGAGAGTTGTGAGCTTATTCGAGAGTGGAATTATGTTTGCACATACATCTGTGCACTATAATATCTCCTACATAGTTTACTGATTTCTAATATCAAATAACGACTGTCGTAGTAAAATTGACTTGGAGGATATTATAATTAATTTGGAATAAATTTCTTATAAACAACGAACCTGAGCTATAAGCGTGGCGACCTCTTTGGCATTCTTCCACAGCTTCTTGCCCCTCGCCGAGGACTCCGGCCTGCTTCGGAGCCTCTCAACCAGTTGGCAGCCGTTGCGGAGTGGGAGTTGTTTTGCCTGTGAATCATTCATAACTATAAAAAAACGATGCTAGTCACATTTTTAATATTGTAGGATATTTTGAAAAGGGAAAAATATGATAACAAATGTATATAAACGTCTTATGTTAAAATAAAATAGAATTAAACCTAGCTCTACTATTTAGCCAATGTGCACTTGGAATAATGTACAGAAAGTAGCCTGTGGCAATAAATTGTTGTCCCAACTCCTACATCTAGTGTTGTTAATAAATAATTATCACTAATATGACAACCAGTGAGTGACAGCTGAGTGATAATAACACATAAGTTCATCACAGCTTTATTGCGTTTTAAAATCTTTTCCGTATATACATAGTACAAAATGACTGAACCCAAGTGAAATCGGTTTGGTGTGGTGCGGACAATTTCGGACCTATAGTAATGCTTCATCAGGACGAGTGGGATAACTTCATGGTCGCATCCCGTGAAGTTATTTACAATATATTTTCAGTGCAATGTCTCACGAGAGTTTCGATCGTTTAATCTTATCAGTATCTTAATTGGCATTTGGCGGCGCCGTACATCTTACTGATTGATTATCGCTGGGATGTTAATCAACTATTAACAACTTTATAATTACGTCGGGCTTTGTTGCTATGGGTTACTTTGTACATCTTTACTAAATATAAAATAACAACGAAATGGCGACTCGGTAATAACAACACCATACTTTACTATGCTCCGTTACTTATTTGCTTATATCTGTTCCGAGATTAGTTAAAACTAATCACATTACTACGATGGATACCGTCCAAAACCCCCTAATGGATATGGGTGTATTAGGGGAGGCCTATGTCCAGCAGTGAACTATCAAAGGCTGATGGTGATGATGAATCACATGTACATACCAATTCTATACACCGCGTCTTGCTCTCCTGCTTGTATAACAGGACAAACTCGAGATCAATCAGCAACTCCCAAACGTCCACCGTGAAACCAGCTTGCGTCTTGAGAATGTCGCGGAATGAGGGTTCCTTTTGTCGGTTTTATCTAAAAACGTAAAAATATATACATTAAAAAAAGGGCAAAAACAATTGGTTTATTATTATTTATATGGACAAGAAAATAAAAATTAGACAACTATTCTCTAAAATGGTTATTTTCATCCATATTTCAAATCATTTTCAACAAGGTTAAAAACAATAGAAAATGCTAGCATAGTTAAGTTTAAAAAATTTAAACAAGATAACGAAAATTTTAATTTTTTTTAAGCTTACTTCAAAAGTCAGAGCAACGAGTATTTATAGTGTATTTCATTGTAATTCATATTACCAAATAAATAACAAGTTAGTAAAATAACTTAATAATATCTGTGTCTCTTATAGCAAAGGTTCCGAAATATTTTATTATGTCATTACATATAATGCAGGAAGCCTTTGCCACAGGGCACACAAGAAACTAAAGCTGATAATAAAATAACTGTTAATAAACTGTCTTAAAAGAACATACACTACCGTCCAAAAGTTTAGAAGCAGCAAGTTCAAAATCAAATAAAACCAAACAAAGTCAGCCATTATAATCTTTTCAAATGTTTTAGATATGCTACTAATTAATTAATTAATTATTTTTAAACTGCCTCCGTAGCATAGTGGTACTGCGATTTAGAAACAGGAGGTCCTGGGTTCGAATCCTGCAGGGACGCAACCACTTTTAACGATTATTTCCTAGTTGGTTAGGACAAAGCGGCTGATCACCTGATTGCCTGTAAAGTAAGATAATCCATGCGACAGATGGGCATGTAAAAAGTCGGTCCTGCGCCTTATCTCTTTCCAGTTGTACCTGTTATCTGTACCATCGGGCTTTGAGAGTAGATAAGTATAGGGAGTGCACCTGTTTGCACTTGTGCACCAAAATATCTCCTGCGCAGTTGGCTGATCTCTAATATAGATCGGTTGCCGTAGTCATAATCGACTTGCAGGACATTATTATTTTGTATTTTTTATGTTAATTTTACCACTACTTCTTGCCGTTTATTTGTAAAGGCAAACTTTTGGTGTATGTTCTCAGATTAGAAAAGTATACGTAAATAAATACAACGCATACCTTTGGCGTCGTCGTCGCGCACGCGGTCCATGAGCGCCGAGGCGAGCGTGCAAGCGATGTCCGAGCAGTTCTTGGACGTCGCTAGTTGGCGGAGGCGCGTCACGAATATGGCGCCGCGCTCCTCCCTCAGCCATTCTATCACTGATGATGAAAATAATTTTAAATTGATAGATGCAATAAATCATTTGTTAACAAGTACAGATATATCCATAAAACATATTTAACAAATACAAAATACAGATATATCCATGTAGTATTGCTTCTGACGCATAATCTGATATAGATCTGCATTCAGTATTTGGTTAAAAAAATAGCAAACAGTGACATAGCACATAGAACTAATTTAGAAGTAAATTAAGTACTTTATTGCTATGGCTTACAATTTAACATTTTCAAAGTGGGTTAGTATCATATTTACCAATAATTTAACTATGTACATATGATATATAAATATCTTAATTTATATATTTTATATTTACATTATTATACAAACGATATCATTTACTTCTTGAATATAGGGACTTTTTATGGATTACATCGCGTTTATTTAATATATTAAATTCCCGACGTATCGAACACTTTCCAGCGGCCGCGTTCACGGGGTAGACTGAGATGTCATGCGTCTTGTTGCCAGTGCTGATGCGGGATTTCCAGATTTTAATTGAAATTAAATATTTTTAGTCTGTACTCTGACTTACGCAAAATGAACTTATTTTATCATTACATCCGGCAGTGGTATCATGCTTGGGTTTTAATTTATTAATAATGGGGTCCCAAGCAGGTGGCAAAACCAACCATCTACTCTATAGAAATTTGGATGTTTTATAATCTCAATAGCCTCACGGATCATCCTTGGTGATATTTAGCGAGGATTTGTGGTCGATCAAATCTGATATAATGGTTTGGGTTATTTAAAGTATGGTCATTCATTGCCGACTTGTTGGGTCTCTTATGTTTAATATCAGCTTTATGTTCTGTAACGCTGGTTCTTATTGTTTGTTTTGTTTGTCCGATACAAGAGAGGTCGCAGCCACAATCTAGCTTGTACACTCCTGGATCTTGTACAGGAATATTGCACTTGAAAGGTGGTAGAAATTGACCAATCTTCATCAGCGGCTTGAAATGAATTTTGATTGAAGCCCGGCACAAAATTAGCTAATCTTGTCAGTTACACCTCTCACAATGGGTAGAACAGCAGTAGCAGCGGTCACAGTGGAGCCTGGCCGCTGTCACTCTATTAACAATTTTCAATTTAAAATGTAAGATAAACGCGATATAACCGGTGGTAGGTCCCTGTTTACAGGAGACCGTCTGGGTGATACCACGCGGTGCCTATTTCTGCCGCGAAACAGTAGTGTGAAAACACTGCTGTGTTCCGGTTTGAAGGCACTGAGCCAGCGCATTTACTGGGTAAACGAGACTTAACACCCTATGTCTCACGGTAGGCAGCGCGTTGGCGATACCACTGGTATTGCCAATGTCTATGGGTGTCGGTGACCACTTTCCATCAGGTGGCCTGACTGCTCGTCTGCTGCGTAAGCTTAAAAAAAAAAAAAAAACCTCGCCAAATGGACCGAGTGGCAGGGTACGTTGGACTCCTTGGCAAAATGGAACAGCAAGTATACCTATTAAAAGCTAACAGATACTTCTATCTCACGTTGCTTAAGCCGGGACAATGTGAATGGTTGACAGTCTTTAGTGACACCGGTGTAGCCTTTGGTCCCTCTAATCTTTAATTTGCATTTATCTCAACCTTTTTGTCGCCGCTAAGGTTAGCTGTAATTTACACAAGGTTAAAATAAATAATAGCAAGCCACTAACCCTCCTTATCGCTGGGCTTTCCTCCTGTGGGGTTTAGCAGCGCCCTGAGCACCGGGTGGCCCCAGGGCTCCGACAGCAGCCCCCTGAACCACTCCGCCCGCTGCTGCAGCTGGCTCTCCCACGAGGGCTCGCTCCGCCCCTGGCCACCGCCGCCTCCTTGCTGCACTCGATGTAGGCTTCGATGGCCTCGGCGAGGGACGCGTGTAAAGGCTTGTACTCCGGCGCTTGCCATTTTGTCTGGGGAAGCGACAATTTTATTGTTAGACTATTATATAATATTTGTTCAATTGCCAAAGGATAGGGTTAAAGGTTAGCTGATAGTTTACTACTTTATGCTATACCAAGGTCAGTTTTTGAAGGTGGTAAGATCCCGCTTCACAGAAGACAAAAAAGGAAAGTAGCACAACGTTTGACGCCACAACTCCGTCTTGAGAGATTAGATATTAAGTTTCATTTACCCAGTAATTATGTTGGCTGTATTACATTCCCGATTTTCATCGCGGTGTTACTCCACAGCTAACCCCCTATAAATAGGGGATCTAACATCCTTACTGCGAGCTGACCGAGCCAAATGAGACATGGAATTGATCTAAGAAAGTACTCAGGTGGCTTCAGAAGTCTTGCTTTTATATTGATAAATTGTCACTGAATTGACAATCAGTAAATGTATATAACAGAAAATGTCTTATGTAGCATTGAACTGCAGTTTACTTATACAAATACCACACTTCTGTTGTAAGGAGAGAACTCTCTGTAAGACCATAATAACAGTAAATATATTGGTTACATAATAATAACTAGTAGTAGTAAACAAATTATAAGCGTGTTTACGTCAGGCTTTTGACGTTATTACCAGTGCATTATAGTGTGCCGATCATTAATTGACATCTTGGTAAGAATCCATTAATATGATCTCTATAACGTTGCTATGGTTACAATATGTACTTAAATTCACCATCACATTAGGCTTCAATGCAGTTTTCCCAAGTCTAATAAAATAACTCACCTGGAGTATAGTCTTCGCCGTATGCTTCTGCAGCCAGCTGAGCAGGTGGGTGTGAGTGTTGTGCGCTGACTGCTCGCACAGCCGATGTATGCACCGCCACGCCTCGCAGAGGTGCTGCGTGCGCTCGCTCAGCTCACCCTCCTTGCTCAGCTGGCCGTCTAGGAACTGAGTAAATGATAGTTTTAGAAGCCGCATTGAGCAATGTTCTATTGCATGGAGCAGTGGGCAAATGCTCCGTTTAGTGGTACGAGTAAAAGAGTTCAGTAGCGAATGATGAATTAAGTTGTGTAATTCAGCACAGGTACATAATGGGTGACAACACAAAAAAGTACTAAGAATACTTTTATTGGTTGTGGAAAAGAAAAACACTTTGTTTGAAGTGATTTTCTTCTTGTAATATCTTTTAGTCTTCACCAGAAGGTAGTAAGATAAATATGTATCAGTTACTTTATACAAAATGTTATTTATATACAGGTCTTGTTTCAAAATTGTACAACATGTTATGCCTTCAAATTGTTTGTTATTTTTAAAAGATGACATAAAAAATAGCCCGCTGAGTTTCTTTCGCCGGTTCTTCTCAGGTCTGAGGTGTCCTTTTCCGAACCGGTGAGTGTGTTTGACAATCAAAAAGCAAGTGTAAACTTCTATATTATAAATGAGCAATAAATCGTTTTTGTTAATAGCCACAGCTAACAACTAAGCACTCATCAAACTATTGCACTACCGTAAAAACAGATGATATAGCTTATATTTGTGTTGAGAAACCTGAGATCAAGCTCATAATTGAAACTGTGTGAAAATCTAGGCACATAGACCTAATAAGGTTAGAATTTTATATCTCATTATAAAAATTTTGGTTTTGCTGATGCAGAGAGAATTAAAGATAAGGTTTTTTGTAATACCAACATTATGTTATTGGTAATCCCACATGTAAGTTTTATAAACAAACAACTTTTAAATTATTCCTGATTAATATGATTCATATCTATGCTATAGATGTTGTTAAGACAAAAAACACTTTAGCTACGAAACAATATGTGGAATGTATAATATAAATAAAACACAACATCATCTAGTCCCAAATTAAGTAAAGCTTGTACTATGGAAATTAGATAACTAATAAATACAAACATTTACTTTTATTTGGTAATAAATACATATTGTATAGATACTAACACCCAAACACGAGCTAAACACTATGTTCATTACAAAATATTTTTCCCGTGGTGGAAATCAAACCCACACCATTTGGCGCAACAGTCAGGGCACTAACCACTGCGCCAAGCGGGTCGTATATTATTATACATTTTGGAATTGAATTACTTTTTTATTACTGTGTAATGACAAAAATTTCCTTAACATTTTATATCTGTTCTTCTGTCCAGAAGTAGCTATACTACTGTGTAACAAGAGGTTGTGGGTCTGAATCCTGAGGGGACTCAACAGATTTCATCGTTGTTTCCTAGTTGGTTAGGCAATTTGGGCCGATCACTCAATTGTCTGAAAAGTAAGATGATCCATACATCGGATAGGCATGTAAAAGTCGGTCCACCCACCAACCCTCATTAGACCAGTGCGGTGGGATACAGTCTAAAAACCCCCTAATGGATAGAGGTGTATTAGGGAAGGCTGATGTCCAGCAGTGGACTATCACAGGCATAGTGATAATTAGTGGTTTAATTTATAACTATCTTATATATAATTAGTAACAAGTCATATGTAATTAGTAGTTTAATTTATAACTAATAACATTTTGATATTCAGAATTCTGAAACTTATACCAATTTATAATACATTACAAAGACAATACACAAAATTATGATTACAGGTTGAAGTCTTGAATATTGAAGTTAAATATTTTAATAATTTCTTTAATTAACCTTTAACTTATTGTAAATTCTTATAAACATTTTTAGAACTGGAATCAAATCATGCATTGCTAATAAAGGTAATCAATAGGATATACTGGAATTCATATTAAATAAAATACTGTTAACAATCATAAATATAACATAATAAAAAATCTGTCAAAGGTTCTTTCAAAATAACTAGATTAACTGGTTCACTTTAACAGGAATAGATTCAAAGCACTGAACATTGAAAGTAGCTATAAATTATATTTTTAAATATCTATAAAACCACTCAACACCTATATACAAGAGTTGTAAAGCTCTGAATCTATAGACAAAGTCTCACACCATTCCACAACAGCTATAAATCAAATGGCTCTAATTTTGTGTTTCACATTGCACAGAGATTAATGTTAAGCTGCGGAAACTAATTTAAATAGTTCATTATGCTTACTAATATTAAGCTCTAGAATAGAATTTATTTATTAATTAAAAACATATTTTCCATGATGGTACACCATTTTACCTTAAACTGGAATTCACCGTTGTTATACAAAAATATCAAATACTAAATTTTCATGCGTATAACATCTAGCTCTATAAAATACTACTATATAAAAATTACCCAAGTTACATAGCAATATTATTTCTATTTAAAAATATTTTTTTATATTATGTGATAGTTTAAATTACCTTTTAATGAGTTTTAATTTGAACTTTATGCAGTATGTTTCAAAGATAGTCTTATTAGTGTTTATTTAAGTAAGTTTTTAATAAGTTGAGTTGTAATAAAATGTAGCCTTTTCTTTATATTTTGTAGTGTAGAAAACTACTTATAGTGAATGTAAACCGAGTAACTCATAGCAATGAATTGGCGTTGTTCATATATGGTTATTATTAGTCAACTCTCTCTCAGTGGTTGTCATCTTGGTTACAACCGATGAATAAGAACCCAAGATGGATGATTCAGTTTTGTTGGCATGGGTATATATACAATGAGAGTTTACATTAACTCCCGAGTATAGATTAACAAAACAATTAGGCAGATAACTAAATAAAACCTATAGCAACACATTGGCATCGCAAATACTGCATTGTTATTAGCCAATTTCAAAAACAATTGACATCTCAATGACAATTCATTCTGTTTTCTTTAAGAAATTGTCTTTTCTTCAATTCTGTATGTATGATAAGGCTACATGTATATTGCAGTTTTATTAATGGCTTTCAAAGTTTACATCAACTATAAGTCTTTTTCTGTACTGGTATAGAGATAAAATATTTACAAAGTAGCCCATTAGCATATGACACTTGTGTGATTTTCATATTGCATTTTAATATTAGTTAGCAAAAACAGGTGCTCATAATTCATTTGTTGTTCATAGGATATACATATTATACATTATTATTAGTTATTCTTCATCTCCCTCATGGAACAATTTTGACCACATATGACATAAACCAGATAATTTAAACTTATGATGAATAAATATTGAGCTCAATGTCTTCTTTCTAGCCTTTTAAGTAGCTTACATTATCTTTAATTTGCCAACAATGGAAAAGAAAAAGAAATGATTTTGTGTTAATCTCTCATTAGATTAACAATTTCCAATCTATTTTACTTAATTCATAAAGAGTGTCCAAATAAGTCAACAAGATTTTAGATCAGAATAATGTGTTAAATGAATTGTATATACCGTTAAAGCTTCTTAAAAAACTAGACATTCATTTTTGAGAAAGACAATCCGTGGCCTGATTGAGAAGTAGAAAAGAACAAAACTAGATTGTCTTAAAGTAATAAATAAATAAATTGTAACTATACATCAGTATTTTCTTATTCACTTCTGTAAGGAAAATCTCTGTACAATTTGTACAAAAATATTTAATATGAAATTTACCTTATAAAAAGTGATCCTGGGTATGAGAATAAACTACCAATGATGGTTGCACTAAAATTTAAATTCCTTTTAATAACCATTCCCTATATCAAATACAAAACCCCACACTATGTATATATTAAACTATAAGATCACGTTTAATAATAAGACATTATAGGAATAACAATTATCAATTAATTAATATATAAAGGTATAGGTAAGATTTTTTAAAAGTTTGACTGAGTACGTGATTACTAGCAATGAAATTATGGCAGGATCTTTAATCATCAGTATTGTACCAAAAGCAAAGATGCCCGAAGTCTTTCAGGTGTATAGAAAAAAGCAATCAGGTTGGACGACAATGTACTAAGTGTCATATCAGTTTGTGTAATTTCATAGAAAAGCTTTCTTATCAGCGATTTGTACATGATATCTACCAAAAATATGAAAACAAGAGATCTAAGATCGCAAATATGGCGGCCATATATAGAACTTTACCATCAAACGGCGTCACACAAAGCCTATTTATCTAACAATACGTGTAAATAGGCTTACCTTGTAAAGTTCAATGTAATATGATTTGTTTTTGGAGCTACTTGATTGATTACTTTTCACGTTTTTTCCATCATTTGTAGAAGTCATTTCTCAGGAAAATATCGCGGAGAGACATTTATGCGCTTGTGTTTTCGTAATGGTGCTGTCAAACTAAGTATTGCAAGGACTAAAAATTTTATATATATAAAAGATAACAAGACATTAAAATAAATCTATAGTCTGTAGTTCTGTCAGGCACAGGTGTGAAGTATTTGTGTAACCAGTTTTTTTGATTTTCTGTCCTATTTTGAAGTGCTTTAATTAATTTTCTAAATCTTGGTTAATTCCTTTTAATAACAATAGTTTGTAATTGCCTCCGTAGCCTAGTGGTATGGGCGTGTGCTTTAGAAACTGGAGGTTGTAGGTTCGAATCCTGCGGGGACTCAAGGGGGAATTTAGGCCAACCACCCAACTGTCTGAAAAATAAGATGATCCATGCGTCGGATGGGCATGTAAAAAGTCGGTCCACCCACCAACCCGCATTGGACCATTGTGGTGGGATACGGTCCAAAACTATCCATAATAATATAATTTATATAAGCTATATATTTCCGAAATTTTAAAAGTTAATTTGGAGCTATATTTTAATTAAATTCGCATTCGTAGCATCTTATTCAAAGAATCAGTCATCCTTACAAAATTTTGCATTCAAAAGTATAAAGTATTAATTTATACTATTACTGAATTACACCCGAAATGTATGTAAACAAAGCTTATTGTGAAACTCCTATGGCTTTGTGGATTGACAATGCTTCTCACATTTCGGTGCCCTTAGTGTTTGACATTACATATTCATTTAAATTTGAGATTATGTATGATGAGAATTGTTTGATTTGGGTATAGTTCAGCATTAATGTAGAACTGAGACTCCTCCTTCCAAACTATATTTATATTCACTGATACGATAAAACTGAGCATGATAATACTAAATTGATGTAATACTTCAAATTTTGATTATTTAAATAGAATCTTTATAGCCATAGTATATAATGCTTTATTTAGTCATTTTTTGGAAGTTTTCAATACATTAAGTATCGATATATATATATAAATATTATAAGTCTTTATTTAGTCAAAGAAAAGGTAAAATAGATGTATGCACTGTAACCTATTGCAACTTTAAAGTGCCAAGTAAAGTTTTGTTAGTAATTAATCGTCACTCATTGAATGACATGTAAATGTGAATAAGTGGAAGGTTCCCTATAATTACTTATGTTATAACGACTGAAGGAGTTATGTTCACTGACATTTACCTGTTATATATGAATTGATTACATTACAAAAATAAAGAAAGTACAAATTAAATTTTAACAAAAAATATACTTTGTGAAGCTTAGCTACTATTTGTATTATAATCAATGACATTATGCTTTTTCACTGCAATGATCACCGATATCTGATACCATATTTGAAATCTTGTAAAATCTTAGTCAAATCCTATATTTGCGTCTATAGATTTTTATTATACTAAAATGTTATACTAAAAAAAAATTACTTTTTATATTTACTCTTGTCTTACTTAATAGCTTAAAGAATAGCTATGATTTTTAAGCCTGTGCCGAAAAAATCAACACGGTGGACACTATGTTGCTGATCATCCAGAATCTTTGTGCCAGGGGGAAGGTCGCACGCGTGTGCCACTTTTCTTCGTCCTATTCAAGGTCACTGGATGACCTAGCAAGCTCGAACAAGACTGGGCACATCCTATACTGAAGTAAGTGCTATGCCATCTTTTAGGCATGTACGCAGCACAGTGGTCACGCTCACTGGAAAGCTTCCTTCAATCCACGACGTACAAGTATCTCTCTCTTTTTAAAAAATAACTGTATTAAGTAAATCTCAAGGACCTCGATGCATATAATAAAATTGAATCTTTGAGTTCGATAATTGAAAAATCAGATGGCCGAAAAAAAGACATTTCAATTTTAATGTATGTACAAACCGTTAAGATTTGTTTTAATAGACTAAAGAGTGAAGCGAGATTAATGTGTTTGGAGAAGCAATAATTTTTTTTATTGACAAACAAGACATATGTGATTAGAATTTATGTATTGCCTCTAAATTTATTATAAATAAAAATTGGTAGGTATTGAGCGTTAAAATAAAGGTTTACTATCTATGGCGTAATTAAACTGATTCACTATGTTGGCAATTCTGTTCAGTACAAAGCAACGCGAGTTGTGTCAGTGTAGAATTTTGCGATTACTTTTAGAAATTTAATCCCATTAGGGATTATAAAAAATGTAAATCGTAAGATCCATTTACCATTTGCTAAGTACGTTCATTCTGTAAATTTTTTAATTTGTTAAAGTAATGTAGTCTTTGAAATCGTTCGGATTACGAAAATTGGTGTGTCAAGTGTAGGGCTGTACTGTATATATGTGAACACAATAAATTTAACTGATTACGTTTAACATATCATGATTTAATTAAATATTGTTGGCTCATTCGGCATTTTATTTTATTATTTGCGTTATATAGCGTTAATAATAGCTTAAAATAAAACTGGGCGTTTATTGAATGTCGGCACATCTGTCGAACCGTGTGAATGCTCTTTCCCCTTTCATTTATACTAATTACGAAAAATTTTTCGATTTAATTTTTCATACTGGTTTAAGGCAACCACCTTATTTATGTGTATTATCAAGCTGTTGCTAAACTAACTTTTGCCCGCTAGTCATTATCGTTATCATAATTAACTTTGATCGTGAATTACAGAATCCGTTTCGTCTATTTACATAATTTTCTAATTTACTATTGAATGGTGTTGTGATGTTATTAGTTAGTGATACTGTTTCAATTGATTCCAACCCAATTGAGTGATAATATTTTGTGACAATGGCCAAAAAATCGGAGAACGTCGGTGGAAAGTTGGTGACGGTGTCGGTGGTTGGGCTGTCTGGTGAGTATTTCAGTTTTTTCCTTTTTTCTAAAATGTTGCTCTTTAATTATTGTTTGTTAAGTCCAATGATACCATGTTTTAAAGTTATTGTTTCTTTACATGAATATTTAGACATCCTTTGCCCCAAGAACAACTATTGCCAATTTTCATTATTAAACAACCAGTTTGCACCTGCACATGTAATTACCACACCTGTTTTAGCAGATGTCTGTTCAATTAAAAACTTAGTTTTTTTATAACATGTTCTTATGTTTAAAATATTTAACAAAATGCAAAAATTGTAAAAGTATTCACCAATCAATTTTATTATAAATTTAACCATTGTAAATATATTTTTAAAGCTTTGGCTTTATTGTCTTTCATTTGTTTAATATTTGTAAAATTTCAGGAATCTTAACCAACTTTTTTGAACAATGCACATATATTTCTTTTTTGGATGTGAATAACATACCATTGTTTATATTTTGGGACAAATTGTGATTATGACAGTTTCTTTTTTGAATCTAGCAGAAGCATAGCTCTTTCACATGCATTAAACATAATGCATAAATTTATAAATTGGACTCAAATAATTACAAAAATTCTATATTTTTGTAATTATTTAAGTTTTTAAGTTGCATGTAAAATTGATATAAAAATACTTTTTGTGACAATATTAATTTTGTCACAATGATTTCTCTTCTTCTATATTAATTTTATTTTATTACATTAAAATATGTTGCATACAAAGGCAGTATTCTAAATAGTCTTATGATTAAAATTATAATATCAATAACTTAATATATAAATGGAAATATGTAATGTACACTCCTGAATTATACCTTATGTCATTTTTTCTATTATTCCTATCTATATTATAAAAATTAATCCCTTATGGTATGTTAACATTTTATTATACTCATAAGGATGTAAAAGACCTATTGAGACAACTAACTGCTTAACTAACACTTTTTAATGCACTAGTATTATCTATATAGTATATCTATTCAATTAAATGAGAAAAATTATCCTTATGAATTAAATGACTTGCTTCAGAAAGTATTGAATGTAAAGAGTGAAGGCACTCCACCAATTGCAATATCTGTTTTGTTTGCCGTAGTTTGATGTCAATTGCCTTAATCGCTAAACATCTCTACACATTTGGCATGACAAACATTTGTTCAGCTGTTACAAATTACAGTCAATTGTATACAATGAAGAGTGGAATGATATCTGTTGCTAAAAATGTTTATGTACAACAATAGTTCTTATTATATATCAAAATGAATACAGAAATACTGAATAACTATTTACAGTTATTCTGTATTTATGTATTCATTGTGTTTTTATTATAAACTTTGACATTTTAATAACAAGTGTCTTTGAGAATTCACATATATTAAGTTTTTGATCAACTAAATGTATCAACATATAACTATTTAAATATTAGGTATCCTCTAATTAGAATGTATAAAATCTTATACATTGTGGAATAATTAAAACGATATTTAAATATGTTGAGATAAAGCTATATGTAGTTCAAATTTTGTTTTGTTTATTTTTAAGTAATAAAATTAACATTGTTATTGATTCCAATCATAATTTCCTTTATAATTAATCAATCATGTTAAAGTTTAATTTTTTAGCAAATTTGTCTTAGTTCTTTTTTTATCAAAATAGGTATTTTTAAATATCATTATACTTAACTTAATTAAAAGAAATTAATTACTAAACTATTAAGACCATATCTCTAAGTTTTATGTGCTTCAATTATACTCATTTTGTTATTAAAAATAATAATATGACAGAGATTGCATTTTGAATGAAATTCCTTGGAAGATAAAGTAAGCTATATAGTATAACCAGAAGAATAAGCACAGAAGTTAAAGTAATATCAAATGTAATGTTCATACTTATATATTTGTATAAAATATGTCAGATGTTTCAAATGCTCAATTGAACACCAAATAGTGGGACAATTGTCCGCAACTCATCTCTGCTATATCAGTGTTTATTATCTGTTATTTCACTTCCTGTAGCATTGTGTGTTGGTTTCCTTTAAATTGTTTATTGTGTAAGATAAGTGCAGATGCTCAAAATAGACAGAACTATCATAGTTGTTAGTCGCGAAGTCCTATGCACATATTTATCTAATAATTTGTATGTAAAAATCAATTATTAGTACTAGTTTTTACTGTTATTTAGCATCACAATCACTTGTAATAATAATATTGGTTTAATAACTGATAATTAAAAATAATAAATAAAAAGTAATATTGGAATAATAAAGTAAAACACATACTACACGACAGAAGGACTAAAAAAGATCAAAATAGTAGTAATTTTTAATCTATTTTAGGATGATATTTAAAACATTTATTGAAAAGTTTAAGTTTTATGTTCAGTAGATTTTTATATAACTTGGGACATTAGCACTTAATTACATTTAAAGTATAAGAATATATTAATGTTGTTTTTATAGAATGACTATGTGTGTTTTTTGTTCAATACATAGTTAAATGTGTATTAGACATCCTGACTCTAAAGTAATATATTATATTTATAATACTAAATTGTTACTAAATTTTAGATCTTATTTTGATATATAAAACCATATAAGATTATTACTATCATAGAATATATAGTCAGATGATGTTTTATTTGGAATATGACACTGAAGAGATAAGCTCATTAGTTGAGCTTCAAAGATAAAAATCATAGACAACAGCACTCTTTTGTATCACATGTTGTTTGTGGAAATAACAATCTGACGCTTAGTTAAGAATATCTTGTTTAATTAGTTTAACCTTGAAACAAAGTGAACATATAACACTGCTAATTTTATAAAATTCTTAATAAATATTTTTATAAACTAAACTTAACATTAATATTAAGCAAACAATCTTTACAGATAATTTTTTTTATAACTAACCCAAAAAAGATATAAGAGCAAAATAAATATGTTCAATTGGAAGTGGTTTGAAGTGAAGTGAACTATAGGATAGCAGATATATTTTGTAAAAAGGCTAATATATAATAAATATTAACTTACATGACTTGCAAGTAAATTTAATTCAGACAATTTATGGATTTTTTTATAGTTAAGTGAAAAAATTCACATAAAAATATGAATGTGATCTTGTATAATTTTTAATGAGATACTGTACTGCTATATTATTTGTAGAATATTTGTAAGCAAGTCACAGCAATTAGATATTTATTGATACATTCTATATAATTAAAATTTTCTATAGGATAGGTTAACAATTGTCTACAAATTCTGAGTCCGATTTGGCTTCATTATAAAATTGTTTGTTTGTTCTTAAAAACAAGCTAATCTTACGTGTACGTATATTAAAAACTGAAACACTAGGGTCGCTATATATTTATGGTAGTAGTTGCAATCATTTGAAAGATAGTTATGACTAAATTATATATGTCTATGTATTTGTCGTTTTGGTAAGTGAACTTGACCTTTGTTCTAGAAAGTGTGGGCCATAGGAATAATGTTGGTTGCTGAATTTGTAACTTTTTTATACTTATTTTGATTATTTTGGGACTAGATGATTTTGCGTTATTGCCCTAAAATATATACTTCATCATCATCGTCCTCGTATCTATTCAATGGCGGCTCCAATAGCACACACCTGAGCATCTCGCCAGCCGCCTTGCGATGATCATCGCTCCACCTAGTCTGCGGGCGTCCTACACTACGTTGGCCGATTCACGGTCTCTTCTCAAGAACCCGCTTACTCCAACTAATATAAATATCACTTATGCGTCTTATATTGTTTTTTTTATCCACCAGGCACTGAGAAGGAGAAGGGCCAGCTTGGTGTGGGCAAGTCGTGTCTGTGCAACCGTTTCGTCCGTACCAACGCGGATGACTACAACGTCGACCACATATCCGTTCTGAGTCAAGTAAGCGGATATAGTTCAAATTAAAACAGCTTTATTCAAGATTCAAGCATTACAATTACATATTGGTTGTCAACAATGCTGGTAGCATTGTTCCAGTTCGGGAAAGGACGTCTCTGATCGGAGAAGAACCGGCGAAAGAAACTCAGCGGGACTGTTTTTCTTGTTATATTTTACAATGAAATTTATGCAATCGACACAACAGTTTGAAGTTTATAAATGTTTATATGCATATTATTGAAACAACCTGGAGCTACTGTTCCAGAAATGTATCATCATTATTATTAGCCCGTGATAGTCCACTGCGCTGGACATAGGCCTCCCCGAATACACCTCTATCCATTAGGGGGTTTTTGACCATATCCCACCAGCGGGTCCAATGCGGGCTAGTGGGTAGACCTACTTTTTACATGCCCATCCGACGCATGGATCATCTTACTTTTCAGACAATTGGGTGATCGGCTTAAATTGCCCTAACCAATCACGTGAGATTTTGTGAGCCACTAGGCTACGGAGGATGTTACAGAATAGTATATATATTTACATTGTACAAGTATATACTTTAAAGCTAAAGAAAAGATAAATATTATGTAAATAATGTTATGAGTTATTAGTTGATTGCCGCTCAGTGATTGACATCTTGGTGACAATTCATCAATAAGAACTCTAGAACGGCTATAAACTAAACCCTCTTATAGCGACGTAGACATGTCACTTTACGAGGGTTTAGGGTAGTGAGTTTAATAATAATACCACATATAGTGGGCAGTTTAATAGCCTATACTTTTTAATTATATCGTCATGTAGTTTACGAGTGAGCTTAAGTAAAATTGTTATTAAGGGTTACTCTCGTAAGTCTATGTCGGCATCGATAAATAAAATAATACATCGTCGTATTCGATGATGTATTATTTTTTGGATAGGCTGGCTGTTTACACAATTGGAGATTGAATGATTCGATTGTATAAAATCTTAACTTAACTTATTAATAATACACGATTACTTGTAACAATCTTATGTGTTGATCGTTTTGTGTCCTAAAGCGACATTGTACAATTAGTGTTAGTATCAGTTGACTGTCATTTATTGACACTGATATGCAAACACACAATGAACAAAAGGCGCACTTAATGCCTTAGGTCTTACTTACCAGTCAACTTTAGTTGCAACATCAAATATAGTAATTTTGGCAATCGAATTCATTAATGATAACATTGGATGTATAAAGCCATTGCGTTACCATGGGCCTCTTTATTAACGTATAATCTGAGTGTAAATGTTCATGAATATTACATTTAAATACTTTAATGCAGGACAGTCAGTCACAAAAAATAAGCATCGATTTTGCGGTGAGACATAAAACCGAAGGGTGTTGTGGTTCCTCGTAAAACGGATATCCGTTGCTAAAATGAAGTTCTATTAAGCCTCTTGCTTAATTCTTTTATTTGGAGTTCTTTGATAAAAGAGGGGTTACTTGCGATAATTGTTACTTTTATCATAAAAGTTTTACGTTATCGGATGGATTATGATTTTATAAAATTACTATTGATGTAAAACTAGGCATATTTGTTGACACAGAAAGCTACTTTGTTTAATACTATGCAGTGAAGATAAATTTTTGTCTGTTGTTTGTCAATCGATATTTCTCCTAAGAGGGAAATAAATATTTTCAACGTATTTAACGGTTAATAAACTATTTTCTTGTAAGTTTAGTGGTAGTAGGTATAGTCATGAAATCCTTAGCAAATCTAAAAATTTATTTGGGTTTTACATATCTTTGAATTTTTTTGTCGTTTCTCAGAGCTTTGATAGTTTTATTCATTACTTAAACGATCGTCTCGTCTAAAATAAAGATATATAAGTTGTTATAAAGAGTTTTTGTATATCAAAAAGCACAATGTTTACAACTTATCGTAGCTTTAGGACATATTTTGACGAATAATATTTTAGGTAATAAATAGTAATCGAAGGACCGACTGAACAATCGAAGTGAAGCTTAGTAGAAAATATTAAATAGGCGCCCTCACAGATATATAAAATTTACTAGTATTTATAAGCAAAAGAAATAATGATGTGAAGTTCCACTTGGTCCCAAGTGTTATGCTCATAAATTGTCTTAACAGGCACTTTGGTACAAATACTATACTCCTAAACATTATTGATTTCGTGTTGAATTGCCGAACTACTACAAGTTTCATTAACGGCACCGTGAATCGTAAAATTGAACCCATTTTCCTCAAACGGAACTTGTCATGGCGTTGAAAATATAATAAATAGAGCCCATTCAATAGATCTCGTTCCGATTGCGCTCAGGTCAGCGCTTTGCAGAACTCCTACGGCCACGTCTCGGAGGGCCCTTCACCGTCTCGAATGGTTGCAGAGTAAATCGAATCACTCAAATGAACCTTGGGCTATTGATTTTTTTTATTTTTACCGCCATTACAAGCGGCTCGAGTTTATATTGGCGGTTATCGAAGTGGTGTATCGAGTGGCGGACCGCCTTAGGTCTGTCGGGATTGGTTTTCTTAATTTCACGTTTATAAATATATAATTATTGTTGCTTTCCCCCTCCCCCCAATACGCTTTAGACCAGCGTGGTGGGATACGGTCCAAAAACCCCTAATGGAGAAGGCGTGTAGTAGGGGAGGGCTATGACCAGTAGTGGACTAACACAGGGTGATAATGATGATGATGATTGTTGCTTCTGTAGTGTCATTGCTTGCGTATTAAACTTCGATTAAACTTAAAATGAAACTTTGGGATAGCTTAAATACATAGTAGATATAGATAGATAGTTAGATAGAACTATCTATATATCTAGCCAATCATCGTCACAGCCTGGGTCTGCTCACAGCTGGAATATAGGCCTTATATGCACGCCTTCTCCATTAAGGGTTTTTTTTGGACCGAATGGCATCACATTGGTCAAATGCCGGTAGGCCATGCCCATCCGACGCATGGATCATCATACTTTTCAGACAATTGGGTGATCGGCCAAAATTGTCCTTACCAACTAGAAAACAAATATAACACAAGTTGTTTCCTCGCGGGATTTGAACCCAGACCTCCGGTTTATGAAGCAAGGGCCAATACCGCTAGACCGCGGATTCGGTGTTAGCCCTTTTTTTATAACTTACCCAATAGCTCTGTAAATCAATGTAAAAAAGACAGCGCATGGCAGAAGTGGCGTTACACATTTAGTGTTTTTGGCGATTAATTATTATTGAGATGTTACTCACTCTCAGTGAGACAGTCTAATTATCAACGACACTTTAAAATGTAAGCCGCTGCTTCGTCGTTACCTTCTCTAAATTGGCTAGCTAGCTAATATTTATAAGGCTCATTGAATGGTCACTAAGTTGTCATCTAATAACGACGCAAAATGCGTGAAGCCACTTCTTTGTTTGGATCAATGTTAACATCAATTTAGTTTTTACATTGGTTGAGGCGTAAGATTTTATGGTAGCTTAGCATCGTACCTCTTTGCGTCATACGGGGAAGGCCCTATGTTCAGCAGTAAACACCAACAGACCAACATAATCATGTTGATCTATTAAAACTGAAATATAAAGTCGAAAATTAAAAAAATAATTTTGACTTTGTCTTTCAGTTTGAATTATATTATACGTTACGTGTTGGTGAATTATATATTGTTTGAAATATATTATATTATATAAAACCTCGTGTCATATACTTAGACCCGTCCATATACGAACCGACAAGAAAATTTTCGTACTTTCCTTCTACATATTAACATGTTTCGTTTGTTTTTTTAATTAATATGATTTGCAAAATTTTTATTATTCATCAATTACCCATATAGTTACAAGGATTTGCTAGTATAGAATCTAAGCTACTTCACAAATCTAGATCCTGATTCGAGTGATTTTAGTTTTATTAGTGGGTGAAGTCTTTGTTTTCGTGCCGATATATTGTGTTAAAAGGCCGTAATGTATTTTTATCTTTCCAGTCGGACTTCAGCGGTCGTGTTGTCAACAACGACCACTTCTTGTACTGGGGCGGTGTTCAGAAGGACAACGATGAACAGGAGTACCGCTTTGAGGTTATCGAGCAGACAGAGTTTGTGGACGACGCTTGCTTCCAACCGTTCAAAGGTAAATCTACTTATATATATAAAAGAGATACCCACCTATATATTGACTCATCACGATATCTCCGGAACCATAAGGCGTAGCGACTTGAAATTTGGTAGGAATATTCCTTTCGTCGAGTAGAGGTCACCTAAGAACGGATTTTTTTAAATTCCACCCACAAGGGGTATTGCGGGATTGCTAGTTTTTTATAAAAGCTTATTAAATGATATACAATGTCTGAGTTACTATGCAGTACTAAGTATAGAACTTCAATCATTTATGACAATGGTTGACGAAGATATGTTCACATAATTAATCATACTAATCCACTATGTTATGTGTTAAATTGAGCATTATGTGGTCGGCAGTTATTTTAAATTTCATTTTTATTAAATGAAATGTAAAAATACCTCCCCACCGCTTGGCGTAGTAGTTAGCCCTGACTGTTGTGCTTAAGAGTAGTGATGCAACGGAAGTGTCTTAGCGGAACCAGAAACGGAAACAGATATCAAAAGTAAATTTTAGCAGAAACGGAAACGGAAGTGTAAATTATAATGAAAAAAAAACAAATATAATTCTTTATTAAGTATCAAATACACCAAATCAGGATTAGAAATAGATATATAGAAATCTACTATGGAAAAGAATATTGCAACTTTGCAACTGAACATTTTATTAATATTCAAAATTTAGTAGTGGCGGTGTAAAAGCAGGCAAATTACTTTTTATAAAATATAACTTTATATTATAAAAAGTAATTTGCCTGCTTTTACACCTAACAATCTGTTCGGTGCTCTTCGTATATTAAACCAGCTCCGCTAAATAATTGTTAACTGATGACGCTGCTGGGGTCAGATTACGGTATTTGTGTGAAATTAATTTTCACCACACAAGAGGCTCTTCATTTAAAGGATAGAGATTTCTCTATTCTTTTTTGTACCCCTGAAAATGTGACTGTATCTCAAAAGGAGATTGTCACTCTCGTTAGTTATAGTCGAGATTTCTTGGTCTGCGTTTGTACTTAACAATGATTCTAACATTTGAAATGATGAATTCACCATTGAAGATGACGTCGGCTGGACTTCATCCTCAACTCGATTTCAGCGCCTTTTCGGTGTACCCCACAGTACACATGATACACTATCATCGTAAGTGGAGTTAGTTGACTCTCTAAATTGTCTGGTTC
This sequence comes from Lamproptera curius, assembly GCA_029286875.1. Taxonomy (NCBI): domain Eukaryota; kingdom Metazoa; phylum Arthropoda; class Insecta; order Lepidoptera; family Papilionidae; genus Lamproptera; species Lamproptera curius. The sequence continues at coordinate 1,781,675 of JAGSMT010000046.1, forward strand.
TGCTGATCGTCATTAAGTTACACACATGACACGAATGTATTGACACAAACAGCAGCAGAAAATATTACGCGCTTACATTCACGAAAAAGTAGGTAAACAAACAAATGTGACAAGTGCTTGCCCGGTCGCTGGCTAACTCTCAGCTGCCGGTTGTAAAATTCCGTTTAAATCTCCGTTATAAAAGTTGCGGAAACAGAAGCAGAAACGGATGTTGAAGCGCACGGAATTTCCGCACTTGCGGAAACGGAAACAGAGGTCCGTTACATCACTACTTAAGAGTGTGGGTATGATTTCAACCGCGGGAAAAATAGTATGAGACGCACAGTGTTTTTCTCTTGTCTGGGTATTTGTATTTATATTATATGTATTTATTTGAGAAAGAAAAGTAAGTCTGTGCATTTATCAATTATATCGTTCCATATAGTACAAGCTTTACTTTCTTTGCGGCTAGACGATTTTTGTTAATCGTGTAGGAATATTAACTCATTAAATTAAACAGTAATACATACAAAAAGTCCAATAAGATGAGTTTTTGTTTAAATTGAATAAAGCGACGATATGAAAAGCATTGTTAAGAAATATGCCCTGCTCAGAAGAAAGGAGTCCTTCATCATCATCATCAGCCTTTGATAGTCCACTGCTGGACATAGGTCTCCCTAATACACCCTATCCATTAGGGGTTTTTGGACCGTATCCCACCACGCTGGTCCAATGTGGGTTGGTGGGTGGACCGACTTTTACATGCTCAGAAGAAAGGAGTCCTTAGACTGCATAAGTCCGCTTGTGTTTGTACTTTAATTATTTGTGACCAATTGATCATCATCATCATCAGCCTATGATAGTCCACTGCTGGACATAGGCCTCCCCTAATTCACCCCTATCCATTAGGGGTTTTGGACCGTATCCTACCACGCTGGTCCAATGCGAGTTCGAGGGTGGACCGACTTCTTACATACCCATCCGACGCATGGATCACCTTACTTTTCGGACAATCGGGTGATCAGCCCGCATTGCTCTAACCAACTAGGAAACGATAATGAAAATTTGTTAAGTCCCCGCAGGGTTCGAATTCACGACCTCCGGTCCAATAGATAATATACACATATTTTTAGGACTAGTTTATACTAAACCTAGGGACACTAAATATCCTAATATTGATAAAGATGCTGTTGACACCATGTACCGAATACAGCCACTAGAAATAGGTGTTAGTAAGTTAGTACTTAAGTACTTAGTCATACTTTTAATGTACTTTCGATTGACAACACTGCCCAAATTACATCCGTACAGCGTTAATGATATGATAATGTTTGTCATAACACAACTCGCTGTCGAATCTCCTCAAATCTCCATTTGAAGAGTCGCCTATTCGTTTGCACAAATCGGGGTCAAGGGAAATGTGTTTTCAGATGGTAATGTTGGACTTTTTGTTAACTTACGAGTTTTTTACTGCGTTTTTTAGAAGACAAATGTTTGAATTCTGCCTAAGTATTATAATCGTTTGCTGTTGTACTCTATATTAAGTGAATTCTGATGGTTCGTGTTTATAACTAATTTGAATTGTACTTCTATTATTTATTGTCCGGAGTGTATTTCTTTGGATGTATTCCTTTGTCAAATACGCGTATGTTGTATTCGATGCCTTACGTATACTTTTTCTTTGTTGTCTCCTAGTTGGTTAGGGCAATTTGGGCTGATCACCCAATTGTCTGGAATGTAAAAAGTCGGTCTAACCACCAACCCGCAGTACACCAGCGTGGTGGGATACGGTTCATAAAAGGGAAAGAGGGCGTTCAATAGGAGGCCCATGTCCAGTAGTGGACTAACACAGGCTGAAGATGATGACGTATACTTGAGCGGAAGATTAAACGGAAATTATCTAGACAATGTAACACATAATACTTTTATGGATTTATGCGAATATAGACATGGTTTAATAAATACTTCAAGGAAATTATCGCGTTGTAATTGATGCAGACTATATAAACGAAATAGTAGCGTCTTAACGTTTCACTAATAATTTGTCGCTGAGATGTCAGTCTACAAAACAACGAGCTTACGTTTAACACCATTTTGTTTGTTAAGGGTTACGTTGTTTTCTACAACTCGCATCTTTTCTTCAGCACAGACATAGTCATCATCATCATCAGCCTGTGATAGTCCACTGCTGGACATAGGCCTCCCCTAAAACACCCTATTCATTAGAGAGTTTTGGACCGTATCCCACCACGCTAATCGTCACCACGTCCAATGCAATGTCCAATCCAATCCAATGAATCATCTTCAGACAATTGGGTGATCGGCCCGAATTGCGCTAACCAACTAGGAAACAACAATGAAAATTTGTTGAGTCCCCGCAGGTTTCAAACCCATGACCTCCGGTTTCTAAATCACACGCCCATATCACTAGGCTACGGGGGCTAGTAGACATAGTATTGAGACTTTATATTATACTTAACCTTTGAGTTATATAAATAATCCGTTTAATACCGATCCATTGTCCCAACAGTGGGCAAGACGGAGCCGTACGTGAAACGCTGCGTCGCCACCAAGATCCAGTCGGCCGAGAAGCTGATGTACGTGTGCAAGAACCAGCTCGGCATCGAGAAGGAGTACGAGCAGCGTCTGATGGCGGACGGCAAGCTGACCGTGGACGGATTCCTTTGCGTGTACGACGTCAGTCTTGTGCCTGGCAGGACGTGGGAGAAGCAGGTGGGTGGTCGGAATGGGATGTGGGTGGTAGCTGGGTTAGTTTTATTGTTAGACCAACATTCACTTGATGGTAATGGTGGTCAGTCTTATATGGACTGGATAAGGTTCAGTATTATTGGACAAAGTGATGTTTACCTGATAAGTGGTACGTACTGTCCAAAAGCGACGTGCCCGAAACCACTAAAAACACTCCCGATATACTGATCTTTCAGATATGGGATGTTACGCCTGGTTTAGCTAGTAACTACGCGGATCAATTGTCCTTTGAATTACAATACAGTGTGTTTAATGCTTTGCAGTAAACGAAATGATAATAATACATAATTATTTATCCATATAATGATTTGTTCAACGGGTATAAAAGTATACGTATAGATTTTTGTTTAGGTATAATACTTTATATTCATTTAAAAATCTATATATAAAGATTTTTATAAAATATAAGATTTTTGAATGACAATTATTTCTATAAAAAAATAATATAAATTACATAAAATATGAAAATATTTTTCGTATGGCAACCCTAGCGTATGGCGTAAGCTAGCTTCATTGAATGAAGCTAGCTTACGCTAATTTCTCCTTTTCTTTTTGATTTCAATTAATTGTAAATTTTATAATAAGTATTGATTATCTTTCATTATTCATTCATTAATCTCTTTGACAGCACAGTAGCTGGGCTAAAATGGCCCATGCCCTTCAAACAGCTTACGTTTTTGTCGGTCGATCAGTATTTGAAGATCGTCTGTGCATATCTGTATATAATACTATGTATATGTAATTGATTTAATTCTAAGTATATGTTAAGATTCCCATGTATATGTTAATGATCCACAGTTCAACATCTGCCTTATCCGCTATTTGTTTTTTTTTCAATTGATATAGCTACAATGATTACTTTATAGTAAGGACAGTGAGACAATATCATTTCTATTAATAAAGTGTCTTTGTAATTTTAATAGCTAATACAAACAATAATTTCACAGAACGAAATCACAATGGCGATCCTCCAGAACATCTTGAAGCTGAAGAAACCGGTAGTACTGGTGACATCTAAGAACGACGAGGCCTGCGAGCAAGGGATCCGCGAGGCGGAGCGACTGGTCCAGAGGAAAGAGTTCAAGGGTTCGATTCCGATCGTCGAGACGTCCAGTCACGATAACGTTAATGTGGATCAAGCGTTCTTCCTTCTGGCGCAGATGATTGACAAGACCAAGGCTAGGATCAAGGTGAGATGATTTAATATACTCATCATCAGTCATCATCATCAGCCTGTGATAGTCCACTGCTGGACGTAGGGCTCACCTAATACGGGGTGTATTAGGGGGTCTTGGACTGTATATACCACGCTGGTCCAACGCGGGTTGGTAGGTGGACCGACTTTTTACATGCTCATCCGACGCATGGATCGTCTTACTTTTCTGACAATTGGGTGATCGGCCCAAATTGCCCTAACCAACTAGGAAACAACAATCAAAATTTGTTCTGTCCCCGCAGACGAACACGGCCTCCGCACACGCCTTTACCACTAGGAGGCAGATTTAGTATACTATTATGGTCTAATAATGATGTCATTAATATACTAGAACTGATTTAAAGAGACGGATTCACAAAAATTCAGACTAATAAAGCTTATTCAGGTGGTTACGTAGACAGTGTCATGGTGAATTCTCAATTGATGAATAACCAGTCGAATTTTTTGAAGTTACTTGAATTTGACTTTTAACGTAAAGTCTCTTTTGTTTCGCTTATGTATTAACCGAAAAGTTGTAACTTTTAAGTTACTTTTGTTGTTTAATGGTGGCTTGCACTTAAGTAATGCATTCTGATAATCCCGCTTAAGCACTGAGCACGGCCGCTGGATAGTGTTCGAAACGTCGGGAATTTAAATATGTAAAATGAACGCGATAAAATCCGTAAAAATTTATTTTATTTTTTTTTTAAGTTTTTGCGTTATAGCGACAAGCGAACAAGTCATTTCTGCATATTACTTATTCATAATTTATGCATATTTATTGTTCGATTTTAAACATAACGTACATTAAGATGTATTGGTATTTAAAAATATGCATGTTTAATATATATACAGATATTTTTAACGTCGGAAATTTTAAACTCAATAATATGTAGTATTCGCGTAAATAAAAGTAATAATTGCAATATATTGATGAAGTATTATGCGCAGGTGGCGAACTACGCTGAAGCGTTGAGGATAAGGAGGGAGACATTGGACTTCGTCACCGAGGCCTTCACGCAGCTAATCAGGATACACGTCCAGGATCATAAGTTAGTGCACTTGTTCTGCCGTAACTTTTACTCTTTCCCAACATTTTAAGTACTTTTCTTTAGAAAAATTTCGAATTAAGTTTGTGGATACAACAGAAGACTATATTGGCTAATTGGGAGGAAATCACAACTATGCAATGAAATCAAAATAACAAACTATAAGTCAACACTCAAACCAATATGGATCTATGCAATTGAACCCCGGGGCACAGCTTCAAACATGGATATTCTGGAAAGGATTCAAACAGAAACCATGAGGTCCATGTTCAACATCCCTAAATGTATCAACAATAAATACATACTACAGGATTTAAGGCTGTCGTCGCCGTGTTAAAGAAGAAATATCCATCAGAAGTCTAAAATAGTGACAAAAGCTATTGAAACATGTCAATGCCAACTGAGAAGGAATAGAATTCTAAATCATTATATCTAAGTCAGTCCATTAACCTTCCTCACTATGTTGATTTACATCAATATAGTGAAGAAGTTTCATGGACACTCCTGATGACATAATCTGACTCCAATCAGAAAAATGAGCAGCTTAAGGTGATACACAAAATTAGTTTATTCCATTGAAACTCTATGTACTTTTTAAAATTTAAAGTTTGAATAATTTGTGTTAATGAAATGTACAGTTGAAATGTTTACTTACTGTCGGGTTATTGACATGATGAATTTTTGCTCTAGGGAAATGTGGTCAGCGGCCAGCAAAAGACTGAGCCATTTCCCCGAATGGATCAAGTTCGTTCAGCAGTTTGGCAATGATGGAACACAGGTGAGAATTTATAATTTTATGTTTTAAGGCGAACAAAATACTTGAATTTCTTTTATTGTTTTTAATTATTTATGAGATGGTGGCTCTTTACTGGTTTTCGGCCTTATAGTTTGGTATGAGATTTTGTATGTGTATAGTCTAGATTGGTCGTGCTTGGAATTTATTAGGGACACTTATTACGTATTGGGAATTGATACCAATGTTTAATAAATATATTTCAGCCATCTTTGAGGGACATTTTTATGTTCAATGATAATTATGATAACTTTATTTCTTGCCAGGTCGTGTATCGACGTCACATTCGTCGCCTGAAGGAGGAAAGGTCCGCGAAGAAGCTACGAAAGCAACTCGCGAAGCTGCCCCAAGCACTTTCTCGTATGAATCTACCCACTGAGGACTTGCAGGAGAGGTGATTAATATGTCTAATTTTATTTTAGACGAAAGCCTAAATTTTATTATCATCATCATCAGCCTGTGTTAGTTCACTGTTGGGCATAGGCTTCCCCTAATGCTAGCTTTTTCCATTAGGGGGTTTTTGGACCGTATCCCACGCTTGTCCAATGCGGACGTTGGACGGACCGACTTTTTACATGTCCATTAGACGCATGGATCATGTTACTTTTCAGAAAATTGGGGTCGATTACCCAAATTGTCCTCACCAACCAGAAAACAAAGATAACTCAAAATTGTCTTCCCGCTTGATTCAAACCCACGACCACGGTTCATAAAGCGAGGCCATATGACCTAGTTTGAATTGATTACGTTGTGTGATTAACAATGATAACGACGTGCCGCAGCGACTGGGCGGCGGTGGTGCGGCAGCTGCGCGCGCACCGCGACTTCCCCGTGTACTTCAGCGAGGGCTCCGCGCGCGGCTCGCGCTCCGGCTCGGGCTCCGAGCTGGACAGCCCGCTGGCCGCCGACACCACGCTGCGCCTCGGCGAGAGGGCCCGCTACCAGGTGTGCAGCTTATCTGCTTGTCATAGGCTCTGCAGTTACTGGTCTACTACTTCGCCTCTCCTTTATTTTTGCACGCGCAGGCAGACGAGCAGTCGGGCCACCTGATGGGAAGTAGTCACCGACGCCCATACACATCGAGCAATACCAGTGGTATCACCAACGCGCTGCCTACCGTGAGACATAGGGTGTTAAGTCTCGTTTACCCAGTAAATATGCTGGCTACGGTGCCCTACATACCGAAACACAGCAGTGTTTTCGCACTATTGCTTCGCGGCAAAAATAGGCACCGCGGTGGTACCCAACCAGAACTTTTTTACTCCTGTAAAAAGGGGACCTACCGCCGGTGAAATTGGTCATCTTCTTATAAGGTACTCAGGTAGGCTTTTTTCCTATTTCCTCTTTTCTGTTGCTATATTTTCACGTGGTAACCCTCTTTCTCACAAGGGACAATCAAAAATTGTAACAACTACTGTTTTGCTTATATATATAAGAAACACTGCTATTCTTATATATATTCTTTTATATACATATATAGGCACGGTTCTAACTATCGGATTAACGTTGTGTTCCTCTCTACACTTCAATTTATAAAAATAATTCTACATTGTTTATGCTTGTACCTGCTCGCCTTTGATATTATCAACTATGTTATTATATATTAGCTAAATTAGGGAATGTAATGGCATAAACAAAGTCTAATGCGAAACACCAATTAATCAAATAAATTATTGGTAGAATACGAGCATTTTCTAATCTACTCGCAATATTTAACCTTTAAGAGTGACCACCGGCTTTTAGGCCCTTTTTATCGCAATTTATTCAAGCTATAGTTCGTTTCAAACCTGACCGCTTTAAAATTAGGTATCGGCCTCCTGATAGCAGAATAACTATTATTTTACCTCATACATCAATAATGTATTTCCTATAAATAAAATAAATCTCTTTATGTACAGACTTTGGGCCAATCGCAGAAAATACCGTACGAGATACTGGAGACGAATGAGGCCGCCGCCGTTTTCAAAACATTCCTGCACGAGGCACAAGAGGAGCAGAGGAATTATGAGTAAGTAATTTTTAACTCTTTTTGTTTGTAATGTGACAAAATTATATATATTTTTTTACATAAATAGTACAATTTTATAGATGTTGTCGTTTCAGACCTTTCAGTGTTTTTGATCACTGGATCGACTTTAAGTTTGAAAGAAATCATTTTATAATTATCTATATTATGTATGCTAGAAAAAGCGAAGGCCATTTCTTTGCACCGTCATTGGTTTTTGAAGTTTACGCTAGATTATTATTTAAATCTTTCACAACGGCGAGTGATTTTATAATGCTTCATGCTGCTATTTACGGGAAGAGCGTGTATTTTTTCGTTCTGTATTTGATCGTCATCAAAACGTTCTGCTCACAGCATTCATTATCACATCATCATCTGCCTGTGATAGTCCGCTGCTGGACATAGACCTCCCCTAATACATTAGGGGGTTTTGAACCGTATCCCATTCATAATCATAGCATTCTCAATCACAAACGAATAATGGATCATCATCATCATAATCATCGGCCTCTATTTACTGTGAGACATAGGCTTCTTCAATAGCACGCCACTGATCGCGGTCCGTCGTCAACTCTCATCCCGTTCCTGCCAGCTGTCTTGCGAAAATCATCGCTTCCACCTAGTCTGCGGGCCTACTAACTTACGTTGGTCGATTCGCATATAATTATAATTCAGTCTATTGAACTGAATTTAACTGCCTCCGTAGCCTAGTGGTAAGGGCGTGTGTTTTAGAAACCATAGGTCATGGGTACGAATCCTGCGGGGACTCAACAAAAATTTCATTGTTGTTTCCTAGTTGGTTAGGGCAATTTGGGCTGATCGCCCAATCGTCTAAAAAGTAAGCTGATCCATGCGTCGGATGGGCATGTAAGAAGTCGGTCCTGCGCCTTATCTGTCTTATCCGTCTTTGAGAGTACATAGGAACAGGGAGTGCACCTGTGTTTGCGCAAACACTTGTACACTGTGCAATATCTCAGGAATACAGATCGGCCGCCATAGACGTAATTGACTGAAGGCGTCATTACTAATAATGTCGTCCCACTCGCAGGTGGTGCCAGCAGTTCAAGCGGCTGCTGGAGGAGACGGGCTACGTGACCCCGGGCAAGCAGCTGTCGGAGGTGCGCGTGCTGCTGATGGGCCGCGAGTGCTACGAGGCGCTCTCGGAGGAGCAGCAGCAGCGCGTCTACGACCAGCACCAGCGCCACATCCAGCGCAGGGCCAAGCACAACCTGCAGGTGGTTCAAACTATCGATGAAGCTCCTCGAACTTGTCTCTGAACTATAAAATGAGCTGATTTAATGTTCTATATTCTGAAATGTAAATAAAGTTTTACATTATTGACTTCAACTTTAAAAAAGTGAAATTGTAGTAACTTAGAAATGTTTACATGAGTCTTCAAAAGTGTTTTTATTAAATATTGCAGCTCTATATGTTTACAAAACTGTTCAAGTTTGCAAATGAACAACATAAGAAATAATAGTTTGATGTTTTTGGTGGTTGTGACTTTTATAATTATATTGTAATATTGAACAATAATTTGCAAAACTTATCTCTTTTTATATTTTATTTGCATAAATTTTTTGTAACTTTTTATTTTCTCCATGAGAAACAGTTTTATATCTGTCATAATTTTTAGGAGCTGCTTTTGGAACATGCTGATCTTTTCTATCACTTCAAGAGCATCTCTCCCACCGGCACCATCACTCAAGAAGATATCAAGGAAATAACTGATGTACTTCAAGATGATTTTCGGTATGTTTTGTCTGTGTATACCATGGAAAGATGTATGTACAGTTCCAGTAATTGTTATATTGATAAATTGGACATAGAATCTTTTTTTCATTGTGGGGAAGGACAACCGGGTGCCTTTTTCACTAGTTTTGTCTGAGTGCAAAACATATTTGTGATTTTGTAACCTCAATATAATTGGGACTAGATAACTCAGATATGTTATGTTGCTTATTTACTTACAATTGTTTTCCTAAAATTACAAGATGCTGGATAGAATGGAGCGGACAGGATGCTGATTATTATATAACCTAAATATAATTGAGACAAGATAACTCAGATGTGTTATGTCACTTATTTACTAATAATTGCTTTCCTACAGATATAAGATGCTGGATCGAATGGAGCAGGACAGGAAGCTCATGTTGTTTCAGCACTTGGGTTTTGTCCACTGCCCTATGAGAGAGCACTGTCCCGCTGGGTCAAACTGTCTTGATGCAACTCTACCTGTTATACTGAATACTAGGGTTGGGTAAGTGTAGTTTTAGTTTCTTTAAACGAGTATATTTTTAAGTTAAAAAGAACTATACAAATCTCCATACTAAAGTAGTGGTTGCGTTTAAATTTATTTTAGTTAGCATTAACACTTAGTTTTTATATGAAAAATACAAATAAAATTTAATTCTTATATTTTATTTTATTATACCTATACAACTGCCTCCGCCTGGTGGTATGAGTGTGTGCTTTAGAAACCGGAGGTCGTGGGTTTGAATCCTATGGGGACTCAACAAATTTTCATTGTTGTTTCCGAGTTGGTAAGGGCAATTTCGGCCTATCACCCCATTGTCTGAAAAGTAAGATGATCCATGCGCCGGATGGGGTTGTAAAAGGTGGGTCCACCCACCAACTTGCATTGGACCAGCGTGGCTGGATACGGTCCAAAACCCCCTAATAGATAGGGGTGCACCCCCTAATAGACAGCAGGCGGCCGATAATGATGATGATAATACCTATATAATGTTTGACTTTATATTTTGATGATTTCAGATCGCTGACGTCAGCAGGCGAGTCTCAATGCCAGGCGGGACCGCCTGCCGCTCCCTGGGCTCTTACCACGGATTCGAACCAGATCAACGTTATTATACTCGGGGTTAGTTTCAGGAATATATATGATTCATGCTAGAGTTTCTATGAATAGCCTAAAGCTTTGAACAAATATTTCAAGTAAAGAATGTCTCTTGCATGTGGCGGAGCAGGAAAAAATATGTTCTGATGTAATTTATGGACTTTGTTTTGTTGGTTTAAAAATGTTGTTAATAAAAACTTATTTTCATGATTTTTAAAAATTATGCAAAATTAAACAGAACACTAAATTTTGATTGAGGAATCATGTACTATATCTATTATATATCTTGTTCATTATCTTCTCTATGTTATTACTAAATACATAGCTTATTAATAAATTTAGCTTATTAATAGAATACAATTATTTATAATTGAAATTGAAAACATCTTAATCTCAGTAGAGATTATGGCTCGGTAGTATCAACTGCTAGTGATGCCAATTAATTCAAATCTTTAAACCAAGTGCACAAATACTGGAAGACTTCGATGCGTTTTCTTGAAGCGTCGAGTATAATTTTAAACGTTTGTACAGTAATTAAACGCAATAAAGTCCGTAAACTATATCGTTTATCAAGTATTGTATCAGCGGCAGTCCTGGCGTTTATCAATGAAGGCCAACGTCCATCAGTGGACCGAGGCAGCAGAAGTGAATCGACCGGTTGTCGTAGATGGAGGGCGTGGCGGGCGAGTTCGGGTCGCGGCTGCTGGCCGGCTGCGACGCGGCGCGGCGCGTGTGCGTGCAGGGCACGGCGTGGCGCGTGGCGCAGCGGCTGCGGCTCTGCGACGCCGACAAGGACGAGGGCGCCAAGGACGGCGACGACGACTTCGCGCCCAACGGTCAGTGCGACTCGCTCTTATGTGGTCCACTCTGCGAACGTCGTCGCTCCATCTTGCCACACCACGTTTGCCGCGCCTCGGTCTCCACTCTAGTACATTCTGACTCTAGCGGTCGTCAGTTCTGCGGCTAATGTGACTAAACCTCTACTACTTCAGTTTACTAATATATTGGGCTATATCGGTGACTTTGAGGGCTCACATAATTCCTAATGCGGTCCTTACGATTCTCCAAGCATAGCCTTCTCTATAGCTCGCTGAGCGATTTTAAATTTTTGTACAAATCAAGCCTTAAGTGTTCAAGTCTCAGTACCGTAGGCCATGACGGGTGAAACGCACTGATAAAAGATTTTCTGTTTGTGGCACTTTGAAAACTCAATGGAGCAATGAACTTTACTACCAATAGATATTTCTGGATTTGCACATAATAATTGTTATGCTACAGAAATGGCGGTGGTTTTACCCTAATTGAACGTCCGCAAATGAAATTCTAATACCTACAAACCGACAGTATATATACAGTTATAGTTTCCTCAATATATATTTGAAATAACAGACCTGGATTGCATTTGTGTACAATACATCAATCATCAGCGTCATCATCATCATTAGCCTCTATTAGTCCACTGCTGGACATAGGCCTCCCCTAATGCATCCTTTCTCCATTAGTGTGATTATACATTAATACCGAGATTTATATCATTGTGTAGCACAACAGTGCAACACGCACGTCACAACGTTACTTTCATTATATTTGGCAACTGCGGGTTGGCAACCGCAGTCCCTTCAGATCCTTTACACCTCGAACGCTGCTGCCCGTTGAGGGTTTCGGCATTTTGATATCTGAAGGTGGAGATGGTTATCCCGCCATCTGTCGGCCGCCATAGTATGGTATTTTAAGTGACTTTTCCCTTAGTCGCCTCTTACGACACCCGCGGGAGGAAATGGGGAAGCTGAATTCTATGCCGCAGCCACACGGCCGGCATGGAATTGGCGGCTCATGGGGGAGGCCTATGTCCAGCAGTGGACTTTCATAGGCTGATATGATGACGATGATCATTTAAATATTATAATAAATTGAGTTTCTTAACCTGAACAAATCTATGTAAAGCACTAGGAAATGTGATATAACAAACTCTTGAATATTGTGTTCACTTTCTGTTTCAGGATATTTTGCGTCTATCAAGATCAAGAATCGTTTGAATTCATCAGGAATTGTGCTGAGAAAACGCTTTTATCGAGTCTGGAGCAAGAAGATAAGCTGCCATTCCAAGTGAGTGGTTATTGCATTTGAAAAATACATATTAGAATGTCTTTTAAAGAAAATTGTTTTTAAATTATACTTATGACATTAATATAAAGAAGTTTACTTGATATTGTTCTTAAAAACGTTACATAAATATAGAATTGACGATAAAATGTTCTCAGTTAGTAGTTCGTCATATTTACTCGTTTGCTATGCACAATTTGTAGCACTAACACCAAGAAGAGTTTATAATATTTATTTTGTTGTTTTGTGTTTTTTATTATTATAATTGATATATTCTATATTAATGATTATCTTTACAGGGTCTTCCATTAGTTGTGATGTTCGTGCAAGACGAGGCTATGGATAAAAAGGAGTTGGCCAGGTTGCAAGAGGAAGGTCAAAACTTAGCTGATAAGTGAGTTATCCATTGTATATAAGTAATCATCCCTTAGCGCAATAGTCAGGCTCCCTAAAACCCAAAGTTAAACCGGGTTTTTACTATTTGTTTTATACTGACTGTCGATTGTTGAGCCAAATAACTTTTTATTTATAAACCGGTGGTAGGTCCCCTTTTACAGGGGACCGCCTGGGTGGGTACTATCGCGGTGCCTATTTCTACCGCAAGCCGTAGTGTGAAAACACTGTTGTGTTCCGGTTGAAGGGCACCTTAGCCAGCGTATTTGCTGGGTAAACGAGAATTAACATCCTATGTCTCACGGTAGGCAGCGCGTTGGTGATATCCCTGGTATTGCCGCTGTCTATAGGCGTCGGTGACAACTTTCCATCAGGTAGCCCTAATAAAAAAAAAAATATCTCATTTTTTATTTCATTAACAGAGTATGTAATAATCCTTTTAGTGGAAAAACGCGTTGTGTTATACATTTGCAAGTGGTTCACCAAATGGATTAATTATTTAGCAATATTTACACTGCGATAGCGTATATCATCATCATCATCATCATCATCATCAGCCTGTGATAGTCCACTGCTGGACATAGGCCTCCCCTAATACACCCCTATCATTAGAGGGTTTTGGACCGTATCCCACCACGCTGGTCCAATGCGGGTCGGTGGTCATAGCGTATATAACAATACCAGAAGAGCCTTAGATTGAAATAGTTTTCGTTTTTACAAGTTATACTGTATCATCTTACACATTTCTCTCATTGTTGTATAACAACTGCCTTTGAAATAAACCATCTTATGTTCGTATCGTTATTTCGTTTAGACATACACATGTTTTGAATAATTTCTGTCTATGTATTATATATAATTATTTTAATTATTACAGCTTACACTGTTCGTATATGGAGGCGTCAGTGAGCGAGCTCGGTACGGAAGCATTAACCGCAGACGCGATCCAAGAGTTGATTCGCACCAACAGGGAAAAAGCGAGCTACGCGCATCTATATAGAGATCTCATTGTTTGCTTCGACTCTGACATAAGGTAAATATAATTATAATTAAACAATAAATATAATACACATAATGTAACTGTAGTATAACAATAAGTAAATATAATTATAGTAATGCTATAATTATATTATGTTGTTATAGCTACAATTAACTGAAAGTTTTAAGATGTTATAATGAATGAGACGCTATTAGTAACAATTGTAACTAACGTTACCATTCCAGCGTACTAGTTGACATATTTAAAACCGATACACACATAAGGAAAAGTCATTTTATTAAAAACAACAGAATGCAATTAAAATATGAAATTAAACCATATCTGGTTTATATTGTAAACGAAGTGACTTCATACTTCTGGTATTGTATTTGATGCAAACTTGCAAAGATGCCAATTACTTAGCGACTTTTACTAAAACAACGCCATACTTATAACCCAACTTTTTTGTTAAGGGTTACAGTGTTAACATCAATTTCTTCTGTGACCATATTTTCTATGACGTCATAGTATTTTAATGTTTATTAATATGTTTTATTTCTTGGTGTGTCAGGATAATGGTGTGCATGTTCTGCGACGACCCCTATTCGCCCGAGCGCGTGTTGAGCCCTCTACTGCTGCACCGGGCTTGCTTCCTCACCGGTGACAGGTCTATAGTCATCGAGACCTTCCTTGGCGACTCCAAGCGGAAAGTTGAGGTTTGTGGCACTAACTTTTTGCCGTGTCTTTGTCCGTAAAAGCCCTTTTTAAATTAAACCTATGCGATGCTTTGGACAAGAGAATTTGATGGACATATTGAATATAGGATAGGAAGCCGTGGCGTGCATTAGGGGAGGCCTATGTCCAGCAGTGGACTGACACAGGCTGATGATGATGATTGAATAGAATTCGTCGAATAATTTCCAGACATTTTTTGTAATTTCAGAATTAGAAATTTACTAAAATAATAAAAATTTAATAAAAACTTATGAACAAAAAATGTTAAAAAATACTTGTACTTTCTTCATTATAGGTGATCATATCGAGTTTTCATGGCGCAAGTCAGTTCAGGGAAGAGTTGATACATGGCTTCATACTTATTTACTCCGCAAAAAGGAAAGCTAGCCTTGCAACACTAAAGTAAGTAAATGATATACTTTTTGTTTCATAGCAATAAAGTAAAATTTAAAACAATTGTTCATACAACTTTGTTTGAAAAAACCTACCATTGATAAGTTTGATGTTACCTTTTTGTTTACTTTGCTGCGCAAAACTTGATGAAACCTAATGAGGTCTTAACTGGGCTAATTATATCCCTAGGTAAGGTATAATGTTTTCTAATTTTAAAGTTTTTAAGCAAGCCTATAAAAAAATTAAACAATGTACGGCAAGGTCTTACTTATCCGCTTACCTCTATAAGACATGGGATGTGACGTCTCGTATACTAATTTTTTTCATAACCAATCCGTGTCCCTCAGACCAGAACACATCAGTATCAACTCGCCTATGTTAAACTATAACTCCTAATATTTTTTCCATTTCCAGCGCCTTCTCTATGAACATACCGAACCTGCCCATACAAATGGTGGCGGTGACCGACGGAGGGTTCGGCGGCCAGCGCCTTCTTCGGCACTGATCTGGGACACGCTCTTATAACTGAAGGGAACGCGACCGCGGACCGGCTCGGGGCACACTTCACTACGTACACATCTAGTGCTGAAAGCAAATGTTAGTTTGTTTTTGTTAGCTTGTACTATGCGATATGAAATAAGAAATGATAAATATTTAAGTAAAGAAAATTTTATGTCAGACACTGTTGGTGGGATAAAGTCTGGCATTCTTATTGTTTAAACAACGCTATTAGTATTAGATATCAGACTTTGGTTTCCGTTAAATGCATATCTTATTTGGCTTATGTGCAAGTCTTAGCGTGGAATAGGAATTTTTCTATATTTGTTGTTATTAGTTTAACGCTATGATTTCGTACACACGGGATATAATAATGAATGCCTCTAGATTGGATTAATCGACTAAACTTATGGTCAACGATTCTTACTCGATTTGTTGATGCAACAGAATTGAAAAACAATAAATAAAAACATGCTTACTTTAAATAACTGCCTAAATTTTGATTTTATTGTAATAATGTAAAGGTTAAGTTACGCTGAATAAATGTTAGTTTCATTAGAGAAATAAATTGCGGAGCCATGGGTGCAGAGAAAAAGAAAAAGACGTGCTCATGTTTAATTTTTTCTAATACTATACACATATTTGATTCTTTAAACTAATTGACGTGCGATCTATTGGATATAATTATCTCGTTGGATCGTGGAAATACCATTATACCATACCATTTGGCCTGCGTAACAATAGTCATAATGATATAACCGGGTGGGTTAAAAGCTGAATCGGTAATAACTTGTATAACTGTCTTATAAGTACTACCTTTGCTCGATTTTGTTCTTCTCCCCCAGCGGCGTTCTACACGCCGTTCTTCAAGGAGGTGTGGGAGCGCAAGGGCGAGATCGAGCGCGCCTTCCGCATGGAACAGCCCCACAATCTCCCTGATGTGGCCGCGGCGAGGCCGGCCCCTCCGCCCAGGAACCACTCCTACCATCTCAACCACAAGTACGTTGGCTATCTTATTCGGTAGCTATTTATTTCTATAGTTGATGTTAAAGTTAAGACGGAATTGTATGTGAACAATGTAACCCATAGCAATGAAAGAGAAAGAAAGAAAGAAAAACATTTATTTGGCACATAAAATTGAAAAGTACAGTAAAAAAAACATAAAATGGCTTGTGTACCAAAATGGCATCCACTCAGCTTACATCACGGAGACAAAAGAATCTTCGTAAATGTTGATTTTCAGTGGACCCGTTTAATGTAGAGGTTGATGGCGCTGTTTAACTAAATTTATATAAAACAAAAATATTTAAAACAAGATAAAATGAGTGGGAACTTATGCTGCATAATACCGGCATACATTTATCCGCCACTAAGGCAAGACAAAGTATTAAAGTTTTTAATATTACACAATAATTTTAATTTTAAGTGACGTGGCGTCGTACGTCTAGTTTTCTTATTTGTGAATCGTCACCGAGTTAGTTAGCGCCTATTGATTAATTAACCGCCTCCGTGGCCTAGTGGCATTGGCCCTTGCTTTATAAACCGCAGGTCGTGGGTTCGAATCACGCGGGGAAACAACTTTGTGTTGTCGTTGTTTTCTGGTTGGTTAGGTCTATTTGGGCCGATCACCCAATTGTCTGAAAAGTCAGATGATCCATGCGTCGGATGGGCATGTAAAAAGTCGGTCCACCCACCAACCTGCATTGGACCAGCGTGGGATACGGTCCAAGGACCTCTTGTATAAGTCGTGCATTAGGGGAGGCCTATGTCCAGCAGAGGACTAACACAGGCTGATGATGAGCAATTAACAAAGTTTTACGCGCAACGCCACCTCGTTGCTATGTGTTACACGGAGTTCACATCAATCCTCTTCTTGGCTTAGAATATCATAGCAACCATACAAGACATTTGTAGCCTCGGTACGGAAATTAATATCTACGTGGTTGGAAGGACATTTAATGTTTGCCATGTTTTGCTAGTTGCTTTTCTATATATTTCTTCCTAAATTCAATTTTTTTTATCTGATTTATGAATTCATCATTTCTGATCTATAATTTTATTAGGTTCTTTAATTCTACTCTCCTTCGCTTCTTCAATTATGTAGGCGAACATTATGTACCAAACCCAAATATTAAATAAATTACATATACACTTCATTATAACTACTTTGGTCAAGAACTATCTTACTAACTTTCTCTATTGTTATATCACTCTGTAACTTTTTCATTTTCATTCATTGACATTTTACGCAACTCGTCACTAAACACACATATTTATACAAAATACTATTACCAACAATTTACAATCAAGAATTTTGCTATAAAAATATAAACTAACATCACTTCATAAATCTCAAAATTCTGGTATTCCCTAAAAACTCTGTACAATTTATTGCATCTAAATACCATTACGATCATTAACTATCATTATTCTATTATCTTTTCTAGTTCAGTGAATATCACAAACCACAAATGCCCATATGTTACAATACATCATACATATAAACTATCGCTTTTATATTATTATTAGGGTTTCATATGTCACTATCTACTATCATATGTCTAATACATGATATACTTGTCTCACGCAGGATGGAACACAAGCTCACAAACTCGCTCGACCTACTCATCGGTCCGGACTCGAGGGCCGACATCGACTCTGAATACAGTGACACACTGAACAACTCGAAGAACAGGGGATTCCTTAAAGGCACGTTTTCTTTTATTTTTCTGGATTTTTGTTTGTTACGACGGCAATAGAACTACGGGACTCATTGATGAACTTACGTTCATTCGTACTCGTCTCGATTTCGATCGATCAAATCACTTTGATTTGATCGCAACCCATTCGTGAGAGAGCGAGTGCCGGATGTCGAAAAGATTCGATTGTTTTTAACCCACACATCACACCAAGCAAAAAGTAACCTTGTACAGTTGAAATAACCCTTTTTTTATTTCATTACGTGTAAAGTACTGCGAACCCGCAACTTTCTCGTTCTTTTAAATGCCAAATGAAAGTGACGGACTGTGTCGATCGGGTGCCGGGTTAGTATAGTAAATCGCAGATCAGACCAGCGCACGCGTCGCGGCTCGCGCATTTACCAACTAATATTTAGTCGCGTGGTCGATAACCAATGATCTACAGTTATAATTGCGATCTGCTGTGAATTTAAATAACTTGTTTACTACGTAATGTTTTCTGTAATTTTGCTTGAGTAATAGTATACTAATATACTCATAATTATAAATTAAGAGTTGTTTACAATTTCCGTAAAATTAAAAAAGTCGTAAATTTATTTAAGCTAATTAATAGATACATAAATAGACAAAATGATTTTAATTATCATATTGAACTATTATACATAATAAAAATCAAATGGGAGCCTATCATTTGAGTATTTAAAATGATGTCTTAGTAAATGAGTCGCGACAAGAGCCCCTGCACGTGAGGAATAATAGCACCCGCGATCGTTGATTACGATTAAGTAACTACCACGACCCATGACATGCTAGAAGATCGAATTATTACAATTCGATCGTCTAGCTTAGCTTAGGGGTTACGATCAATCCGGGTTGCAAGAAATGATCGACTGACATAGCCTTAGTTTATTAACGAGTCCCAAGTTTAATTGTCTAAAATAATTATTTTGTCTTTCTTTCAAAGACTCTTTTGTATAAAAGCATAGTTTTTTTTATATAAAAGCTTCACATATACTTTTTGTATTAACACACTTATTAGGTTACGAATTTAGTGAATACTTATATAATATATTTCGTTACATTAGTATAAAAGATGCCGTGTAAGATAGTTAACAAGAAATTGGATTTCCTAAGATTACGGGCCAGTTTGTCACCGTCCGATAACAAAAAAGGATTTTGTAATTTTTTATAATTGGAATATATAGCTCGATAAAATTGGTGTTTAATTACCATTCGTTTGTTTGTTGGAACTGTTATTACAACGATAACCTACTACTAACCTATAATAATCTACCATGTTTACTAAAATTATTGTGTTCTTTATTCACCCAGGTTTCAGCGTGTACCCGCCACCCAGTACCCCACCGGAGCCTGCGCCCCCAGATCATAGAATGCACGCGGATTTATCTCGTGAGTTTTTCCACTATTCAATTAATTTTATAAACAAGACGTTTTTCAGTCAAATAAAGATATTATTTAATACAAACGAATATACATACGCTATTATCGGGCCAAGGAAATAATGAAATCAATATATATATATATTAACCCATAGTAACGAAGAAACCATTGTTATTAGTTGATTCTCGCTAAGGAAAGTGATTGTAATTATTTTTTTAATGGCAACGCAAGACGTACGATATAGGTAAATTGCATTAAAACATAACATAATATAATGAGTAATGTTTATTCTATTGATGGGTAAACTACGACATCGTCATCGACTTATTTCTTTTCTAATAATGATGATTTGTTCATATGCTAGCATTATTACTGTGGCTTTTTCAAGTACATAATTATCACTATATATATGTAGTGAGAAATTATTTTCCTTTGCCAAAACTCGGATCTTTATACGATGGTGATGATGATACGATGACACCCGAACTATCGATGAATAATTGTATTAAATAGTAACATTTTCACATTCATTAATATACAACTTTATAGTTTAGTATCAAATGTCAAAATGTATAATGTCATTGTTTCATATAGAGATGTATACGTACTGAAGCTATTTGAGCGTGCGCAATAAATACGAACTTTTCCGAAAAATTACGAAGGAAAATATTTTCTCACTATGTCTATACTAAATTTCTATTTCTATTCTAAGAAATAAATTATGTGGATAAATGTTTTTCTATTATTATTTAAAACTGTGTTATAATTTAATTGTTAATTTAAGATTAGGCATTAATATCAGTCTATATCGCAGCATTTACGTAAAACTAAGACATTAGTAATACACAGTCGGATATACTTTCATATGTTTCACTATATATATAAAGAGATATTATTATTATTAAATATTATCCTTGAAAACGCAGCCGACCTCAACTGCTCCGAGGATTCGCTCAGCACGCACGAGTCAGGTGATTGCATGACAAGCGAGTACAGACCTTATTACTTGAGTGGGAGGGTTCACTTTTGTGTGTAGATAGATAGTGTTCGCCCTTACTCGAGATAGTTTTATATTTTTATATTGTTATTATTTTGCATGAGAGGTAGTGTAGCGTTGAACAATGTTATGTATGTAAAGAATATTTTTTTTTACTTTTATTATAGTGTTTTGATGATTGTTGAGACAGATTGTGACTTTATACATAATCTTTTGGTGGTTAATCTCTATCGTAGTATTTTTGTTTATATATATACGAGCGTTTTTGTAGTCGGTTTGCACAAAATAATTAATCAAATCAATAGCTGGTACGATTACTGCATGTATCTGTGTTTTTGGGACAAATAATGTAAGCTGTACTCGATTTAGTTTTATATGGAATTCAAGTGAAATTCCCGGTCAAAATAAGTATTATAGCGCATGGCCCTTTAATTAGTTCAACACCGCGTGTAACACCATTATTTGATATGATTTCACATGTTATTTGGGCGCAGTATACACCGTGACGTCACAATGTGTATTACTTTACGCGTTTCGGAGATGAGTCAGTCATTAATAATAAAGGTATAATAGACAGACAACTTAACTAGATAATACAAAAAATAATAGTAACTTAATAGATATCTTAGCACGGGTAAAACTATAATATTTCTCTCACTTTAAATTTAAACGCTATGTCTGCTAGGCTTTATTTAGATACCTTGTTAATATTTATGTGTATCATCAAGTATTCTTGATCTAAATCTAGACTTGTCTCTAGATGGCGGTGGTCTATGGCAGCCGGGCGGCTACGGGCATCGTGCGTTTACCACGGGCAGGGCGCGTCCCCAACCGCCCCCGCAACGTCCAAGGCACTCGCAGACCCTCAAGGTGGTGGTAATATACCTTGTTCTATCTATATCTATGTTAAGAAGTATATTTGAGTGTTGTGAACTCTTGTATGTTGCTTTTGGATCGACCCCCAAAGGCAGGAGCTACTCAATTCGGAGCGTATATATTTTTTTTATATATATGTTACCTCGTTGCTCCGCTCCTAGTGCTCGATTTCGTTCATTCCTTTCTTAAATTAAAGCTATTAGTTGTCATTTGGTCTCATTTTTTTTAAAAATAATGCTGTGATATGTAGTTTAATGGATATTTAAGAAATTAAGAAAATTACGGTTAAAATTCAAACCCTCGTGCGATTAAATTGCAAACGTTGCCTCAACTTTAAGACTAAACTATGTTTAACATAATTGTACTGCTAGAATTCTGCAATATAGTCAGCTATAGCATATATCTACGTTTGAGAACAACCCACAATGAGCACTTTTATGTAAACATTTTTAAAAATTGCAAACAGTAATTTTCATGGTTCACACATATAATACTTAATTTATGAAAACCTAAATGGTTTTCATAAAACATGGAAATTCAATAAATGGAAATTTAGATTTTACGATTATACTATCTGTTTAATACACAGCAACCTGGAAAATTGGATATGAACAACTATACAATGGTGAGCGACGCATTGCAGCACATCACTATAGGACCGCCACATACCAGGGAAAGAAAGGTATGCTTTACAGAAACTATATATCATTTGGTTTCTGTATGAATGCGGTATTAATAATTTTAACAACTTCGTAAACTTTGCAACTATTGAGGGATATGACATTATTTAATAGCTTTTGTAAATTTCATTTTGATTTGTAACAGTTTCATTTTTTAACATTTCAATATCTTTTTTTTGGCAATTCAAATTCCTCAATGGTGTCAGATTTGCATTCATGGTCTCAAAGATTCATTTCATAATAAACAGCGCTCACTGTTCATTTGCATTCTTAACAAATTTACTAATACCTATCGCATTTCATGTCATTTCGTTCGATACGAGGCGACCGCATATTAAATTGGACCTTATTTTGTATAACCTTTAAACTACTTTTTCGTGTAACAGACGTGTTTCCATGGTGTGTTTAAGAATTGTGTTTAAAAGAACTTTAATTAAGATCCGTAAAAACAATCACACGTTGCGTTACCTTACGTTCGTAAGTCGTCCATAGCGACTAAACTGTATTCGATTTTGACATTGAAATAAAAAAATATTTTCGGTAGATCGTTAAAGTATACAAAAAATCCTTCAAAGCGAATAAAATGTATACACAGAACCCTTACCTAAAGTTAAGTTAAAATTATTATCGGAACAGATATAGAAAATAACATCAATAGCAACAAGGTGACAACATAACTTAGTTGCTTATTCCGATCTTATTTGCCTGAACTATAATAACCATAGTCTATTTTTCAATAATATCATAATTTTATGCTTTTATTTGTTTGTTTATTGTTTCAATTATATTGTAAAATATGACAAAAAAAAGTCCCGCCGAGTTTCTTTCGCCGGTTCTTGTCAGGTCGGAGGCGACCTTCTCCGAAACGGTGGTAGATTTTTGATGATCAATAAGTTAGTGTATCGCTCCTATGTTGAATAAAGATATTTTAATTTGAGTCATGATCATCATATTGCGTGTCGCCTCGTATCGTGTACTCGCGTGGCCCTTGGAGCCGGATTGGGCGTACACGCCGTGCATTAGAGTGTCGCACGCAGTCGCAGCGCGCGGGCTGGGGGCACGCGGGGGGCGCCGCGGCCGCGCACCACCACCACCCCTCGGGCGTCAGCTCCGAGACGGAGCTGGACGCGCAGTACGCGCAGGTACAAGTGGACCTTGTGTACAATGTGTACAGTGTGTGCAGAGTGTACAGTGTTATAGGGGTCAGATTAGTTTGACTCTAATGCGAGATTGTTAATACGAGGGCAGCGGAGTTGCGGCCTTGTGTTTAGATCTGTTGGAATCAGGTTCGTTTGGCTTTAAAACTAGTATCAAGATCGTCGAGTCGTTTACGCACTGTATCCATAAGTACGCGTGCGAGCTTTATGATCATTGTTGTTGGGTCGGATTTGATTGGCTTTACTGTGAAGATGCATTAGGATTAAAGACGTTAATATAAAGCTTTGATTGTTGTGGTTGAGTTCGGATTCGTTTGTCCTTTTAAGTGTGATTTCGAAAGTATCATTTGCTTTTTAGCCAGACACGGTAGTAGTAGAACGCGCAGGTACGCGTGACCCTTGTGTTGAGCTGAGCGTTAGGGTTCAATTTTGTTTGACTACCGTGAAAATGTTTTTTTGGATTATAGACTTTAATTTGAAGGCCGATTCGAAATTTGTTCGTTAGCAGTACGCGCCGGTACGCGTAGCTCTGGTGTATAGTGTTATAGGGGATTCGTTAAATCCATTTGAAAAGGTTTTTGTTTAAGATTTAATTAGAAGTAGCAGATTGAAAATTGCTTGCTCTGTTCGTGTGTTTGAACTGGTTTGAGAATAGGTCAGATTGGTTTAACCGTGAAAAGATGCTTCGGGAATATGGTCTTTAATGCGAGGGCGGTGCAATTGAGATTCGTTTAGTCTTAAAAGTGTTATTTTCGATAATGAAAAAAGCGGTAAGGTTTATAGCTCTTATACAGAGTTGAAGATCTTTGAATTAAGTCAAGCTAAAATATGTCGTATTTCAAGGGCTTAGATTTCATTTTAACATACCCTTCATATATCCACAGGTTTTGGTATAACATTGCACTGTTTCACGTCATTTTAACATGTCGCGACAACATTATCACAATTGTGACACACTTAATAAGGTAACCTGTTAGTATCTTATTTCGGAAAGTTATTATTTAACTTTTCAATTTTTTTTACAGTTTTTCTAATAAAATACTTAAAAATAAATTTAAATATTATTGGTGACGGTTATTTTTAAATTCATAATAAACTACGTGGCATTTACTATATATGTGTGTCGTATTTAACAATTACTAATATTTTCTCTAATTATTATCACTTTAATTCTGTAACTGGTATATTTTTTTTTATTAATTCTGATATTTCATCTATTAGATCAAAGAAACGAATGAATACATGGAGGCGCCATCTATGACAAGATTGAGAAGACACCGGAGACATGAGAAAACTCCGTTGCATCAGCCGTGTAAGATTTTATTTGCCATAAAATGCACTAGATAACAATCGCTTTAAGTATCATGAATTTCATGTGTACCGCAGGAGAGGACAAGGAATAATGATCGTGATTTCTCAAAACATATTTGAAAACTTGCTTTTGCTAATGAATAGAAAAAGAACTAAGACTTTAGTGCGCATGACGTAAATACAAGGATGGTTTCTTAATTAAATTATGTTTGTACATAATTTAACTGTTTCCGACTGCGAAGGATAAGTAAATCTTGTTTTGGGACAATCTAAACGTATTAATAATCTCAATTAATGTTCGTAATTTAAGTCAAAGAACGTTTATGTGTTAAAGGTTCATTATCATTATCTCGCTCTTGGTTCTGTTTAAAATTACTAAAATATCTATGCCTAAATAGTTTGTTACTGATTTTACAAGTTGACATGGAAAAAATACCCCGTTGAACTTCCTACCGCCGGTTCGCGTGTGGTGGCGTGTCTGAAAATCAATAAGCAAGTGTAAACTTCTATATTGAATAAAGATAATTAAAATGGAATAAAACTACAAGCATATAGTATGATTACATATTATTTTATTTTGAATATGATATAAAATATTTGATATAGTCATAAGTGTGTGCTGCCGGTCAAGCTATAACACGGCGGATACGATCGTATTAATATTTGTTTGTTTACATGTGGGATTTGAATATGAGAGGATAATAATTTTCCCGTAGAAAAGAAAGATAGTCTTTAGCTCTCTTATAGTTCGATTATATATTTGTTTTCAGCGTTTTCGGAGACCGACAGTTCCGGCTCGAGCGAGGCGTCAGGCGGTGCCGCGAGAATCCACGCG
This sequence comes from Lamproptera curius, assembly GCA_029286875.1. Taxonomy (NCBI): domain Eukaryota; kingdom Metazoa; phylum Arthropoda; class Insecta; order Lepidoptera; family Papilionidae; genus Lamproptera; species Lamproptera curius. The sequence continues at coordinate 1,807,376 of JAGSMT010000046.1, forward strand.
CGTAGACGCCACAATGCGCATCATGCGCCACGACACTACAAGAAGAGGTCAGTTTAAATGTAATAAGTACAAGTGTTGCGCGAAAAAAATTATGTGTATAATTTTTTTATTGAATGGAGCGACGACGCTACTCCTTCCTGCTTTCGCCTGATGGTGGAGTGCTAGAGTTTGGTCCTTATAAGAAAGGCAACATAAGACGCTACATTTTTTCGCCCTTAGACAATGGTTGTAAGGTCTCGTTCACCGAGTATTTAGACTACGTATTAATAGCGGAATATAATAATGTTTTTTCACTGAGGAAGAAAAAGGATCTACAGTGATAGCACTTCAAATGGTATAATTTTTAATGTGGACTTGATAACATGCATTTTACATCAACGAAAAGAAATTTAAATAGTTGTTATACGAAATTTGAAAACTTTCAATGCTAACATTATATCAAAATGATAAAAAATATGTTTTTCTCATGTGTCATCTGAATATCTTTCAAATATGATGCGCTTTCATGGATGAGTAGTAAACACATTTTATTTTATTATGCTGTTTTTCAATGCTAAAAACAAAAACTCATCACTGAAACATGTTTTCTACTGTAGATCGTTAGGCAACCTAGTGGCGGTGCAGAGTCCCAGAGTGCCGAAATTGGGTATGTTCGTGGGCCCACCGGAATTGCCCACGGGATACAGAGCAAGACCGCAGGAAGACAAAGGTCAGAGAAAACATTGTATCACGATAATTGCATTTTATTTAATTTTGAAATATGCTTACACATATTCATCACTAATAATTTCTTTTATTTACGCGATTATTATACATATCAAATCAACTAATTAACGGGTTTTTCGCGTTAGTTATATATATATAAATATGAATAAATTAGTGGATATAACTAACGCTAAATCTAAATTATTCGATTTGATATATTTGATACTGTTTAAAAATGGATTTTGGAACAGAAGACACTTGTGTGTGTATTGTTCACGTGATTATCTTTCATATCAATTTTGTCGAGATATCACAGGGTCGGCTTATACTCCACCCAGGTTAACCTGAATACCACTTTTTACCCTGAAAACGGCATCTGACCGCAACGACCTAGAGGTCAAACTGCATTCATATAATGGATAGAAGATAGATGTCAGTAAGTTTGCAGGCAGTGACATTGGACAACGACTTCCTTATATAGTTGTCTTCTTCTGACTTCTACATGCCCATCCGACGTATGGACCGTCTTAATTTCATCAATCAAATCATCATCGGTCCCTATTGCCTTAAACAAGCAAAAAACAACGATAACACAAAGGTGGAACCTGCAAAATTTAAATCCACCCTCATCTAACCGAATACTAGCTAGCCTCTAGAGCAACGGTAAATACTAGCCACAAAACTTCTTTAAATATTTCGTTTAAATCATCATCATCATCAGCTCTGATAGTACCATGCTGGACATAGGCCTCCCAATACACCTATTCCATTAGGTGGTTTGGACCGTACCTCACCACGCTGGTCCAAATGCGTTGTGTTGGACTGACTTTTACATGCTCATCCGACGCATGGATCATCTTACTTTTCAGACAATTGGTGATCGGTCCAAATTGTCCTAACCAACAGGAAACAACAATGAAAAATTTGTTGAGTCCTGCAGGATTCGAACCCACGATCTCTCGGTTTTAAGCACACGCCCATACCACTACACTACGAGGCAGTCTAACCTACGTCTAAAGTCTACGTTTAAACATATGATATGTATATTTATTTTCGTAATGTTTCCAGCAGCCGCGAGCGACTCCAGTGAGGGCAGCTCCGACGGAGAAACGAGACGCCCCCGCCCCCTGCCCCCTCCGCCGCACCACGAACCGACGCACAAGGTGATTTGTATATATGTATATATTCGGAAGCGTAACATGCCACATGAATATGTCAAAAACTATGTAAATATAGTATATCGCATGCGATGACGGCGAACCTATTTTGTATTTTCATAAACACAATATGATCAAAGCAACGAGGTGTCAACTTCATTGTTATTATGACAATTTATCGTTAAGAAATAATGTTTTATTTTTAAATTAATGCGACTTAATTGCTAAGAGTTCATTGTTCACGTCCAGTCTACATAACAAGAAAAAAGACGTAACGTCAAAACTGAAATATCTCCAAAGTAAGGCGTCGATTAGATTTCGACACGACATTACTTTAACCATATAAATGAAGAAATACTACGTCGCTTTACCGACTTTAAATCTCATTTTAATATGGGATTCACAAACCATAATTTATAATTGGATGAACTAAGATGTGACTGCAATTCCTACGTGGAGATGTTATATGATATGTTTATTAGAAAAATCATACATCTGTAGGGGTGTATCATAAACTTTCTCTGTAGCCTAGTGGTAAAGGCGTGAGCTTTAGAAACCGGAGGTCATGGACTCGAATCCTGCGGTCCTATGTCCAGCAGTGGACTAACTGAGGCTGATGATGATGATACATCTGTATGTGATGTTGTTGTGTAAACTAGTTGTCAATATTTATACAATCTTTGAAAAATTATTTTGCACGCTACACAGGATCGAATGCCATATGAGGTTAGTATCCCTTAAAATATATGTGTATCTGTATTTATAGACAAAGCTAATCAAGAAACAATCCGTTGATTTTTACCAGTTTTGTAGAAAAGGCCTTTTATAGATTTTTTATTTAATAGAATTAAAAGTTATTATGTGACATATTGATATTTTCGCTGATTTTGATGCGTTCACTCATGTCATGTGGAACAACTCGTCTATTACACGCGTTTAGTCTGATTGCGATTTATCCGATGTTTTATTATTTTGAAAATAAAACATAATATAAAGTTAGTTATTGCTCAGACCTCTAAAGCTTCGGGATGATTGTTATTTCCATGCGCATGATTATTTCTGTATTTATGTCATATTTCTTAAACAAGTTAATTTTTTTTTCTCCCGACTTTTTAATCGCCCATTTCGCTTCGCTCGTATTTTCTTAGCGTAATTTAAGTGACTTTAATAAACGTCGATAAAATAAGGTAAATCTCAAAGTAATCAGGAAAAATTACCATTAGGTCGAAATATGTTCGTCTGTTCCTCTTGTATATTATTTAATTTTAATAAAGTTTTTTTACTGACTTTCTAAAAAGAAAATAAAGTAAGGTTAGAAAGGAAAGTAAAGTAGTCAATTCGGAGCGTTTTGTATTATGTGTATGTTACCTCATTGGACCGCTCCGCTAGTGCTGTCTTTTAATAGGTATTAAAAATTAAAAATGAGAAGTCGCGAGGCAATTTCGTACGCTGTTTGAGGTCGATCATATTTTTTCGTAAAATTTTACTAGCATATAAAGCTTACTCTGTTTTTATTTTATTATTTATGTCTATTGCCATATGGACTGTATCCCTACAAGTCTTAAATAATGATGTTTTTTAATGTTCACAAAAAGTTAAATCTTTAGTTTAATATGACAGCATTATAATTTAATTTTTAATCGCCACAGCTCCTGACCGGTGAATATCCGTCGTCGGCACAAGACAATTCGTCGTCCAGCGCGGCAGACTCGCGCCGTCGCAACCAGCCCTTCGGCAAACACGACAGACGCCACAAGGTAACGCTTATTATATCAGAATTACTTACGAACAAAAAACGCGGAGTGGGTGCCGAGTAGCTCTAAGCGTTGACGTCAATCTTGCACGACAACTATTCAAAGGTTGCGGGTCTTCGCTTTCTAAAGAACTATCTGGGATGCCTCTCTGATCCCTATTTCTACCGCAAATCAGTTGTATACGAACACTACTGTTTTATGGTGTTAAGGACATCGTAGTCAAAAGAATTACTGGGTAAATGTGATGTAACATGTCTTAGAGCGGTGAGCGGATTTGTGCCGTCCTTTATGGGCGTCTATGGGCAAGGCAAGTGATACTTGTCACTTTAACATATAAATATTTTTATGAGAATAACGTAATCTAGTTTATATATTGTTTAGCGATGAAACGAGCAGCATTTGGAGAATTTCATCTAATGCTCTAATGGTGACGTAATAAATATACAGCCTTTTTAATTTGTCTAACTTCGACATCAGCATCATCATCAGCCTGTGTTAGTCCACTGCTGGCCTTCAGGCGGTATGGATCATCTTTCTATACAGACACTTGGGTGTTTGCCCAAATTGTCCTAAACAACTAGAAAACAACGATAACACATATTATTTCCGCGGATTCGAACCCACGGACCTCCGGTTTTAAAGCAGGCCACATACCGTGACGGGTTGTCTAACTTAATCGATACAATTGTAAAATAATACATTATGAAAATTCTACATAGCTCTATAGCGGTAGTAACTTTTATAACGATTAAGAAATTGTAGTATTTTAACTTTGATTTGATATTAATGGTTCAAAATTTATATTTTACAGGAATTCTCCAAGAGCAAAGACAAGAAGAACGCCGCCCAGTTAACTAACGCACAGACTGCACAAAACTGCGGCCCCTGGTAAATTGAAATAATTTGAGTAACAGTTTTAAATTAGTCCCAACTAAGATGTCGAATTTTAGTAAAGTACCTAAAATTGCATCAAAATTGGATCTACTTACATTGCTTCTTAGTGGAATATCGGCTAGTGATTGTCGTCGTGTCTAACAATAGCAAAACTTCATGTCCCTTCATTGTATGTTGAATTTATAATGATTTCGTAAATTCCTTGTGCTCATTAGCTTTATGAATGTTCCATATTTTTTTAGAGGATTAAAAAGGAATTAATAAAGATCGTATACGTGTTTATTGATAACTTTTAACATACGAATAATATACAGTTAAATATCAGGTCCATCTTTGCCTTTTAATTCATGTAAACATTGAAAACTGTTGCAATAAAGCGGAGTAGAATCCATGAGTAAATGTATGACCCCGCTTTGTTGCCATCGGTTATTACTATTTACAAACATTCCATGTATTGTTTGGCTGTACTATAGTTTAATGTATTATTCCATATAATATATCATTCCAAACTGCCTCCCTAGCCTAGTAGTATGGGCGTATGCTTAAAAAACCGGAGGTCATTGGTTCGAATCCTGCGGGGACTCAACAATTTTTTTTTGTTTGTTTGGGCAATATGGGCCGATCACCCAATTGTCTGGAAAATAAGATGATCCATGCGGATGATCGGATGGGCGGGCATGTAAAAAGTCGTTCTAGCCACCCACCCACCAACCTGCATTGGACCAGCGTGGTGGGATACGGTCCAAAACCCCCTTTTGCATAGGAGCGTATTAGGGGAGGCTTATGTCCTGCAGTGGACTATCACAGGCTGATGATGATGTTATTCCATAGGGCTCGCACGGTGTGCCGCTGTTCGTCGAGAAGTGCGTGGAGTTCATAGAGAGGGAGGGCCTCGCCTCTGAGGGCTTGTACCGTGTTCCCGGGAACAGGGCGCATGTGGACATGCTGTTCACCAAGTTCTATGAAGGTATATACAAAATCGACATTGATAAAAAAATTCTAATAAATGAGATGCAATGTGGATTAAAAGTTGTAAATATTTAAGAAATGTTTTAATACTATCTTTTCGTGCCATGTGTTAACTTACCTGTTAATGAGATAAAAGCTTTCTTCCCAAATAAAAATGACACTTATTATATGCATTTTTTTATTGTAAGATTTTTGTGGATATTTTAAGCTTTATTTAAATCTTGTTGTTGTTTGTTTTAGTAAACACAATACATAGAATATTATTATGTTAATTAATTATTATATGTGTATACTACACTTTAAAGAAATCTGTTTACATAATAATTTCTAGTCAAGCAATATAGTATGTGACCTGGATCAATGAGAAATATTAGTCCCGCTGAGTTTCTTACGCCGGTTCTTCTCAGGTCAGAGGCTTCCATTTCCGAACCGGTGGTAGTTTATTTGACAATCGACAAGAAAGTGTAATGCTTCCATATAGAATAAAGATATTTAACTTTGACTTTAATTGTTAAATATTTGTGGTATTTAATTTTCTAGATCCGAACATTGACTTAGACTCGCTGGACATCCCAGTGAACGCCGTGGCAACTGCACTCAAGGACTTCTTCTCTAAGAAACTCCCACCGCTTTTGGACGAGGCCAGTATGGCGCAACTAGAGGATATTGCTGGTGACTACAATATTAATTAATATAAATTGTTGTTAAGTTTCTGTTATAGGAAGTCAAGGAAAATAGAGCAACTTCGTTTTCTAAAACCTGTTACTAAATTTAAATCAGAATGTTAATGTTGCAAATTATTTGGTTATACAAACCCATTATAAATTTTCATTGATAAAGTAACTGGATAAGCAGAGCGTAACGACACACAGGGAAGTAAAATACTTCACGTAGAAGATAAGTTCTTATGTATCGTTTACAATTTTTATACCGCTGTTTTGCTGCAACAGAACAAAATAGACATTGTGACAAAAGTGTTTGGGCGAAGTTAGGTTTGGAATAAATATAAACGGTCAACGAAGTGGCGCCATCTACTGTTCTTATTGAATTGTTACCGAGAAGTTAATCACCGAGTGATCATCAATTAATAGTGCGTATGCTGCCATTCCATTGCTATGGGTTACTTTGTTTGTATTTAAAGCGAAGATGGCAAACGATCTGGTGGTTCATCTAATGGTAAGTGAGTTCCGCCGCTCATGATCCTATTATATTCGCGATTATATGGGCCGAATCGTATGAGAGGGTGCACGGTTGGGCTGCGGGACTCCGCGCGCCCTTTCTTGGCTTTAAATTCTTTATTGTTTTCTTTTCTGTTTGTTTCAATCTTCCCGCTTCCATACTAGCACATATATTTGATTGTTTGCTTACCGTGCTTTAGAAATCGGAGGACGTAGGTTCGAATCCTGCGGAGGCTTAAGAACCTTGATTGTTGTTTCCTAGTCGGTTAGGGCAATGTGGGCCGATCACCTAATTTTAAAGTAAGATGATCCATGCGTCGGATGGGCATTTGAAAAGTCGGTCTTGCGCCTGATCTCTCTCCTTTTCGTCGGGTATTTGTCCCATCGGAACGTAAGAGCGAAGGAGCGCGTCCACTTTCGAAATCCACTAGGTGGACCTTATTTCGAATTAGGGATGAGTGTTGCGACTAACAACAACAACTGCCTCCGTAGCCTAGTGGTATGGGCGTGTGCTTTAGAAACCGGAGGTCGTGGGATCGAATCCTGCGGGGACGCAACAAATTTTCATTGTCGTTTCCTAGTTGGTTAGGCAATTTGGGCCGATCACCCAATTGTCTGAAAAGTAAGATGATCCATGCGTCGGATGGCATGTAAAAAGTCGGTCCACCCACCAACCCGCATTGGACCAGCGTGGTCGGATACGGTCCAAACCCCTAATGGATAGGTGTATTAGGGAGGCCTATGTCCAGCAGTGGACTAACAAAGGCTGATGATGTGTTGCGACTAACGGGAGTGCTTTCCCAGCGATGCGCGGTTGCATCGCGGGCGGCGTGGAGCTGAAGGACCGCAGCTGGCGCCTGCTGGCTCTGCGCGCGCTCCTCAACTCGGCGCTCACGCCCGTGGCGAGGGCCACGCTGGACTACGTGCTGCACCACTTCGCCAGGTGGGTGGGATGCCCTTGGGGGACGTTTAGGAGATTTGGGAGGATGGTATACGGCTAAGAGGTAAAATACTGCCTTTGTACTGTTATGGAAAAGTAATACAGATGCGAGGATAAAAAAGACAACCGTATTGTTTTATTCGATATCGGGAATTTATAAACTTCACAATCGGTAATATATTAGCGTTTATTATAGCTCAAACATGAATTGAATAAGGATTTTTTTGATTTGAATCATGCCGGATTAAAAGTAATAAAGTATGCAAACTTTACGACCCACTTGGCGTACTGTTTAGTGATCCTGACTGTTACGTCAAAGGGTGTGGGTTCGTATCCTACCAAAGCGAACAATATTGTGTCATGAACATTTGTCTTTCTCGTGTCTGTGTGTTTGTATCATATAATGTATATATGTATTTATTTACAGAAGAAAAGTTATTCATATAAATTTATTAGTCATCTAGTCTCTATATTATAAGTTTTGCTTATTTTGGGACTAGATGATGTCGTGTTATTTTTTCACAGATATTATCATTAAACTAATAAGTGACTCGATCTTCACCACTCAGGGTGGCGGACAACTCGAAGCTGAACTCGATGGACAGCAAGAACCTGGCGATCTGCTGGTGGCCCACGCTGCTGCCGGTGCACTTCTCGGACATGGGCCGCTTCGAGATGACGCGCCCCTTCCTCGAGGACATCGTGCAGACCATGATCGACCAGCACCCCTTCCTCTTCCGCGGCCAGGAGGCCTTCGTCATGGTGTGAGGAACGTGGGTACGTCACGTATCACTATAGTGTACTTCTAGACTTAAATGGCCATTTTAGATTCTGCATCGGATACAAAGGTTCATTTGACTGTGTCTGACAACGGAACGTAAGTGAGTGTTATATGAATATGGTCTCTTTCTTGACTTAAATGGGCATTTTAGGCTCTGCATCAGCAAAGAATGCGTAATGTATGTATTATTACCCATGTCTTTTTTAGTCTTTTTACTCTTGGACTTGCACATGTAAGCATATGAACTTGATTCGAACGAAAAAATTATTTGTCAAAGTCCAGGTGGTCCGAAAATACGAGGTCAAATGAAAAATGAATGCTTATGAATAAGGTCTAATATCGTCATGGTATGAAAATGGTATACGCGCACCTGTACCATCACTATCTCACCGACAATCGACTTTACTTGTCCTTCCAGACGAATTATCAGCTCTTCCAAAGTTGACAGGCATCCTTCTCCCACTTTTCAAGTCACTATAAACAAATTTGAACTACCATTACATTATAAACCATATTCTAGGAGCCCACAATGCATGTCGCATTCGTGATGGACGACGTCTGACGTCGACCGCGCGCAGTGACGTCACGCGCTACCGCCCCAGCTGCGCGGCGTGTGACGTCACACGTCGACATGCCTCGCGAGTCGCCCGACCGACACCTGTCAAGCGAGTGACAGTGACGGCCGGGTGACGTTGACAGCTGACAGTGACAGTGACGTTGCCAGTGGTGGGGCCGGTACGTCCTATCGCAATCGCTATCGTTGTTGCACCACAGTTTCTCAACGGTACGGACGTCGAAACGTCAAACGTACGGTGTGCAAGTGACGTTCCTCGCTCGGTGAACGGCGTTTTATATTTTACAAGTGTTGTCATATCATAACGTGCTTAGTGATGCGATGTTACAGGTTGCTTGCATTTTGACGTGTAGCGCTTTTCTTAACTAATGCCATGAGGGGTACAATCGGAGTGTGAGTAAACGCCACGACCGACGTTCGACTCGATTGTATCGTGATACTGTACGAGCACAGTATTTTAAAACTTAGGGTGTTACTCAAATCGTATAGCATTCGTATTAGTGATAAGGTCGAAATTCGTGCACAAATATAATGTTTAACGGAGACTTTTTAAAACTAATCGTAATATTTATTGAGGGTAAGCGTTTTACATGTATAATTGATTCATGGCGACACAACGTAATAGCACATTCCGTTCAGTTGAGAGTTTACCTCTAATTGTTAATATTAACTAACTTATTTAGGTGATATATGTGTAATTTTTTTTATATATATATATAAAAAGCTTGTTGTATTTATCGTTTGGAGGTTTGTACATCCATTTTATTATATAAACGATGCTTGGTAATATAAAATGTATATGTATATGGGAACGGCGTTATTGTATCATCTATATACACGTCTGTGAATCATTTTTGAATGTATTAAGAGTTGCAATACATTTGATGTCGAGGATTATGCGATATTTAAATGTATTTAACTCGTTCCGAGTCGAAGATATTTGTATGAAATTATACGATTCGTACACTAACGTGCACAGTCTTGCCACAGACTAAAAAAAAAACCTAAGTCATTTTAACCCTGAGATGATTAGATATCATTGGTTTAGTGGGTGATATGTGAATTTTTATTGCCGATTTTTTTAATTTTTTAGATTTTTAAGGGATACGTGATTCTATTTGAGCCAAGATTTTTTTAATTTTTTTTTTAAATCCTATAGAAATGTAAGACGTTGTCCATATGCGTGTCTATTAATTACAAATCTCTGACGTCCCTTTTTTAAGTTCTTTTTTACGAGATATCTACTATGAAGTATAGAATTTTTGATATAAGCAATCCATTTAGTGTATAAATGTTTTGTGCACTTTCGTGGCAATGTTTCGGCTATGTGACGGTTTCCATAGATACGTTTTTTTATATTAATTTTATTTCTCACTGAAATTATTCAACGAAAAGATCTGTCGTGCAATTGTTTAGATTTCGTTTTGATATATTTTTTATGATGCACTCGTTTATGTATGGTATTTTTGTAAATTTAATTTTTTAACTATAAGTAAATGATGCATCGTTTTTGCTTTTTGCTCGATTTTTTTATGTTTTTTTTATTTTTTACATTTATCACAGTGATTAAATTTAAGTATATAGAGCACTTTATTTTTTATAATATTTTATCTTTTTAAAGTTAGCATTATATTACCTCTTTATCTGAGGCAGCTTGTGATTCCAAATTTATTTAATGTACCAATTTTGAGCTTTTTTATTATATTTTTTTATTTTATACTATCCAAATAGTTGTGTGTTTTATAATTTTGAAATATTAATTTAACTACGCGAAATACTTTTCTGCCAGTAGATGGCCTACTTTTGTGTTTGTAGATAGACTGAATATGTGTACAACAAATTGGGTTCGTGAAAACATCATTCTACTATACGATATTATCATTATAACCGTGTTCGATTTTGTTTGTCTGATCCCGTATTTTATCTTTATTATTAGCCGTTTCAATTTAGACGTATATTGCGATTAGAAAGTGCAATATTATATGACACTATTGTCTCTTTTATAATTCGGTGTATCTCGTAAACGGCTTATGTGAACATAACGTATATGCGACGCAACGCGTGGAGTGAAATCAATGTAAACTAATATATAAGTATTATGTTTAATATATTAGATGTCTCCATTAAGCATAGCGGTAAGTATTTGAATAAGGTTTTTATCTATATGATATTCGTCGTGTAAGTCTGTCTCCCTCGCACGCGTCGATTTGGTTCCGTGTAGTGGGCGCGTGCGAGAGAAACGGCGATATGTCCATCGGGGAAACGTAACGTAACGTGTAATGCGGATTTTTTATATTTTACTATGAATCGAAAAAGACATAGAGCCTACCCGTTTTTAATAGTATTCTTTTTGTTCGATATTTTTTTTCGTATAACTAACTCTTTGTGGATGACTACATGATAACTCCACGGAAGTGGGTGAATAAAAATTTTGCTGAAAAATGTTAAAAAATTCCCCCCTCTCGTTATATTTTAAAACGCTACTTTTCTATACATACATAATTGATGTAAATATTGTACATTCGTTCATTTATATTCCTTTGGGTAATTTATTTATTTGAGATTATTTTTTTTATTAGCGGTTGGAGAGAGTTTTAAAAGCCATATCTTTGTTATAATGTGCAAGATTTTTTCATTTTTTTTCTTTGTTTTTTATTGGGATATTTGCCTTTTCACTGTTCGCACAATCGGTTCTGTTTTTTTTTAACCTTTAATTTCGTTGTTACTTGTGCCATTATTCAGTTTGTGGGTGTTCGATGATATTTGCGATTATTATTATATACTCTATATTGTATCGAATCGGTGTCTTTGAAACTTTGTGTTTTGCGTCTAAAATTCTTTCTTGTAGGTCCTCGAATGTTGTAGAATCAATGTACGCTTAGCCGACTGGAGGCACATTACGCGTTTGCTTCAACTTATAAATATTTTAATGATGTCTAATGTTTTATATATTTTTTCTCTTTTAAACAATATTCTACGCTCATTTTACTTACGTAAGACAAATGTATTTTAATGTAGTGAAAATCGCTTCATTTAATTATCATTTATTTATTGAATAGGAATCTATGAAATGCATAAAGCATGCAGTCCACAAATTTTTGTTCCAGATTTTTATAATCACTTGAAGAAACTTGTTATAAATTTAAGAAGTTAAATTATTAATTTATTTTAATGGTTTTATTTTGCGTTTTTCCATTTATTAAATTATTTATTTTAGTTGATGCATTTATGTGGAGTTACATTATTAAATGAGGAGATTGATTTCAATTCGGACACTTTGATATATTGTATTTTTTTAACTTCAGTAAAATATTCGGTTTGAGATTAGAATGCAATAGTTCTTCTGTCTTCCAATATGTATAGCTTAAAATGCATTTGGTTTTACTTATATAATATAATAATAATAAGCGGGTAATGAGTTTTCAGTCGGCAAATCAATTTTGCTATGCGCGTCTCAATTAACTGTAATGCACAGTTCAAAAGAATGTGTCATACCTATTTTATAATAAATAACCATCTATGTAACAATGTTGAGTTTTTAATTTATACCTATACCTCTGTTACATCACATCACATCATCAGTCTGGGATTGTCCACTGCTGGACATAGGCCTCTCCTAATATACCCCTATCCATTAGGGGGTTTGGACCGTATCCCACCACGCTGGCCAATGCGGGTTGGTGGATGGACCGACTTTTTTTGCATGCCCATCAGACGCATGGGTTATCTTACTTTTCAGACAATTGGGTGATCGGCCCAAATTGCCCTCACCAACTAGGAAACAACAATAAAAATTTGTTGCGTCCCCGCAGGATTCGAACCATACCACTAGGCTACGGAGGCAGTATAAGTATAATTATATATTCGAAGTCCAAAGTTGTTTATCCAGTTTAGACTATATCAACATTGGATACAGAATATTTTTTTAAAGGCGATAGGTTCCATCATGGTACCTTTTTCTCCTGCAATATTCATAAATACATATATCATCAGCCTGTCATAGTCCACTGCTGGACATCCACTAATACATCCCTATCCATCAGGGGGTTTTGGACACACCATGGTCATTGGACCCCCTCATTGGGTGGACCAACTTTTTACATGCCCATCCGACGCATGTATCGCACATCCTACTTTTTAGACAATTAGGTGATCGGCCCAAATTGCCCTAATTTTGCAACTAGGAAACAACAATGTAAATTTGTTGAGTCCCCGCAGGATTCGAACACACGACCTGCGGTTGTGCGAAAGCACACGTCCATACCACTAGGCAACGAAGGCAGTTCGTCTCCTGCAAATCATTCATATTCATTCGTAGGCACTCACCTCTTTTAAAGACTGTCTTGATAAATTGGACCGACTTCACTTACCCATCCGACTCATGTATCATTTTGCATTTCAGAAAATTGTATGACTGACCCATATTGCCCAAGACAGAAGAAAATAATTTCATATAGTTTATGTTCCTGCAGGATTTGAACCCACGATCCTCGGTTTATTAAAGGGTAATACCACTAGGCCACCGACGCATACATATACAACTATATTTAATACGCCATCTGTATTTAACGCTAAAATTAATCAAAGCTTTGGTCCTTTCTGTACATAGTCGGAAAGGAAAAAAACTGATTAATTTTGATATGATTTGATTATTTAAATTACTTCCCGTGGTCACGGAGACTGCCCGTGACACGGCCGCTGAAAGTGTTCGAAATCGGGAATTAAAATGTAAAATAAACGCGATAAAATCGTAAAGTAATTTTATTTAATAATGTATAATATTCGCAACAATAGAATAATATGATTTGATTAATCTTGAAATGATTATTAAATCTTTTAATATTATTTTTTGGCTTTTTTATGCAACGAAACGTGAAGTAATATATTTTAATATTATGTCACAAATAATACGTATCAATTACTTTTTGCCATTTATAATAAGGAAATTGCTTGTTATTGAATTTTTTAGAGGCGTTACAACAGATTTTCTCTATTTAAGATTTGCTATGAGAGATATTAAAAGAACAAACACATAAATTAAACTGTCGTTAAAATATAATTTATTTGAGTTCTGAACAAGGAGTTTTCTAAGGCATCACAGAACATTTACATTATTCACATGTTCCCTACAAGTAATGGTTGTACACGAACCATCCTAATTCCAAAGCATACACAAGATATGTTTGTTTCTTAAGTTTATAATATTTATGAAGTTATACTTCTTTGGCGCTTTATGAAAACAAAAGAAAAGAGGAAATTTTAACGGTGTGCGCCGTTACGAAAAACCGACAATGTTTTTTTGTGATATTTAAATAAACTTGATTTAGCTAATGTGTTATAATGAAACTTTTTATGTCTATTAACGTAGAACAAGGTGTAATTCTTTTCACATTTTTATCTAGTTACGCCTAAGAAGTATAATTTCTAGCGCGTGTACAAAGTACACACACACACTTTTACAAGCAGCTTTATTAAATAAACTATTTGCAAAGAAGCGCGGTTCTAATCAAGATCTGCTTCTTGTAAATAATTACAATATTTAAAAAGACTTTCACATCGCTGTTCGCTACTTCGTTGTATACAATATAAATTCTTTGTTTACATCAGCTTTGGATATTTATCACTAGCGAATGGTCACTATAGTTCAGCCAAATTAGTCCCTGAATAGATACATAGATATAGTGAGAATAGATTTTCCTTCGTAAGTTTTCGGAAAAGTTCATATTTATCGTGCTCTCAAATAGCTACAGTACATCTCTATAATATACTATGTCATTATTAATTTTGACACTTGACACTAAACAATAAAGTTTAATATTAATGTATGCAAATGTCACTATTTAATACAATTATTCATCGATAGCTCGGGTGTCATCGTATTCCGATAAAGATTTGAGTTTCCACGAAGGAAAATAATTTCTCACTATATCTATAAACAAAGTAACCCGTAGCAACAAAGCCGTTTATTTCTTTTTATTTTATCCTTGACTTTATGTTTCCAGACCCATGTCTTTGATAAGCTTCATCTAAAACAGGGTTCGCGGGAGGCTACCGTCCCCACGAACCAGGTGACCGACACTTTTTGCTAAAAGTAAAGACCACTCGTTCAGAAGGTACGTGAGTTAGGCATTCTTTGGTGTCTCCTAAGGGATCGTCGACGATCGGTTTGCGGACCGGGACGCCGACGATCTGGCGACAGTTTAAATCGTTTGCTGGGGGCGGTGAGAACCGCCCTGGAACTCGGGTGTATCTGTGTGTGTGTTCTGTGTCGTAAGCGAGGGCAAACTACAGGTGAGTGTGTGCTATCCCTTCTTGTGTGGTGTGTAAGGTTAGACGAAGCGGCTTCGTACGTATACTGTTGTTATTACTCGAATATCATTCAGTTATTAACTTGGTGACAATTCATTAAATATATCGTTAGACGTATGACGTCATTTCGTTGCCATGGGTTACGTTGTTTGATTATATTACAAGTTTAAATGAACTGAACCATAAGTTGTTAATGTTAATGACGTATGTTGTTATAATTTATAACAGCTAATGAGAACACGCATGAGTATTCTTTGATAGGAATTAATACATACAGCACATAATCGAATTTATAAATCTTAAATGTTACCAACCCTTGAATTTCGACGTTAGTAAGTTCATTTATCTAAGATTTTTTTATAAAAAATCTTTCGTATGCACTGTATACAATTCTACATATCGAATTTTTAACAACATTACATTATAATACACCTATTCTAAGTCCACTTCACTATCTAATGTCCATTAATAGTTTAAACAGAGTTCATAGAATTTCCACGCACTTTCGTGAGAAAACTATTGCCAGCTTAATACTTAAAGGCACAAATATCTCGTAAATGCGAAGTCAGCTATTGTTGTCGCTTCATAATAACTTTCTTGTGCACAATTCCGGTACATCCTATCGATGTAATCTATCACCGTCCAATTCTAGAAGTTTTAGCAATTTCAATCACTCTTCTAGAGTTTTAACGATCTTCTAGCAGTTCTAGAAGGTTCAGACGCATCCAGCTCCCCAACATCCACACCAGGGTATAGAGCCATCTTGCGGCGCGGCGGAAAGTTTCCTGGATTTGTGCGTACAAGCCGACCCGAGCGAGTTCATAGACGAGCATACGCTATTCGTACGCTCGTGCTCCGAATGCGATGTGGTCATCTCCTGAAAGAAATGAACCTAAAAATAATCTTAATTTAAAGGATTTATAAAAAAAAGGATTATAAAAATGTTTTATGACAGGTAACGGAAAGTCAATAGGCAAGTCTCGTAATAAATCTAAGCGAAGCGATACGAAGAATAGAGTCAAACTAGAAATTAGATTAATTAATTGCCTTATAATTTGGAAAAAAAATTATTCAACTTGTGAAGTACATGATAAAAGTGAATCTGCTAAACAAGAGCAAGCAAGCTTTATTTTAGTGAAAAGAAAAAAAAAACTAAATTATGTTAAAACATTTTCACTCTTGGGTAATGTTTACAGCAATAATAACTTTTGTTCGGTCATTTATAATTTTAATGAAGCCTTATTCAATACTAATCATTGTATAAGTGACATCGTGTCAGTCAAATTTATGAGCGTGTACAGCGGTGTTGAGGCCAGATTTGCTTGAATTTTGAATAGCTCGTGAGTGTCCGATTCGGTAGGGTTTGCTCGAAATGTTATACCTGATAGCTGTCCCGCTTGTAGCGCGGGCCTGAGCTTGACGAGGAAAGGGTGTTCCGTGGCCTGTGTCGATTGCAATGCCTGTGCTTTCCCCCATCTTGCGCCTCCCCATCTATCAGCCTCTCGTTATCGCTCTCCACTTGAACCGGCACCCCGTTCTTCGGCGCCCCGTTCTTCACTTCCTTCTTCTTGTCCCTCCGTTTTCTCTCTCGCTTCTTAAAGGTCAATGAAAATCTCTTCCGCTTCTTTGCCTTTGGTGACTCCGGTCTTTGCGGCACCGTTGACTTTTCACGCTCCGATCGGCTCGTATCGTCATCAGGCGGCGGCACTTGGGATTCCGAGTCTGTTTTTAGCGTCACTTCCGTTGGAACGGAGGACTCGGCTTCTCCACTCTTGTACGCAACTTCCTTCTCCAAATTCGCCAACTCCATTCGGCGCAGTCGCTTGGGTAGCTTGTTCACGGTGGCATATATCGGTTCCTCGTTCTCTCCGACGGGCGCTGAGCGCGATCGGAAGAAGAAGTCGAACTTCTTTGGCTTCACCGGGATCCGTCTCTCGACAAAGACGACGGTGCTGGCCACTTCCGTTGTGGTCGTTAGTTCTTCGCCCGATTTCGAACTGGGGCTGCCCTTCACGGGCGTCGATCTCGGATAGTCGTATGTCAGTTCAATGTTCTTCTCCGTTACATACGACTTTGGCGGTTCTTCTTCCGCCTGCTGTTCTGGCTTAGCTGGTGTTTCCTTCTGGCAGCAGCATTGTCGTTGCAATATCTGCCTGGTGTTGCACATGAACACCGAGTTCTGTTGGATGAAGGTCGTGTGTATTGATGGGGTCGCCTGCACATCGCCCAGAAGCTCCTCCACGTTACCCCCGGTGTGGAAACGCTGCGGTTGGTAGGGGGCGATCACGAATCCTGGTGGCGGTGGGGTTATGACGTGGCAGGGCGGTGACGTCACCGACTGAAAGAATCTAGGCATGTCCGGTGCGTCGTGGATGATCACGTCGACGGTCCGCTCGTGTCCGTCACCGAGTTCTCTTTGCTTGGGCCTTTCTTTTGATCCTCCATCTTTTCTGACGTCACAGCTTCCTCGCTGTCCTGCCGCTCTGTCGGCTCCGCCGTGGGTTCATTTTGACAGTCCTCACAAGTGCATGGAGATTCAACGCCGCTCTGGAAAAAAAAAAGATTTAAGATAGTCAAAGCCATCTAACGTGGAAATCTTATAAAGCTATAATACGTCACGATGCATAACGTAAGGAGTTGCGTGGATATTGTAATAATTGCAATAATCGGATGAGTGTGTAAACTTCTTGAGTGATTGCATTACACAACATGTTCAGTTTCATTAGGGAATAAACACGTGCATTCATTCATAACTTTTTTGCTGGCAAGCATATTTTTTTCTTATCAAATATTCTTTATTAATCTCAAAATTAACACGCAAAACATTTGTTAGTGTAAAAATGTTTAACTGTCAAAAAGCGTAAAATAATCTTTTAATTATATGGTGAGTTTATAAAAATATCATGTACATGTAAAATTTTGTGACGATGAAGTTAGTTCTCAATACTCCATTGATTTAACGTTTTGTCAAGTGCAATTGTGTATGAAAATTTCAGATTTAAATCGAAAACTGAGAAGTATCATTTCACTGTGTCGGTTTCCGTTATGTGCTCTTCGACTGCCGTTAAATGGTCAACGTCATACGCCAAATTTGTCGCCCGAGCTTTTACGTTTGCACTGACACTCCAGTAATGTGTACATGTGTAAATATAGAGAAATATTCGAGCTACTCCCGACTAATGGAAACCAAAATCATACCAAAAAAAAACTGGACAAAAAGAACACAGGAAAGGTCATAACAGAAACGTCAATAGTCAGCATCCAAATAATATATGATTAGTCGTATTATTGTACATTGGAAATGTCAAAATGGCGAATTTTCATGCATGCTATTGAATCATTGCAAAACTTTTCACCGTACAAACTCAATTTGTGCTTATAACTACAAACTGTGATCACGCAACAAACATACCCGATATCGATAAAATTATAATGCACAGATTAAAAATAACCATTTAACACTAGTCAAGACAACATGCACAAGAATACGCTGATCAGTACCAGGATTTATTTACAATAGTTAAACTAGAATTTTACACAAACAGCACTGTTTCACCACTTTGACACAATCACAGGCTGGAAGAAGTCTCGACGGGCACATTCTGGACGACGAACGGGGCGCGACTGGGTTTATTTATAATCCGACATTAGGTTACAATATTTTCAAACGAAACGTGGCCGCCCTTGACTCATTTCCACCAGTCTGCTGTCCCGTTGTATGTTCATGGGTTTGACAGCGGTTTCAGAATGAATCAATGCTGCTGCTGGTTTATATTTAACACCGATGACCGTAACACTCGATACGTTACTCCGTCCAGGAAGTATGATGAACACGTGTGCGACGCTTTCGAAGTTTCACTACTATGTTCTATGCGTAAATCTTTGAACGATTTCTTAATCGACTTACCAAGCTAAGTACGTTTTGAGTTGTCATTTCCCGCCACAGTTTAACCACTCACAAGCATTCAAACGGTTCTTGATTGTTTTGAATATAGAGAAATGCATTATTTAGAATAGTTGATGCATATTCTGATAGTGTCGTCAGGTTTTTTTAAATGGCAATCGGTTCAGCGTCTCAATTACAATAAATCAATTCAGTATGATTTTAACACAATAAACAAATAAGGCTTTTCTTTTCCTGAATGTATGATTACTCTATTAATAAATTACTGCCTGAGCGCATCATTTGCAGCTTTGTTAAAGACTTAGAACGTGGTACTAAAGTTTTAGCAGAAAAATTTGTCAATTGGACCCGATAACTGGAATTTGCTAAAAATTAAAATAAAAAAAAAAAATTAAAAAAATTAAATGATTTTAATTTATTGATTTTTATATTTAGTCTTCATTGATTTGCAAAAGACCATTCTATTTTTACAGCTCTATCAGCAGCAACAAAATCAAGTTTTGATTAAATATTTTCAAGTCAAGAAAACTTTACCCATAAAAAACATTACCCTTAAAAAATAAGATGAAATGCAATAAACAAAATGAGACGAAATGTTTAGTGACCATAAACGCTTCGAAAGATCAAAAATCTTCAAATCTTTTGTAAATCCAAAATTTATTGACAAGAAATTTAAATTTTTAGTATAATGTGTACGGTATGTGATTGTGTGTATTGTACTTATTAAATAGCTCCTCAGATCGTTCTTAAATTGTAAACAGGTGAATAAAGAAGAAACGCCTCTGTGGTCTAGTAGCATTGGCCCTTGCTCTTTAAACCGCAGATAGTGGGTTTTTTATCCCGCGCGAAAACATCTTTGTGTTATCGTTGTTTGCTGATTGGTTAGGACAATTTGGGCTGATCACCCAATTGTAAAATAAAGAAAGATAATCCATGCGTCGGATGGGCATTTAAAAAGTCGGTCCACCCACCAACCCGCATTGGAACAGCGTGGTGGGATACGGTCCGAAAACCCCATAATGGAGAAGGCGTGCATTAATGGAGGCCTATGTCCAGCAGTGGACTAACACAGATTGATGATGATGATGATGAATAAAGAAGTAAAAGTCAGAAAGCAAAATAAATTTAAAAAATCGGCTCACCATGTAGGTCAAACGCACCGTGATGCGTCATAGGATCGCGTTAACTTTTGACATTCAACTGAGTTAACTCTAACTGCATGTGTTTATTGACCCGAGTCTTTTCAAACCATATAATGAGAGTTCAAAACCGAGTTAATTATCCATATGAATCGATCGCACGATACGTATCATAATATGATACACGAAGGGGTCAAAATAGTGCTTCTATTTGTTGAGTTAAACTAAACTATTGACCTGACAACCCGAAGAGGTAAGTATGATAATTTGATAGAAGTCACAACGGCAATCATGGTTTTCCTGAGACAATCACGGCTTAAATGGCTTATCAGGACCCAATAAGAAAGAATATCATGATATCTTTAAGCCCTGCTCTCCTCGCAAAGAAATAGCCAATATTCACAATTCCATTGCGTTTAGGAAAAAAGAAATTAATCGTATGAAGTAAAGTAAACAATAAAGTAGCAAGAGTAAAAGAAATAAGTAAAATAAAAGACGTAAAAGTAAATAATGAATAGATACACAAAGAATCTGACGCCAGATTTTACTTTTTTGTTCCCATTTATAGTTTATCAGTACAATTTGAGACGCTTCATAAGGTAATAATAAACAGGAACAAGCGAAACGTATGTCCTCACCTTATTCCCCTCCTCCCCCTCCTCTGGGACGACGCTAAGGTCGTGGAAGGCTACAGCGCGGGCAGAGCCGTCCACACTGACGCACTCCGGGCACACGCTGCACACCGACACGCTGTCCTGCCAAGCGATACTGTGCTTTATTCACGGGAGTATACCACATAATATCCCGAATCCTGGCAAGTGACACTTTACATTCCTCACGGGCTTCTACTATGTCAGTAACCCGTATTCTGGTAATTCCTAAGATCATCATAGACTATGCTATATTTTATGGAGGTTACAACCAAATATACTATCTGTTTAAACATATTTCTCATTATAAATCCAGGTGTTGTCAACTTCATATCCTGTATTCTCACGAGTTATACTTTGTTTTATTTTGGGAAGGTTATCTCTAGTTTTCCATATGCTGACAGTCAGCCCTGACCATCGATACTACCAGCTAGTAAAGTAAATGATGAGTTTACGGAGTTGTACTACTCAAAATCCTTCAATATGACAATTATAAGGTAAATCGGTATATTCAAAGAAGTTAATCACTAATCCTATCTGCTATTAGCGAGTTCTGAAAATTGATATCAGGTCTATTTGATAATAATTACATCTTAACGAGTTATACTTTACAATACTCACGGAACTTTACCACTACGTTCCTGAATATCTATTATATATATATCTGCCTTACAGTGGGAGTATGACAGATCCGCAGTACAAGTGCGATCAGTCAATTGCCAATCCACCTACTCTGCGTGGCTATTATGAGCAACTGTTTTTAATGGACGCCGCCTTGGCATTCATTAAAAAACGCCTATGTCCAGCAGTGGACTGCAAGTGGATTATGATGATGATTTCATATATTCCCTTTATTTACACATGTCAATAATCTAAAACCTATTACAGCAATTCTGTTCACAAAAACTACAAAGAAATTTAAAACAAGAAATGTGAATATTAGTTATTTATGACATTAACAGTTTCCGCGTTAGAAAAGCTAATACATAAATAAACAAAATGTCCATGTCAGTGTGGACTCCGAGCTTCGCGGTCGTCTCTAGGCAGCTGATATCGCGTTCACTGTCGTCTCCTTCAATTTTAATCGATGACCTGTCGAGCGGTAAACCGCATAAACAAACCGTTCAAATAAGTTGGGCAATTCGATATTATCGCATTTTGACTGTACAGTTATCCAAATTTCAGACTTTTCTTTTAATGGATCCGACTGTAGAACCTGGACGATTATTGGACAAAGAAGCCGCCAAAAACAAATCATCGCCTTCACAACGAAATTTGAGGTACAATCATAATAGTCAATTGGAACCTCTCACTTTTATTGACATCGTTCAAACAAATCAGACATTATCCAACTTTTTCATGGATGTCAACATGTCTGTAACTGAGAATACCTCATATCTTGGGTAAAGTTCAAACTAATTGGAGCACAACTGTTCACAATAACTAAAAATAACAACATCGAAATCGTTCACAGAAATTCTGATCTTATGCTTGAAGTTTCGCGTTAGAAAAGCTAACTTCATATGATAAAATTAAATGAGAATACGCTCGGAATTATTTGGTGTAACTTTAATAACCATTAAAAATATAATAGTAAAAACCGGAGTCTTATTTCTCGAGAAATAACATTATTTATGTTTATCTACGGTGGAAGCTGCACTGAGATATAAGACGTTTTCAGATGACATGCGAGAAGATTTTGGCCTTTGCTTAAGAAACTAGAGGTCTTAGGTTCTAATCCTGCGGGGAAATAACTTTAGCAATACCGGTTGGCAAGAGTATCTTTTGCAGCAGCAGTTAATAGTAGATTCCATTTTTCTTACATACTTGATTTGATGACACCTTTTACTCATGGGTCTACTCTTTTCTCTACTCTACTCTTTTCTTTAAGATTTTGCGATTTTCTATTCTTAAAAAGTAGCCTATTTTACTTTTTTTGATGTTATCAATACGGACAAGGAATTGGTAATTTCGACAATTGAACATTTTTATGGCCATCTGACAAAAAACCACCAATTCTACATTTCTTTTTCAATCATTATATTTGTCTTCTGAAGAAAATGAGCATATTACACAACAAAAAAATCTTTTAAATTTTCTTTTAATCTCACGCAAAATAAGTAATGACGGATTGTTTAATGCACAAAGGGCCAACCCCTTGGTACAACTATTCATTAATATATAAGTATGTAAACTGTATTCAAAGGCTCACCTCTCTCCACCTCAGCATTTATATTGATTGTGCGTAATCTTAGCTCTTCGTTCTCGTACAGCATCCCCCGGGAGGACTTGCGGTCCAACCTGTATGTGATTAAAGTGTGCATCAAATACATATAAACACTAAATGTGCTTTGATTTAAGATTGTACAGTCCTTTATAAATGTAACAAAAGAATGTAACTAGAAAATAGACAGTGAGATAAGAGAAGAAGAAAAACGGCATTAAAGTTATTAGAAAAACACAAGATCGCTGAACTGTACTTATATGTAAAAATTAAAAGTAAATACGTGGAAAAGAAACTGAAAATTACTTAGGACAAAATCTATTAGCCATAAGGACAAAAATCAACTGTTACGGTATATAATAAAAAAAGACCTACAAAAAACTAATACGAGTAGTATTTACACTTTTTTTTTAAAGAAATAAATTTATTAAATTCAGTTAAGCAATTATGTTCTTAAATGCGATACGGGATAGATACAATTTTGATCATAAAAATGACTAAGTAAGAGAAAATTATGTCCTGAGACGTAAAGTAGAGTGCCTACATTAAATAATGGGCATAAGTTATAACAGTACACTCTACAAAAAATATCTAAAAATTTGCATTAATTCCTAACATCAAACAAGGACGAGATGCCTTCTCATTTTTCTTGATTTATTAGTCTCTCGTCGTGGTAAGCCACATTTTATTAACAAAATCGATAGTCAAATGGTCCATTGATTATTACGAATCATAAATATACTACAAATAATTATAAAATTTAATTATTACAATAGTTTAAGAACATCTGCAACGGCACTATCAATTGTCACCAAAACACATTAAGGCGTTTATGAGTCATTATACATTTATAGTTTAACATTGTTCATTTTACAACATGCTGAAAAATATGTTGTTGGCTGTTCCTAAGGAAATATATTGAAACAAGCCTGATTCAATTAATCTAAAACAAAGCACTTTAAATCGTTTAGACATTAGCTATTATTTCATTGTCATATGTCAGTGTCAACAACATAATGTTAAATGGACAATGCGTTTAATTTTGGTGCGATTATTTGTTATTATGTGTTATGTAATATATTATTAGAGATGAATCTGGTTGTGAAATCTGTTACGTAACATACGATATCTATCACCTCTCATGACTGGTTGACGATAAATTTAGAGCACTGAATTAACCATATTAGTTTGGCAGTAAATTCTTGACACTTTTTCTTCAGCACTACAGAAAACACTATGCTGTTCAAAGGGCAGTGGTATGATAATATGTTCTGGTTCGTAGGGACGCGTTGCTAGTTTTATTATTAGTAAAAAAGGACAACACATTAATGTTTTAGAACAGCAAGCGGACTTGTGGTTGATTATGGTGCGTTTTTTTATCCAGTACATATGGTTTACCATCATATGAGTGTTCTAGTCATTCTACAGAATTTAGTTTAATATGTAATAATTATTATTTAAATGAATCTAACGACTCGATTAACGTGGTGGGTACTGTTACGACATACAATGTGCGTTCGATTTCTAAAATATTTTTCCCGCGGCGGGAACTGAACTCTGTCAAGCAAATGGTATTACCTAACCACTACGCCATGCGGATCGTTTATCATGTCAATCTTTGCCGCCTTTGACATTGTAAACCTTTCCGTTTATCCTTCGTAATGGAATACAGACGACCTACCGTTTATACGATTAGTGTCGCTATTTCCGCAGCACAGGGTTGGCACGTTTATATTATTTCTTTTGTTATCGTTAAACCGATTTATATTTAGCACCTATTTTCCATAGACTTATGGCATTTTATGCTACATTTTCTATAGTATATCTTACCATCAGTCTAATGTCCTGCATGTGTTGACGCTTTATTTGGTAAAACATGTTGTACGCATAACTAACGATAGCTGAAATATGCAAATAGTCAATAAACGAAACTATACTTGAGCCAGAAATCTAGAAAAGATAATACAGTTAGTTAATGTAAATAAAGAAGCCAAACCATAAAGCGATTGGGATTGGCCGGAAAAATTCCATTTTGCATTTAGTCTGATTGTCCGGTTAGGCCAATTTGAGAGTGCTATGATTTTTTTTAAATTAAATTTTGGTTTACTACGAAAACTCTATTCCTCTATTCCAGTTAGTAATTATCTTATTCAGTCTTTAAAAGCAAATTATGTTATTTCAACTGTGACGACCACTTTATACGTGAAATTTAAAAAAGAAAGTAAACCTAGATTACTTTTAAAACATTCTTACGTTTATTAATATCAATAACTGCAACGAGACAGCCCTAGTGCCAACGTGATACTTGTTTCATGAATATGCCTGCATTACCACGTGTTTCAGAATCGTGTTTTCAGGTTCACAACTCTTAGAAGTATACATTTAAATCCGACACGATATAAATTGCGTTATTTTAAGAATACATGACGTTACCACTACATTACACTTCTACGCATTGTAAATATAAAATGGCCTTATGGAAAACTTTAGATAGACTTGTGAGTAGTTTCAGATTATTTTGAAGTACACGTAACGTTTGATATGTATGTAAAAGTAGCATATGCTAAGGAATTTATCAACATGTAATGTTAAGTGTAATTTGTAAGATTACACAAAGAGTTGTTGTAGGTTTTTGTGTAATATTGGTAATACAGCACAAAACAGTGTGTTGGGCAGATTGTTTTTAATAAATTGAAATTGTTTTATGATAAATTTCTTTAATAATAATAAAATTCTATAGCGTGCCACAAAACGTATGTACGTTACATAGTTGCGTCTAACCTATGGCGTAGTTTTTATTGCATTGTTGCTGCATTGAGATCTCGCTAACAGCACATGAATAAAAACGCTTGATGTAGATTTCTTGCCATGGACTATATTCGTTTCATCAATTCCGGGTTCTATTTTGCTCTGGTATACGTGGACTAGTTAAAGGTCTTTTAAAATTATATTAGTACAATAAAACAGGGTTAAAACTCACTTCCGGTTCGGCTTGACGTTGACATCCTTCCGCCGAGTGCGCAGCATACTCGCTCCCGTCATTCCCGACATAATGCTGCGCTGTCTCCATGCGTCGAACAGCAACTGGAACGAGTTGTACAATTTTAATGATGAACTAATAATGAAATAATGATTTCAGCACAATTTTAATAATGAACTAATGAGATTTTTTCATTAATTTGGTAACAATGACGACAAACGTTTGCTGCATCTACTGCAGTTGTGAAATTGTGTTCAACTTTTACTTGTAATTTTTTTTAAATAAATGATACAATAACTGTACATTAATTGACGTTACAATATTATTCTAATCCGGTTACAATTTACGAAAATAAATTGTCATTCATAATTTATAAAGTAAAGATAATCCAGCTAGCTATTCACAGGTCACATAGGGCATAGGTTTCCTGTAACAGAATTGCTAGAAGTATTACGAATGTTACTTATTGTTAAAAGTGTCTCTGCCTCCGTAGACTACTGGACTGCCTCTGTCGAAGATGTTAATTTTACTTTTTATTTAAAACTGAACGGTGTATATAAGAGTGAAAGATAGTTATAATAAAATCGTTCAAAAGTGTAAACACAACAAAACTGAAAATAAACAGTAAATATCAATCGTCGTCATTGTAACTATAAAACTTAATTTTAAATACGCCAGTAGTGATATATTTATTGTAATCATAGTTTCGTAGTAAACAATAAGCAATCAATAAAACATCTGATAATTGTAAGCCGGAGTAAAGTATGCAGAAAAATAAATATATTGATTTAACTATTGGGCAACAAACACGAAAGTGTTATTTTCATTTCGTATGTAGCCGTATAGTTGAAAAACTTATGTATGCACAGTAGCTGGATGTTTAGTTTAGCTAGTTATAAAAATAACTAGTTTTAAAAAAAGGGACACCATCCACGTAACCGGTTACGTTTCGTTTCTTAAAAGTGACGTAACGACCCACGTCTACTGATCACGATATGTCCGAAGCTATAAGGCCGATTTACTTGAAATTAGATATGAATATTTCTTTTTTCAAGTAGAGATCAACTAAGAACTAGTTTTACGAAATTCCACCTGAAGGGGATGGCGGGGGCGTTAACAATAGTAAATTACAACACGGACAAAGCCGCGGACCTCAGCTAGTGGATAATGAAGCATTCTTGTGTTGATATAATATGTCGGTTAATTGGTTATTGAGCTTGTACAAAACAAACAAACAATCAAATCTTTTCTCTTTATATAAGTATAAATAAGATTTGAATGACAAGCGCTTCCATCATATATATTACGCATCGCAATTCACTTGTAATGGGATAACGTGAATTGAATTTCAATGCCCTTAAGCACGTTGCTCTAGGTTTCCTTACCATGAAACCTTACGCGAGTGTCCCACGCGGACCGTTTTTATATCGTAAATATCGTTTATGAAACTGTATACATTGTTACTTCACGAATGCTTGCAATGACGTCAGTCAGGATTGTCGGTTCGAATCCTAAAGCCGTGATCATTTACATTATATAAGTTATCTGTGCAAATAAATAAAATTGGAGTGTTTGTACGTAATATTAAAGTAACAGTTTTTAAAGAATGTCATAACCGTGACCACGGATCGTCAAAAAGTGTTATAAACGTCGGGAATTAAAAATGTAAAATTAACGCGATAAAATCTTTAAAATGTACTTGTATTCAATCATGTGTAGTATTCGCGTAATCAAAAAAATTAATGTTAAAACAGTTATATATATTCTAACCTATGCATATAACAAAACAAATTTTTTATGTTTTGTCAGTTTGTCTGGCTGTCTGATTGTTTTGGCTAATCTCTGGAATAGATGATCGCACTTTAAGGGACTTTCTCTGAAAAATAGCTGAGGTACCTGGGAATTACCTAGGCTACCTTTCGTCGCGGACAACAACTTGTAATATATATGTATGGTCGAGGGTCCCGTAAAGCGGGTATTTAGGTCTATTTATTTACGCAATTATGTTCCTTTTTTTATTATATCACCATCATACATGAGTTCTTCATTTTTTTCCGCAAAAAATATAAAGTTTCAAGTGATTTCGGTTAATTTAATTTTGTCTCATTGAGTTTGGATGTATGTCTAAAACCACCGAACTTTTACACTTTACAATTGTTAAAGTCCGCAGTCAACTTGTAAACACAAAACCTACAACGTACATAGAAATAATGTTTTCACAAGAGACATTCCAAGTACTCGTAACGGTTAAAAGCTCTCCCGATCCCAATTACATAATAAGGTCAAAACGGACCGAGATCCCATTAAAAAAGGGACCCAGATAGTTATCAAAATGAAAAATTATTATAAGGAGAGACCCTTAACCGCGTCCGAAGTACTTGGCCGATTATTTTAATCTGCCATCGGTCGCCGCGACTGTACTACGAAAGCACTCGATATAAAAATCGCTCGAGTGTTCTCGACGTGATAAAGGCTTTGATAACTATAAAGATATCGCTCGGTCGACGGTTTTATCATTATTCAATCGCGCTTTGACGCTACGTGACGTGTTACGCGTTAGTGGTAACTCAATCTTTGCGAGTAAACGAAAAATTAAAAATTAAAATATATTAATTCAATTGACACGTTTACATTAGTACAGACTATCCCCCGAACCAGGCACAGCCTGTCCAAACCTGTTGGGACAATCAAATTATTTACAAAATGATTTAAGATAATTTCATACAGTTAACACAATTTTTAACATTTTGACAGAATAAAATAAAGAATTGATAAAAATATATTCAAATTTTGAATTAAATTTGTGTAAATATGTGTCTGTCTGAAGTCCGATGGTCAATATAATTTTTCACTTTTATAAAATTCTCTGTTTTGTCGTTACTCCATGTTTCAAATAAATGTTTGACTAACTTTGTTAGTTTTAAAATATTGCGGTTTCGAATGAGTTTTTGTTCAGTTTTTTTTAATATAACCAATGTGTATTTATAAAATACTAATTAATACCCGCAACTTCGTCCGCGTTATAGCGACATGTATTCGAATGTAATGCATAATTATTTAAATACTTTATATTTTTAGTATGTACATATAATTCGACACAAAGCTTCATAGTTTCTTATTCAACAATAACGAATTTTTTATGTGTATGTATAAATCTGATATATATGTATTAGTTTCATTTTACTATACTAATGAACCCGACAGGCTTCGTTTTGTCAAAAAAGAAAAAGATAACTTGGCAGTTTCTAGTTCCTACTAATTTTAAAGGCATGCAAAAAATTCTGACCATAACCGTCACCCTGGTGATAGGGCAGTGTGTGGGCTTTAGGTAACCAAAGTATCTCCGCTTCCACGAACTTTGTTCACACTTCTAGGATCCGCTAAAATCTCAAACGGCGCCACGACTGCGGTGTCCAGGTCCTCAAATTAAGAGGCGAACTCACGTTTCAAACCTATCTGAGAAATTGCGATAGAGTAAAAGCTTGCAAATCAATAGGTATCGGGTCGAAAAGGCAGGTGAAGCAAAGGATGAGCTTAACAATTTAAAGATTTATTTGAGATGTTGCAAGTCATATGCTCGAAAATCGTGATTTACTGCAGCTTATAAAAAACAAAAATCGGCTAGAATCACTTAAGTTATTATATTTCAATGAATGTTTATATATATGTCTATGAACAAATTAAATATATGTTTAATAATATTTTGTTTAAAATATTAAAATACCTTCACGAATTTACGTAAACAAAAGGGCTATAACAACACTTCCATGCACAAAAGCAACGCGAGAGACTGCGGACTTGTGCCCGAGTACAAGGCCTCTATCAACGTCCGAACAATGTACCATATTTCTGGAACTTTCTTTCGTTCAAATGGCGTGACGTAAGCGTAAGTAGTTAAGTAATTAACAGCTTAACGCTTCGCTTAACTGGAGCTTAGCTTAATCACTTAAAACTTGCGCTTTTCACCAGCCATTGTCTTGGACATGGATTGTACTCGTGCAAAGGGTTCTTGAGCAAGGGGGATAATAAGCGAGCCTGTATTGAATTACCTATACAGGCTTTTATCTATATTTAAGTAAGTATGTATAAACCTTACCAGTTTATAAGTACAATATACTTATAGACTTTTTTTAAGGGCGCCTATAGGAAATTATAGGTCCTCAATATAGAAAGGGAAGCACTACAGAGATTTTTATTTCTGCTAGGGCTGGTATGAACACTACTGTGTTCCGGTTTGAATTTACGTAGCCGGTGCAGTTACTGGTTAAGCGAGACGTAACGTACCATTTCTCAGAGCGTGGAGAGGATGCAAGGCGTCGCACGTTTCATTTCTTATGGTCAGCGCGAATAGACTAAACTGCCTCCGTAGCCAGTGGTATGGGCGGTGCTTTAGAAACTGGAGGTCGGGTTCGAATCCTGCGGGACGCAACAAATTTTCAATTTTGTTTCCTAGTTGGTTAGGCAATTTGGGCCGATCACCCAATTGTCTGAAAAGTAAGATGATCCATGCGTCGGATGGGCATGTAAAAGTCGGTCCACCCACCAACCCGCATTGGACCAGCGTGGTGGGATAGGTCCAAACCCTAATGGATAGGGGTATTAGGGAGGCCTATGTCCAGCATGGACTAAAAACAGGCTGATGATGTATGATGTATGATGTAAGGCCAACGTAAGGTATTTTATGGGAACTAGAAAAACGCTTTTTTTCTTTTGTGATCTATTATTTCCTACGGTTTTTAATTTTTTTTTATGTTTTTTTATTTTCTTTAATATTTGATCATGCGTACACGAAATTTCATGCTTTTTAGCAACTTATATTAACATCTATATGCATGACATACGCGGGAAATATAAGACAAATATATATGATCGTAAGCGGTGCGCTACTTTTCTAAGAGTTCCTAAGTGAAAAACGCCATCGATTAACGTTATTTCAAGATTCATGGTTCCCCTTCAAGCCGGAATACATCAGAGTATACACCACTACATGGTATAGGGTAGATAGGTAGCGCAACAATAATACATAGGTCGTTCTTGTAAGCAAGGCCGAAGGTGCTTCAGACTTGTTAATGTGCCAAGATTGAGTAAATCAGAAATAAATTATTGAAAAACTAACGGCAACAAGAAATAAATGTATAATATGTAGTATAGAAGTGCTGTATGCTTTGTATGTATTGTTGTTGGTGTGTTTAAATAAATAAATAAATACGTAAACACGTTAACAAAGTCTTGCTCAAATGGCGCGAAAATATATAGGGCTCCTTTTGACTTAACATTGGACATTAATATGATGTGATGATTAATTGATAAGAAATCATGCTCGTGCTTGATATACACTATACGAGTACAAGTTGAATTTTGATACAAACATGGTTTCCATATCGCAGTTGTAAACTTGAGAGTTACAATATATTTTTTAATCGCTAACGAAATTGTCGGACCACCAGATGGAAGTGGTCACCGACGCCCGTCGACATCGGCAATACGGAGGGTATCACTAACACGCTGCCTACCGTTAGACATTAGCTTTTTACCCAGTAAATACGGTGTCCTTCAAACCGGAACACAGTAGTGTTTTCACACTGCTGCCACGAACAACCACTTCTACGTAAAAATGTATGTATACATTTGGCAATTGAGTAATGTATAATTTTACCAATTATGATACGAAATAAATGTAAAGAAATGTAACGTACAATATATATTAAAGCCGCTTAAAGACAACGCATTTTTAATGTGAACGCGCTATTTAACCTATAAGATTGTTTGACGTTTTGGAGGCAAAAAACTTTAACTTTAGACTATGCTTAAATAACTTCTATTTTAATTATGTAGAGCATACACATTTGATAGATGATGCCGTAATAAAACACGTCTTTTTACGACATTAAATCCAACTTTGCACAATTTACTTGTACAAAAACTTGCATGCCACAGTCTACTAATACCACCTTGGCTTTTTATTCCTAAACTTCTGCACCGATCGCATCACGCAACTATTCTACAAAAAAAAAATACAATCAATCATACATACATTCATTTTTCCGCCTTTCTTCCCGTATTCCAGTATTACAGTTCCATACCGCGTCTAGCAAAAGAAAATTTAATTTTCCTCATTAGAATCAGCATATTTTCAAGTGGTCCGCACTTAGTCTACGCTTAACGGGTCCCGTAAGTATCTTCAAGTATTAGAGGTCCTTTTTATATTGAAAACTAACTGTTGCCCACGACCTTGTCTGCGTTTATATATATATATATATAAAAGTAGCCTAAGTTACTCCTAGTTACGTCAGCTATCTTCCAGATAAAATCGGAAAAAGACAGAACAAACAGACAGACAAAAATGTATATTGAATGTCTCGGTAAATATTACCATCAGCCTGTGTAAGTCTACTGCTGCCTTCCCTTCTCAATTAGGGGTTTCTGGACCGTATCCCACCACGCTGGTCTAATAGGGGTAGTGGGTGGACTGATTTTTGACATGCTCATCCGACGCATGGGTCATCTTACTTTTCTGATCCGATCTGCCCAAATTGCCGTAACTAACTAGGAAACAACAATGAAAATTTGTTGAGTCCCCGCAGGATACGAACCCATGACCTCCGGTTTCTAAATCACACGTCCATACCACTAGGCTACGGAGGCAATGTTATATATTATATTTATAAACGGTAATTTTGATGTTACAAAGAGAAACTCCAATTTTATTTTTTCCTTTACATTACTAAATTACTGCGAATTATTGCATTCGTCCTACAATAAAATATAACTATTAAAAAATTGACGCATTGTGAAACATAAACATTTCAATTCTTAACAATATCTTAAAACTGCTTATTTAATTTTCTATTAGGATATTTATATCTTTTTAAGTTAGGTCTTCAAATAGATCTAATTTGAGAAACAGTTTATCAAAAACGTGTATACTTCAAGATAACAAGTAAAATTTTAACAAAATGTGACCGACTTCAAAACCTCACTCTCACCTATTTTCACATCCTCGGCGATGTAAACCCCCTCTTAATTTGTTTGCCAACGTAAAGTTAATTACTGAGAACTTCTAAGATATTTATTATAAGCATTCTGTAAATTGCAATTTTAGCCTGCACAAAAGGTTTTGTATGTTTTTTTTGTTTAAAATTGCACAAGCAGTTATGCACCAATAATTTTATTAGCTCAGTAAGCAATAATTGTATGTTTGTGACACATATTAATGATTACCATAATCATTGAGATTCATATTAGAAAAAAATAAATATTATTTTGATACATTTTTCATTCATCGTTCATCATCAGCCTGTGATATGGACTATCACTGCTGGACATAGGCCTCCCCTAATACACCCCTATCCATAAGGGGGTTTTGGACCGTATCTATCCACGCTGGTCCAATGCGGGTTGGTGGTTGGACTGACTTTTGGTCTGACTTTTTAATGGATCATAATACTTTTCAGATAATTGGGTGATCGGCCCAAATTGCCCTGACCAACTAGGAAACAACAATGAGAATTTCTTGAGTCCCCGCGGGATTCGATCTCACGACCTCCGGTTTTTAAAGCACACGCCCATGCTACGGACGTATTAGACATACTTAAGATGCACCATTTCACACCACCATTCACAAAAAAGATAGTACTTTTTGCCTGCTCTCAGAACTTGAGATCTAAATTAGTTTTCATCAAACAATAGCCTTATTATATCCTTAAATTATTTCTAAGTTCGAAAAGTGGTATCTTGTATACTTGGAAAGAGACATCCTATTGAATTGTGGGACAGGGAGGACAAATTTTTTCAATCAATTCAGGCTTTAGTGGTCTCTGGACGTCGAAACTTGCACGCGGTTTAAATCTCTAGATCAAAGAAATTGCTGGATTTATTTCCAATTTTTATGCAGTTTCGGGAATTTTAGGTATCCGAGCGAAAGCTATTTCCATACATCTTGTTTCTGCGATAAGTTAGGTATTTTCCACTGTTGTTTTAACTTCTTCACAGTTACCTTCAATCATAAATTATATGGTATAATTTATTTTTATAACAATTTCATTTGAAATTATAACGAGGGACTTATGAACGAAGAATTATGACTATTGAACTTATGAAATGGCATAAAATATCAATAATATGCTATATGAATTAACTGAGAAGGAATTTGGTTTACTAATTGTTTTTATTTTACAGCACATAATTATGTACATCAAGTTAACATTAATATAGTTTTACCCGTGAAGTATAGAATCTCTAAATGAAGAATCCGGTTCGAACTATTTACACTTTATTTTATTTAATAACAACAAATGCGATTACTGATGCCACTTCTCTCAGAAATATGGTATTACACGTTTATACAGTAACTACACTGGCGACGCTTCAATGCCCTCCAAACCGGAACACGGTGTGCTTTTGTTTGTGTTTACACACTGTAAGCGCACTCTGAACAATTTCAATGTAATATGGATGACGAAAACTTCTTCTTCTACTTAAAGGTCTTCTTTTATTAGTAAAGGAAAGGAAAATGTATTGACAAATAAAATAACAGAAAGTACGGAACTTGCTGAAGTTGCCAAGTTGTAATTAATTTTTTGGTTAATATTTTTAAATTGTAAAAGGAATCTTTAGTTGCTTAAAATGTTATCATAAATACAGAATAATATACAGTCTCTTACTTATCTTATTCAATATAAGATTGCATATTTATAAATTGCATTTTTTATTTTAAGATAATGTCACCAGCCCGCATTGTACTAACGTGGTGGGATACGGTCCAAAACCCCCCTAATGGTGGAGGGGTCCGTTAGGGAAGGCCTATGTTCAACAGTGGACTAAAACAGGCCGACGATGTGTAATCATATAACATACATTATCTTAAAATAAAATAAAAATACTTTGCTAAATTTTAGAATATCACTCCATTAAATCTTTATGCGTTTTTGAATAAGAAATCATAAGGAAATTACTCAGAGACTTAACTTTCTCATCTATATTCATAGATGAGAAAGTTAAGTCTCTGAGTAATTTCCTCTTCTATATTCATAGATGAGAAAGTTAAGTCTCTGAGTCTTTCAAGTTATTTTTGATAACTTTAAATAGCCGTGTTGAATTACATTTAATTATTCATATGTCATCATACTTTAACGAATACTAAATATTAGCACAGGTACAACCCCTCCCATGTGCAATATAATTTCATTTAATTACTAGCAGTCAAAATTGATAACAGCCATAATATTTTTATTATTTATATCAAAATTAGAAGCCATAATTTTGCATAATTTTCCGATGTTTTTGTTTGAAAACTATCTAAATTAGATATATGAGTGTATAGAAAGATTAACTTTTTTCCCTATGCGACACTATTCACACCATATTTGCCTATTGTCTGTTGGAGATTAGACCAAGGCCGAATTAACGATACTACGTCGCGTACGCTACAGAAAGTTATACTTTTATAATCTATAATTCTTATTATTTAATAAAAAAATATATATATTGCATATTAAATTAAATAGCAACTTTTTAAATATACTTTTCGATAAGGCTATATAGGCAACATTTTATATGTTTAAAATAATAGGTATTTTACGTCCGTGACCAAATAACACTGATTTTAAAAGCCGCAGAGGATCTGAACCGCTGGGAATAAAAGTTTAAAATGAACGCGAAAAATTTAATTGTCACACGTAATACTATCGTACAAAAATAATGTATTTTGTAATAAATATTTTCTGTTATATGTTGTTTTACTGGAAATTTATATGGTTATATTCAATAAAAAATATTATTACCTAAAGTTTATTGTAAAATAAAACAAAAAACATATAGATATATACATTTAAAAGAGAAAGTGCTATTTCGTAAAGTTATCCATTTTAATACACTTTGAATTTCAACCAGCAAAGTTTTGGCGCGAAAATTTTGACAGATTGATACTGAATATGAAAACCCAATTTTAAATAATATATGCCCTCATAAATAACAAAAATAATTTTAACGGTTATTTCTGTAACGAAATCAAAAATAAAAAAAAATGTTTATGGAAAAGATAACTAAGACATTTTTTTTATAACTTACCTCCATTACAAAACATTTATCAACCAATCTTACATTACATTGCTTTTATTTAAAAAAAACTATACCACGCAATTTCAAAAATGGAACGTCGTACCACGCGCGCCTTACGACCGAATGAAATTCGAAATTCACTCACCCTTATCGGAGCGTCGGCGGCAACAATGTGTCGTTCGCTCAAAGGCTCCGATAATTGGATCAGGCGAGGTGCTGACTCGCAAAGCCTGAAGAATACTGAGCCAGAACGGCTGATGACCCTCCAATAGCTCTTGTGTTGACTCATGCGCAGTGCGCGTCTTCGCCGTGCGATATTGTTTGCTGCGAGTAGGGGCGGGAACGTGACCACGGGTGAGTTACACAATCTGATAGGTGCTGGAGTTTTCTCGTTTTTTTTTTTAATTGACCGTCGTTATAAGGACCCACGGGAGATTCGTTCGTTCTTTATTTTTGTATGTCGAGAGCTTTGTTTTGTAATTTTAATGTGTTAGATTCATTATTAAATTTTTATTGGTTGTTGATATTCTGAACTAATAAGAATTATTGTTTTTTTTTAATGATTGGATAGGCAAAATTTTACTTTACTTTACAAACAGGTAGAAACAAATTTTAGTTTTATGTGTTTTATTGATATGTGTTTAACTTATAAAAACTTTGCAAGGTCCTGATTGCGACGGAGGCATCATTATGTCGGGCAGTGGGTATTAGAGTAGTGCTGTAAATTTTTTCCGCAAGGAACTCGGGAAAGTGTAAAGCTCATTAGAGCATGCGTCTTCGGCATATATTAAAGACATACTTTTAGTGTGAAACAAGAGAAAAATGAAAGTGCGCTATATATACGCCTTTAAAATTAATTTATTTTATGGACATGAAAATGTTTTTAAAACTCTTTACTCTTTTTTACACGGATCGTCTGGGAAAATACGGTGCCTATTTCTTCCGCAAAGTTGAAATATTTAATCTCTACTGTCTTCCGGCTTGAAGGGCACCGTAGACAGCATAACTCTTCGTGGAAAAATATATATAAACAAATTACTATGTATATAAGCAAAGTACTTTGTATATTTACAAAGTACCTATACTCATTTGCAGTCAAATGTTGTATAGAAATATATTCTATAGAGCGAATAGGACATAGACAAAGGTTTTGAATAATCTGTCAATTTCACAATTTTTTTTTGTTAATGTAATCTTTCTGTAACTTAATTCACTAAATATTTGTAGCATTGCCATCTATGAATGCTTACAAGAAACGATTAAAAAAATGTGACTGTAAGTCTATGTAAAAGGTAGAAATTTGTGACGAGAGAGGTCGCTGTACGGCCAACAAGATTATGTAAAGGCATAAAATTTAAACAGAAACGATTGTAGATTAAAAATATTGCATGCAAAATCATTAATACGGTAAAAGCTCCTCATTCGCGTTACTATACGTGAATAAAAAAACAACTCAATTTGTATGTTCGCGGCAAATTATTTCTTTATTCGTTCATAGACAATACTTAAAATGATTTCCTTATATATTTAACCCATTTTCTTCGTAAACGCCGTCAAATAGACTAATAAAAAATTAAATAGACCTTATTACAAGTAAGCCTAATGTGTTGTGTTTAATAATATCATGGACAAAGAAATGATCCAACCTTTTAAGCCCTATTACATGAGACAAACCTTCAAAATCGTGTTGTATATGATTGAATTTAATCCTGATATGAATGTTTTCTTATGACGAAATAATTTGACATAACAAGATACACTGTAAACATGAAAAAATCGTTGGAAGAGGAATTGAGGCCTGCCCTGCGTAAGATGACCAAGCGTCTGTGCAAATTCAAACTTTGATTGTACACATAGCCGACATTGTCTCTGATACGACTAGTTGGGTTTGAACACGTGATTAAGGAATTTATTAACACTAAGACGGAAACGGTTTTTTTTTTTCATTTATTTTGGCACAAACAGTATACGTGTAGTGCTTATAAAAATAGACAAGGAATGCCCAAAATTTTACAAAAGGTAAATATGATATACAAGCAGTACAAGTACGGTGAATATTAACACAAACAAAAATAATGAATAAATGTAAAAAAGAAGAAGGAAGTAATACAATTCATAGTATTAATAATTTAAACAAATTTTAGTTATGATATCTCGTCGGAATTTTTCTAAATTGTTCTCAAAGATATCTACTTCATGAAATTGACTATTATAACTATTTATAGAACGCGTTATAAAATTATTTTGTGCGTACCTTTTACGAAATCGTGGTGGGACGAATATGCTTAATTTACGTGAGTGATAGGTCCAACCCCTAATGAATAGGGTGTATTAGGGAGGCCTATGTCCAGCAGTGGACTAACAATGGCTGATGATGTACGTGAGTAACGAACAGGGAGTCGGTTTTCTTTTATTTGTCGCTAAGAAACGTATCCTCTATCTTCCTATATAAATTAAATACATCAACAGCTTATGTCAGTCCATTGCTGGACAGAGGCCTCTTCTTATGATAATTTAGGGGGTTTTTGGACCGTATCCGAGCACACTGGTCCAATGCGGGTTGGAGGGTGGACCGACTTTTTACATGCCCATCCGATGCATGGACCATATTACTGTTCAGAAATTGGGTGATCAGCCCACATTGCCCTAACCAACTAGGTAACAACAGTGAAAATTGGTTGAGTCCTCGCAGGATTCGAACCTACGACCTCCGGTTTCTAAAGCACACGCCCTTACTACTAGTCTACGGAGGCAGAAACTGTGAGACTATGGACCTGCATTGGACCAGCGTGTTGGGACATGGCCCGAAACCGCCTAATGGATAGGGGTGTATTAGGGGAAGCCTATGTCCAGCAGTGGACTAACACAGGGTGATGATGAGTGATTGATTGACTGGTCCACAAATTTGTCGTTGCTCAACGCGCTATGGAACGCGCTACGCTTGGAGATCTTTGTCGGACAAAATTCGTATTGAGTTAAATCGGCAAAGGATTAGCTCTTTGAAGTGGCAGAAGGCGAAGAGGTAGTGGAAATATAGATTCAAATTTACATTCAAATATCTTTATTTAATATAGAAGTTTACACTTGCTTTTTGATTGTCAAACACACTACCACCGGTTCGGAAAAAGACGCCTCAGACCTGAGAAGAACCGGCGAAAGAAACTCAGCGGGCAATTTTTATGTCATCTTTTAAAATAATAGTGTCCGACCGAACTTTCGTTTCGGTTTCGGTTTCGAGCCGAGTTTCGGCCAAAAATCAAGTTTCGGCCGCAGTTTCGGTTTCGGCAAAAGTTTCGCCAAATTTGAAACTGGTTTCAGAAGTGTTTTCAATTTCAAAATAGTAGCATAAGTTAAATGTATCATTCCTACAATCGAGCTCTGATCGGTCGATTTTAGTTCAGACAAACATTCCAAGTTTGACAAAAGAAATTGATGATTCTTCTAGAAAGACGAGGAGGGAATAAATAGTAGCGAGAATAAAATATATACTCCTTGGTACTTTTTTCTGAATGTAGTCATTTGTTTGCTGTGTGGCGAAATGTTCTCGAAAAAAGAAAGAAGGAAAAATCCAAGTGCGACCTAGTTTTTAAAACCACTGTTATAAAAAGTTAACAACCAAGACATTTATTGCGGCTCAAAGGCGACATGAGAAGAGACTGCTCTGTCATAATCAATTGTCGCAAAGTGGGCTTAATTTTAGAGTAGGAAAACGTCGAAGCCAGAAATCAACAAGAAACAATAAGAATATCTGCCATATTCGAAAAAACTGTTTTAGCGATTAAAGAATTACCATCTGATACCTAATCCAAGAAACGAGCATTTCATATAGAGGTACTTAACGCATATTGACACAAATTTTGAATATGAGAAAGTCTCCGCAAGATGGGTGCCGAGAATCAAAAACAAAATCGACTTAACAATTCGAAGATATAGTTGGACAAGTTTTAAGAAGATTCTAAAACTTTAAATTTAGTTTTGTGACAGTGGATGAAACACGTGTTTATCCTGAAGGTCTTCATGCCGTGGCTGGTATACTGCGTGGCCGGGTATGGCCTTAATATTTTGGGATTCAGAAGTGATATTGTTGATTGACTACCTGGAGCGTGGAACCATCATTACAGATTATGCAGCTTTAATACCGAGGTTGAGAAATGCCGTCAATGATAAAAAAGAGGCAAACTTTGAACGGGGGAGCTGTTTCATCTTGACAACGTACCAGCGCATAGGTTGGCATTAGCGATGGCCACTGTTCAGCATGCTAGCGTACAATTGGTTGAGCATCCCCCTATTCACCTGATCTGGCGCCTAGCTATTTTTCATCTTCTCTCCAAATTGATATAATACTTAAGAGGAAACATGTGTTAAAACTATATATAACAAGTAAACGATGCCGTGTAGACCTTTTTGCAGGACCAAGACAATCCATTTTTAAAAGGAATTGAAGCATTGGAAACTTGGAACGCTGGACTTGGTGTGTAGGTGGACTCAGAAATTATGTAGAAAAATAAATAATAAAGCTATCATAGTCTATTATATTCTATCTCATTTCATCAACTTTTGATCCCCTCGGAACCACAAATACAAACCAAAGTATTAATTAATAAGATTTCAAAATACCAATACTTAGTCTTTAATGCATTAATTACAATTATTAATTTATTTATTAATAATTTATATTGCTATAAGAAATTTATTTGTATAAAAATATATATATTTTTAATATTTTGTTACATAAAATATTATTAGCAATTCAAATAAACGATTACCACAAGTTTAATATACTGTCTTCATTCCATGACTAAAATAAAGCAAATAATAGGCATAAATGTCCATATTTTAATATTTTAAGAATTTTATACTTGATCACGTGAGTTTCGCTTTCGGTTTCGGTTTCGGCCGAAACTGAAGCCACACCGAACTTTCGTTTCGGTTTCGGCCGGAAAAACAGTTTCGGTCGGACTCTAAAAATAACAAACAATTTGATAATTCGACATTACATATTATGCAATTTTGAAACAGGACCTGGAGCGAGCATTCCATTACCAGGCTGTGTTATCATTTAAAATTCATTAATATCGTAATAACCTTTAACACATAAACTTTACTTGACTACTTTTTAAATTTATTAATAGTTAAATTCTGAACGTTTACTGGATTTTGTTGAAAAACGTATACATTGTCCCATAAAGACTTACTTATTCTTCGCAGTCTAGTTGCTGGAAGAATTAAATTATGTTTGTTCCTTGTATCTATGTTATGTGCATCACAATTTCTTAGGAAATCATCTCAATTTTTTGCACATACATTAAATTTTCAAATATGTATTGAGAACTAACGGTCATTATTTTTATTTCAGTGAACAACTTTCTTAATGATTCTTTGGGCCCAGGTTTGACTGCACGAATTGCGCGTATCTAGCGCATTTCCCACAGTAGAATGCCATAAGGCATAATACTATGAAAATAGCTAAAATATACTAAACGAGCTGTCTCCACATCGGTTAATAATCCTAATTCTTTCACTGCGTAAGCTGCAGAGCTTAGTTTACTGGCTAGTCTATTAATACATGAGGGCCCCATTGTTGTTTTGTATCTACAGTTATTCCTAGAAATGACAGCTGATTCAACTCGTCTAACGCCTCCCATTTACAACCACTTCAAATTTACCATGTTTCAATTAGAGTCATGAATCTAATACATTTTGTTTTCCTTGGTTTAATTAGAGTTATTAACTCTAAAACCAATTCCTACTGTAGAGAGAGTATTTTATATCGTCCTTTATTGACGTATGTCGTTTAATTTTAAAAATCAGGAGGTATCATCTGCAAAATAATACTATCTCTTCGCTATTATTTTAATAGAATTACCACAATAGTTATATACCTGGTGAGTTTATACCTTTTTATAATTTATTTTTAAAACTAAATAGAAAATGCTTATAAAGCTATTTTAAGTATAAATCAATTGTTATTACTGTACTAACCATATTTTACAAATGCTCAATATTAAAGAAGATTTTTTAAACTTTCATGGTCAGGGAAAAGGTAGAGCAGATCGAATCATCGTACCTCAGGTATCTATAAGCTGTCACAGCACACAAAGATAGAATTTCCTTCCCAGATATGTAATGAGGGCGCACGGTGCGAGTGAACGGCGTCCGCTTCCACGGCATGACTATTGTTACCTGCCTGACCCTACTTATGAATGCGAATCGGGCGAACAGTAACTATTTCTCCGCACATACAGTAACTATTGCTCGCTTTGTTTACAACATTGTGTGCATTTGCGATGCAAAACCGTATTGATTGCAAAGAAGTGTTTAGCATATAATGTCGTTTGTAGTATACAGTCGGGGTTCGTTCAGTGGCGAATAGGGACAACGATCGATCGAGCGGGAGCGGGGAGCGGAGCGGTAGCGGGCGCGGGCGGAGGCCCCGCGCTCAGTGCGAGCGCCGCGCGTCGCTCGTGGCGCCGCTCTACGCTCCCGCGTGCGCGCCTCGCCCGCCGAAGGCGAAAGTCAGGATGCGGTCCAAGAACATGGACCTACTTCAATCCGCCGTACAAGCCCGCGAGTGCCGTGGGACAAGAGTTACAGGGCCACAGGAACAGGTTCAAGCTGAGAGGTACTGGAACGAGGTCGCGGCGAAGTCGGCACCTCCAGTGAGTGTTACGGCAATTCGAACGCCAAGGTGAACGCCCAGCGGCGGCCATGTTGTTCTGTGGGCCCGCTTGTGTCGACCGATTGCGCCGGTCGGCGAGCGATAGTTGTGTTCTGACGTTTGTTTGTTTACTAACGCGATGCAATTAGATATTTAATATGAATTGTAACTCTGATATTTACTTTAATAGGGTAATGTCTGGTGTTTCATTATGATTATTAATTTACAATAATTACGTTTGACATAAGAATAAACATTCTGCATTTATGCAAACGGAAACCTTGAACATGTTTTTGCGCATATAATCGAGGATACGATTTGCGATGATATTGACAATTAGTTAATAACATACAGATGGGTAATTTAATTAAATAATATTTTAAGTAAGATTAGTCTAATTGGTCTTTTTAATCAAATTACCAAATATTAACAAACTTATTAGTCGGAATAAGATATCACGTCCTTCTTAGAGTTAATAGTATAATTGGTTATCATTTCTAGTTTTAATAGTATAATTGGCAACTCTAAACAAAAATAGAGTATACAAAGTATCAATATTGCAGAATTAAAATAAGTAACATTTATAGTGATAAAAAGACTAGAAATTAATGTAAAAGTGTCCTAAAATCTCTTTGATATATTCATTTATAACAATTGTGTAATAAAACCGACCTGCTTGACGTGGTGGTAAGTGTCAATGACAGTTGCAAAATGTTAGGTCTGATTCTGACATCGGAAAAATATTGTGTGAGAATGTATAATGGAAAATTAGTGATGTAGGTATGTTATCTACTTTCCATAGTACTTTGTTTAGTTTGAGACTAGATAATGTTGTGTGTCCCTACAGTAATATACATATTCTTAATTTACCAAAATTCTGTTTAATTTTATCCTGAAAAGTGTAGTTTACTAAAAGAGCTGGGTACATAATCTGTCTCCGTAATAATGTCACATCTAGATAAAGTCTCCCTACTAAAACAAAATAAACTGATTCATTCCAGGTCTGAACTGTCGCAAACGATGGAAGAACCTGAAAGATCAGTGCCAAGGAGATGAAGAAGAACCCGAACGAGTCGGAATGGCTACATTTCCGAAGCTCAAGTTCATCCACCACCAGTTCCTGGCTGAAGACGAGGAAGGCGACGAGGACACGACCGACGAGGTGTTCAACGCGCTGGACGAGTCAAAAAACGTCCAAAACTCAGCTGATACCATGAGGAAAAAGCTGATGAACAAACGCCGCACTATAGACGTGGATAAGGAACAAGTTGATCGATCGGTTCGACCCAGAGATCTGATATGGAACAGGCAGCTGAAGGGCCACCACAATTGGTACAAGCTGGACGAGAGCTGGAAGGAGATCGCAGGAGTTGGGTGTTACGCGTAAGTACATACTTTGTTGTGTTCAGACGTTGTTCCGTCTGTTAAAGAATAAAAATATTAAATATATATATTTAAAAAATATTAGTCAACAGATTCGGAATAAAATGTAACCAAGTTTTAATGTCTATAATTGGTGAAGTACCATTTTCTTGCCTAGTTATCGCGGTCGGTTTAACCATCCAGATTTTACCTGAATAGGTTTTACGCAGAGGATGGCACGCCTCCCAAACAAAAGATTCTGGTACTCAAGGTGAACTATTGTCGTTAGTTTTGGCTCGACTTACTATAACGAGGCCAAAGATGGTCTTGACAGCCGGGACCGACTTTTTACATGCCCATCCGATGCGAATCAGCTTATTTT
The DNA here is from genome assembly GCA_029286875.1 of Lamproptera curius. Lineage (NCBI taxonomy): Eukaryota > Metazoa > Arthropoda > Insecta > Lepidoptera > Papilionidae > Lamproptera > Lamproptera curius. The sequence continues at coordinate 1,851,995 of JAGSMT010000046.1, forward strand.
AAGATAATTGGTTATCGGCCGATGTTGTCCCAACGAAGCAAAAATCAATTGTTATAATTATATTTAATAACTATAATTATTATTATTAAAATTTTCAGGGCCACGGGGCCTTTTCTGTTCCCGGGTAAAGAACTAAAGTCACGGACATTGTGCACGTGATTAGCTCGTTGAAGTGGCAGAAGGCGAAGAGGTAGTGGAAATATAGATTAAATGACATATATATTTTGGCCATATTATTTTAGATTCGATTAAAAAAAAATGATTACTGTAATATGCATCTGTTTTTAATAGAATTACCACAATAGTTATATACCTAGTGAGTTTATACATATTTGTCATAATTTATTTTTAAAACAGCATATAGAAAATACTGTAAAGCTATTTTAAGTATAAATCAATTGTGTATTGTACTTAACCATATTTTACAAATGGTCAATATTAAAGTAAGATTTTTTAAACTTTCATGGTCAAGGGAAAAGGTAGAGCAGATCGAATCATCGTATACCTAGGTATCTATAAGCTGTCACAGCACTAATCATATATATATAAAAAGATAGAATTTCCCTTCCCAGATATGTAATGAGGCGCACGGTGCGAGTGAACGGCGTCCGCTTCCACGGCGACTATTGTTACTGCCTGACCCTACTTATGAATGCGAATCGGGCGAACAGTAACTATTTCTCCGCACATAATAGTAACTATTGCTCGCTTTGTTCACAACATTGTGTGCATATGCGATGCAAAACCGCATTGGATTGCAAAGAAGTGTTTAGCAAATAATGTCGTTTGCAGTATACAGTCGGGGTTCGTTCAGCGGCGAATAGGACAACGATACGATCGAGCGGGAGCGGGAGCGAGCCGGTGAGCGGTAGCGGGGCGCGGGCGGAGGTCCCCGCGTTCAGTGCAGCGCCGCGCGTCGCTCGTGGCGCCCGTCTACGCTCCCGCGTGCGCGCCCGCTCCGCTATGAAGGCGAAAGTCAAAGGGATGCGGTCCAAGAACATGGACCTACTAATCTCCGCCGTACAAGCCCGCGAGTGCCTGTGGGACAAGAGTTACAGGGGCCACAGGAACAGGTTCAAGCTGGAGAGGTACTGGAACGAGGTCGCGGCGGAAGTCGGCACCTCCAGTGAGTGTTACGGCGAATTCGGAACGCCAAGGTGAACGCCCAGCGGCGGCCATGTTGTTCTGTGGGCCCGCTTGTGTCGACCGATTGCGCCGGTCGGCGAGCGATAGTTGTGTTCTGACGTTTGTTTGTTTACTAACGCGATGCAATTAGATGTTTAATATGAATTGTAACTCTGATATTTACTTTAATAGGGTAATGTTTGGTGTTTTATTATTAATATTAATTTACAATAATTACGTTTGACATAAGAATAAACATTATGCATTTATGCAAACGGAAACCTTGAACATGTTTATGCGCATATAATCGAGGATACAATTTGCGACGACATTGACAATTAGTTTATAACATACAGATGGGTAATTTAATTAAATACTATTTTAAGTAAGATTAGTCTAATTGGTCTTTTTAATCAAATTACCAAATATTAACAAACTTATTAGTCGGAATAAGATATCACGTCCTTCTTAGAGTTAATAGTATAATTGGTTATCATTTCTAGTTTTAATAGTATAATTGGCAACTCTAAACAAAAATAGAGTATACAAAGTATCAATATTGCAGAATTAAAATAAGTAACATTTATAGTGATAAAAAGACTAGAAATTAATGTAAGTGTCCTAAAATCTCTTTGATATATTCACTTATAACAATTGTGTAATAAAACCGACCTGCTTGACGTGGTAGTAAGTGTCAATGACAGTTACAAAATGGTGTGGGTTCGATTCCCGACACGGGGAAAATATTGTGTGAGAATAGTGTTTCTCTCTGGTTTGGGTGTTAATGTATAAAGGAAAATAAGTGTATTTATGTATGTATGTATGTTATCTAGTTTCCATAGTACTTTGTTTAGTTTGGGACTAGATAATGTTGTGTGTCCCTACAGTAATATACATATTCTTAATTTACCAAAATTCTGTTTAATATTATCCTGAAAAGTTTAGTTAACTAAAAAGCGTAGGTACACTTATCTGTCCCTGTAATAATGTCATATCTAGATAAAGTCTCCTACTAAAACAAAATAAACTGATTCATTCCAGGTCTGAACTGTCGCAAACGATGGAAGAACCTGAAAGATCAGTGCCGCAAGGAGATGAAGAAGAACCCGAACGAGTCGGAATGGCCACATTTCCAGAAGCTCAAGTTCATCCACCACCAGTTCCTGGCTGAAGACGAGGAAGGCGACGAGGACACGACTGACGAGGTGTTCAACGCGCTGGACGAGTCAATAAAACGTCCAAAACTCGGCTATACCATGAGGAAAAAGCTGCTGATGAACAAACGCCGCACTATAGACGTGGATATGAACAAGTTGATCGATTTGGTTCGACCCAGAGACCTGATATGGAACAGGCAGCTGAAGGGCCACCACAATTGGTACAAGCTGGACGAGAGCTGGAAAGAGATCGCGCAGGAGTTGGGCGTTACGCGTAAGTACATACTTTGTTGTGTATTCAGACGTGTGTTCCGTCTGTTAAAGAATAAAAATATTAAATATATATTTAAAGTTACATATTAGTCAACTTAGATTCGGAATAAATGTAACCAAGTTTTAATGTCTAACAGTAATGCGCGTGAAGCTAGCCATTTTCTTGCCTAGTTATCAAGCGGTCGGCTTCTAATCCATCCAGATTTACCCGAATAGCAGTTTTTACGCAGAGTGACTGGCATCTGACCTCCGCTACCCAAAGATTCTGTACTCTAAGGATGAACTTGTTGTCAGTAAGTTTTAAGGCTCTGACTTACTATAACGACTGCCAAAGATGGTCTCGACAGCCGGGACCGACTTTTTACATGCCCATCCGATGCATGAATCAGCTTACTTTTCAGATAATTAGGTTATCGGCCGATGTTGTCCTAACGAAGCAGAAAACATCAATTCGATTATAATTATATTTTATAACTATAATTATTAAATAATTCAAACAATTTTAACGCAGTTTTCCCGCGGGATTCGAACCCCCGACCCCCGATTTATTAGCAATGCTGCCGCTAGGCCACGGAGGCGGTGGAGTTAATGCGTCGTTATTGGTGAACCGCGAGAGGAGAGAGAATTTATACCAATTGATACTTTAGGATGTAAAATTTTACCTAAAATATGACCGACCGCAGTATAAGGCAGTGACAACGTGCCCTCGGCAGGAAAGTACGCCGCGATTACTGCCACTGCATTTTAAAACTCTATGTCTTTTATGGTATTCATTTATTCAAAATGTCGGCTGAGACACGTTTTATGTACATAGAATGAAGAATTTTTCTTGTTAACATAAGCTGTGTAATTTTAAACGGGCTTTGCCTTATTACAATTTTGTAAATGTTTACATCAAAATGGGACACGGACTTTATTTTAGACCATTTTAAGAAGCACAATTATGCAAAATATTATTTTAGTCATCTCTTAAGGTAGAGTCGTTTGCACTTTAATCGCTCGATGTTGATTTTTGCCGCTGTATTTATTTATTCATATATCTATTAAACTAATAATTACAAAAATATATAAAAAAATGTGATCATATGACAACTAATAGCTATCAATTAAAAAAGAATTAACAAAATCGGAGCTCTAGGAGCGGAGCAACGTGACAACATATATAAAAAAACTACACTTCGAATCGAACGACATCCTTCTTTTGGGTAGCCGGTAGGGCAAAAATAGCTGTATTGATTGTTAAACTTATATTTTATAACTAACAATCGTATGGCGCTCATTTATGATATATTAAACTATTGCGCTTGTGAACAAAGGTAGAAAAGTTAAGGTTCATACCGGTGTTATAATAAACGCCTTTAAAGTTGTCATTATTAGATACCTAATAACTTTAAAAAATTTCTTATAGCGGAACGTATAACAAAGCTTTATATACTCGACAAAATTTAGTGGCTATGAAATTAGGCAGACGAACGTGTATTAAGATAAAGCCCTCTTTCATATTATTTTGTCAAGATGGACGGAAAAACCAGACAGACGAATTTTGCTTAACGCGTTAACTCTTATTTAAATTCCTTTAAGTATACTTTAAGAATTATCCATATTAGTTCTGGGCGAATAGTACTTGCCAGTCACAAACTTAGCAAAGCTTGTGCGACAAAAAAAACACTACGTTTAATATTGTCGCAATATTTGTCCCGTAGAAGGATTCGAACCAAACTAACCAAATGTCTACTATGTAAAAAATTACCTTTAGGACCAAGATGTGTTATAATAGTTTATATATATCTTTAGTTAATACCATGGTGTGTAACTATCATAATATTGAATTGATTAAGATTATGTAAATTATATAACTAAATGAAACAGGAGAAGAACGTTTGACTGCAGTCTGTGGACAGGCTCGGAAAGTAGGTTCGAGCCTTTGGTTATGCATGACAATCATAAGTGCTCAATGTAGGCTTAACTGCACAATACAGTTTTTGACTCGATACGGCAATAATTAACTTTGAGGTAGTTTTATTTGGCAATTTACAAGTACATACAAAGCCAACCTTATCTTGGTTTATAGAAGCCCATTGACAATACCTTAATAACAACTTTTACTTGGATGGGCAATATAAAACCGCATTACACGAAATTATTTTTTAGCACTTACTCCCTATAACGACTGAAGATGGTAATAACCAGCACTGGCTAATTAAACTTAGTTCCGAACCACAACTAATCTCATCTTAACTCTGAGACGACCTTTACTGCTTAAAACAACCAGAAATCAATAAAGCATACAGTTCCCCCAGCTGTAACCGAATACTAGCCTACGGTTTGCAATAAAAAGGCCAATACTAATAAGGCATTGAGTTTAACTGCATTTAAAACTTTTTACATGTCAATAAACTGCTCAACTAATCATTATTGCCATAACATAGTCTTTTCCGACTCTAACTAATTACATAAGGTTGCTAAATTAGCAACCGTTAGACACTTGGTAATCTAATTTCTTTCTTCTCACTATTTTTTTTCTTCCACAGGTGACGAGGCGCGTCTCAAGTGGAAATATCTTCGGGACCAAGCGCGCAAGGAGGTCCGAAAGCAAGGCTCCGAATGGGAGTACCTCCCCAAGCTTCAGTTCCTCACCAACCAGTTCAACGACTACGAAGGCAACGACACTGCAGAAGAACCTTACCCTCAGGAGTTCGACGCAGTAGACCCGCCCCATACTACCCAGAAAACGAGGTGGCAGTAAAAGAAGACGATTTCGACGAATTCGATACAAAACCAATCATCATGGAGACCGACTTCTATGACGATGATGAAGAAGCGCAAAGAAGTACTACTGGTGCAGACACGCCGAAGGATGAAGATATAGGATTCTTCAACAGTCTCCTTCCTCACGTGAGGAAGTTGGGGCCCGCGAAGAAGCTGATGCTCCGTATGAAGATTCAGGAATTAGTGTACAATACGGTATACAGTGAGAACTAGCACAGGCTGTTGGACAAAAACTTATAATGTTACCAATTGTTTGATTCGGTTTTACAATATAAAGCATCACAAAATCCACAATGTTATATGAACGTGAACACAAAATATTAAATACACTGTGTTAAGGGTGTAATAATTTATTTTTAACTATTAAAATTGTAATAAACAAAATTTATACATTAAAATTAGTAGTGATTTGTACACAACACGCTTGCTGACTTACGGCCTAGAGCATTTTGTTAATAAATTATCGGATTTGAAAAATGAAAATAGTTGTAGCTTTTTAGGATACAAATTAACAGATGTGTCAGAATGGAAAGTTTAAAGTGAAATTGAAAATCAATGTAATGCCTATTAATGTACGTGCTTGTACGTCTATAAATATCTATTGATTAAAGTTGCTACAAAACACCTAAATATAAGTCAGTACAATAATATGTACATGAGTACAATAAGTCTGCGAAAAGTCAGAAATTCTTTCTAAAATAGAATTAGTTTCAAGTGAACTACACTCATTACTGACAATATAGATTTTGTTGTTTGATATTTATTTATAAGAAAACCGTTTTGTATCTGGACACAATAGCATAAAGTACAGTTCTCTGAGGCTAGTTTTGTAACTAAGTATTTTGATAGTAAAGTCAAAAGCCGTATGTAGTGATGTAATAAGAGATAGATTTAACGTAAGCAAAGTATAATGTCGAACTTAATTAAGACCTCTTTTTTAAACGAGACCGCCTAGGTTACCACTGCAGTTTGTAATTATGCAGCAAATCAGTGATGTCTAAACATTATATCGACTATCTTCCGGTTTGAAAGGCACCGTGGCTAGTGCGAAACGCAATAAAATCCTTTCATCGTCTTACGGCGTCTTAAGCTTCGTTTCTTATGGGCAGGGTCTGTAACTTACCATCAGGTGAATGTACTTTAACAAAAAAACACTTAATGTGCACGTAAACCTAGTAATCTTTTATTGGTTAAATGGTTAAAGATCGCGTTAGGATTGTAATTTGACACACATATAATCATTATCGACCTTTGGCATTAGAAATTGAGAATGTTAATTCTATCTCGTATTCGGTTAAAAGTAAGCAGTGTAACAATAAAAATTATTTATTTTGAAACAACAAATATATTTATTATGATAAATACTTTTGTATACTGTTTTAGTTAAGTTAAATTATATATTTTACATAGGTTATTTCACGCACACAAAACACTCATATGAATAATAATTTTTAAGGGTCAATGTCAGATAAAATACTAGTTATTGGACCATATGATCTAATGGACAAATTTTACAACGAACCAGATAATAATGATGATGTATAGTATCTTAGCTTAATTATAATTGCATCATGCATCATCAGCCTGTGATAGTCCACTGCTGGACATAGGCGTCCCCTAATACACCCCTTTCCATTGGGGGTTTACGCCGTATCCCACCACGCTGGTCCTATACGGGTTGGTGGGTAATTATAATTTACTAACTATTTTAATAATAATAATGTTTTTATAATAATTGCAAGTATTATTTGTCTCATAGTAATTTGAGAATGTAATTACTTATCTGTTTTAATTATGCACTACTGTTTACGCGGTTATTTTTTGCAATTTAAACAAAAAATAAGGTTTTTCTTTGTTTAGTTATTATAAGTAACCCTTAAGAAAACCTCACAAAAAAGCTACTATACCCTTATGGGTCAAAACTAGTATTTTATCTTGGCTTTGTGACTCTTAATGGAAATGTTTTGTTTACAGCACAAACTTACAGATGATAATACTAATAAATTAAATAGTCGTTTATTAAACATTTTAAAATTTATATAATTTCTCAGGAATACTTAATATTAACGACTGTGTTTACCCATTCCATAATTTTACGTTATTTTAAGTCTCATTTATGCATATTTTATTGTAAATTTTTCACGAAAATATATGAGGAAATGTATGTGATTGTGGACATAGTTTTATTGACCATAATTGAATCTATTATAGATTCGTTCTGAACTGCCTCCGTAGCCTAGTGGTATTGGCGTTTGCTTTAGAAACCGGAGGTCGTGGGTTCGAATCCTGCGGGGACTCAACAAATTTTCGTTGTTGATTCCTAGTTGGTTAAGACAGTTTGGGCTGATCACCCAATTGTCTGAAAAGAAGATGATCCATGCGTCGGATGGGCATGTAAAGGCGTCCACCCACCAACCCAATTGGACCAGCGTGGTGGGATGGTTCAAAACCCCTAATGAATAGGGTGTATTAGGGAGGCCTATGTCCAGCAGTGGACTATCAAAGGCGGATTGATGATGATGATAGATTCGTTCATTTAATTTTGTAAGTGGCATGATAGTTAAGTTTCATTTAAAGTAATATTGTATTCTAATATGTTGGATAAGGTCAGAGTTGTAAGTGATCTTATTTTCGACGAATAACACACTACACTACCTAGTACAACACAAAACACTACGAGAAAGTAATTAAACCACGAAAAACCTGCATTGACTTACATAAGTAGATAAACGGCCATTGATCCATTGGATGGAGGTAATAGTTTTGATTCGGTAACGATTATAATTTTAATGAATATTTTAGTAGCCGAGTCGTATCTGAACTTTTAGCGAGATATGATATAGCTATGGAAATAACGGTGCTGTATACTGCCATGAGATGCCAAGAATATGATTATAAGCATACTATATTGTAATGATTTTAAGCATACGTATCGATAACACACAGAACAACACAGACAATAGTCTAATATCATATATATATATATATATATATATATAATATATATATATATAATATATATATATATATATATATATATAATCAGCCTTTGATAGTCCAGTGCTGGCCATAGGCCTCCCCTATTACACCCATACAACCTTGAACCTTATACCGCCACGCTGGAAAAAAGCTGAGGCCTATATTCAGCAGTGGACTAACACTGGCTGGTAAAGTGATGTGTGTAAAAATCCCGTGTTCTTACAAGCTTTTAATGATAGTAGAGAAACATACTGTCTAACACAACAGAATGCAGTGTTAGTGCTTCTATTATGTATTAATATTCTATATTCTTCATAATAGATAAAAGCTTAAGAAATTTAAAAGAAAGAAAAGCAATTGATCTATTTATTTTATGCATAAATTATTAACATAAATAAACTTATAACATTCGGTAATAGAACACAATTATTATATACTATGTAATATCGAAACAGTCGAAACGTTTCCTTTCGATAACCATTGAATAACGGTCCAAACAACTTATTTCTAATAATCAGGTTAATTTGAAATTATGGTTATAAAAATCTGAAATAGCATTAAAACTTGATCGATGTAGCTTTAGGATTTTATCATATTTATACCAGCTTTAATAACTTTAAAAGATAATATTGAATAATTTAAAAGATGTCAACAATATTTCATCATCATCAATTTGGGCCGATCGCCCAAATGTCTGAAAAGTAAGATGATCCATGAGTCGGATGGGCATGTAAAAAGGCGGTCCACCCACCAACCCGCATTGGACCAGCGTGGTGGAATACGGTACAAAACCCTCTACTGGATAGGGGTGTATTAGGGGAGGCCTACGTCTAGCAGTGGACTGTCACAGGCTGATGATGTATGATGTGTAACTAGGAAACAATAATGAAAATTTGTTGTGTACCCGCAGGATTCGAACCCACGACCTCCGGTTTCTACAGCACACGCCTGTACCACTAGGCTACTAAGGCACTTACACAACAATATTTCATTTCAAATTCTATGTACTACACGATGTATTGGCATTTGCATTGGCACTAATATATTTGGCGCTAGCTCTCTATTACATCACCTATAATGTGTGACAGAAATTCAACCATACTTACTTAAAAATGGTTATATGTTACTACTCAAATACATTGTCTGGATTAAAACAAAAGATAATCATTTGTAATTACTATAATTTATAATAAACTTTACATATAAATGGGTATTCCAAATATGCATAGCAACGCTATTTTATTATTTACCCTTACATATAAAATCTTTCTGCCGATAAAAAATAAGAGTTCGGTTGGACCTAGACAATATGGAATGGGTAATAAAACGCTTTAAACCTGATAAAGTCAGGATGGTCGCTAGTTATTGTAAAACACATTATTGTTTATGAAAAGTTATTTGAAACTGGTTTTAAGACCGACATAAATAAATAGCTTTATTTATACCGAATACAAAACACGCTGACGAATGTTTTGACTTTAGCTGTGATATTGATGTTATTGTTCACCCGAAATTTAACCGAAATGCGTAAACGTTTCGAAAGCGAACTAACCTATGCAATATTAGATTTGTGAGTTTAGGGAACAGAATTGACCCGGCATTATCTACATTGTGTTTAGGGACCCGCACCTAAAGAGTAACAAATAACGTACTAAAAGTTTAAAATATGAAGTTATAAGATCACTCTCTATGGAGTCGTACCGCATTATTACAAATTAGACCTACAATATTTTTAGGGCTTCGTACCTAAGAAGGAAAACGTTCAAGATTCAACCATTAATAAATTAAAAAAGTTGTCAAGGAACGTTTGTGTGTTAAAGGTTATTACAATCTTAATAAGTTTTGAATAATTATTTCTTTTATTTACGCGATTATTATATCATATCAAATTCACTAATTTACGGATTTTTCGCGTTATTTTATCATATATCGCTCATCACATATAAATACCAACTTAGTCTGCCCGTGATCATGGATGCTGGAAATAATCCGAAACGTCGGAATAAATATATTTAAGTAACGCACAAAATCCGTAAATTAGTAGATTTGATAAGTTTTAAATGATAACACACTCTGGAAAATTTTAAAATGTTATGTTTTATTTGTTTGTCTATTGTTTCAATATTAATACAAAAGATGACAAATAAATAGGGCCACGAGTCAACAAGGCTAAAAGTTATAGAAAAATATAGACTTTTCGAAAAGTTGTATGTGCCAAAATTTGATTTTATTTGTAAATTTTTATTTTCAGAACTTATTCGCTTTATTTGCGAAATATATACACAGTATATTAGGTTTCTGATAATGATTTATAAAGTTGGTAATATTTCTTTTATGTTAAGAAATATTAAATTTAAAACAATTTTTTTTAATTCGATTCTCAAAGCGAAAACAACAAATTACTAAATGTTACTGTTACGTTAGTTACTAAGTATGGTATTTTGAATTCTTACTAATTAATACTTTGGTTTATATTTGTAGTTCTGAGAAAGGATCAAAAGTAGTAAGAATGAGATAGTATGTAATGAGGACTCCAGCCTTAATTTGGTGACGAAATTAAAAGCAACTAGGTGCCAGATAGATCTGGTGAATAAGGGTTGGCCAACCAATTGGAAGCCAGGTTGTGAATGGCAGCCATCGCTACATGCGACCTATGTGCGGAGGCGATATCAAGATGAAAGAATACAACTCTACGATGTTTATCTTTTTTATCAGTAAGACGGCACTCTCAACGTGGTATTTAAAGCTACATTATAACCTGTTATAGTTCTTCCACGTTTCAGGTTATCAATTACAATATCACTTCTGACACCCAAAATATTGAGGCCTTGTCAGCCGATGCCACGGCATGAAAGTTTCAGTTTCAGTTTCGGCTAAAGTTTCGGCCAAGTTTGGCCGAAACCGAAACTGCGCCGAAACTTGATTTCTGGCTGAAACTCGGCCGAAACCGAAACCGAAACCGAAATTTCGGTCGGACACTAGTTTTAATCGTCTCTGGGTGTTTGTATTTTTATAACACTAGCAGACCCTACCACGTTGCTGTGGCTTAGATTTTTGTTATATTATTGTTTTGTAAAGTATTTAAGGAGAATGTCAGTCATGAGGACAACAATGCTTTCATGAAAATTATTATTTACAAACAAGCTGGTGTTGTGATTTTCAAAGCAATGTTTAAACAAAATAATTAATTTTAAAATTTATGACGAATAAATATTAACAAAATTGTTATCACATAACATATTAGATTTATAAATGGGATAGGTGGCGGAGATTAGCTATTGGGAGTCTTAGTTTCCTATTCAAATACAGGGTGGCGCGTGAGCGGTGCAGGGAGCGGGGAGTAACTTCGGTTTCTGGGAATTTAGTCGCGATGGAGCGTTTACTGGAGCGGACCGTGCGTTTTGTGGCGAGTTTTATAAAACGATAATTCGGCAACCGTTGCGCGGCGTAAATTTCGAGAACACAAAGGTTTACACAACTCTGACGACACTCCAACTCATAAAACGATTAAGAACTGGGTTGCTAAGTTCGAGGACACTGGTTAGACGTTAGATAAACCGCGGTTGGGTCGCCCATGGACGTCACGTACGGAACAAAGCATGACACATTGACACAGTCTATTCGTGAAAATCCGACACAGTGAACTCGTAGAGCGCCAGAGCATTAAACGTATCCAGGACATCGTTACAACGGATTTGAAGAAAGATTTACTATGCACCCTTACAAAATTCAGTTGGTTCAAGAATTAAAGGAAACTGACGGTATTCAAAGACAAAATTATGCGAATGAAATGTTGAATCGGTTTACTCTTCAATAACATAATGTTCTCTGAATAGGCTCATTTCCATCTTAACGGGCATGTTAGTAAACAAAATTGCCGCTATTGGAGCCCCATCTACCCAAAACTTAAGCATCAGAAGCCCTTACATAGTCCGAAAGTGACTGTTTGGGCGCTATGTCAGCCCATGGTATCCTAGGGCCTTCTACTTTGAGGATGCCAGAGGGCGCGAGTTACCGTTACGTCGGAGCGATATGATCGAAGAGTTTTTCATACCAGGATTGCAAAAATTTTCAGGCTTTAATGCCAGGAGGTGGTTTTAACAGGATGGGGCCACTTCTCACACCTCTAACACTGCTATGCCTGTTATCCGGCAACTTTTTCCTGGAAAAGTGATCTCTAAGAGAGGAGACATTTCCTGACCTCCACGTAGTCCAGTTCTGACCCCCATGGAATTTTTTGTGGGGCTACCTTAAGGCTAAAGTATGACACAAAACCGCAGGTCAATTGAGGCCCTAAAGTAAACATCCGCAGAGAAATGACAAGCATTTCAGCAGTGACGTGCCGGCAGTCATCGACAATTTTAGATGTCGTTTGCAAAAGTGCCGTGATCGCAACGGATTACATTTAGAAGATGTTACTTTCAAAAATAATTCCTGTTTTTAAGCTTTTTTTGTAAATAAAATTTAATACATAATGTAATTAGTTTTATTTTTATTATTTTTTCTCATATCAAAGGACTTATGGGCCACCCTGTATTATATACATACATGGATTGTATGGTTCGCACCAAAACAAGAAATATAATTTTAACATTTCACTGATGTTTTAAAATACAGGAAAGTTATAATGTTGTAAACCAAAATTCACAATACGAAAAGTATTCGTCGTAATTATAAACACATTAATTTACTAAAACTTTATGTACAAGTGAAATGAAAAATAGGGTACACAGAGCGTACTTAATGTCTTCTCCTCATCTTATTCCTCCATAATCCACCTGAGAATTTCCTCCCAGTCCACCTTTGGGTGGTGTCGACAACATAAAGTAGGCGTTAAAGGAAAAAATGTAAGGAATCAGACTTATGTTAATCATGTGCGTATATAAAGAACTGTATTCTTGGTGATAATATAAATATATAGAAATTGAGGAGTGCGTAAAGTCAGGACGGTTAATAGGACATTAAAGAATACATATCATCATAATCATCATCAGCCTGTGTTAGTCCTCGCTGGACATGTGACTGCCCTAATGCATGCCTTCTCCATTAGGGGGTTTCTGGACCGTATCCCACCGAGCTCGCCCAATTCGTGATCGGCCCATATTGTCCTTACCAACCAGAAAACAGCGACAATACAAAGTTGTTTTCCCCGCGGGATTCGATCACAAGACCTCCGGTTTATAAAGCAAGGGCTAACACCGCTAGAACACGAAGGCGGTTAATGTTGATGTGTTATCAACGTCAAATATTTAACAGCAGACGCATAAGCACCAGTTATTTAAATGAAATAAATCTTACAACGTAGGCACAAAATGATTTATGTCCATCCTTTCTACCAGCCGTCTAATCTTTGATGTAACTTTATTTAGAATTTATTACCGCCAAATCGATTGCAATATACGCGTGCGCGTGGAGGCGCTACTTTTATTATTTATCGTGCGAGTATACGATACATTCATTGTGCCATTGACTGGCTCGATTGTTTAACTGCCCCCGTTTTGGCACCAGCTCAAACGGTGCTGAATCATTGCTTTTCGTTCGTCGCTTTCATCTGCTCGGCAATAGACCATTACGGGATACTTGTATTGTAATATGGATCCGAACGATGCCCGTATAGGTTTTAAAAGAAGCAACGTCTTTTGTTTTTCCCGTCTACCTTCTGTCATTTGTTTTCAGCGTTTTATGATGAGCTAGGATTTTGATTTTGCTGGAGAGTTCCGCTATGAGAAGTAATAGGTAAATGCAAGATTTTGTCGAATTTAGTGTGTTTAACGAAAGGTCAAAGAAGAGTTGGAATTGGAGCAAACAATGTAACCCAAAACAACAAAGAGGCACATATTGTTTTGTTATTATTGGTTATTCATTGGCATCTTGAAGCCAAAAGAACGACGGATCTGGGAAGAACCGGCGTCATTGGTTACAAGTAATTAACAGAGAATTTTAGACAAATAAATGGTATGCTATAGGACTGCCTCCGTAGCCTGGTGGTATGGGCGTGTGCTTTAGAAACCGGATGTCGTGGGTTCGACTCCTGCGGGGACGCAACAAATTTTCATTGTTGTTTCCTAGTTGGTTAGGGCTTTGATTGAATTTGGTTCTAGAAAAAGAATGATCCGCCGTTGGATGGTTAAAAGTCAGTTCACCCACCAACCCCATTGGACCAGCGTGGGGGATTAAGGTCCAAACCCCTAATGGATAGGGGTTTTATTAGGGGAGCCCTATGTCCAGCGGTTTGGAAACAAGGCTGATGATGTAAATGCTTTAAAATTTATGGAAGTATAAATACTATGTGGCCACCGGAATATTGGTCAAAATATCCCGAACCTATAATTTTTAAAAAATTAAAATAAAGACTATTCTAATTTCTAATAAGATATTTTAAATTCTTATCAAATTTAATTATCGTGAAAAACTTGTTACATATAAGTCATTTTTCCCTAAATTGTTTAGAATAAAAACTTTAGTTACTGCTGCTCCTAACAAGATTTGTGAATTTATTATGCCGAATAATAGTCTTCTTTATCAGTTAATTGACCACATTAGTCGATAGACGTACAAACATTGATTTGGTTAAACCCAGCCATGCCTAGGTCGTAAACTTCGGGCTGGAAAAGGATGCCAAATTTTATTGTGATACTAAAAGCAACGAATTTAATAAAATCTGTCTTAACCACCATCATAGCAGGGTAAGTTAAATTTAATTGTTAATGTAGCTGTAATAATTAATGGTAATTCATTGTTTTCTATGTACATAAAGTGTAAAGAATGTACAGTAAAGGTTAATTTAAAGTGCATATATTATACAATTCTTTTATTTAACTTACCATAAGGAAAAAAAGGTAAAGATTTATATAAAATTGATTATTGGAATGTTTCCCAACGTCAGGTCCGTAAAATTATATTAAATTTTTTTGGATAAATAAAAATAAGGGTCTTTGGTATTGGTCATTTTTATAGACAAAACCTTAACCTTTTATTATGTGTGTGTGTTGGTTGTCCTACCGCAGGCAGACGTGCAATCAGGCCACCTGATGGAAGTGGTTCAATCCAATGAACATCAAAATGGTGGTATCCCGCAAAAGCTCTGCGTACCTTAAAACTAAGGGTGTTAAACTCACCAGTAAATACGCTGGCTACGGTGCCCTTCAAACAGAACACTTTTTCCACTCTTTTTGCGGCCGAAATAAACCCGCCGGTGGTACCAGCGAACGGTCCCGTAAGACCTCACCACCTCCTCCTACCAGTATAAAGAATTTCTAAGGATACATCGTAATCTGTATCCAACAGTTTAATTTACCCAACCATTATTAATTTAGGTCTGAATTGGTTTTGTAAATCCAAATATTAAAGTTCATATAAACAACTTTTGTTCCATCAATACAAATTAACCTATTCATATTTGGCAACAAATTGTTCCAGAAAATTATTTCCGCTTTGTTGGGCTAAATATAACCTTTGCATTTCCAACTCGATTCCAAAAACCACTTTCGTTGGGAAATCTTTCCCGGCTTCATCGGCCAACCCAATAAATAATTTTCGACAAAGATTAAACGGTAATGTTTATTTGTTAATAAATGCTTTTAGATGAATTTATTATAAGGGATCACATCAAACTTAAATTTTGAAGCCGGTTATCCAGTTATAATTATTCCGGAATTCAAGAAAAATTATTGTTAATAATTATTGTTTAAATATAACAATTTCACGTAAATTTCAGAGGGTCTCCGGGCTTCAATCCCATCTAGATGTCACTGAATAACGGTTTTTACCGCGGGGCGACTGGCATTTGACCTCCCAAGCCCAAAGGGTAAACTGATTCTGGGGACAAATCAGTAATCAGTAAATTTGAAGAACGTTTTACTTACTTTCATCTTATTTTTAAAACAATCAGGGTGATCGGCCCTTTTCCTAAACAATAAAATAAAAACAATCGCAATTATATTGAACAATTATTAAACCAAATTCAAACATTTTTTATTTTACCCGCGGGATTTGAGATCCCGACCTGCGGTTTTAAAACCAAAAGGGACAGGGCGGTTGGTTGGTATAACTCATCTTTCTGAATGCAGCGGCACATCTGTATTACAGATCGGCTATTTACGCCCTTTTGATATGGCCAAGTATAAACCAAAACTTTGGAAAAAAATGGAACAAAGCATATAAGAGTAAGCCATACCAAGTATTGAAGAATCAGGCTTTTATGCTTTACAATAAAACTATGGATTAAGCCATAGGGAAATTAAGTTCTCAACAATTTTGTAAAAAAATAAAGTTATTGAAAGGTCTTAAGAAATTCCTCACACACGAATTCCTAAAACAAAACCCTACGGGGGCTAAGATAATAAAAAAATGTTTTTTATATTTGAACACCTTTTATTTTTAATTTTATTGCAAATGCTGTTGTCTTTTAGTAAAATAAAATAAAATTAAAGAATTAAAGTAATTTTTCAATTTAACTATGACTCTTCTTTAAACGTTTAAAAAGATTTTTTATTATTTTTTTCCTTTAAATCAGAAAAAATATATGATTCAATGTATAATAATAAAGTTTTCAATGCCATATACGGTCCTACAGCCAAATGACATTTATCATGCACAAAACAAATTTAAATATCAATCACTGATAGCACCAAAAAATATTACGAGCTAAATAATAAACAAGCCATATTTAATTTAATCACCACTCGATGCTTGATCGCGTAACCTGTCCTTTTTAGTAACTATTCACTTTAACAATAGACATCGTTAACGTTTTGTTAAATTTGATGATGGATCTGCTGCCGGGAATAAATCTAATGGAAACTTAACCAGGGGTTTTCAAGGTAAGTTCTTGTATCTAACGGAAAGTAAACGGTTTACTATCCATATATCATTTTGGATTTCCTCTTTGGTCTGGGTATTGTACGATGGTTTCAATTTGAATAAAACCGTCTGTTTTATGATTATTCTAACCTCCCTTTCTCAATGCGGTCGATTCACTTGCAAACTGAACAGCTTAGCCGGGAATGCGTTGCGATCATCCGATCTCGCATTTATTGGCTCATTGACGTTTATAGAATAATGTTGTGGCTTTTAACATACGTAGTAAAGTTTCGGCTAATAAAAAGTTCTTATTCGTGTTGTTCTCGTTAAGTTTCGTGTTAAATAATTTGTTGTCACGTTTGGTGGAAAATTTAAATGATTTTTTTGATGTCGATAATCGTAACAATACTGTAAAGAGGCTTAGATTTGTGTTAAATGCATATGATATATTGTCTTTACATACGGCTAAACTGACTGACTGACTATACGATCCACCAAGAAGAATGAATAAGAAAGCCTTATAGGCGACCAACTGGTGTTGCTATAATATCTTAGATACTTTATATATATCTTAGTTTCATTATTTATAAATTTATAGTTTTATCTCCATTACCTAGTGGTAGCCGCTTTTTCCTATTCAATAGCGAATGCAATTATCATTATATTCAATATTACCTTTGCTATATAGGTTTTAACATTTAATCAACTTTGGCTGATCGTAATTAAGAAAGATGATCTTTTATTAAGAACATCAAAAACTTCGCGGATAAAAGCATTGGGTCGCCAACGTTTTATATCGGTGTTTTTAATAATATGGGTTAATCAACCAACTGCTTAAAGAGTATGAAACTCCATGGCTGTTTACTATGTCCTACGTCAGTTGCCTTTAAATTAACTAAGATTTAATTGATTAATCAAAAACAGTTTACCCTTTGGGCTATTGAAGTCCGGTTTCAGTATACCTGTATTAAAAATTTGACTTTTTCATACAGGACAAATCAAAACAAATTTCAAGATAACCCTTTAAAAATTTGCTTAAAAAAATTTAAATAAACCTTTAATTAACATTTCCAAGGGCCTCTATTAAGAAAAATGTTATAGGAAACACTTCATATTTTGTAGTGAGATTAGAATACCTTCACACTCAGATTTGTGCAAATAAAACAGCGTCTAAAACAATTACGATATGTAAAAAACTGTTACGTTTGACAAAAAGATTTATTTCACACTGTTCAGTACTTACAAAAAAACAAAAAGCATTTAATGACAGCAGCTACTTTTAGGTTATAATGAACAATAACGTTCCGTTTTTTACATACACACAACGCCATAAAAAAGCGTTTTAATGATAAATAAAATTTGATGCTCGTTTCATTAATTCCATTCACCATTAGTCACCTGCGTGTTGCTGAATATTTTCGCGTTATTTTTGTCACGACCGAAATAATTTTTGAAGTGGAACGAGGATGTGTTTTGGCGAAATTTTAAATGGGTTCCGTACATTTTAATATTTACGATATTGAAGTTGTAAACTTTATCACAATTATTATAAAATTTGAACCTTAATTTGGTTTTTGTTTTTTAGATATTTTCTAAATTTCCAAATTCAGATTAGGAAAATTTTTTATAGGGTTTCCCCCTATACCTTCTTTTAGTTATACATATAGAATGGTAATATTTTAAATTACCTTGCTAAATTTATACTTACTCATTTTCTACACTTGTTTATTAAACGTATTTTGTAATTTAAGTCGAAAAAAGCCCATGTCTAAGTTAAGTTGGCAAAGTAAAAAAATACTCTTATTTTTCATTTAATACGCGTTAAGGTTTGAGTGATTGTAAATACGTAAACTAAAACGTTGGTTTTCCTCCTACCTTTTTTTGAACTTTTTGGTTTTCATCATCATTTAGGGCCCCTATTCTCCCCTGCTGGGAGGCCCTCAATGAACGAAACATCTAGTTGCTATCTATATTTAAATAGTTTACCGAAATTAAACTGCCCGAAGGTCTGCTCAATAAGTCCCATATTACCAAAATTATTCAAATCCAAATGTATTATAATGCATTATAATATATTATATAGATAAAATAAAATAATTTGACTGCCAAAAATGACGGAACCCTGTCCGTTCATGCTGTCCGATATTATTTATTTACAAGCCGCCTAAAATATATGACAAATTATCGTAAGTTTTCAGTTTACGTTGTGACAGCCGTTGACGCGAGCTGTGAGGTTGAAAATAAATAGTTCAAATTATAACTGTACATCTGGCACATGTTAAAGACGCCTTAGATGTAGAACAACGACAAAGGTCGTTATATATAGTCAATATAAAATTACCCGTTTGTATTTAATCCAATATTTTTTATATAGTTGCAATTTCATTAAGTCTCATGTGAAATGACAAGAAAATATGTTAAAAAACCGAAATCATATCCGGTCAAAAACGTAGTAAACATTTGTAAAGTAAAGATACGCGATGAACTCTGTAAAACGGGTATTAATTGACGTGTGTTGACACGCATAAACAAATGAGTACTGTTATAAATTTTGACAGATTTTATGATCAAACAGTCGACCAAAAGAACTATATTGCCGTGAAGCAAATGTTTATATCTAATTTCTTATCTATCAACCAAATCCATTAACACCTCTTTTTTTGTATTTAATTTTTAATGCCTATTCAAGGCATTTAAAAATATTTAAGTTTTATAAAACATAATATGTTTTGTTCAACATATTATCTTGATTTGAAACGAGGTGGCAAAATTTGGCCATGACATAGTTGGTTGTTCTTAAATGATAGCGTGATCTTCAAAGCTAGAACAAAATAATATTCTTTGACATAGTACATCAAGTAAGTAGATGATAACACTAACAAAAATGTTCCGAATGAAAATTCTACGTTCTTAAGTAATTAAGTAAAAATTGCCAAAATAAAGCCTTTGGTTTATTTATTGTCTTTCTTTTACTACCTTATAAATAAAATAATAGTTTTAATTTTCCAATCTTCACCGATAATTTTGGTTTTTTAAATGTCAAACGTTTAACTGATCTGGGCGCATGTCATACCACATCAACTGGTTTAAAGCTTCAAAGGTCAATTAAAAAACAATTAAAATTTTTTTTATTAAATCGTTTTAATACCCTATCCTACTTCCTTTCTTAGGCTTTAGGTCTTTCTCTTCTAAAATGTTAACAGTTGACCGAATGATTTTGAAATCTTTGTACAACAAATAAATCTAAGAAATCTAGAGTTCTCCGCTTTGAAGTTGCGGTTTTTAGTGGCCCCTTTTTGATAAAAGTAGCATTTTATTAACAATTCTAACTAGGCTAACCTTAATCGTTATAATTCAAACCAATACCATCTTTGAATCGAAGCTTAGCGGCTTCAAATCGAATTACCAAAAATAAAATTGTTAATCAAAAACCGTACTATCTACATCCACCACCTTTAAAAGGTGCCAACGGTTTCTATAAAATCAATGAAAAATTTTTTGTAAACATGATTAAAGAACTTTTCCGGCTTTTATTTACTATGGAAAACTTCATGTAATTAATATTAATATGCTGTTGTTTTCTAAATAAATAAATAAAGATGAAGTCGATATGACTGACGATTAGATTTCTTTCCAAACATTACAAACCTAATTTGGCATAAGATCATATAGGACATTTGAAGCAAGACTTTTATGCTTGGTTCAAATTCGCGGAATATTGGCGGGCTGTGAAGATATTTCTTTGAACCAAATGAAGACAAATTTGAAACAGAATAAAGACAAAGTTGCGATTTTACCCGATAATACATTCTTCAAATCATACGCCCTCTAAAGGTAATCGGATTAAAGACCCACAGGGACTCCCCTTCCTGGAAGATTATTTTGGTGGCGGTTAACTCTGCAGTGTATGTTGCTTCTCGGCCTAAAATACTCCTATAATGAGCTTTTCGTTTTTATTTCCGTGATAACAAAATTTTCTTACATTTTCTTTGGAATTTCATTTTAGCAATTACTAGCAACTCCCGTCAAAATGCAACTCAGTATTTTACATTCTTTAAATTGTTCCTAGTTGGGCTCAAGATAAAAAAAGCACAAACTTTCAAGCTGCAAATTTGCGGCCGGTGACCCATGCTTTATAAGCCAGAAGACTTGGGTTTGAATCCTGCGGAAATCACTCTGTGTTATCGTTGTCTGGTTGGTTAGGACAATTTGGACCGATCATCCAATTGTCTGAAAAGTGAAATGATCCATGCATGGCATGGGCATGTATAAAGTCGGTCCATCCATCAACCCGCATTCGACCAGCGTGAATATGGATAAAGACTCCATAATGTAGAAGGCGTGCATTAGGAGAGGCCTATATAACAGTGGACTCACAGGCTGATGATGATGACCTGCACAGATCGAGGTAACCCCAACGTTTGAATGGTATACACAGGCGTGTTGTGCAATTACCTTTAAATTAAGCGTACATAGAACAGATAATCCGCCACGTTGTTGATGAACAAGACCCATTAAACATTAGAAACTCTTCGCGCTATGCGAGAATTAAACAGCCCCGTCGTAAATTCGTTTCTAATTCCGTACGTGCGAAACGTTCTTCGCGTGCCGTAGTCCTTGGTGCAGTACAGACGCTTTAGACATTTTTTTAATCTCTCTAATAGTGCCGGGAAACGGCTTTCCGGTTCTTTGACGTTACAAATATGAAATTGTCATCGAAAAGAGAATTCATTTTGGTAAAATGTTTATGAATAACCTACGAAAGTGGAGGGAACCTCAAGTTATATGAGTTATTTTATATTGGGAATGTTATTTATGTTTGAATTTCAATCACTTTATACAAATATACCTTAACTATGATTAAAATTTATTGTGTTTTTCGCATTTTATTTTGTTTTTTTGTTAGTGTCTGATTTTTCCATTGAATAATATTTACAATAAAAACTAAAATCCTGTGTTTGAACACCATTGCGATTGGTCTTCTTAAGTTCTTAACCTTTTTAAATTTTATTTTTGAACCAACAAAAATTAAAGAGACTTCCCAACATTATAGAGTAATATATACTAATTTTCCCCATTAATAAGTCAATTATTAAAATGTTTAATTTTACCAGGTTCCAATTTGCCTCCTTTCAAATAAATAAAATGATATTAACAAAAGTTCATAAGAAAAAGAATGTTTGTTCCTATGTTAAAAGCGTTTGGAAGTTCAAAGGAATAAATTTACAAAAAAGTTAATTATTTACTTAGGTAAAATCCACTGTACTTTTTATTTTAAATTTATTAAAAGAAAAAATTTAATACTATATTTGCTTCAAAACGGTTTCTAAAGTTCTGCAGTGTTTGGTGGTTGGGCCAACAAATCAGGTCCATAAAAACAGGCCGGAATTATAACTTTAATAAAGAACATATAAAAATAACTTTGTTACATTTGGCGCCTATTCTAAAATATTTAAAAAAGTGTTTATCTTTTAAATGTTTATCTTTAAAAATAATTAAAATTCATCAGATAAAGTGAAAATGACTTGGAATATTATTAATAGCCGAAACCGGAGGGGGCAGCAAAGGGCAACTCTAAAATAACTTTTAAATGGATAACCATACAATTGAAATTAACATAGATGTTCTACCTATTTGGAAGAATTTTTTCGGACATTGGGTTTTGACTTCCAAGTCCTTTTTGTCTTCTCCAACAGTTCCGAATCACTTTAAAAGATAATGTTATTATGTAAAAATGTTTAATTTTACTGATGTATGTTAAAGGACATTATAAGGTGCATTGGACAATTAGATATTAAAAAAACCCGGAACCTTTGGGAATCTCTGTTAAGGTGATAAATCAATATTGATGTATCACCTCATCTGAACAATATTTAATAGCATCCAGAGGCAGTTTCCTGACCTATAAGCACAGTAAGTTATACCGGTTTTTAAAGCAGGGTGTAATATGGACCTAATAATTTTAGACCTATATCTATTTTCTCTTTTTAGAAAATATTTGAAAAACTATTATTAAACCAATTAATGAAACATTTTGAGTAACTGTCCTCATTAATAACAAACAATCAGCTTCACTAGGGGTCCGGACATCATCACTAAGGCATCTTTGGGGCTTGGGAAGCGTCATGGGATGCCTTAGGCATTTGCGATCTCAAAAAGCTTTTTGATTGCGTACAGCATGAAACTCTGGTCGGAAATTACGTCACTATGGTGTAAAACAACTTACTCAATCTTCTGTCTTTCGTCTTGAGCCACCCGAACTCAGAGGGTTGACGTGAATGGTAAAGAGAATCTCAGGGGCCCCGGTAAATTGGGGTCCCCAAAGGTCTATTTTGGGCCTTTTCTCTTTCTCATCTATATAAATGATTTACCATATTTTATTAATAAAAACAGAGATAAGTATTTTTTAATCTTCCTTAATTTTTTAAAGTTAAACGACACACATCAATAATTGACGATGTAAATAATAAACTCTCTCTAGGTGGCGCACTGGTTTAGTGTCAATAATCCTACTGAACCAGAAGAAGACAAAAATTATTAAATTTATGACTCGAATGTAAGACCGAGTAAATGGAAGTTTTATGATGGGAAGAGAAGTTGTTGAGTCAACCCGTGTTTTGGGAATAACAATAGATACCAGATTGCAGGTGGGGCCCTCCCATATTAATGAACTTCGAAAATTAAGCTCTGCAGTATATGCTGTCAAAATCAGACAATTAACTGACCTGGAGACGGCCCGGTTAGTAACCCTTTAACTATTTACAGTGTAATGTCTTATGGCTTCTACTGTGGGGAAATGCAACGGATACTAATACGTTCTTTGTCCTTAAAAACGAGCTATTCGACGGTTTTATAACCTGGGCCCTAAAGGGAATCCCCTGAGAAAATTTTTCCCGAATTAAAACTAACAATTACTTCTAATCTTTCGAAAACCTAATGTATGTGCAAAAAAATAAAAATGATTTTCTTAGCATTGTGATGCACATAACATAAATACTAGAAACAAACATAATTTAATTTCTTCCAGCAACTGACCCCGAAGTAAATTAAATCTTTTTTATGGGACAATGTAGCCTTTTTACAACCAAAATCCCAGTAAACGTTTGAATTTAACTTTAATAAATTTAAAAAGAAGTAAAGGGCGTTTATGTTTTAAAGGTTATTTGATATAAATGAATTTATAAAGTAAAAGCCTTAATTTGGAATGCTCGCTCCAGGCTTTTAAATTATAATATACGTATGTTAGTCTGTATGTAGCTCATAAGAAAATTTATATGTGTATATTTGTTTTTTAAAAGATGAAAAAAAATAGGATGAGTTTCTTTCCTTCGGTTCTTCTCAGGTCCCAGGCGTCCTAATTTCCGAACCGGTGGTAGCGTCCTTGAAATCAATAAACAGGTGTTACCTTTCTGTTGAATAAAAGATATTTGAATTTGAATTTGAAAATATCGATACAAAGAGATATTTTTCCTAAACCGTTAATTTCTGTAAATCGGTTTGGTCCCGACTGGTTTCAATTATTGGGGTCATTTCAGGACGGTGGGATAACCACGCTAGCTTCCCGTCTGGCATTTGCGAAACGGCAATGCACAACTCGAATGAGTTCATCCGTTTTAAGTTATTTAAAGAATTTCCAACGAAAGTTTTAATTGTTTAAGGATCGTGACATATATTCTTGCGCTAGAACAACATTGTTCTAGTCAATTTTCTAGTTGACGGCCTTCTATCTAAATACTCGAAGAATGAGATTGAATACAGTCGCGGTTGCCAAAATCATCTTTGCCAGGAGTTATACCATGTCGGCGTCTTCCTTTATTGACCTTAATACTTTATCAATTAAACCGTAAACTTTTTTTGTGGAGTAAGATTTTTAATCGCTCTGTGTAAACTAATGCTCAAAAAAAATGCATAAATAATAATATAAGAGACACGTGAAAATACGGTTTAAGTCAAAACAATAAGATAAATAATACAAAGATATAAATAGATATGAGTGAATGAAAAACAAATTTCATCTCGTTAAATATTTCGCTTCAAAATTCTTGCCGTGTCTAGATGACGGACTTTTATTACTCTATATATTTTATCTGTCGCATTGGGTAAGCAAAAATTCCATTATCTATACGTTCATCAGCACTGTTCTAATAGATATTCTCACTATGTTTGTTAATATACTGTATTAAGATTTCAGGTGCAGTAACAGTTATTAATAACTCGATTAAAAAGGTCAAAGGATATTTTAGGACTCTTTTACAGTGCACCAACTAGCGGTATTGCAGTGCAAGAAATAGGAAAATATTACTGTATTCCGGTTTAAAGAACTCCGTACTTTGTGTAAGAACTTACAGAGTAACTAGCAACGTTTACTTTTAGGTAAATATCCATGTATACATTATGTTTCTTTAATGAAACAACGTTTGTAACGCATGCTATATGTAATCGTTTCGATGAATATTATAAATGATTGATTTATTAACGATTCTTTATACAAACAGAAGTACAGACACGCTCATAAATATTTAATTACACCGATCGACTACTAAATTAAGGTTGAAAAATTTTTAAAAATACTTTCCCGCCATCTGGTAACGCGACGATGAATGCTAATCTGTTCTGACATGTACATATGTTTACAATAAAGTGAAATAATTTATATTCGGCCAGCGTAACATCTTTATGATGCGGAGAATATATGATATTTCACGTATACTTTTAATATGCTAGTTAAAAAGCTTTATGAATAATCTACAGCCGTTTCTTGGAAGATCGGTAATTATGGCCCAAAAAAGAATTAGAATTCATCTAAACAAAGTCTAATTTAAAAAAATGTCAAAATGTGATCATTATAAACGATATAGATTAAATATAGCGTTCGTAATAAATATGGCAGCGGTTCACAGATAAAAACAATCTCAAATTGCGTACAGAGGCGGCTTAATGCCGACGGCATTTTCTATCAGTCCACTTTAGGGTGATGCAAGAGATAGAAGTTGGGAGGTGCATAGATAAAAGTAATTAAGAAAGTATAGACGGAAATTGAATTTGTATTTGGTTTAATTAAAAGATAAATAATTCAATTAAAGCGGGATTTTATCAGATTTTATCTTCCCAGGGTCTATGGCCGAGACCGATAAGATGTTGGCTCGAAATGTCCTAATTAGTAACGTCGTTTAAATATAAAATTTGGACGATACTAAGTAGACAGATCAGAGATCTTAGTATTTGGTTTTTTAATTTTGAAATAATTTATCCCAACAGGTGGTAGTAAGCCATCTTTCTATTGAAATTAGGGATATTTTTTAATTTCAAAGCCCTCCGGATCATCCTTTAGGAATTGTTCTTTTAACCAAATTTATGTAATGGCTTGACTAGAAAATATGATCAAAACGCAAACTTTTTAAGCCCGGGTTCACACAACTGTTTAAATATTTTTGTTTAAAAATAAAAAAATACTTTAATGAAATTTTTAAAGAGCTGATTGGTACAATAAAATAAAATAAAATTCTTAAAGTAGGTAAGGTCTTAATCGAAAAAGATAAACATCTAAGCTACTTTCTGTAAATCAACGATAGGAACCAAAAATAGGGTTATGTTTATTCGATTTTTCATAATTTTCAATTAATTATGTATTGAAATAAATTCGCCTTTTTAAATATTGCTTTTGTTCATATAGATATGATACGATATCTGTTTTTTTAAAGTTTTCGTGATCTTTCGTCGTACGTCCGATGTAAATGCGTGTGTCTATTATCAATAAAATTCTGTTAAAAAGGCCTCCATTTTATTTGCAGTGGCGGACTAGACCAGTACCACCGTGACGCCCATTTCTGTCACAAAGCAATATTGTAATAACACTACTTCGTTCCTTATTGGGAATTAAGGAAATGAGAATTAATTTGTCCCAGACCTAAAATGGAGTTTTAGGTCAACGTTGAGTAATCCGACAGGCGTTCGTTAATATCAAAAAATCAGTTTCACACCAAATTTGAATGTAGACATAGATACAAACTTTATTTCTAGAATAATAAACTTTATTTATTTTTAATGATTGCTTTTTTTGTATATTATTTTCAGCGCATAATCTAATTGTAAATTGATTAGTCACTGTATTTATTATGAAAACAAATGTTTTATTAATGCCCTTTATCCTGAGTACGGGAGATTAACATTTTTTATTTTAATTTTTGATAGCATAATTCATTTGGTTTTTGACCCAACGTAAAATTCCCAGTGTTTTAAAAAACTACTTACTAAAGTTAATAGATAATGAATTAGCAATGTTTTTTCAAAGATTGAAGATTTAAACGAATTACTCAGAATATTTTGTATTTAGGTGGGCCAAAAGGTATAAATAAAAAAGACGATTTTAAACTTTTAATGGTAAAACAAAGGCTGATTGTTTTCACCAAACGTCAATCCTCACTTAAATTTTTACCAATAAGAAGGTCGTTCAGTTTTGTTTACAAAAATTCTTTTATTTGTTTACATAGATTCGAGATGTAATTTGGTTCTAGTAACCAATAATGTAACCTTGTTTTAACAACAGTGCTAGTTTTAATTCGTCACGTATACGTTATATATTTATAAGCTCAAAGGTTGTTGTTGTTAGTGCCGGAAAAGCTCGTCGATGGCAATTTTTTCTTTATACATGCCGCTTATTATTATATTTCAAATAAACTACATTATATTTTTGTAAATTATCGGCCCTTAGGAATTCTGACATGTAAGGATGTTATTGCAAAGTTTAACAAAAATTTATGTAGCTCTTTTTGAGTAAAAGATAGTAGGATTGCCTCACATCACAGCCTGGCCGTCCATTGCTGGAAAGGCCTCCTCTAATGCACGCCACCGCTTCCGATCTTCAGCTATTCTCGTCCAGCCCACCGATTAGGATTAGACTCAATAAGTGACAATACGTCAAAAAAGACTGCAAGCTAATAACGCCAGAATGTATCTATGGGTTCACTTGCCAAAAGACCAAACTAACCATAGAAGAAAAATAAAAAGAATTTAATTTTACTTTCCCAGGAAATACAAGTTGGGAATAAAACAGTCTAAAAAATTATGTAAAAGCCAAAAGAAAAAAACTGATTTCATTATCTTAGGAAAGGGGTATCCGGTATATAAACTTAACGAAAACACCGGTAATCAAATACAACTTTCTGTGAAACCGATTAAGACCGACTTTATATACCGGAATAATCCTGTATCATTCTATAATATCTCTATATAAGCCAGCATTTACGAATGAGTATCTTAAATACCACGCCACACCATTAAATACCAGTATCATGACGCAATTTCCTCGTATAAATTTACTAACTT
Source organism: Lamproptera curius (assembly GCA_029286875.1). NCBI lineage: Eukaryota > Metazoa > Arthropoda > Insecta > Lepidoptera > Papilionidae > Lamproptera > Lamproptera curius. Next base: position 1,880,425 of record JAGSMT010000046.1, read on the forward strand.
CACCAAAAGTTTACAGAATCAATTATTTATTTATTTATTATTTTCTTCTTCCTATTACCACGTGATTACGTGTAGTAACAAAGCAAACACGTGTTAAACTTGTATTATTTAAATAAAATTACAACTGATAATCGACTCTAGCTTAGATGTTGATTTACTGAATCATAAATGACATTCCAATACGTAAATTTCCAATAAACGTGTAAAAACATCCGAAGAACAGACATTTTAATATCCAAACTACTTGATAGTGTGCCGATTTGAAAGAAAAACGGTTGTTTATTTATAATTTGCTCTGTTTATTTCGTGTAGTGTTAACGATTTTTCGAAGCGTATGTAGCACATTTAATATGTTGGGTCGAGGTTAGCGGTAAATATTTCTTACGTAGCCATACATCACTGTGATCATTTCGCATGGCGGTATGAATCTTCAACGTTTTGTACGAAATATGTCTTTTATTTTTGTACTTGATTTTGTTTTAATTTTATTATAATTATTTCTTTTGTTTAGCGAAAACATTTTAAAAAATGATTTTGGGATTTACGCGTTTATTTTCCATTTTTTAAATTCCCGACGTTTCGAACATTTCCAGCGGCCGTGCGTTCCAGTAGCTAACTTTTGAATGGAGCAGACTAAAAATGATGAATTACAAAAATCTGGAAACCGCTTCAGCACTGGCAACAAGACGGCGAATTCAGTCTACCCGTGACTACGGCCCTTGGAAAGTGTTCGGAAGCCGGGAATTAAAAAATGTAAAAACCATAAAAACCTTGTCATTTTATTTAATAATAAAATTATTATTTTGATTATGCTATGAATCGTTTATAGTTCAATGCCTGCTTGAACATATTTCTTTATTTAAAAATGTTTTTAATTATCGATTGCTTTGATTTTCTAAGATTGGTATTGAACAGCTTTTACTACCGTGCGTTTTTTGCGTTGCCCCCAGTAGAAGATGATCTTTCAACCTAAATATAATAGTTCAACTTACCTTCAAACCGGACTTCGGAGCCCGATCTCCTTGCAAGCGTGGGGGAAATATCTGCAACACAAAGATAAAATCTTTAATAATCCATTATTTATAAATGTAAGCGTGTAATATTATTTTTAACTAGAATTATCTACAATTATAAATTTTACCACCATTTACGAGGCTTACAGTGACTAACATTCCATCTTTATAAAGAAAAAGAAAGAAAATAGGAAGATCGTAAAATCGTAATAAAAGAAAAAGTTGAATTTAGGTACCTTTCTAAAACTTTAAACCGATATATTGGAAACTTTCGTACTACGTTTAATTTAACCTACATTTTATTAGTAATTATACCTATCATTTTTATTTTATTTTATTAGAGTTATAAAAAAATGACATACGTATAAAAGATTTTGTTTTGTGGATTATTTATTCTTGTATTCTAGACTAGTTTGTCTAAACAATAAAAAAAAGTGGTTTGAAAAGAAAGAAACGATTGAATTTAACTGATTAACTAGAAACAACTAACAAATTCTGCAACGGCAGGTTTGTGTTGAAATGTTGTTTACGTTTTACTGCAATTTTTAGAACGTGTGCGAAACTTATGCGCTGTCAGAATCTTAATACTGCTGTTTATTTTACCGCGAAGTAGACGCTTCAGGTATTCGGACATTCTCGTAAATTATCTAGAGTTCATCAGCAATTGAACTATTCGTTAATTTTCAATGAGAGGTGCAGTTTTACGAAGGTATTTTTTTATGATTTTAGCGACGAGGCGAGGGATGTATCTGATGGGTTCCCACTGACCATACAGAAATGCAGCGTAACGTGCCTCAAATTCACTTCAACCCTTTGAGAGGATCTTAATCCCGTTTTTCTGAAACTGTACTGGCACATTTGAGCCGAAGAGAGAATGTTTATACACACTGATATGCAGAAATAGACAGAGTTCCTCGAAAAGTAGCAGTCTACTTCAGCCTTCGATATTTAACATCCCCAAACCAAGAAAAAGCCACTATATTTTAAAATCTGCTGTCAGTGTAAACCAGGTGCCTTTAAAACAGAACTTTACGTTCTTAGGCCAGAAATAGGCAAGCGGTTCCTCTTAAAATGGGGGAACTGGGACTATGTAATTCTTGCAATTTTAATTTTAATAAAAAATTGCCTTCATGATAGTCTAACCAGTTTTTATTTCTATAAGTATTTATAATTTTGTATCTGTTGAAAATAATAAGTTTTTTTTTAATTTTTTTCGTTTTCAAACTTATAAGGTACGAATGTCGGTAAAGATTTATTCTGGTTTATAACATTGACAAATGATTATTATTTAACTCAATAGAATTGAGGGGAGTGCTAAATTAGATGATGACAGGAAGAGAATAAAAAGTAACAGTGCCTTGTTGGTACGAGTACCAAAGGCAACATATTTGTTTGTTGACTGTGTTCGACAACTCACATATCCATTGCTGAAGACAAGATTTAATTCAACAAATATAAATTTGTTTTATTTAATTAATTATAGAGTAAAAATTATTTTAAGGCCATCCTGGATTCGACTTCTATTCTCGATAAATATTACTTGAATGTTGTGCCTACTACAGCATCATGAATTTTACGTATTCAAGCAAAAGTGGATGACATTATTCTATGGATATGCAAGAGATATTTCAAGTCTTTAAATCCAACCTTTTAATAACGTAATATAAATAATATGCTATCGGAGATGCAAATCACATTTTCCTTTTTTTATTTGTTTATGGACAATCAAAGATATTAATAGAATAGTCCACATTCTACAGATTCCATTCTAGTGATGATATATCGAAAATCTTTATGTAACGTATGGCCTGCGTAAAATTACTGTAGTTTCAAAGAAAGTATTACGAATCTGGTGAACTTCTCTGTGCAAAACGTGTAATTTTGTATATAAATGAGGAAATAACGTTTACCTAACATAAATACAGTGTTACACATTTTCGTACGGTGGTTGCGTAACACAGAGTGAGCAGCGAATAAAGCTGTTAAAGAATCAATCCACAATCAAATAATCAAACGAGGTGAAAATATCCAACGCACGTAGGTAGTGTTTGATTTTATTTATCATTCGGTTCACGTCTGCGTTGTATTTTGCGGTGTTGGGGATTCGAAATTGACGCACAATGTAAACAGAAACGAAAATAGTGTCGGGGATTAGGGAGGGGCCGGTAGTGGGCGGAAAATAAGGTTATAAAATAGGGGTAATTTAAACAAAGCGGCCTGGGTCTAGCGATATTGGCCCCGCTGAAAACCGGAGGTTGGGGCGAACCCGCGGGAGCAACTTTGTTATTTTGTTTTGGTTGGTTAACTGGGCGTACACCCGATTGTTGAAAGGGTGAGATCCATGCGTCAGATGAGATTAAAATCGGTCCAACCAACCCAATTGACAGGTTTGGGAACGGCCCTAATATAACAATAAAAACCCAACCCCGAGGGTTTGGGGAAGGGCGCGTTAGCACGCGCCCAGGCAGGAGGGGGGGACGAGTTGTTGCTTCGGCGGCCAGACGGGGGGCCGCAGAAAGAGTAAAACCTTTCACAACGTGTGGAGCCGGTCGACATCCCACTTACCCCCCGAGAAGGTATGTTTAGTATTTAACGCAAAACCCCCAGGGTAGGGCAGGCTTATGTCCAGCAGTGGACTAACACAGGCTGAATGAAGATGATGAATTAATATTAAAGGACCATGTTTTAACAGATGCTTGCCAACAGTTTAGAATTAAAGGTTAGTCGTGCATATCATTGATATGTGAACTATGTGGACTGTTAGCAATGTAAAATCATAGTCGCTAATGTGAATACATATTATTCAGTTATTAGTAATAATTTTTTGCTGATTAGTAGATTAAAAACTAATAACGGGCTTACGAGAATGACACGTCTTGGATTATCTTTCTTTAAAGGTTTTTTCCAATTTTTTTTAATTGTCCATGTATGGACTGGCTTTTTTAAGATGGGAAAAATTGACACTGTTCGTCACCGACCTACCTTTTTTCTAGTATTTTTCAACATTTGTTGTCATAATTCTTTGTATTATATAAGTTTAAAATTGCAATAGCAATACATTTTTCAACTAGATATTTTTATCGCTTAATAAACTTTTATTTTCATAACTACTCAGGTAACCTGACAATTAAAAAGGGGGAACTTACTAATGTAATGTACTTATATAATGTAATTGTATAAGTTTTGCCTTATACATAAAGACGGACACTGTTATTTTTTTCTTTTTCCCGAGTATTTCTTGTCCATAGAATATGCAACTTATTATTCACAAAAAAAAAATGAAACGGTAGATATCCATTAAACCGGTTTTATTTACTCCATAGAGTTTATGTCGTAACAAAAATACGTCGTTAAGCTTAAAAAAAATTCTTTGATGTTAAATTATTAAGAAGGTGCGAAACGTCGAGGTCAAAATTAGGAAACGGGTAGGTCCCCGTTTACAGGAGACCGTCTGGGCGGGTACCCCGCGGTGCCATTTCAGCCGCGAAGCAGGTGTGGAAAACACTACTGTTTCCGAGAAGGGCACCGGCCAGCGTATTAACTGGGTAAACGAGACTTAACATCCAATGTCCACGGTAGGAGCGTTTGGGATCCCACGGTATTGCCAATGTCTTGGGGTGTGGTGACCACCCCATCAGGTCCTGACGTTCGTCTGTGCGATGTTAAAAAAAAAAAAAATTAACCAGAATTATAAGCGATATTTTTCCCCGTAAACCGGACGCCGTGCGTGTCTAAATATACCCAATATCCTTGCCACTTCATTCCGAAGATTTCGAACGTATCAACGGGTTTTGTTATTTTTTAGGGCAAACTTTGACCTGTCACGGGTGAAGTGTGGAAGATCACACTAAAAATGAACTAATGCGAAATGCATGTTTCGTCAATTAGATTAATGAAGTCTTAAGAGAAACCGATTTTATCTCAAGTAGATGGCATTTATCTAAAGGTTTCCGTAGTCTGATTCATCGATTATATAATAATCCATAACTTTATTATTAATTTTATGTAATAAACAAGTTTTCTATTCAAAAAAACTGATGTGATTAAAAGAGATTTTTTCCCAATTTTCCAGATCGGTTTATATCTAAGCAAAATTAAAAACAGTAATTTTGGAAAATAATAAAGGAGAAAAGGGTCTGAAATTACGTTGTTTTTTCCTAACTTTAACTTTTATCTGTTATAAATATATATAATATTTTATATAAAGTCAAAGCAAACAAAATTTTTCAATATGGAAGATTAAATTTCTTATTGATTCAAAAATCTCCACCAGTTCAAAAAGTTTGACCTGGAGAAGAACTGGGGAAGAAACTAAAGGGACTTACTTTTCCTTTTTTTTCAATAAATTTTACAAAATTTTAATAAAACCAAATTTTACTACTTTGAAAACCGGAAAAGTTATTACAGGGGTGTTTCATCAAAAGTCATTAAACAATAATATTTTTAATACACAAACGTTCCTTTTACAACTTTAAATTTATTTACAGATAAAAGCTGAAGTTTTCGGATTTTAGTAGAAGAGTATAATTGTCCCATGAAGGATTTACGTTCCGAGCCTGTTTTGGAAGAAATAATTATGTTTTATTCCCAGTATTTATATTATTTTACAAGCAAAATATTTTTTTTTATGAAAAACATAATATTTTCAAATATGTTTGAGAAAAACAGTCATTACATTAATTTTGTAAAATTTTTCAGGACTTTGGGACCCAGGGGAGTGGAACCGCTCTTTTTTGAATTATTAGTTTAATATCAGTTGCCCACAGAATGCCATAAGACAATACTGTGAAAAACAAAATATACTAAACGTGTTCCCATCGGTTAATTGTTAATTTTTTGACTGTAAGCCGCGAGCCAAGTTTCCTCCAGTCTAAGGAAAGAGGGCCCCCATTGCAGTTTAGAACTATTGTGATGTTGAGAAATACAGGAATGTACTTTCAGCGCCTCCATCTACGACCACATCACACCCAGCTTGAGGAAAATTAGAGGTTGTAAACCTATACATTTAGTTTTATTTTTGTTTAATAAATTATTTGCACTAAACCAGTATTTTACTTTTGAGAGGTATTATTTACATCGTCATTTTGCAAATTACGTCGTTTTATTCTAAATATTAAAAGTATCATCAGCAAATAATACAATCTCGTTATTGTTCTCAACCTGGTGTGGTAGGTCATTAATATAGACCAGAGAAGAAAAGGCCTCAAATAGATCCCTGTGGGACTCCCATACCTACCTGCAGTCCCGGAGATCTCTTGCCGTTCACGTAAACTCTCTGAGTTCGATGGCTCAAGTACAGAAGTCAGAAGGTCGAGTGCGCATTTTTGACACCATAGTGGCTTAATTTCCTGACCAAAGTATCATGCTGTACACAGTCAAATGCTTTGGTTAAGTCCGAAGACGCCTAATGCATCGTGTGACCTTCCCATGCCTCATATATAGTCTTAATAAGATGGACACCTGCATCGGTTGTAGAACGACCTCGTGTGAAACCATAATGTTTGTTATTAAGCATATTAGAGAGTTAAAATGTACAAGTAATTGGTTAAAATTATTTTCTCGAAAATTTTACTAAGCGCAGGCAGTATAGAAATAGGTCTAAAGTTATTGGGGTCTGTAGTACTGCCTGATTTAAATACCGGAATAACTTTACTGTGTTTCATAAGGTCAGGAAATTTACCACATGTAATACAATCATTAAAAATAGCTGCAAGGCAAGGTGATATAACATCAATAATAGAATTTATCACCTTAACCGAGATCCCCCACAGATCTACAGTTTTTTAATGTCCAGAGATTTAAAAGCGGACACAATATCTTTATCGCTTACATTACTAAAATAGAAATTATCTTTACATTATTTGATATTTTCTTTTAATAAAGACTCGGCAACAGTTGAGAAGAAACATGTGACTTGGTGGTAAAACAGGAATGTCTGAAAAAATTTTTCAAAATAGGATCAGAATTTATTTTACTATTATTAACTATTTAGCTGAATTTCAAAGTTCTTGTTTACAGCCCTTCCTGTTTCACCAGTAATTATTTTCCAAGTCATTTTATTTTGTCGGATGCACCTTTAATTTTGTTTTTATGTAGAGTGACTTGCTGTCCAGCACACTTTTTTAATGTTTTGGAGCATACATTAACATATGTCACGTGAAGTCTTTTCACTATATAGTTCATATAATCTTCGTCTGCTCTTATGTATTCCAACTGTAGCCGATTCACTGAAAGCTGCCGATCGTTTTGATTGAACTGCTTTAGAAGTAAATATACTCTTAAATTCAGTTGTTATTAATTTAAGTATTTTCTCTACAGTATATCCGGCTTATTATCATAATGCAGATAATTTATTATATTAATTATGTTATTTCTAAACTTCTCAATACGTTGCCCATACATAGGAATAACCATTTTTTTTTGCACAATATTTTTGTGAGATCTATTATCATAAACAAAAGTGCTAATTGTCCACAATGATCAGATGATAACATATTAATGATGGATTTATTAATAGGGATACAATTTGTAAATATGTTATCTATTAATTCTTGTTGCTTCAAGAAATAAGTTTAAAAGGTTATATGAATTTAACAATGATCTGAATCTAATAGTGGTGGTTGAACTATCTAGTAAATTTATGTTAAAATCACCACAGACTACTATATTTTTATTAGATTCAGATAGTTTTATTAAAATTTGTTCCAATATAATTTCAAAAGATTCATATAACGCACTGGGAGTTCTGTATACCATACAACAATGAAGTGCTCAAGCTCTGCACAGGCTATTTCAATAGTCTGACTCATCTGAGAGGCTTACTATATCAGAACGATTTTTATATTTTAATTTTTTTTTCAAAAATATTATTGAGCCACCGCGTATAGCTTTTTCTCTGTTGAACAGGCTAGCAACCTAGTAACATCCAAGGTTAAATATAATCTGGTTATCATATAGCCAGTGTTCTGTAATACACATGATATCTATATTACAATTGTTTAAAAAAAGTTCAACTTCTAGTTCCTTACCGGCTATTCCTTTGTTTTTTATAAACATATGAAACTAAACTGTCTGCAAATTTCTTAGCTTATTATTTTGTGTTTACAAATAGTTTACCTGTTTGTTTTGTTTTATACCCCTCATTAGGAAAAGTAAAAGGTCCCATTTAAAAGATTTTTTTTACAGGCGTTAATTTAAGGTAAAAGACGGTGATTACCCTTTACATGTTGCAAAAATTAACTTTAATTTAATTTGGGAATTAAAATTATTCTTTATCAGATTAAAAATGAACGTGACGAATTTCAGGAGACTTAATAAATTTATATATTATAAAAGACTGGAATAGTTAAAACAGCCCTGCCTCCAGCCTAGTGGTGGGCGGTTTTGAAACCGAGGTCGGGTTCAACCTTTGGGGGACCAACAAATTTAATTGTTGTTTTAAAGGGAAATTTGGGCCGATCAAACCAATAGTCTGAAAAGTAAGATCCATGCGTCGGATGAGCAAAAAGCTTATTTACCAACCGCATTGGACCGGTGGTGAGGTGGTTTAAACCACCCAATGGTTAGGAGTTTTTAGGGAGGCCGTCCAGGTGGACTGAAAGGCTGATATAATGTTAAAACAAACAATTCGTTCAAAAAAAAATACTTAAGTATCCAACCCTGACTAAATTTAACTTAGATTGATTTAAATTTTGAAGTACTGTAAAATAAAACGTACATTAACAGGCACCCTCAATCTTACTTTTAGAGTTCAAAGACACATGTATGGAAATAGACAGAATGGTTATCAAGAAACCGTTTATTAGGTTAAATTTAGTACATATCAAATGTAAAGGTTGCTGTTAAAGACCTTTATAACACCCTGAAGTTGAGGGCGGATGTCAGCCTGATGATGATGAAGACATTGTCTTGCGATTTGAAGGGTAACTATGTCTCAGGCCGTAAAGGATTTCAGGTTTGAGGTTATTTTTAAGAGCCACCCATCAGGTAAATCCCTCTCCCTTGTCGCAATATCGCTGATTAAATGGCCCCTTTAGGGACGATAGTTTTTTTTTTTTTATCTTTGAAGTTATGCTTCCAATCAAGGTTTTAAAGTTACTCCACAGAGTTCGGAGAAGCCCGTCCTCAGAGTAGGTGGCCCAAAATTTTTTCCAAAATGAAGGCCAACCAGACGGTAGGAGTTAGATTAGTTTATGTCTTCCTAAGGATCGTCGACGATCGGTTTACGGACCGGGACGCCGAAGGTCTGGCGACGTATTAATCGATTGCTATAATAACAGAAGACGATAGTCCAGTGATAGAAACCTATATTGGTTAGAAACCAATACCGAAAAATTAGAAAACTTAACTAAATTGGGAATTTAAAAGAACGTTAAAAAACAGGATTTATGATTCAATTGTATTATTATCAATATTTATAAATAAATTTAAAAATAAAAATTACTTTGATATTAAATTTATTTTATATAAAGTGTAATATGAGAGTAAATACTTTTTGATTTATAATGAACGCGTACACATTAGTAATAATCAAAAAATTGTAGGAGCAATTTAAAATAAACAATAAAATGTAACACTTTATGATGTTACTATAAAATTATGCACGGAAAAAGTCCCCAAGTTTCAATTTATCACAATTATATTGTTGGCAGCGCGGCGTTCTAATAAATTCTTAATAAAGATGCCCGATCGTAAAAATGTTTGTACAACGAAAAAAAAAGTTTAAACCTTTTATCGTGCTTGAGGTCGTGACCCTTTGAAATTTTTGTAGATTTTATTTTAGTAAAGTACTTTTCTATCTCATTTTGAACATTTCTACTACTTTCTGTTTATTTTCCCAAAATGTAACAGAATAGCCGTCTAATATATCAAATTTTACCTGAAAATCAGTTTGCATCGGGGCTACTGACATTTGTCCTATACCTACAACTGAATGTAATAAATGAGTTAGACGTCAATAAATTAGAAGGTCAATCGTCAACTCGTTGTTGATGTCGTCCGTGAGGCATAAAGTGCCAAAAGTATCTGAAATTAAAAATTACTGACTTTTACCCGTCATGATCTAGTGACTATGGTTATGGTCTTGTCATTAGTGGACTGCCACTTAGTCATTGACACCTTGGTGTCAATGTATTATCAATAAGAGTCCTAAATGTATGATGTCACTCTTTTGTTATGGGTTTGTAAGCAAAGTGCGATCTATTCCAGATCAAATGTGACTGAAGGGTTGCTTAGGAAGCTTTGTTTCAACTGTAGTTTTTTGACGAAGTAATTCTTAATAAAATTCTATAGTAATAAATAAACTAAATTTAGAAAGTAATTACTTATTGTAATAGCTACGCGTATGTATAAAAAGTAGTCCATCTTCGTTGTTTAAATTTATGATTCGTAAATCTCGTTCAGATTTATGGTTCTGTTCGGTAAATAAAAAACTGAAGAATTTCGTTCCAGACTCCAGACCGTAGATACGTACAGCTCAAGGTTACTACAGAAATTGAAAAATATCCCGAACACACGTGTGCCACTTGGCCTATTTATACATACAGGCAGAGTAGTGGATTTATCTCCAAAATTGTTTTATAAACTGATTTCTAAAACACAACCTTAAAGTTATATACAATCGAAAGTAATTATAACTAAATAAAATATCTTCACATTGGTTCAATATAACGTGATGTTAAATGTTAGCGGTGTTAACCAATTAGAGAAAGCTTTATGTTCTAGCGAAACGAAAGTATACAATTAAGTTTAATTTTTTTCGTGTATGAGCGTTTTTATCTATATAATATGTATTTATTTAGAAATGAACAGTAAGTCTATGTAAAATTCAGTAATTTTATTTTGGTAAAATAAAAACAATGTGCCATAGTGGTTAATGACAATGAAATTGGCGTAAATGCCCACCATGGTGAAAATAAAGTGAGTGAACATAACTCTGTTTTATCAGTAATTAATGATTAATTTATCGGAGCTGATTATAATATCACATTTCAATAATTTGTTTCGTATAATCATGAAAATTTAGACCCTCTAGCTTATATAGATTACATAAATCATTACAATTTGTGAACCTTATTTAATTCAAATTTATAACATATATTTTTCTTGTGTGTAAACGTCTATACACTGTAAAGTTCCGATAGAGTCCGTTAATCAGTTTTTGCGTTATGTGCTAATAAAGACCTATATTCACAACCATTTCTGTACATAATTACAACTAATTAACTTTATGTTAAGTTTTATGTAAAAGCTATAGTTATATGAAGCTTCATTAAAATCTGTTAACAAAGATTTGCGTTTTATACTAATAAGTATTTATTCGCTTTACATTACTTGTGTGCAGTTTTATCGAAATCCATAATTGTGTTATAGGGTAACCAAACATTTATAATCACAACATTTGTTTCTTTGTATAAGCTATTATGCAGTATCATCGTCATCAGCCTTTGATAGTCCACTGCTGGACATAGGTCTCCCCTAATACACCCCTATCCATTAGGGGGCTTTGGACTGTATCCCACCACGCTGGTCCAATGCGGGTTGGTGCGAGGACCGCCTTTTTACATGACCATCCGACGCATGGATCATCTTACTTTTCAGACAATTTGGTGATCGGCCCAAACTGCCCTAACCAACTAGGAAACAACAACGAAAATATGTTGAGTCCCCGCAGGAATCGAACCCACGATCTCCGGTTTCTAAAGCAAACGCCAATACCACTAGGCTACGGAGGCAGATTATGCAGTAAATTATGTTTAAATCATGTATTATAATAAACATTTCATTATAATAAACTATTACAGGCTTAATTAAAAATAAAAATTCAAATTCAAAAATTTTATTCAATATAGAAGTGTAACATCGCTTATTGATTGTCAAGGATGCTACTAAACCTTAAGAATTAGTTTTGTAAAAACTGTAATAAGTAATGTAAAGTTTCATAGACAACTATTAATTAGCTCCTGTGTCATAAAACAACAAGCGTACTGACAAACTTTCGAGTTCATAATTTTAGTGGCATGTAACATGTAGCAGAGGCTGAGGTACCAAGGTTCAATGTCAGACAACTATTTGAGACGTGCTGTTTATTTAGTTTTTCCTCTCGGCCCCGACTAATGTTTCCTGTTGATGAAACTGCGAATGAATACTTGTTACGATTCACGTGTTCGTGTATACAGCGAGATGTGAACTAATCTGCGAGTAAACAAATTGACAGATGGACTTTTTACTATTCGTATTACAGTTTTACCATCACCTCCGTGGCCTAGCGGTGTTGGTCCTTACTTAATAAACCGGAGGTCGTAGGTTCGAATCCCGCGAGAAATGTATAGGGCATGTAAAAAGTCGGTCAACCCACCAGCCCGCATTGGACCAGCGTGGTGGGATACGTTCCAGAAACCTATTAAAGACGGCATGCATTGCGGGAGGCCTATATCTAGCAGTGGACTAACACAGGATGATGATGATGATGATGATTGAACTTTTTGTGGTTAATAACTACGTTTTTTTAAATATTGTTGTTTTGGTTATTATATTTTTCTTTTTTGTTATTTTAACCGTAACTCGGAGTCTGTTAATTTTTTCGTGGTTCTTTATAACATTGTTTATTGAATGTAAATACGTTTTTGATTTTAAGCTAAGCTATTGAATATTTTTCTGATCTACCGTTTATAATTATCTGTAGATTTTGTAAGAGGTAAAATATAAGTTTAGCTGAATGTTTTAGATATCACTGTTAATGTATTTTATGTACGTATTTCGACTTTTGTGTCGACCATTATAAAGAAAAAATGTTTTCTTAGCAAGTAAATTATTTTACCACACATTATATAATAACTACTGCAGAAGTTTGACTTGACTACCAGATCTGACATCTTACATGCTCATCTATCATAGATCGTCTTACTTTTTCGGCGATTAGGTGAACGACTGTAACGAAAAGATATCTTACCAAAATATCGAACCCATGACCTCCCTTTACGGAAAGGAAGAGGCTGCTAATGCCATGCAATATAATATATAAAACTAGCGGTCCGTCTCGCACGGATGGACTATAATATTTTTTAATATTTAATAACAAGAAATTTATTGCAATTTTTTTTACATCGATTTTATTTAAGATTACTGAGAATTTTTACTTTCTGGTAATAAAAGTAGCTGTGTTATTTATTTTATTTTATTTATTAACACTTTATGTACACAAACAAATGGTCCAAAGGCGGACTTAATGCCAAAGGCATTGTCTCCCAGTCAACCTTCGGATGGTTAACAGAACATTAGGTAGGCGTACAATTTTGCAAAAGTTATAGACATTTACACATTGGTAATAAACCAAGATAATAAACAATATATATACACACGGTAATAATTTAGTTGTCAATTTGGTCGAGTCTTTTTGAATTTATTCGTTACATACAAAAATTAAAGTTTTTCCTCTATATAATACTAGTGCACAAACACAGCAATAATATTAAACTATACATTTACAGTGTAACCAAATAAAACAATGCTAGAACAATGAGCACATTACAATATAGGACCGCTATTATCGACAGGCAGGATGGCCATATACGGCTTCCGGTTTGCGTAACACATATTCAATATTTGAACATTGCAACCTGTTATCGTTTCCGGTCGGCGAATTGGTCTGACAATGACGTCATCACTAAATTTAATTTCTGTGCTACGTGCCCATCAATAACAAAATTAATTGATTAACATTTGTACACGAAGCGTTTTGTAAAATATTTGATGCTGTATAGTTTTTCGCGCGCATAATGCTATGAATATTTACATATTGATATTTAAATATATGTATATTTGTAATATATATTAAATACATTAAATGGAATAATTATATAAATGCTTACATATAAACATGTATATATGTATTGTATTTGTGGTATTGTTAAATTTATTTATGTATTAGTTGATATTTAAATTAATTACTCTATGTCTAACTTACAAATATTCGCACCTCCCCACTTTTTATCTCTGCATCACCCCAAGGTTAACTGGCAGAAAATGCCTTTGGCATTAAGTTCGCCTATGTACACTTTTAGTCCGCCTATATTACACGAATTATTAAGGGAAATTAACTTTTATATTAATAACAGTCAGATGTTTTCATTTTAGTTTATATACTAATATTAGAAATTCCTTGTATAAAAGTTTTTCTTGGTTAAATAGAATACTATAAGAAAAAAGTATAATAGATTGATACGGTACACAATATAAAAGCAAGTTAAAACGCTTTTGTGAATACTTTTCTTAGCATATTATTATTTAAAAACTGACAAGATAACCAGATGTTAACTTGAATATGGTATTCTCATTAATGTGTTGCCGTTTCGTCATAGAGCCTGTTAAAAGCAAAAAAATACAGATTGATTATATTTACTTAGACTTCACTTATTATTGCGTTATAGAAGGTAGCGTATATTGTAAGGGAGCGATCAAACGATATCAATAAAATGATTTAATAAAATCGATAACACCAATAGTCATTACAAATCAAGTATCATTAACTACTAAATCATCCTACCGTACCTTATTGTTAGTAGACTTTTTTACCTCATGTCTCCAAATTAAAAATCAACGTATGCCTCCAAAAAAACGAATCCATAATATGTTTATGCATTTTGCCAATGATTAGGTAAATTTTTTGGGAAGAATCAAAGAATTTGGCCTGGTAGGAGAAACGTAGAAGACATAACTGGCTGTGCTAATGTGACTTATAAATTATAAAGATGTATTTAGAACCAAAGTAAACTTAAAAGTTTTATGTACAGCTCTGTTTGATCTTTTTTTATTTTTAGATTGATTATAGATGATTTATCTACTGCTCATTTCAGATGTTTATAGATATCACCCACCAACCCGCATTGGACCAGCGTGGTGGGATACGGTCTAAAACATCATAATGGGTAGGGGTGTATCAGGGTAGGCCTAAGTCTAGCAGTGGACTATCAGAGGCTGACGATAATGATGATAGGTATCTAAGTAAAATGCCTATAATATACAATTCTCTACTATGAAGTAAAGCTTTAACCGTCCCATAAAACGTAGCAGACAGAAACAAACATGTTCCGTTCGTATCAAACTTCACGAGGTATCATAACGGACACTTTTATTTTTGTCGTAACGTATCTTTCCGTGTGCCCAGTGATATTTTTGTTTAGATTTATTTCGTAGTAAAAACTCGCGGATCGAGCGCTAATGCGTCTAAAAGCTTTCTCGTAAATCACAAACATCATAACAGAACGGCGTTATAATCTTTGGAAGCTATCTTTTTTCCGGTTTCACACTTTTGACGCGATCTTGAAAATGTTTACCGATAATCGGTATCAGTAAAAGCTTCCTTCTTCTACGTAAACAAAATGATATTCGGTATTAAATGCTGTAAAATGTTCTCATAAGCAACGTCGTTTCTTCTTATTACACTTTCACTGTTGTTACACTTTTTACATGGTTAAAAGTATTACTTATATCATGATTTCATTTAATTTAAATAATGTGAAATATTTTGGGGAGCTGCAAAGTTTTAGAATGTATCATTTTAGATACTTGAACTATGAATTGTGTCGACGACATATATTGAATAATTTTGTAAAACGATACTTAAAGATAGGTTTTTGAGATTAAGTACGAATCAATATTTCTCCGCGGTCTAGCGGTATGGACTCTTGTTTTTTTAATCTACCAACCCGCGTTGGACTAGTGTGGTAGGATACGGTCTAAAAACCCTAATGGAAAAGACGTGCATTAGGGGAGGCCGATGTCCAGCAGTGGGCTAACAGTGGAAGATGACCAGACAAACCATTATATTTGAACATCCTAACACTTAAGAAGAACCTAAAGTACGTTAAGTAGGTCAATACCTATATATAATCACAAATATTTTTATCTGCCATTAATCGCTCTCTTTAAACAAGTTCTTAAACTTATGTCGTGCTTGTCCTTTTGCAATATAAATTAAAGAAATATTTCAGTGTAAATTTCGATGAAATGAATACCTCAAAATTTATCAGCTTATATTGCGTTAAATAGTTATACGCTGTTAGAAGTCAGTCATATTTTTTTGTTTAAATTTGACTTGTCTTAGGCAATCTCTGCGTCAAAGATCACAACCTCGTGCGATTAAATTGCAAACGCTGCCAAAACCGTAAAAGATAGACTTAATTGTACCTCTTAAAATGGTCTATAATAATGTCCCCGAGCGCATATATCTACGTTTTAAGAATAACCCGCAATAGCCATTTAATGCAAAACTTAATTGTTAAACAAGATATAAAGTGTAAGTTTATATAAAAGTCTATGAACTTAAACATTCTTTATTCTATGTGCATAAAAGTGTCATACATGACATTTGTTAAATGGAGGCCAGAGATAGATATAAGATATAGGAGATTTAAAATGCAGTTGCGGAAACCGTGGCGTACTTTCTTGCAGAAGGCACGTTGCGCAAATTTTTTAAACGAGCTGTTTTTTTGTATTTTTTTTAAATCAATAATTTACTCTTTGACTCTGGACACTGACCATCTTGTACACATTCTTTTATTATAAAATGGCGCGTAACTATAAATATTCAGATGAAATTTCAGCTGTTCTAGATTGAATTGGAAACGATAGACCGTTGCGTAATAAGTGGCGTCGCAACCGCGTGTCAAGGTTGCTGTATATCGCGTATGCATAAAGAGGTAAACAAGGGCAGTATTGTTCTAAACGATTCTTTATTCTATACCTGTTTATGTTCGTGAAAGAAACTAAACTTTCGATTTTAGTGTTTGATAGTTAGCCATTAAATTAATACTAGCTGATGTAGGTACTGTTCATTGTAAAACTTGAGATGTAATTTATGATGACAATTATTTAAATTAAGAAAAGTTTTACCCATAATGTGCCTATCCTTTCCATGACTTCATCAGTTGGGGCCCCCGCAATCCCTTTTTTGGGGTGGAATTTTCTGAAAGCTCTACTTAGCTGATCTCTACTTGGTAAAAGAAATATTCATACCAAATTGAATCAATCAATCGGCCTTATAGCCTCCGAGATATCCCGATCAGCGAGTTCAAAAACGGGATCTATATATATATTTATATGTAGATTATTTGTATATTTAATATAATATTAGATTCAGGTTTGTATACAGCATATAATTTAATATTAAAAAACAAAAATGACCTCGAATAAAGATGAGCATCTTTCGTCGCAGTCATACAGGTCAGTAAGTTCTTTTATCTAGGAAGCTGTAGAATTTTCAGCTTTGACTTCGCTTTAATTTTTTACCAGTCTTTTTGATTACTTTCACAATGGTGAATAAAAGCAAAAATGCTCAATATCAATAACTATTGTGGCACGTTTTTATGAAAGAAAAAAGAAACATTGTCAAATTTTTCTTTTTCTATTATATAGTATATATTCGTTTAGTTAATGAAATGTATATAAATAATGTAAATTACAAAATAATTACCGAGACCAAATTGTAAAAATCTTATATAGAACGTTTAAAGTTGGATAAAAGGAAAACTGTAATTTATCATTGTATGTATTGACATCACTTATTAATACATTCAGGCAGAAAAAATACGAGAAATAAATATTTCTTTTATTTACGCGATAATTACAAAAAGCCGAAATTACATATCAAATCCACTAATTTACGGATTATTCGCGTTGATTTTATATATTTATTCCCGACGTTTCGGATTCTTCCCAGCATCCATGATCACGGGCAGACTAAGTTGGTATATGCCAACTTCCAAAAAAAATCTGTAAATTAGAGGATTTGATAAATACAAGAAATGTTATGTTATTTTATGGATATACTGAGTGAGAGACTACCTTCACATTAATTGTAATTTCTGTACAGATTTAAAAAGTTTACGCACTCGCTCTACGACATCCTAGTGTTTCCTTAACCACCTGAAATGTTAAATGACATACAATACTATCGGCATTGGTCCATTATTTGTATACACCATCTTTAATAAAATATATTTATAACTAAAAGTCAGATCTCATGTTAATAATATAACCCTTACAGCTACCATACAGTTCTTATTAATGAACTAGCTGTAATCCGCGACTTCGTCCGCGTGGTAATATATATAAATATTAACATTTTCTCTTTAAATAATTTTGAAAGTTACCTTATTTAAAGTTAAAAATCCCTTCGTGTTCGAACCAGCTGTTCCAGAGATTAGCCAGAACAAACAGACAGACAAAAAAGAATAAAAAAATATTGTTTCGTAATATGTATCGGATCAATATTGTAATGTTATAATTTTAAAACCGTTTGTTCTGACGTTTCAAACCGACACTCAATTTTATTTTCTGTATAGATTGACACCAAGATGTAAATCACCGAATGTCTATGAACATATCAACGTACAACATTAAATCAATCCCATCAATTCCATCTTCCTTTAGGTTAAGGTAGAAGGTTAATATCAGGCTGCAAGTGAACTTATCTTTA
The DNA here is from genome assembly GCA_029286875.1 of Lamproptera curius. Classification (NCBI taxonomy): domain Eukaryota; kingdom Metazoa; phylum Arthropoda; class Insecta; order Lepidoptera; family Papilionidae; genus Lamproptera; species Lamproptera curius. The sequence continues at coordinate 1,898,914 of JAGSMT010000046.1, forward strand.
AACAAAAAAAGCTATTTTAGTTGTTCGTTGCACCACAGTCATTATTTAGATTACAATTTTAAAAAACAATCCAAATCCAGCTTACTGCTTTCCCTCTTTGTTTCGAACGAATCCTACATTAACGATTTCAGTATTACCATTGTTTGAATTCTCACAACCACGTGACGTCACGTGACTCCATTTCAAATCAAGATCGAATTTTATCGCTCCATTATTCCGCACTCGAGTTTTATATCGGCGCAGTACAGTGGGTTCAAAGCCGTCGTTCGCTGATCAGTCGGTTAGTGGGTTATTGCTTGGTTTTATACCTCCGCGGTTGCCCTTTGCTAAGGCACTTTTACGATTTGTTGGCCTTCCACAATACTGATCTTTACACACGTCTAAACAAAAGTAAATAGTATGACTTCTTCTCTTTAAGAAGCACGAAAGCTTATTCAAACCATTAGAATAATATTTTAATTACCACAAGTGAATGGTATAGCGTACAACGATTAGAATTAATATAAAGACGAAACATTTGCGATACTAAAATAGATACGTTTCAGCATGTCCATTAGTCAATCTTGAATTTTATAGCAAAGCTAAACCTCTTGCATTGTATTTATTGTTAGGTAAGTCACGTTGAACTTATTTCTGCTTGCCTATTATTTCAATAATCTATTAAGTTGTACACGGATAAATGACGACATTAATTGCGATATTATATGCGATAAAGAGATTAACTGCCTCCGTAGCCTAGTGGTATGGACGTGTGCTTTAGAAACCGGAGGTCGTCGGTTCGAATCCTGCGGGGACGCAACAAATTTTCATTGTTGTTTCCTAGTTGTATAGGCAATTTGGGCCGATCACCCAGTTGTCTGAAAAGTAAGATGATCCATGCGTCGGATGGGCATGTAAAAGTCGGTCCACCCACCAACCCGCAATGGACCAGCGTGGTGGGATAGGTCCAAACCCCCAATGGAAAGGGTGTATTAGGGGAGGCCTATGTCCAGCAGTGGACTATCAAAGGCTGATGATGCATGCGATAAAGAGAAATACATTATTTATTCATTAGTCTTGAATATAAGTGTTTTCGAGAAAGCAATTTTTTAGTTGTCACGGAGTCAGTTTGTAATTTAGTTTGTACACATAGGGGCACATCCTAAAGAAAAATCTTTCGATAGATAATATTTGAAGGCACCTCACATCTACTGCGAAGGAGACGAGACGGATCATCACATACTTTTGAAACTATCGAGTTATCAGCCCCTATTACCAAGTATAATTACTTAGTATAATAGTGTAACTCCATACTTTTATATTAATTTGTTTATATTATGATAATAAAAAACCTCCAACCAAATGTAATTACCAGAGGTAATTAGAGTAAACTAATATTTTATTGTAAGGATCTATTTTTGTGATTAACAATAGCTATTATTTTATAATGAAGTATGATAGAAGTGGCTCTGAGAGTAATTGCACGTAACCTCCGCCGCAAATCGATATAGTGCAATGTCACTAGAGATTACGTGATTACATTAGTACGTATAACGAGTATTTTCTGGACACAAGCCATTGATAATAAGAAAGTTTCGACAGTAAAACCATCGTTTTAATTTCTCTCTAATTAATGATGAAAGACTTGAAGACTTGCTTTGAAGTACTACGAAGCAATAAAAATGCATTATCACTTCGTCAGTACAAATTGTTTCACAATTAACGTTACCTATAACTTGGCCTTGTAAAAACTAAAAACTTTGCCACTAAAAACTTTATTCTTTAGAAAACTATATCTCAGTTTATTAATGAGATGTGTGAGTTAAGAATTTGAAATATATTTATAATATAACAGATTAATATTAGTGTTTATTTCTAAAAGCTATTCACGTTTCGTTATTAAATACACCACCTTTCTATTTCTAAGCGAACGGCAAACAATTGCTCCACTAACAACAACAAGCGTTAACTGAAGCCGGCCAATGTAAACAACCGCACAGTAAGAAACTAATCGCGGAATCGTCGAACACCACCGAACAAATGTTCGCAACACTAAGAACACACTGAATCAATATTAAAGTCACCACAAACTAACGATTTACACCACGATCGTTTAAAAAACTGATATTTTAAACAGTCAGGTAAGTGCTCCCCAGCGAATGTTCGCCGCGAATGCTCGCGAGCGCACGAACGTTCGTGCTCGCTTGCGCAGAGCCGTGCGCTGCGTTTGACATCGGCCACGCGGCTAAAAAACCAAGATTGATTGCGCCAATGCACTTTGCCCATAGAGTTCGTTGGTTCGACTTCATCTGTCTAGTCTAAGATTCGCGAAGGAGGTTTTGACGAAGTTTAGGTTAAAAGAACTTTGGTTCTCATCCAACCTTTTCAAATTTTTTAAAAACCATTAGATCTCAACACCTGACATTTATTTTAATACATAATGTGAATCAATGAGTAGAATTTACGAAAGGTCGCAAGCAAGCATACCAAGCATAATAGCAGGAATCGTTGTAAACAAAGCTATAAACGGGAGATAAACTTTTAATAAAAAAAATGTTGTTAGTGATAAGTTCATTTAATATTAACATTTAAATAAAAGAAAAATGTTTTATTCAGTTAAGACTCGTTAACATTTTCACGAATTTCAAATCTACTTCCGTTCGAAAGTTACCTAAGAAGAGAAGAATCGACAACATTTTCTTATGTATTCTTTTTCTACACTCTCATTTGGTGTTATCGTCTGATAACGTGTAGGGCACGTATCTTTCTTTGTTTATAAAGTTCACATTTCGTTTTCAGCTCAGGTATAGTTCTATTTTTTTCCTATTATCTTTAGCAAAGGATATCACAGTTTTGCTTAGATCGAATAAACAATGAGCAATCAGCGTACGCTTAGACTGTCGATTTAAAGATGATTTAATATTGACAATCAAACTAAAATTCATTATTAGTATTAATATAATTGTGCATGATCAGATAGGTAGGAGATTATTGGGATATAAGACTTTGGTGATATGTTTTAAAACACTTTAGTATGACGCACTTAGCGAATGTGCCTAAAGTGAAACGGTATAAAACTTCACTCGCTCGTAATTTGTCTCATTTGGCGAATCAAAGCTAATGCTAACGCGTCATCAAAGTGTTTTAAAACTATCACCATATTGCTATATCGACAGATAATTCCTTACTAACTAATTAGGTGACTAGGTATTTATTAGTCATATTACTAATGAACAATGAATAATGCAAGTTTTTTTACACGTGATTTGGTTTAAAGTAGCTTACTATCCGCGTGACTTTCGTTTACACATATAAACGCTGTATTTGCTCTGTATCAGACTTACTAAGCATAGCCTAGCTGTATGGGACCTAACGTCACAATCAAGAAGCTCTGAATTATATTCCTACTGGGAAACAATTTTGTGTTAATCTTGTTTTCTAGTTGAAATAGAATATATGTCAGATATGTCAAAGGTGTCAGGACTTTTTTAAGGCAAATGTCATGTCATGACGTCGTTGCCTTCACGTTGAATGACATGTAATACATTTATGGAATACAATTTACCGTTTTATCTAAAAATATTAAGGAAGTAAAACTAGGTATCTGGAGAAGTAGTAAATATGAGATGTTTTTGTACAAAATTGTAAAGAAAACAGGTCAACAATTGACTAGCTGTACAACAGGTAAATTTTGTTGAAATAATTAGAAAAAAAGCGTGCGTGTACTTAAGTATAAATAATTTAAATTGTTTTATCTTTCGCTTATTCTACGTTTGCTGAAAAAACGACACTAACTATAGTAATAGGTATTTGATACATTTCAAGTTTTATTATAACGCATTATACAGATTAGTAAAGTTTATATAAATATCACAAAAAACTAACATAAAATTTTTGTAACCGTTTGCGTGCACCGTGTGAAATTAGTATACCTAACATTAGGGTGTCGATATTTCGTGACGGCGTGCGCGCGCGTAGTAAAAAATTACTCTGATAATTTTTTCCCTAACGTCCCGAAAGAAGTTTAGCTAAAAATATGATAAATCCTTGCTTATAGAAGGACTCACATACACTAGTCATAAAAGAAATCAAAATATAAGTATGCTAATGAAAAATACAAATTCAATGTATGTATTTTTTTAATCACTTAGTTAACGAAATTTCATCGTCTTCAACCTTTGGTTCTATAATGACATGATAAAAATAATTACCTTTATTCCAAATATTACTAGATAAATAAATTCCGCAAGCATTGTGATGTGAAAAAGAAATGTTTTTTTGAATTGATTAAATCAAGTACGTTAATTTGAAACAACAAGAAATGATGAATAAGAAATGGAAAATAAGAAGCCATAAATCCACTCCATACACGAAAACATGCTATGTCACGTCTCTTTTCCCAGTAAATGGCTTCGGTGCCCTTCAAACTGGAAGACGGTAGCGTTCACACACTAGTGATTTGTCGCAAAAATAGGCACCGCTGTGTTACCAGGCGATCATATGTCAATAGAAGACTGAAAATCCAGTATTTCGTTAAGGAATGCTAGCAACGCGGAAGCAGGTAACGCGCACAATACAATCGCAGAGCACCTTACGATCGGCGGATAACAGAGAACAGACGCTGCTTTACTTTTTTATTAGTACTAAATGCGGATCTCTGGGTCAGTGTTGTCCGACGTTAAACGCTAGACGCTGTGAAAAGTTTGCGATATTACTGTAGAAGACTTTTTCCTAAGTCCTTTCTGAAGAAAAATGCAGGTTAAGTTAAGTACTAGGGTATTTGGTTAGCGTGAAATGTAAACAAAAACAAAACTATGTCAAAGCTACTGAGGTGTTATAAATATACCTTATAATTATCCTTCCAGAAGGCCTTTACCAAATAAATAAAATAATATTTAAAACATAAAATTAAACTTACAATTTACTTACAAACGTACAATAAATTAGAAAATGTAACTGGGACTGACAGATTTTTTTAATACGCGGGCAGAGTGGTGGACAACAGCTAGTATATTATTTGATTATTAGGTTTTATATTTCGTAGTCCAGCCAATCGATTTCTAATCGATAATTGTTTCATTAATATGAAATAAATACATAAACCAAATAAATGTTTATTTCTGTCTGCTTTCTTTCGTTCATAATTATCGTTTTTTTTATTTATAGTCTTAGACTCATTTCTAATAAGATTGTTAGTCACATAAAGCTCTGGTAAGTTTTGATTCAACTTTGTTGATTTTCTGTTTCTATCAATAAAAAAAAAAAAAATCAAATCCAATAATTTACGGATTTTTCGCTGGTATACCAACTTAGTCTGCCCGTGATCATGGATGCTGAAAAGGATCCGAAACGTCGGGAATAAATATATTTAAGTAGCGCGAAAAATCCGTAAATTAGTGGATTTGATATGTTTAATAATCGCGTAAATAAAAGAAATAAAAAAATATATGATTAAATTGTTCCAGTAAGGTTTCTGATTGAAGCTGTTTATCAGTTATCAACAGTGTATCACTTATGGGAAATACGTCTACATGTTTTTTTACATTTTCAAAACTTAAATATTGGATGGTGATTCTGATGATCTTTATTCAAAATTGATTTTTAAAACCTGTGTTATTTTTTATACATAAAGGTGTATAATTGAGTCGTTTAATACTTTCTTTATAATTACGCAAGTAAAGTTTATTAATTCATTTAAATTTTGTTTTTAAATTTTTAGGACTACGATATAATTGAAGTTTGTAATTATAAAAATTGAAATTCTATTGCAATACAATAACCGAACTAACTAAATTAAGAAGTAATATTTAGCACGTTAAACGTTTATTTTGTTGTTTTATGTCTAATAATTAATCCAGTAAAGTGGTATCCTTCTTGAAAAAAATAAAAAATATTACAAAAAAAAATATTTTTCTCCGCCACTAGCTTCACATAAAACCTACCTTTGTTTCTTCCTTGCCGTAAACAAAACAATATGTACCACGCCACGACCACAAATCCTTCACACAAAGAAAAACTACAGTCAAGTGACGTCAGAGTAAATCGGACACAGTTAAACTATTTAGCGGGAAAACATTTTCACTATCGCGTCAAAGTTAACGGATGGTTTAGTCGTACGCTCTGCTTGGGAACGCGATTTCGACTGGCTAAATATAAACGCGGCGGATTTGCTGTGCCGATGCAGCGTTGAGATATGCTACGTTTAGGGCTGCCACTGTGTTTGGTACAGTTTTTTAATAACATTTATTTAATAAGGTGGTAGGTCCCATTTTTACAGGGGTCCTTCTGGGGCGGTAGTGCGAAGACACTACTGTGTTCCGGTTCAAAAGGCACCATAGCCAGCGTTTACTGAGTAAGGTTTAACATACTATGTCTCCCGGTATTCAGCGCGTGGGTATTACCACTGGCATTGCCAATGTCTATGGGCATCGGTGATCACTTTCCATAAGGTGGCCCGACTGCTTCTATGCTTGCGTAGCCGCTAAAAAAAATGTTATTTATAGTCAGTGCTAACTTCTTGATTTCAAAGTGAATTTAAAGAGCAAGAATAAGAAATTCAAGTTTTTCTTTGTCGTTTGAAGTAGTCGTCCCGCTTTCACGTAGGTGAATTTTTTTAAACACGTTGGTGTAAGTAGGTATGATAAGCGTTCGTCGGTAACTTATAATAAGTAATGAACACAATAATGTTTAAAAATTGTTGGCTGTATGAATCTATCTCTTCTTTATAATTCATCTTAGATAGATTGTAGCAGGAGTTCCTAATGAGTTTTGTAGTAATAAGTTAATCCTTTTACTACTCAGTTATCATGTTGCTTTCTAATCGTGAAAGAATATTTTATATCGGTTCAGTATCTTTTAGGTTTCTTCTTTGTTTACTAATATACACTTCTTTTCTGTTTTTAATTTTAGTGAAAATATAAATTTAGCTATGAACCTGTGCGCATTTCATAGCTAATTTTTTAAACAAATGGATTGTAATTTTAAAATCACGATTAATCATACTATTTCTACCACAAATAAGTTGTCTGTAAACACTGACTGTGTTCCAAGTTGTAGGAAAAGGTTCTTGGTGTAATTATTTATCTAGTAATTATACAGACGTTGTATTCTACGTCTTGGGCGGCAGGTGGCCTTGTGACTTTTTGTAATACATTTCTTATGGACAGGGCGTATTACTTTACTGACTACGTAGTAAATGGTCTGGTCTGGTCGTATCGTCGTTACTTTAAATAACTTACTATAGGTCGAAATCCGAATACTATCTATATATATATAAGAACACCTAATTACATATAAGAGTGGTCAAACAAATACGCGAATAGATTACCTCATAGTAAACCGATCGCACATTGGCCGCGTAACTAACTGTAAAGTGATCCCGGTGAGTGCGTTACAACATCGTATGGTGGTGATGGAAATTTAAACAAGTGTCTAAAGATAAACAAACTACCACACCAGAACTCACAAAGTGGTGGAACTTGAAAGGTGATAAAGTTTATGAATCTACTAAACATCTAGTAGATCTGGAAGTAGACACTGATAAAGACGTAAATGAAGTTTGGGAATGTTTACGCATGTCCATTATGACCGCTGCAAATAAGACTCTTGGTCGCACCAAAGGAGGAAGAAAAACTACCAGAGAAACCTGGTGGTGGTCGGAAGAAATTCGCACTGCAATTCAAAACAAAAAAATTGCATTTAAGAACTAGCAGAACAACAGAAGAACCACCCAGGCGCCGGAAGATAGAGAAAAGTATAAGATCGTGAAAAAGGACACCAAGAAAATAAAAGCAGTACAACAAGTCAACTCCCGAAATGATCCCGCTAAGTGCAGAACAATTAAAAGCTCCAACGGTGACTTGTTATACAGAGACAGAGACATTATAACGGCCTAGAACCAGTATTACGAAAAACTACTGAACCCCAGCCTAACGACTACTCACCTTCCAGAAATGGAAAGAAATGCGGGCTCATACCTCTAATACATCCTAGTTAGGTTAAGCAGGCTCTACAAAAGATGTCTAAAAAGAAAGCTGTAGGACCTGATGGCATCCCAGTAGAGGTTTGGAAATACTTACGCGACCAAGGAATCATGCTGCTAACTAATCTCTTCAATTGTCTGATGAAATCCAATAAAATGCCAGATTCTTGGAGATGGAGCACTATAGTTCCAATTTATAAGAGAAAAGATAGCAAATATGAATGCAACAGCTATCGCGGAAGCAAACTAATGAGCCATACCATGAAGCTTTAGGAAAGAGTGATTGACAGTCGCCTGAGAGACGAGTGTTCACTGTCAAAAAACCACTACGGCTTCGTGCGTGTTTATCTACCACTGATCGCGCTGAACACCTGAAACTGTTTGTTGCTTTCCTCGACATGGAAAAGGCGTTTGATCGGGTTCCTCGGACACCATCTGGTGGAGTCTGCGTAAGAAGGGTGTGCCCGAACCGTATGTCAACATCATCGCCGACATGTATAACGGAGCAAGATCAATGGTACGAACGGTGGTGGGTGAGACAAAATCCATAGCGGTTGCAGAGGGCGTACACCAAGGATCGGTACTAAGCCCTTTTCTATTTTGCTTGGTGTTGGATTCGCTCACAGAGCATGCGCAGAACATTGCAAAGTGGACCTTTATCTACGCCGACGACGTTGCAATTTGCACCGAGAGTCGTTCGGAATTACAGGAGGCACTTTTGCTCTGGAAACACCAGTTACAGACAGGTGGCCTTGTGTTGAGTATTGAAAAGACCCAGTTTATGTCTTTTAACAATCCTGACTCTGATGAGACTAGCCCGATTTCCATCGACGGGCAGTCAGTAAATTCATGCGATCAGTATAAATATCTGGGCAGGATGATGCATATTACTGGGAACGTGGAACAAAATATTCAACACCGAATAGCCACAGCGTGGCTAAAATGGCGTGAGTAGTGACTGGGGTTACTTGCGACAAAAGGATGCACGTAAAATTCGAACGCCTAGTATATAAGTCTATAATAAGACCAGTCCTTATGTATGGTAGCGAAACGTGGGCCGTAACACGGAAAAATACCTATACCATCCAATGTGCCGAAATGAAGATGCTGAGGTGGATGTGCGGCGTCACCAAGCTCGACAGGATCCGCAACGAGTACGTGAGAGGTAGCTTCAGCACTGCAATTTTCCATCCCGGACAAAGACCTAGAGGAAGAACGAAGACGTGGTGGAAGGATGTAATGCTGAGGGGCATGAGTGATATCAGATCTCTCTGAAGCCGACATTAGGGATAGAGCGAATTGGAGAGAAAACAGGAAAGCTGACTCAACACCATTATATATATATATAATGGTGTTGGTCCTTATCTCTTCTTATATATATATATATATATATATATATATATATTATTCTCATCATCATGCAATATATATTTAAAGATATTAATAGCTTTTTTTTAGTTTAAGTTGTTTTGAATAAAACTTTGAGAGATGCGTTATTTATCAAACATTTTATATTCAGACATAAGAAATGTTTTATAACTTTGATCGTGTTTTGGAATACAATTTCTGATGTTTGATTGCATAATATTTGTTATTGGAGTGATATTTATACATATTTTATTACATTTACCTACCTACTTTTTGTTTGAATCGCATATATTTAAAAGTTAACCTAATCATGTAGTTGAGATTTGAATTACTTTGGTTGAATGTGCAATTTTCAAACATACTGAATTATCAAAAGTAATTTTATTATTTTTTTATCATCCCTCCTCTTTTTTAGTGGCAATTATGTTGGTCATAGGCCCCGTGTATTTCATCAAGTACAGTAAACCTTGAACGTTAATGTCCTATCTGCAAAGCGTTTTGACATTTGAAACAAACTTCTACATTTGGTGTTTATTTTTCTAGTCATCGATCAATCCATTCGTTGGTTCAAGTTTATTTAACTGCGATTTTTAAATTTTTGATTAGTAAAATCGAATTACGTATTGAAATCATTTACAACGGACATGATAAGTAAACATTTATTCAATAAATAGTTGCCGCTTTATTCAATAAATTATGTATAAATTATGTATCCTTAAGTGTGTAAAGTTAAGCTTCTATTCTGCGATTAACTTATTTATAAATAAAGCTGGGCATAAAATTAAATAAAGGACGCATTAGTATTAAAGGATGCAGGAGGCTTAAATATGGCTGGAATAAAAATAAAGGTAAAGTTAGCTTTTTCAATAATATCTTTTAGTGAGCTTCAAAACCGTATTATCACACATGTTGTTGATAGACCCTGACGACCTTCTTTTGTTTTATATAATACCATCGTATAGTTTTAGCTCTTCAACAATTTATTCTCTGAAACATCTACCTCCAATCTGGAATAATGACTCTCGTCTGCATACAAACAAAGCTACTGTAGTGCATTGTCTGTGTCTAGCTCCAGGGGGAAAGCATTCAACGGAATGTTCTTCACTAGATCCTACAATGGGGCAATTTGGTTAGAATACAAGAAAAGGATGCAATTCTATACAAAGCTAAGATACCGCGTTTTTAATGCCTTGTCCGATGCCTGATTGATCGTATTTTTATTCAAGTACAATAAATGTGTGTTTTAATTCAAATTAAGTGTTAGCAAAATGAGGAGTAAACATCGTTTATAGTTCTCTGTTCTGTTTTTTATTATGTTAGCTTGACTATTACTAACAAACAATATTTTCTCATTAAGTTATGTTAAGAGCTCGAGCGTTTATAATATTGTGAGCGATGCGATCTACTTAATTATGGTGCGTAAAACTAAATAATTTCGCCTGACACATGAAGTGGAGTGTGACAATTCACGCATTCGTATCTCAAGAACACAAACATACCTATACACATATTGGAGCATTTAAATATCAACAACTAAAGCAATATATTGTATTTACTGATACAGTAATAACATTATTAGAAGTGACAACCCTATTAAACTAATTTGGGCTAAATGCGCACGAGTTGAGCGCGGTCGGCGATTGAACGGTCGTCGGATAACATAGCGAAGCGGTATTCTTCTAAAACTGTATGCGGAACCCTAGGTCAGAGACGTACGAGCCTAATTGAGTGCGTTATTGCAATTGAAGATCATAGATGTACTATTAACGTTGCAGGATCATTTCCTGACTATAACACTTATTTATAAATCTCTTCAAGAAGACAAAAACTTGAAGACGAATAACACAATATCGTCTAGACCCAGACTAAGCAAAGCCTGTACGAGGGAAACTAGATAACTGATTAATACAAAGAGTTACATTTCTTTTGTAAATAAATCTACAAAATATATATATAATAGATGAAAACACCTAGACACAAGAAAAAGACAATTTTTATCACACAATATATTTCCCATGGTGGGAATGGACCCCGAACCCTTTGGCACAACAGTCAGGGTCACTAATCACTGCGCCAAGCGGGTCGTCAATATTAGGATATAGCATTTTATTTACACTCTACCTTTTAATATGGTTCACGCATTGCTCATTTGAACCATTTAAATCGATTCTGATGTTTATATTTATCTTACATTATTTTAACTTTCACAAATTATAATTCACATAACTAACGGATCGGTAATGAACACACAATTATTTACTTACAAATAGAGTCCGACCGAAACTGGTTTTCGGGCCGAAACCGAAACCGAAACCGAAAGTTCGGCCGTGGCTTCAGTTTCGGCCGAAACCGAAACCGAAACTCACGTGATTAAGTAAATAAATTCTAAAAATACTGAAATTAGGTGCTTTTTACCCATTATTCTGCATTAATTAGGACATGACATGGTGACACAGTATATTAAGTTTGTAGTAATCATTTTTTACATAATCAACTTAGATTATATTTTTTTATATAACAAAATTGAAAAATACGGCTAATATTTTTCGAATGAAATTCTCATAACAAAAGGAGTATCAGTTATCAATAAACAAATTACTAATTATTAATGTTGCATTAAATACTAGGTATAAGTATTTTTAGATCTTCAATACTTTTAATTAAATCTTTTATTTACGCGATTAATATAATATTAAATCAACTAATTTAGGATTTTCGCGTTACTTAAATATATTTATTCCCAACGTTTCGAATTCTTTCCAGCATCCATGATCACGGGCAGACTAAGTTGGTATATGTCCGTATAATAACCGTCAATTTTTTATTTTTGAATTAATTTTGAATATTGGTTGACAAAAGTACTTATATATAGTTGTCCTTCGGTTTTGTAGTTTTTATACTCTGCGTTTAACGTTTAACGAAAATCCGAAACGTCGGGAATAAATATATTTAAGTAACGCGAAAAATCCGTAGATTAGTGGATTTGATATCTTTAATACTTTAGTTTGTATTGGTGCGTATCGAGTGGATATCAAAAATAGTCAGAACGAGATAAAACATAATGACATTTTATTAGTTTATTATTTATTTTTCTACATAGTCTCCAAGTTACACACGGAGTCCAGCGTTTTTCCAAAGCTTTATTCTCTTTTCCTAAAAGGTCCTTTACTTGTAATATGTCTTAGCACATGTTTCGTCCTTAAGTATTGTTTATAATTTTGGGACAACATGAAAACAGATATAGCCACTCACTAGTACCAAACTATACGTGGGTGCGTAATTAATATGTAACACACGCCCTTCGAAGTTTTCTTCTTTTTTTATTATGTTAGCTTGACTATTACTAACAAACAATATTTTCTCATTAAGTTAGACCGAGGTTTATAATATTTGGAGCGATACTTAATTAGGTGAAAAAAAAATTTCGCCTGACATGGGGAGCGGACAAGCCCTTCGTATCTTAAGAACACAAACAACCTTTTCCATATTGGGCTTTAAAATCAAAACTAAAGCAATATTTTTTTACGATACAGCAAAAAATTAAACTGACAACCCAAAACTAATTTCAAATGGGACGAGTTGAGCGCGGTCGGCGATTGAACGGTTGTGGGAAACATACCGAAGGGTATTTTTCCGTTGCAACCCTGGTCAGCGACCCGAGCCCTAATTGAGGCGGGCAAGAAGATCATGATGATATTAACGTTGCGGATCTTTCCTGACCAAACCTTTTTATAAATCTCTTCAAGAAGACAAAAACTTGAAGACAATAACACAAATAGTCTGAGCCAAACTACAAAGTTACTAGGGAAACTAGCAACTGATTAAACAAAGAGTAACATTTTTTTTGTGTGTTAAATAAATCTATAAAATTTAATACATCAAAACACCGAAGGAAAAACACAATTTTATCAAAAATATTTCCCAGGGGAATGGACCCCGAACCCGGCACAACAGCAGGGTCACCAATCACGGCCGCGGTCGTCAATATTGTTATAGTAGTTCCGACCGAACTTTCGGTTTGGTTTTGTTTCGGCCAGTTTTAAAAAATCAAGTTTCGGCGAAAGTTTCGGTTTCGGCCAAATTTGGCGAAACCCAAAACCCGAAACTGGTTTAAAAATGTTTTCAATTTCAAAAATATGGAATTTAAATGATATTGCAACAATTGAGCTCAATCAGTCGATTTTATTCAGACAAAATTCCAAGTTTGACAAAAGAAAGGGAGGGAACAAATGAGTGAGATCAAATATATATTAAATTTAAATATCTTTATTCCCTTGAAGTTTTACACTTGCTTATTTATTGTCCAAAACACTACCACCGGTTGGGAAAACCCCAGACCTGAAAAAAACCGGAAAAAACCCGGGCTATTTTTATGTCATCTTTTAAAAATAAAATTTGATAATTGGATTACATATTATAATTTTGAAACAAGACCTGAGGAGATTCCAACCAGGCTGTGTTACTTTAAAAATTTATTATTAATTAACTTTAACACATAAACGTTCCCTTGACTACCTTTTTAAATTTATTAAATTAAATTCGAACGTTTTGGGTTTTGTTTAAAAACGTTACATTGTCCCATAAAAGATGATTATTATTCTTCGCATTCTGTTTTGGAATATGTTATACCCTGGTCCAAAAAAATAAAAAATACTGGAAAGTTAGCTGATATTTGTTTGTTAATAAAAATTTCCCTTTTTTTTTTTCTGAAGTAAAAAGAAAAGGTGACCTTGTCTTAAAACCACGTTATAAAACACAAAAGAAGAGACTGTCTGTCATAATCAATTGTCCAAAGGGGCTTGTCTGTGGGGAGAACGTACACAAGAGAACATGGTTGCAGACGTCCATCGAACGTAATCAAAAGAACCAAAAGAATATGCCCTATTCAAAAGAACTTTTAGATTAAAAATTACCATCTGATACCTAATCCAAGAAACGAGTATTTCATGTATAGAGGTACTCAACGCATATTGACACAAATTTTGAATATGAGAAAAGTCTCCGCAAGATGGGTGCCGAGAATCAGAAACAAAATCGACTTCGATGATATTGTTGACAAGTTTTAAGAAGATTTTAGAATCTTCTTAAAACTTTAAATCTAGTTTTGTGGCAGTGGACGAAACACGGGTTTATTCCGAAGGATCTTCATGCCGTGGCTGTTGTATATGGCTCTGGCCGGGTATGCTCTCAATATTTTGGGACTCAGAAGTGATATTGTTGTTTGATTACCTGGAGCATGGAACCATCATTACAGATTATTCAGCTTTTATACCGAGGTTAAGAAATGCCGTCAATGATAAAAAAGAGGCAAACTTTGGGCGAGCTGTTTCATCTTGACAACGTATCGGCACATATGTTGGCATTAGCGATGGCCACCGTTCAGCATGCTAGCGTACATGTGGTTGAGCATCCCCCTCTTCACCAGATCTGGCGCCTAGCTATTTATCATCTTCTTTTCAAATTGATACAATACTTAAGAGGAAACATGTGTTAAAACTATATATAACAAGTAAACGATGCCGTGGTGACCTTTTTGCAGGACCAAGACAATCCTTTTTTTAAAGGAATTGAAGCATTGATAACTTGGAACGCTGGACTTGGTGTGTAGGTGGACTCGGAGATTATGTAGAAAAATAAATAATTAAGCTATCATAGTCATTATATTCTATCTCATTTTTACTCTTTGATCCCCCCTCGGAACTACAAATATAAACCAAAGTATTAATTAGTAAGATTTCAAAATACCAATACTTAGTCTTTAATGCAACAGTCACAATTATTAATTTATTTATTAATAACTCATATTGCTATAAGAAATTTATTTGAAAAGAAATTAATATATTTTTAATATTTTGTTACATAAAAATATTATTAGCAACTGAAATAAACGATTACCACACGTTTAATATACTGTCTCCATTCCATGACTAAAATAATGCAAAATAATAGGCATAAAAGCTCCATATTTTAGTATTTTAAAAATTTTTATACTTGATCACGTGAGTTTCGGTTTCGGTTTCGGTTTCGGCCGAAACTGAAGCCACGGCCGAACTTTCGGTTTCGGATTCGGTTTCGGCCGGAAAACAGTTTCGGTCGGACTCTAGTATATAGCAATTTTTTTTACACTCTACCTTTTAATATGGTTCACGCATTGCTCATTAGAACCATTTAAATTGATTCCGATATTTATATTTATCTTACTATATTTTAACTTTCACAAATTATAATTCACATAACTAACGGATCAGTAATAAACACACAATTATTTACTTACAAACAATTAAATAATATTTAAAGCTACAAAAATAGTGTCGCAAAAGGTAAGAAAACAATTAATATAAACCTAATATTAAGATTATTATTCTTTTGAGTGGTTGCAGGTCATCTTATATTAACGTTTATGCTCCATGAGTTTATGATTATACTTACGTGGGCTGATGATGATGAAGACCTCCTATTGCAATGTGTGGCATATTTATTAACGGACAATCGATTTATGAGCAATACATTTGTACGTGCGATGAAAGCATTGTTATTTTTAAGCTGCCAATTTTCCTGTTAATGTTTTTTAGTGGATGCATAATTCGGATGTTGCAATGCTCGACTGTCAATTCAAATGGTAGATTAATGTTTTTCATTTTTGCATGTATTTACGGTTAGTAAAGTCAAAGTCAAAGTCAAATATCTTTATTCAATATGAAAGCATTTCATATTGATTGTCAAATAATCTACCACCGGTTCGGAATTGAAGCCTCTGACCTGAGAAGCACCGGCGTAAGAAACTCAGCGGGACTTTTTTTTTTCCTTTTTCTTCAATAAATTTTACCAAACTTTTACATAAAACCACTTTACACTTTACCACTTTGAAATAGCCTGGAGCGAACAGTTCATTACCAGGTGTGTTATCTATCAAGTAGTCATCACAACAATAATATCCTTTAACACACAAACGTTCCTTTACAACTTTTTTAAACTTTTCAGTGGTGGATACGTCAAAATGGTTGAGTGCGTAGTTTTTTAACTATAGTGTTTTAAAGCTTGGTATTCCTTAAGTATATCTTTTGCCTTATAATTATATTTAAAATAGAGCCCTATTCAAGTTTTCATGCCAAAATAGAATGAATATGTAATAATAGTTATGTGCCTCCGTAGCCTAGTGGCATAGGTGTGTGCCTTAGAAACTGGAGGTCGTGGGTTCGAATACTGCGGGGACTCAACAAATTTTCATTGTTGTTTCCTAGTTGGTTAGGGCAATTTGGGCCGATCACAAAATCACCTAATGGATGGAGGTGTATTAAGGGAGTCCTATGTCCAGCAGTGGACTATCACAGGCTGATGATGACGAATAGTTATGTGATTGAACAACACAATCAAATGTTAAAATGTATTAACAATATTAGCGTTCGTTTCGTACGCTTATCGTCTATTTATCATGGCGGCTAATTGAACACGACATTAAATCGATTATGTGTTGTATTCGTGAAAGATGCCACACATAGAAGAAATAATTAAGGGGACGATTGGTTCGGTAAGTAATCAGACACTATCAGCAGACAGACAGTATCGAAAAAGTGAAAAAATCAGCCGAGGACATAATCTATCCTTTTTCTTTCCTTAAATGTGTATAGAAAAACCTTAGCACTTTATTACTTACTCTACTTAAGATCCTGACTAAATTCCGTATCAATATGATTGGTCCATAATAAGAATAATACTTCTGGACAAATTACATCATCATCATCATCATTTATCATCTATCATCATCATTAACACAACATCATCTAGTCCTTAACCTTAGCAGAGTTTGTACTATGGAAACAGGATGACTGATTAATACATAGATTTACTTTTTTGTATGTATATATATATAAGATACAAACACCCAGACACGAGAAAAACACTATGTTCATCACATTCCCGTGGTGGGAATCGAACCCACACCCTTTGGCGCAACAGTCAGGGTCACTAACCACTGCGCCAAGCGGGTTGTCAATTTTATTACTTTTATTTACGCTATTATTGTAATCCATTTTTCACGGACTGTATGCGTTAATTTTTATATTTAGTCCCGACTTTTCTGCCCGTTATCATGGACTCTGAAAAGAATTCCAATCGTCTGAATTATATAAAATAAATACAAATAAAAAATTAACAAGAAAAATCCATAAAAAGTGATCTTAATATGGATAGTCCAGTGATATAGCACTCGATTCCTTGCTGTTTGCGAGTAATCTAGGTTTTCTTAGAGATGGTTTTGCGTTGGGATTTAGGCCTAATGTATTTAACTAATACAAGTATAGTTCAACTAATAAAGAAATTACATTGATCAATATTTCTATGTAAGTGTTTATTATAATATTTTATAATATACAGATCGTATACTAATTTAATTATACTAGAAAATGCCATGAAAGATTTAAAAACGTCTAAATATTATTTTTGCTTAATGCGTTAAATAAACTCATATTATTTTTTATTTACAAGACTTTATTCATCATCATCAGCCTGTGATAGTCCACTGCTGGAGATCGGGCTCCCCTAATACAACCCTATCTATTAGGTGGTTTTGGAGCGTATCTAACCACGCTGTTCCTTTGCGGGTTGGTTAGTGGACCGACTTTTTCATGCCCATCCGACGCTTGGATCATCTTCTTTTCAGACAAATGGGTCATCAGCCCAAATTGCCCTAACCAACTAGGTAACGACAATGAAAATTTGTTGCATTGCCGCTGGATTCGAACCCACGACCTCCTGCTACCAAAGCACACGCCCTTAGCACTAGGCTTCGGAGGCAGGCAAGTGAATCCAAATATAATCTGTGTCATGTATTATGCACGTGTTTCATTTCGAAAGAAAATATCGCTTAAAAATAAACATCGGTCGATTTAGCTCATAAAATACGTTTCGATGAACTTCTTAACCGGCACATGTCTATAAAAAGATGTAACTGACATCACTAATGCGTACGTAAGATTTTACTGCAATTTGTTCATGTTGTTATGATTCAATAAAGAAAAGTATTTTTTTATGGTACTCTCATGCCTTTCGACACGTATTTTTAATGTTTAAGTTGTATACTCATAAATAAAATTAATTTATTAAGCTTGTTTTTTGTTGCTGCATATTAATCGTAGACGCTTCTGAGCAAAGCTTAAGGCTTTGTGCTCTCCAAAAGCGATTAACGACAAACAATAGCAAGATGTAGGGTAACAAAAGAAAAGTTTATAAAAGGGTACGATTTATCATAAGTGCGGAGTTTGTAATTGTCGCAGACTAACTTAAACCAAGAATGCATTTAGTATCACTTTAGCGTAAAATAAAGTCACTTTAAGTTATAAAATTTTTTTTTTTTTCGATAAAGTTTTAGACTTAGACTAATCTTTGTATTGCTATTTATTCTCTATATATCTGGAGTCATATTTTTCTGTAGATAAACTTAGTGGCCTAGGAGTATTAACTCTTGCATTACACACCGGAGGTTATGGGTTCTAAGCCAGCAGGGAAATAAATTTTTGCTATCGTTATTAAATGGTTGATTAGGAAAACATGGGATGATTCCCAATTGGCAGAAAAGTAAAACGATCCATCCATGGCCTTGTAAAAAGTTGGTCTTGGTTGTCAAGACCATCTTTGGCAGTTTTATAGACCAACCCTTAACATTTTCTGACGTCTATTTCACCTCTCAGTGCAGTGAACCTTTTAGTTTGTTGGTGTCCAATGTCAATCACTTTGCGTAAAAAACTGTTTTTAGGTAAAGGACGTGGGTCGCTATCTATAAATTTTTCGGCCCACCAAATGACGTTCAAGGACATTAGTATAAGTAAAAAATATATATCAAAACATGTCATTTTTACATACTCGTAGACAAGATATATTTATCATAACCATCAGCCTTTGATAGTCCACTGCTGGACATAGGCCTCCCCTAATACACCCCTATCCGTTAGGGGGTTTTTTGGGCCGTATCCCACCACGCTGGTCCAATGCGGGTTGGTGGGTGGACCGACTTTTTACATGCCCATCCGACGCATCATCGACGGATCATCTTACTTTTCAGACAAAGGGGTGATCGGCCCAAATTGCCCTAACCAACCAGGAAACAACAATGAAAATTTGTTGAGTCCCCGCAGGATTCGAACCCACGACCTCCGGATTCTAAAGCACACGCCTATACCACTAGGCTACGGAGGCCGTAGATATATTTATATTTAAAACAATTTAGATCCAATGTTCTTTAAAAAACATTATACTGCAAATAACAAGCAAAATATATTAACATATTTAAATAATGGATTTTAAAATTAGTTACAGTAACTATTTATGTATGTCATGTTTTATTCTACGGGTTTATTGATATTTCTTTCGCTATAATTTTTTATATTAATGTAAAAATTCGATAATTTAATAATTATTATTTAAAAATTAATAAGCCATGACGACATGAAAAGTGTAAAGAAATTAAATGTTACAAAACAAAGTCGAGTACGTGCGCAAAAGTTTATTAAAACGCGCATCGCCTATCGGAAACTTTTAAATAGTGCTCAGTTATAAAATTTTAAACGTGGAAGAACAAAATTTTATTTGCCTGATACTTTAAGCAGCCCATTTTCGTTACACTTTCTTTTCTAATAGCCGTTTAAAGTACAACAATATTTGTCCGCAACACGCAAAAACATGTGAAGGAATGTACGTGTTAAAAATTGTAACTATTTAAAATAATTTTTAAAGTATGACATAACCTGCCAGTAGTGCTGGTTTTTTTTTAAATATGAATGTTTATAACTGTACTGAAAAGTAAAATTTTTATTAAGAAAATTCAAATATCTTTATTTAAAATAGGAGCGATGCAGTCACTTATTGATTGTCAAAAGCCTAGCACCGGTTCGGAGAAGAACACATTAGAACTGAAAAGAACTGGCGAAAGAAACTCGGCGGGACGTTTATTTTGTAATCTTTTACAATGAAATTGAAACAATAAAAAAAACATTAGAAGTATAAAATTATTATTGAAAAAAGCCTGGAGCGAGCATTCCATTACCTGAGTGTAACACAATCGTTCCTTGACAATTTTTAAAAATTTATTAATAGTTGAATTTTAAACGTGTTCTAGTATTTTGTTGTAAAAGCATCTTGTCCCATTAAAGGTTTATACATTCTTCCCAGTCTAATTGCTGGAAGAATTAGGCATGCATGTCCCTATTATTTATATGATTTGCATTACAATGCGTTAAAAAACATCCGCGTTTAGTGCACATATATAAAATTTTTAAAAATATTTTGAGAACTAACGATCATTATTTCAATTTGAGTTAACAACTATCTGAGTGATTCTTTAGGGTCCAGGTTATAGACTGTATGAACAACTTTTTAAAGGACGAAGATTGTATTAATGTCGGCTGCGTTTTCCTGAGGACTAACTGAAATATACTACAGCAAGTGAGTGTATCGCTTCTGTGTCCAATAAAGATATTTGAATTTGAATTAGTGATTTTTCTAAATGACAACCTAGACTTAAATTTAGTACAATTATAAACATCCATAATTTAAAAAAAACAGCACTTTTACAAGGTTATGTTATAGGTACTTTAAAAAAAAAACTATTTGGCTACAATTTTTAATGCACAAACATTGTTTCACATAGTCGAAACGGCTATTTGAAAAGAAACTTCAAAGAAAATTGGTAGCTTAAAATATCAGGCGACTAAACTAACTTTGTTTTTCCACGTTTAATATTGTACACACTGCTCACTATCTGAAAAGGCTATTTAAAAGTTTCCGACAAGCGATGCGCATTTCAATAAACTTTTGGGCACGCATTCGACTTTGTTTTGTAACATTTAATTTATTTACGCAGGTCATGTTACTAAGGAATTATTATTATTATTTATTTTGGTAATATTAAGTAGAATTTATAATATATACTAAAATAAACAAGTGATGCAGTAGACAAGGCGTGATGAGAGCTTGATGATGATGGATATAGATTACTTTAATCGTTACAGTTTTGTATTATAATAATAATGTTGATCATAGCATGCATTATGGGAGTGTGATGGATTATCTATACGTTACAGAATTAATATCAAAATTTAAGTAGACTGAAATTTGTATTTGTATTTCCTAAATATAATAAAATATAGTATTTTAAAACTGATGAAAACATTAATTTTCCATTTGTAAACTTTACTTAAATTAATATTAATAATATTATGTTAAGTTGCATAATTTTTTGATTTAATGCTTATATCTAAAATGTAAATGAACTACTGCAGCCTGTTGTTTCTTTATATTTCGGTTCATTATTACGTTTTTACCATAGTTTATATTTAGTACCTCTAATAATAGAACAGGCTTTACATAATTAACAAATACTACTGTATTAAAAGAAAATAATAAGTAATAACCGTTGCTTAGCAACGCAAAACAAAACAGATGGTTGCGACGATAGGCAAGGGGTCGTTAGTCAATCCACAAAAGAAGTTAATAATTAAAGGAGTGCAGTAAAAAATGCGCTTGAATTGGTAGGATCAATTGCAATCTTAAGTAAAAATTTACGTATAAAGACTTTAGACTTAAGTAGAAGCTTAGACTTAAGTACAAGTTAACTTGAACTTAAGTAGAAACTTCTACTTCACTGAAAACTAAATGTTGTTGAATCCTTTAAATTGTACAATTGTCGATCTTGTATATTATTTCCGACGATTTCAGTAGCTAACATCATTTTCATTTATAAATTGGTTCATAATATATAACATAGAGTACCGAGTGAATTAATAATCAACTTGTAGTATTTGTTAAATGGAATTTATCAAGCAATATTCTTTTACTTTTAAGAGAAACGTTGAACGTATAGCGCAAAATTTTTTAAATATCTTTGACATATTTAACGTGTGTCACAAAATAAAGAAAATAAAAAGAACAATAGTCGACAATATATTTTATATCATTTTACAGTTTTAGATTATTTTTAAGTTCTGCGGCCATCGATAACGACGAAGGAATAAACATATTATAATCGATAAAAATATATAGACGAAAAATCTAGCTTGTATTTTAAAATAAGGGACACAACAAAACTTATCATACATATAAGGTAGTGTCGCCGAAGATGGCCCAGTTCCTAGGATAGCCCACTTTTAAAAAAATACACCTAATAAATAATTCGAAACACTTGAAATTTTGCGGGTGTATTCTACTAGTACCATATACAAAAGTGCAAGTGTATTTCATTACCGGCGCGTCGCCATTTTGAAGACAGATGACAGTTTGCTCGTTCATATCTAGACGATACGCGTTTTATAACCTCCTCTATCTAAATCCTTTTAAAAATTAACAAATTTAAAACAAAACTCTTTACTCTGAACTGTGAAAATTCATATTTAATCTATTTATTAGCCAATTACATAAGAGTGTTATTATTTTATTTCGTTTTTTGTATTTTTTCAAGACCATATTCAATCCGAGTGTAATTTCCTATGAAGGCCCATAGCATAATTCTCAAAGATAGCCCGGGCCTTTCTAGGGTTATTGGAATATAGTGTTAGTATATTTTTGTGTTTGTATGATTGTATTTTCTGTCTGCGCACGTTTCGGACTCTATGTTGGATTGTAATAAATTGTGAATTAGGTACCTATAGTCCAACTTAAAAATTGGGCAAGTTTCAACAAAATCCCTCAAGTGGTTCTTGAGATTGAATAAGCGTGTATTAATTTTGAAGTCAGCAATTTTATTTTTAAATAACTATTGGAGGTACCAATTTTTTCTTTGTTTTACTCTATTTTTTATCGCAGATTGAAATGGACCCTTCTACTAAGAAACGGCGTAGGGAATAGACCGAAACACAGTTGTTTGTTAGTTGTTGTTTTAAAAGTATATTTTGATTGATCTTCAAGTTAATTTTCAGTATTCCTTTGATAGCCCACCTATGAATGGCATAAAAAAATATTTAAGAAATAGAACTAATTTATTTTTATTTTTGATAAATTACTTTCAAAGTTGATGTCCCAGTTAAATTTAATTTTATTTAGTAGTTTGTTCTTATTTTATAATTGATTTTTATTTTGATATATTTAAGATAGCCCACAGTACAATTTTTGGTTGATATTATTACCTTTTATGAATAATGTTATGAGAAAGATGTGTTTTTGTTTTGATGTTTTATGATAAAAGTGTTAAAGTGCTTATAATGCAAATATTTTTATTAATATTTTTCGGGGCATCTTAAGTGACCATCTTATCCCAAGATAGCCCAATACCATGTTTTGAAAAACTGTTTACATTTGTGTTAAAATGCCAAATACTACTTTTTTAGATATCTTGTTTCTCGAATAAATATAATACAACTTTCATTAGGTTTTTTGCTTACTCTACTTATCTGCAAGATTTTACAAGGTTTTGAAATTAAGTGGGCCTTCATCGGCGCCTGTGCCTTAATAAATTAGTTATATTAATATTAAACATAATCTGATCGCTGTTAGACTGAATTTGTAGAAGACATGCATGTTTCTGGTATAACCTAATAATAATAAGAGTTTTTTTTGTATTTACTTCGTGTATTCGAGACTCAGTTAATGTAAACTAGCAAATTTTTGACAACCATAACCTAATAATGTAATCTTTTCTAAATAAGACTGTGTACTGTTTGTCATCATATTAAATTTTAAAACAAATATTTTTATGTATTTATCGTCTAAACTCGCACAATAGGTGGTATGGATTTTAATGTCACTTTTTATGTAATAACAAGCAAATCGATTGGCAACCAACTACAAAATTTTATTACACCATTAGATATTGTCAACGGGAAAACTTATCAACACGTATTATGGTGGTAGGCCTTTTTTGATCGACTTCCCAATTGATTTTGATCATTCTTTTTTTATATGATAGGTATTGTCTGCCATTTGTTCCCATTTTTAATTTGTTGCAATAAGTATTTTTATAGATTAAGAAATTAATAAAATTATAGCGTTAAAGAATCACAACTTGTGGAATTAAATTGCGACCCTTAATACACCTCCATCCATTAGGGGATTTTGGACCGTATCCCACCACGCTGGTCCAATGCGGGTTGGTGGGTGGACCGGCTTTTTACATGCCCATCCGACGCATGGATCATCTTACTTTTCAGACAATTGGGTGATCGGTCCAAATTGCCCTAACCAACTAGGAAACAACATTGAAAATTTGTTGAGCCCCGCAGGATTCGAACCCACGACCTCCAGTTTCTAAGGCACACTTGTGCCGCATAGCTTTTGTAATATACTGGTATTGTTTTTGTAACGTAACTTTAACCCGGTGTTTCTGTGGTAGGTTAAACTCATGTATTTTCTATAAAATATTTTTGTATAAATAATATATGATAGAACTAGAATTCAACCGTATCCGCAGTCAATTTTAATTGGCTTCTGCTTAACAAACCAGGGGTTGCGGTTTAATTAAACAGATAAAGTATGATATTATATTTTTTTTATATATTTTGACGACCCGCTTGGCGTAGTGGTTAGTAACCCTGACTGTTGCACCAAAGGGTTTGGGTTTGATTCCCATTACGGGAAAAATATTGTGTGAGGAACATGCTGTTTTCTCGTGCCTGGGTTTTTGTGTCTTTATAATATGTGTTTATTTACAAAAGAAATCTCGATCTATGTATATATGTGTTATCTAGTTTCCATGGTACAAGCTTTGCTTAGTTTGGGACGAAATGATGTTATGTTATTGGTCCAGAAACAATATTATTTTCTCTTTTTTTTGCCTACGCAGGCAGAAGAATGGGAAGTGGTCGACACCTTTGGACATCGGCAATACAAGTGGTATCTACGCGCTGCCTACCTTGAGACACAGGATGTTAAGTCTTGTTTACCCAGTAAATACGCGATGGCGTCTTTCAATCCGGAGTACAGTAGTGTTTTCACACTACTGCTTTGCGGCGGAAACAGGCACTGGGTGGATTAGTCAATCAACAACCACGATTATTTTAAGTTTCTAGAATGATTCTGACTGATTGAATTAAAAATGATAGTTGAAACCTGGTATAGGGCCAAGAGGACTTTTAAGGCCTACGAAACAAAAGCAAAACTATTTATAGCCCCGGGCGTTGGAAGAACGGATCTTGATAGAAAATTCAAGTGGGATGAGGCTCCTTACAACATCTCAAAAGTTTAACTTGATGGTCACTCAGTGAGGCAGATGATGAACTCGTACTTAGATTTTTGTTTAGAAAAAATATTTAAAATTATAGAAAATAGAACATAAACCATTGTATAAATTTTTGTCATTTATAAAAATCATTATCATCACTTTGACTTGCTTCAAAGTGATCATAATGATTTTATAAATATATTTATTTAGTAAAATTTGGTAAATAATAATCAAATAAGAAACAGGAGTAGGTATTATATGCATTAGTCTAGCTTAGATAGTTTTAGCTTAGCATGTAGAGTATATAATTTGCTTAAAATGAGTATTTATAGCTTGAACTTAAGTTTAATCTATGTTGTCTCTGCGCTCATAAAATGGAGTGATATAATTTAACACATTTTATCTTTTACGTACAAAAAGAACTGCTCTTTGTAGAAAAAACATTTTGTCTAATAAGTATGTTTCATAATAAAAAGAGTTTATTGTTTCAGTCTTTATTACGAAAAATAAACCTTAGTAAATTGTTCAGAGATTATTAAATTCCTCCAGTGTATTCAAAAACCATCTTTCGGAAAGGTTTAATCTTTCTATTGATGTGTAATAAAACAATAATTAGACAAAGCGACTGATGATATAGGCTTTCGCAAAATCTGAATCCTCCCTTTGTCTGCGCCGACATCATGTCTGACATTTCCTAACATCTGAGCGCTCCGCGTTATCGATTGTATTTGTGAATAGAAACCAGTATGTAACGAGCTCCCGTTTCCGATAAAGCGACCCCTTGCACAAGGTATATTAAAGGCAGCAAGGGGCGGTGGTAGGTCATGTAACAGTGGTCGTTTCCCCGGCATACACGCAAATTACGCACACAAAGAGCCCCCAACGCGCAGTCGCAGTAAAACCACCCCACCCTAGCCGGCCTACGCGGCTAAAGCCGGCAAAATCCTACACCCCGTCGGTGACGTTCCAAGCGCAACAACTTGCTCCCGTTCGTT
Organism: Lamproptera curius; assembly: GCA_029286875.1. Classification (NCBI taxonomy): domain Eukaryota; kingdom Metazoa; phylum Arthropoda; class Insecta; order Lepidoptera; family Papilionidae; genus Lamproptera; species Lamproptera curius. Next base: position 1,925,378 of record JAGSMT010000046.1, read on the forward strand.
AAAATATAAAATTATCCTTACACAACTAAAATCTAAATAAAAACACCCTAATAAATCGTATAAAATGTCAGTGTATCGCTTAATACGTCGCTTAGTGTAATACCAGCAGTGTTTAACTTCGCCTCGCGCGAGGGAAAATGGCGATCGCGCGTTTTCCGTTTCGAATTTAGAACGCGTCGCTTTTGAATTTTTTTTTTCGTTTTCTAAATTTGCCAAAAAAAAATAAGGCTCTATCACGTGCCAGTGTCAGCTCGAATCGGTGCGGGCGAGGACACGCGGAAATCGATATTCGGGCGATGCGAGCCATTTGAGCCCGGCGCTTGGCTGGGGGCGGTCGGGTGCGCGTTGAGGCCGGAGTGAGCGGGGACCCGGCGAGATGACCACGGAGACGGCGACGCCGAGCCAGGTACGTGCCCCCCCATTGGCCGACGCTCGTGTCAAGGACGACGCCGGTTTTCGGCCAGGGTTGCATAACCTTTTTTGGATTTATAAATACGCGTACCGCATTGGTTATAAAATTTACGATGAACTTATTATAGAAAATTTGGGTATAAAAAGATTACATTAGTAAAGACGTAAATCTTTTGTTCGTAGCTGAAAAACGTAACTGATTATCGTGATTTTTTTAAATACAGTATGCTATAACAATTTGTTAAAAAAATAATAAAATAAATATTTTGTTATTTATATCTATTTTATATATGCGTTATTCCAAGATTTATTTTCTTTTATTTAACAACAGTCATTAAGCTATTATTCAAGAGCATACTGGCTCTTGCGTAGCTAACTAAATTGTAAAAAATGTTAGAAGCCGAATGAAAATTGTTATAAATAATAAACCATACGTTATTTTCGGTACATATAAATTTGTTATTTTCCATTTTTCGTATGTTCTTCCTAATTTATAGGTTTTCGGCGATGTTCGCGCTACAAAAGGATTTCCGCTCCGTAGTTTAAATACGTACTATAAATACGCTATATATTTATATATGAATTGTAGGAACTTTATATCATAAATAAATAAAAATAGCATTAATTACTTACTACTTAATTACAATTAAAACTATTCTCTTTTTAAGTCTACGTAACTATTATATTACCTACTTCTGTAAATCTAAAAAAAACCTATCTACATTTTCACTAGTTACTATATAGATAGTGTCGCCGAAGATGGCCCAGTTCCTAGGATAGCCCACTTTAAAAAACATACACCTATGATAATTCGAAACACTTGAAATTTTGCGGGTGTATTCTACTAGTACCATATCCAAAAGTGCAAGTGTATTTCATTACCGGCGCGTCGCCATTTTGAAGACAACGTTTTATAACCTCCACTATCATCTAAATCCTTTTAAAAATTAACAAATTTAAAACAAAACTCCTTACTCTAAACTGAGAAAATTCATATTTAATCTATTTATTAGCAATTACATAAAGTGTTTTATTTTATTTTTCGTTTTTTGTATTTTTCAGCTTATATTCCAATCCGGTAGGTATTTCAATATAGTCTATAGCATAATTCTGCAATGATAGCCTGGCTCTTTCTAGGATTATTGGAATAGTCTTAGTATATTTTGTGTTGTATGATTGTCAATTAATCTAGTCTGGCAAGTTTCAGACCTCATGTTGGATTATAGCGTATTAAATCTTGAATTAGTATCTATAGTACTAAATAGCAAGTTTCAACAATCGCTCAATGGTTCTTGAGATTGAATAACATGTAAAATTTTGAAGTCAGTTTAAGTTATAATAACTATTAGTACAATTTTTCTTTGTTTTACTCTATTTTTTATCGCAGATTGATATGGAACCTTCTACTAAGAAACGGCGTAGGGAATAGACCGAAACACAGTTGTTTGTTAGTTGTTGCTTTAAAAGTATATTTTGATTGATCTCGAAGTTAATCTTCAGTATTCCTTTGATAGCCCACCATGAATGGCTAAAAATATTTAAGAACTAATTTATTTTTATTTTGATAAATTACTTTCAAAGTTGATGTCCAAGTTAAATTTAATTTTATTTAGTAGTTTGTTCTTATTTTATAATTGATTTTTATTTTGATATATTTAAGATTTATAATTGATTTTCATTATGATATATTTAAGATAGCCCACATTAAACATTTTGGTTGATTTTATTACCTTTAATGAATAATGTTATCAGAAAGATGTGTTTTTATTTTGATGTTTTATGATAAAAGTGTTAAAGTGCTTATAATGCATATATTTTCATTAATATTTTTCGGGCCATCTTAAGTGACCATCTTCCCAAGATAGCCCAATACCATGTTTTTAAAAAGTGTTTACATTTGTAGATTTCATTATATTTACAGATATCTTGTTTCTCAAATAAATAAATTACAAATTCCATTAGGCTTTTTGCTTACTCTACTTATCTGCAAGATTTTACAAGGTTTTGAAATTAAGTGGGCCTTCATCGGCGCCTGTACTTTATATAAATAATATTTTCTTGTTTCCTATTTCTTTAATTCTATATACCTATTTAAGTTCCTGTCTAAATTAAATCTATTATTTTCTGTTCGTAAAATAACACGCACCAACTCGCATTGGACCAGCTTGGTGGTATACGGTCCGTAACCCCCGGAGGCGAGCACTAGAGGAGGCTATGTCCAGCTGTGGACTAACACAGGCTGATGATGATGATAAAGTAGTCGCTTCTGCGGCGTAATCAATATATACGTATGTTATATGTAACGTGAACTATGTTCCTGATATATATTTCCGACGTTTCCGACTCTTTTCAGCGTAAAGATCGCAGGCAGACTGTAAAGTATGTTAAATACCTAACTACATATCCAAAGTACAAAAATACTATGTAAAAAGCTTTGGCCTCTGACAAAATAAATTATGCTTCGTCTGGTAAAGAAGGAGGCTGTTTAGCTTCTTAAGTACGGTCAAAATTTCCCATTCAAGCTTTCAAGAAGTACTGCCTTTGTGAAATCGTTTTTAAAAAAGAAATCTGTATATTTTTAAACAAAAGCACAATGGGTACTACAGTAACAGTAAATCTGGTAAAAATATTTTAGTATTAATGATTTTACGTTACTAACACTATCTAGTATCAAGCTAAGTTTAAAATATAAGAAAATACTAAATTCTTTTACATCTTCCTTAGAAAAACGAAGATGTTTCATATAAATACTCTATATAAAAAAAAACAGTTAAGAAATCAAATAAGAACTGCCTCCGTAGCCTAGTGGTATAGGCGTTGCTTTGAAACTGGAGGTCGTGACTCGAATCCTGCAGGGACTCAACAAATTTTCATTGTTGTTTCCTAGTTGGTTAGGGCAATTTGGGCCGATCACCCAATTGTCTGAAAAGTAAGGTGATCCATGCGTCGGATGGGCATGTAAAAGTCGGTCCACCCACCAACACGCATTAGACCAGCGTGGTGGGATACGTCCAAAATACCCTAATGGAGGTGTATTAGGGAGGCCTATGTCCAGCAGTGGACTATCACAGGCTGTTGATGATGAAGAAATCAAATTGATAACTAAGCAATCTTGAAAAAAACTTGAAAATTGTTTTCTATACAGATTCATGTCTAGAGAGTCGGTACAGATTTCATGAAGCAAACAGTTTAGCTTTATTCAGAAATGCAGATCTTTATAATTGAACTGTTTCATTTATAAAGAACAACTCTGTTTTATAGAAGATAATAAGATTCTTTCGACAAAATGTTTATTACTTCTAAAAGAAAAACTTATAGAGATAAATATTCCTCTGTCGTTGTTAAAGTTCAGACCTACTATGTATGATCTCTAAGAAAACTTTATCAAAAAGTTTTCTCCTTCTAGATAATATAACAAGCAAGCAAGTCTCAAAACACCTAAATCTAATTAAAGTAATACATATAATCTAATTTATAGAGAGTTTTTTTTATAAATAATATATTTCATAGTAAGATCAAACAAATAACTTAGTCGTACAGCCATAGAAGTTATACTAAACTTATCGTAAAGCAAATAATAAAATTTACAACATGTCCTATAAAACTAATAAAATATATGTACAAAAAGAAAAGGTTATGAAAATAAAATAACTTTTATACTAAAATAGTAAGAGCTCTGCAACATATTAAAACTGAGCTCGGAAAGTAGTTTTGTTATTGACTAATGACGCTGACTGCAGAGCAATTGAATTGCGAGTGCCAATTAATAAAAAAAGAAATATTCCAATATAATAAGCTTGCAACTGATTCACTGCAATAAATTAATTACAAAAACTATTTTATTAATATCATTCATTAATACAGAAGGTTTTTATTAAAACATTGTATTCGTAAGACATATATATCTGTACAGTAAGTGGTAGTTTAAATATTCCGGTTTAGAGGGCATCGTAACTAGTATAATTACTAGGTTAATTAGGAGTAACATCCTATTCCAGGATGCTAATTGTAAATGCGATGAATATTTTTTTACGAAGGCTCACTATCAGGTGAACCTTTTGTCAACGTATCTTTACGTTATAATACGAACAAAAAAAAACTATGTGGTCTAGTATACACCAATGAAATCAGAACTTATGTTCATAATACGCCGTCGATTTAAAAATATATGTGGCTTCCTCCTGCGCTTATCTACTTAACTTCTATCTACGACTAAATTGATTAACATTTCATAAACAAAGATTGTTTTAGTATTTTTTTTTACTTGGAATAAGCCTATCGAAAAGTTTTTGATTATTCTATCAAGCCTATTTGGTTAATAACTGAAATAAAATAGCTGAATATACTGCAGCGTCCGCAATTTTTCAGTAACGTGGTTAATAAAGGGACGGAAACTAAAGGAGCTTAACTGCAAAAATTAATCACGGGAAAAATTGCCCGACTAAACTAGTAGAATATGACACTTGGTCACCTTTGCATAACGCCACTGTAAAGGTGAATTTGCCCTTCCATTAAGTCCGCCCTTGACACCGGTATCGTATTCCTAAGGCTTCCACTGAGACCGCAATCCTCGGCTAATTCTAACTATATAGAATGAGAACAAAGGAATTATGTTCAACAAATAACAACAGTTATTACATTTAGATTATTACAACTCGATTTACATTATTCAGATAGCAAGTATACAACAGTGAAAATCGAACTAAGTTTTAGGCGTAGTTTATACCTTTCTAGATACATAAACTTTTGAAATGTTTTTTTTTTAAATTATCCTAGACATCCTATAATAAAATAAACCTCATAATTAAATTAGATTAGATTTTTTTAAAAGAGCTGCATTATTGATAGCTTTAATGTCAATAACAAAGTCACGTCATGGCTACATACACTACGCGGTCGCTCAGTTTTCAAATAATTTAGCTGACATTTTTGTCATACCAACTTCGCTTGAAAGTAACAATGCAACTTTTTGGGAAAAAGCGACACGGGTATGAAAAAACATTTTATGGAGCTGTGTATTAAAAAGGACCGCTTTGTATATTGTTTTTTTTTTTTGGTAAATTACTCAGTATTTTTAAAGAGCACAATGGGCCTTTATGTTTTGGATCGCTGTATTTATACCTCTTTTTGAGGTTCATTAGAGAGACAAAAATATCTTTTGTAAAGTAAAGCATGCTTAAATAAAATATCATGACGATTTTCTTTGTAAATATTTTTGTATCAAACTTCACAATATTCGAGGGTTTCGATACTTAAACATATTTCATTGCTGCTTTGCTGTTGTTAGAAATAGTTAAATCTTTTAAGAATATATACACATTTCGAATCTGTGAGAACGATTTTTTAATTATAAAATGGAAATAATGAAATCATTTATAATTTAAAAAGATTAACGTTTCATCATTAATAACTTTCTAAGATAAACACTAGACAAATTTTTGTACAGCATGATGAAATCGGCATCTAACCTAGCATAATTATAATAGGATTAATGATATTTCATTTGGTTAGTTAGTTGCTAGGTTACTTCATCATCATCAGCCAATGTTAGTCATTGCTGGACATAGGCCTACCCTAATGCACGCCTTCTCCATTAGGGGATATTTGGACCGTATTCCACCGCGCTAGTCCAATGCGGGTTGGTTACTTTTACATGTCTATCCGACACATGGATCATCTTACTTTCTAGACAATAGGGTGATCGGCCCAATCTGTCCTAACCAACCAGAAAACAAAGATAACACACGATTGTTTCCCCGCGGGATTTGAACCCACGACCTCCTGTCTATAAAGCTAGGGCCAATATCGCTAGACCACGGAGGTGGCTTGGTTTCGTAAGTAAAATTCACGATGTTCCATTTCTTGGCGTGTTTCTCGAATTTTCCTTTAGCATTTGAATAAGGGTGGTACCACACTGAGCAAAGTTACTGCGCTCAGTGTATATAGACCCTAATTGTTTCCATGTTAGACAAATATTAAGCCGTTCGCGACCCTGACACGCCCGAACAAAGTGAACTGCGCCTTATTCCGTATTCGTCACGCATTAATTAAATTTAATTAATAATGTCTATACTCGTGATGAAGGTGACAATTAGGTTATACGGTTAAAGCGTTTTAGTTAACGCGCAATATATTACATCTCTTTAAAAATCATAATCTTGTATTTTTATATTTCACCTATGACATTTATACATGTAATTTATTTCAGCATTTTTGTCAGAATACGCAATCTTTAAAATTGTTTCATTTTAAGTTTCTCAAGCACATAATTTTCAATAAATCTATCTCGCTTAAACTCGAGAATGGCTGAACCGATTTGGCTAATTTTGGTTCTGAATTATTTGTCCAAGTCCAGAGAAGGTCTAAAAAGTGAAATAATATGAAAATTCTCGCAATTATTAAAAATTTAATAACATCTTTGTAAGTAAATATTACGTGAAAAATAAACTTACTTACTATTATTTATTTATTAGGATTATTTTTATGTAGATTGATAAATTTTGTACAAAATTTATCATATATTTTATTTGTCGATTGAGGTACAACGAAGTTTCCCCAGTCAGCTAGTAAAAAATAAAAATATACGTTTGTACGGAAACATATACCAGACGCAGCGAAAATTTAAGATTAAAGTAACCTTTTTGCGGGCGTTTTTACGGTGTGGGTTATCGTTAAATTACGCGTATTCCTACGGTGGGGATACTAATGCAAGGGGAGTATTTCCATGGTTTACTTGTTAGACAGGAGCTCTTTTAATTTGTTTTGGCTGCGTGAAATTATAATGGAATGGGGTTCAGCGGATCGATCTTGGCTGGCGGCCGTGGCGCGTACATAATTATTTATTTCAAACAACCATCGATAGAATAACATGGTTTCGTATTTAATTAAAGCAATATTGTAAAAGTGACAACGTAAGTAATGAGACAAGTCTAACAATAATTTATTTCATTTTAAGTCTATTTTTCCAGTAAAAAAATCTTAGATTTCTTAACTTTATTCAATTTAAAATTCAAAAAAGAAATATAACACTTTTTGTATGGTTTCCTTCTTCGTTTCAATTTGAGGTTATTTTTCTTTCATAGGGTTTAGAATTTTTTTGTTACAGCGCCACTCCTATTGTATGTATCGAAATGTTGAAGGTCCCCATGTCTTGGCTTATATTTCATAAGATTTAATCATCATCTTCGTCATCATCAGTCTGTGATAGTCCACTGCTGGACATAGGCCTTCCCTAATCCAATTCACCAAAGCTTCAGGCACATGCTCGTCAATTAGAGGTACCCTTAGGTAGCTTTTTATAACTGAAATCACACTTTTGAAAGTAATTTATTTATTGTTATTTATATATTTTAGCGAAATTGATCATGGTTTTATAACCCGAGCAATTCGCATAGGTCATCTACCCCCTGCTACTATTTTGGTTAAATTATGCATATCATGATAAGGGTCTCATCCCTTTGCTAGAACGTTACGTAGAATTCATTAAAAGGATTGACATTATATGGCTAACATCTAAATTTACGAGTATGGTTAAAATATATTGCTTTAAGTTTTAAGTATGCATACATTTAAATAAAACTTGGTTATAAACTTCTAAACTTATAAAAGAAATATTTTTAAATTATTGCTATGATGTTAAAAAAAATGGTTGCCTGTAAAATCGGATAAAAAAAAAAGGAAGGAACAACCCTCTTTCTCTCTTTCACTTAGGCAGGCCAATTGCGCACGGGTAAGAGAGACGCGTGCCTCTCACTTTCTCTTACGGTTGCTTATGGAGAACGTTACGTGAACGGCGCTGTGACACAATTTTCGAGAGTGCCTCCTATCTGGAACCAATTTATAAGACGTTGTCACGTGTAAAAATACTGAGTTAGGACCGAACAAAACTCTTATAAAACTATTGACAATGGTATTTTTATACAAAGTAAAAATTGTAATGTTCGATAGTCGTCTCGTTTTAACACTCGCAATTTATTTCTTGTAAAATCATGGCTTAGTTAATCGAATGTTAAGGCTTAGGCAATAAAATAATTTGGGCAATTTGTAGTAACAACAGTACCAATATTAGAACTACATAAATAATGCTGTATATAGTCAATGTTGATTTAATGTACATATACTGTTTGTAAATTAATAAAATTTATTTAGCTCTAAACTATTGATTATTCTCATATACTAAAATCTGCATTATAAAATAAATCTTGCGAAAGTAATATATTCACATTGATTATAACAACTTTCATATTTGTTGTATGTTAATGTGTCCGTTGCTTATATTATGGTTATTTATTGCTAATAAATAATTTCCCTTACGGTGTTACCTCATAATTCTATTACCTAATAAAATTATGAAACTTTTATAGCAATGAACTTGTATGACGCGATGAACCCTTTTATATTTTGTATTTATTCGTTCACCGCTTCAGGTGTTAACGAACTCAGTTCAAGGGGTGCATTAATGATTCGCGTTTATGAAAGCTGTGGAATGAGTTTTTCTTTTCATGCACAATATTGATACAAAAATTTGCTTTTAAAAGGTTTATTAACTTGCCAACCGCCATTTTCGTCAAAGTATATGCAGTTTATTTTTTAATCACATTTATAATCGACATATGATTTAATAATTCCATCTGGTTGTTATTTTTATAATTCTAATATAAAGCAATTATACAAACATATATATTTTAACAAGTAAAATAAAAAATAACCTAACGAATTTGTAATTTATTATCTTTAAATAGTTTATTCACATTATAAACTAAATTGACTTTTACACATGGTTAGCTTTTTCAACAACATGGTTTTTCTATTTTTCAGAACCAATTATATGTTGACAGAACTGATTCTGGTTAGACGACATTTCGTTATGGAAGTGTTTAAGGTAAATACGTAGAAATATTTGTATAAATGAATTTCATCGTAACTTTAAAAAATAAACAATAACATCTTTATACACAAGACAATGAAATACAAAGATAAATTTAATTTACTACAAACTGAATTTCCTTTCTTTTTTTGTACACATTCATAATAATTCTTCAAATAGCCATGTATAAAGATTATTAGATTTATTAAGTTCTTTCAATCTATCTTTTATCGATTATTTTCATCCTATGATCAGTAATATCAGATGACTGCCTCCGTAGCCCAGTGGTATGGGCGTGTGCTTTAGAAACCGGAGGTCGTGGGTTCGAATCCGCGGGACGCAACAAATTTTCATTGTTGTTTCCTAGTTGGTTAGGCAATTTGGGCCGATCACCCAATTGTCTGAAAAGTAAGATGATCCATGCGTCGGATGGGCATGTAAAAGTCGTCCACCCACCAACCCGCATTGGACCAGCGTGGTGGGATACGGTCCAAACCCCTAATGGATAGGGTGTATTAGGGAGGCCTTTGTCCAGCAGTGGACTAAAACAGGTTGATGATGTGTATGATGTGATGTAATATCAGATGTCCCGTTAACCCAGTAATGACACCGACTACGGTGCCCTTCAAACCAGAGCACAGTGGTGTTTTGTTATTACTGTTTTTACTAAAAAGGCCAATATCTTTTTTTTATATTTACCACACAGAGGTTGGCCCTTGTAAATGGTACTTAGTACAATAACATATCACATGAAGAGGTACGTAATTTACAACTTTCTTGTATTTTAGCATTGAAGCCTTGATAAAAGCTAAATCCGTATAACTATCCGTATAATAGGTTAAATAATTGATCTAGTTCGTAACTAACGCAAGCATATAAAAATGTTTCGATTGAATATTTAAAATGGATATAAAATCGGTAGATCGTTGCGGTTGTGTGCAAGCACTTTATTGGCTCATCGATTGGAAAATGGGATAGTTACTTAAAATAGATCGGTATAATATTTTTTTACTGTTTTATCAATGTCAATTTTTTAAGCAGGTAAATAGTATGTATATATCCTTATTTTCATAAATTACCACGGCTTTTTATACTTTTTAAATCCACCCCACTTTTGTTTATTATATCTTCTTAGCGTAATCGTCATTTTTTTAAAGTTATTGTACTGGCATTTTACCTCTAAAATTCATAGAGTGAAGTAATTTCACTGAATGAGAGATCATTCTGTGAACTGTAAAGCATCGAATGGTTGAATAAAAGCCGTCAATGGTATAACAGGAGGTCAGTAACCAAAATATACTTAAAATCTGCTATCTAAGTGATCTACTTATGTGTGAATTACATGCTGAATCCATAATATTTCGGCAAAAATACTTTGTAAAAAAAAGGAGACGGTCCAATAATTTCATATTCATTGATGACCCATTTATATTAATCTCCTTTTGAAAAAGCGAAACTATACTCTATAGTTTTATGGCCTAAGTCTATGACCTCTTTGTTGTCATTTGCGAATGGCCCGTTCAAACAAACAAACGAACTGTCTAACTGTATATGTGTATATATCTGTCTTGACGTTAACTCGATGAAATATAAAGCAAAGTATCATAAAAGTAGTAATGAGTTTTATGGTGTTTTATTATTAGTTTTTTTCACAGAAGCTTTGAAAAATCTCGTGTTCGGCGAATGATTGCATTATTAGTGTGTGGTGAAGGAATGTATCTTCAAAGTTTAGTAGATTAGATAAAATATTTTAAAGTAGACCACAAATGTGGCAAGCAGAGACGATCAGATTAGCAGCTATGAACAAATTGAATTTCTTGTTATAATACTTTACGATCGTCGGTAAATAGCTTGATAGTAAAATAATTCAATTCATGTTACTTTTGATCACAACATCCGTTTTGTGCCTTAAAACTGAATATACTGCTATTCGAAGGCTGAAACCCTAAAACCTATAGTTAAAACGGCTTTAATTTAAGGTAACTTGTACCAAAGCCTAATAAAAGTGTAGTATCTTACTAAACTATAACGCATCAGGTATAAAAACGATATAATGCACATAAAAATAGAAAAATACGTATAGTTTAATGCAGTTAAGAGTCTGAACATTTGCATTACTGTCACGTGTATACATGACCACATAATATTTACATAAATAGAGAATAAATGTAAACATATCTTTCAGGAAGTCGAAGTACATTCGTAAAGACAAACGACTAGAACACTAAGGGATGTCTGCTTTTCCTTTGTACGCAGTCATTTCAAGCGAGCGTTTTGCGAAAATGTGCGCTATTGTTTTCTCAATTGTGGCTATTATCGCCTGAAAGTGGCGATTGTAGACTGCCTGTTTGATGCATGTGTAAAAGTAGGAATGTAATATTTTAAATGTTTTCATTGTACTTAGCGGAAAATATCGTAAGAGATTTAGTGTTCCGAAATTTATATGGTATAAATATATAGTTATTGCAGGTCGTGACATGTTCGTGTGCACTATAAATTACATAACTAAATAATAATTACAGTAGTGGTATTAAATTTTTCATAATTGAAACGGTTTTTAGGTTATATTATCCGAAAATGCTAAAAATATTGTTTTTTAAATCAAAATATTATACATATTAAAAATTTATGTTTCTATTATAATTAGACCCTTATTAATATTATAGTCAATAGAATTATATAAGTTATTTTAAGGTTAGCAAATATCTCCAAAAGTAGTATGAATATTATTGATCTTTTTATACTAAATTACAGTTCCGTTTCCTGTAATAATGTAATTTTATGAATGATTTACAATCGTATGTATTCATAATTTATTATTGCTTAGCATTGTGTTCCGGCTTAAAGCTCATACCTAGTGAAATAACTGAGTACGTTACGTTTCTGACATATTCACTTATGTCATTATGCAAAAGTCTTTTTTCCTTGTACATTCAAATTTAGATTGTAAAAACTCACAAAGTAAAACTTAGGCTGTCTATTGAAGCAAAAACCAGAAATAAGTATACGGGACGCCAGACCTACTTGCCTTTGATGAAACTTGACCCCGGAAAGAGTCTGAGTTACTTTTGGTTTGAACAAGGAAGACGACTTTCGGGGGATGCGGCTCTTATACGTTAAATGCGAATATATATCACCTACATAACGATAGTATAACACTCAATATTTGAAAAAATTTGAATTAATCTATGATAATTTTTTAATGAAAAGGCTTACACATTTTTGAGGATAACGGTCTTAAAGTGAACATATCTAATTTAATACAGTATACAAATGAAAAGATCGTATGTTTACTTGAAAACGCAAATAGCAATTTAAAAAAAATATTTATGTACAGCCATAGCTAACCATCATGCTGTACATACACCAATAGGAACTAAACAGAAATTATTAACGAAGTTTTGATGAACAATCTCATCGTTAACAGATCAGCAGGTTAAAGCTGCGTTAGCTTTAAACAAATATAAAATGCTGAGAAAGATCTGCTCCTGCCTGTGGCTATATATATATACAAAATGTATGCAATAAGTAATACCATGATATAACTGATAGCTATATTTCATATCTTAATGCACACCCATTAGGACAGAATAAAAAATTATCATAATTCGCGTGTTAACAGTTATTACTAACGGCTATTTTGGGACACAAAATTTCGTATCGCTTTTTTTTGGCGACGCCACTCACTTACCTCGAGTGACGTCACGATAACGTCATCGATCCATGAGATTTTGGGGTGGCTTATCGATACATCATTTGAACCCCTCGGCAGTTCGAATCGGTCAATGATACGCAAATATTCTTATGGAATTGGGGAGAGAAAGACATGACATTCTAATCAAATAAAATTAGAAAGGACCAGACCAAATGTTTTGGTTGTTTAACGTCGTAAACAAATTTTACAGATCATATATAGTCTACGAAATCTATAATAAACGTCAATATTATACTTTTGTATTATAGATAACTGCCTCCGTAGCCTAGTGGTATGGGCGTGTGCTTTAGAAACCGGAGGTCGTGGGTTCGAATCCTGCGGGGACGCACCAAATTTTCATTGTTGTTTCCTAGTTGGTAAGGGCAATTTGGGCCGATCACCCAATTGTCTGAAAAGTAAGATGATCCATGCGTCGGATGGGCATGTAAAAAGTCGGTCCACCCACCAACCTGCATTGGACCAGCGTGGTGGGATACGGTCCAAACCCCCTAATGGATAGGGGTGTATTAGGGGAGGCCTATGTCCAGCAGTGGACTAACAAAGGCTGATGATGTATTATAGATCACATAAAAAATCAAATTTATTTTGATTGAATGTTATTTACGGATAAAAAAAAAGGACGATCATCTATATAAACACTAATTGTAAACACAAGTTAGTCAAGTTCGCTCATTTTGGTTATGACCAATATATGTACACATGGGATTCTCCAACACAAGTGTACAGCAACACATGAACCATGAAATACTTATAAATTCCTCAAATCGTCTTTTTAATTTCTACAATATTGTAGGAATTACTTGCTTTTACTTTATTAGTAACTTGGTTCCACTCTTGCTAAATCTGTGGATGGTAAAAGTGAACGAAACAAAAATAGAACTGTTTTTAGACGAAAACAAATATTAAGTAACCAAATAATCAACATCAAAGACCCAGCATTCAATACCAACAACACTAACTCGCACTGAACTAGCGTGGTGGGATACGGTCAAAAAGCACCTAGTGGAGAAGGGGGTTTATTAGGTGATGATGATGAACCAAATTATACATACAGCTTTTATTTTTAACTAATATCATATTTTATAGCTTAAGCAAATATTCGTCGTGATTATAAAATATGGCTATGTAAATTATGGCCATTTTGTATAAACATATACTTTTTAAACTAAAACATGTCACCTTAATTATGATGGGATTTTCCGTTTCAGAAATTACAAGGTCCCCAGACTACATTAAAAAAGCATTAGTCAGAGCGCCTGTACCCTAACAGACTGAAGGTATTCAAAGATATACCTACATGTAGGAAACGAGTTAGCATTCAGGAGATACAAGCGAATTTAGTTAATTTGGAATGCTGCCAGAATTATATATCTTGATCATATGTAATACAAATTCTTTAATTAAGAAATACACGAAGTAGATGCATTCATTTAATCACGTGAAAACACAAAAAGTTATATAAATTAATACAAAATAATAAATTCTTTATGCTTTACATGAAAATCTGAGTTACATATCAAAGTAATTAAATGTACATTTTTAATAAGAATATAAAAGTAATGTAAAATATTCTGCCATAATGTTTGTTAGCTTCAACTAAAAAGGAACCCAATTCTTAGAGTTCATTACAAAGCTCCTATATAAAGTTTATATCGAATATATTTATGATACACAGCAAAGACTGAATAAGTAGATATATCCATTAAAACCTTACTTTTCTTGAGAATTTACATGTACTCAGAATATATTAATTATTCTCTGACTGAATAGTAGATGTTGTGAATATCAATTTGTTTTTCTTTACCTTTCCAATCCACTTACCTTATTCAAAGAAAAAGGTTTTATGAAAATGTACGGATAATGTGCACGTATGAGTAGAATTGAGGACAAACATTTATTACTGTATTACAGGTATTATTACTGTATTTCCAAAGTAATAAGGCAATAAATAGATATTAGGGAATAAAGTTACATAAGCATACATAATTATTTCTTTTATTTACGCGATTATACATATCAAATCCACTTTTTACGGATTTTTCACGTTATTTAAATATATTTATTCCCGACGTTTCGGATGGATGCTGAAAAGAATCCGAAACGTCGGGAATAAATATATTTAAATAACGTTAAAAATCCGTAAATAAGTGGATTTTAGTGCATACAGTAAAGGTATACCTGAGTGAATAATTTATAAGACCGATTATTTATTGATTTAACGTCTGTTTTGTATCTTTAATTATTGAATACTGACGTAAAATTAATAACAGATAAATTGTGTTTTATATGGGTATGGACAAGCTTTAACTTTATTGACAAGTTTTTTTAAAACTATTATAGATTTTGAATGTGTAAATCGGTTATGTCTTTTTTATGATCTATATGTCTTTTTCATGAACTTTTATAAATAATTAAGTGATTACAATAATCCAAATACTAAAGCAAATACGACTAAGTTAACGAAGTTAAAATACATATTTAACGACATTCGAAAACTTCACTATCATATTTTAATGAGAAATGAGCAAAAATGCTAAATTATCAAATCGAATCATAGCACGCTACATAACAGCTACATATCTCAAAATCACCGAATTCAAAGTTACCCTTGCATAAATATTCACTAGACTAACTTGCACTGGCATTACATTGCTAGGGGCGGCCACCCCTTGCGAGGGGTGTGTAATAATTGTTTGTGGGCACTTGCTATGCGCCTACATCGAGGTTGTATCTGAATTTCGAAAGCACATGCGCATGTCTTTAATTATATCAACATAGTATTAAAGATATATGCGGTTTTATGTGACCTGAAATGGAAGCTCGGAATATCGAGTTTAAGGCTAAGAAGGCTCGGAGAAATTTGCTATCAATCGAAAATACTATTGATAGCTCTGATTACATAGTTTTGGTTATATACCGCCACCGCAATCTTGCAGTATTGACCCTTGCCTTATAAAGCGGTGGTTGTGGGTTCGAATCCCAAGGAGTAACAACTTTGTGTTACCGTTGTTTTTGGTTGGTTAGGACAATTTGTGTCGATCACCCGTAATGAAACCCGTCGATGAAAGATAGAAGATCCATGCGTCGGATGGGCCTGTAAAAAGTTGGTCCACCAACCAACCCGCATTAGACTAGGGTGGTGGGATATGGTCAAAAAACCCCCTAATGAAGAAGGCGTGCATGAGGGGAGGTCTATGTCCAGTACTACACAGGCTGATGATGATGATATAATCTTTATGCAGACAATCTAAATAATGAATCATCAAGTACATCTATTATAATCTAATGAGTTGTGAACTCTTGAGTCCTCAGAGGATTTAAGGCTTGATCTAAACCTGCAAACGACGAGTTTTAAAAGCGAAGGTTGCACCTCGCCGTTTTTAAAGCGTTCTTCAGACAGACAGCCCAATTAGTAGCCGAGATATTGATATTACCATAAGAATATCTCTGTAGATGTCTCCATATGCTTAGGAAAGACCCGGTTCTTTAGCCTTGGCAAGAAAAAGCCAAGAAGAAGAAGAAGAATCTTATATCATCTTTACAATAGTTCGTTGCGCACAGGCAGAGAAAGTCTAACTCTGAAAGATATGTTATAAGAACCTGATAATAGTTTACATATATTCATGTGATTGATTGTACAAATTGTGTTTGCGTACAATTAATATTTTTTGTTTAAACTTTTTCCCTGTAAAAACGTTTGACGTCGATTTCGGTATAACTTTTTGTCACATTTTAGGCTGTAAAGAAAGTTTCAAATACTTACTTTTTGGCAGCACAAATTGTCTTCATGTATATAAGTGTATAACCCTGATTCCGGTACATATATATTTAACTGTTTATTATAAAAAAATACATACTATTATTTACATTACAGTAAATAGTGCTAGCTTACTTAGTGATTTACGAATAATGCATTCAAAAATTAATCGTTTTTTTTAAATAATGTCTATAGAAATAAAAATATTACTTCATTTGTATTTTACTACCGTTCATAATAAATTACAAAAATATTGTATCATAATATTAATATTTCTTTATTTCTTTAACAATGATTCACATATTATTTAATTTTTTCATCTATTATGTTAAATCGGTTACCATTATAATTTACTTATATTGTGAGTTTGAAATAAGCTTACTAAAATGTAATATGTATTATTTATCGTTATTCCTTTTAGAGGTAATAACTTTTCCCTTTCTTTAATACTTTATAAAGTAATAAAAAAGTTTTTAGCTTACGCTCATGTTCCAAAGAAAGTGAGGTAATATCGTTTATTGTACACTTTGATATTACTTTGGACTTGAGAATCGTAAAAAGAAGGTATTGCTCTCTTAATACTACAAGTAAGTCTTTTATAGCATTATAAGTTCAATTATTTATACAAAAGACTCGTTTTGCTATTATGATGTTTATTAAAATTGGTTAGATACACGACCAATACTTTCATTCCTTTTTGTTCCTAATTCAACAAAACTTTTACTCTATCACATCACATCACACATCATCAGCCTGTTTTAGTCCACTGCTGGACATAGGCCTCCCCTATCCATTAGGGGGTTTGGACCGTATCCCACCACGCTGGTCCAATGCGGGTTGGTGGGTGGACCGACTTTTTACATGCCCATCCGACGCATGGATCATCTTACTTTTCAGACAATTGGGTGATCGGCCCAAATTGCCCTAACCAACTAGGAAACAACAATGAAAATTTGTTGCGTCCCGCAGGATTTGAACCACGACCTCCGGTTTCTAAAGCACACGCCCATACCACTAGGCTACGGAGGCAGTCTCACTCTATGGGCTTTTAAAAATGTATAAAATATGCACACCATATAATTTAAAAACAACACGTTAAATTATTTGAAAATATTGCAATTGTGAAGAAGAAAGTTCAGTAAATTTGTCAGGAGAAGGAGCTCGATCCTTCTTCTGTAATTTCAATATCAGCAGTTATAAGGCAACGTCAATTCTAGACTTGATTTCAAGCTATTGTAGCTGCCTCCGAAGGCAAGTTGAACATTAATAGGCATTTCAAAGTTACGTAACTTGGAGCGAAGTTAGTCACAGTTTAATTTCCGTTTCGGAATGTGGCACACTTCTCTATCATTACGGAGCCTTTTTGCGAAGGCCACCGCGTTATAAATTAAATTAACATCCATTATAATGCAAATATCGAAGCGTAAAATATAATATATTTTATTTAGTACCGTATGAAATAAAAATAAATAAAACTAGAACCACAACAACACGTTAAACCTCTGCAAGTTATCAACCAAAATTACATATGCATATGCATCATTATCATCATCATCAGCCTTTGATAGTCCACTGCTGGACATAGGCCTCCCCTAATACACCCCTATCCATTAGGGGGTTTTTGGACCGTATCCCACCACGCTGGTCCAATCCGGTGGGTGGGTGGACCGCCTTTTTACATGCCCATCCGACGCATGGATCATTTTACTTTTCAGACAATTGGGTGATCGGCCCAAATGTCCCTAACCAACAGGAAACAACAACGAAAATTTGGTGAGTCCCCGCAGGATTCAAACCCACGACCTCCGGTTTCTAAAGCAAACGCCAATACCATTAGGCTATGGAGGCAGTTATATGTATATACATTTTATTGTATGTACATTACTTCGGATTTATATTTCTATTAATGGTAGTTTCAATATTTTATATTGAAATGTTTTTTGCGTTGGTTTAATAATTAAATTAATTTTACATTTTTAAAAACATATCCATTATGGTTTAATGAGTGTTCTAGGCTTTATGATAGCGTTAACAATTTTACAAATGATATTAACCTTCACAGGTCCGGAGGTCGCGTCGTGTATTTTAGTTTTATCATTTTCACAAAAACATGAAAGCCTCCGCTCTCAAAGAGAGAAATAATAATGAGCATCCACTTCAAAACTTCTTTCATGTCTACAAAATAGACTACTTAAGTTTTTATTCATCACCTTCACGTATCAAAATCTTTTTTCTAGAAGCTTTCAAAGTCAAATGTTTTGTTATATTTTGTGAATTTTCAGAGTATATGAAGGTGAAAATGTATTAAAATTGGTATAAAACAAAAAAAAGGCATAAAATTACACAGCAGTTTCCCAAGTTATAATGAGGTCGACTTATAATCCAACCACCAGTATCTGAGCTTCATACGATGGCTGCTTACGATGAGTAGATTAGTCATAGAATTTAAAGGTGTTGACGTCCTATATCGGCTAACGAAGATAGTTTTAATGACGATGAGACCGACTATTTACATGCCCGTCTGAATAAAGCATCATCTCATTTGGTAATAGACCAAAATTGTCCTAACCAACCAGAAAACAACGATAACACAAAGCTGTTTTCCGCGGAATTCGAACCCACGACCCGGTTCATAAAGCAAGGGGTAATACCGCGGGTTGGATGGGCATGTAAAAGTTGGTCCATCTCGCATTAGACCAGCGTGGCAGGAAACGGTCCAAACACCCCCTAAGAGAAGGCGCCTATTAAGGAAGGCCAATGTCCAGCAGATGATGATGATGAAACAGCAGTAGTTAAAGAACATAATACAAAATATTTTTGTCTTTGTAACATATCTAACGTTCAGGGCATCATTACGTCCCCTTTTAAACGTTGTAGTGTACAGTCATTAAAATATTTACACGCTCTGCATACATGCGTCAAAAGTATGACGTTTTTATGTATACGCTTGTCCTCAGCATACTATTCTTAATATTATGCTACTTCAAATCTAAAATTGATGTAAATAAATTAATGTTTTCAAAGTTTTTAAATAAGTGATATATTATTTCTTAGAGATATAAAATATTTCTCTATATGATTGAAGATAACCTTAAGTTTTATTCAGGTTTATCATAGCAAAGTAAATGTAAGTATTGAAAATATCGCAGGCAGCGTCGCGGGCGAGGCTTGTATGCAAACGGATGCTGCTTTCAATGTTAAGGGCCTGTTCATTTATCGATTCTTCCAAAGTATCATTACATTCACTTCACCGAATCACCCTTTTGGGATAACGAGTACACCTTTTGTTTCAAGGGAACCCTAACTGCGAAAGCTCGTTGAAATGCTCGAGTGCTTTACAATCCTTCCGTCTTGGTAAAAGGGGTGAATTGTAGTGGAATAAAAGTTATAATGAGGTGACGCTTTAACAATCTTAGAATGAAAGTGGTGTTTGCAGTTTTTAAATTTTCACAAAGAATAAGGATGTAGTATAGTATTTTGAAATTTATAGTCTTGGCATATTTAAATTTGCTTTGACACATATTTTTGTAGACAATGAAGCAATTAGAGAGGATACAAACAGGCACTTTTATCTATATTTAAGTTAGAAACTGTGTAGACACCGAGTTTCATATTGGAACATTTAAAGAAGTTAATCTTTGTTTTACCGACATAGGTCATAATTGTGTGCATATATTTAGACCATGATTATCTTCGCTTAAAATAAGGTATGGAAATCGATTTTGTGACATTTGTTGACAGGAAATTTTACTAGGTAAACTACAGCAACAAATATTTCCTAATGCAGTCAACAAACTTGCGTGGTCTAACTTTCATCATCATCAACATCACCGGCTTGTATTAGTCCAATGCTGGATATAAGCCTCCCCTTATGCACGCCTTCTCCATTAGGGCGTTTTTGGACCGTATTAACATTATTACCGTAACTTTGTAATTGTGTAAAGCCCCCTCGATAGGTAAATACAATTAACTAAAAAAACAGATTCTGTTTTCAACGTTACTAACAGCACTGCATAAAACAAAAGCTTAACAAGTAATCTAGGCGATGTCCCACAAACAGGACAGTCCCGATGCAAATGCGATTTGAAGGCGTATTACGCGATTAAAGTGGAAAGGGGCCAGTGTTTGACCGCAATCCAAGCTCATGCACTGGACGATTATTAAGTAGAGCAGACATATTTGCGCGACAAAGCTATTTACTTCAGGCTTTGATGGTACAGTGTTTTACCGCCTTTGTTCTACGACGCGTAGACCGCTACGTGTCTGCTACGGTTACGATAACATTAATCGTAGAACATGTTATACTAATTTTTATATTTGCTGATATATATGCAAAATTTTACAAATCACGTTGTAACGTTATGTTGTTATAATTGTAAAATACTCGTAGCAGCCTTCGCAGCGAAGAACAATAGTCAATGTTGTGGTAGTTGATTGTAAAAGTTTTTGTCTTAGGTAACGTTTACTTTATTATTGCAATTAATTGTGATGGTGATAAAATTATTAAAATGGTTTTTAACTCAAGTATTTGATTATGTGATTTATGGTCTAGGGAATGTATTCATCTAAAGAAAAGATTCGAAACAAAAACAATGATAATCTAAATTAGTATACTCGATACTACTTTAGATAATTAGGTATACTTTGTCGAAAATATTTGGTTTGTAGAAAATATGGAACAAAGAGCTTTTTTTATTTTATAATTGTCTTTATTAATAGGAGTGATTATTTATATACTTGTTAATTAATTTGTTCAAATTTTTGTAATGTCTCGATGTTTCACTGCACTTTGGGACAAGCTATGTTATTGTACTTTCAGTTGTTAATGCGAACGTTATAAATATTGAAGAAAAATTAAAAATATGAATATTTAAACTTGACTTACTGGTAGGTCCCTGTTTACAGGAGACCGTCTGGTGAAGTACCACCGCGGTGCCTATTTCTGCCGCGAAGCAGTAGTGGGAAAACACTGCTGCGTTCCGGTTTGAAGGCACTGCGCGATTTACTGGGTAAATAAGACTCAACACCCTATGTCTCACGGTAGGCAGCGCATCGGCGATACCACTGATATTGTCAACGTCTAGGGTGTCGGTGCCCACTTTCCATCAGGTGGCCCGACTGCTCGTCTGCCTGCGTATGCCATAAAAAGACTTTAGACGAATTACCTTTTATTTGACGCTTAATTTTTAATTTACGCTTCGTGAGTATCACATATTACATATATCTACTTACATAGTATCATTTAATTTAGAAAAAGGGTTTGTCAGTACTATATGTGTATAAGTTCACGAACTATTTCTATTATCTATTTCAGCGTTGAGAAACTGAAAACTAATCGGAAAAATTGCAAATAAACCAAAGTAACTGCAAAGTGTATACTTCTTATTATCGCTGTGATCTTTTTCTGTAACACAAAGGCCAGGATAGCCGTTGGCAACAAGCCTTCTTCTTGCTCTTACTGAGCCTGAAGTGATCTTGGAAATCACTTGAAGTGTGACCAGTTCATCTTTATATAGTCTTGTCATCAAGCACCTCTCTCAAAGTAAACTAGGTCGGGGCGTAACTTCATCTAATAAATAAAATCTGTCACAAATGTGTCACAAACGTTCTCCTTTATATTTAATGCTTTTCTAAAGAAAATTAAGACATATCGATACTTGCACAATAAATTAAAGCTTGTCAATTAGTATCCTTATGAAAAATTGATGCATCTAAGTTATTAAGTAGCACACATTACATCATCAGCCTGTGTTAGTCCACTGCTGGACCTAGGCCACCCCTATCCATTAGGGGGTTTTGGACCGTATCTCAACACGCTGGTCCAACGCGGGTTGGTGGGTGGACCGACTTTTTACATGCCCATCCGACGCACGGATCATCTTACTTTTCAGACAATTGGGTGATCGGCCCAAATTGCCATAACCAACTAGGAAACAACAATGAAAATTTGTTGTGGCCCCATAGGATTCGAACCCACGACCTCCAGTTTCTAAAGAACCCGCCCATACCACTAGGCTACGGAGGCGTCATTGTATGTAGGTCTTAATTGTCAACGTAGAATGTTTGTTAAACTAAAAAGTTATTAAACAGGATCGTATGTTAATTAGTGTGGGCAAGATGAAGGGACGACATTCGAAAAGTGGTCGATGTGGGCTGGATAGGAATAGTCAAAGTATGGAAGCGGTGAGGTGCATTAGGGGAGGCCTATATCCAGCAGTGGACTGACATATTGATGTTTTGTTACTAAATGACCAAGTCTTTCGGTAATATATGACGTAACCTGTAAAACACATGCATATATATACTGGTAAATGACACGAACTCATTGCATTGGTTATGAAGAAAATTAGGCGGTCGCGTTTTCAATATAAAGTCAATGTTAAACCGTACTATTTTTAGTCGCCCAGACGCTCGGTAGTTACCGTAGACGAAATTTATTGCCCTCATAGCGAGGATAACGGCGTAGGCAATAAAGCTTAGTTCACTGAAATGGGTTTGCTGTACCCCGTTAACCTAGGAAGGCTTAGCTTGTATCCACAGTTCTAATTGGTAATGGATCCATACATGTTGGTTGTTGTTGGATTATACAATATGTTTCAAAACATGTTTTTATTTTGTATCATAATTAAAATTGCAATTGCGAGCATTGGTTATTGACTTTCGACTTAAAAAAGGCAGCAGTTAACATTGTAAAACTGTTTATTTCAGCTATGGAATGGGTATCACTCAAGTACAATTACCGTCAAGCGTGTCAGTTACGTTTTTGGTTAACGAGCAAAGGTTGAAAAAGATATAATTTACTAGGTTGACTAATATTGTAGTAAATAATCGTCTGATTTATTTTCGATCGAGTTCCTGTACATTCCACAGTAAAACAGAAAAAAAAAAACATATAATTTTTAGAAATGGTCGTGGATGCGAATCCGCCAAGGACATTTATAAACTCTCGTTTTATTCATATAAACTCCGATTGTTCGATTTTTAGACTTATTGAAATTAAAATAGAGTTCTTTTTCAGGCGGACGCCAGCACCGCGTTTCTGCGCGCCGCACGCGCTGGACAGATCGATAAGATCATCAGTCTTCTGGAGCAAGGAGTTGATATCAACGTCAGCAATGCTGTAAGTGATACAAAAACAATAATTTCATCATAATAAGACCTTTAAACACATATAATATAATATTTCTGAACGAATAACACAATTTGATCTAGTCCCAAACTAAGCAAAGCTTGTACTATGGAAACTAGGTAACTAATAAATACATAAACTTACTTTTCTTTTGTAAATAAATACATATTATATAAATACAAACACCCAGACACGAGAAAAACACTATGTTAATTACACGATATTTTTCACCGTGTGGGAATCGAGCCCACGCCCTTTGGCGCAACAGTCAGCGTCACTAACCACTGCGCCAAGCGGGTCGTCCATATAAACCTGAGACTGGTGGTATGAACTCACCTGAAGGCAAAAGTACAAATAACAAAAACATAACAGCAGGTTACTGAATAAAAGCTAAACAAAGCTTGTACCAACTATAGCTCGATGAATTTAAAATATGTCTTATTACAGTTCTTCGTAATACTGATTCAAACCAGCATTCAGACTCATAACAATCGTTACATTCATCAAGGGATTTGAACCAAAACCCTATAGCGCAAGAGCTACTGACCATTACGCCAAGCAGGTCGTCGGATATCATAGTAGTAAAGTTAATAAATGAACTAAAACCGATATAAAAAGTCAATAATTACGATAAATATTCGAATTGCTATGAAATATTTCGATATTCTGTATCTATTTAAATAAAAATAACATTAACTATTTCCTTCTCTATTACAGTTTACTTGAATAAATACCATAGAACATTTAAAGATGCATAACAAGCACAACATTCTAAAGTAAATTTCAATAATTAAAAAGTGTCATTTGTTTTTTGAAAAACTTTCCGAAAATGAAAAACTAATAAAAACTTCACTACATAGTATAAAATAAAGTCGCTTTCTCTGTCCATATGTAAGCTTAAATCTTTTGAACTACGCAACGGATTTCGATGTGTTTTTTTTGATAGCTAGAGTGATTGAAGTGAAAGGTTCATATTTATAACACATGCTTTATATTGTACGTATATTTTTTATCAGTATAGCCCCCGAACGAAGAAGGGGGGGGGGGGCAGTTTTAAATAAATAATACCTTAATTAACTAAAATATTTTAAGGTAAGGATGAGGCTAAAAAACATTCTGTCTAGTAAGTTTTAAGTAAAAATTGCATAAGGCAATATTTACACTATTTAATTCATATTATTATGCAACGCTTGTGTTACATATATGAAATAACATGTAATATATTCTTTGATATATAATTTTAAATCGTTAATTAGCTGTTACTAAAAAGAGGCGTGAATGCTTCCTAATCTTATTTATTATTATAGAGTTCTATTATAAATAAAATATTAGTAATTTTACCGATGATAAAATATTTTTAAAATATATTTTATGTAATTTTAAATAATCGAGGATAAACAATGTTTGTATTATCCCTTCAATTTTCATTATATTAATTTAA
Organism: Lamproptera curius; assembly: GCA_029286875.1. Taxonomy (NCBI): domain Eukaryota; kingdom Metazoa; phylum Arthropoda; class Insecta; order Lepidoptera; family Papilionidae; genus Lamproptera; species Lamproptera curius. Next base: position 1,950,697 of record JAGSMT010000046.1, read on the forward strand.
AAAAGTTAAATATTTCAGTTGTTAAAGTTCAAACAGAATGCCGACATTTTAATTAAGAACGTTATTTCCCTTTTCCGGCTTATAGCCTTAAAGCGGCACACAATATCCGATTTGTCACGTAATTATAAGTTTATTATACGAAATTTTTGCCTGTATACTTTCTCTACCGAATTTTGCTTTTCACATTGCACTTAATTTTGCCGATTGCCAATAAGGTTGCCTAGAAAATATTACTTATTGCGATAATGCCGGTCTAGCCCATATTTAAGTTCTGCCTTTAGTAATGATGATTGGTATTATATAATTTTTATTTGCATTAAAGTGTTTGTATCCTTTATGTATTTCAATTAATACTAAGGCTTTTGATATATGGAACATATGCATCGGAGTGTTCACCTTTCATAATTTTTCTTCCTTCTTCCTCTTCCTCTTATCAAATGGAAAAACAATTCCCAAAAAAAAGGATGGTTCGTGCGTCCTATTTTAGATTTGTAAGAAGATGCTTATGTAGTATGTGTTAGCTTATTAAATTATTTTAAAGATACAAAAATATCCTGTCTACTTAACGGCCTCAGTATAATTAATTGCTAATGATGAAAATAATTTCTCAATGAGCAGCATTCGACAGAACATGGCACCTAGCAAACATATACTAATATTATTAACTTGTGTAACTATCTTTATTTATACCTGAGCAAAGCTGGGACGGACCTTAAGTTTATACAGTAACTTGCGACCCCCCGGCTCCGCACGGGTGCAATACTAATATATAAAAAATCTTTAGAAAATTTTAGAAATTTATCAGCGTTTCTCTACAATGGGCAAAAAATATACATATGAAACTTTTCTTCAATCACTCTTTCTGTTAAAAACCGCATCAAAATCCGTTGCGTAGTTTGAAAGATTTAAACATACATAGGGATATAGGGACAGAGAAAACGACTTTGTTTTACACTATGAAGTAAAGCATTGAACCACAATGTGTTGCGTAGCGTTCTACTGGGAGCAATTCCGGCCGCAAAGTTATAGAGGCCCCAACATAAAGGCTGTTTGCTTAGAAGTCGCCGCAGACGGGTTTAGTGTCGTAGTTTATAGCTGAAAGTATATCTTGTGTACGCTAACATATAAGACGCAGTTGTATATGTTTATGCGCTAGTGATGTGCCTTACGCGTTATTTTTTTCATATATGATATGCATATAAAAAATGCTATTGTATTTTGCATTTTCACGATGTTTTTTAAAAGATTAGTAGGGATATACGTTTACGGATATATATAGAATTATACAATTGTTTTGTGTTATTTAATCAAAACTATTAAATCGATAGGTACCTAAAGTTTTATATTTCAACAAAAACTTTATAAGTTTACTAAACCTTTAGTAACAAAGCCTTAGCGTTAGCGTATTTATGATCAATAAGATAAGATCAATATTTTATGATACTTCTCTAACGCTTACGCTTTCTTGTTATTTTGTAATTTTTGGGTATAAAAAAACTATTAATACATCCAAATAATGGAACTATTTATAATATTGTTGGGACCGCAAACACCGCATAATCTCCCTATATTATTTACTTTCTAGTAGGTTATATTGTTACTAAAATAATTGCTAGTAACTATCTCATCACCGTGCTTACAAGTTTGAATAATAATTAAATAGAAAAAGATACAAGATATCCCTAAGCCAAAAAAAATTATTAGCTCGAATTAATTAAGCGAAATCCATGTTCATACACTGATAATTATTTCTAGCAGTGAAAATTTAAACAATCAGTAATTAATTCTTGACCACAATTCTTTCTAAACCACAAAATAACATTTAGCATACGCATCATCGATAGAAATGTAGTCATTTGCCATTAAAAATATAATAAATATTCAAATAAGTAAAGGGGCATCACTAGCACACGAGCGCGTGCTCATCCCTCCCTTAAGAATAAGGGTTTGTGCGAAGCACCCTCACAGTGTCGTGTGAATGCCCGTTATCTCCCGGTTTCCACCCGCCGTACCTACAATAAAATGGACAATGTTTACATACAGACATACACACTACTTCGTTCTTGTTACTTTTATATAGTGTAGCAACACCAAAGAGGTCCAAAATTTATTTATACAACGACATTATTAATGTCGAGCCTAAGACCATTATTTATTTTTATCGGTAAAAATCCGGCTATCTTTGGGGCCATTTGAGAGAGTGTGTATATTGACTCATTACGATATCTCTGGAACCATAAGGCGTAGCGACTTGAATTTGGTAGGAATATATCTTTCGCCGAGTAGAGGTCAGCTAAGTTTTTACGGATTTTACGAAATTCCACCCAAAAGGGGGGTTGGGGGGTTGCTAGTATATTATATTATCATAAAAGATATGTAAATGTTTCGTGTTTCCTCGTGACTGAATAAGGAACTAATGTTCCGGAGCCTAATACTAAACAAAACAGTTTTGTAGCTAGTGAGCTAGTGGGCTTATCAATTTTGTAGGTGGTAGGTTCCGTGGTGCATATTTCTGCCACAAAGCAACAGTCTAAAAACACTACTGTGCTCCGGTTTGAAGGGCACCGTGGCCAGCGTATCCACTGAATAAATGGGACTTAACATCCTATGCCTTACGGTAGGCAGCGCGTTGGTGATACCACTGGTACTGCCTATTTCTATGGACGGCGGTGACTACTTTCCATCAGGTGGCCTGACTGGTAGTCTGCCTGCATAGGCAATAAAAAATGTAAAAAGAAACAGGATTTATTCAAACTTATTACGCATTTGTAATAAGTAATTTAATGGCAAAATTTTACAGCATTACGTTATTTAACTTAGTAACTTATGCTGTTGAAATATTCTACCATTCAACTTTAGGATGGTGCACGATAGATGTTAGGAGATGAACAGAAAAGAGAAATTTGGAAACCGTAGTACTTACACAATCCTAAGAGCAGAAAACTCAAATTAAAACATTTAGAACCAAAATATTATATATCAGCAAAGCGAAAAAACATCTTAAAACAGTCCAATAGTTCATCAGTTCGTATAAAGTTAGCTTGTATCACATATATTACAAACGAAATGTAAATTGATGGCAAAATTTTCATCGCGCAAATGCAGACAAAATGCAGTACTATTCCGTGACTAGTGTCGCGTGGTTTGCCACAATTTACTGAACAAAGCAAGCAATCTTATCAACAGTACGCTGAAATACTCTTTATTGCTAAAGCTTTTAGCTATACGCAATATTTAAGTTGAAAATAATGTTTTAAAATACTAATGGAGTAAAGTATACAATTATTCGTACCAGTCAATTTGTATAAGAAATATATTCTTAACTGAAAATAATATAATAACGAAGTTGGAATAGTACTATGACTTTATTAATTTTAATAGCTAGTTTGATGTGTTTTAGTACCTTTTCATGATAATAATTTAAATCAAAAAGGTAAAAGATATAAAACAACGTATAAAACATCTAAAAGAATATAATAAAAAACTTTCAACAAGAAAGAAAAGGCTATTGTAACTTTAAAATCTTTTAAAATGCTGTAACAACGAAATATAGTCTTAAAATAATATATTTTTAAAGTTATACTTCTTTAGGCGCGTTATGAAAAATGATGAGAGTGAAATTTTAAGATGCGTGACACAAAATTAACAGTTTATAATGAAAACGGTGAAAATGTAATAAGGTCCATATTACATAGTGATAAGGTTGATTTTTGTGTCGTGATAATGGAGTTGTCGTTTTTATTTGCGATAGTTGTTGCATAATGTGCTCTATGAGTTAAGATTAAGGTTCGTTTTGGTATATATATATATTATTATTAATAATATATTTTATATTATTTAAATTTATATTAAATATATATATTAAATATATTATTATATAAATATGTTAATTTTTGTAATGATGTTTATTCAACTTGATATAATGGTAATATTTTATCTATTAATACGTTTTAGATAAGTGCCATCTAGTCACACATAATCAAAGCTTCTGATTTATAGTACCGCTGTACAAGTAAGCCAACATCGCTTAGGAATTCTACATTTGTAAGCAACAGATGGCGCTGAACTACCAGTTATATGATATATCAAAGTACGTCTTGTGAATCCATAAATTCTTAATCGAATTATTTATGATTAGTTCTTGTAAATCTATCATCTTTAATTATCTTAATTATTTTTGATTGATACTACTTACTATTTGTGAATATTAGTGAAAAAATTGTGCTTATATACTTTTCAAGTGCTCCAATATAATTGAGGTTAACTATCCGTATGTATTATTTATTGTATTGTAATTAATTATTTGCATGCAATTAAAAACTACTTTTAATGATGCCAAAGAAGTATAACTTCTCACGCGCGTACATAAGTATTTATTAATATATCAAATAAACGACCGAAAATAATTTCTACTGCCCATAAGTGTGTTTTTTACCACCAAAAACTCAACCCACCATAAGGAGTAAAAGTTGAGGTCTTCGACCGCTTCGCTAATCAAATTACATATTTATGTATGATGTACGTATGTATGTATTTATGTACAAAAAACTAAAAATAATCTTGTCCACAGAACGGTCTGAACGCAATCCACCTCGCTTCGAAAGACGGCCATGTGGAAGTCGTACGGGAGTTGCTCCAACGTGGAGCTGCAATCGATGCTGCAACGAAAAAGGGCAACACCGCACTCCACATCGCTTCACTAGCTGGTCAGGAGGCGGTTGTCAAGCTGTTAGTGCAGAATGGAGCTCAGGTAAGTAATCTTCTTTTCGTATAGTAAATACATGAACACTTCTGCACAATAACCCGGCTATCAACGTAAATGCCGAAAATTCTTCTTTCTTTAATTACTTAACTACAAATGTATAGTCCTAAAGAAAGAACAACCGCTATGACAAATAATCAGAAATAACGATCTTAGACTCACAAAAACGAGCTTGGATTTAGCTCATCGCACTCAAGAATTAAAGAAAAGATTGTAAATTCTAAGAAAAACATATAAGATGGAGAGTAAAATACATATAAAAATTGCAATCTATTAATCAATTGCACAACATCTTATACCAGCCTCGCCTGCCTGTAGGCATTTACAACCTTTTCAGAAAATACCATTTTCACGATTCCATCATTCGGTTAATCCCGAAAACAATGTTTAACGCGCTCTTTTACTAATGAGAGAAACACATTAGCCAATTAATGCAGCATTTTATAGGCCGTTGAATCTTCGTATACTGTGTTAACATGCTCTTATTTCTTACGAGTACTCATAAAACTACTAAGAACACAATAATCCTACTTAGATTGGTTTTTACGAAGTCTTAAAAAGGTAATATAAGTTCTTCTTATGAGATATAAAATTTTAGCAATCAATTGCTTGATAACCTCGCAACCTGATAAACAAGAGAACTTACTTGTTTAAGTAAAATTTTTGTATTAAGATTATTTGTTTCGATTTTTGCCTATATTAAATAATAGAAAGATCTATGTTTCTAGTATCTAATTATTAACTAAAGATTTATTTTGCATATATGTCCATTATTGAATAATTAGTTTATTAATAATAAACTCAATTATAATAAATAATGAAATAGGCTATCTGAGATAATATTTAATTTGTAATAAGAAAGAAAGAGTAAGAAAGAAAGAAAGAAAGAGTTGTAGAAGAAGAAAGATATATCCACAAAGATGGCGCATATTCAGAGTTGATAATAAATTCCACAACACAAAATGACAGTGTTTTATATCACATAATCATATGGAGCAACTGGAACAGCAATTTTTTCGGTAACATTTTCATTTATTTCTCAATTCCGGACAACGTCGGATAGTGATGTCATATCAACAAATATTTCTATGACTTATTTTTATTTATGCAGTTCAAAAGAGTAAAATAATTCTGGGTTAGTAAAGGAAATTACCTAACAAACTACAATGTCATTACTTTTTCGTACGATTATTGTTTACTTTAACGTACATAATTCCAAACCAATGTGAGATTCATCCATAGAATAAAGTTTACTCTTTGGGTTGTGGCGGACACATGCTAGTCGCTCTGCGTATAAAATTGCTATTTAGGTAAATCTCGATGGATTCGAAGCCGACCCCATGACAACTATTAAATTGAATTACTGGTGGTAGGTCCTATTTCTGCCAAAGCTGTAATATGAAAACACTGCTGCGTTCCGGTTTAAAGGGCACCGTAGCCAGCGTATTTCCTGGGTAAACGAGACTTAACATCTTATGTCTCACTGTAGGCAGTGCGTTGTTGATACTACTAGTGTTGCCGTTTTCTATCGGACGTCGGTGATCACTTCCCATAAGGTGGCCCGACAGCTCGTCTGCCTGCGTAGGCAATAAAAAAAACAAAAAAAACTGGGAAAATGGCTAGGTGAAGGAAAAGTTCTGCAAAAATGTGATTTAAAACGCAAAAATCGACACGGTTACTCAAACATAACATTATTCCAATAAAACAATAAAAGTTTCATTAAAACAACGGGAACACGTTTCAAATTCAGAAAGTGGGTAACATAAATCGAGCGAGCTATACGAGCTATCAATTTTATGCGCGGGGCAAATTGCTTCCGAGAATAAAATACGCCATTATTTCATATTGATCGACACTGCCTCGTGTTGTTGAACCCGCGAACGAAAGCTCTTTTTGTTTGCTCGATTCGTTTTATTAATGATTGCGAAGAATGACTTTAAATTATGTTTAATTATGATTAAGTCTATTGTGTAGTTTGTTGTTTCGTTAATGCGAATATTCGATGCAACTCTCCAATTATGTATTAAAGTTATAAGTAATATTGATTACATTAAAAACTTTCTCTTAATAAATATAATAACCATAAAATTTTACATAAAACTACAATTGTTATAAATGCAATTATCTGACGAGGTTTTTTTATTTACCTAAAATAGTTTTTTCCGTATGGTTTTTTATATAAAATGCAATAAAGACACTGCCACCAGTATCTAAAATCCTATTATATCTTTTAACTAGAAAACTAAAACTGATATAAATAAAGCCCTTACGTAACGCGCTCATTTTGGTTTTCGCCGCCGATTTAATAAACACGCAACATTTGGCGATCAAAAAGGCTACGAATAATGAAGCAGTTTTACTCTGATATGAAATATATTAAGGTTGTTATCATAATTTATCCTTGGCATCAACAACAACCCCACCGTACACTTGACGGCGAATCTGCCTTACAGTGGGGGTAAGACAGATCCGCAGTAGAAGTGTTATTAGTCAATTGCCAATCCGCCTGCTCATTGTGGCAATTATGAGCAACTATTTTAATAGACACCAACAAGATCGGCCGTCTTGGCTGTCCAGCTGTGGACTGCTAAAGGCTACTTATGATGATATGACGTCATCATTATGTATATATGTTAAACTAAGGCGTTCTTTTAGGTCAACATTCAATCGCAGAATGGCTTCACACCCTTGTACATGGCCGCACAAGAGAATCACGACGGTGTTGTCAAGTTCTTGTTGGCTAATGGCGCCAACCAGAGTCTTGCTACCGAGGTAATATATCACTACAAAAATAATTCAGAACAGCTTATTTTATATATACATAAGTAAATAACGGCGCTAGTATACGCTACATAAATAATTCAAAATTCATTTTATGTTTACTAACAGGTAATATTTAATTATTTGTTTATTTATATGTATCCATAATTATAATAATATAGGCATATTTTTTTATATAAGTTTATAGTGTAGGTACTTAAAAATTATGAAATATGGGAACGTTATTATTATTCTTTTATTTATCGAGTGATACTGTATACCTTATAGTTGTTAGCTTAAATATAATACTTCAATAGATTCTCCTCTTCAAATCTTCCTCACTTTATTGGTGCTGAAGTAAAGTAAGCAAACACAGTAAAGGTATATTTTACTACTGTGGTTGTTATTGCTGGCTGACATTAAAGTTATTACGAGCTGCATACATTCTATATATCATTGAAATTTATTTTTTTCTCTTTAGTAAGATTCGAAATAATGCTTTAATATATCCCAGACTAAATAAAGTTGAAACAGGAAACTAAAGTCTAGGCAAGTCTGTCACTTATAAATAGACGCTTGACGGATAAAATATCTTTCAATAGATGGATATTTATCACAACTAAAAATGATTAAGTCCTCAACTGTAGTTAGGAATGGCTTTAACGCTCAACCAAAAGTAACTAGTGTTTTAATATAATATATTATAAATCTAGAGGAAAACGCGAAGCACAACTCTATTTTTCATTCTTCAAATACTCGCAACCAGAACCAAAACAGTCAATCAATGTTGGTCCAGGATGGTTTACTCTGAGCTGTAAGCTGCATAAGACATGAAAGGTGTAGCTGTTCCTCTGAGCATAACACCATGCGAGAGTTCGTTGGCAGCTCGCAATTGCTGCAAAAAGACGATGTAAAAGCGGCTAACTTGTTGCTCGAGGTAATCTGATAAATATATATTAAAGCAAGATATATCCTACTAATATAACAAATGTGAAAGATTGTCGGCATGGATATTTGTGTGCAAAAATTACTGCAATTTAATGGAAGTGTAAGTATCAAGGCTTGATGTTAGAATAAAGATATGTTTAAAGAAATTTGTTTTAGGAAAACATTTAATTGTGAAAAAAATTACAAATATTACTGGTTAGGTTTTTACTTGGCATTACAAGTAGCTTTGAAGACGAAGATTATTTTTCATTTTGTTTTTAATGTACTAAAATTCATATGACTGTATTTACAAATTTTTTGTTTCATTAATTTTAAGAAATTTTGAATTTAAATGAATAAGAATAAATTCCTTGCTAGATTTTTGTTAGTGCCATCTTTAGAATATTTACGATTACCTGCCTTATTGTATTTGTTCTTAATTCAAAAGCAAAACATATCGATTTTTATAATTCCTATGTGTAAACTATATTTTAACTAACATTTTCCTTCTTAGAACGAGCATAATCCGGATGTGACTTCGAAGTCGGGTTTCACGCCGCTCCACATAGCGGCGCACTACGGAAATGAATCTGTAGCCCGGCTGCTATTGGCAAAAGGGGCGGACGTCAACTGCGCCGCAAAGCACAACATTTGCCCCCTACACGTAGCTGCCAAGTGGATGTAATTGTCACTAGGTTCCAGTTGTTAGCTATGAATTTTAAGCTACGTTGTTTAATAAACGATGAAGCAAGCAGTAAAATTACTGTGGTGGTGAATTATTGATTTAAAAATATGCAGGATTTGTTATTTTTATTTACGCAATTAAGCTCTTACAGATTATTAGTGTTTATTGTGAATATTTTTTCCGACATTTTTTCTTTACTTTTCTTCAGTTTCCATGAATACGCAAGTTATGATTGAATACGTCCGCATTTTATGTAGTTGAATATAAAATTTTGAAACCAAATTCTTCCTTTAAGTTTTGACGGCTCCTATAAAAAGCATGATAGTGAAATGTTTTATAAGTGTTACCTTGTTGTGAACTAAAACTTAAAATTCTCTTTTATTATGCGCTATGGTCAAAGTTTTTTGTCGGATAAAATTGTCATGAATTCGATCGGCAAAATAACTAAACTCACCGAGGTAGTGCAAAAGTGAAATTAGTTAAAGTGGCAGTGGGCCGGTCACGTAGTCCGAGGAACAAATAGCCGATGGGCTAATGAGGTTCTAGAGTGGTGGCCACATTTAGGAAAACGGGGTGTTAGTTGACCCTCGACCTGGTGGGATGAGGATCTCCGTGCAGTAGCCGGTTCAAGTTGCAAGTAGCAGGGATGGCCGTCTTGGAGTTCTGAAGAAAGGCCTGTGTCTAGGAGTAGACTGTTAGAAGCTGATGATGATGATGATGATTTTATTTTACCCTTTTAACCTTTAACATAATTAGGTGATTGAAAGTCGAATATTGAGCAATATTTTTATATTTTCTATAATTATTCTACCCAGTTTCCGTGCTTAGCTGTGAACTAATAACCTGAATATGCAGTGTCCGGTTTAAAGCGATTTAATACGCATCACGTGATTTATTAGAAGGGTTGCTACCCTTCTAGGCCCTTACGAGTCATTTGAGTTTAGTGCCGCAATATTGGTTGCTACAGAAACTTATATATAATATATACGTTTTAATACTTTAATTCTAATAATAAGTAACGTGCATGCAAAACAAAGAGTATATTAAATTTGGTCATCTTAATAAGTTTTATTGATATTTTTCGTGAAAACAATTGCTTCCTTTCTTCTAAAATAAGATTTGCATAAAAAGGGATAAAAACAATACATTTTATTTCTCAATTGCGGACCTGTTACTTCGTTACTTATGTCATTACTCATTTAGTTTATAAACAACAAAAATCTTTAACTATTAACTTATTTATTTATTTAATCTTTATGCACGTATGTACATAGGCGGGGCTTAATGCCAATGGCATTTTCTGCTTGTCAACCTTGGTTTCGTATTTTAAATATACATAGAAGTCGCATTTATAGATATATTGCGATTCACTTTTCCGAACTGAAGTTTTAATAAATATTAAAATATTGTAACGAAAGTTAATAGACATTTGTTTTTAGTTTAAAAACCGGTATTTGCAATTACTTTACAAACCGAACCAAATGTTGTTTGTACGAATAGTGCGGGGAAAACCCTTAATTTTGGTTTGATGTAGTTAGTAGGTTAGGGCAACTAGCCGATTGGCTGAATGTTAGGATTATCGAATATCGAGTTGTTATTTGCCTCGGATGAGCATGTAAAACCGATGTTTTTGCAGTCTTTATAGGAAACCAAAGTTTACTGACTTGACTTCTAATACAGTATACTCCTATAGGCTGAGATGGTCGGATTACTTTCAACCTGTATCAAACTATTTTTAAGATATGAGATGGGTAGGTCACTATTTGGGTAAAACTTGCGTTTCACGTTTACACAATATCTTTTTTTTCCTAGGCAAAGAGAATATGGTGGCGCTGCTATGCGATAACGGAGCTAATGTAGAGGCACGCACTAGGGATGGGCTTACCCCGCTGCATTGCGCCGCCCGTTCTGGCCACGAGCGTGTGGTCGAGACTCTGCTCGACAGAGGCGCGCCCATCACTAGTAAGAGTAAGGTGAGTTGGTTTGTTGGTTGTTGGTAGTAAATTTGATTAATTACTCAAATAGATTCTGGTTAAGTTTTTAAATATTTTTCAACAATCGCCATAACTGCCTCCGTAGCCTAGTCGTATAGGCGTGTGGCTTAGAAGGCGGAGGTCGTGGGTTTGAATCCTGCGGGACTCAACAAATTTTCATTGTTGTTTCTAGTTGGTTAGGCAATTTGGGCCGATCACCTAATTGTCTGAAAAGTAAGATGATCCATGCGTCGGATGGGCATGTAAAAGTCGGTCCAACCACCAACCCGCATTGAACCACCGTGGTTGGATACGGTCCAAAAACCTTCTAATGGATAGGTGTATTAGGGAGCCTATGTCCGGCAGTGGACTATCACAGGCTGATGATGATGATGACGACAAAATCGGATAAAAGATTTCACGCTAGGAGTATTAGTAGAGTAACTAATTAAGGATGTTCGATATACAACTGCAGACATATAATGCAGAATTTTGAACAATCACTTTCAGAAGTGTAAGCGTCATTAACTTTTAAATTTATTTTAAGAAATATTTGTCAACTCTTTATAATATAATTTTATATACCTTCGACCCGAATTATAAGTTTCACACATTGATCGCTTGAAGTGATGCCTAAATATTTAAACATATTAACCTACCCTTAAGCAATTTTACTTACATACCAATCGCAAAGAAAGAAGACGACTGCAAAACTGCTAAGTGCGACTGGGGTGCTAAACGTTGTAGTCAAATCAAATACGAATATCTTTATTCAACACAGAAGTGACTTTCAACAACTTATTGATTGTCAGCCTCTACCGGCTCGGAAAAGGACGCCTCTGACCCAATAAGAACCGGCAAAGAAACTCAGCGGAATGTTTCTTTTAGTCATCTCTTTCCACAAAATTACAATAAAAAATAAGTTTGTCATCTTACAGAAAAAATATTAAGCTATGATGTAATAATACCTTATTATTTTTAATGGTTAAAGTGATAATCTGAGCAGGGTGTTAACCTGGTGGTAAATGATACCTGCACTGCCCATAAGAAAACAGCGCAATACGCCACAAATGCGGTTACCGCGCTGAGACTTGTTTTATGTCGTTTAGCAAGTAATGAGGCTGGCATTGCCGGCTTTAAAACCAGAAGCCGAAGGTGTTTACACGCTACTGATATGCGGCAGAAACAGGCACCGGGGAGATACTTCCCGGAACGGTCCTTTGCTACAAGAGACCTACTTCCTCCATATTTACAAGTAATTGTTATTCCCAATAGAACGGTCTGGCACCACTTCATATGGCGGCCCAGGGTGACCATGCCGAGGCAGCTCGGGTCCTCCTCTCCCGTCGGGCCCCGGTTGATGACGTCACCGTTGACTACTTAACTGCTTTACACGTAGCGGCACATTGCGGACACGCTAAAGTCGCAAAGTTGCTACTTGATAGGTAAGTGTTAAGGAAATTTTAAAACTAATTAGGACTGAAAAACAGCAAACAACCAGCCATATATATTGCTGGATTGAATAAAGAACCTCAGTACAATAACTAGCAAAAAGTAATGTATTTTTTTTCCAACTTTAATAAGTCTAGTCTGAATAAGGTGACGCTGACAAATAAAACATGCCATTTATAATACATAAATTATAATAGAGAGATGACTAAATTAAGAAATTTACTAAATGTATCTATATTTGCAGCAGCGTTTCTTATATAAGAGATTGCGTCAAGTTTTATGTAAGCTTATTTGAAGTCTGTTTAAACACATACAAAACTTTAAGATATGGGTACTGTTTATGTATTGCTTATTTATTGTTAATTTTATTTAGGAATGCAGATGCAAACGCGAGGGCTCTGAACGGATTCACCCCCTTGCACATTGCTTGCAAGAAGAATCGAATCAAGGTCGTTGAACTCCTCCTAAAATACGGTGCAAGTAAGTGTTTATAAATTATTTATTTATTTATTTATTTAAACTTTATGTACACAAAATTAGAAATGGGTACAAAGGTGGACTTAATGCCGAAGGCATTCTCTCCCAGTCAACCTTTGGGTGGTGTAGAAAAATTTAAGGTAGGCGTACAATTAAAACAAAGAAAAAAATAAATGTTAAGTATATCAGACCTATGCTAATAATATATATATAATAAAACTATATTGAACGTCATAATATATATCCATATATACACAAACATATACCATACTCAAAAAAAAAAAATATTATACTCATATATATATATATAAAATAAATATATAGGAATTACTCAAATAAAAATTAATACATAAATAATATAAGCTCTTACGTGTTAAAGAAACAAATAAAATAGTTGAAGCTAAAAAAAATCTGGTTGTTTAAATTTGTTTAAGAAGATATTTGAGAACTTTACTTTTAAACTCAAAGCGATTCTTAGCCATCCTAATATCGGAAGGCAGCTCATTCCACAAAGTTATTGATTTAATAGAAAAAGAGGAGTGCGTAAAGTCAGAACGGTGAATAGGACATTGAAGAAGACGGTTATGCGTCGATCGAAGGTTTTGTTACTGACTTAAATTAATGACTAAATTAATGCGTCACACAATAATAGTCTTAAAAGTCCAGCTTATGTTTAATATTAATGGTGAAAATGCAGAAAAAGATGTCAAGTGTAACCTTCTAAACACAAACGATGATTAAAACCAATTTGTATTGTGATAAATAATGCAGTTTCATGGATGGTTCGCGTTTAACTACTTTAAAATGCTTTAAAATTATACCCACAGTTTCGTTTTAAATCTCAGGGTCCATTGTCACGGGGCATGTTAAGACATTGGACGCGAATTAATCCGTAAAACAGTAATATTTATCATGGATAGTATTCGCGTGGCAGTATTGGAACTTGCTTAATAAGCCGGTAACATCTCATGCCTCACGTAGACATTGCATTGGTGATAGTCTGCTATTGCTGATGTCCATGGGCGTCGGTAACCACCCCAGGTGGCTCCACTGCTCGTCTGCCTTCGTCAGCAATGTAAAATAAAAAAGTAGAAATCAATTCTTAGAATGCAGCTTATCCTTTTGGTTTTGGTGGTCAAACGCCAATAAATGCCTAGACATATAAAGTATATTCGCGTAAGTAACAGGTAGTATTATAATTCATTTTATGTTTAGGCATCCAGGCGACAACAGAGTCAGGGCTGACACCTCTCCACGTCGCAGCTTTCATGGGCTGCATGAACATCGTAATATATCTTCTTCAGCACGAAGCAAACCCTGACGTACCCACCGTCAGAGGTGAAACACCATTGCATTTGGCTGCAAGGGCGAATCAAGTAAGTTCTTTAATTTTACTAAAGTTTATTTAATATCTTTCGGCAATTCTTTTTTAATACCACATTAAATTGGTCTCGAGGCGTCAGTGATGAAAACAGCTAAAAACTTGTAGCGTTGTTTTTTCCTTTAGGTTATTAGTTCTTAAGAAAATGCGTGTTCATTATTGTAATTAATCTATTAAATAAACATAAGATAAATTGCAAAAATTCTTTACTTAAACAAGGTTAAATATTTTCAGTTTTGTTTTTTACGCTATAAAACCTAATATTTTACATTCAATATAAGTATATGATAAAATTGATAACCGTGGATCCAAAATATAAATTGTAAGAATATAGAGAAGCAAATACTATACATGCAATTTTTTCAACAAATTTTTGTCTAGTAGAATATGCAATTGCAGATAAATAAGGCATTAAATTTGCCTCTGTACAAAAATAATTAACAAACAAACTATAAGACAAAATATAAGTTCCTTTTTTCTTTGATAAGTTTTCCTTGATCTTGCCTATCTTTTACTCACACGTTGTACTTTACAGACTGACATCATAAGAATCTTACTGCGCAACGGGGCAGCAGTTGAGGCAAAGGCACGAGAGAGGCAAACGCCACTGCATATCGCCTCTCGTCTAGGCAATGTTGACATTGCAGTTCTGCTACTGCAACATGGCGCCGACGTCAGAGCCATGACTGCAGACCATTATAATGCGTTACATATTGCGGCGAAACAGCATAATCATGATGTAAGTGCAGAGTTAGTTGTAGATACATTTTTAATACATGTAATTGTAATTAGTAATTGAATAGCAGCTGTGATGTAGGTGGGTTTCATCGTAATTAGCATATTTTTTGTTGGCTTGATTAGTAAGACCGTCTGAAATGTAGAAAATTAATGTGTGAAAGAAATTTTTGATATTTTGAAGATAAATTATTCTTAGCAGCTAAATTATTTTCGACAGAATCCGTAAATGTTTGGATTCCTGTGTTTCAAGACATTCAAATTAATTTATAAATACTTAATTTTACATATGTATATTTCTAGTTTATGTATATCACATTGTTGTCATTGTGTAATTTTCATGTTAAAATTATAAAGTCATTTATTAATCGGGAATGGAACAACACGTAAATTATTATTATATTAAATCATAAAAGTGAGTTTAAATGAAACAAACGAAATCTAAATTAAATAAAAAAATACTCGAATATTATGCGTTAAAAGAATGTTAAGTGCTGTCATTCTGCAAAGAAACGTCATTCTGCAGTAACAAAACCTTAATACAAATTTATGTTAAAATTTAGGTAGCCGCGGCCCTGATTGAGCACAACGCACCTTTAACGGCTACAACAAAGAAAGGTTTTACCGCATTGCACCTTGCTGCAAAATACGGCAACTTAAAGGTATTTTCATAAAATTCATAATAGGTTATTTATAGGAAAAATTACAACATGAACCTTAATATAGATATACAACAACAGCAATAACACACAACATATTGCATAATTTTTAATCCTGATTTTATTAGAATTGATCACTTGTTAAAATTCTTAAAATAAATTTATTCCAAGAATCGTATCATAGGTATACAATTAAAAACTATATTGACTGTTTTAATTTTTGACTATTTATAACGCAAATCTTTTTACTTAACTCCTGTAGAAACTAACGTGCTGTGTACGCTGCATATTATTTAATTTAGAAAACTAACAGCTGATTTACTTACTTTTAAAGTAAAATATAGTCGTAGCATAGTTGTAGTTTGTAAATGATCATAACTTACATTAAGAAGCTAATTACAAGGATTTACAATAAGTATAGAAATTCTTTGATTATATTAAGTTTAAATTCAACACAACAAATACAGAATACACTTTTTAAACCTTTTTTAAACCCGTTCATAATTTAATCGGATAATAATTTTAGAAACTGATTATTAGAATATATTTATATGTCTCATATTTTCTGTCAGGTCGCTAACCTGCTACTAGCCCACGGGGCGTCCCCTGATCAAGCTGGGAAGAATGGTATGACTCCCTTGCACATCGCCGCTCAGTATGACCAACAAGCGGTCGCAACTACTCTGTTGGAAAAGGGGGCTGATGCCAAGGTATTTTTTATTTAAATACTTTGTAGTACACTAGAGGCAAATAATTCACTCATTTCATTTCTGTAATCGTTAAATATTAAAGCTACAGTACTGTTCATCATGACTAACTAGATTAATAGAACCTTTTGTAACTAGTTTTCATTACATCAATTTTAGGTCTTACCTTTTTACATTAAGACTACATTTTTATGATCAGTTCATTCCTGTTTCAAACTTATCGAAGTATGTTAGTAAGTTTTCAAACACTAAAATAACTCATTTAAATATTAAACCATTAAATTTACCTATAATAATAATAATGTCCTCCTGGTCGAATCCGACTACGGCGGCCGATCTATATTAGAGATCAGCCGATTGCGCAGGAAATATTATAGTGCATAAATGTACGTGAAAACTTAAGTGCACTCCCTTTTCCTTTCACTCGCATTGTCCGATGAGACGGATAACCGACACGACCGAAGAGAGATCAGGCGCAGGACCGAATTTTTAAAGGACCGAGTTTTTATGTGCCCATCCGACGCAGGATCACCTTACTTTACCTACAACCTGGTGATCAGAACGCATTGCCCTAACCAACCGAGAAACAAGAATGAAAAATTGTTGTGTCCCCGCAGTATTCAAACCACACGGCTTTACCACTAGGCTACGGAGGCAGTTTAAATAATACGGTACCTAAAATAATACGGGTAGTAATAAAACGACTTTATTTATGTTTTCATTACAATTCTTAGGCAGTCGCAAAGAACGGACACACACCGCTACATATAGCGGCTCGTAAAAATCAGATGGAGACAGCTGCTACATTGTTGGAATACGGAGCCCTGACAAATGCAGAGTCCAAAGCTGGGTTCACTCCTCTACATCTGGCGGCCCAGCAGGTAAAGTTATAAAAGAAGCTATGAGCATAACATATTTATAGCTTTTACTTTTATATCAAAATCATGATAATTTATGCTTCGGTTCTTGTGAACTAAAAATTCTGCCGTTCTTTTTAAAGTAATATTTTCAGATCCACCGCTTTTGCGGACAAATAAATAAATAAATCTATACAAAAACTTTTTTTGCCAATCATGGAATAGTCATTGTTATAAATTATTTAAATGCGAGTTACGACGTAATGCAGTTGAACTGAACTGTTCTAGCAACACAGACTGATGCTTACTTCTGTTAACAAAAACCATGGAGTTGTGCGTTAATATACTTTTCCTGAGCTTAATTTTATGTTGGCTTCATATAAAATAGTAATAAAACGCGAAGTAAAGTAAAATGTGATACCATTAATTATTAATTTTTTTCTGTTCGGTATTTTTTTGCTGTATGGACTTTGCTCTATAATTTTTGTATTGAATGAAATAAAATTGCAGGGTCACGCTGAAATGTGTTCTCTACTTCTTGAGCATGGAGCGGAAGTAGACCAACAGGCGAAGAACGGCTTGGCTGCCTTACATCTTGCTGCCCAGGAAGACAGGGTCTCTGTGGCACAATTGTTGACGAAGAACGGTGGACAGGTATAAATGTCTTTATTAATTGCTATTTTATATGTCACTTCAGTAAGTCGTAAAATATTTAGTGCTACATTATCGTAGTACTTATATCTTTGTCTTGCATATTTGAGCACATATGTGCTTGCACTTTACTTTATTTGCTCTAAGACAGTGATCTAATGCAATAATTTGCTATATTTAGCATTTAGGCAGTTATTGGGGTAATTTTGTTTCTTTTTAATTTATATACAGTTAAATTTAACATATTTTTTCTTGTAGCGTAATTACGTACGCGTAAAACACTCTGGTTTTCAAGCTTCTTCACTATTATTACAAAAATTAATACAAAAACAATAACAACGAATATATACTATATACAGATAGTTATATATAGTAAAATATTGGTTATTGGATCGTATCCCACCACTCTTGTTCAATGCAGGTTGGTGGGTGGACCGACTTTACATGCCCATCCAACGCATGGATCATCTTAATTTTCACACAATTGGGTGGTGTGCCCAAATTGTCCAAACCAACTAGGAAACAAAATTGAAAAAATTTTGAGACCCCGCAGGATTCGAACCCACGACCACCGGTTTTTAAAGCACACGCCCTTACCAATAGGCTACGGAGGCAGTCCCGTGCGTGTACCATTTTTATTCACATCTTGTTCAGTCTATCTTAGCATACTATAATATAAATATAAGCTTGCCTTATTTATATATTTTTTTGTTGACAGGTGGACATTTGCACTAAAGGCGGATACACGCCTCTCCATATTGCTAGTCACTACGGTCAAGCTAATATGGTCCGTTACTTGCTCGAGAACGGATCGTCGGTGAAAGCTCAGACTAATCACGGGTAAATTAATATTCTTTCTATTTCCTTTATTTATAAATTCCTTTATTCTTTTATACTGTAAGAGATTGCGAGTTTTAGAGTCATATGAGATGCGTGCATCTGAATAGTCATAATATCTATATGTTTGGTGGTCGTACAGAGTTTCAAGTGTTTTCTTTTTATGGCATACGCAGGCAGACGAGCAGTCAGGCCACCTGATGGAAGTGGTCACCGACACCCATAGACGTTGACAATACCAGTGGTATCGCCGACGCGCTGCCTACCGTGAGACTGAGGGTGTTAAGTCTTGTTTACCCAGTAAATACGCTGGCTACGGTGCCCTTCAACCGGAACGCAGCAGTGTTTTCACACTACTGCTTCGCGCAGAAATAGGCACCGCGTGGTACTCACCCAGACGGTCTCCTGTAAACAGGGACCTACCACCGGTTTTTATAATATAAGCAGTACATTTAGTTAAAAGAACATTGATTTACAGAGAAAAGATTTTATTGCTGGTCTGTACGTAGGTCATATATTTGTCTAACTAAAGTATTTTGAGGATTATCGCGCTTAAGTAATCCATATTATTCACATTTGTAAGTTGATAACAGTATTTTGACGTAATATTTGTACATGAGAGAGATAAGGTATTGATCGAAGCTCAGTTAGAATTCAATCGGGGCTATACGCCTCAAAAAATATATTTATAACAAATAACCGAGTCAAAGCTCGAAAAGTACCCTATCAGTTCTTCACTTTCAGCAAAACCAATTCATTATCATTTCCAGAAAAAGTTATGTTTCTTAAATACCACCATATTTTTAGATATACCGCACTTCACCACGCAGCTCAACAAGGTCATATAAACATCGTCAACATACTTCTAGAACATAAGGCTGATCCAAACGCGATGACTGTCGTGAGTATCAATAATAATAAATTTATTAAAAAAAATAGTAATAGTAATCATACAATAATCAACTTTGAACTTCTCCTAATAACTGTCTTGACCTAATTCTTTTTAATTTTACATCACTGCTTGATAAACTATCTATCTATACTATTAACAATCAATTTTCCAAAGACTAACTATTACATTCACATGTTGCGTATTTTGATAATTTCTTACATTTGAGTATTATGCCTTCCTTAAACAGAACGGGCAAACGCCTCTGGACATCTCTTCCAAACTGGGCTATGTGACAGTAATGGAGACCCTTAAAGAAGTATCCGATCCATCGATAACAGCAGCTTCCCAAGAAAAGTATAAGGTGGTCGCACCAGAGACCATGCTTGAAACGTTCATGTCGGACTCTGAGGAAGAAGGAGGTAAGTTTTGTATAAGAATTCGATTAATCTTTAACTTTTAGCCATGATAATTATACAAATATAAAGAAGGTAGTCATGTATATTTTTACTACGTACAATACATTAAATTATTGAGACTTAGTAACACAGTAAGCTTAAAACTTGTTGGAAAATAAACGTTCAAGTTCAATAACATCATTAAAATGTTACAATTTTTTTAATTTATGTTGTTAAAATTTTTAATTATTTGAAATCTTAAATCTTAAAAAATGTTTTATACATTACATGTTAGATTTGGTATGAAACAGATACAAACCGAGAAATCCCTTTAATGATTAAAATTAATAATAAGTGCTTTAGTGTAATTTAACATTATCCCCCAAATTATTCGTACACAGCCAAAGATGTATAAAGTTACGTCTAGACTTACTCAGTGAACGTAAAATTGAATACCGTAGTAACTCTAAAAATCGAGCACAATTGAATTTTGTAGTGATACTTATTGTTTTCGAAATAAGTAACTTATAAAGTGTTAATTATATATTTCAAATTTTTATCATAACTATAGGTGAAGACACCATCCTTAATGATCAGCCCTACCGCTACCTCACGGCAGACGATATGAAGTCACTTGGTGACGATTCTCTGCCGATCGATGTAACGAAAGATGAGCGTACTGAATCGGCAATGAGCCATAAGAATATAATGGAGATATCCCAAGGTGAGTTTTTCGCATTAACGTTTATAAAAAATGTATTGTTTACATGAGACATGCATAAGACGTATAGGATGGGATGGAACAGCAATTTTAATTAGCAAATTCGTTTGAATGTCCTCAAAATTTCTCTATAGAGTTTAATTTGGTACTTAACGGAACAGTTGCTGTTTCAACTTATTATACATATGTATTTATAAAATCATTCAGTATTTAGTCGTTACTCAAAATAAAATATATTGCGGAAAATGATGTTTTAAATGTGTTCGTAATTTAGTAAATTATAAATAGTTTATTATTAGTTAGTATTTTTTTATCATTATTTCATAATTGCACAACGTGGATTACAGAAGCAAAGAAACCTTAACTTTTTATAACTTAATGATGTTTACTTTAACAAATTAACTTACTCGATAAAAGTACATTCAAAATAGCTATATTGGAAATTAGGGGCTATCCGGACAGTGAGGCCAAAGCGATATTATTCATCATCATCAGCCTGTGATAGTCCACTGCTGGACATAGGCCTCCCCTAATACACCCCTATCCATTGGGAGGTTTCGACCGCATCCCACCACGCAGGCCCAGTGCGGGTTGGTGGGATTATTACGCATCTTTAAATTTAAAAATGTCTTTACTGTTTATGACACAGGATCCGTGAACGGTATACCTTACCAGGCGCAGCAGGAGGTCGTTGTGAAGAGCATCAGTCGGTACAGCACAGCACAAGCTCCCAAAGGGTACTGTTACAACGTGGACCCCACGCAACCCAAGTCAGTATTTTACATAAAAATAGTAGACAAATTAAAATCCAAACTTTTGAGGGACAAAAGCTTTATTATTCTAAGCCTGATAATATGGCTGGACAATATTTTGCTAAAGTAATGTATAACATGGTTATTTTATGGCGAAGAGTAAAAAACAAAACAATACGCATAACTGTCACTCCAGGTTACCAAAGTATTTTAAGGTTTATTTTGGCATAAACGCACCATACTAGCCGGTATAAGACACCCTTCAATCTATACTGTTAGCATACTGAAATCTCGGTGCCTTGCTGGCATTGGTCCTAGTTTTATTGATCGGAGTTAGTGGGTTCAAATCCTTGAGCAAAACAATTTTGTGTTATATTTTTATTACCGCTTTCACTAAGTCTTCTAAAAAAGTAAAAAAAAACATGCCTGGGTTGTCGGGTTAAGTCTATAAACACTAATAAATAGCGCCATAGTTTTTTTGTGCCATCCTAATTTCTAGTTAAGGTATTATAAGTATGTAAATAAAAGTTATATTCTTGCAGAATATTTGGTTGTTCTAATCAATACGATTATTGTGCACGCTACCCGATGGAATTGCAGAAAGAAGCTCCAATGGAAAAAGTAAGCAAATACAGTAATATACACTTGACCATAAAAATAGAATTACAATGTTATGTGATCAGAATCTTTTCACAAGCCACTTGTTTCCACGACACGTACTCTAGTTAGATCTAGCCAAATATAATTAACTATAGTTGATTTTACGATTAACTATGGTTTAGTCATAATAAAGATAGAATTTAGGAACTTGTGTCGCCATTAGACATTTATTCGGAGTCTAACTTGGCTAAGCTATTTCTGCATCTAGCCAATCATCATATCCTTCTGGATTTTGCTATTATATCTGTCTACCCTATTTTTAAATCTGCCTTACAATTCGTAGCTTCCTGGTGTCGTTCCTTGTCGACGCCCGTGGAGGCGATGCGCGGCTGTCGTGGCGGCGGTGTTCGTGTCATAGTGCCTCCGTTGTCTGCTCAGCAACCGACTAGGATTACTTGCAGGTAGTTTACGACTTACCTACTTGTAACATGCAAATTGTACTCTATACTTATGCAAAAAGGACCTGGATTTAACGTTTCGGACGAACGAAAACGTGAAGTGCTTTGATATTTTAATCTATATATATAAAAGAGATTCCCACCTAAATATTGACTCATCACGATATCTCTGGAACCATAAGGCGTAGCGACTTGAAATTTGGTAGGAATATTCCTTTCGTCAGTAGAGGTCAGCTAAGAACGCATTTTACGAAATCCTACGCAAAAGGGGGGTTGCTAGTATATTATAAATAACCGTAAAATGAAGAAATGTACTATCAATGTTTTCTATCTTTACAACATGATTAGATTAACTGCGTGGTAACTGCAAGCATTGAATATGGTTCTAGACCGTCGGTTAATTATTTGGTAAAATAAGTATAAATATAAAATAAGAGCGAAAAAATCGGTTTTTTTTATTGACATAGGGATTAGATTGTTTATCTAATAATAATTGTCGTTAACATGTTTAAAAATATGTTTATATTTTATTTTTGCTTCACAGATATTTAAAACCGTCTCGCATAAATCATATGCCACCTCTTATGGAAGGGGAGGCTCTAGCGTCCAGGGTTTTGGAAATGGGTCCTGTCTCCGCCAAGTTCTTGGGGTAAGCTTTAAATTATATTTTCTCCGTGATTTAAATACAAGTAATATATGGCAAACAGTAGACATTTCACTTTTTATTAAAATGTAAATTCATTGGTTATGACACTAAAATAAAAGTATATAGTATAAATATATATTTAACCTTTGTAAACTTAAAATGTATGTCATAGAAGTACATATAAATAAAATACAAAAGTGCATTTAAAATGCAATGTATGGGTAAATAACATAATAACTGATTCAGTAGAAATAGAATGGTAAATTAATATGAAAGTCATATATATACAAATATATAAAACAGATTCTTTTCTTAGTAACTACACCGTGTATCCTTATAATAGAATATTGGTTTTAAAGCTTGATTTGAAACCTGAAACAGAAATTTACTATTTATCCAATAGTTTCGTCTTAATTTTAGACCAGGTCCGATAACCTATTGATTTACCTTATAGCCCAGTGATCCTGGAAGTGCCACATTACGCTTCGCTCCGAGGCAAGGAGCGTGAAATTGTCATCCTGAGGTCTGATAATGGTACCAGCTGGCGTGAGCATAACGCTGATGCCACTGAAGACGTGGTACAGGATATTCTACATGAGACTTTGGAGATTGAAGGTACGGGATGCGAAGAGTTTATAAGAACTGAATATTTATGATTTGAATGGAAACTTATCCTTTAGTTTAAATGGCAGTTAATCAGAATTCAGCTACAATAGATGTCTAGCCTATTTTTAAGGATATTTAATAATTTAAAAAGTAAATGAAATACAAAAATCCGGCCGAAGACATTTTATCTCCTTTACAATATTTTTTTTTATTTTTTCGCTTCTTACAAAGTTTTAGTAAAAAAAAGAAAAGATATGTTTTTCAGTCTCGCAATCGTTTTGCCTTATCAAATTGGATTCCAATTTTATCTTAACCTATGAGAATTCTGTATTGCTATTATAATGGAAATTTAGAATTTGTTCCTGTTATTTATAGCTGCATTTGACCTCGCTTGCTCTAATCATGCAAAGCCGCCTTTTGTTATGTGTACATAAAGTTTAAAAATATCAGTCACATTACGGAGATAGTTAGTTATTTTTATTTAAGCTTGTTATCGTCCTACTCTAATTATGTTTAACTTGAACAGAAACTAATGAAGACGAGAAAGGTTGGGACGCGCCGCGCGTAACACGTATCCTGACCCATGACTTCCCGCAGTACTTTGCCGTGATATCCCGCATCCGGCAGGAAGTTCACGCGATTGGACCTGAAGGTGAACGAATCATATAATTGGCTGATTATCTTTTCTAATATATAAAAGTATAGTGATAGTCTGTTTGGTAATTGTATTTAACTCAACTACGGGTTCTATTTTTTAAAAAAATCTGTCAGATTTAGTTTTCATTAAGCATAAACAGTAATAAGAACGTTATAAATTTTTATTTGGTAAAATTGAGATATTAAAGTAATGTGTATAGCATTTATATTATCTAAACATTAAGTATTATTATTCAAGGTGGCATGGTCTCCAGCTCTGTGGTGCCCCAAGTCCAAGCAGTGTTCCCTCAGGGAGCGTTGACCAAGAAGATCAAAGTTGGCCTTCAGGTAAACCTATTCAAACCTCGGAAAGGCGTTAAAGATAAGAATTTGAAAAAGATCACGGTCAACAATGTGTCCAAAAAGAAACGGTTCTCCTTAATTTGGTAGTATTAGCCTAAATGTGTATTTAACATTTTTCGGAGCTTTCGTAAATGTTGTAACGGATGTTGCAAAAAAATTGTCGGTGTAAACGCTTTTGTATTTGCTTTATCAATGTGTAATTGCATCAAACAGAACAATATTTTCGCCTAAGGTGTATTTGTGTGTAAACTATTTTCAATAGGGTACGTTTCAAAGCCCTTAGACGGGATGAAAGGAAATTCAGGATAAATTCTTCAAAATTAAGGCACTTTTTTTTTCTATATTGAAGACATTCGATGTAACTCCAAGAGCACATATGTATGTATTCTAATACACTTAAAATGCGTATGTTAACGTAGAAAAGATGGTAAAGAGTAGAGGCAAGGAATCTACAGACCTGGAACCACCTGAAAATAAAATGAAGTTATGTATCATAAGAATCTGACTATATTGAACCACACCAGAGCTAAACAAAATATGGAATGCATGTTAACAACGTAACCTAAGGCAACAACGTCGTGTACATTTAACGATTTTTTGAAGAATTAATATATATATATCATCATCAGCCTTTGATAGTCCACTGCTGGACATTGGCCTCCCTAATATAGGGGTTTTGGACCGTATCCTACCACGCTGGTCCGATGCGGGTTGGTGGAGTGGACTCGACTTTTACATGCCCATCCGACGCATGGATCATCTTACTTTTCAGACAAATGGGTGATCGGCCCAGAATTCCCTAACCAACTAGAAACAACAATGAAAATTTGTTGAGTCCCGCAGAGATTCAAACCACGACCTCCAGTTCTAAAGCACACGCCTTACCACTAGGCTACGGAGGTAGTTATATATATGTTCCATTTGTATCTGGATCGCATATAAACGAATTATTTTGTATACCTTTTTAATCACCAACACCATTTTAAACTGCCATGTAAAGCTACGAAAATATTAACCAAAATTGGATAAGTTGCTTCGTTGAATTAATTACTGTTGCGTATTTTTTATTGAACCGTGCCCTTTGTTCTGTTTTCGTGAAAACAAAACCGAAGATCATAGCGTTCCAGCTAATTAATAAGATGTTATTACTTGAAATATTTTTGTCTTGTTTCTGGATACAATCACGTCATGTACAACTATGACGGCAAAGATTAGCGTTTTACGAATGCCAATTCGTACTCTGGGAAAACTTTTATCTTATGTATTAAATATTTAATCTAAAACATATAAGCCGTGATATGGTAATATATTTTGATATATGGATTAATAAATAACAAGCAATAAAAAGATATAAATAAGATTATGTTACTGAATTACTTAAAACTTTTTGCCGTGTATTAAAATATTAAAAGTATTTTTTAA
Source organism: Lamproptera curius (assembly GCA_029286875.1). Lineage (NCBI taxonomy): Eukaryota > Metazoa > Arthropoda > Insecta > Lepidoptera > Papilionidae > Lamproptera > Lamproptera curius. The sequence goes on from JAGSMT010000046.1 coordinate 1,977,051, forward strand.
AAAGAAGACTAATGTTATATAACATAAAATAATAATAAAAATTATTAAAGTGACTCTTTATCCAAGAAACCAATTCCTTTCTCGAAAACGAAAAATGCCAAAAATATAGGTAACAATGTTTTTGATTAAAATATTATTTTTATAATCGATTTAAAACAAAATTTATATAATTAATTTTTTCATGAATTTTGTACCTCTTATCAATAATATCATATTCCATGTAACAATAGTACAAAGAACGTTGCCAAAATTTTACAATCAATACAAGATATAATAATCGAGCTAGAATATTAGTAAATTCAATGTTTTCTTTTATTATTTTTATGATAGGCTTACGACATAACTAGTCCATAAAATATCTAATAACACCGTTTCAAAAGTTATGTTCATAATTTTAGATTTTCCCTGAAAAGTAATAATTAGTATTAACAGATGTGTTCAAATCTCGGGCCAAATTATACCTGGATTTTCGTCAATGTTTTTCATTCACATGGGTGCGTAGTTTTAAATTTTAAACACTAGCAACACTGATCAATAAATAAATAAGTAAATGTGGTTCTTTTAAATACGAATAATGTAACTTTAAACTGTGTTTCACATTTCCTTATTTTGTTTCATATTTCAAAATTCTAACAAATTTATTAGTTTGTCATCATAAAAAAATTAGAAAGTTTTTTGAATTGTAATTGTCACGTAGTTACTAGGTTTTGTGCGACATTAATGGTTATTTAAATATGAAAACCTTGAAAGATTAAATTGATATTAAATCATAATTATCGTATCATTAAATTGCTGCTTCTAAAGCGTCGCAATAATAAAGCGATACACGAGTAGGACAAAGTATTTTCATGCCTTTAGAATGTTTAGTAACTGTTTTATATATAAATAATCAACATTCACTAGTTGTTTATCGCTAGGTCTATATCATAAGATTTATTGTATACCAAGCAATAATTATATACACCGTAAGTGTATATTGAAACGGCAGTTACCAATTTGTTAGTGAAACTTGAATGTTAGGTGTGATAACCATTATATAACATAATGTATATTTATAGCTATTTTTTTTCCACGACTTTTTATAGTCAGAGACTGTTATCTCTGAATGTATGTAGAAATATACAATTTTATTAATATACCGAAGCCAAGGACTTGAAATAGGTGCAAGCAAAGTCTAACCAATTGGACTGCCACCATTTGCACTCCCCACGCGATTCTCAACCAATGGGAGTGACCGATGTTTTGCCGCCAATTGAATTAGACTATGTTTACATGAATCTGGTATATTTGTCTCTTCTTATTTGTTTAGTGCGCCGACCCTTATAAAAATTTAACCAACGTATCTAATATTAAATCCATTTCTTACGGATTTTTTTTGCGGTTTTTAATTCTACCTTTATTCTTGACGTTTCGGCTCTCTCATGATCACGGGCAAACCAAGATGTGTTATGTATGTATTTCAATATGTATCGAAGAATCCGTAAAACGTGGATTTAATATGTATAATAATCGCGTAAATAAAAGAAATAATTATATGCAAGATTTGTAATTTTACGATTAGACTATGAATCGATTGTGTTTTAGATTGCGTGTTTGGTTTATCATATATTCAGGTTTATGCGTTACTCCTCTAGAGATAATGTCATACCCAATAAATTTAGTAACCTTAAAAGTACTCGACATATTTGTGACTTCATTAAATTCATTAAAAATGACGATTTGTTTTTAATCGAAGTGAATTTGATATGTATGAAATCACTTAGTTTCTCACACAGCGTTTTAAACGCATTTAGTTTGTGTTAATGTATTTTCTCTAGTTGGTCTTTAGGTTTGTGCCTGGCATGTTTGTATTGGATTATGCTAACAGGCTTTTTATGGAACAATAATATTAAGGTTTGTAGCAATAAGGTACAGTTTTGTTCTAAGCTGATGCAGAATGAGTGACTTATTTTTAAGTATTTTTAAGGCGATTGCTAAATTTATTGGGTCTTTGAACTATGTGCTTTGTCTTGTATACAAAATGAATGTTGTTTTTATTTTTGGTGATAATAACCTTTATTCCTAAAGACCAAACGTGAGACTTGCATGCTATAAATATGATTTTATGACGCTGAGTTTTATTTATTGTGTGTTCAAGCTTTTTTGGTTTATTTTTCGGAGCGCATGTGTGAGAAAATATGTTGTTTGAGTTCAAGATGAATGACGTTCAATGAACTTTTAAAACGCTTTTCATGTGATTTCATATGTTCATATTTGCTTTGCACACCCCAATCCCCCCGAACGTAATGAGTTGTACACATTATGTGGTTGAAAGAAAATAGTGTTCGGCAAATTATTTTGAAACCGCTTTGAGGTAAGTTTATTTTTAATTTCTTAATTTTTTTTTTTATTTTTCATTGCACTATTTCTCTGTCATTTTTTATTATCACTGGCACGTTTGGTCTTAAGGAAGTGTTAAATGTGTCTTAAACACTTCTGATTTAAATAAAAATTCTTAAAATTATTTCTACAGCAAGAGAGCCTTAATTTGTATTCGTCAAATATAATAAGAGAAAAGCTACTTTTGAATTAATTCTTTAATCTCTAGTTCTGTTGAATAAAATAAAAGAGGCAAACCTAAGAGTAATACTAACTAAATCCTAATTTTAATGCTTGGGACCTTCAAGATTAGTTCAATTAAAATAATGTTATATACTTCATTTATTACTGAATAAATGAAACCGCTGTCATCGTGCTAATATCTCGACAGGCGCAAATTATTGATTCGGAATTGACTGCCAAACTCCTCGGCCGAGGGGTGGCCGTCTCTCCAGTTGTAACTGTGGAACCACGGCGAAGGAAGTTCCATAAAGCAATCACCCTTAGCATGCCAGCACCACGACCACATACACAGGGGATGACCAATCAATACAGCACCTCATCAGCCCCAACCCTCCGTCTACTGTGCTCCATATCAGGTACGCATACAGAATTTCGCTTTAAACTAACCTGCAGATCATTATGGATACTGGGAATGAGTATGAGTTTACTAAACTAGAATATTTCTCTACGTCTAACCTCATCCATGTCCTCGTTACCAATATCCAAATGGTGTAAAGTGTTGCAATGGATTATGGCTTATATTCGCTATAATACATAGCTTGGCTAAAAGGTAAGTGGGCCTATGTAGGCGAGAGTCGGGCTTACAAGTAAATTGGCTTATATTCTGACATAACCACCGTATAACCTATATTCCATTACAACACGATAATGTAGAGGCAGCTCAATTTAGGTACAGTCTTACCGTATTATTGAATAGTTAAAATCTTAACTGACATCATCGGTAGAGGATAGTTATTTTGGACTATTGATAGTGTTACTTATTAATTAGACGACATCTTTATAGTCATTTATCCAGTTCCATAGTAACCTTTTCTCTTATGTAAAGCATAGAGTAGTTGAAAAGACGGTAACAGTCTTAGTGAGAAAACATCCCAGTTCAATAGACAGGAGGGTCAAAGCATGACTATGAACCGAATTGCATAGTGTAGTTACTCATCATGAACCAATCAGCAACTCGGAACAGATTTTATTTGAACACACATACCAATGATGCGCTTATAGCAAATACACCGACAGCTGATCAGCTGTGCCCCTATGTGTGCGTTATGTTCGTGTCTACATTGTCTTTGTTCTCGTGTTTGTGTGTGTTGCACGCTCACCGTTTATGGAACTAAATTATTCGCGGCCCACCTAATGGACGCGTCAACAGGGGTTTTTCGCAAACGATCTCTCGAAGGTAAAACAATAGACTTTACAAGTAACTTTACAGTCAGGGTTAACTTCGGTTTAAGTTTCACGTCTCACTTTTATTTTTTTTTATTTAAACCGTTTTCTTTCTCTCCCCCTTATTATTTTCGACGTCATTTGTGTTTTAGATTACCTTTACGCGTTTTGAGTTTTACTTCGGTTGTCATGTTTATCCGATTTTATTTTGAATAATTCTTTTAACGATATTTGAATGCTTTCTTTCCTCCATATTTCGCTTTTCATATATTCTTCATACCTAGCATACATTCTTCTGTGCACGGGCTGTTTTTTTTACGCTTTTTCAATTCACCGTCACATTTTATCATAAATACTGTAACGATTCTTGGGACATCGATATGCACTGTGGTTCACACTGGTAAATGTTGATTTAGCGAAAGTTTTAATAACCTCTTAGATAAATCGGCAATATATAATGGCACATTACAAAAATTTTATCACGAGACACGGTTTTTTGATCTGAGCATAAATAGAATATGGATTTCGTTGCGGTACCTCATCGGTTCCATCATCACTCCATCAGTCAATTGAAGTTCTGTTAATTTGCTTGTACTAATCAAAGTTTATTTCCAAAACGGCCTATCTGTTCTATTTTTATTCACATCATCTTTTCTTTTCATTTCTTTTTTATCTACGTCACCGGCTAGGTCAAATGAAATTCAGTTTTTTTTTCAGTAAGTCCTTCGAGAGATCTGTTTCTTGGAAAACCAGACCTGAAATTTTTGCAATCGTTTCGAAATTTAGATTCAATGTCATTTTTATATATCTGTGACCAATACAGCACTAAATTTACGTAAAACAGGTAATATTAACACAATGTGCCATTTTAAGTATCATAATTCTTGTCAGTAAAGATTATGTAAGATTATTTTTTATCGTTTTCTTTATGTGATGTGTTGTATTTGCTTGCTGTGTGTTTGCTATAGGCCGTTTTGGAAACATTTTGGTTTTTATATTACCTTTTTTTATCTCAAGCCTAATATTACTCTTTTCTTTTAAATATAAACTTACTAACGATAAAAATTAGTACATTTCTGACACATTTTAAACTTCCTGTACCTGTATATTTTTAAATATGTGTATTAACATAATAAATATAAAGTAGATTATTAATTTGAAGTAGATTGATCGTTGACTTTATACTATGCCTGCTTTGAGCATGCATTAATAGAAATGGTATAAGTGGCAGTCAAACAGCGGATGACAGCAGACACTGCTACAAAAGCTTTTGTTACATACTTCGACGTAGCGTTGCGTAGCTAAAGCGTGCTACGAACTGCTACGTCTTTAACGACTGACAAATGACAGGTGGGACGAACCGAGCACATTGGGAGGACGTCACCGAGAACACGCCACTGACATTTGTCAACGACTGCGTTTCATTCACAACGACAGTGTCGGCCAGATACTGGCTGATCGACTGTCGTCACGTTGAAGATGCTACCAAAATGGCCACTGAGCTGTACAGGTAATAACGACTCAGTGAATTCGCATAAAACGATTCCCTCATACTAAAAACATTTAATAGTGGAAGAAGATTTTCATTAAATGCTTATACAACATTATTGACCCTCATATATTTTAATGATTTTGAAATTTATCAATCCCAAATCATATTTGAGACTTGATGTAAATCGTCCATAGAATAACGTTATAAGTCACTCAATGTGAACGTCAGTCACATAATGCTGCTTCGTTGCTATTATCAATAGATCGATTATTATAGGCTCGGTATAAGATAATAAATCGCACAAATTTTAAATAGATGTAAAGCAACTGTTATTGGATATGTTACATCTGAGCCATAAGTTATTCAGTAGTAAAAAATATATAAATTAAATCATCAGATTTGTTCTGTCAATCAAAAACTGAATTCTTCCAGGGAGGCAATACACGTGCCGTTCATGGCACGATTCGTAGTATACGCGAAACGCACAGACGAGTGTCAAGCGCAACTTCGGATGTTCTGCGTCACGGATGACAAGGAGGATAAGACTTTGGAGCGCATCGAACGTTTTATCCAAGTAGCAAAGAGTCGCGATGTAGAGGTATCTACTAAAATTATAAATATGGCTTAATATTACATTAAACGTCCAAAACTGTTAATAACTAGAAGTTTAATGATTGAAATACAAGCATAAGTCGGTAATCTGGCTGTGAAATGGTTACATTTTTCAAGTTCAAACTTTCTATGTAGGAAAATTATATTTAGCGATATAATTTACTATGATAAAACTACTAGATTAAGTGTTATTATTTATGAGAGTAATAATACTACTATTTGCACCAGGTCCATGAAGGAAAACCGGTCTACTTGGAGTTCGGAGGTAACTTGGTGCCGGTTGCGAAATCTGGAGAACAATTATCAATACCGTTCCGTGCATTCCGTGAGAACCGAGTTGCCTTCCCTGTTATGATAAAGACCCAGGACTTGGAACCGATTTGCCGCTGCCAATTCATGAGGGACCCCAAGGTTCCCAAAGGAGAACCGTCACCAACGCCGGTATAATAAATTTACCTTTTAAACTACTATCTCTGACAAATACAGTAAACATATTGATTTATTAATTATAACATAAATGATATTTCATAGTGGAACGATGACTTTATGATTGCATGAATGGATATCATAAACAACGTGCATTCACGAATGTTTTATGGATCATGGATTATCAAACTATTAAGGCAATCGAAAATACGTATTGCCCTATCCCCTCCAATCGGAAACACAGATTTGCAAAGGGATTTATATTTAACATACATTCTGAAACACAGGCAATATATTTTTAACAAAAAAAAAATATATTTAAATTAATTGAGTGTTTATTTCGAATGTGTATTTATTCAAAATGGAATACCTGGTGGTGTTAATAAAAGTAACCCTTACTTTGGAGGTAGTGACATACTTGCAGCTCGGGTGTTTGAAATATTAAAATTTCGTTTATTTAAAACAATTTTAGATTGCTGTGCTGAATATCATGGTGCCAGATGATATTCCAACCGAGAGAATTTCTCCAGTGCAAGCTGATGCTGTTCCACGTCGAACTGAGGAACAGGAACTTATATGGCGGCAAAGACTTTGTGATCCAAGGTAATTTAAAAAAAAAAAAAAATTATATTAAAAATTATTACTACTGGTTAACAATGTTTTTTTTTGCTTTTGTGTGAAAAATTATTAAAAATAGTTATATTTACTGCCTCCCGTAAAGATTGGAAGACATCTGTAACTTACTCGGAAAAGACTGGGTTGCTTTAGCTTATGAGCTTGGCGTGAGTGTAGCGACCGTGAATCAGATTCAAGCCAAGCGTATTACTGCAGCGGAGCAAGCACAGCTAATGTTAAAACTCTGGAAAACTCAATCAGGCACTAAAGCGTTGGGTATGTCTTGATTTCGAAATTTATCTTGTCATTTTAGACTCGATTCAACTTTTCTGTAACTAAACATGAGTTCTGGTTTTTTTAAGAAGTTTTTTGCATTTTAGTAATTGTTTTTTTAGATAACTCATTAGAATTGGCATTATGCCGCATCGGCAGAGATGACATAATAGCTCCACAGTCAGATATTACTAACGAAAGACGAATACAACGTAATATTTACCAGGAGAGGCAAGCGTCTGAAGAAATAGAAGCATATAAAGGTAGTCAAGCTTTTATATTGTATATAAATGTTTGGATACAAAATACAAAAATTATATTTACAGCTTTTCCAGAAAGTTTTAGTGCTTGAAAATTTATTAATTCTGTAATGACTGTAACTTTACGTATAAATCTAATAAGGTTTATTAAACGTTTATTTCTTCCCAGCTGAGGAAGATAACAAATTAAAAGAAAGAATTGATGATGACATTCAAGTTGCAGAAAGGTTACCAATTGAATGTGAACAAGATCAAGACGAAGCTAAATATTCACCTGAAGAAAAGTCTGTTGTAGACAAAAGTGAAGTCGATAGAACCCCATCGCCGAGTGAGGAAAGCGATGAAGATGAAGGTAAATAAAAATTTAGCAAATATATTGCATTTTTAAAAATTCAAGAACTCACTTATACTTAAATAGTATAAAGTATATTAGGAAAAGTTTAAACTGTTTTACAATCAATAAAATAAAAAAATATATAATATGAACAGGAGTTCTAAAGAATAAAACATCGCAAGAAGTAAAAAGTATGGAATAAAAGATTATATTTAAAAAATATGATATTTTTTGTCTTCTCCGTAGATGTCAAACGCAGTGTAGCTGAAAGAAAAGAGCAAATTACTAAAAAACTTAGTTCAAGCAAAATTCCAGCATCTAAACAGAAAAAAGAAATTCGTGAAGAGATTATTGAAATCAAAACTCAAATAAGACCAGATATTAAAAAATTCCATGGAATAGAACAACAGGTATGGCATTTTTGCTACCATTACTGCTTCTATTGATAACTGGTAATAGATTATAACATATATATATTGTTTGCAGGTAAAAGAAAAAGATCCCAAACCTCAAACAAAATCTCCACCTGAAACTATGGAAGAACAGCAAATCGAAGATTCAAAGGAACATTTTGAAACAAGAGCCGACGAAGTAAAATTGAAAAACCTGCTGATCAATTTAGAAAATTTGATCCATCATCTCCAGCAAAACCAACTCCAAAACATTTACAGAGACACATGAGAAATGATTCTATGCGATTCCCCTCAGGTGACTTTTCTAATGTTACCATCACTCCTCGTAAGTCAATCACTGTAGAAACTGTGGAATCTAAGAAGGGAATTGAAGTTAAAGCAGAATCGTACACAAGGGAAACTATTTCACAAAAAGAAATTGACAGTGCAAGAGTGGAAGAAAAACTAGACGATGGTGATAAGTCACCTGAATTAGTTATGGATTCAGAAAAAGACTTAGCTGAAGCGCCCTTAAAAGAAAAAATAAGTTCATTTGAATCAAAAATACCAAAAGAACCATCATTGGATGCGACTAAAACTGTAAAATTAACTAAGGAAGCCTTAAAAAAGCACACATTAGAACAAGACCGAAGCATAGAATATACACAAGAGTTCGTTAGGGAGCAATCAAAACAAATATCTTCTGTTGAACATGTATCTCAAAAATTAATAGAATCTGAAAAGCACGTGGAGACTGTTAAATCAGTCAAAGACACAATCCAACATTTTGACACAAAAATCAAACAAGAGGAAAAATCCAAGTCGTTTCCGAAAGCTGTCAGAACCGATTCCACTCTCTGCAAGTATCATCTGAGGAAGATAGTGAGTTTTTAAGAAAATCTACTGACTCAGAAACTGAAACTGAATCCCAAACTACAATAAAGGTTGAAAAAGATAAACTTAAGCTGAAGACAGAAAAGCGGTTATTTGAAGCAAAGCCAGATTTAAGACCTAAAGAAGAAAAACGTGATAGTCAATCTGACTATGATGATAAACCTGACGATGACGACAAAAAAGGAGGGGAGTTGGTATCAATTAAAACCATTAAAATCGAGAAACAACTTACGCAAGAATTGAGAAGTAAAGTAAGTGAGGAAGATGTTACAGAGGACGTCGAACAAAAAGAAGTTTCAGTGCAAGATATAGTTAAAGATAAGGTAATTTTTCTCTCATATATATACATTTATCTTTTGGTTTATATATTTACAATGTGATTTATCAATAAAATACCGGTGGTAGGTCCCCTTTTTACAAGGGACCGTCTGGGTGGGTACCACCACGGTGCCTATTTCTACCGCAAAGCAGTAGTGTGAAAACACTAATATGTTTCGATTTGAAGGGCACCGTAGCCAGCGTAATTACTGGGTAAAAGAGACTTAACATCCCTTGTCTCACGGTAGGCAGCGCGTTGGTGATACCTGTATGGCCAATGTCTATGGGCGTCGGTGACCACTTTCCATCAGGTGGCCCGAAGGCTCGTCTGCCTGCGTAGGCAACAAAAAAAAAAATCGGCAGGATTATGTAAGCAAGTAGGTAAAAGAAATTGTGCATACCTAGTTGTACATGTAGTATATTTTCTGTTTTGTAACGCCAAAATGTGTAATTAATAAAAATAACAAGTGAACATATTTTAGTAAAAGTAAAGGCTTGGGATTTGTCAGTGTATGATGTTTCTATTTCATTTTTCTTATACTATTTTTAAGCGAAACTGTTGTCAGGTTGTATAAGAATGCACTGAACGAAAAAGTACGTTGTATACATATGTCGCAGTTAACTAGCTTTATCAGCTATTGAATTAATAGCCTCAGGTTTATCCTAAGCCGTTCAAGCCACAGCCTTAATGATATTTGGACTCCACTAAAACATATGCTATGTGATATAAAGAAGAAGCACTTCAAAATAATAATTAAAATGTAAAATATATCTATTATTTGGAAGTAATGAGATCAATTTTTAACCCTTAAAGCTCTTCGAAACGATTGTACAATATACCTACTGCTATTACCCAAAAAAATATATAACAAATATTACATCAATTTAGCTGTGGGCTTACATATTAATCAAACTTGTATAAAGTTTGAGATTTGAGAAGAAATTCCAATTTTTCGATGGAATGAAACAAAGTTCATTAGAGGCTAGGCTGTAAATTGAACGGCTATAAGGGAGTTGGCTGCGACATAGACATAAAAATATAATAATAACAGTTATTAACTAAAATCATTTTAGATTGAAACACAACAATCAACAGCGAGTACAAAATCAGATATAAGTCAGCTTACTAAAACAGATTCAATAGGATCAGATGTTCAAGACTTGCAAGGGCGGAAAGTTTCTCAGGAATCTCCGTCGCAATCCGCACTAGAAAAAGTTGACTCATTGGCTGATTTACAACAAAGTACTGAAAAGGATGTCAGCTTTATTTCCCAAACGGAATCGAAGGTAAAATCATAAAGAATAAATGATTGCGTGATTTGATTAGACCCTTTAAGTGGTTTTTTTTATTGGGATAGTCCCATTTATAAATGTTTATTTACAGGTGTACTCAAAACATAGAAGTGATTCATTGGACGAAGCATCCCAATTTTCGGATTTAGATGATCAAATAGGTACAAGTCCAGCACATAAGCCTACAGCGGATAAAGTTATTTCAGCTAAATTGGCTTCAAGTACGGTACCAACTTGCAAAGAAGAAACTGCAGAATTCTTAAAATTAGAAAAATCCTATGAAACATCATCTCAGTCGGTATCAATTACAAATAAAGAAAGCGAGAAGGTAAATCTTATATTTTAAAAGCAGTTTTTATTTTTACGTCTAAAATTTCGGCTAATCAATGTCATATTATAGAGTAAAAAATGATTAATTCACGATTATATTTTCATCTCATTTCATTAAGCGATAAGATGAGCAACAGCAATATTTATCTGATAGCAAGTGAGACTTCAAACTACTAATAAATATAGCGTTAAACACAACTAGTCCGCCCATTTACCCGATAAATAGGATGTCTCAAAACCATTGTTTTGTGACAGAAATTGAATTATTTATTTATTTATTACGAACGGAATAAACACTTTTAAATTATATTGCATTATTGGCATTGTAGTTACAGTGTTACGTTATATAAAAGGCAAGTTAAGTATCAATTCAGTTAAAGGTTCAAACATCAATCATTAAAATATTAATGCTACAAATTATGAAAAAATCATAAGTACCTAATAAGTGTTATCAGTAGCAGAAAAAATCTAAATAAATAATTTATATTACAAAACTACAAGGTCTTTTAAAAAATAACGTACATTAAAAATTTGTACTTTATAATATAACGAATAAACAAATTTATAGATTTAATAACTATCAATAAATAAATTTAAATATATATAAACACTCAAAAGTGACAATTTATACAAAATTTAAACTAAAATGACATACTACTAAAATCGGCTATTTCACAATTAATATGTTGTAAGGAAAATAAATCAGTAAACGACAAAACATAAGATTAAATTTAAAGGAAATTTAAAAAACACCATTGTGTTGATCTATTGTTTTGTTGTGTTAAATGTGATAATTGTACATGTAAAAATTATTAGGGAAATATCACCATGGTAGAATTTAAAATCACTTTTATCAGTTATTCTTTTTAATGCTCTAGCGTTGTGCATAGCATTATATGTTATAATGCCACTTAACTATCCAGATTTCTCACATAAGCGTACCTGTTACCTGCTAAGATATCAAGTCGTGAAGCGCAATTGACAAGATGTTAGAGTTGCGGGGATGTTTTCCCGAGTACCCTTAATAGCTGTCTTCAACACACCCAATTTACACATTAGACACATAAAGATTAGTCATATAATAACTATGAGCATTACATTCATTAAGTGAGTAAGTTTTGTAAATTTTTCATGTATTATTCAAATAACTAAAAATTCACTTTTCATAGATATTATCCAAAGAATCACCAGTGATAAGTGCTAAAGCTAGGCAATTCATAGAAACTGTCCCAGAAGACGATTCAGTACAAGAGTGCTTCTTTTCAAAACGTATTTATTCCGATTCGTTGGAAGACTCCGAGCATACTGATTCTAGAAGACATTCAGAAGCGGATTCTTTAAAGTCAGACCAGTCAGATATTAAGGCGAAAATTTCTTCATCGGAATTTGACGAACGAGCCGAGTATGAAGAAACGGCAGATTCTGGAAGCGGGTTTGGCGATGAGAAATTTGAAGAGAGTATTGGATTTACATCTATCAAAATAGATCCAAAAGCCATAGACTGTGATAAGCGTGACTCTGATTCAGACAAAAATGAAGAAACTGAAACAGTATTTAAAAAAGTAGTTCCAAAACGTCATTCCAGGACAGAGTCAATATCAATTACAAAATTAAGTGATCTTAAACTCGACGTTGATTTGGCTAAGCCTAAGCAAGAATTTCAAATGATAGTGACAGAAGCAGAAGATCCCGACAAATCTTTTGAAAAAGATGAGACGTCTGATAAAATCTCATCAGAAAGTAGTAGAGAAGTAGAAATGTCAGACCGAAAATCTTCAGAGTGTGTCTCAGACAGAATAACGTCTGAAGATGCTGTCACGGACAAGAAGACATCTTCTGAGGAAGAGTTTATGAAGGAAAGTGATAAAGTACTAGAACAGGACAATGAGAAGGATAAAAAAATCACTAAAGATATAGAAAAAATGGACGTTAAAGTTTCTGTATCTAAAGAAGACGCTCTTAATAAAGGTAATAATAACATTGCAAGCTCTTAAGTCTAGATTGATATGTAGATTTTGTTAAGTATGTTAAAGATAAACTTTGCGGTGAAGAAACAGCAAAAAATATATAATACGAATTATAAAAAAAGTGTACTTATGTACGTACAATAGAAGTTATTTTTCTTTAGTGTAACAAGATAAAAATCTTTTCAAAAGTTTTATCTTTCGCTTTATTCTACGTTTGTTATCGTGAATGCAATTGGCATTTGATAATATCTAACTTCGGGGTGTCAAAGATTAAATAAATTGAGCAAAATTGTTCTTATTTTAGTCGATGAGAAACGTCAGTCTGTAACATCAGCTGGTTCTAGTTCGGTAAGTGAACTACGTTTAGAAGAAAAACGACCATCGGATGCCCATAGCCTTACAGAATCAAGAGATTACACATTTGAAGAATCTGAAGATGATATAGCAACACAGGGCACTCATGTTGACATAATAAAAGAGAAGACAGATGTAAAGGGCGACGTCCAAACGGAAACCTTCGGTATATATTAAATAATTATGAGTATTACAGTAAAATTAAAATGATATTAAATACGTATTTATGTTTATTTCTTTCAGTTAAAGCTATCGATTCGTCAAAAGTATTGAAACTGGCTCACGGAGATTCTTTAGATGATGTAGAAGGATTTCCTGAAGATCATACAGAATATGTTCATAAATTGCCTCACATATCTGAATCAGGGTATTTACATATTGTTTTTAGTGTTTAATTTTTGCCAGTATCTTAATAATAATTACTTTTCATTTATTATTTATATTTACACGATATGCTACTTTCAGATTACATGAAGACAAACATATTTTACAAGAAGCTTTTAATGATGAAGAACAAATTATTGAAGACAAAAAAGATACAACTCACAAAATTTTAAGTAAAGAAACAGTTCCCACTCAGGCTGAAAAAATAACAACAGATATGGAAATCTTAATTCAAAGGGATGTTAGTAAACAAATTACTTCATCATCTGTTTCTAAAACGGCAGAAATAAAACAAACAGTGAGTGATTCAAAGTTTGACGTAAGTAAAATAAGAACTGACACATTAGGTAAATTCGATATTGTTAATATAATTAATAATGCTCAAGAAGAAAAAGTACAATTGCAGGAAAAAGGAAAAATTACCAAAGAACAAATTGAGCCCGTCATTGAAGAAATATTAGAAAAAGGCACAGTAGTTGCGGCAGCTAAAAGTCCAGTAAAAGACAAAGATATTAAAAATTTAACAAAAGATATTGTTGAGTCTGAGAAAAGGTCATATGATGCTAAGGTTCCACAAAAAGACGAGCGAAGACATTCATGTATAAGTCCGGCGATTTCTTTAGAAAGAATAGCAGAATCTGAAGTGGAAACCGAAGAAGAAATATCAAAACCATTGAAATTTGAGTCAATACAAACATACAAGGAAGATTTTCATGTGGGAATAAAAAAATCTGACTCAGCTATGAAGCAAATGGCTGATAATATTGAAATTATTATTAAACAGGCTTCAGAAGACGTAGATTTATCAGTGGAGGAAAGTGATCATGTAAAACCAGAGGTAGAAGATTTAGAAGGCAAAGTTTCTGTGGACTCAATCATAGAAGAAGCTGTAAATACAGTCCAGGAATATTTAGAATGCAAAGAAAAAGAAAATGAAAAAGAAGAAGAAGATGTAAAAGGCGATACTAAACATTTTACAAGAGAAAGACCAAGTTTAATTAAATCTCTTTCAAGAGATAGCGGCGAAGTTATAATTTTGCCAAAGAAGAAACAAGCTCGAACATTTTCTGTTCAAAGTTCCCCGGAGGAAGTTGAAGAACAAATATATACAGATTCAGAATCAGGTAAATATATGGTATGTAATAAAATAAAATGATTTTAAATCCGTTAAAGTAAAGCTTCGTTTTATTACAGATATGGATAAAGCAAAAGTATTAGAAATCATCGAACCTACTTCTGATACTGATGGAAAAGCTCCGGCTTCTAGCTTTGATACGAAAAAACTTCGAACTGACTCTCTTGATGATGCTGATGATATACCAGAAAAGGAGGCAAATACGCTTAATTTTTATATGCATCATAGCCCCCGTATAAATAATCGTATAATCGCGTTAGTTTTGAGTTCAGTTAAAAAAATATTCGAATGTCTTGCGTAGCATATAAATTTGAGGCATATGATTATTTATAATGGAGCTATCAATTTTTATTATAACAATCATTAAATTCTGTAAGTATTGAACCAAATTGGGATGATCGGAAATAATATCAACAATCTAAATCACAACAACGAAGCGACTTCGAGGTGGTGATATTAGTATTCGACTGTTGATCAGATATTAACATGTCAGTAATAATTCACTTTGCAAGTGTTAATGTTATGACGTAGTTTTTGTTTCTCTTTTCTTTAATTGGTCAAAGCGATAAGACCAGCACGAAGTTCACCTGGTGGTAAGTGATACCCACCCCTGCCTGCCTCTAAAAAATGCTGCGTAAGACGCCACAAATCTACTTACTACCCTGAGACATGAGATGTTATGTCTCGTTTACCGAGTAATTACGCTAGCAACGGTGCAAACTGACAATAGTGACAATAGTGTTTACACACTACTGATTTGCGGCAAAAATAGATACTACCCCGGCGGAGTTACTACCCCAGACGGTCCCTTATAAAACGGGACCTACATATCTCCTCCTGCTATTCCTTGTTTATATAAATTCTATATATAGTAGATTAAAAGTATATTTTCAATTTTATTAATCTTTTATTTTAGTCTGAATATTTCGCTGATGAAGATAGATGTATTGATCGCCAACTTGGATCATTAGACTCGTCTAAAGATGTAAGAAAATATGAAAATATTGATAGCAGTATAGCAAGTTCGAGTGCCGCACATTTGTTAACTGAAGATGATAAATCATCGAGTAAAATTATAAAGAAAACTCAATTTGTGGATAGTATACTGCGGTCTGACTTAGTGTCCAAGTCAACTACAGAATCCTCCGTCACAACTGTGATATCGACATTAACCAAATCATCTGATGAAGATCAAAAATCAGTAGTTGAAGATGCTACATCAGCTGATTTTTCAAAAATTAGTGGAGCTGATTTAGTTAAAGATCCATCAAAAACATCGTTAGATGGCAAAGAAGAATACAAAGCTGAAGAACTAGTAGATGAGAGGGTGTATACGCCAGATTTATCCAAAAAGTCTGTTGATTTAACAAAAGATTATTCAAAGTCATCTATTGATAGCAAAGACACTTCTAGAGATTTTGCAACTAATGAGTTATCCAAAGACTCTACAGCAGATTTGACGAAAGATTTTTCAAAAGTATCTATTGAAAGTGTAAAAGAATCCTCTAAATCTATAGACGAAAAGACTTTTTCTGAAGATCATTCTTCATATGATGTTTCAAAGACTTTAGCTTCAGATGTCTCAGAAGGAATCACGATGAGCAGAGAGTTTTTAGAAGAAGAGAGATCATTGTCAAAATTTGTAAAAACCTCAACAAGTTCCTCTCAGGGAACATCAGTTTTAACGGAAAGTAAAGTATTTAGCGATCAGGAATCATTTGGTAAAACTAAAACATTAGAGAAAGTATACACTGATATAGAAGAGACAATCAGTGATGAAAAAAGTATTTTAGATTTAAAAAATGAACCAACAAAAAGTGACGACATAAATTTGATGACTACGGATAAATCTAAAATAAAAGACGAAACAGCTATAATTGCTGAAGTTGAGGAATCAAGTAAAAATGAGGATGATATATCAAATATAAAAGAATTAAATAGGCGTTGTTCAAACTTACTGGAAGATATTTCTACTCAAGGTGCCCTTATCCGGATTGATTCAAGCCACGTGACGCATGGTAAATAAACGCAATTTTCATTGATTTTATCATTTGAAGAATATTGTTAAACCTTCCTTGGTATTTTAACGGAACTTATAATGTATTAAAAGTTTTACATTCTTTTTGTCGTCATACATTTTTTTTGCATTATGACACGCTATATGAGATTATTTGCTTTTAAATGGTCTATTAGGTCTTCTGAGATTTATAATGATTTCTTATAAAAGTCAGTTGTTTATCCGTAACCTATAATAATATTTACAGACTTATCATCAAAATTCTCCAAAACTCCACCCCCGTCTCCTGTTGATTTAATATTAAAAGATAAAGCTAAAATTAGTGATAGTACTGGCGACAAGCTAACCGGGATGCAACTTAAAGGTATTTAATTAACTTTCTTTGTTGCACGGTTTTCATCAAGTCCGGTCTTTATCATACATAGTATGCATGCTTAAATAAACTAACTGTAGGGCAGGACACGTAATGGTAGATTATGTTCTTCATCTTTTAATTATTGAACATGAAATAGTAAATAAGATATAACAAAAATATTGTTTAAAATAGTATCGTTAAGCGATGTCATTACACTATATAGGTTCCGAAACTACGTTCCTGGACGCGAACAGACAATCACCTCGGGCTTCCTCAGCAGGAGATAGTATGTTGAGCGAAACAGAAGCTCATCAAAGTGGTCAGTATAATACTTTGCCAAAACTTGTATTACTATAATATATATCAATATTATTTAAACTATATATTTAGTAATCATAGAATCTACGTATTGGGATTTTCGTTCTTCAAAATTTAACATGAATAATGAATTAAAATATTTTTTACATTTTGCAATAACCGCTAGGATATAACTGAAGCCAATAAAGTAGTGGCAAGTAGAGTCATAGCGAAACATTAACCTTAAATTTAATATTTAGTAATGTTAACCACACTGTGCCACACAATTTATTTAATGCTAATATCAGCATGTATGTATTTTCACCTACACGTAGTTATATTATAACGAAATTGCATATTTGTTAAGACATATAGTCAATTCCAATAAATGCTAAATACATCGAACCATTTATATTGAGAAACATTGTCTTTTTTTTGCGATTTGTAAAATATATCAGCACAGTAAATTTTACTTTCTTTCTTGCGGAGCCCTTACGTTGCTTTAGGTAAGTAAACCTACAGCAAGAACTATGCATCATTTCTTTATTGCCGCTTTCGACAAATTTACATAACTATTCACAGTGCCGTCTTTCATTCAAACTTTTTCTTAATGTTTACTTTTTTGAAACGTTTCGCTTTGATTCAGCCAACTTCTTTATTTGGTTTATCATTTCGCTCGACATTTGAAGCTTTTATCATCTACACCATTACATCCCTCACTATAGTCATTTAAACAAAATTGCCTCTATCGCTAATACTGATATCAATTCATTAACATCATATTATGATTTAAATTATTTTATCAGTTTACTTGTATGTACATACGTTATTGAATAATATTTCGATTTATTAATGAAATTAAACAATATTTCAAATATTTTTAACTTTATTACTACTTAAGAAACTTTAGAATAAATTGTATATTAACTTTTCTTGTATCATAATATTTTCCGTTTCAGATATATTAACGGAAGCTTCAAAAGTACTAAGTGCAGCTGCTAGGCCCAAATCTCCCACTAAACATCTAGCGGATAACTTATCATTTGTTAATGTTGATCAACCAACTATCACCAGTGGAGCAATAGAACTTGTTGATCGAACCATTGAAAAGAGTATGGATGTAATAGACCAAATTAAAAAAGAACAGATGGCTGTCAAAATGGAAGAAATACAAAAGCTCATCCCAACAGAAAATTTTTACTCAAAAGCAGTGATTGAGACGTCAACTTCGTCATCGTCAATTCACAAGACTGTAGAAGGCGCAGAGCTTAAGTTTCAAAGTATTGATCCAGAATCAGTAATGTCTGATATGATAGCAAAACTCGGCACTACACATGAAGACTTTAGTACTATTATTTCTCATAAGGAAACTGAAACAAGAAAAATATCTGGACAAGAATTTTATTCTGAAACTAAACATGTATCATCATCTGATGATGACTCTCTTATTATAAAAACTGAAACTAAACATGAGGTAAGTGGTCAAGAGCATGAACTCAAAGAAAAATCTATAGTGCGAAAAGATGGTGATCAAACAGAAAAATCAGAAAAGAAATTAGAAAAAGCACATGAAGCTTCTGCAAAAAGATCAGATGTTGAAACAAAAACAGTTTTTAAAAGCACAGATGACACCGATATTGTTAAAGTTGAGAGAGAATTTACGGAACAAGGGCTTTATACAGGACGACAAACAAAATCTGAAGAAAAGATGACTGCTATCAAGGACGAAACGGTCAAGAAAAAACAAGATATTAAAATTTCTGAGAGAGAAATGTCTCACGAACAATGGGGTAGGGAGTATTTTACAGAACCAGGTGAATTACAGGACATTCAGGAAACTGATGACAAAGCTCACACAGCATTTGTTGACTCTTCCTTAAAAATTATTGAGAAAGATGAAGTTGTTTCTACAACAGAAATATCTGAAAAAGGTAAAATAGTAAGCACCAAGGTGGAGCACCATAAAGAAGAGTCAGTAATTGAAAGTAAAGAACATGATGACCTTAGTTCTGAAGCCTCACATGCTCCGAGTTTCAAGAGTGACTCCGCGGGTAAAAGAGATTCATCAGAACTAAGTCCTAAAAGTAAATCAAAGTCATTTAAGAAGGATGATGAAATATATGAAGTAGATTTTATAAAGGAAATCAAGGTCTCCACCTCACCTATTAAAAGTTCATTTAGTCGAACTGGAAGCCAAGATACTCATTCTGAATCAGAAATAGTACCAGATTTACCCCATGATGAGAAAGCAAGCGAAACACCTAAAAAAGATCGACAAGCTAAGTCACCGGTAAAACTACAGGAAGATCAAATTCAAGATCAGGTATTGGAAGTATCTTTGCATAAGGTAGATTCATTTGTGATTGGTGATATCGAACCACATTCTTCACAATTAAAGCGTCTTGTTGACGATTCAACTCCTCCTTGTGTCCATGATGCAAAAAATTACGAACCAATGGAAGAAAAAAGTCATGTTGAATTTGAATATCAAATATCAGCAAAGTCTGCAAGAACGGTACCATCTTCTACAATTACGGATACTGAAAAAGGTGAATGGGAAGATTCTACAATCACGACGTCAAAAGATCTAATGATTAAATCGAGTGAAAGCGTAGATACTGAATGCATGATAAAATCATTAGAATCACATGAAGGTGAAATTTTGCAAAAGTCTATAGATTCTACAGTAAGCGCAGAAACGTTACAGCCATCGGAGTTTTCAACTGAGGCTGACTCTGCATATTTGACAGGAACAGATCAAAAGAAGGAGGAAATCAAGTTAGTAAAAGAAAAGAGCCTAGAAGATATTTGTAGTAGTGGATATGACACTGATCTCTCTTCTGCCGAGTTTCATGCCATGAAACTTGAGACGGAAAAGGTTGACTTTAATACTTTAATACCTACTCAGCCTCTTGCCGACTTATCAGTTTTAGAAAAAACTATAGATGAAGTTAAGCAGTCTCTTGAAGCAGCACAAGTAGAAATAATAAGTGAAAAAAGTGATGGGAGTAGCAAATACAAACAATCGCCATCTGAATTTCAATTTAAAATTTTAATTAGCCCTGAAAGACCCGAAGTAATAACAGAGGAACCTCTTCATACAGACGATCATTTAAACAAATTTTCAACTAATACTGATAAAGAAGAAAAATTATTAGATAGTGAAAAATCTGACAGCATTTCTCAAAAAGTTAGCTCACTTGAAGAAACAATGACATCAGACGAAGATAAGGACACCATTCAGATTAAACCTTCAAGCCCACCGCTAGATTCTGCAGATTTGTCTGTAAAATCTGATAGCGGACCTCACTCAATTTTAGAGACAGAAAGTGATATTTGTGTTTCTGACCGTGATGTATCCTCAAAAGATAGTTCTGAAGTTAAACTTAGGGTGCAAAAACGCATTTCATCTAAATTAGGTGTAGTTGAGAGACGTTCTGCTTCTGATTTAGAAGGTTGGTCTAGTTCTGGTGAAAGTCATTACCACAGTTTTGAACATTCAGAAAGCAGACCACTTTCTTCAGACGTAGATGTGATGCTTACTGCTCAAAGTGGAACTGAATTTGAGACCGCGCTTACCAGCCATGACGTATCCTCCCAATCACTTAGAACCTCAAAAGATTATTATACTGCAGGAAGCTCTCTTGCTTCAAGAGACAGCATGAAAAGTCTTGATTCTGATGGTTCCAGTCATGTAGCAAGCATTGACATATCAGACGCATCCGAAACTCTTGTTCCTTCAGCTAACGAATTAAAAGAGGAGTTGATGGAAAGTAGTACATATGTTGAGCAGTTTTTACATGAAGCAGAAAAAGAGGAAATATCAAAACCTAAAGAAGTAAGTGATGAAGAAATTTCTGGCGAGGAAGAAGAAAATAAAAATCGTACTATTGAGCCACTTGGTAAAATGAAAAGATCACATGAAATGCGGTTTCAACCCAAGGAAATGATTCCAGAAAATTTTCCTATGGAAGTGACTTCAGAAAGTATTGAACTCGATGATGATTCTTTCAAAGATAAGGAAGGATCTGATACTACAATTTCCAGTCAAATAAAAACAGATGAAATTTTATCGTCATCAATTTCAAAAATAGATATGATATCTTTAACATCACAGCCGGAAACAGTTAACGTAGACGTTGAAGAGCAAATTATCGCAGAACATTGTAAAAAGGAGGAGGCACTTCCATTTTCTATTACTAAAATCGAACAGCAAAGGCAAATTGTTGATGTTGATAGTGAAATTATACCAGTTGGCTCTAAAGAGTACGATGAAATAGATAAATTTGGAAGCTTACAACCAGAATCAAAGAAAATCAGTCCCTTAGAGGGACTTTTAATTAAAACTGAAGTTCAACCAGAGGAAAGCAAACCAAACATGGCATGTGAAAAAACTGAAGTAACGGAAGAATGTATAAAAAAATCTGTAAAAGAAGTAAGTGCTATACCATTTCCTTTAACAGAAAAGCCAGCTCGACAAAGGGAATTTGTGGATGTTGAAGCTGAAATAATACCAGTAGGAACAAAACAATATGAAGAAATATCTAAATCAAAAAGCGATTCTTCGGTTCCTAAAACAAAAACAGAAAAGACCAACGAAATTAAAGCTGAATTTCAATTAGAAAGTAAACAAAGCTCTACGTCAAGCCTAAAAACGCATGAACATATGTCTACCTCACATACTCCGTTATCAGCACCAAGCCAAAGCTCATTATCAACAGAAAATGGTCGCGAATATGTGTTAGATGATATTTACGATATTTCGGAAACACCGGAGTTAAAGTCAGAATTCGCAACTGAAAGTAGTCGATCAGAATTAGTAGTAACAACTGATGAAAAAACTTTACATTCCCTTGAAAAAGAACAGGAATCTCCCACTAGCGACGAATTTGAAATTGTGGACAAACCGAGTGAAATGGATGATTTTGTTGTGATTGAAGAAGTTGCTAAAGAAGCCCAAGAAACAGACCCTGAGGGTAAGAGCGTCAGAATAATGTCTCAAAAGTTTGTTAAACGACATGATGACGATGTAGAAGATTATCTATCGAAAACTTCTAAGAAACAAGACAGCAGCAGTACATCAGGATCGTTATCTGATGAGGAGTTGCTTCAATACGAAATAGAGCAAAAAAAATTACAAGCTCAAGAGTTAGCGGAAATAGAAGCTGGCAAGCGTTGGATCCAAATGCAATTTGAAGGTGACCCAAGGTATGACTTTGAAAGGATTCCTCTTGAAGATATTAAAGAAGAAGAAATGACTGATTTTGATGCTAGCAGAATTGGCAGCTTAAGCTCTCAAAAGGAATCTATCGGAAGTTATGGAAGCTTTAAAAACTCTTACGGAAGTTTATCCGAGTCCGAAATGGCTTCTCGTATACGGTTTAGAGTTCGTGGAGAAAATGACGATATATCAATAAGTTCTCTGCAAGAATTTGAAAACCTTGAAAGAGCTTTAATGGAGCAATATCAACAACACTCGTCTTCTTCTCAAGATTCCTTAAATGGTTCATTGCCTCGGCGATATATCTTAAGCAGAAGCCAAGGAGATGACATGTCTGTTTCAAGCTTGAAAGAATTTGAAGGATTAGAATCTGCTTGCTTAGAAGCTCTAAAGGCAGAAATTTTAGCAAAGCAAAAAGAAGCCTTATTACTAGCTGACCCTAAAGTTGCGACAGGTAGCTTCTTAGAACAAGAGAAACGATCTTATAGCAGTAGTTCTGACAGTAGCCCTCCTTTAAAAGGTGGTAGCCCAGGACAAAAATCGGGAAGCCCTTCTCAAAAGGGCGGAAGTCCTTCACAAAAAATTGGCAGTTATGGTAGCCCATCTCAGCGTCTTTTAGCAGACTCGGCTGCAATTAGAAAACTTATTGACCAACAAATGGCATTGGAACAGAGGATTCAGGAACATATGTCACCAAAAATTGTCACTGTAAAAAAATATGACGAACGAGGTGCATTTTTTGTACCAGTGCCAGAAACAGGAACAACTCAAGAAAAAGCTACAGAACCACTTGAAGAATGTAAGAAATCATCATCATTTATATGCGCTGCCGCTCCAAGTGACGGCTCAGCGGAATCTATACCTGGAGATTGCGAAGAGATGATGAAAATATTAGATCAAGAGGAAAAGGCTAAACGACAACAGCAACAGCTAGAAGCTATCTCGAAAACTTTTTCAGAGGGTGGTGGAGTAATTGAAGTTGTAAGAACAACTAAGGTTATACAACAAAGATTTGTTGATGGAAAAAAAGTTTCAGAAACAGTCACTAGCACAGACAGCGATGCTGTTGACATACCTTCAAGACCTATTCAATGCGATGATATCTGTATGTCTATTGGATCAGAAATGTCGTCCTCATTAGCTTCTCAGCCATCTGAGATGGATAGCTTGATGACGGTAATGGAGAAACATTCTGATGGTGAAGTTGTGACGATTACTAAACAAACAATTATTGCTTCTACTGAGAAGCCTGAGGACCTTGATTTCTCTCGCGAAGGGAGCTCCATAAGAGAGCTATCGCCATCCTCCGGGAGGTCGGTAGCTCACAGCATAACTTCTTTCTCTGGTAAACACTTTACAGATCCCGCCAGCGGGTCTTGGAGCTGTCAGGACGAGGAATTGAGCTCTTCAGGAAGTTTTAGCAGGTTAGATCTAGAAACACAATAGTGTTTTTTTATGTTATCATTAAATAATTAAACAAAACTTAACTTATTACACGGAAGTGAAACAATATAAATGATTATTTTAGACGAATAATGTTTTATTTGCCATAAAATAATTTTTAATACTTATGAAAACGTCTCGTAAATACTTGCCACAGAGGCGCGCGTGCAGACCTAATGCTCGGTAGCACTGACAGCCTAGAAGCTACTAGTTCCAACGCAACAAGAGCTACGTTCAACTATGAAGTTGATACGCCAATGACAGGAAGTCTTACATCTGGAGGTAAGATTAAAAGTGTTTTACAGTAGCTGAGATAATATATTCTATTGAAGTTAATGTAATAAAACTATAAGCATACTTGCATGCTTTTTTGCACACATACACTAAATATTATTATATAAAACTTAATAAAAGTAAAATATTTAATAGAAGTAATAGTATAAATTACGGCATTTCATTTAATTTTACTTTAGCAACTTTTAAATCAAAGCTTGCTACCATCCTCGCTTTATATTTACAAGTTCTGTACCCAGGTTTGTTGCGTAGTTTGTCAGTCTTTACACCTTATTTTATAAATTTTGATAATTAAAAACAAATCTGGATACAGTAGTAAATAATATGTTTAATATGTTTTATATTTACATATTGCTATCCCACCGAGCTTGATACTAATCAGAAAGATAACAGCGGTACGCCCTCCAGGGTCCAACACTATGGTGTCTTCTTTGGACACATTGGACCCAATAACCGCAGTTCAGATGGAGAGCTTAGAGCATCAGTCAAGTGAGCAGCATTCACATGATTATGAAGTACAGGAACACGATCAAGATACTGACAAATTAGTAAGTGTATATTTATCTCACTCAAACAATTTGACAGCCCACCAATATTTTTTTGCATATAATGAAATGGAGGAGGAGCATACATCGAATGCTCTAAAATTGAAGAGAAGTCGCTGAAGGCTTGAGGTTATACACTATTTACCGAAACAAGTCGACCAGATTAACAAAGTTTCTCCTCAACATCACTACACTAATGAGAAAATAGCTTAATGATAAACCCTCTTCTGTACTTTTTTTTTCAATCAAATTAAAAATATTTAACTATAAAATATTTTAAAGTTCTTTAAACCTTTTTTCAAGTAAAATTGTATTTTTCAAACCTCTACAGGGTAATAAAAATCTTTTTTATTTGCTATTTTTTCTATTAACTAATTAAGATATATAATATATATGTGCGGGATAACATATCAGTAATAGAGACAATATTTGAAGCTGTTTATCGTATCAATTCAGGATGCCGAAGGACGTATTCCAAAAGCGAAGGAGCGAACAATAATGTTTGACAGTACTGACACCCTAAGTGCAGTCAGTGCCGACAGCTCGGTTAGAGAAGCTGCAGTGGAAGCACCAGCGCTGACATTCTATATCGGAGACACACCTATAGTCAAAGGTGATTTATACATTGTCTTTCGTTTCTATGAACTTTATTATTATGTCAAAACAATCATTATAATTACTGTATGAATATAATCTATTGACGAAACTGCCATACGTCTTATGACTACGACAATGTGGATTATTTAATCTGTTTCCTTGAATTAGGGAAAATGACTCATTCAAACTGTACCAACTGCTCTTAAGTCAGAGAACAATCATGTTAAAACATCTGGGAGTATATTTTATATGATATCTACAAAATATAATTTGGACCTTTTGTGGGAAGCAGTTATATATATACATGATTTTATAAGACCTAAAGTTCTGATTCGTACCGCATTTGTACCTCTAACGCAACTCAACTTCGAGGTCCATTTATGAAAAAGCAACAAATATACATTTGTTAACTATAAAATATAAGTTCCAGATGTATGTATACATATGGCTCTAATAATGATAAATTTATATCAGGAGACAAAAAGGAGGATGAATCTCCACAACCAACTCTCTCAGGAAGCTGCCCAGCATCATTACCTCCGACAACTCATTCTTCCCCACCAATACCGGCACAAAGAAGGTATATTTTCGTCGCTAATGTTAATTTACCACAATTATCAAATAAGCTTTCGTTTTTTTTTTGTCAATAAAACATTATAATTTTTTCGTCTTAACTTATGTTATCGCTTATTTCTATTTCTTGATACTTATTTATGTTATACATTATTTATTTAATGCGTAAACAATGGTTAAATTTAAATGAGCCAACTAAAAGTATGATATTGTCATTGCAGCTGCTATTGTTTAAGTCACTCTCGAGAAAAGACCGACAAATAGGTACACAATTTATATAGTATTTGCTTGTTTGTTTAATTTGCGTGATTTTTATACGCGTAAAGCTGCTTTTAACGCTGTTTGGTGTTTATGATATATTTTATTTTATGCGATTTGACTTTGTTTTAATAGCTATTAATATTATCTAAGGCATGTTAAGCAGAGCATTGTTTCGGTTCTGAATAACCATACTGAAAACTTTGTCTAGAACCTTATTTATCGGGGGCTAAATCTGTTTTTTTAAGTTTTAATCTTAGAAAACGAGAACGTAGTTTCAATTTCTTTTCATTTATTAATATATAATGTAGCGCGTATCGTACAAGATTAATTAAGAATTTTATCGTAATTTATTTAATTCATTAATTAATTAATTTTAAATGAACTTTATTTCGGTAATAAATGTACGAGTTTATTCTCCTTTAATATACATAAATTATCTTAATAACACCGTTAACTATTTTCCCATAAATGAAGTCTCGAATGGTGCCTAGACTCTGTTTTCGCATAGTTACAATATAAAGTTTCATGAAAGAATATAATATTAACAGAAATATTTCTTTTCAGATCTCTCACTATAATTGCAAAAGCTCCGCTTTCGAGCCTGGATGAGCTTGCCAAGAAATAAATTAATAAACTTAAAAAATCACACTGAAATTGTAATAACTACCCAGCTTAAACAAAGTTCGTCATTAAAATTGATTTAAAAATGTCTATTATCGCAATGAATGTTAAGTATTTTAAATGTTGTTTATTAGGGACCGTTAAATATAGAGAAAGAAATCTATGTTATAAATGTTTAGTATTAAATTAAACAAAAATTATTGCTCTATCAATGAATAATTATGATATATATATAATTATGATGAAATGACTTACCATGATTAGACAAATGCATAATCTTAAATAAAACATTTGACATTAAGAATGTTACAAATGGTAATATTCTGACGATTACCACTCTTAATCAATTGACAGGCTGGAATGTACTCCGATTTGTCGTATGTGACAGTTATACGGTTAATGACAGTGACAATCGTTGACGGATGTGGCCAGTTGTAAAAAAAAACTGAGACTTTGGCTGCACGACGCCGATTTGATACTATTTTGCTACTCCTTTTTGTACTGGGACGTCAGTTCTTCTGGCGCAGGTCCATTACTTCGATCTCCTCAATATTTGGATAGACGCTTAGCTTTTTAGTATTAAAGTCGCTTGATAAATGATGTTGTACACTGTAGTGCGTCTGTTTTATAAAAGGTCGGTAGGTAGCTCTCGGGTTTTGATATTGGAGACCATAGGGATGCTGTTAAATTTTGATACGTAACCCCCATTCCCTTGTAACGAGTGTCTGTATATGAACAAGAAACAAAGTCGATTTCAAGTATTGCACAATTTCTAAATAAGTAGCTAGATAGACATACAAATGAATAGTATAAGAATGTTGCATGATTGCTACGGCCAACTTTACTTTAGGTGAATTAAGAAGGACTGCTTGCGTTACTGTATTTCTAAAATATCTCATAAGTTTACCAAAAAATATTTTCACCTTTCGTCTCCCCAATTCTGCGCCATCTTTTAATATATCACGCGATAGTACACGCATTTGAAATGTGGTAATGTGATATGACATTTTCTATCGTTAATTTTTTAATATACATATAAACTATTTTACTTTTGGCACGTTTAAGTCAAACAGTTTCAATTACCCTTTTTTCTATCAATTTCTTATTCACTATTCCCGAAAATCTTACACGATCTGAAATATAATTAAGATAATGCCATTATTGCTAATAAGCTTTGATAAATGCTTCATCCATCCAGATTGTCGTTCTCAAATCGTCGACTGAAGGAAAGTGTTTGATTACACCGATAATATAGACTATTATCGGCATAATAGGTGAGGAATTGGCCATAATTTGGCAAGGGAGAACAGCAATTGTGTTTGAGACTGAGGGTTGATATCTAGACTTGTAGTATCTTACTGGTTAGTTTAGTTAGCTGTGCTCATGACCATCCCGAGCCCCATTATAGTGATCATGTAATCCATTCCTAGTGTACTTATAAATAGTTAGTTAACTCTCTTAAGGATCAATGTGCTTCAATTGTTGGTGTCGTACGCCATAACGCGAGCGTTATATTAAGTTTCGTGTACATTTAAGTTGCTATATTCAATTGTTTTCACGTTGTATTTGTAATATTGCTGAATATTCTATCTATGAAACTAAATTAATATTGAATATTGAATAAAGTCGCTATGTCTCATATTTAAACAAGGCTTTTTATTTCATATCCTTTCCAAAAGGTAAAATATACCGAATGAAAAGAGCAAAACAAACTAAAATTTCATTTATTATGAATTCAGCCAAATAAAAGTTAGTTGAAGTGAGCTCCAGATATTTTTATAAGCTAACCCCAGTTTTATGGTGTAGTCCCAGTTAACTCCTTAAAAAGGTTTAGTAAAAAATTACGAAAATTACAATATTTTAAACTATAAAAATATAATAAAACAAAAATTTCAAAAATAAATTTAATTAACAAATAAATAAATAGGACTAAAATTTGCCTCTTTGTGCATTTACAGACTTAACATGTCATGTTTAATTATAAATAGAACTTAAAAATAAAATAAATTATGTTTTGTACAAACAAATCGACGAATAATTTGAATAAATATCAAGCGTCTGGTTTTGTATTAGCCAAAAATATAATAATAACCACGCTTATTTAACCTTTGTTAAACTATATTGATTAATTTTGTTATTTACAACATTGGCACTGCATTTGCACAAATAATGAATCGTAATATATTGAATATAATAACTTGATTTTCTTTAATTTTTTTATTTTTATTAAAGAAATATAAATTCGACGTAAGTAATAGAAAATAAACAAAAACTTTAAAAGCATTTATCAGTTATAATATTGTGTTAAATTTGCTATATTTATAGATTTTTTTCTAAATGGTAATAAGTACGTCAATTTAAAATCAGAGCCTTACAATACGAAAAATAAAAACAGATTTCATGACCTTAATAATTCTACGAATATAAATTAAACAATCACTCATTTATATAATAAGCGGGGGATGTATAGTCTAACATAAAAATTAAAACGGTTGAAACGTAACGTAAATTTTAACGTGTACGTCAATGCAAATAACATCAAAGCAAAATACACAAAACATTTCCACAAAGAATATAAAAGATTGAACGCTAAGATTTCAGCAAAGACATTTATATAAACTTTAAACTTATAGAGTAAAAGGACTTTTTACGGATTTTATCGCGTTTATTTTACACTAGCAACCGCCCAACCCCCCTTGTGGGTCGAATTTCGTAAAATCCGTTTTGAGCTGACCTCTACTCGGCGAAAGGAATATTCCTACCAAATTTCAAGTCGCTACGCCTTATGGTTCCAGAGATATCGTGATGAGTCAATATATAGGTGGGAATCTCTTTTATATATATAGATATTCAAATTCCCGACGTTTCGAATACTTTCCAGTGGCCATGGTCTACCCTGTGAACATTGCCGGCCAGTCGCAATACACGCGATAAAATCCGTAAAAAGGCCTTTTATTCAATAATGTATAGTATTCGCGTAAAAAAAAATAATTCACAACTTTTATCGATGAAAGCGCCTCAAATGAGGAATCGGAGTGATCGATCGATTCGTCGAAGTGATCGAACGAATCGATTGAAAAACATTCTGTCAACATTCAAAATCGATTCCCGATTCGATTTGCCTCTATCTGTACACTTACAAACTAAAATGCTTAGATTTATTATGGCATTCCTTTCATAAAGTGATTTTTATACGAGCGTTAAGAACGTCGTCTAATGTGTATAAAGTAAGTCACCCATGACTGTATGCCAATTATGACTTTACTCATAAGTAACCACTGCTATTGCCAAAGCTGTTCTACCAATATATAGCTATAATACAGATCAAGGCGTCTATAATAATTTTAATAAATATTTGTACATTTGTATGTAACTTTATTACGTGTATTTAAACGAACACACGAGGCGCATGGACCTCCAAATACCTCACCTATCTATAATACATATTACTTTAACTTCTCAAAGACAGATCTTCACAAAGAGTCGAACTCCGACACGTCGCTTGTCTGAAATTAATATGTTTAAAATAAATTACAACAAATAGGTATTGACAAAAGTAAAAATATATGAGTAAATATATAAAGTTAACAGATTTATTCAATATTAGACCCAATAAAATAATAAAATGAAGTATAAATAAAAATCAAGTCCTAATCTCCATAAAGCAGCTTTCCGATACATTTAGTATCTAACGCTACATGGATAATTAGTCTTATAATAGAAATCTGTTAATAGTTATAATTGATAGATAACGAATCTAACAATAAAAGTGACTAGTGAAAATTAATTAAATTGTTAGTGTACGAAAATTAAGACCGTAATGTTAGTCAATAAGTGCAATTATATAGAAAACGGGATCAAGAAACATGCAGCCGTCAATTATTAACAGAATAAACAGACATGACTAATATTATTTGTCTTTACCAGAGCCAAAGAAAGTCAGGGTTTTATAAAAACAAGGTCTAAAGTCAAACATTTATGGTTCATAAAACGCACAGCCTCCGTGCTGGCCAAAAATCACGTGATGTTAACGTGTCGTGGCAGCATCCAATGAGAGCGTTGTACGTTATGATGTCATTGGAGTTTGACATTAGACTTTGTTATTTCTTAAAACCTATGCTTTCAATACTGTAACCTTGTTAATTAACGAAGCCTTTTTATATAGCTGCGTCTAACATATGAACTTAAAATTGGCGAAATGTCTAAGTAAACGCCATCAAGCCGAACAATTGAAGTGTTAAAGTGAGACCTATGCTTTTATTGGCTCTGGTAGACATTACCACTATTTACGTAAGTGACAAAACAGGCAGACCTTTATTATAATGGTGAGCGATAACAAACTGCCATAATGTAGTTATTAAGCAGATTGCATGTTATGTTGACCCAGTAATTATGTTCGCTAAAACTGTAACGTTCTGACCGAATCACTGTAGGGTCATATTAATAGTCATATTAGTAGTATTCTAAATATTGAAAGTTTAATTGTATTTCGTTAAAATAATATAAAAACTTCTATGACTTTAGATCTTGCTCAAAATTGCTACAGTGCTTATTGGAAAGTGAACAGGTAACTCGGTGCATATAAACATTGGCACTGTTATAGAATTACCAAGGGTCTCTAATTGATACATGATCTTATTAAAAGTGAATAAAATATTTCTATCAACTAATTAGATGCAAACATGCAGGAGACTATAGTGTTCAGGCGAAAAACTGAAGAGCGCTTAAACTTGGCATTCTTGGCCATTATACAAAACTCCAACCACAGATACAATTTACTGATAATTATAATCTTAAGTTTAGTCAATTAAATTAGGGTCATTTTTATCGTATTTAGTTTTGCCAAGCAAAGGAGGCTCTACAACTTTTAGCCTATTGTGCTTCGATCCTTCTAGATACCCACAAGGTCAGGTTTATAGAGATGCACGTGCGGTAGGAGAAAGGTGGAGCCCAGGTCCCGTTCAGCCATCGTGTTCGCTTCCTGGGCACAGATAATACACAGTTCCAGCGCTGCTCGTAACAATAGGCGTAAGGGATAACATCATGCTCGTGCTTTAGAAAAGACGGTGAAACCGTTTTCACTAATAAAGTTAATGTGTGCGCAATGTATTTTTATTTATCTGTTGCAAAATTTAGTGTTTAAATATTGAAATTCTGAGTTTTGTATTTCAATACTGAAATTCTGTAAAAGTTAATTAAGATCATTCCTCGTGTTTTTTAATTATTAAACGCATCAAAAATTAGAATGAAGGTTAAATTTAAAAGTTAACAGAGAATTAGCAGCAATTATCCTGTTCTTTGAGTTTTTTAGCAAAATCTAGAACACACTGTCGAATTAACTATAATAAACACGGAGCAGTAAATTGTAAACAGTATCATACTTGATGCGTCAGTCTTGCTGACGATGCCGCCCTTCCAGTACTCGCTGGCAGAGTTCCTCCAACCGACCTCGCCTCTGACAGAGTTCTGAAAGGATGTTAATGCTCTAAGATGTATTAAGGTAAAAATAAGGAGAAATATGTACATTAATACTTTAATCGTGAAGGCACATTTCCAATACGTTAATCGCATGATTACAATTAACTTGAGATTTACTTTTTTGTGTACGGTCGTCATATGATAGTAATTGTATGAAAATGTAATTTACAATAATACTCGGCAATGTATGTTGCTCTCGGTGAATTGTAGTACCTTTTTACTTTTCGGAATTAATAAAAAGACTTCATACGCACAAACTGTGCCTTTTAAATTTTGTATTTACACTGCAGTAATTATTAAGTAAAATTTTAAGATACTCACTAAAATGTTATATCAAAAAAATTTGATTATCAATACTAGATATACTTACAACTCCCCGATTCTTCTTTCAGCATCTGTCCACTCAGAAAGTTCTTCTTGACTGCAACAAAAGCGTTTTTTAAATTATTAATAGTGAATTAATTTTGTATTCATTTTTTTTACTTTCACTTAGGATTTCAATATCTATTGTTATTTGACTAAACAATTTTTGGCTTTGACTTTTACTATGGTCTTTGTGAAGTTTTTATTGTATATTAATCAGAGAATAATCTGCAAGGTGGTTTCTGTCGTAACTTTGCGAAAATTATACTGTCAATTCGTATGTTTGTACAACAAACTCCTATGCCATCCCTTGCCTCCTGAGTGACTGCCATCGAAACTCTTCAACCCAAAGGGTAAAATGTATTTCATTAATTTATTTGATATCAAATAATTTTAAGCCATAGTCGTCTATTGGCATTAGGTAACACAACAGCCTTTATTGATTTATCAAATGCTAATCGGACGCATGTAATATTTTTCTTCAACCAATCAGAAACCATATTTACATTAAGTATTATTTTCTATAGGTTTAAAAATCCGAGGACTATGAAGGTGGACTACGTGTGTGCTCTTAATATGATTTAATCTATCTTATTATTTTCTAGATCACAATCGTTACCTGTACGATTTTCTTAGCGTGTTGAATCTAGACAGGTCTCCGTCTAGATCGGTCTTGTTCACTGATGACAGGTCATCTCTGTCTTCTTTGTGATCCCTATCTACGGCTGACTCGTCGGGTCGTATTGTTGTGGACACTTTGAAACCCGCGGATACGAGGGCGCCTGAGAAAAAAAATATTCTTAAAAGACCGCTGAAATTCGAGAAATATAATAAAATAATTTAAATTGGCTTATATAAACAAATGCAAAGATTGCTAGATTTATGTATTATTTTTTATTAAGGTTGACTCCATACTTCAAAATAGTATTGTTATCAATAACATATCATAAATTATATCAATCTTTAATCTAATATAATCTATCTAATATATTACAAAATTCTCGTCTCAAAATGTTCGTTTCCATACTACTCCGGAACGGCTGGACCATACGGAAATTTATTCAAATAGTCTGAGAATCGCCTACTATCTCTAATTCCAACTAATGTATCTTTAATGTGTAAAAAAATGTAAAAAAGCTTAAACAATTACAAAAATGTGATGAAGAACAATAAACGTCTGCCGGAGGTGGTGTAGCCTCTGACGGAAAACCTAAAGAAAAAAAATTTGAACCCCGAGTGATAAAATGTACACCTCAAATTTTTTCGTTAAAGTTTTTGAACAAATTTGTTTTAAATAATTTATTATTTATTTTGTGCCATTGTAATATACCAACAACCCAAAATTTTCACTTTTCTACAACTAAACGGTTTAACAGTAATTTTATAATTTTTTTCCCGCTCGATGACGTCAATTATTATCAATCGATAAGTTATACCTTACATTTGGCTTATGGCAAAACGACGTTTGCCGGAATAGCTAGTGTGACTACATATTTGAAATTAAGTTTTGCCATTATATAAGAAATAAAACAGTTAAATATCTGTTAATTTTTATATCAAGTGCATGCATGGGTATTTCATTAATTAACGAAATACCCACCGGCGTATTAAATAAAATAAAAGAATGCAATATTGGGCCTGTTTTAAAGCAATTTTTTATGAATAGCCTTTAAAATTGCTTTATAATTAATAGTTTTCTTCTCCTTTTTTTTTTTAACAATATTTGTAATATATTCAATGGCAGACGTTTAAAGTTATGATGTTTTCTCCACTTTTTATAAATGTTCTTTAAGGAAAGAAAACGTTTGTAATATTCGGAAAACGAAACTTATACTCTACTTTACATAGTAAATTTTAGTATTCTTAAATTTGAATTATTGTGTGGTGTTCACTTGTTTTTAGATTAGCACAAAAAGTAATTTATGTTTTATTAATAGTAAATAAATAAATGTATTTGTTTTCTTGTCAACACTTTTTCATTGATCTAATTGATTAGCTTCAGATAACGTTTATTCGCCTTACAGTACAAGGCTAAACCTATGTATGAGATAAATTCTACCAATTAATATGTTTAAAAAAACATAGCTTTATTTGATTTTAATTTAAATACCTAACTACATATAAATATAAACAATTCAATAACAATTTAACCTTGTTTGTTGTGTCGATCCCTTTGTGCGCTGTACGAAGATTCTAAGCTGTGTTTTCTTCTCATCTGCAAAAAGATGTATGTTGTTATCTTTAGGAAATGAGCTTGTAATAAAAAATAAAGAAAACATATCTACTAGTAGCATTATTTATTATTAACTACGGCAAGTACTAATTAAATTGCCTTTATCCATAGTTTGGTCTCGTTTAGACAAAGAGCATTTTAAATATTTAAATAAAGCACTCGAAATGGCAACTTCACTTAAGTTGCCATTTCGAGTGCTTTATATGCATTAATGTATTTAAAAAAAGTGACCTAAAAGCTTATGCTAGAAATAGGAAACATATTGTAACACATAATTAAAAATATATTAAGATATTTAAGTAAACCTTTAACAAAAGCTTAAGTGCAGTATATTACCTTATTTTTAGTTGTTATAGTTTTTACTTACGGAATAAAAAACAGGTTAGACAAACTTTTGTATAAGTGTGATTAATATCGTAAAAAAATACGACTATAATATTACTTCATCGTTAGTGGTGGTCGCTCCTGACTCCAAGTAACTTATGAGTTTTGCTTCGTTGCTTAGCTCTAAGCTTCGCTTCCTTGCCAGGTTTTCTCGGCTGTAAAAGAAAAAGTTAAGTTGTGACGTTAAAGAAAATGTAATTATAATTGTTATTTATTAGGCCTTAAGTATACAAAAACTAACTTAGATATTTATTGTTAGTAAACAAAGTGAGTGAAAGCTCTAAAAAGTGTATTTTTACTAGAGATACAACTAGTGATTAACATATAGCGGCCGTCAGCCAATAAGAACCCTTTAGTTTTCAGTTCTTATCTGCCGATGATGTATAGCAGTATAACCTATATATTCTTTATTATATATTTGTCAAACACTTAATCACCTGTTGCCATTCAAAAACAGAAATATTTAAAAAACTTTTGGTTGAACTTTAATTCCGATTATAAGTTTAAAAAACATGAAAGTCATCTTACAAATTGACTTCAGAATTTATTAGCAAAATATTTAGTCTTATGTTCTATTCTGATACGCAATTAAATTTGTTAATATATCTAATTGCTTAGTTACCTCTCAGAGTGCTGTGGATGTAGCCGCGCCCTAGGGATGATGACAGCTGGGGCGGGCGGGGGCGGGGGCGGCGCGTGTGCAGGCGGTTCCGATATTGGTCCAGAACATTTCTTGCTCGTAGACGCACGCTGTTTGGAGTTTTTATTAAATTAACTTACTAAGCGAAAAGTTATAACCTTTTTTTTACTAAGAAATGAAATCTAAGTTTAGTTGAAACGATGTTAGCTCTTAAGGACCTAATTTTAAGACAGTAAAAAATTGTAAAATCATCAAAGTGATATTATGCAATATGATAATATACAGAAGTCTAGATACATCTTCTGTCAAGGTTGTCTTCTTGCTTCTTGTTACCACATACAATAATAGATGTTAAGTAATAAATTCGTATCATATTTTTTAATTTAATATAACTTAATTATAATACCTTTGAGGGCATGTAGGGTAATGAAGCGTTTTGCACACTAGACGCATCGCCCGATTCGGTCCTGTCATTTATGAGAGCACGCCTGTCCGCTCTTTGTTTTGGAATGGTGCCCTGAAAACAATGTATGTACGTACAATGTATTAATATTAAAAAAATTGTCTAAGAATAATTAAGTACAAAAGAAATCGCCTTTTTATTCGCTTAGTTTATACTCTACTTCACTAATCTGAAGTACCATTTTTTAAATTTAAATTGATTAAAGCGTGTTACGAGCAGGGCGTTTACCTGATGGTAAATGAGATCTGCCCTGCCCATAAGAAAAGCAGCGTAAGACGCCGCAATTCCGCTCACCGCCCTAAGACATGAGATGTTATGTTACGTTTACCCAGTAATTACGCTGGCAACGGTGCCCTTCAAACCGGAAGACAGTTGTGTTTACACACTACTGATTTCTGGCAGAAATAGGCACCGTGGAGGTACTCCACCAGACGGTCCCTTGTAAAAAGGGCATGTTTTCAAAAAATTATATGAATTAAATGAATATTTAAGTTCAATTAGCAAATGTAACAGTTACTCCACACTTATTCTGTTAAAATCATCGTTCAATTTAAGTAAAGTTATCATGATACTTAAAAAAAACTTGAACATTCTAAGTTTCGTACCTGATGCAGACTAGGCATCCCCTGAATACAGGCAACAATTGATCGCTGTGGGGGTCGTGGTCTTCTGGAGCATGCAACAATAGCACACACTGCTAGCACAACCGTCAACAACGCACCAATAACAACCAGAGAGATCAGCACAACTGTAAAAAGGTCAGTTACTATAAATACCTATTTGTGACATATTTATCTACCTAATTAACTAACGGATGTGATAAAAACCTGAATATGTTCATGCGGTAATTGTTTTCGCCATAGATTTGCGCCTAAGCTTTCAAAGAAGCTTTGTTTTCAAAACCTTGCGTTATGTAATCGACACGTACAATTTCCTTAGCGTGTCATAAACATTTTAGACTTCCTTTATAACTTACTTTTAATTGAATGTTTGTTTATTGTGACTGGCGTTTAACTTAGAAAGTTAACTTTTAAGGTAAGTTAGATGAAATCTTTTGAGTGTATTTGACAGACGGTAGATCTTTTTAATCTGCCCTTAGAAATTATAGTGTTTGATTCACTTTACTTGATTGTTTATCGGCACGCAAAGAACGCTGTCTTGTGTAGAAAATCTAATTTGTGAAACTATTTGATTTTCTTGTGATCTCCTTGTTTATATATTTTTAATGAAATCTTTAAAAAAATATATTGCATGTTAATAAATATTCTGAACTTATTATGTACTAATTATATATAATTTTGTAAAATACACATTTAGAAAAGCTGATCTAACATTTGATTCTAATTCAACAACATTTTACGCATTAAAATAACGTTTTAGCAATTAGTAATTTTAATGATAATGTTATTATCTTAAAAAGACTTTTTACTCCAAGAATAATATTTTAAAACCACGTGAATATCTCACCTTTGAGGTTAATTTGGCAACTGCTTCCTGCGTACCATTGGAAGCACTCGCAAAGAACTCTGTGATCATCTCTTGAGTAACAAGCTCCGTGGTAATTGCATCGCTCGCAGCCGACAGGCTCCGCTGGAGATAACAAAAACATTTTAAAACCTTTTTTTTTAAAGAGAAAGTGAAAGATTAAAATCAACATATTAATAATAAAAGCTTATAAATTCATATATAACTTTGATCTCTTGTTACAGTAAGTAAAGTTTATAGTACGGAATAAAAATATTCTTTCACTGCGGTAAAATTATATATAGTTTTACATATACATAATCATTGAAAGATGACAATAAATTGAAACAGGTATGTAGGATGAAGAAGATTGCTTCTCTTAGGCATTTTTCCAAAGAAAATTATTGAAGGTTAGAAATATCCAACAAACGATCTCGTCTTAACCGGCAGCGATCTTGTGAAGACACATTAAAGTAAATAAACGCTCCTTATTTTGTTACGAAATTCTATTTTATTTAAAATTACATATTTATAAATCATACATGTTATTTGAATGAATATATAAGATGAACACGTGTCACCTAAAATTAAATGAAACGTGCTGCCCGCAGGGACACCAGCAAAAATATCACTAATCCGATCGCCGCCCGAGACTTTGGCTTTCACTTTCAATTAATCCAGTAATTACTCTACATGTGACAATGCCCTTAAAACCTGAATACAGTACTTCTTTTACTATAAAAAATGAACCGTAGTGGTAGTTCCCCATTAGCTCTATGACAAAGGATCCCCACTACAAAAATGCAACTTAGCTTTATAATTAATTTAATA
The DNA here is from genome assembly GCA_029286875.1 of Lamproptera curius. Lineage (NCBI taxonomy): Eukaryota > Metazoa > Arthropoda > Insecta > Lepidoptera > Papilionidae > Lamproptera > Lamproptera curius. Next base: position 2,015,975 of record JAGSMT010000046.1, read on the forward strand.
TTAAGTCTTTCTTTTATAGAACGCTTACCTGAACATATCCTACCAGGGTACAAAGGATTTACGCTGAGGTCCGCATAACCTTCTAAGCAACTACATGTGTAGGTTCCTCGCAGGTTAAAGCACTGCGCATGTTCAGAGCAATCGTGGAACTGGGGACTGACGCATTCGTCGAAATCTAAATGATAAAAAACGGATATACATTTTAGGAGATATCACATGTCAGTAATCATTTAAGGACGCCGATGAAAATATTTGTAGACCAAATAACTAAATTCTGTCCCGTTACTTTTGATAGTTTTGGCTTTGTTAATTTCTGTAAAACAATACAACTAATCTGTCAATCATTCGACGTACAAGAACTTTACAGTCCATTCATTCAGAATAATAAAATTTTATCTTTAAGAATTAGTATATTCTATGTGGATTAACTCAGCTAACTAGAGCACAAAGCTTTTACTTAATTATAAGTGCATTAGCGCGTTTTGAACTAGTTTCTCTGTCTATTTTGAATACTAAATCTATTTATCTATAGCACAGAACTGTGACTATGCTAAAAAATTCAGATCTATTTCGAAACAATTTCCGTAAATCTTTTTAATTGACATGATTAAGTAAATAAACGATCGTACCGCTGACATCTAGTCTTTCCAATTGTTCACCGGCAGCATATACATCAGTACCTCCAAGGCTATAGTTGTTGGTCCTCAAATACTTCTCAATGACTTCCTTCAAACGGTTCTCATGAGCGTTGTCCGAGAGCTGAATATTTAGGCCATAAGGTTTTTCGTTATAGTGTTACTTTAAAATGTCTCATATTATTTCTTAAAGTATTTAGACAATAGTCGAATGATAATATTCATGATAATTTTATAACGAACTCATTTATCAATGTGACTTTTTTGGTAAAATGTGTTTTGTTATCTTATTTTAAATTATTGGTTGTTTAAACAATGACGCAATAACATAATGATAATGCGAACACTAAAACGAAAATGTATATATTATATGGCATCATACCAATGTTAATGACTAATTACACGACATGAAAATTTCATATAGTGTAATTAGTCATTAATCATTAGGAGATGGAAGACATGTATATTGAGAAATCCTTCAAATACTCAACTGATATTATCCACTTACCTTACGTAATGCAAAGCATTCAACATTACCTGAACATAAAAATCATTGACGACCCCATTGTATTTTTCTCCTTCCAGGGTTGTCATTTCAACTGGTTGGAAACCGTTTATGTGAACACCATGGTAGACGTCTCTCAAATCTGATTGCATCACCATTCTGTTTATACCTTCGTGAGTGGCAAAAGCAAGCGCGTGGTACTGCTTGCTTGAATTATCTGAGAGACTCTCGTGGAAGTGTAGTCGTTCATTTCCTTGTGAACTAAGCGCTAACTTTACTGAATATGTATATGTAGCTAGAAATAAAATATATTATGTAACATGGTGCAATCATATTTTTGAAGTGAAACTTCTTTATCGGGGTTGGAAAAAAATGTAGTGTAACATTTTACCGTTACGCGCCATCTTTTTTTGTATAAAATTAATATTTAACGTCATCTATGTAAATTTGTAGTAACCGTTTTAAATATTTAAGTGTATGGATCATTTTGTAACTAGATGGCAGTGTTTTTAAAATTAGAATTACGGAAATTATAATAGCGAAATACTTAATCTTTCAAAATTAATGCATTAACTTCATGCGTTTTTAAATTACAGTAAACGTTAAAATGATTTGTACGAAATGTAAGTATTGTTAAAAATACGAATAATTGAAGTGAAACTTCTTTATCGGGGTTAGAAAAAAATTTAGTGTAACTTTTTTTCGTCACGCGCTATCTTTTTCTTATCCCTACCACGCGTGATTCGAAGTATACTATCCATGATGTATTTATTATTACTACGACATCAATGATAGTAATAATTCTATTACAATTAATGAAATTCAATAATAATCTTTGTAGTAATAAGCTAAAATTAAATCATTGTAGAATTTGTATTTATGTCCATGATAATAAAAGCCTTTTATTAAACTTTATCTAATTTAACTTTTTAAACTTATTTTAACAATTTCTGTAAAGTTGCATTAAGTAAATTATTGTTTTGAAAAATAACGTCACAAAGTTTCACTTCACTTCTTACGAGTGTACGCTACATTTTTTTATTACGTTAAAGCGAGAATTTTCCGCAGAATACATATCATTTATATTTCTATAAATAGAAAGTCATTATTGTTTACTAACGTTTGCAAGGTCTATCGGGGAACATTCGCGCGAAGCCAGGCCTGCAGATACATTTCATCATACCATCTATTCTTTGACATCTTTCATTTCTTGAAGCTTTACAGTCAGGTTGACATTCTTTTCCATATCCTGTAAATTAAAATCTATACTTAATATCGATTTTTTTCCATCATAAGCCTGTGTTAGTCTACTGCTGGACATAGGCCTCCCCTAGAGTACGCCACGTTAGGGGATTTTTTGGCCGTATCCATCAACGCTGGTCCAATGCAGGTTTGTGGGTGGAGTGACTTTATTCATGCCTAATCTAACTTTTAAGACAATTAGGTGATCGGCCCAAATTGTCCCAACCAACTAAAAAATAACGATTGTGTTATCGTTAACTCTTAGTTGTATCCCCGCGGGATTCGAACCCACGACCTCTGGTTTATAAAGCAAGGGCCAATACCGCTAGGCTAGGGCCACTTAACGTAGTATACCTTTTTAATTATTTATTTTAGGTCATTTTGTATTGAAAAAATTAAATTGAAACAAATGAACAGTTTTAAATAAGATACTGTTAAAAACAACATACCAATTGGCTGCCCTACGTTGGTGGTTTCCAAGTAAGGCGTCCCTGCTAGTAATATTTCGCCAAAAAGTACTTGTGATACTCCATTACCATTTACTTGCTCATTTCTTGTAATGCTATCAAAATCATCAGTTTCAACGTCAGTGCTCACAGGTGGTGATTTTCCTCCATTTTGTGACTTGTTCATTACCACAAAGAAAGTGTCATTATCATTTTCGCCTTCATGCTCAATCTTTTGTATATTTTCTGTCGTATCAATGTCTTTTATTATAAAATTATCTGTTTCTTCTGAAGACATTGAGATGTCGTCAAGTGCTCCTTTCGTCTTTGTTATTTGTTGAACCGGCGTAGGTTCAACTTGAGGTACTGGTATGTGCTTGGTGACGGTTTCAACAATAGTTGTTGGTTGCACTTGTGTGTGGATTTTAGTTACAACATCGACTACTGTAGATGTTTGTGTATTCGTCACAATTAACGTTTGTGTTAACGCTCCCTCCGAATGACTAACAAGGTTAGTCTTTGTGTGCGTTACGGTCAGTGTATGCGTCAAATTAACGAAACCAATGCTTGAAACAGTTTTCGGTGGTTCTGACAATGTTTTAGTTAAAGTAACAACGGTAGTTTTGAATTCAGTTTTGGTCGACATTACATCATCAGAAATTTTTATTTCGTTACCAGCATGGTGTTTAAGTTGACTGTTGGAAATGTTAACTTTGATTATTGAAGTCGGTACTCTAGTCTTTTCCACCAATATCTGTTCAGGTATAGTGTTTATTGATGGCAAATCAATTGGTTTTAAAAGTTCCGTTGGACCCATAAAGTCATCTACTAATGATGATTCAGAACTTTCTAGAATAGGTGTAGCTATGTTTACAATAGGCCTTGAAGGTAGTGGTTTAACGACAATACGAGAAGGATTTATTCTTGGTGGATAAAGTACTTCAGGTCGGTTAACAATTCTATTTGGAGCAATATTAACTAGTGGTTTAGTTGGCAACTTTATTTTATTTGTAGTTTTCTTTTCTTCTGTATAATTAGGATATGGTTTGCGAGTTCTGTTTTTAAATCCTAAAGGAATGACAGTTATTTGATCTGCAGTTCTGTTTCGGATTCTCTGAGTTGTTGCGTCATAATTAAATTCTTCGTTGGAAGCCTCCATGGAAGTTCCATCTATTGATTCTTGTGAGCTGTCTTCAAGAAGTGGTTTATTAATACTAAAATCGCTTATATTTTCACCAGAGTGACTGCTCTCGTTAGAAACATATTGATCCGGTTTTTCAGATGAAATAAACTCTAACCCTTCCACTGCTTTTGAAGCTTGTGTTGTAGGGGTAAAGACTATTGATGTTGGAGCAAAATTAAATTTAGACGAAAAATCTACACTAATTGATGTTACCCAACTAGATGAATCTGGTGTTGGGAAAACAATACTATTTGCTACAGAAGGTTGTTGTATCTCAGATTTTATAACAGAGATTACCTTTGAAGGTCTATCTACGGGGGGAGGTAGCAATTGTGACGAAGGTTGATCATGGTTGAGTTCGGGCGAATCAATTTGTTGATTGTATCATATGAAGGTCTGTAAGTTGAAATTTCATCTCGATCCAAAGGTCTTCTGTTAGGTCGCTGAGTTGGCAATCTTGGTGGTAATGTTCTAGGTGGTAAAGTTCTGTACGGAGGAGGAGTTCGGACTGGTATACCTGGTCGAGAAACTGGTGGTCTCTGTGTATGTCTAACTGGGGATGGTGTTCTTGGTGGCGGTGGACTCATTCCCATTATAATTTCACTATTTGTTGATGGTTTGAAATTATAGTCCATTGGTGGTGGAGGAGATAAGTCAATTATATCATTTGACTGATTACGACTTATGTCAGTTGTTATAGTAAATGAAGGTAAATTTGATTTTTCCGTTACATCTACTACTAACGGCTTTTTATCTTTAATGTGCACTGTAGATGTTATAATATTTGATGTTTCATTAACAAAATGTGTATTATTTTGTTTATCTCTGTTAACTAAAACTTTAGAATATTTTTTGTCAGTGCTATTACTTTTGCTTAAACTTTCAAAGTTGCTGCCTCCATGTAAAGGTACAGGTTTAAGAGTAGTACTTATCTGTTCCCCGATATTTAAGTCAATATTTTCATCTGACACATTAGTAGAGTTCGCCATTAACTCATTAATTTGCCAATGGGGTTGTTGCAATTGGTGATCAAGAGGTAATACATTTTTTATAGTAAATGGTCTAGGCTTCATATAGAAATGTTTGCTGAAATCAATCGGTTTTATTGTATTTGACATCGTTTCTTTATTAAAACTAGAACTATTAAACGGCTTTTCCGTTTGAGTGCCAGGATTGAATTTAAACAGTTTAGTGTTTTTAGTAGTTTCTGCATTTTTTTGTGGTAAAAATCCTTGACCTTTATGATGAATTACATTAAGAGTAGTATTAAAAATACTTTCTGTTTCACTAGAAGTTGTAACAACAGGTACTCTCATGGACTCTAAGCTTACTTCTCCGTCAACACTTTCATTTTGATCAAATTCTTCTTCGCCGTCGTATATTTCCTCTGAGTTTTCATAAATTGGCTTATTTGTATTATTAGGTTTAAATGATACAAATTTAGACGTAGTTGTTTCATGACTATTATCTGATATGATAATATCGTAAGCTTGATGTATCGGTTTTATGTTTGGAAGTACATTATTGAAATTGTTTTCAGTTTTCGTTGTCAATGACGTATTATAAAACTGCAAATCTACATTTTCTTTAGTCTTTGTGAAAAGTTTTCCAAAAGAATCACTTGTGCTTTCTGGAGTGTTTTGCCAAATGGGTGGTTTTCCAATGCTTGCAATTTTATGTCCAAATTCAGGTATGTTTTCCTTGTCGTAGTTATACGATAAAGGAATTATTTTTCTAGTTGTAGATTCAACACGTATACTATTTATGTTTTTCAAATTATGTTCATTAAATAATATGCTAGAGTACCAACCGTGGGAGTTTGTTGGAATATTGGGAATTAATTTAGATGGCCTTTTTTGATCACCAGGATCTTTTGTATTATCCACCGCATTCTTCATAGCTATACCAGATTTGAGGCTCTCATAGTCATTACTAACAGGGAAATTTGCATGACTATTTATTGTTGGTACCACCGAAGGGTATACATCTTTTTTGATATGGCCTTCAACTATATTTTTATTACTGTTCAATGGTTTTCCAACATAAACGTATTGTTTATGTGCTTCAGATTCATTCCATTGATTATTTTCAATTTTTGCAGGTAAGTTATCATGATTGTCATAATTTGTTATGGGTTTAATGTTACTGTGAATTGCTAGATCTTCAAATCTTGATGGATCATCTTCGACTCTTATTGCGATGTTAGTCCCAATAGGAATATCCGTATTTAATTGGCCTAATTGCGAAGGAGTGCTTATTGGAATGGAGGCACTTAAATCTATACCACTATTATACTTATTATTTGCAGTTGTACTTTGAACTGAAATAAATTGAGATTTTACGGGTGCTTTATCCACAGTTTTTTTGTTATCGTTACGGACCTTTGACACAAAATCTTCGTAAGTTTCTGGAGTTGGTAAGAAACTTTCGCCAATATTTAAATTAGTATTTTATTTAGAGTTATCGCTTGCCTTTAATTTTGTTGGTGTGCTTCCGTACAAGCCTGGCGTGGGTGGAAATTCTAATGAATAGACAGGTTTGGCATTCGGAGCTTGGGCTGCAAAATAAATTTCAGAAGTAACTTTAGAGGCATTTGGTCGTGATTTGATATTTTTGTTACGGGATGCTGAACGTTCAAAAATACTTTCATATCCTGAATTGGTTGGGAATGCATAATTGGACGCTGGTTGAAAGGTTTATTTTTCTCAACCGTTGTTCAGAATCATGGTTAATTTTTACCACTTTTGGTGGCGGTGGAGGTGGAACAGCTAAATAGTTTTCATATTCCTTATCAATATCTCTTTTCCAGGTTTACCTTTGGCATTTTGTCTATTTGAATTAAAGTTTTGACCATTGACTCTGTATATATCTGGATTATAAATAACCTGTGGACCAATTCGCATGTGCGTTTCTTGATTACTAGTCGGTTGTGGTACCTTTTTGACATCTAATGGTCTTTTATTATCTGACCATTTTAGTTTTATATCATTTATATATTGGTGGCTATGTTTCAAAGACTCTGATGATGGAACTGCAGGTTTTAATAAAAATTGTTTACTATTTGGCGCAACATTGTGAACATTTGTCATATGTGGCGCATCGATACTGAAACTTCCAAAATAGCCCGGTTCTGGATAGGGTAGAGGGTCATCTATATAGTCACCCGTTTTATGTGGCTCGGAAGAACCGCAAATACTAATGCCGTTGAACTGCCATGTGGTATAATTACATTCGCAACTCTTGATGGTTGGATATCCACCAAAAACGGTTTATTTACTGAATCAGGACTTATAGAAACAGCATATTTTCCATCTGTTGTCACTCTAGTGCTTATAATTTCAGACGAACTTGGGCTATTATCAACTATGTCCTCCTTTTGATTTTCGTTCTTTACGGGTCGGAAATCAACATGTTGACTGTGAGGTATTTTATTAGCTGTGTTAGATAACGATGGTATATAATCCAAAAGCGGGATATTACCATAACTCTCAGAATTGAAATCTTTCGTTGATTGGGACGTTACCTTATGCTGATTTAAAAATGATGGAGTTCGCTTAGTAACTGAATAAAGATTTTGTGAATTAGGATTCGGCAGTCTGTACTGTTCTGTGTTTACTTTTTGCTTAGGTAAATTGGGAGGTCTCAAATCGAACGAGTCATCAATTTTAGTTGATACTAAAGATTGTATATTAGGAGAAGATTTTTCTGCTGTGAAGTACGGTTCACTGTTTGACATAAAATTATCGACGAAGGAGGATTGACAGGATTCTGTAATTTTATTCCACTTGCTCCCAAAGTCAAAGGTCCTCCGACTGCAGGTTTTCCTACAATAACGTCAGAATTAGCAGTAATAATTTCACCAGGACTAATGGGTATACCTCCATTGACCAAAGGACTCTCATGAATAATTTTTGAGGGAGCTATACGAGCTTTTGGATATTTAGAATTCCGTAGCCCACGCAAAATTTTGTTGTAAAGTAGCATTGTAAAACCAATCTGTGATTCGGATGTTTCCATTTCATCAATAGGTATGTATATAGGAAAATTGTTGTGTTTCGAATCTAAGTCACTATCAACTCTTTTATTAGCAATGTAAGGTGTCAATTTATTCAGAGGCTTGATGGTAGTTGATGTGGTTGTTTTATTTAATTCCTGTCTTTTCATAAAAGTGTCGGTCATTTTTTCGATAACTGGGGCTAGTTGAGATAATCCTTTAATGCCCAAGGACCCCAACTTTAATAGATCAGCAACTACAAATTTGTTCTTGTTAGTTTTTACTGGTTTATCAGGTTTTTCTGGAGGTTTCGTGTTAGATATTTTATGCGTAGTCGATAATATCGGGGCTTGTTCGTTAGTAAGTAAATCGCTATCTTTAATTGGGCTTGTATCTTTCTCATCTGAGTAATCATTTATTACTTCCGTATATTTTTCCACAATTTTGTCTGTAGGAGCAGAATGAACACTATGGTCATATGAACCATAGTGAGTATTTCTATCTATAGATTCTTTGTGCGTTGGTTGTACTTCTATTTTGGCAAAACCGCCTATAGATGTCTTTGTATTGTAGTTTTCAGAAGGAAACATTGAACTCGTATACTTTGTTTTTAAGCTTTCCGTCTTTGTATTACTGCAGGAACACGACGAGGTACACGGCGGTTGACTTACCTCCGATGGCTGAATTAAATCAAAGCTATGAATAGCATCGTGACTATCGATACGTTTATCGATTTTTGGAAAACTACTCATGAACATGTTACTAGGAGCCGATGGTTGGATAGTTTTTACCTCCATGAATTTTACCTGAAAAAGTTTTTTCATTATTTAAATTAGCAATTATAACAAGCATTGTCTATCTTTGTTAAAAAAATATTACACCTGTAGAATAATATATACAAAAAATTACAATAAAAACTTTATGAAATACAATTACCAAATAAGCATATTATCGCTGCCTAAAATATATTTATAATATTGCAGCACAGAAGCAAGACTACAAGAACAATTTAATTCGAAATTTATTAACTATTTATCAACAACGAAGGAGTATGTTTTTTATAGACTTTGCCTAAGGTTGAGGAACTAAGTTAGTACATTATTTTAAGACATTTGAGGATTAAAGTAGAGTTGAAATGATAAAGTATTAATATGATTTGTGTTAAAACTAGTAGATTGTTATAATATTTAGTATAAGACCTGGGGTCTATGTCTATAGGTGTTGGATTCAGGGCCAAATATCGCATTTCAGGGCTCCCAAAATTAATAAAATCTTACTTTGGTCGACTTTAACTCTCCTAATATATCTGATGCGAATACATTTGTCAGTGACTCGGTAGTTATCACAGACACAATCGTTTCGAATGTTGATATTGCACTGCGTTTATTTTGTATAACTGTAGTCAAGTACGTATAAGTTGTCATACAAGTCTTGATGATATAATTGTGCTGCATAAGTTGAGATATTGGGAACATGGCGTTCATTTGTTGGTGATTCATTACCGTAGCGACAGCTGATGATATTAATGACTTGTTAGGTGCTAAAGATGTGCTGGTGTGAAATTTTGGTGGTTTCATAGATGTTATGTGAATGAACTTAAATTTTCGCTGAGAAACAAAAGCAAATAATTTCGATGAAAAATATATATGTGGTGATTTTTCATGCGTGTGTAAAAATACTTAATTAATATTTTTTTTACTCTTTTCAAGGTTTATTTATCATTTAAGTATTATCAAGACCTACCTGATCTTGTTTTACATCCGAACCTTTGTCTTTTACCAAAACTTCAACTCCATTAGACATTATTCTTGTAGCAACATTTTTGAGTTTCCTTTCGTTATCCTCGGGATTACTGTCTTGTTCTATAGGCATAACTCTTCCTGGTCTCCATGGAGAGTTGTCATATACAATACCATTTGTGTTAAAAGCTGAAATAATATTCTTTTATAAAACAAATGCAATTGAAAAATGCATTATTGGGTTACTTCTGCACATAATTATTCAAAGTAAATCTATATTTGAAACTGATTTTAAAATGCTAATATACGGTTTAAAATAGTTTAGGTTGTGCATTAAAAGAATATTCCAGTAATCAATGTGTAAAGAACACATTCGGTTTTATATATTATAGTCTACATTTGTTAATAATTCTATATACAAACATGCGTTCAGTAAATCTTATTTCTACTTAAAGCTAATATATCACAAGGGTCAGCAGCTACATTTAAATGCTCTTGAAAATTTCTTTTAAATAATTCTGTAGTGGGTATGATATCACTTATTGTAAATTATAACAGTCAGCGAAACACTTTCAAGAGCATCCATAATCGTTTTCAGTGCTTATATTATTTAAACAAAATTGTAACTCACCTCTGGGGGTTAGATGTTCTCGGGATGTGGGTTTGGAGCCCTCCATTGGTGAGAGGTCAACGGGAAAGCCAGATGTCCATAGTCAAAGTTGTTCCAGTCGTCAAAGTTATGTGGAATATCTAAACGCCATCGTCAATCAGTTTATCACATCGTCAGCGGCGTCCTAGGTAGTTTTATGAGCCGTAAGGGTATTTACGTATAATTCTCCGACAGTTAAAAAGTTATGGTCAGTTCGTGTTGAGTTTGTGTTTAAAGGAAACAAAATTTTTCGATTTAAGTTTTATTATAATATTTTACATTTTAGGACGTAATTTGCAATTTACAGTAGAAAGCAAGAAAATACGAGTATTATTATCAAAATATTACATTCAAAGTCCTACACTAAGGGGGTGATTTGTTATTCTTAGGTAAAGATAAAACAGTACTGTTACGATGAGACATTAAAGATAAGACGTACAATATACTCTTATTTCCTTATTATATATAAATTGGTAACCCTTTTAAAAACGTTTTTGGTGAGCAAGGGTGACTTAAAAGAATTGTATGTACACACGTACCTAATCTTTATCAAAGAACGTTCTCGCAACTAATTCTTGTACAATTAATTAAAACTATAAGGCACTATTCATAGTTAAATTACTATGATACATTGTAAATAAATAACTAATCCATTATTTTACACACCTAACCAGTTGTTTGAGGCTCAAGAGTTATTGTCTAAAGACGCCTGTTTCTTTTCTGTAATCGCTGATGGATTTGCCAATTTTACAACGTATGTTGGTAACGCATTGTAACTTATATGGTCACTTATTTTTCCAACTATGCTTTCTAGGCTCTGTGTTTCAAAAGACTCGAGCGCGGAATTGGGTTCATTATAAGCAATTGTATTTTCTAAAACATCAGTTTGCGAACCAGAGAGTTGATCAAAAGATGGCATAATGGTTGGTGTTACCCGAACATCTTCGAAATAAATTGCCTCACGTTTTCGAACTGTCTGAGTGTCATCAGATACGACTGTTGACAGTACAGTACTAAATTCACCCGGGAATTTTCCTGACACGTATAATGTTACTACACTTGTCATTTTTGGAGGACTTGGTTTTGGTGTTCTCTGTCTGTGTCTTGCGTGAGATGGTGGTGGAGATGGTGGAAGTGGAGGGGGTGTATCTTCACCACTTTCCTCTATATCTTCCGAAAAATCTTCATTGCTATTGAGGTCTGACAGAATATTGGGCTTAGGACTATTACTATAAATGTCATTATTTAAATTTAAATTATTGTTTGGCAAGAGATTAAGGTCGGGTTGTGCTAAACCTAAAAGAGGATTTTGCGTTGGTAAGGAAAGAATTTGCTGTTGCTGCTGCTGCTGTTGTTGCTGTTGTAGAAGCAACGGAAGTAACAAAGAATTTAGCTGAGGTTGAGGGGCAAGTACTGTCGGAGTTGTGACTACTGTATCGGTTACATATTCCGTTGCAGTAATTACATTTGTTGTTGGATCAACAATAGTTGTTAAAATTGCTTTACCTCGGAAAGTAATGGGTAAGACTGTTTCTCTTGCATCTGTGACTGTTGTAACAAAAGTAGTGGTCCTAGTTTTGTACTCGGTAACGGGTGTTTGAACTACGGGCTGCTGTGGCAGTAAGGCCTGTCCTTGAAGTGCTAAAAGAGGATTAATTGCAGGTTGTTGATTGCCCAATAAAAGTTGGGAAAGCAAAAGATTTGCTAAAGGAAGATTAGCATTGATTTCCGGGCTGATAGTTTGAACTACCGGCTCAACGTTGTATACAGTACTTGGTAGCACATGCGAATAAGATGTTTTTCTACCCCTTATTGTAGTAGGAGTAAATATTACAGTGGTTGTTGGGGTTTCATGCAATATAAATTTTGTAATTTTAGTTGCGCCGTTTTCTGCCAGTTCAGTGGATTCAATAGCTAGTACTAGTTGTTGATTTCCTAAAGGTCCAACTGATGTTGAAACTTGGTTTATGAGTAGAGTTTCCGTGCTCGGTTTTGCAGATAAAAGGTTTTTGTATTCCGTGATTTTGCCGTTAACTATGGGCACCGTAACTTCAACAGGTATTTGATGAGTAATGGTTACTTTTCCATCATTTAATATGTTATTGTAGGAATCTTGTCTATGTCTTTCCGCACTAAGATTTTCAAAAGAATTTCTTTGTCTACTTGATCCTCTACTAGTGGTAGTGCGGGCTCTTGAACGGCTTGTAGAACTTCGTGATGAGCCTGATCTTACTCTATCAGAACTTTTGTTAGATAATCTTGGTGCTTTAGGTCTGGAAGAGTGAGTAGTAGTTCTCGATGAAGTTCTCGCTTTGGCTCTTCTGTATGCAGGAGATGAAGTGGTACTAGATGTCCGGCTTTCCCCTCGGACTATAAAAGATTGCCTAGACGAAGATTTAGGAGCCGCAGCGGTAGTAGTTTTTGATGCTCGTCCATTATAACGATTACCTTTTTGTTTTTTTGTTACTGGTACAGGTGGTTCAGTCTCTGGCTCAGGATCTGGCCGGCGCGTTGAAGTAGATTTCAGACCAGGTCTTCTGAAATTAGTATACTTTCTGTTACCATAATCTACTTGTCGTTTGGTTCGCCTTCTAAATGAAAACGGCCTTATTTGTACTATGTTACTTGGTTTTGAAGAAATCGCTGGGGGTGTAGCAACTTTTTGTTCTTTTCTATCGGATGATTCGTAATCATTGTCTTCTTCAAACTCTTCTTCTTCAAGTAATTCTTCCTCTTCGTCTACCTTTTGTTCATTTTCTTTTATTTCTTCCTCTGGCTCTGGTTCAGGTTGTTTAAAAAGATTTCTACGTGGGAATAAAGAATTAGGTCGATCTCTACGTAATAATAATAATGGATTTGATGTCGATCGTCGTGTTGTTCGCTTTGTTGTCGTCGTTGTCGTTATTCTGCCGCGTATGTTCGCACTTCTTTTTGCAGATGGAGTGGTTGATCGAGGCAAAATAGCTGTACCGGGTTGTCTAGCTATAGGTGGCCTTCTAAATTTTAACAAGGGATTACTGGTAGTTCTAAGTAAAGATTCTGTAACTTCATCTAAAGATTCAGTTACATTTTCTTCGATTTGGGTGACAGATGTTTCTGATTCATTTTGTTCATTAAAGGGGAAATATAGAGTTGAAGATTGTCTACTATTTCGTAGTTTTGATGATGCTGTAGGTCTTATTCTGGGAATAGCGGACCTACTAGCGTAATCTAAGCTATTGCTTCGTAATGAGCTAGACCTAAAACCTGTCCTTCTTGAAGATGGTTGAATGCTTGATTTTCCAAATCCTCCAGAGCGAGAGGCAGATGGCACATTTGCCGATAAATTAATGTTACTGCTACGCCCTGAAAATTTTCGGCTAGGAGCAGATGAAATAGGCAAAGCAGATTGTTTTCTATTTGCACCACCAAAACCTGATTGTCTCACGGATTTAAGAGTTGGTGTAGCAGTTATAGTAGGAGTAGAATCAGCTCGAGTAATAGTAGTAGCACTACTTAATAAAGGTCGCTTAGGACTAAAAGTTGGCCTATTTCTTGACGCAAATGGTATAATCACTGGAGTGAAAGTCGGCTTCTTTGCCGTGAAAGTTAGACGCGCTTTCTTCCTAGAATTATTGTCATCCTCTTCATCTTCCTGATCTGGTTTGGATTCTGTGGTAGTTTCAGAGACTGAACTTTCTATAACTTCTGGTGTTGGACTTACTATTGCGGCCTCCGTTGTTGTTGTTGTTGTAGTCGACGTTGAAGTAGTCGTAGTGGTAGGATTTTCTTGAAGAGTTTTATTATCACTTGTCACAATTGTAGAATCACCTGAAATTACCGCTACTTGAGAGAACAGAATTTTTTTCTCGGGCTCAGAATTACTCTTATTGGTTTCTATCGGTTTCACTTCAGCATATAAATTGTCAATATACGTTCCTAAAAGAACAGTTGATGATGCCGATGAAAAGTCAGGAACTTTAGTCGCCTGTATTTCTTCTTTGACTACTGTAGGTGAGATTTTATTTATAATATCTTGAATAAGATTTTTTTCTGCTGCATTTGCCCCAACTTTACGGCCCAGTTGGTTATCTTCTACAAGTTTAGTATTCTCAACAATATTTGTTACAGTTTCTAAACTACTTCTTACTTGAGAAATGTTTCCAGCATAGAAAGTAGTAAAATATGTGTAGGTAGTGTAGAAAGTAGCTTTACCGTCGTCTTGATCTAAATTATCATCAATAGTTGAAGGCTTGATTCCAATATCTAATTCTTTAGGGGGCAAAACACTTTCCACTTCTATAGGTGTAGTATCTATAGGACTTATAGTTTGTGCTAATTGTGCAATAGGAGTAACAATGTTGGAAACTATTTCTTCACGGCTAGTAATTGTCGTAGATTTATCTTTATATAATGTAGTCCAATAAGTAAATGTTGTGTAATAGGTAATAGGTAAATTACTTTCTTCTTCGGGTTCCGACTTTGGGGTAATAGTTTCTGTAACCACATTAGTTATTGTTTCAAGACGACTTTTGACGTTACTCGAATCTTTTCCTATGTACATTGTTGTAAAATATGTGAATGTTGTGTAACTTGTTTGTAACAATAGTGTAGGAGATGGCAAAATTTCTTCTATATTACTTTCTGAGCTTATTTGGTCATCCAAAATAATATTATTATTATCGATAATTTTTCTTTCACCCTTAGAAGATGATGATTTAACATCAGTGACATATGAATTTTCTGATTCTAAAGGATTTGATTCAATGCTCAGCAACATATCTACTTCGATAGGAGTAGGTTGTATATTACTTTTCTTTATATCTTGCTCATCGGTATTTACGTTAGCGATATTTTGACTATCGGAATTGTGACCTATCTTAACTTGTTTGCAATTTCTAAAATCAAATTGTGGCCTTGTATTTTCCGTTATTACAGAATTACTCTTAGTGGGTATTAACTCATCGGGACCTACATAATTAGTGTATATTTCACTTCTGCTGCATACATTGGCATCAGAACCAACATATATTGTTGTGAAAAATGTGTATGTAGTGTAATAAGTTTTAACTGCATCTGGTTTAATACTCGCAATTACATCATCGCCCAAAAACGGTGTAGGTGTTTGAGAACTATATATTCCATCGTTTTCTACAGATTCTATTACATCTTTGTTTTTAACCAAATCTATTATACTATTAATCGCAAATGTTTCTGTTGGACGTCCAACTCCAACGTTAGTAGGTGCTATATCGTCTTCGCCAAAAGCACCAAGTAAAGATGCATCCAAGTTCGATAGATCTACGGTAGATGTTATAATATTGGTTACTACTGATTTATGACTTGCTACACTAGAAGATTGATCCCCAAAGAATGTTGTAAAATAGGTGTAAGTTGTATACAAGGTCTTATATATTAAATCTATTTCATTTTCAGAATCTTTTGCGTCATCATATTGTTCAGATACAGGTTTTTCGGTTGGACTACTTTCAGTACTAACAGAATACTCAATATGATTTGTAGTAGCACGTTCTGTAGTTGTTTTAGAAGTTTGTTCAATTTCTAAATCATTAGAGGTATTTTTATCTATATCTACAGTAGTTGCTACTTCTTCGTCATTATATGTAGTTAATGTTTCTTTTTCCGTTGGACTCGTCGTAAATGAACTTTCGGTAGCAACTTCTTGAATCGGAGGTTTTTCATCATGTTTCGGAATGATTTCAGGTTCTTCGATTTCAAATTGTTCAGATGTTTTCATTTCAACAGAAATAACGGGCGTTGGTTCAACATCTATGCTTGTTTTACACACAACGTTTGTAAGAAAGCCTATATCACTGGTAACTACTATGTTAGATTCCACTGAAGTAGTCGTTTCAGTATTTTCTAATGGTATGAAGTAGGTCGTTAAATAAGTTAAAGTTCTATATGCAGTTGTCATTGTTGATTGTGTTTCTATACCATCTGTGCAATAAACATCTTCATGAGTATTATGTTTACTTTCAGTTGTGGTTTCTATATCTTCAAAAGACTCATCACTGTGACCACTTTCTGTCGTAGTTTGGTATTCTGACATTTCCGTTGTACCTCCTTCTTCTTCTTCTTCTTCCTCTTCTTCCATTTCATCAATTTTTTCTGTAACTTCAGCAGCTGTATTTTCATTTTCTTCAGCTGAATTGGTAAAAACATCTTTTATTCCTTCAGTAACAGCTGATTCCTTTGGTTCGTCGAACATAGTGGATGGTTGAATTGTAGCAAGTGGCTCTGTTGCTTGAGTATTATGTTCCATAATAGGGATAACATCTAATTCCTCCATAGCACGTGTACTTTCTGTAGTAGTGAAAGTTGCTTCAGATGGCTGAATTACATCTAAATTAAAATCAAAACCATTATTATATTGCACGCTATATATACCTCGATTATTATCATCGACATTATACAATACTTTTTTTAGTGACTCACTATCCTTTTCATTACCTGAAGAAGATTCAGTAACACTTTCATTGCTATTAAAAGTTGGTGAGATTGTTGAATCGGTAACTTCCTGAGCTTTATAAGTAGCTGTTGCAACTGGAATATCTGCTGATAAGAACGTTATTTTTGTTGCTAGTTTGTCAACCGGTCTAGCGGAAGGAAAAACGTTTACTTCACCTGGGTTAGGAGGTCTCACAGTTTCTGTATTAGGCGTAAATATTATCACTGTGTCGCCAACAACAGTCGTAAAATCGGCAAAACCAGCATAAGTAAATGTTTTTTTTGGTCGTGGTTCGCTCTTTTGGCCAAACAACTTTTTAGGTGTTTTAGTTTGTTGATACGCTTGTTGTGGGGATTGACGAGATTCAACGTTATCAATATAATAAAATATTGGTGAAAACTCGTTCTTTACAGTAAAGGTCGGTAAATCGTATTCGGGCTTCACTTTAACAATTTCGATCGAATCTTTTATTTTTTCTATCATATGGTTAGAATCAACATTATCAGATTCAAGAAGAGGTTGATACGCTTTGTTTTGACGATGTAATGTATTAACATTATTTAGTATGGAAGGTTCTACAATAAATTCGAACTTTTTCTCACTTTCGATAGCAGGACCGTCAAGGTAGTTATACACTTCATATCTAGGAATTTCGTTATAAGCCTGAACTCTCCGTGCAGTAGGCTCCTCTACTATTTGATTATCTAATTGAGATTCTGGTGCACTTGGACTGTTCCAGAATGTCAAGGGGTCTTTAGCAATTTTACTGGCGTAAACTATATCCATTTTACTACTTGGAGCTAGGTAGTCAGTATTTTTAAGAACAAATTTATCCGGATCTATAATACCTAAATCTTGCTTGACGTTCCATTGCCCATCGAAAGTGGAATGTACACGCGTTGGTTGCACAATAAAGGGGTCGTCGACATTTGACGGCTTGTTATAAAGGACGAGAGACGATTTCGTTAGCAACTGCGCGTAAATACGACCGTTATCTAATGTTGTGCCAAGAATTTGAGTCGCGTACTCCGTCGTTACTCCATCTTGGATGAAAGTCCTCGCCGTGGACGTCAAAAGGCCTATGAGAGGTTTGACGCTGTGATATCTTCCGATCTTCGTGTTATAGTCACGCTTCTGGTCATTGACAAGCAGCACAGTCAGGTCTGTCGTAGTCCGTAAACAATGTCGTTGTCGTGTGGCGGATGGGAATAACATTCGTTCAGGGTGCGTTTTATTTTACAAGGTCCGTTTGAGTTCATACGTTGACCACGACCGGGATTAGATTTGAAAGAGAAAGAAAAAAACATACAATTAACATTTTTAACATAAATAGTAGATACTACATTTAAACTAATAGGATAACGGATGCGAAACATTCTCATTATGTTAGCACTATTTTTTACACAATATAAAAATATATATTATAATTGTGCCAATTCGCTATATATTTTACAAGCAAATAACTTAAATTACATTGACTGAATATAAATTATTAAGAAAATTCCATTTCAATTAAGCTTAAAACTTGTTGCATTAAGAATCTGAACTACTAGAAGTTACTAAAAATATTTTTATAACATCCTACTAAACACCATGTATAGACGAAACAACAGTTGTAATTATAAAAAAATAACATAAGACCATTTTTGTAGAATGAAACTTTACGACACAAAACATGATTCCTGTTAAACTTTTAGTTAAACTCAAACTGGTTCTTTTCTGATATGATCTTAAGCGGTTATTAATATAATTACAAACAATACAGGTTTTAAGCTCATTGTCAATAGAAAAAAGTAATTGTAGGAAAGGAAAATTAAAGAAGTTATAAATAGATATAGCGTCATATAAAATAAATGCTTAAAATAAATATAAATACACGTTTAATTAAAGCGAAAAGATTTTTTACAGAAGTGTGTATATTATTAAGAAATTATTTTGTGACTCACCCCTGTTTTCTGAAACTCCTTCTCTTTTTAATCTGGCTCCTTCGTTTTGTTCATTGTTAGCGATTTCTGTAAAAAAAAGAATTATAAATAAATAAACTATATAAATAAGTAATAAATAAATAAAAGGGATATTACTTTTTTTATACCTATATAACTTTTATTTTTTCCATATCTAAATTATTGAACGGCAGACAATGCCTTCAGTGTGAAGTCCAGCTTTGCGCTAATAATTTTTTAATTGCTTAAAAAAGAATTTCTAATAAGTTATAAGTCCCAAAAATGTTTAAATCCATGGTCATTATGTAAGTATGTATATGTTCATATCGTAGATAAGAACAGATAACAATTACAGAAAGACCTCTTTGCAATTAGCGTAATATTACATATTTAACCAAAAAATAAATATATTAGTAATTACAATAATTGTACCAACTAGCGGCACATGATTAATGAAAACTTTTATTTTAAGTAAAGTAAAAATTAGCTTTGTACTCTACCTAATGATTACCAAAGTTCTTACAAAGCGTTGACCCGATTTCTAGCTATAGCTTAAACTTTACCAAACGCTACGAACACGCTAAAGGCAATGTCCTGAATTATACGAACTTTTGTACACGTGTCTTTTAGTTTTCTTTTAGTGTAAATATCTTAAAGATTCAAATTTTCAACTATTATATTTTTAAGTACTTTAAATATGTAGTAGTCTATTGAAAATTAGATAGATTAATATAAGCTACATAGTAACAACGCCAGCGAAACTAGGTCAGAAGGATTGAAACATCAAAATTTTCGAGTTATCATTCGCCAGCGCTCTGTGAATAGAATATTGATTCTATTCAATTTGTATTATAGCAGTTAAAGATATTGTTTCAGCAATTATAATAATGTACAATTCCATTTTTTGCAACACCCAATAGTTTATTTATTTTTCTTAGGTTGTAATAGCTACTCTCTTTTATTCTTCCTTGCTTACTAATAATACTGTAATTAATATAAGAATTATGTATAAGAATCATATACGTTTTCGTATATGATTCGTTCAGCGTTCGGCTATAATTTTCTTTACTATCGAGCTAGGTATACAATACACCTCGATAGTAAGCACGCTCGTCCACTACACCAGAGGAGCTTTACCTTAGAAAAAATACGATTTTTCCTTATCTTAAATAACAAACGATCATACATAGCAATGCTGTTCAGTTATTACCTGATAAAATAAATGAATACTGAACTGTATCACGAAGCGATACCGTGTTGTAATTGTTACGTTAACCTAGATGTCTCGAAAGTAGTCGATGCAAGGTCATCGTGAGGTACTTGCAAAACTCATACTTTATAAACGGAACTACGAAAAGTTCATAACGACTGTGTGGCTCAAGATATACCCTATAAAAAGTGAATTACTAATTCTATCAACGAGTCTACGCGATAGTTGAATGACTGTTACCTAATTTTCATAGTGTATCTACACCGATTTTACTTTAAAAAATATATTAAATTATACGGTAATAGCGTTTAACGTTAAAATGCTTAGTTCTATAAATTATTAAGATACTGCAGAGTGAAGTCTTGAATGATTCTTTGGAGAAACTAGCAATTTAACTGAAACACAGATTAGATTTTTAGATTAGATTAAATTAGATTTTTAGTTTTGTTTTTTTAACCTTTTTTCAACCTTAAACCTTGTTTTGAGTTCACCTGACAAGTAGTTTGTAAATCTACTCTAATTCTTAGTGAATGAGCTTTTCTTGTGGATTTAATAAAGAATAATTGCCAATTCTATATTTTACGTTAATGCAGTATTATAATTAATTTTCGAAGATATCAATTTTCAACATATAAATTATATTTTATAGATAGATAACGTTAAATAACTTGTAACTATTTATATATTTTAAGAGTTGTGCTAGCTATAAATAGCCTATATATTGAAAATAGAGCACAATAGTGATTCTATAAATTCGTAAACATATTTTTATTTCTGTTATAGTCAGAACACAAGAGTTTTAAGCATGTAATTATAGCAATTGAGAGATATCTTAAACCAAGTGATTGGTAGAAGTCACCTTATAATTTTATATCATGCCAAATTACGTATTCAAAAATGAATAGATAAATTTTGCGGTGGCTGTGGTTAGGAGGTGGGAATAGAATTGAGGCAGCCTTTATATATAAATGATCTTTTAGACAAGACAACCAAAAGGTTTACTTTGGATTTTTCTAGGGTTCAAAGCCTATGTTTCTCAAAAGGGTGTAGCTTTCTAAGAGAAAAACTCAAAATTGGCTTAGTAGTTTTTGAGTTTATTCATTACAAACAAACACAAAAATAAATTTTATTTTCAATTTAATATAAGTATTGTATGGATTAGAAAATAAGTTATTTGTGTAATTGTTAATCAAATTATTATGTCAGGCTGCCTGTTTAAACGACATTGTAGTGTTCTAACTAAGAACCTCTTCAGCCCTCTCTAAAAGTTTATTCCGACTTCATTTTCTTAAACGCTTAGTTAAGTATGATATCAGTTCAATTAAGTATAGTTATATTCGCTTAATTAAAAATAATCTCAGTCAAAGAAGAACTGTACAGCTTAGCATTGCCCGGACGCAGACGCGTGACCCACTGAAGATGTACCAAGAAGTAGTTCCTGTTAACAAGGAGGTCGTGTTACTTTTTATGCAATACTCTTTTTATGCTGGCACAAAAGAATGTAATGTTGGATACCAGGCTATATATTTATTTAATTAATGAAATAATTAGGCACAAAGACGGTCAATTTGGCAAAAGGCACTCTATTAGTTAACTGATTTTGCACTAAGGCATGAAAAAGAAAAAAAAATTAAAAATTTGACGGAGGCAAAGTCCTGTACAGAATCTAATGAAATGTTAACATCACCGTTAGACATCTAGCATATGTACATATTAATAAAGATGTGTATATAAAAGGAAAGGAATTTAAGTAAACAAGTAGAAACGACCAGGTGGGATGTCGATCTCCGTGCAGTACTAATACTGCGATCAAGTCGGCAGCAAGTAGCAGGGGATCGGCCGTCTTGGCGTTCAATGAAAAAGGCTTATGTCCAGCAGTGGACGGATAAGGGCTGTTAATGATGATAATGATGAAGCAGAAACAAATTGCATCTAAATCGTTCTGATTGGCAGACCCGTCGCTATATATAATTTTGTATAGACAAATATAAAGCTTGACATAATTAAAAAATTTTGTGACATAAATTTCAGTACAAATAATATTTCATGGGACTCTTTTAAATCTAAGTTATTTCGGGTATTTCAGCTTTATTATTATCCCATTTTAGTTTAACGTAAAAATCTTTAAATATATAATTTCTATTGTATTTTCTGTACTTGAACATTTATAATAAATCAGTAAAACATATTTTTAGTAATATCTTTTAAGAAAATATAGTTACAACATGTTATTTTAGACGTATACTTAGGTTTCAAGGTAAAAATGTCTCCTCGACGCTCAATGTCGTTACGTACATTTATAAAATTGACAAAAGCCAACTGGTTTTGTAACGTGTCCATAATATAATTATAACGATTGGTTTGTATCTATCAAAATACTTTAAAAAAATTTAATGACATGAAACCACGTAGTGGGTTGCGAGCAATATAATTTACAAATAATTGTTATATAATTATTAAAGTATAATAACAATGGTAATATTCTTTGCGGCCTAAACTGCTCCTATTATAAGATTTTTATATTGTTTACATAATTATTATAAATAACAACATGTTATATTAATGCCAAATTTACGGATTTAATCATTACGTTTTTTTTATTATTTTAAAATAGTGACGCCGCTATTTTCAATCTCCATATGATGTTAAGCTAATTATTATTAGCCTTTTGGCTTAAGCCTGTTTCCTCAAATTCGGTTTGACATTAGTCTATATATAGGTATAGCTACGATGCCATTCAAACTGGAACATGGTGATGTATTTCCGAAAGTGCTTGCAATGCGGTTCTTAGCCAGTCCCTGTCAACCATAAATTTTTCCGTAACGTATAAAACATAAAGAAAGGATTAGGTAGCTATATAAACTCATTAAAAAAATATTTGTATCTAATATTCATACCAAATCCACTAATTTACGGATTTTTCGCGTTACCTAAATGTATTTAATTTTTAAGTAACGCGAAATTTCTATTGCTTCCCGAATCATCCTCTCTATTAAAAAATATCCAAATTTTAATAGAGAGGATGGTTGGTCTTTGCCGCCTTCATGGGATCCAATAATTTTAAAAATTAAATCCAAAGATTTAAAAACTACAAAGCCACAAGACAACATAAGTACTTTTTGTCAAACCAATATACAAAATTAAGAAAATGGAAGATATGTCAATTTTAAATAAAAACTCTGACGGTTATTCCGAAACATTGAGATGGAGACATATACCAATTTAGTCTGCTCGTGATCATGGATGCTGTAAAGAATCCGAAACGTCGGGATTAAATATATTTAAGTGACGCGAAAAATCCGTAAATTAGTGGATTTGATATGTATAATAATCGCGTAAATAAAAGGAATAATTATGTACTACTAATATTATTTAATAGTCAACAAATAATTCATGCCACGTCAATATGGCCACTTCGTTGAGGCTTAATTAAACTTTATAAATAGCACAAACATATAAATAACTAAGACTCACTGTTATATAAGCGTAAACTAAAAGCTAAAAGTTGAATGCAACGAAGTAGCAGATAACTAATGGTAAACCATATACATCAGTACCTACTTAGTCAATTTATATTTGAAGAGGTGGTTAACACTCAATTTTTAAATTTCTTTTAAATAGTTATAAAGGTACGAAAAGTTTACTAATCATAAGCTTTGAATGTTTAAGATTAATAAAAAAACAAAGTATCTGTTTTAAAGGAATAAACGAACCAATTAACACGAAAGCTTTACTAACAAATTCTCTTGTATTTATAAAGCAGTTTTATTAAAAATACGTGCATATTTTATGCTCTTAAATGGCGTGAACACAAAAACTTTCACCATTTTAACTGTGCTAAGTTGAAAATAACACACACGAACATAAAGTTTGTATGTTATAATTCAATTGCTGGAAACTGAAATTTATTTCACCTGTCTCTCACAATTCTTAGTAAATTCTTTTTAAAAAGAATGCGCAATTACTTCTCTCAGTTATATTGTTGTGAAAAGCTTATTTTCTTATTACGACTTCCTACTACGTCCAGTAAATTGCTTTTTACGAATAACATGTTTTGGAAGAACTTTTACCACGTACATTCAATTTTGAATCATAAATATTAAATGACAGAGTACATTTTGCTCGTTTCCTTAATTTGAACGTTATAATGAGTAGTTTTAATCACAGATACACCGTCAAAATTATTTCACACGTTCCGCTTTATTAGATATACTTTCACGTTATGGCATACAAACGTAGTTTTTAAAGATTATCATCAAAGTAATTATAATTTGTTGTACCGGAGTAATCTCTTTATTTGTGTCCCACATTTGAGACGGTCGGATGACTTGAGATTTCTTTTCACAATATGGGTACCGTAAATTTTCGTCAATAAGATTATGTACACAATGTTTAAATAAATTAAACAACTATTTTTAACGGAGTAAGCGTTAACTTACATAAAGAAAAGGATTGTAACTTTACTAAAAAGACAGTTTTTGTTGCTAATTATACTTTAAACATATTTTATCAAGTCTTTTACTTTTACCCTTTTTATTTGATTACCAATACGAGAGTAAAGTGTCTTTACCGCTTGTTACCTTTAAAAATATGTATTGAAATAAGTCTAAAGTAACATTCTGCTTTGAAAAAAGTATATTAAAGGTTTAAAGCTATTTAAAATACCATCAACTGATCGGAATCGATGTCATCTTAAATTAAAACAACTCAATGCTAAGAAAAACAAATGTCTTATTGGAATAGTGTCGGAATGTCTCGAGAAAAACAGTATCTCCAATAGAGGGTTTGAGCCCTTTCGAAACCAGTCGGGTTTTAGCTGGAAAAGTGTCGTGTAAAAAGTTGCATGTGCGAGCGGGATCGAAGCTTAGCACCATAAGTGTGAGAGAGACAAAAATTAGGTGTCACTGAGTCAGTGGGTGAGGCGGACAGAGTCAATGCACTAAGGTACGCAATACGTGTAGGGTGGCAACATGGTTTCGTTAATAGCCGGACATGCCAACTTTTATTTATACATACATATGTAGACCACTGATTCTGTAATAGAAGGTGGATGACAATCGATCACTGTTACACATGTTTCATAATTAATTCAGATTTCTTCTGCTTTACAATGTAGAGGGATAAAAGTAGTCGCACTAAACCTTTTTGTTTTGTATGTCTAAGAGCAGTCGTTTTACATGGAAAGGGTTACTCAGGGGATAATTTCGATGTGTATGTGTGTACTATGAACAACGTGCAATTTTCGACTAGTCTATATTAGCTTAGCATCAACGAATGATGAATGGCATACATTTCGGTTTAAAATCCCGTAAAAAAACTAACTCATGGTCACCAAAAACGCACTTAGCCGTTGACTTAGACTTAGTGCTAAACAACTTAAACATTTTATTGCCTAGTCCTAACCTTTCCAATCGTCTGCAATCGTCTCGCAACCGTTGCCTTAGCAGATTCGACTCGATTCCGCAAAAGGTTTTAGTGCAATTGCATGTTAATTATGAATTTTGCATTGCACGAATCACCGCTTTTTCGGTTCAAGAGCAGCCTTATCTATTTTCGGTATTGATTCACGCGGTAAGATAACCAGGGTATTTACGTGATAGTACGAGATGCACCCTGCCTATAGGAAACGCAACGTAGTATGAGACAAACCTACCGTAACCTTGAGATATGAGTTGACGTGTCTGTTTCAACCAGCCAACGGTACCCTTTAAACCAGAAAGTGATAGTGATTATGTAGTAGTTTGCAGCAGAAATACACACTGCGGTGAATTTCCCGAAATCAGTCATTTGTTAAAAGAGACCTAACCCCTTCAAAATCATGTAACCTTTAAGTAAAAATAGCATGTATTGTATGTGTGTTGTATTATGCGTTATTTTTTTAATCTGTAGCAAAAAACCCAATGATGCAATCATGCAAGAAAATATTTATCATTTTATTTTAATATATTAGTACATCAATGCTGTACTACTACAATATGATCATATATGCCTACAGAGACGCTTCAATTTAAAACACTAATAACTATATAAATAATGATTACTCAAAGTTTGTTATAAGATCGTACACTATAAAACAAATTAAAATAAGATAAAAAGATTATTAAACAATAAAAATCTAAAAAACAATGCGTATAATATCGGTAAACTTTTCTAATATTTAAATATGAAAGAATACAAAAGTCAACTTTACAATTAATACTGTTGTGTATTGGCTCATATAATGGATCAATCTCTAATACTGTGAGACTATTAATACGCTCATTATTCACAGTCGTTATATACAGACAAAGTCGTGAGCAATCGTAAGTGACTTGTAAACTACAAATTATTCCGTTTGTTCAAATAAAGTGCTGCTGAACGGGTGATGTTTGGAAAATATGTATTCTCACGCTATAATGATATCGCATAACGAACTCGGGTCCGCAATTATTTGCACAATCCAACACTGACTGATGACACTTCTTACGAAATAATGGCTTTCGGACGTTGCACGAAACTCCCGTGGACCATGAGAGCGTTGTGTGCAACACAAAATGTTTGTAGTCTTTAGAACACAGGTATGTAGATTTGATCTCAAATTTGTCAAGTGTGGCGTGTAAATTTGTTCATTGTATGGGTGAGATTGCGATATTCTTGCATGTTTAATATTAATGAGCCAATGTAGAAATAAATTATTTGAAACACATTTTACATTTGGACGGCCCGTTTAATGAAATGGTCAATAACCTTGTCGGGTAAGTCATAAGGTGAAGGTTCGATTCCCGTAATGAGAGAAATATGTGATAATCAAAGTTCTTTTCTAGTGATTATCTTTATATGTATTTATTTATACAGGAAAAGTAAGTTTACGTATTGTCAGTCATCTCATTTTTAAATTACATTACAGTACTAAACTATGTTAGTACTATATTTGTATTTTGTTAAATAATTTTATTTATAAATATATTACTATCATCCTAGCAACGCATGATTCTTAGTAACCACTCCGTTGTTATGGGACAGATTAGAGAATTTGTCAATAAGAACATCGGACATTTAATACAATATGGTTTTCATGGACTCCATTGTATACAAACAGTCTGTATGATTTTCAAAGGTAATTTGCAACATTGCTTTTAAAAAATAACTTAACATAGAACTAGCAGGTGAATTATAAATAAAAATTCAGGAAGGAATATGTCCGTCGTACATAAATGCAAGACGTTTTCCATTTTATGAATAGCTCTCATTATAGTTCACGGAGTGATTCATAAGAGCAAACTGGTTGATCCTGCCAAATAAGGATTATAGCATATAAATTTTTTCGTTTAACATAAAAACACTATAAACACTTTTTAAATGTCAAAGATATTGTTTTTTTAACCGTTTACAAGTATGAGTCACATTGATATTTTTACTATAGTTTAACCAAATTTAACTTGGAAAGGCGTTAACAAAGTAAGAAAGTAACGAAATAACAAAGTAACCAATAGCAACGAAATGGTGTCAAACGTATGTTGATGTTAATATTCGACTGTCAATTACAACTTTAACGTAACAACAATAGTAAGTAACGATTCTTGAATTAAAACAATAGATTTAAGGCACCATTCGTTGCCATGGATAACTTTGCTCTTAATAACGAGCCTAATTCGGCCACAAAGTAAGTAACGTTTGGGAGAACTAGGTGCTGGTCGACCTTCGACCAGGTAGTATAGCCATCTCCGTGCAGTAGCAGATTCAAGTTGGAAGCGAGTGATAAAGGATCGCCAACTTGGCTTTCATTTAAAAAGGCCTAAGTCCAGCCGTGGACCGGTAAAGGCTAATAATCACAATGATACGTAACTAAAGGAGTTTATGCGATTTGTTTCAACACAATGTTTCGTCTGACCACATGTCGTAATTTAATGAAACGTTCAATAATGACATCGACATATCATTGACACCGGTCAAAGGTATCGCAAGGCCGTTCTGCTATTGATTCGTTGAATCTACGAAAGCTCAGTTACCCCGAACTAGTTAGACCGGGTGACTAGGCGTTTGCAACACGGTTTTGTAACTGAAAGCAATGTGGTATTAGGCATGACACAGCCACGCTGATTATTAATCTATATATAAACTTACTTTCGCCACTGTTGAATTATATTATTTACGAACGATTGCACAAGTCATCGATTTAACAAAGGAGTATTTAAAATCAACTTCGAAATACATTGCGTTATAGTCAATATTTTGTCTTTTTTTATAATTACTAATAAAATCATGATATTACAAGCTGACATGAGCGATTCCGTCTAGTACACGTAGAAATTGACCCGTTTTTTAACACTTATCTAACTTGCGTAGCTCTTATTGGTCTATGTAATGCTATGAACAGGTCATTCAGTATTCTAAAAAAAATAATATTTAATTAAACAT
Organism: Lamproptera curius; assembly: GCA_029286875.1. Taxonomy (NCBI): domain Eukaryota; kingdom Metazoa; phylum Arthropoda; class Insecta; order Lepidoptera; family Papilionidae; genus Lamproptera; species Lamproptera curius. The sequence goes on from JAGSMT010000046.1 coordinate 2,044,369, forward strand.
TAGAATGAGCAAAGCTTGTTTAAGAATCAAATATTGGTATTTATATATACATTTACTTCTACCTCCTCCGTTTTATATTTATATGTGAATATCGTGGACGGAAAGAAGCAAGAAAATACCAGATACAGAACTAAGTTTTGTTAGAAACTGAAAAGAAGATGACCTCAAAGATGAAATAAACAAGAGGCTTCTTTTTTATATAAAATCGATACTATTTCATAAACATTTCCTCACCTAAATCTACCTGTAATATTAAGATATTTCACATGACTATAAAAGATAAAATCAGTGTAATCTAAGGCTGTTAATCGGACATAAGGCACCGAACAGACTGGCATATATTATGGAGTTATAAAAAAAAACAATATAATTAAGAATACTAAACCATGGAACATTCCAGTATCACTTACGAGAAAACAGCCCACGCCCGCTTATAACTAAAGACAATATGCCTTTTTAATACGCGATTCGCAATCAAATATAGTCAAGGATATCGTGTTCTTACAATAACATTAGGCTAAGCTAAAATTTCGCGTTTGATGACTAATAAACTGAGGTCATACTTGTACGACGAGTTTTTTTTTACACAGGACCCATCGTTAGTTTCTAAATTAGTGTTGCCATATATACATATATATTGTATAATGTTTTTCCGCAACTATTTTAAAACTATTCAAATCTTTTTATATATTTCTGTTTATTTTATGAAAGACTGTTTGGCTATGCATCCATTAAGCCTTTTATGTACGTATGGCTGAAAGGCATGCAAGTGCCTTTTGGCATGAAGTCCACTATTGTAGTAAATTGTACTTATTTTTTAATACAGTTTTATTAGACGGTACTTATGTCTTATGGTGTCGAGCAGATTATTTCAAAGGCAAACTCTTTCTATTAGGTGAAAGTTCTCTAATTCTGAAAGGTGTTGCGTCTTTTGGTCATGGTTCTTTCAGATGGACTTTACTAAGGCATTTAATTTCTTAATGTCACATCATCATACATCATCAGCCCTTGTTAGTTCACTGCTGGGCATAGGCCTCCCCTAATACACCCCTATCCATTGGGGTTTGGACCGTATCCCACCACGCTGGTGCAATGCGGGTTGGTGGGTGTACCGACTTTTTACATGCCCATCCGACGCATAGATCATCTTACTTTTCAGACAGTTGGGTGATCGGCCCAAATTGCCCTTACCAACTAGGAAACAACAATGAAAATTTGGTGCGTCCCCGCAGGATTCGAAGCCACGAACTCCGATTTCTAAAGCACACGTCCATACCACTAGGCTACAGAGGCAGACTTAATGTAACAAGAAATTATATTGTATAATTAACGAAATATTTATGACACTGATCACAGACACTTTTATAAAAGAATTATAATATGTCAATACATTTATAATATTAATACATAAAATTTGAAATAATTATAATCAAAATTGTTAATTATGATGTAAAAAAAACATTTATACATTTTATCGTTTCTCATATTCTAGGTATTTTAATAAAAACTGTTGTCTTTAATGGATTTTTTTTTATGTTATGATTAAATAAAACCCCATAAAAATAAATCATCGCCCACATTGGGTCGTTTGATCATTGCCGTCATTTTATTACGTTTTCAAAATGGCTTGAACAATTTGATTTAATCTTTTGCCGATTTTTTTTTATTAAACACACTGCCATAAATTAAGATCTTTACTGCCTACACTTTAGTACTTACGTCAAACGTGTTGTATAAAAGCTTTGCTCTAGCCTTTTTATGTGAATGGAGTTACCAACGTGATATTCATTTGATAACAATTGCGTTCGTATGAAATAAAGATAGAACTTGTAATTTTTCATAAACGTAACAAAATGTATTACCAATATGTAAATTTTTATAGGGTGGCCATTAAAGACTTAGTCGACAATCTATAAATAATCGCAAAACAACTGTAACTTTATCTTAAATCTGATCAAACCAATACGTACTTGTGAGTTTTGTTTTTAAAATAAACACGGTTCAGTTTAAGTAGTTTGAATATATATTTGAATGCGCGTTAGAGTTTTTAAAACTTCTTTACTATATCATTGCAAGAAGTGCTACGGAAAGCAGAACTTCACTCTATAAGACACAGAAGGAAGATACCTCTCCACAATAGCTTGCCACTGAAAAAATCCGTTTGTATTTCCTATTTTAAAACTACACAAGCTTCAGCGCCCTTTAAATGTTACACTGAAGTAATTAAAATGCGCATAGAAATAGCCAAAGTAGTGAAATCTTCAACTTTCTAATACACTCGAGATTGGATACTTTATAAATACATCCAGCTTATCACAATGTTAATTTTTATCTAACAGTATCGCTTTTACTTTCACGTCCGCAGTTAACGATCAGCCTGTCAGTAAACAAAGACATTACAATGACACGTATCAAAGTTAGTACTGACAGTTTATTTTGAATTTAGATCAGCGTAATAAAAAATATAAAGACGGACTCTAATTATGAAAAAGTTAAAAGTTAAAAGCTCATGTTAATTTAAACCATTCTGAACTATCATAATGAGGGCATGGATTGACAGTGATTGTTTTATGAAATAAAATATTTTATACAGCATATCAATTCATGGTTTAAAGAACAAATCACCGCTTTAGTTCTCTCTTAAACTGTGTACTTGTGTCGGTCAATCAGTAAAACTATCGCAATCGGGCAAGAATTGCTTGCTTTTTGAGTTTTGGTGGGTTTAAGTTTAATCGGTTAAATATGTTCTCATAGAAAAAGGAAAAGTAACCAGTATAAATTAAAGCAAACGATTTTTCTACAAACAATATTAATAGTTTTAATTAAACAAATAAAAATAGTGAAAAGTGTTAGTATACCCCATAACATCGTTTAATACACTTGTGTTTAAACAAGTTTGTTTAATATCTGCAAAATTATGTTGTGCCTATTGAACGATGTGGGTGTAAGTAATACTACAAAAAGCACGCGTTGAAAGAACCTATAAAATAAAATAAATAAAGGGAAACCATATACCTCTGATTTTAATTTTATATCTTTTGTTTTCTGTAAGCCAATTTAAATAGTAACCTATAACTATTTAACGAGTGACGGTAAAACACTACACTTAAAGAGCAACACGCAAACTTAAACAAGTTGACACGTATGTTACACCCTCTCCATAGTAGCTCAGCGAGCTATGGAGAGGACTATGCTCAGAGTATCTCTAAAGGACCGCATCAGAAATGATGAGATCCGTCAGAGAACTAGAGTCACCGATATAGCCCACTCGATTAGTAAGCTGACGTGGCAGTGCTGGATGAGAATAGCCGAAGACCGGAAGCGGTGGCGTGCATTAGGGGAGGCCTATATCCAGCAGTGGACTGACACAGGCTGATGATGATGATATGTTACACAATTAAACAAACATGCAAACACACAAAACTGACCACATCGAAAATTGATTACATTAAACAATAGCTATAAAATCCCGGAGTCTTAAAAATTACAATAAGTTTTTAAAGCTCAGCGATAGCTCAGTGAACTTCAACAACAAAAGGTCATTATTCCGCACTGTACATACATAAAATTAACAAGTTGCCCGTGCGAAGTAAAAATCTAGCGGCATGTGAATTTCTTCAAATATCTGGCCATTGACTTTCACTGGATATCACTTTTCAAGGGGTCAATGTCTTTGGCCTTTGACGCGTCTAACATTTGAATACGGTGTGTGTAAAAATTGTGGAGTTTTGCTCTTTCGTAATGCTTCACGATATTCGTAGTTATCGGACTTTCGTTTGTTTGATAGTGCTTTCACTGGATATGCACTATCTATTAAAATATATATATTATTCAACGGCTGGTCAAGGTTAGATAAGGTGTTAGAAAGAAACTTTCATGGTATAAACAAGTATTTAAACCAAAAAAAATATAGCTTCTAACAGCATATAACCATTTTGCGCAATTTAAGCCGGTGACAGTGCCTTTAAATCTCTAATATCTTTTAAAGTATTCATTTAATGAAAATGTCATGTATGACGCGTTTTATGCACATAGAATGAATTTTAAATCCATTAACTTTGATGTAAACTCAAATGTAGACTATTACCTCAAATGAGGTTTAAATATTCCTATTCCAATTTCTAAAAATGTTTTACATTAAAATGGCTATTGTGGGTTATTCTTAAAACATAGATATATGCGTTCGCGTAATTCGTTATAGACAATTTTGAGAAGAACAATTATGTAGAGCATACTTTAAATATATCTTTTACGGTTACGCCAGCGTCTGCAATCTAATCACACAGGGTTGTGTCTTTTGACGCCGCAACTTTCTCAATTTCTTATGCATCTATAAAACTACTCATCACAAAGTTATAAAAAATGGGAGCAAACGACAGCAAATATCTTTTTATGAAAAAATACAGTGAACAAAATCGGAGTACTAGGAGCAGAAGGCAAACGGAGTACAGGCAACATATATAAACAACTGCCTCCGTAGCCTAGTGGTATGGACGTGTGCTTTAGAAACCGGAGGTCTTGGGTTCGAATCCTGCGGGGACACAACAAATTTTCATTTTTGTTTCCTAGTTGGTTAGGGCAATTTGGGCCGATCACCCAGTTGTCTGAAAAGTAAGATGATCCATGCGTCGGTGGGCATGTAAAGTCGGTCACCCACCAACCCGCATTGGACCAGCGTGGTGGGATACGGTCCAAACCCGCCAATGGAAAGGGTGTATTAGGGGAGGCCTATGTCCAGCAGTGGACTATCAAAGGCTGATGATGTATGGTGCATATAAACGAAATTATACGCTCCGAATTGAGTACCCCCTTCTTTTAGGTAGTAAGTTAAATAGTCAAAAAGTTAGTTAGGTAGTTAGTTAAAGTAGTCAAAATGCAACTGTATATTGCCTCAGTCGATGTTTCAAAGTATATCTTTGTATAGTTGGCCGGTTTTTGAACAGTAATTTATCATCGTCGTTAAGAAACATGCCCTTACTCTTAATATCTTCACTGAACAAATGACATATTGTTTTACAAGTAGCTAATCGCTAATTAAGCTAATTTTATTCAAAGCACGAGTGATGTATGAAGTAAAGTTAAGCATTATTTGACGAGCATACAACAATTCTTCGCAACAAGGACCCGTTTTTTACCTTAAGATTAGAGAATCACAATGTATAATTATCATATTTTTCGCGTGATATTTTGTTTCAATTAAATATATATGATTTTTTCTTCTTTATTAAAGCGACGAAGCAAAGGAAAAGTGCAAATGATGGCCACCATTATGGCTCTGTCACGTTACAAATCATCTTTCTTCCATTTACTATAGTTTTATTAAAGCTAGACTTAGTCGGCACAAAATAATTTTAACATAGTCCTATGGGTTTTGTTACTCAAGTAAAAGTAAGACTTGTAACATCGTTTGACCGAAGAAAGTAAAGCTCGAACAAATAGAAAGTAGATGTAACGCACGAAAAGAAATCATCGAAATTAAAAAAAAACAAATCACATCTCACGGCGCGTATTCGAAATTCAAATTTGTGAAAAAAATATATATACAGAGCAAACAAAATTCATCGAGCGGCGATCGGTGTCGCATAATGAATTAACTTTTGCTTTTACACCCTCAACACAATCTAAACTCTATTTACAGGTAATAAAGTTCAAACTCCAATGACAATTGTCATGAAACAAGTTGACAGAACAATATTGCCAAATTTAAGTAAATTAGCATTTTAAACTTTCGCCCCCGATGTTAAAGCACAGATTCCATTGTCCCGGACACCGATGGCAGGTGACGTGAATGTCAAGTACATGAAATCGATTATGGTGCATCGTTTCGCTAATTTTTAGGACACTTTCGACTTGGGGCCGTTGGCACCGGTGAAAGAGAATTAGCATTTATATAGTTCGAAGTTTAATGTATGCAAAGAATATGGATGTCTGGTCGTCTATCGATTTGTATCCGTTCCTATGGCATCTCATTTTAACGGAGACACGACTTTTGTTTTTATGGGACAATTATTAATAATATCATGAACGATCACACGATAGTGTCTTCTGTGGCAGAAATGAACGTGTATTCACGTTTTTAGAATTTATATAAATAATATCTATTTTTTAAAGTGGTAGTTTCAGTTTAAATTACCAAAATTATAACTGAAGAAGTTAGATTATTGTACTGATATATATCAAAATTTTGAGGCTCAGGACGTTGTCGTATCACTATGACGCGCATGTGACTAAAATGTGTTAAATGTGAAATATAAAAAAAAAATTAGCAATGAAAATTAAATCATAATGCCATAAATGATCACAAAAGAACTCATGATGATGAAGCATAACAATGACAAAATATTAACGGCTAATATTTTAGCATTCATATTAATATTCTATGTTTTTAAAACAATGCATAACAATCGACACGGACCTCCAATCTCACGCAAAACTTCAAATCATCAAAGCCAAAGCGTCCTAACAACCTTACAAAGGCAGACCATAGCCAACCTTAGTGCGCCGTAACAAAGACTAACAGTACTTAGTTACCATTACATAAGTACAGTCCATTCACGCCAAAAGGGGGCCAGCTACGTCAATATCGAAAGTAATCAGCGAATTCGGTAAAAAGGTCTCTGTAGAAACGGGGTCGCTTGGAAAGCTGTCGGGGAACCGGTTTTCGGTTGAAATAAATTCGTACAGGTTATATGATTTCTCTCGCCACGGGCGTGTCTGCCTTATGGGAAGGGGAAATTGATAATGGGATTAATTAACTGACATTGGGTTTTAAATTGAAACATTTAAATGTTTTAATCAGACTATTATAACCGTCCGTAAATTAGGGTCAAAAATATTGATCATGACATCTCTATTTAATCTCGAGCAAATCAAGGCTTCTATAAATACGTGAACCCATAAATAAATACATATTTAATGAACACGCAATTTTAAAGAGACAATTAGACCCACAATCATATGCAGGAAAGTCAAGGTACTGTATTTAACAAGCGACAACTTGTTAAAGATATTCGTATAAAAACATTATTTTTCGACATCATTTCCTATTGCGAGTTCACTTTAATATAACTTATGTTACTTAAGATACAAAAGTTACTATTTTTTGTTTATTAACGCGCTCAACTCAATAGCATTTCAAAACCTGAAAAGAGTACATAAAAGTCTTGCAATATGCCAGTACATCCAAGTTAAGTCGTTAAGTTCCAATCCAGTGCAAATACGTAAAAAAGCAACCTTATCTAAATGTCTAAAATTAAATTTTACCAGGATTATATTTAAGTAATAAATGTTTAAGTTTTTAGAAATGGTATTTGTTAAGCTCTAAGACAAAACCATACAACAAATTTTGATGAAACTTAACAATTTTATGACTTTTACACCAAAACAACGCACGTTTTAACAATTTGTTATTTAATTTCAGTTACTAGATACATGATTAGACCTATTTTATAATTATGTACTATACCAATTATTAACAAACATTAATTTGAAATGTTTTAAGTGAATTACTAGTCAAGTACATTAGGTAAACCTATAGAAATAAGCTTAGATTAATATAAATATTGTTTAATAAATAAGCAATTGCCTTTGTAGCAGGAAACTATTGGGACCAGTCCGAATGGAAAGTAAGGCCGTACCAAGGTCGGCGTTGAATGTAAAGCTATTTACGATATACCCTAGTTGTTTGCGTCTCCGTTTATATACTGAAAGTTGGACTTAAAGTTTTCATATACAAAGTTAAAGGAAGTCACTTAAATAAGCAAGGCACGAAACGTAGCTTAAGAAGCGTTAATTATAGAAAGGATTACAATGAAATCTATAAATAATTAATTATTTTGTTTACGCGAATACTACACATTATTGAATAAAAAGACTTTTTACGGATTTTATCGCTTTTATTTTACATTTTAAATCCCCGACGTGTTGAACCGTGATCACGTAAAGTCCTTTTATTCAAAAATATAATTTAGTCATTCTTAAATCATGTTTATGTTCCTATCTAAATTAATTCTTTAACAGACATCTCACAGATTATTCTACTAATTAGAAGTGCTGTTATTGTTATTTCTGCCGTTAAGTCAAAACAAACATGTTGAAATCAAGAAAATATTTGTTCTCAAATAACTTTTCAATATATTATGTTCATAAATCACTAAGTCTTACAATAAAAGCTCTGAAATTCAATGCAAGTATGAAAAATAATCTCAACAATACTTTTTATTTAAACACTAAAACCTTTCATACAAATCATGAAAACATTACTTCCAATTAAAGTAATTGAAAAATGTGTCCAAATTTAAATGTTCGTAATTAAAAGAATGTACTACCTTAAATTGATTCGTGGGAAACGAAACAAAATCTTATAAAACTTCATTAAAACAGTGATGTGGCAAAAGTCATTGTTGCCAACTTCACTGTGTATTTTAATTATTTTCAATATGTTGTTCACGAGGCATAACACTTCCGCATTCGTACCAAGTAAGGTCGTTGGCGTGCCTTATATCAGTGCATTACCTAAGGCTGCGTTTTGAAAAGTTGCAATGCAAGTCGGTAATCTTAAGCAAGAGTTCCACTCACTAAGCCAGTACATTGGTAATAAAGTAAAATTATTCACTAAGAAATATGATATATAAGACATTACTAAGTCTGATAAGAGTAGAACAGAAATCATACGTTGTTAAAAGGTGGAAATTTTATCATTGCAATGCAAACATAGGCACTTGACTATAATCCAAATAGATTTAAACAATTTTGGTTTCACTTCAGTTTGTGTAAATTTATTAAGCCATACATACTATACATTTTAAGGTTTAGCCAAGATCTTTTAACTCAAAGTTTAGAGATCAATTGAAGAATTGTTTTCGCCCGTTATTAAATACTGACACCATTTTTGAAACACGTGTTGTACAAAAATTATGAAAAGTAAATTAAAAGTAAACTGATAGTTACTTCATATTATTTTAATAAACTCTGTTAGAGTTTGCCAAAGTTATAAACATCAAGAAATCAATGGATAACAAGACACAAGGGTAAGACCTAATAAGGTTTAATGCTAAATGAATAACTTCGTTCAAAGCGAGCACAAAATTGATTACCGACCGATCATATCCTGCTGAAATCGTTCGATCGAAGCAATAATTCGATCGATCACAGCATATCCAAAGCACATGTCTCGTAATCGAGCACAATACGTCATAATACCGCAACGCGGGTCAGTTACGTGGCGTTACCGTTTCGACCCGTTAACTTTGGCTAATCACGGTGCCCGAAACTCAACAAGAACCGTTCTAAGCGCTATACGAACGAATTGTAATATCTGTAATACGTGCTTTATTCTATGCTTTCGTAATTATTACGCGTATAAAAATCTACAATTGTTTGTAGACGTTACCATAACTAAGAGTCAAAATAAGCACTATATTCATAATTTCGCCTGTAAGTAAATGCAATATTAGGTACCCAAACACGTTCAATTATAATATTTCATATTTGCAGACAACAAGATAGCTTAAGAATGGACGCTTTTTAACTGTACTGTGTTATCGTGATAGGGTCCAGATTAATAATTTTAGCCATAAATCAACGAAGGATGTTTTTACTATTAGCCTTAACTAAAATATTAAATTAAATTTTGGGAAATACAAAATAATGTTGGTTATTCAACACTATCTGAATCTACAAATTTAAAATTTTCCCATTAAACTATTTTAATGTGAAACCGTGTGAATCCGTTTCGAAATACGTGACACAGACACACGTAACCTACAGAAATGCTGATATAAAAACTAGATAAGTTTTCTAATGCATGTTGAAACGCGTGCACGTGTAATGATATATTTTTTTCTTTAATAAAACTTCTCTAACGCAGTGTCATTATAACCCCATTACAACGGTCACTAAAGCAGCATTGCATCTCTACAATTTCCGGTTGCGTGCATTCCTCGGTAACAACCGGGCGATCTATCAGCTGTTATGCGCTCCTAGTACTTGTTACCAATATCAGAAAAAAATTGGAATTTACTTAAAATAAAGTCTAGTTAAGAAAATCTCTACACGTTTTAGCTAGAATTAACTTAAACTCTTGTTAGACGTCAGGTAATAAAATAGAAATATTAATAATTAAAACTCGCATACACACACTTTTCAACTTTATTTTATTAATAGAGATAGTATCTAGTAAAAAAAACTTTCAGCGCTTCAAATTCTCCATAGTCGTTAGATTTTGACATAACATATTTAAAGCCATATTTCATACTTTACCGATTATCTTTTATGTATTCCTGGTACATAGAGATCTCCTACTTTCTATTATCAACAAATACTTATAAGTAAATTTGGTTTTACTTATATTTGTTTAAGAAAATTCTTGCAATAAAGGTTACTTAAATAGAGCTTTGGTGACTTATCAATTAAATTGTAGAAATTCATCTTAAACTACTATTATTATGTCAATTTTAATGTGAATTAAAACTTTCCTGATACATTGCACTTAAAATACATTCTTCATATTTAATATTCCATGAAGTTCACAATGAAGGACCTCCGATAGGTCCGAAATTAGTCGGCACCAATAGCAATTTCATGTGAGTTCAGTCGTTTTTATTTTCAGTATTAGTAAAAGTACTAAACATAATTGATTGCAAGTCTCATAACTTTTCCTCAAAGAAAACAAAACCTGTCTATGTGAGTTAAGCGACAGAAGAGCTTATCAAACAGTGATCCATTTTGTTTTCCTCATTTCGAAAAGCACTTATATAACTCTCTATCGTTAGCATTTGACGAAACAGGAAACAATTTATGTTGCGAAATAAAATTTAGTTTAAATACCTCTGGGAAAAAAATATCTGCAGTAATATATTCGTATCCATGCGGATATATCAAGTTTTTTGTCGATATTATTGCACGCCTATCTCAAGAACGGATATTGAACGATTCTTAAAATTATTTACGCATTGAAGTCTGTTGGTTTTTTTGCATTCCTGATCACTTTCATCATCGTCATCGTTAGCAACCTTATCTTTCCACTGCTAGACATAGGCCTTTTGAAAAGATCGCCAAGAAGGCTGATCCCTCACTACTAACTTCCAACTTGAACCGGCTGCTGCACGAAGATTGGCATCCCACCTGGTTGGGAGTTGACCAATGCTCCGCCTTCCTGAACGCAGAACTCCCATCAACCATAATTTCCTCTGACCACATGACCAGCCTGTGTTAGTTTGCCATTTTAACAAGCTGACCTTTTTCACTTTGTCTTTGACTTTAGTTCTTTGCCGTATTAATGCATTACGAATTTTATCCGACGAAAAACTCCGAGATAGCACGTTCTAGGACTTTAGCAAACCCATCTTGAAAATTTAGATTTAGTTGAAAAGATTATGTCCTAAATAATTCATTTCCTATTTTTACACCGCAAAATATATTTGAGTATATTCACACGCATTTAAAAAAAAAAATAATTCTTTACGGTCTATTTTCACATAATATTATAAGTTTTCGATCTCTTTTTCTTACTCTAGCGTCAAAAAAGTTTTTTAAATACAGTTATAGACCAACAAACTCAAGACGTGCAATATCATCGTGTCATTTACAATGTGTGCAAATATTAAACGGTATTAACGGATCTGTGGACTGTAAAATTGAACAAACTGGATTATGGGCTTTAATCCAAGGACATAAGCACCATTATTAAAGAAACAGATGTAAGCTTTTTGCATGTAAGAGCTTGCAAAGGACAGCCTCGCTTTATGCGACCTTGGTATTTCGTGTTTCTCGAAGTTACGGACGTACTTGATTTAATCTGAGGAATTAAATAAGTGATTAGCGATTTATTATGTTTATACTTGCTACGAAATTTCATACATTTAATTTCAAGCGGCATAAATTTTTATAACAAACAATTTTAATTTGTAAAATTCTTTTATTTTGTTTTCCATACTTTTATCATACCAATGTTAAATTCCTTTCGGTAAATGGTTTATAATTGCTGTTATATAATGGTTTATATATAAAAAAAACATGTCCTTGGAGGCAAAATAAAACCTCATAAGATCTCTTTATCCGTAACTGACATGAAATAATCATCATCATCATCCTTTGTTTGTACACTGCTGGACATAGGCCTTCCCTAATGCACGACTTTCCGTTGAGGTGTAAGACCTTCCTCGCAGGATTCGAACCCATGACCTCCGGTTTTTGAAAGAACACGCCCTTACCACTAGGCTATAGAGGCAGTCAACATGAATTAAGCGGACTGTTAATTAAAAAATATATGTTTTGTCCTTTAATAATTGCACGATTTAAACAAATCAAATATTTAGAACATTAACTAGTTCTTTTTGCACTATAAGAATATATTACGCGTTTGTGTGACTTTATAAAATGTACAACGCACGTTATATAGATTCTAAGCTTATTCAAAACTAACATTCAACGATTAAAATATGTTAACCATCAAATTTCTTTATATTATTTTGAATCGATATTTTTTATATATACATTGCATTTGTTGTTAGAATCTATTATTGCCATGCTTCATACTAAAGCGGTCAACGACTCTGTTTTTGTGCAACGTTAAGCGTGAAAACTACGATTATCATCTAAGTTTTTTAAACAATTCAATTTTAGTGCATTGCGGAACCGAAATAATTTACTAAGAATATACCTACCAAGATTTTCTTTTGTTTACGCGACCACTATACATATTAAATCCACGCTTTTTTACGGATCTTTTTCATTAATTATTTACATTTATCCTCGATGTTTCGGACTCTTTCCAGTCACCAGTGTGACGTGATCTTGAATGCTGGAAAGAGTCAGAAACGTGATGAATCAAAGGGAATGAATCGGAATGAAGAATTAACGTGAAATCCGTAAAAATGGATAATGAACATAAAATATCATCTTGTATTTACATCATAATCATTTTCCCATTTTAACTGGCCTCAGTGACAAATTAATGTCAGTAGTGAGCAAAGATCCATCATCAAATATCATTCCCGGACATAATAAGGTATGGAGTGTAAAAGAAAAACATTACTTTTAAGTTTATAGCAACTTAATGACGTCATACGTATGGAGGTATTTTTGTGGATAATTGCTTAGTAACTATTTACTCGGTTCCGATCGACCAATAAGAGGACATTAAGTTTACCATCGTAACTACAATTAACCCACCAACCCGAATTGGACCAGCAGGGTGGGATACGAGAAAAACCCCCTTATGGAGTAGGGGTGCATTAGTAGAGGCCTATGTCCATAAGTAGGCTAATTAAGGCTGATAATAAATGAATGAACTACAATTAAAATGTAGTTTACGTTTTATACAACTCTGTCAGTTTAGGATCTAAACACATTGTATTTCCATACATTTTAGTAATTTCAAAGATACTTCGATAAATATATCATACAAGACATAGACATACACGTACTTTGTGACTTTATAAAATAACAAAAAAAAAGTTTAACGTCAATGTCAAATTTATTTTTTTAACGTTGTACTCTATGCCATAGACAAGGTAAGAATAATAAAGGTTTTAAAATAAAAAGGAAAACAGAATTTATCATCACAGTGTGAAAGGCCACGGTCAATATAACGTGGTGGAATGTGGCAAATCGTGTGTGGAATTGTATTTGCGTAACAAGCAGCTTTCACTCGCTATAGAGTGATAGTGACTCTAAAATATTGTATGGCTGATATGGCAAACGTTCACTCTACAAAACAGGCTCTGGCAACACTTGTGTTTATAATCAAACGTTTTGAAGCGGCAATTTTTGAATATTTTATGGTAACAATGCTGTTGAGAAGAATTGACCGCTTACGTAGTCTAGCGGTATTGGCCCTGCTTTATAAACCGGAGATCGTGGGTTAGAATCCTCGGGGGTAAATAAATTCGTGTTATCCTTGTTTTCTGAGTGGTTAGGACAATTTGGGCCGATCACCGAATTGTCTGAAAAGTAAGATAATCCATGCGTCGGATGGGCATATAAAAAGTCGGTCTACCGTTGGACTAGCGCGGTGAGGTACGGTCCAGAACCCCCTAAGGCATGTATTAGAGGAGTCCAGGAGGCCCGTGTCCAGTAGTGGACTACCACAGGCTGATTTTGATGATGATGAAATATAATTATAAATAATATAAAAATACAAAAAAAAATTAAAACTTTCGGTGCACAGTGCTAGTGTTTGAAAAGGACAATATTACGTACCCTCTGTTGTTGGGTCTTTTTAAGTGGATCTAAGTTCAGGAATGTACCTATAATTACATTACCTTTATTATGTAAGCAAGCTTAACAGATCCAGTATATCAAGTAAAATAAATGCCTATAAGGACCTTAAACGTAACAAATGACTTAAAGTAATTAAAGCTGGTTAAATCCGTAACAAAATAGTACGAATATTACACATAATAAAAAGAACAATAGAAAGCCCAGAAGTATTAAAGTATAAAAAGTTAATTTTCTCATCGTTTGTTACAACTTGAATTATTAAAGCTTAAGAAAAATGTTTACTTTTATTTTATTAACACCCTGTCACCTTAGTAGTGTTATATTAAAATGTATAAACTAGATAGGATATAATATTTAGAGTAGAAGAATCGTAGTTGTTTGATAATAAAGATTATTATATACAATTACATTTATAGATTATTATATTATTATTAAATTATATTTTTATTTAAATTTAATATACAATAAACCTCGAAACATTATTCTTTCAATTTTCACTACATTTTTTTAATGGTTTTTATATATTTCCTACAGTGTGAATTAAACTACCAATTCTATCCAGTTAAATGGCAAAAGCTCTCGTATCGCGGAAGTGTTAACCTATTAACAACAGAATGTTGCCAATACCGTTATATAATATGACAACACCACTATATCTGTGCAGCATGTAACTAGATGTGGTCATACTGCCAGCGAGGCGAAAGCATCAGCTGTGAGCAACAATTAATTACCAGATTTCGTGTTAAATTTCAATTTACACCCGTCTGTACCAACGCGATTTTCGGTCAGTAAACATATTACTTAATGTTTATATTAAAATTTTATGGTTTATATTTAAACACATTTTGTTAAGACGATTACGAAAAGTTTGCACGCTCATTGACTTCGCTTAATGTAACACCAAACCTTATGAGAGTTAAACACGGAAACTGGTGCGTTTTTCCTTACGACGTCGTATTTTTTAGGACATTGGCCAATATATCTGCTTTTCATGTATTTGTCAAGTGACACGTAAATTCAAAAGACTATTTAATAAACTATAACAAAATATTTTATAGTTTATAAGCTACATGAAATTTATTCATTCAATACCAATAGCTTTGTAAGAAAAATCATAGGCGGATGTCTAAATATCATTGCATCTTTTGAATTTTTATGAACGTATTTAAAGCTAGCCCATGTAATGCTATGAAAAGTTTTTTTGCTGGTAAATGTACATATAAATGAATGTTGTCCGGGACACCGCACTTTTCATACACTGTTTTAATTTTAAATTTTATTCACCAAATGCCTTTTCCAATATTTTTTTTATTTTCTCTTCCTAAAACTGCTTTTTAAATAAAAGTATCTCTATTCAAAGTAAAGTGCCTTTATTGTATCTAAAATCTTCTTGTATTTGCGACAATTTTAAGAATTTCACAAATATGTTTACAATTCACTTAGAATTGTACGTTAAATAAGCAATGACATATAACTACTTTAACTTTAGTCTGTCCTATGTTCATTGATCGATGGATTGATTGACTATCGAGGAGCTGAGCTGTGACTTTAAGAGTAAAGTTTGAAATTAACGCTATGAATTCGTAATAAAATACTCACTACAACATATTTACTCGCTTTTAATTTCAAACTCTTCTGTGTCTTTTAATTTCAAACTCTTCTGTGTCATTTATCATTAACTATTACAATTGGGGTATGAAACAGATTTGATACTTTAAAATTGAAGTTTATAATATTAGCATAACAACCACTAATGACAGATCACTATGAAAAAGTGCTCCACCATAATCGGTTTCATTGTTTGACTGTGAGCTTGTTACGTTGTCCAATTTAAATAGGAGTTTGAAGCGGCATATAAAAAAAATATTTTGGAATTTTTAAAAATAACTCGAAACATTTCAAAGTGTCGCAATAAAGCAAATTAATCCACAATTTTGCCATAAATTTAAAACGTAATACCTATTTGTGTTTAAATTGATTTAACTGAAATCTGTGAGCGGTAATAAAGTTACGCAAATTAAAAATCGAGACAAACAAGTTTCCATTTCGGATAATTTAGGCTTCTCACGAGCTATTAAAGTGGCAGTTGATCATTGACAAGGCGACATTGGATAAAACCTTCACTAGTTTATATTTCATAATTAAACAATAAAATATATCAAACAAATTACATTAAAATTAATAATAAAGCCACGTTTCTCGTAATGAAAATACATCACAATCCATAATAATAGTTTTTTTATTATCAAATTTTAGTATGAACGATATTATTATACAATGGCATATTATAGTGGGTACAAGCAATATCTAGTTGTTCTGCGTCCTGCTTATTAGAATACTAATGTAAAAATATACAAACCAATCAAAGCCAAAGAATTCTAATTATTTTTACTACAACATCTTTCAACTTATTAATTTTTTTTTTTATTTTATCAATCATCAACTTTTTAATCAATCTGCAGCGTAAAAGGTCTATTTATTTTCAGCAAAATGCCTTACACCGTTTTCGGCAAGTAAAATAAAATAATTGATCCGCCTCTATGAACAAAACAGCTAACACGTTTCCTGTTAGGGTTCAGGATCTAATTTACATTTTTACTAATAAAATTCCTTAATTGGATGGATCTTTTAACGAAAATGGCTTTAGACCCATAGAAGTAACATATCAGTGATAAAATCTATCAATTCCAATTTTCTAGACACGATTGATACACTTAACATATTCGGTATCTATAACTATCTTGTGGGCGCTAAAAATTATTAGATAAAGCACCTGTCGTTGTAAACAGGTTCAAGGTCTAGTTTAAAAGTTGAATTGTACAAGTAAAACTTGTAATAATATATTAGTGATTATTTATGGTGATACTTAACGATAAATTTGTGTTATCGTTGTTTTCTGGTCGGTTAGCACAATTTGGGCCCATCACCCAATTGTCTGAAAAAAAGATGATCTATGCGTCGGAAGGGCATGTAAAAATTCGGTCCGCCCACCAACCCGCATTGGAGCAGCGTGGTGGGATACGGTCCAAGAACCCCCTATGTTCAGTAGTGAACTAGCACTGGCTGATGATGATGATAATTTATGGTTATATGTTAGAATTTAAGAAAATACTATTTATTTGGATGGATATTTATGAATACGCCTGTGTAAAAATCTTCGCTAAAGAGCATTACCTAGAGAGATAAGCTAGAACTCAATTTATAATTGGGCTTTACCATGTGCTTAGGATCACTGATAGACAATATATATATACATTCAAACATACCAGCTTCTGGATTTCTTCATTAATTTGCAAAAAATTGTATGAAGATAAGATTACCTTTAATATAAAACAAGGCATATTAGTTTTTATCTAACATAAATATAATTTTACAATTACTTGCAACAGCGTTATCATTTATCCGTATTCAGATTGACAGACCAAACAATATTTTAACCGTAACAGAAACATATTAACGAGGCGAGATTTATGATTAATTTAGTCTCATAATTCCGCAACTTTAGTTGTTGTAAGAATTGATATAATCAATTTAATTTAATTTAAGTTCATTATTCAATACAGACAATAATTTTGTAAAGTTGTCGAGGTACTGACCTAGAACACAAACAGGATTCTTGACGATATTACCAACCTAGTCAGACAAACAACGCATTTAAAACATTATTATTTTAACCGTCAATAATTTAGTATTAACAAAATTGTGACTGAACTTAGGACATAACTTAGAAGATAGAATAAGACATCCTTTACCTATTTTTGGTTGTTTTTCTTGGTTTGTTTGTTAAATTGTTACAGAACAGTACTCGCAATGAGAAGTAAAATCGCGGTCCTAAATAAAGATTTTAGAATATTTGTAATAAACAAATATCCTACATATTATTTTGACATAAATTATCTGAGATGACGAAGACGTAAAATCTGTAGACGTAGAAGTAAAATCCATGGTCTAAAATATTGCTAGTTTCTTTATTTGTTGACATAAATCATTATACGATATTTATAATACAAACTATCCTGAATTATTTAGACAAACATTATCAGGGGACAGATTGGTTTCACTTTAAATTACACACATCGAAAATGTATACTTTATAAGCTATCATAAACCAAGCTTATAAAGGCAAGACATTTACAACCAGTATAAATAAAGCCATACAAATCACGTAAATGTCGGTGCCACAATTATAATTGAATGGGAGCGTATGGCTCAACTTTAAGTCGGTGGATGATTACGACTTTTTATATTCGGCTGCAATGGGTCATGGGAGCGAGCGTGTAACACATGTAGCTTCTGCCGTGCCATAAGGTGACCATGTTAGCGAAATATGTACTATAACTGGGAAATATACTGAGATTATGTATCATCCTGATGATCATCATCATTATCATGATTCATCATCATTATTATGATTATCATCAGCCTAAGTTGGTCCACTGCTGGACATATGCCTCCTCTAATGCACGGCTTCGGGCCACCGTCATGCGGTTGGTGGGTGCACCGACTTTTACATGCCCATCCGACGCATGGATCATCTTACTTTTCAGACAATTGGATGTTCGGCCCAAATTGCCCTAACCAACTGGGAAACAACAATGAAAGACCTCCGTTTTCTAAAGCACACGCCCTTACCACCAAGCTACGGAGGCAGTCGCATACTGAAATATGTCATACAAATAATAAAGAATTTATACTTTATAATACATATTGTACACTAATTTTACTTAGAGAACCTCAACCTCGTGATAATGCAGATGACTTTTTTGATTGCTCCAACGATTATTGATCCGATATTTTCGTATAATTTTACTGATAACAATCTTATCGGTTGAATTTTAATCGGTGATATTTGCTTATTGTGTTCAGTTGCTTACAGGACAAATAACAAAAATAGGCTTATATATTGAAACCCTAAAATTTTCTTACTAATAAGGAAATTATTTTTTTAATTTAATAACGTTTATAAATATTCCGAGAAAGCGGTAATTTATTTAGTTAAAAATTCACATATCGTACCGGCCACGTGAAATATATTTTTTTTAAAATCCGTACAGGATAAAGATTATCGGCCAGTAGTCCAAAGTTTAAATTGAATGTATGGTCACCAACTCGTACCAAGTTCGTATGCAATGCTTCGCTACGCTACAGCGCGCGCGATCATCCATTGTTCTTTGCTCATTAAGTGATGTTTCATTTTGTTCTTAATTATCGATGTTTATAAAAATAAATATAAACAATTACAAAATGCTAATATACACAACTATAGCATAGACTATTATGACGCGGATTGAATGTAAACAATCAAATCGGATATCGGACTCTAATTTAAATTTCAGCGCGGTCATTTCAATCCCTACTTGATGTTTTATTTTTATTTATTTATTTAATCTTTGTGCACAAAATGTACAGAGGCTTAATGCCAGTGGCATTTTCTGCCAGTCAACCTTGGGGTGATGCAGAGATAAAAGTAAGGAGATGCAAATATATTAATATTGAAATTTGAAACTTTTATTATAAATTTGTAAGTATGTTATGTAAGAGTGAACGATTTTGCCACTATGAGGTATAACTCGATAAACGTTACATCGGACTTTGTATACGTTTATCGAGTTTTAATTAGCTTAATTATCCTTTACTTTAATAATACAATTATTAAAACTAATAGCCAGACTCAGGTAGTGACAGTATCCATTTATAACAGATTGAGATAAAGCAAATTATCAATCAATTAAATCTATTCAAAAGCACAGATAAGAAGCAGCATTTCTGTTCATCTATTAACGACGACAGTCAATTAAATTTTCGATAAATATCATCAATTAATAACGCCGTCTTGACAATACACAACTTTTGATATTTTTTTCGTTAAACGACCTTCGAGTGTATACAACTATTATGTTTTAACGTTTAACACAAAGCGAAATATTTGAAAGTGTACATAATGTATTGACAACAAAAAATATGAAATCGATTGCAGCCACAAAATGTTACAAGGACGAACAATGGAGTTGTTACATCAAGTCATAATAAGCTCTTTACTGACTAACGTGATACATCATGATACGTAATAAATCAATAAATTGAATGTGTATTTCAAATCCAACCATTATACTATACACATACAGCTATTACAAGGTAATTTATTCTTAAATTCACATCACACACAAACACACATGACCAGCCATTGGACACAGGCCTCTCTAATCACCCCTATTCATTAGGAGGGTTGTGGACCGTATCCTACGCTGGTCCAATGCGGGTTGGGGGCTTGAATCCACCAAATCTATTATGAGGTTATAATAGCACATGTGATTAAGGGTTCTCATTGGTCAAGTGGCGCGAAGTGAATGAAGATTAAACCAATCGGAATTTTGTACATTTGAGCGTCATCAGATATAATTATATTGATATCACTTTATTCTTGCAAATTCTCAGAGTGAACTTTGGTAACTAATTTGAATACAGAAGCTTAATCCACACTTATTAGCAATTGTTGTTTTAAATTAAAAAACAGCAAGATGGAATTAGATCGTTTACCTTTACTCATTTTTCATTATAACTGTAGATCAACTTAGAGAATGTAGTTCAAATCGCTCTAATAAAGTCTTTCTCATCGCCTTAAGTCAAGGGAGTTTACGTTCTAAATACCTACACTGTCAAAAAATTTTTTGCTTTAATCAACAAAAACCCCAGAATAAAATGTTATAAATTTATCATATATCACTAAAAAAATCATTTCATAGTCAACGTAATTTTGTTGCTGTACAATGACTACAATATTAATGGCAATTCGATATTTTATATCGATAACGGTACCGCGCAGCCCTAGTATGGTGATTTAAAACATCACATATGGTTTTCATAAGTGAACCACCGTTACATTCGTGAAGTGAACCAGTGGGATTAAGCATATCTTCTAAAACCATACTGATACAAATGCCTTTTGCAACAACTCACAGTTTTGCGAACAGTCCAAAAGTCATTCAGAAACGCCCACTGCATTAAACCCAAAAAAAGGTTTTATAAGGTCACTGCTTTAATATTAATTTAGTCTACGAGCTTTTTTGGTGATAACTATTAACTTGACATTTGGTTAACCTCCTACCATAAGTATGTATAAATATTTAATAACCTTAACAATATAGGAACAGATGTAGAAAACATGAGTATTATTTTTGTCGTTTCTTATTTAAAAATTGTAGGTATTGTAGATTGTAGATAACCTGAATGATAATATCAGTGATTAGACATCACCTATTTGACAATATGGATGTGACTGTCAAATGACAGCAATGAAATGTTTTATGCTGAAATGCTTTTGTAATAATATTTTAAAACATGATATCAAATAACGATTTTCCTATAGACTAGCGTTTATTGAACTTACTCTTAGAAGTATTCTTGTTATAGTCCGAAAATTTCTCCCCTTACCTGAAAAGATAAAACCAAATTATTAATTGTATTAATTGAAAAAACTAAAGTTCTATAAACTATAATTTAAAATAGTAATATGTATGTACATCATCAACAGCCTATGTAGTCCACTGCTGGACATAGGCCTCCACTCATTACGCCTTTGCAATTAGGGGATTTTAGACCGTATCCCACCACGCTGGTGGTTGAGCCGACTTTTACATGCCCATTCGACGCGTGTATGTATGTATGTACAAATTTTTGCCGTATCTACAAAAACTTCCGCACATCTACTGTCATCTTATCACCTATAATTCTTTTACTCTGCGCCTCAATCTTTTTTATGAAGAATACTCAATTTAACAGAAACCAAATTTCTTTCTGTTGTTTAAGCGAATACAAGATTTTATATATAATTTGGTTATGGATTTTATCGCGTTTTTTGATATTGGACTGGTTGAAATTGAATGAAACGTCAAATTTATTATATAATTAAACTTTAAAAATTTAAAGGACTTAAACTTATAATTGTATAAATGTTAAGCAAATTTTAAAATAAACACTGATGGCGTATAGCTGTTGTATTTGGCAAATGTGCTTTATCTGTGTTGTGTAATTATTACATGGAGGCGTAAACCAATCATGGAGTAATAGAATGGGTTTATATAATAACTTGATATTATTAGACACTATTACACGCACCCGCACAAAATATGTCATAAACTTTACTCATGAATATAAATTGCATGAATACACCGACAAAACCGCATTGGACCAGCGTGGTGGGATACGGTCCTAAACCCTCTAATGGATAGTGGTGTATTAGGGGAGGTCATTGTCCAGCAGTGGACTATTAGAGGCTGACGATGATGATGTATTGATGATGATGAATACATCAGACTTTGGTTCATACTAATTAACAGTTGGTATTTTTAAATTATTTGTCACTAATCTATATCCGTAAATAGTATGCCATAGGTACAAAATGTAAAAGGACGTACAGTGAGCCATCCACAAACGAATTGAACTAAATAACTGCAACTAGTTCTCCCTTATAGGTTTTGTAGACCGCAATGTCCGGCACCTCGTATATATATGAGCTCAGTAAGCGTTTGGTGTCGCATTTTTAGTTGCAGCATATCACAACCACCGCGCTTAAAACGCCTTACTTGTTTAAAAAGTTGTTTAAAACTTTCATTAGCAAATAACAATCCTACAACCAAATCTTTATAAGAAACAGACTTACTTTTTACTGCAAGACGTCGAGAACTAAATAGCTATTTTGGTTTTACAATACAAATGTCAATATAAAATCATCTTTATACTTACGTAGTTTCTTAATATTAAATATACAGCCATAACTTCCTTCATCTCTCCTAATTCTGAAGAAGTATTGCAAAAAGTAATTTAAGCTACAGATTTGTTTTACTATAGTAAGTCACTTAAATGCCTATACATATCCAACAATAGTAACTTTAATAAATAATAAAAAAAACTCATTAACTTCATGCAATACTACACTTCGTCACCAATGTCTAGTGGTACTTGGGAACTCAAATTTTCCGGTTTTCATGACATCCAAATTCTACCTGAAGGCATACTTAACATCATTTGGGTCTTGGGTGTGTCATCCATGACCAAATAACCCGGATCGGTATTTATGTTAATTATAATTTTATTCATATAATAGATACTAGAATGTGTTTGCACGTAATGGTCATTCATTGATCGTTGGGCAACAAATTTACCAGAGATTACTGTAATGTTGTCGTTAAGACCCGAAATACTTGATAAGCGATGCTATTAAAGCAAAGATTAATGTGAGGAAATGTATATTGCATTGAGAAACGAAGAATTTTACTTCGAAGAAAATTCAAAAATCATTTGTCATTTATTATCTCGGTAACAAACAGTATATAAAGAAAGTTGCTTTGCATACTGTAAGTTAAAATATCACTCTTTGATCCACATAAATCCTTGGTAAAGAGATAAAAATAACGATTTTATAACTTGGAATGCAATTCCTAAGCCCATTATCTGAATAAATATTATGTTTTGCTTTGTAATCTTATTTTGATAATTCAACAAACTACAACAAAGAGCAACAAAGAATTCCTTTCTCTTTCGTTAATCAAAAAACTAAAAATTCAAGAAAGTGATCAACTTAATGGATAGATTATTCATCCAATAATTTATAGTAAAAGATAGGAAATCTCACCGGACGCGTTTCGAGAACTTTCTAAATCCTTTTTAGTGGTCGAACGTGTTTGAGGTCCGAACGCAGGGGACATTAGCAATGTTAATATATTGACATCGGATGTTCGTAACTTTCTTCTGCATGTGCGTTAAGTGGGGCGATTTGACGTGACGTCACGTAAGCTAACTGTCGTTGCAGTATTTGGATAGGTTATTGCGCTAAGTGCATGATATAATGAGCATTGCTTGTACGCGTTAAGGCAAACAGGAAGTAATGATGACCTAATGGCCGCTTATCCGTACTGACGGCACGACAACTATATGGCGTTCTTTTTGGCGTCCACCTATTGGGTTACCACGCCACTATGGCGTCGATGAGCCTATGGGTTACGACGACTGAAATTGATCCTATTTACTGCCTAGTAGAGATACTAATACTACTACAACTAGAGTAAATTTCAGGATTCTTTGTGCGAACGGTATAAGTTCAGAGGGGTGGAGTGCGTACTCATTAAATGAATATATGCATGTGTTAATATCATCAAATTGCCGGTTTTTTTGTTGTGTTGTTTGTTAACGTTTATTATCCGAGTAGGTACATTTAGCACAATGTATAAAAAACGTATCCCAAAACAATCTTGCGTATTTAGTAGTTACCCAATCTAAAACAAAGTAATTACGTGTAAACACTTAACCTGCTCAATACAAACTCACGAATCGACTGAGGCCGTGTCGAATCGCTTCGATCGGTCGTTTCTCTCCTACGAAACCAAAGGCAACAGAAAAAGCGTGCTTCTCGAGCGATATTCGCTTTCTATCGGACGCTCTTTTGTCGGACGACGGACGGGCGGCTTCCCGCGGTTTTCACTGAAGATACCAGTTTGTTTTGCTTGTGAACTTTTTTTTCAATTTATCTTGTTGCATTCCGTCGGAGCGACGCGCGGTTTACTTTCTTTCCGGAAGGCGAAAGCCCGAACTGTCTTCACGTTACCGGTGTATTAACTCCGTAGCTTAATGGTAAGGGCTTGTGCTTTAGAAATTGGAAGTCGTGGGTTTACTAACAACTTTTTATTGTAGTTATTCCTAGTTGATTAGGGCAATGTGGGCTGATCACCCGATTGTCTGTAAAATAAGATGATCCATGCATCGGAGGGTTAAGTTAACAATCTGTCCTGCATCTGATCTCTCTCTTGTTGGTTGTCAGTCTTATCGGACTATGAGTGTGAAGGGATAATAGGAAGTATTGGGTGATCTCTATTATAGATTGGGCGCCGTAGTCGGATTCGAAAATACAGAGTAGAAATCTGTGCAGGATTAAAGTTGCACAGCCGCTCGGCTCCGACGGGTTGTAGCGGTTAACTCTACCAACGCGTAGTCATCATAAATAAAAATAATTCGGATTCGATTAGGAGGACATAATTATACTAAATCCCAATTAGATATAAAATCCATTAAAGGAAGTCTTATGGAAAATTCAAATTTCTCCAAAATGTGCAACGATTAATGTTTGGCGGCTTCAGTTTACTTACTACTAGTATTTGACGTAAGACCATGTTTATAATACGAACATTTTTCAGTTAAAATATTATCGAGACTAACTATAGAGTTGTAGTGTTTTGAAATTTAAAACGTAAAAAATTATTTATCTTTTTAACTGGCAGAAACTGTCGAATCTCAAAATAGTGTCATTTTATCTGTTTGCATTTCTGCACTTTCTGAAGAAAACCTATAATTATAAAATACCATACTAAAAAGCAATTTATATAATATACTCTTTAACTCAATTTAAAAATTTAAAAAATATATACAAAGCAAGCAAACAAAATTACACGTTATATTTTATTTAAGCTGTTATATTTAACTTAAGTTAAGCAACTAATAAATTATAAACATAATGAAGAAATCTCGCTTAAGTTTCGACATTACTACTTCAAATAGCCTTTACTTACATAATTCACTTTAACACACGTAATATTCAAAACTATATAAATTAATCTGCGTTACCGAATTTATGCAAGTATTGTGAAAGGTTTTATGTAAGAATCGACCGAGTTATAAGTAATGACAGCAGTTATCGCATTTGTAACAGCGTAGGTAAAGACATAAGTAAAATGTGATCCAGTTTTTAATAAATATCTATGTGCAATAGTTATATTTTAATTAAAGAAACCGGCACACACAATGAACAAATTCTATTGTAACAACTTTTGAGCGTATTAAATTATAAATATTACAAACTCTTTTACCCTTATATTAACATTAAAATTCAAATTCAAAAATTCTGTGTTCAATTCAGGCTCTGTCGAGCTCTTTTGAACGTGACCAATGTTTTGACTTTCGGAAAATTTGGCTTGTTTAGAGAACAAACGGCAAGAAACGATGTAGTTTTTTTTATATGAATGTTTAATCAATACATGATCATTGTTATTGGTGTAAATGATTAATAGTTACAAACCTATAACAAAAGCTGTTGAATTATTCATTATTTTTCTCACACATTAATTGTAATTGTGATTTGATATGAGTACTAAATTTAAGTCAAGGTCAAAAATTATTTGTTTAACTTTAGCTCTACTGAGCACTTATAAAGGTCAATAATTTGTCACCGGCTTGAAGTCTGAGATCTAAATTCTTTACTTTATTTAATAAAATCATTAGGAAATCAACATAGAGCGTATCAAAATCATTTTGGTTTTACGGTCTTTTTGAGTTCATTAAACTATGCAGGCAATAAATACGACCTTGCGAAGATATAAAAAGTTGCCAAGCAATGCAACAAAAGTTGACTAAAAACGTTTAAAATGCGCATCTTTGTGACCTTTGAATACAGTGAGCCAATAATGTGTTTTCGAAACGGCATGTCAGAAAGGTCCTGTAAATATAATATAATACAATATGATATTTACACCTCTTGAACATTAATTTATAAATAATAATGATTACAAATTTACTTAAAAATGTTGATAAAATCAATTTGCCTACAATTTACAAATACATATTTATTTAAAATCTGTAAAAGTAATTAGGAAGGCTATCAAGGCAGCACATATTTCTTAGTCATATATCCATGGTTAATTTTGCTAGGAATAAATTTTTGTTATCAAAACAATAAAGAACTGTTTTATGATTATCATTTAGGAAAATGTTTGGTTATTAAAACAAGTTAATGAGATACATTTTTTAAACTAAAAAACAAAAATTTAAATACCAGAGAGAATAAATAAAAACTTGTTTGATTAAATCTTGATTATTTTATATAATAAATCTGTAATAATGTCCAGCGGTAGACTATCATAGGCTGATGATGTGTATTTTATATAGGAAATAATAACTTTTCACGCTGAAGGTTCTACATGATTTACACCATTAAATTAATTGGCATTTAAATTTGTTGTATATGATATTTAATTAAGGTTGTATTTATTAACCTAGATACGGAGACATTATGACTTATTATTTTAATCTAGGATACAATTTTAAAACTCAGTGAAACATTACTTTATCTCACAGCACAATGTAATATGGTCCGGTTGACTGTACTGTTTTTACTTAAATTACCTTACCGGTGGTAGGTCCCCTTTTTACAGGAGACCGTCTGGGTGGATACCACCGCGGTGCCTATTTCTGCCGCGAAGCAGTAGTGTGAAAACACTGCTGTGTTTCGTTGGAAGGGCACCTAGCCAGCGATATTACTGGGTAAACGAGACTTAACACCCTATGTCTCACGGTAGGCAGCGCGTTGGCGATACCACTGGTATTGCTCACATCTATGGGTGTCGGTGACCACTTCCCATCAGGTGGCCCGACTGCTCGTCTGCCTGCTATGCCAAAAAAAAAATAAAAATAAACCTTGGGCAGACGGACGAGGCTCGCAATTTGAGCATGCTCTAAATCGATTTTGACACATTATCAACAGTAGTACGGGCACAGCAATCGTTATCAATTTTAAAATAAATTACCAGACTTTAAGGCAACAGGTCCGGTTGCCTCCACTTTTTTTTAGATAAATTATAACTTGGTACAAAG
Organism: Lamproptera curius; assembly: GCA_029286875.1. Classification (NCBI taxonomy): domain Eukaryota; kingdom Metazoa; phylum Arthropoda; class Insecta; order Lepidoptera; family Papilionidae; genus Lamproptera; species Lamproptera curius. The sequence goes on from JAGSMT010000046.1 coordinate 2,072,227, forward strand.
GTAGACTTACAAATACGCTCTACATTGCCTTTCAAGCGAGTTATACAGTAGTAAAGGCACAGAAAAATTGGTATGAATTATGACTTGAAGTATCAGACTTTAACGAGTCCGGTTGTATTTATTTTCTTTAATTTAATCGCCAAGGACTTAGGTGTAAAGGCAGACTGACAAATTTGATCACCTTACGGATGCAACACTATATTAAAAATAGTAAGGACACAGCAGAATTGGTACGATTCAACGGCCGTACCAATTACTAGGGCTCGTACCGGTCACAAGTCACGTGACGAATGGGTCCAGTCCCCCTACTTTCTTTAACTTAAATCCTAAAAAAATGAGTACAAAGGCTGACTGACATATTCGAGCATGCTCTAGATCGCCTCCAACACGCATTGCGACATTACAGCAGTAAGGACACAGCAGAATTGGTACGATCCAATTGCCGTACCAATTACGAGCTCTCGTACCGGTCACAAGACACGTGGCCAACGGGTCCGGTTGCCCCTACTTTCGATTTGCGAATCAAGGTCAATTGGTAGAAATTTTACGCACCTCCACTGCGTCGCTACTAATGGAATGTTTGCCGAACGAAACTCGATTGTGTGCGCGACAGGTTTCTATGGACGTGTGTGTCAATAGTATTAGGCGTTGTGTGTATGTGCTAAGTAAGTTTGTGGGTTTGTCAACACGAGCTGTAATATATTCTGTGTCTGCTTTTACGGCTATATAACTTCACGGCATAACCTATATAGCGGACCAGTAATGAAGACTTTTATAAAATCGCAATTGTTTCGTTTATTAGCAAGTGTAAGCTCTTCAGCCTCAGTGGTAGTGGGTTCTTTAACCGGTGGTCGAGGTTGAACTCAATGCGAAATTTTCATTGTTGTTTCCTAGTTGGTTAGGCAATTTGGGCCGATCACCCTAGTTGTCTGAACAATAAATGATGAGTCTATGCATCAATGCGCATGTAAAAAGCAGTCCACCCACCAAACCTCATGGAAAACGTGCATTAGGGAAAACCTATGTCCAGCAGTGGACTAATACAGGTTGATGATGATGAAGCAAAGTTAAACGGCTATCTGGTGAAGCTTGTGTGCTGTGGACCATTTAGGACGAAATATCTAATAGAGATTAATTTATTTTGATAAGCTTTACTTTTTACCTAAACCCTAATTGACAATTAAATTCTAATTGAACATCCTTAAAGATTTTAAGCTTGTACTATTTTCGTTATGGGGTGTTAAACGAAGATTAAAACAAACGAATTACGGAAGCAAGTTTTATCGCTTTCAATTTAGTAAACACATTAAACGCAATTAAATGCGTCAAAGTTTAATTGAGTAAACTTTGTATACGATGCGAGATTGTTATCATGTGCAAAGAACAAAATTACTTTAATGAAACATAATTGTTTTTTTTAAATAAATATAAAAACTAGTTTAAACCTGAACAATCCTTTGAAAGAAATGAACACTAGAAATTCTTTACTAACGCAAAACTTTTAAATTGTACAATTGTCACTTCTGCCCAAATACATTAAAAGTTTATAAAAAAAAATTGCTTTTTGTTGAAAAATATTCTTTTGTGTTGTTTGATAAAAATGTATTTTTCATTGATATTACGGTAATTTATGTAGTTAATTAAAAGCTCTTGTATTTTGGAAAAGAGTTTTACACTAACAAAAAAACAACGATTCATTATAAATAATAAGCAAGTGCATATGTTGTTTGTTATTTAAGAAACATGTACGTACTATTTTTGACATTTTTAACGACTTAAAAAAGGAGGTTCTCAATTCATCTGATTTTTTTTATGTTTGTTACCTCAGAACTTTCGCCTGGGTGAACCGATTTGGAAGTTTTTTTTTATTTGAAAGCTGGTGCTCCCCGTTTGGTCCCATGGCAATTTGGTCAAGTTCTGACTGTGGCGTCCATGAAAAAATTTAATAAGTCTGCAATTTACATTAACTATGTGCTCAACAAATGGACAATTAATAGCTCAATATCACGCCAATCTGTTTGATTTTTGTTAAAATTTTAGTCATTGTGACGTAAGTTTATAAATATTATTAAATATACCATGTATATTGTTATATAGATATATATTAGAAATTTTTTATTTGTATGGTTAGTATTTAACAAATAAAAAAGAATTGATTACGCTTTATCTCTTTGTTTTTTATTCCATTTACGAAAATGTGATTTATTATTTCTTGCAAAAGGATTTAACGACCTTGTTTAGTTTACTTTAAAAAATACAACAACATTCGTACCGTCTATAAATCTTTCAAAATATTTTGTTTACTTTTATTACAATATTAATATAACATATTTTATGAAGTCACCGCTGAGATTAGCGACCGAAGTAATAAAGTCAGTTCCAGGCCGATTTTTAAAAACGCAATAATATTTTTATTTGTTTTTATATTGTATGGAACTAAGTTTAAAGTTCTTGTGGAAAATAATAAAAACATCATATAAAGAAGTAAATGAACTAGACAATTGATCAATTTTGCTTTATGATAGAAGAATCAGAAGAAATTTCAGAGAAATAAAGAAATAACAAGGGTTATTTTGAAATATACTTGTAGTTTTTAAAAGTATAATTTCTTTACGAGGCTTATATCAACGATCTCAACATAATCTACGAGAATAACTGAACCGTTCGTGACATTTATAAATGAGCTTGAACGCGTAAAGGCCATGTTGGTCGATCATTCAAGTAACTGTAATACATACATTGGTTGCATGTGCATCGTCAATAGAAGTGACAAGTTATAGAATAATAAATAGTAGTAAATATATGAGATTGAATATTTACAACATCGTTTTATTGTAACAAATATACGCAATGAACTAACTCACTCAACTCGCATTAAAGTTAATATATTTGTAGTGCTCTACCTAGAGCACTTTTTGATAAAGTTGTACCTAGAGCAGTTCAACACTAGACACTACAGTAACAGATTTAGAGGTTATAACGTCATTAACATTAGCTCTTTTAATGTAACACAATATTACATCTAACATCGGAGCTGAAGCAATCTCTTTAAAGCTACATTGTAGTCTTCAGACTAAATTAACTCTAATAAAAATTTGACTTATATACATATTAATTAAAATATTACTTATTCAATCAAATCTTTTAATTGAATACTAAGAACATAAAATTAATTGGTAGAAAAAACCGTTTGTCAAATCTAGAGCACGATGAGCCCGACATCCCATTCCCTAATTGATTCAATCATCGTCCATCATCATTAAGCCGTATAATTCATGAAAATGGCGTCGTTAGAATACGTGTATCATTATACGCGACTTTCAATATAGAAGCTAATACACCGTTACACAGTTAACGGACATCAGTATTGGTACTGCTATATCGATATTTAGTGTACTATTTGCCGTAAGGTTTGAGAATTATTTTAAATAGATATTGTCTATAAACCCCTTAATGGAGAAGGAGAGGCCTATGTCCAGCGGAGGACTTACACAGGCTGGTGATGATGATGATGCATGAAAAAGTGTAACGAAAATATTGAATATATATTCTGGTAACAGAAATGTTATCTATAACTATGTTGCATTACTCAATTAATTTCTTCTTCATAAATTATTAATAATATCTTGAAATCGCTTGATTTGACATTAAACATAAAAACCAGTATGAGAAAAAAAACATCACAAGCAGTTTATATATAAAATCATATTAGTTTAATTCATATACCCTATATTTAGTTTATGTAGAATTATTCATTTTTAAACATATTTTAACATTCATACTTTAGAAGTATCTCGTAATTCCATACTTTCAATGTCAACTTTACTTTTTAATATCACTACATAGTATAAAACATAGTCGCTTTCTCTGTCCCTATATCCCTATGTATGCTTCAATCTGTAAAACTTCTCAACGGATTTTGACGCAGTTTTTTTAAAAGATAAAGTGAATGAAGGGTAAGGTTAATATATAATTCATGGATAATATTGTAGAGAAACGCTCATAAATTTTTATATGTTTACATCGATTTTACAGGTATCTGTTTTGCACCAGTGCGGGTCCGAGGCGGGTCTCTAGTAGTTAATAAATTGACTAATTCTTATATTAAAAAATCTATAATTATCATGTTATTAATACAAAATATATCCAAGTACATTTCAACCCTCTATCAAGCTTTTTATTAAAAGAGTAGTCGATATGGACACACTCTTTCGAAATCCCTATCTCTTAGTCAAAGGTTATTTTGCTAAACGTAACGTTGGCATTATCGAGCCAAGCTCTTGCGTATCCGATGTTCTTATGTAAAACATTTCCTATGCAATTGAAAATGTTACACAATGGTCGATGCACTGCGGTCGGTCTTCGATATCTAATGCGTTTAGGACTTCGTGACTTCAGTTTTGTTTGTACTTATTTAAATAGTCTAAACATTTCTTTAAGAAAGTCGATTTATTCAAATTTAAAACGAAAAATCACGATAAATTCTCATAATTGCATCCAAAAGTTCCATCATAGCCTAATATAATAGGCGTGCACTTTATAAATGCGGAACCCCGACATCTTTTTGATGTTATATTGTAGTAAGGTATAGCGAGGCTTTTGCCTTACTTCCTACGTTGATTGCTAAATTGTATAAGAAGCAATATGATGTGACAAATGCACTTTTAATAACCTTTATTTGACATATATCTAAAGAGGGAATCGCAAGGCTTCATCCAATCAAACTATAGGACTTTACAAAATGGGGAAAGAGTATATTATGAATATTACTTAAAAAACCATCTAATTTAATTTAACTTTGGCAACTACAAACAGTTTAATCGGAACTTGTTTGACCGAGTACATTGCTTCATCGCAGCCGCGAAAACGTTGTACTTACAAAAAATCCGATTGTATTGTACGAATGACTTTCGGTTTCCACAGCGGGCGCTTCAATTAGCACGATCTCTCACGAAATGTGGGTTATATAAGGTGATGCGGTGTCGCTAAGCCTTTCTGCTATTTTTGGCAATGTTTGTTTGAATTGAACGAACATATAAATTTAATAAAAGGATTTTTTACGGATTTTATCGCGTTTATTTTACATATTTAAAATCTGTGCTGTGTGCTGTGGCTGTGGTCACGGAGTAGGAATTTAAATAAGTTAAATAAACGCAATAAAATCGTAAAAAGTCCTTATATTTAATAATGTATTATGCGTAAAGAAAATACATATTTAAAACATATGAATTGTTTTGTAATATTAATTTGAAAGATGCAATATATAGTGTTGTTATCATTACTTTTACTCAAATTATTTTCGCCATAATTAGTATTACTGCCTCCGTAGCTTAGTGGTATGGGCGTGAGATTTAGAAACCGGAGGTCGTGGGTTCGAATCCTGCAGGGACGCAAAAAATTACATTGTTGTTTCCTAGGATTAGGCACAGTTCCTTCGTTAGGGCAAATTTCGCCGGACACCCAATTGTCTGAAAGCAAGATGATCCATGCGTTGGATGGGCATGTAAAAAGTTCGTTCACCCACCAACCCGCATTGGACCAGCGTGGTGGGATACGGTCCAAAACCCCCTGATAGATAGTGGTGTATAAGAGGAGGCCAACGTCCATCAGTGGACTATCACAGGCTGATGATGTATGAACGGCTAGGTAGAAGATGATGCTTAAACTACTTTTAGAAAGTACAGAGCTAACTAGATTTTTACTTATGCTAACTTTATAATTTGCCCAAACCAAGTTTCGATAATTGAATGTTGATTTCATAATGTTTTACTCGATATATGTGTCAATTTGATCATGACTATAATCGAAGTAGCGACGTTATACGCCAACTTGCAGAATGCTTGTCCAATCTATTCACTGTACCATTACTTTGTCGTATAAGGTGAGCAGGACTAAAAGCTTGCAATTTACTTCTTAATATGTATACTACTATTATTAAAAGACTTCTGCTCTAAACAAACTCTATTCAAATCGTTAAACCTCGTTGACTCCAAATAATGAGTGACAAACTCACAGACAAATAACACGGGTGTCAATTTGACGTGCACACAGTGACAATCAATCGAAAGAGCGGAACCCAGCACGCGCCACCTGCTACGAAAGTGGCCTTGTTCCTGACGTGGTGTCACTGTACCATTGACGTTTGTCTAGCAAGGCGTTGATTAGAGATTGTCAATACATTTAAAGTGACAGCAGTTGTCAATTTACTGGCTTAAGTTTATTGATAACTAACTTATTTTTTTATTACCAAAAGTTTTTATGTATAATAAACATTCTATCACGACCTTTCTGTAACGACTGAGAAGGTTTAAACAAAATGTATTAATAAACCAATCATGATATTCATTGTGGTTTTAAGGGCAATATAGTTAATATTCAAATTTTGTAAAATAAATCTGTAAAAATCTTTCCATAATTAAGATCCTGTTCAATATATTATTTTAATAAAATGAATTCGACCTTGACAGTTCTAAATGTTGTTATTTCATAATCATTATTCAGAGATTAACTTGATGTATTTGTGTCAATGCAAAAATAACGCCTATTCAGATCCGTTCAAATTTAAATTGTGTTTACATTATTTATAACGCCTCTAATAAAATTAAATCTCGAACACAAATAACAAACGGTCATTAACTCGCAATCTATGAATACAGAGCGCTTACATTTCAATAATATCTATTATTAACGATAACAAGGTTCTAATGTTTTATACGCAGCGAGTTCTGGTGTAGAATACGAGAAATATTTGTGTAGAGCTTACAAAACACTGATTAACAGTTTTATACTGTCTGAAACGCGTTGAACTCTTTTTCAGAGACATCATCCATACCGTGATATCTATATTCTTGTTACAATTTTCATAAATTGATTGTATAACTCTAAATATATTTTTGAGTTGACTAAAGTTATAAGGAATTGTTAAGTACACATATACTACAATTGTATTACACATTTACTATAATTACCTGATAAAGATGATTAAACTGCTAGGTAAAAAAAAAGTATGTATATTTGTTAGCAACACAAGTGTTTTTTCTTTGTAATGAAAGTCACTTTAATAAATTTGTATAATTGGTGTATAACTTTACAACCAATAATAAATTAAAATCTATTGAGACATAGTCACTATTAAAAAAAGTTTATTAAGAAATGACTACAGATCTACACTATACTATATAATTACATAATCCAGTGCAACTATTTAGTAACGGTAAACCTTGAGTACTAAATACTAGATCAAAATGTCTGTTCCAGTTTTTTTAATTACTTGCCTTCAATGAACCAGTTGCTGTGTTACAAACACAAATCTATTAAATATATATCAATCGAACGATTCGTTTCGTGGAACAAATCTTAGGTAGTTATAACAACGGTTACATATTGAGTGCGTACACTTGACCGTAAATAATTCATAATTTGTTCAGTGCACGCATTATTTTTATGTCTTATTATTGGTATAGAAGGTCTATGGTTTTGTAGAACGCGAATGACTGTCTGAATTGTGTCTTACTGGCCCTTTGAAGTTTTGAATTTTAATAACAGGTCACCAATATGTGTTTTATTAAAAATATCGATTTGACAAAATGCGTCGAGCTCTAAGAAAAGATAATATTAATGATAACAAAGATTACGAAGATTACTTAAAATAATATTTACATTGACGTAATTGTTTTTTGTTACGAGTCGAAGTTATTCATGCGTTACAACTTCCAAATATGTATTTGTATTATTTTAAGATTTTAAATGTCTCACGATCAAATTTAAATATATTTTTTTAATAACAAAGTCTAGACATAACTACTACTATAATACCACTATTCGTGCTAGTATAAAATACTAAACATGCAAAATTTTTAACAATATAAGTCAGGAATTTATTTCAAAAGAGTTTTGCAACTTGAAGATATGGTTATGAAACAACTTGCAAACATACACATAAGCAATTATGCGGCAACGAAGATGCCAGGGAAAGGGCTGGAAAGTTACAGTAGAAAGTGGCCCCTTTGGGTGCTCTATGAAGCAGCTTACTGCAAAGTCTGACGGACGTAGAGCTTTCTCTACATAAACTTTATTTACAAGACAAGACATAAAAGGGTACTTAACTGGTACTATGTGAACATAATCTTGAAATATCTATTAACATAAACAAGATAAGCTTTGCTAACACGAGTGATTATCTGACTATTGGATTTGACTCTACCTGATTTCTACCCATCATGTTTATTTTTTTATTACTATTTAAGTAATAAAAAATAAATAATATAAAATCGTTTATATAGGTTTCAAGAGAATAAATTTTTCTTTTTGAGACCGATATAAGAATAATAAAAATGAGTATATCCATTGTTTATTATGTTCCACTCCTAGGCTTATTATTGGTGTTTGTTCATAGATATCGCGAAACATGTTTTACATACAGCATTTCTTTCTTAAATCACAGTTATACAGGTGAGTTTTGTACATGACCTTAATAGGGTTAATGTCAAGGTCGGATTTTACAGTGAAATTAAAAATCTAGAGCTTCCAAAAGAGGTTAAGCAAAAGCGTGTAATCTGTCGACAATGAATTTGCCATTAAAAATTGGAGTGTTTCAAATTCATTTCCCGCACTGAATTGTATAACAGTTTCCCTTTTGATTCATGCCGATTCAGAATTTGTTTGTGAACCGAAAACACAAAAGATATTTCTTAGTAACGTGTGATTTTTATTTTGATAAATACGATTAATAAACGTTTTTATATCCATAATTACAAACAAGCGGTATAGAGGCTTAAAGAGTTTAATTTTATATCATATAAGAAAATATAAGAAAACATAGTAAAGTAAAATGTATAATAGTTGCAAACACCGTCCCAAAAGATTGTTATGATAAAACAATATATAAATATGGGAAAAACTAGTATTACTTAATTTACCTTTTAAATCTGCTTTCAGCCAATTTTTAAATCATTTTAAAACAGTATTCATAACTTTTCCTTGTGCAAGATCGAACCCGAAAAGGGTAAGCGCAATCGTTACAACATAGACCTTGAAAAATAATTGCAGTGTCAGGTGTATTATTAAAAATCAGTGTATCCATGTCCCACTTTTACCTTTACCTGTCTGTGAGAATTGAATTCAAAATTGGCTATTTTTTCGAGTTTTCTGCCAAGAAATCTACTAGTTTTCTCCGAAATTAAGTAAACAAGAATGCATAATAACGAATATGTACAGAACAGGGTCCATTCTAAAATAACTTATCGTAGCTTACTCGAAATTTTACTTATGTATTTGTTACAACTGCATCCATAGCAATATCTACTGTTTCATATAAAACAGTACTCAATACTGTATATCGTTTTAAAAATAAAGCTTTTGCGTCACAAATATTGTCAGAATAATGGCCTTGAAAACATCTTAGCTTAGGCTTGTAATCACCGAGAATTTAACCGCATTATCACGCTTGAGTGGCTTTTTATAATTTTAGGACTGTCAGGTTTCGTCTTAAATGCAACAATTTTAATTTAGTTCATTTAAAAAGTATTTATGATTGTGCCATATTGCTTTTCAATTTCAATAATAATGATTTTACTTAAGTTTTCTTATACTTAAAAGCTGAATTTATTATCATTATTTCCATTCGTTATATTTTGAACGCTTAATTGAATGCTTAATGATCTTTACGGAATACTACACGATATGATAATAACAAAGCTTATTGTTAACTAATTACAAGAGAACAAATGAATACAAAGTACAAAGTACTAGGAATTATAATCTTTTAACGTATACGATTTGCAAATTATATGCCACTTATGAGATTTTTTGATTTACTTTACGTTTTGAACTCTTAACACCAATAATAATATAAGTAACAAGTAGTAGTAATATACAAGGTTAATCTAACCCTACTTTATTAAAATGTCGATGCGATAATCTGAATTACTGCCGCAAAATATCAAATATACACTAAATTAAGGGCCGGTAAGCACAAGATTTAGTTTAAAAATTGCACTGCAAAACCAAAAGGTTCATGTGTATGATTAACAATCTACCAATTACATTGCAAAGAGTAACAAATGATCTATTACAATTTACCAAAATAAGATTCGGAAAAATATAAACAAAGCTAGGCACAGCAATAAAGAAGAGTCGTATGTGTGTTTTTGTTATTAGTCGAATATCACTCAGTGATTGACATTTTAGTGACATGTACTTAATAAGAAACATAGATGTACTCCTAAAAATCAAAGACTTCGATGTTTACATCAATCTATATAATTCCAATTCATCATCATCATCATCAGCCTGTGTAAGTCCACTGCTGGACATAGGCCTCCCCTTCTCCGTTAGGGGGTTTATGGACCGTATCCTACCACGCTGTTCCAATGCGGCATCCGACGCATGGATTATATTACTTTTCTGACAATTTGGTGATCACCCCAAATTGCCCTAACCAACTAGGAAACAACAATAAAAATTTGTTAAGTCCCCTCAGTATTTGAACCCATGACCTTCGGTTTCCAAAGCACACGCCCTTACCACTAGGCTACGGAGGCAGTTATCAGTCCACACATAAAATCATTGGACAAAAATCAATATGACACCATTTACTTTAAACCCATGTAATTACATTATCTATCCAATTATATTTCGTTCGCGATGTAAATTACAGTCTGACAACTGAAGGTGACCGTTCATATGTCAAAATGTTTAGGATTTCATGCCTCTTTCCGGTTAGCGGCCACAGTTGCGTGACACAAAAATTGCAGCGTCCATTATTCGCAATTAACACGCTTACAACCATATTTGTAACATTCCAAGAAATTAACTCCTAGTAGTTTTTATTACTTTAGTAATGTAGAGCTAAATAGGCGGCTGCTAAAGGATTACTCTACTGAGAAACTAGACCAATTTTAAGGCTTAGTTTATTGTCATTGTGTCTCTGTTTAGAACATGTATAAAAATATTGTTTTTTGTAATTTTTTAATTTTAATTTGGCTGTAAAGCAATAATTTTACCCGAATTTCCATAGAATTGACAAATCGATTTATTTATATGTTATTTCAGTTTAATTATATATTAACATTTAATTTGCAGCCTATAACGACGGCCATCGATCAATAGGGGACCACTTATAATTATCCTAGCGACGAATGAAGTTTATATAATCGGGCTATGTAGTTATATATCAGGGTGTTCGTTAAAAATTAAATTTCTTGAGGCGCCCCTTAAAAAGCTTCCTTTTGAAGAAAAAACACTGGAATTTTTTTTTAATTTTTTAAGTCAAGACAATACGTGTCTTCAAGATGATTCTTTTTGCATATAATCAAAATCATGTTTTTGAGAATTTGTTATTTTTTTGGAATATTTATTGCTATTTTTTTTACTTACGTATTGTCATGAATTCGGGTTTGTGATTGTTGATATTTTGTATGAAATCGTATTTATTATTATAAATCCTAAAAAAACATGATTATATGTAAAAAATAACTTGAATCATCTTGAGGCACGTGTTGTCTTGACTTAAAAAAATTATAAAAAGAAGCTTTTTAGGGGGTGCCTCAAGAAATTAATTTTAACGACCCTATTATACATAATCGGTCGACATTTCCCTAACCAAGCTAAAACAAACGATTATAAAAGTTGATTCCCGCCGAATCTAAACATCCGCATTCCGATTTCAAATCAAATTCTAACATCAATATACCACGGAGACGGTCGGTATATATATATAGATATTTATATATACTATAGCTGTATTCGAATCGATAATTAAATTGTAATCAAACTCTTTTAAACTTAATTAACAATAAGAACTAATGTTAATAATACTTAAACGTATACTACTAAGAATCGTGAACGTTTCACCGTTTCATTTATATAACGAAGTCCGTAAACAGTGTTAGTATTTACTTAGAAATCGCCTAGGCGCAATAATATTTTCGAGAAGCCATTTGCTTCCTTATCCGACGTATGCTAACTTGGTATGGGGCTTGTTATGTTAAGTCTTGCCTTTAAAAGTTTCTTGCACATATAGTGATGTATGAAATTAAATTTAAACTTTGTTATTATCGATATAAATTCAAATATTATAGAGATTTTTAAATATTTTTACCAAAAACGGGGTAATTATGTAAATGAGTCGTAATTTTTAAAACATCTATATTATACTCAACAATAAAATGACAAATTTCAGATATGTTATATCATTATTATTGAATTTTAGAGGTTTATTTTAGCTTCTACGGGCAACGAATAAATTAATTGTTCATGTTTGTGACGCTATAACTCAAAGATAAACATTTGTACCTTTGCCTGGTTAGTTCAACAAAAAATGATGCAGTTAAGTTAATTGGAGTGCATCATTATTAAGTATTACCACGTATTATTTTTGCAAACGCTATTGTTTAATAAAAATTGATATCGATAAATGATGCCAGTTTTTGTGAATTTTATAATGCGTGTTAAATTTGAAAAGTAACATATCATCAGCGAGGTGGGATACGGTCCAAAAATCCCCTAATAGGAGATGGCATGCATTAGGGGAGGCCTATGTCCAGCATTCGACTAACACAGGCTGACGATGAATACAAATAATTATACTTCATTATCTTTAATTTATTTACTTATTTCTTCTTTTCATTTGAATGTATCATATCTCACCTATTTTTTCGCATACTAAGGCTGTATTTACAGCGTATTTTGGACCTGATCTAAAATGGACGCTGAAATATAACTATACAAATAATATTTATTCACATTAACTTATTTTGATCAAAAACTAAAAAACATTTCTAGTACATATATTTGAATAAATAAACTTGATATACTCATGAAGAGTTTTTAAAGTTAATCTAAAGCCTATTTCTAAGATTTTAAGCATATACTTATATTAATCTATAGTTATAACAACAAATTAACCATTGATTGTTGTTTTTCTAACGACGGGATTTCATTATAGCCTGAGAATGACATTGTTTTCTTAGTGCATCGCTTATGGGAAGGTATTCCATGCTCTGTCATAATATTGAGCCACTCTTTGACAAATTACAGTGAAACAAAGGCGAGCAATTATTATACGTTGAAACATATATTATGAAATGTTTTCACACAAATGTATTACAACAAAATGAGATAGTAATTATCGAGTCTGTACCCCGTTGTGTTAAGATAAACTGACTGATTGTTAAATAGAGATAAATAAATTTTAGTTCTTCGTGTGTCCAAACTTGTTATAAAATTTCTTTGACTAAAATATGTTGAATAAAAACTTGTCACCAATAGAACTTAAAGTTATTATAATCATAATCTGTTAAGCAACATATAGAAATTGTAATTTAAGTTTATTTTCATGGTAAAAGCAATGAAAACTGAAAAGAAAATTATCACATTCCACTTTTCACTTGACCGCTTTTACGCCAGCTAAATAGGTATAGCATACAACATCGTGTAATATTACCTATATTATTATCTTAGACAGTTATGCAAGAAGATTTTATCACGCAAACGTTAGACGGAAGCTCAAGTTAGATTATCAATATTATCAGTGCTTTTATAACTATGTACGCATTATCTTGATTTTTATTTAAATATGATTAAAGAATAATAAAATTTTTACTTAAAGCAAGGATTACTATAATTTAAATAGCTTCGCTTATATTTGAAAACTATTTTTCGAAACGCTGTTATACATAACAATGAAGTTAAAACCAACAGACATTTGAATACTAACTAACCGGCTAAGCATGCTTGTAACGGTATTTTACAGGCATTCAGCAATTAGTACTGTATGTAATCTACATACAAAGTTTTTAATCGCAGTATTCATAAGAGTCTGAAACAACTGCAAGTTGTTTTTATGTCTCTTTAAACTTAATGCAAATAAAATACTATACTACCTTAAATTATAGTGAATGAATGCACTCAAACATCACAAAGTATGTTAACTTACATATTATATATGTAAACTTCTCCATTGTTCCAAATCTTTGGTTTAGGTTAAATAAGTTTATTAATATAATTCTAAAAGGGTTTTTCTACCTTCTCCTACTTTGGTCAAAAGTGCAGTAAGCTCATTAGTTACGCTCTATGTATATCTAACTGCAAGCATTCCCTCTGAAAGCTCCTTTAGCCCGCTATAATATGAAGCGACGGAGTCGAACTCCAGATCCCTATCGGAGTTAACGACCCGCAAGGCACGTTGACGGTGTGACAAATGACCGCCGGGATGACGAAATGGACTGCTTTCACCCGCCGTGAAAGTACGCGGATGTGACGCCGGGGGCGTTTTTTTCTTCTTTTTAAGAGATGGAAGAGTATCGAGTTGAATCGAGCAGCGAATCGATTTTATTCGATTGCTGTCAAGTCACTTTTTAAGGCATTAAGCATCTGTCGGATTGTAAGTAACTGTAAGTCTGTGTCGAGACCACGGCCGCTATAAATGATCCAAACATCGGAAGTTTGTAGTGTAAGCAACTGGTTGCAGTATATTGTAATATAAACAATTCTCGCAAGAAGATATTGATAAAAATAATGATAATCATGATACTATTCTATCACATCAGGCTAATAAGTTTGGTGCTGGTGCCACCTTAATTAAATTTTGTATTAAATTTAATTACAACAGAGAACATAATAAATTGGCATCGGTGGTAGGTCTCCTGTTTACAGGAGACCGTCTGGGTGGGTACCACCGCGGTGCCTATGTCTGCCGCGAAGCAGCAGTGTAAAAACACTGCTGTGTTCCGGTTTGAAGGGCAGCGTAGCCAGCGTATTTACTGGGTAAACTAGACTTAACACCCACTGGTATTGCCAATGTCTATGGGCGTCGGTGACCACTTCCCATCAGGTGGCCCGACTGCTCATCTGCCTGCGTATGCCATAAAAAATATATAAAAAAAAAGTTGTCAGTAGATGTTGACAAAACTCAAATAAACCAAAAAAATGTTAACATTACTCTGGTAGTAAAAAAATATCTTTAAGGCATTTCAAACTCTGCTACAAAGAGAATATAATTGTTAACATAAAACTATTCTTTAAAAATTTAAATGTTGCCTCTCACAATTCAAAACGTGAATGTTGAAGTGAAATTTTTTTCGCCTTGAGAGTAAAAGTTCAAGGTTGTATACGCGCTTTTTGTACGAAACGTTGCTATTTTAGTATTTCGTAAATGAAAACGTATAATTATTTTAATGTAAATTTTGCTTGTATCGTCGGTTTTTGTCATCAACTTACTAACTAATATTTATCGTGACAAAAAATAAACCAATGTTTTAAGGTGTAGTTTAGAATGCAAAACTTGCGTCACCGAGAAACTTGCGAAATGAATTAATAACTTCT
Organism: Lamproptera curius; assembly: GCA_029286875.1. Taxonomy (NCBI): domain Eukaryota; kingdom Metazoa; phylum Arthropoda; class Insecta; order Lepidoptera; family Papilionidae; genus Lamproptera; species Lamproptera curius. The sequence goes on from JAGSMT010000046.1 coordinate 2,087,551, forward strand.
TTTAAAAAAACGCAGTACGAAAAAGTTTTCACTTGGCATTATTTCCAAGAAGTTTAATTGTACAATCTCCGAAAGCCTAAAAACACAAAGGCATGGTGTCGTCACATCCGCATTGAAAAAAAATACTTGCCAACTTTAAGTCAGCTTTATTACACCCTGTGAATAACAAATGATGATTTTTCTCACGTCATTGTTAACAACGGTAACATAGTAACACACTTATTAATCGGGTTTCGCAAAGCTTTGAGACTTATTACTTTCCACAGTACAAAGCTTATAATTAAAAACTCTGTTTTCACTTTTAAACGCGTATAGTCCCAAAGGCATCTAGATTTATGTTAAAGTTATAATAATTAGTATTATAAGCTCGTAAATTACTAAAAAATTAATAATATTCTATATTCTGCCTTTAACATCAAATAACTTAAAAGACTAATCGTTCTTACTTCCTTACTAAATATAGTTAAAATGATATAAGATTATTTAGAATTTGTGTGCTTGATTTAACAATTAAACTATTAAATAGTATAAATGTTAAGGATTGAGATCATAATGTAGTTTGATAGATATGATTCATTGGAATGGAAGGTCAAATTGAGGTTTACCGTCATTAGATATTGCATCAGACGTACTATTTTATCCTTTTATAAACAGTGTTTAAAATATTGTACGTTACAAGATTTAAGGTGCAATAATAACCGCATTTCTGGATATTACGAAATATTTTTGAACTTGACTGTTTCTTAACTGCTGGCCGGTGTGGGCTGGATGAGAATCGTCGAAGATCGGAAGCGATGGCGTGCATTAGGGGAGGCCTATATCCAGCAGTGGACTAACATTGGCTGAAAATGATGATGATGAGAATATTAATGTTTCTAAAGATTAACCCTATACTACCTTTGTTGTGAGCTTTAAAGACTTCAGTGAACTGAATAATCAATTAATCGTAAATGTACTCAATACCTTTTAAGAAACGGGAACCGTATCCGTGATGGGGCTTACCTAAAAAAATGAAAAGTAAATTATAGCACAGTAATAATAACTTTATAAGGAAAAAATACTGCCTCCGTAGCCTAGTGGTAAAGGCGTGTGGCTTAGAAACCGGAGGTCGTGGGTTCGAATCCTGCGGGGACGCAACAAATTTTCATTGTTGTTTCCTAGTTGGTTAGGGCAATTTGGGCCGATCACCCAATTAATCTGAAAAGTAAGATGATCCATGCGTCGGATGGGCATGTAAAAACCCGCATTGGACCAGCGTGGTGGGATACGGTCCAAAACCCTCTAATGGATAGGGGTGTATTAGGGGAGGCCTATGTCCAGCGGTGGACTATCACAGGCTGATGATGTGAAGGAAAAAAATGTATGAATATGTAATAACTACAGAACGTTTTCTGGATTGAATAACACTGTTTTAATAACAATAAGCTTAATATTTAATAGAAATTATAACGGGAAAAAGAACTGGTTAACACCTTTTGGCTATGTATACGTTATGCTCATCTCCAAATAGTAAAAATAAAGGAAAATAATAATTATTATTACAGACACAAGATAAGGTAAATTGATATCAGACACAAGATTAAAATTTGGGGAATTACCAGTGTAAATATTCAATTATGTCACTGATAACTAAATCGTACAGTAGAAATATTTTAAAATTGTTACCATCTGAATTATTATTTATCTATGTTCAATAAGTTTACCATTACTAATTTTGCTATGATTAATATTTAGTCAATTAATTAGTGTTATGTGATAACACTCAAAGCGAAAAACTCTAATATAAATTGATTCCATATTATACATAATAAAAATGAGATGTTATAAAATATTACTATACGAATATTACGATAAGTACAAATAATTCTTGAAAAAACAATGTGTGTCTATTTATCTGTGTTATCAGTTAAAATAATAAGTATCTCCTTTAATAAGCAAGACTTGAGAAATATCAAATTCATATATATTCTACAAACATATACAAAAAAGCTAAAGCTTATCGTGAATGTAAGAAGAAAATACAATTTTACCATCTTAATCTAAAATTAAAACGTATATTTTACGGTACATAAGTTTCATCTTTTTACACCTTGATATTTATGATACTTCAGCCCATTTGTATCATCCTCTAACACTTCCATACTGAGGATTTTTTTTCAAAACTGAACTATCATATACGATAATAGAAATCACAATGTAATGCCTTATATCATAAAAAGCCTTACCAATTAATTGAAAAGTAATGATAAAAATTATCTCTTTATAATCAAAAATATAGAGTAAATTAATTGTCGCCAGAATTTAAAGTCAACACTTCTTTCTATACTCCATTATGTTTCACAGACATAACTTATAGTGCCATAATAGCACAGGTTTTTTTTCCTTTTATTGTTCCTACCCTATTTAATATATTTATAGTATCAAATACACAAATTTACGGATTTTTAGCGTAAGTTTGTGGATTTCATATGTATAATGATCGCGTAATTAAAAGAAATAATTAAGTATAGTATTTAAAATTATCAATACACACAGATCTCATAACCCAATTGGCATTTAAATCACTGTTTACTATATTTAAACGGATGCCAGTTTCATCACAATAAAATCTCTGTCATCCGTTCATCGGAGGCACTTGTTCTCACTCTATTCATTCTCAAGGGCCTACTTACGGCTTCTCGGCCCACGTACGCAGGTGGAATTTACTTTCACCGCCGCTCCTATCTGTCCGTTTGTCCGTACGTCTCGGAAGGCGAAACTCGTGATTCGAATGAGCGGATATGTGAGTGATACTTATTGTTTTCACACTAGTTTGTTGTCCAATGATGACTCAAAAAGCTGGTTTTATAGTTATTAGTTCATACTGATGGGCGTTCTTAAACTTTCGATAGATATACGAGATTGGTATAGCATGGAGGGTTATTCAGGTTCAAAAAGATTTCATGGTTATTTGTATCCTTGAAAGACGTTTCAGTAAGTAGTAATTTACTTGTCATCTTTGTATGTTTTCTATTTACTTTATTTTCTTTAAAAACCTACTAAGTGTGGTAAAATGTAAGCGTTTTATGGTTCTATATACATCTTAGTTTTATCGTTAAAGATGATTCTATCGCTCATAATTCAATAACGAAGTTAGCGGTAACTAAGTCCTTATCCCTTTATAAATAATTCGTATTTGTATATTGTTTTATTACAATATAGTTAGTAATAATATTGGGAGCGTTGCCCGAGTCAGAAGGAGACACAGTTTGTACACAAATGTACGGCTTTAAGGCAAAAATAAGCTGAGTACTACAGAGCTTATTTCTGACAACTTCGCCCTAGTTGTCTCTTGTCATGAAAATCGACTCTTTAATCATTGTATAAGTGAAAGTACTATAACAACAGATCCGTTATCATACAAAACAAGGTATTGCGATAAGATTTGCTCAGTTCCCACGTTGACTAGGCTACACGCGCGACTGCGCCCGTGCTAAGCCAGACGGAATGAAAATGGTTCTTAATTACTGCATCTGCCACTATACGATCTGTTAAATAACATACTCTTACACGGTTTAGCGCAATTTTCTTGTCTATTTCACTTAACACGTGTCATAATATCGCGCAATATAATGGTGCTAGTACACTATAGTATTAATCAAATTTTAGGATTTTTCGGGTCATAATATCGCTACATAGATGATGTTAGAACATTTTAGTATAGGCTTTTATCAAACATGTAAGGACTTTTGTCTCTACTAGTTTTTATAATACATTACTTGACCTCATCTTATAGTACTTATCACTTTATAGCATATAGTTTTTTGTATTAATGTACTTTTGATGACGTAGCAGGATGTTTTGTATTGTCCTTAACACTTTGAATCTACACATTACAAAAACAAGTGTAGAAAAAAAGAATTCATTAATTAACAATCAAGATTATGTTTACATGATATTGTTTATGTGTGCGAAAATTGGTATTTTTTAATTTATTTTGTTATATGCTATGTAATAACTACAAAAAAATCTGAAAGCCGAACTTTTTCGTAGTGGTTGACTTACAAAACGTGATAATATAAAAGTTTTGTCAATAATTTAATTTGAATTAAGCTGTATCAAGGTAAGACGGGACAAACAATTTAAATCTAAAACTGACCAATTACCACCCGGCAATTACTCAAATAAGTTATTTAAGTTCAATTTAAAATAAAAAACGACCGTACAGCAAACCCGTTTGGAAACCCGACACGTAAAGTAATAACCTTTAAATAACCTTGGTTTATAATTCGGTTACCGCCATCGTTGGTTATAACTGGTCATGCACTTCCCGATAGGTGCTTTTAATTACGATTTGACATTGCCGGTATAAACGCAATAACGGCATTCTAGATTTAAGGCAATAAAATCAATCAAGGCGAAGCGACCGACATGCTGGAGTACTTGCCAGCTTGTTCCGCCTACAACTTGTATTACGTGAAGTACCTAAATAAGCAATATATACAATAACATCCCATTGGAAAAGGTACAAATAGCTACTTCATTAACAGCCCGATATTGTCCTAACATCCGAACTTGTTATAAACAAAACAATCTTCAGCAACTCCTTAGTCATAGACACCCATAGCTTAGCGGTACGCAACCGTTCTTGACAAATGAAATATCGTGGATTCGTATTCTGTATTCCATATTTTCCAGGCTGATCTGACTTAATTGTGAACTAGAAATATGACCAATGCATCAAATGGATTTTAGATTAGTCGTCACTGTCTACTTTTTACAGAAAACCAACTAGAGAAGTAACCAATACATTTCCTTTAAATATTGTAAAAGAAAACATTGTCTTAAACGCATTATTAACGCTAACGATAATCTTGAAAAGATGTAGTTTCCGTATCTCAAATGTTTTGCCCGTCTAATCACTTCATTCAATAAAAATCTTAATTAAGTCTTCTACTATTCTGAATCTAAGAGGTGAGAAAACAAAATATATTATTAATAAAAGGAGTTTTACGGATTTTATCGCATTTATTTTACATATATAAATTCCCGGCGTTTCGAACACTTGACACCGGCCGTGGTCACGTAGACAAAATATATTATCAAGTATTCGTGTAAACAAAAGAAATAATTATATATTATTAATACCAAATTCTTTTTATGTTAACATGTAAGAGGTAATAGTCCTGTGCTTTACTAAAAACATTACTTATTGCAAATAAAAAATCAAAACCACACGATAATCAGCTTTACACCAGTCATTTGAAAAGACAAGTCGAACGTGTGAACCTTACCATCGTTGCATTCATTTGCGTCTATTGACATGTTGTTTTTAATTGCTTTGACATGACAACAACAACTACTGGCAAGATAGATGAATATTCGTAACTTATATCTAGTATTTTTGCCTAACAAAATTTTAATAAGATTATATTTTGCAATTTTTGGAAATGCTCTAAATAATTTTCCCGATACTAGCTCTTTTATTAATTATAGATTTCTAAATAAAATAACTTTTCACTGTAAAATCCGTAAAGTCATTTTATTTAATAATGTTTAGTATTTGCGTAAACAAAAGAAATAATTATAGATAGATATCTATTCATAATATGGTTTTTTATTATATTAATTGACTAGAAGTGCAAATCGTGATGTTACACACACATCACATCATCAGCCTTGTTAGTAGTGGACTAAGCTGGACATAGGCCTCCCTAATCACACCCTATCCATTAGGGGTTTGGACCGTATCCCACCACGCTGGTCCAATGCGGGTTGGTGGTGACCGACTTTTTACATGCCCATCCGACGCATGGATCATCTTACTTTTCAGATAATTGGGTGATCGGCCCAAATTGCCCTAACCAACTAGGAATCGTGATGTTAGCCCGTATTTAATTAGGCGACCGTTAGTAGAAATATACTTAATAATAAAATAGCACTTTAAAAAGTAAACATACTCAAAAGTAAACACTTTTACAATAAAATCCATACTAATATTATAAATGCGAAAAACTCTGTCCGTTTGTCTGTCCGTTTTTACCGTCAACACATTTAAGCAATTTCTTAAATCAATTTGTAACATACGTAGAATAGATTTCAAAAAGGACATAGCCATTAATTATAACGATAAAAGTGGTTAAAAGGGTTGAAATCTTTACTGAAAGTTAATATGGAAATTCGTCATTGTTGTAAGTACGATATAATTTTCTGTCTAGAAATGGTAATTGTTATTAGCTTCCTCGTAACATCTCATCGGATTAGACTAACCGCCGACAAGTATTATACTCAACCTTTACAGAGAGATGATATAACTGAAAAACTAAGATTGTCACGCTTTATAATAGCAGTTGCGTCACGGTGACACTGTCGTGACACGTAACGTGTCACCGCTATTATTTGTCACTTCCTTTTATGTCAGACAATATCCGTGACCGAATTATTATAGTTCCGTTGCATTCTTTCATGGCAACAACATAAGGTCGTTGTTATAATCGTATTAAAATAACTGCGCATAATAGATAAATATTTCCGTTTAATTTACTGAGGGAATTTAGGAAGTGTTTGTAAATAATGACAATTAGTCTAAATTTGTTAATAGTAGAAACAATATAATGTGTTTCAAAAAGACCATGCATTTTAATGCTACCGGAAGTATAATACGGAATATAAGTTTTAAAAAACTAATGCTTTGGTAACCAAGTATAATCGGCACCTTTTTTTAACAACTTTATGAAGAAAATGATTCTTTTTTTTCACAAAACATCCTCTTAAAAAGGCATATAAAGACTATGTTTTTATTATTACATGACATTTTATTATTATGAATATGTATCTTATTCAACATTTTTTATTTTATATAATTAGGTTTACTTAACAGAATTAAAGGCACTTGTTCCACTTATTAGCCGAAACACTCGGACATTGCGCAAAAAATGCTAATATGCCGTATAAATGAGAGGTGTACATTTCTTAACAAAGTAATTACATCGATTGTTCGAAAACAGGCTCCAAAGGTGCGTATACATTAGTCGAATCACAATAGAACAGGTTCGCAGATTTGAACGTATTGCTTGCGGCTAGACAGCAACAACTCAAGTACGTATTGACTTAAGTCTCGGCTCGTCTGTGCATACGCACCTTATTATCGGGGAGGGGACTAGGCAAACCGAAAAATTAGAAAGCCGATAACATTGGATCACTGACGCCATTCACGCACACACACGCAAACGCGGACGCACACACAAACACGTTTGACCTTTCGTCGGTTGTGAAAGTACAAAATGAGGCGGCTATCGGACAAGTGATAGAAACTCTAGAGATATTCCTCAATCGCTCGTACATTGTTGTTTGTAACGTAAACATAGTATTGTTGTTTTTTCTTAAACAAAAACAATTTTTATATTTTCTAGTCACTACTTAATTGATTTACTAATATACAAAAAAGGGGTATGAGTCACCCTGTAAATTTTTGCCTTTTTAAAAGTATTAGTAATGTTGATGAATATTAAATCAAGTTTTATAATATCTGACCTTAGTCTGCATGTGTTTGTTGACTCTGTAAAGAGTTCGAAACGTCGGAATAAACATAAAGAATTAACGTGAAAAATCCGTAAAAAGTGTGTTGAATATGTATAATAATGGCCTTAATAAACGGGCTAATTATTGGTTATAGACCCTATTTTTCTTAGTCCAAAAATAAGTAACCTTCTACCTACTTCTTTTAATCATAACAATAATTAATATGGATTATATGAAACGAAAATAAAACATGTCACATAAAATTTAAAACAAGATAACTTAATAAACATTTGTGTTTAATTTTTAAACTTTTTGAGTATTAAAGTAAAAACTCGATTATAATAAAGTACCAGGCGTACATATTTTACGAGGCTGTAATAAGATGATTTAGTAACCGCTTAAGTACCAGGAGCCAAGCGCTGGCCAAGAGGTGAATGCACTCCTTTCAAGTGAACACAGATTAAATATCAGTACCAAATGTACGTGTAATCGAATAAAGATTTCGTTTCGATTCTACTATAATATTAGGCAATGTTTTAACAGTCACCTGTCAATATTAATAGCCTTATAAAAATTGTGTATGTTTCACAAGCCTTTCGTAATGCTTAGTTATGCTAATTTGAACTGATTATCAGTAATATAGTAGTAATTATTATTTCGTAAAACTATAATTGAATAAGTGCACTCAACAAGTTTGATATTGAACATAGTATTTATTTCGTCTTTAGTAAGTATTATTTAGTAATTACTAGCATTAAATATTTTTTGCATTTTTTACTAACTAAAATTAAATCTAGTAATATAGTATAACGCATAAAAATCAAGGAATTTTTAAAAACATATGCACGCTAATTTAATTACTAGCCAGTCTGTTGGTATCTTTAACTGTTAAATTTTATTTATGTATAAGTACATGGTCTTTTGTACAGTTATCAGCGATGCTTCAAGTTAAACCTAACGTTAATATAATTTAACGTTATAAGTTAAAACCGTTAAAATTTACTTTTTTACGGCAATACCTCTTTTGTATAGATACAAGTGCTTAAATCCATATATTTATATTTTATCTTATAAAAAGAAAAGCTCCTTAAAGCTTATGTTACACTAGTATTAGTTTAATAATAGAAACTTCTTAGAGTTTCACATACATAAATAAAATATGCTATGCACGCTACTTAGCAAATATAAAGAAAAAGCATTGCAAGCTATCTCTTAAACTATTTGTTTAGTAAATTAATTTCGTGTTCGAAATTGCATTGTTTATTACATTTATATAAAACTGAAGCCCATCCTTTTTCTTGTCGATAACTTATACTATATTACATAAGTCAAATAACTTCAAAAGAATATGAAGTTAAGAAACATGAGTTATTCAATAAATTACGATGTCAACAATTATTTCAACTATAGTTTCGGAAGACGTCATTAAAAAAACATAACGTCAGCTGCTTGTTCTATAGTATATAAACAGTCCTTCGTAGCCTAGTGGTATAGGCTAGCGCTTTAGAAATTGGAGGCTCGAATTCCGCGGGGACACAACAAATTTTTATTGTAGTCCCGAATTAGTTAGGTGAATACGGGCTGATACCCGATTGTCTGAAAAATAAGATGATCCATGCGTCGGATGGGCATGTTAAAAGTCGGTCCGGTCTCTATCAGGTCATGTCGGTTATTCGTCCCATCGGGCTTTTCGAATATAAAGAAAGAACGAGTGCCCTTGAGATTGCGCGTAAACTCGTGCACTACTCGTATAATATCTGCGCAATTGGCTGATCTGTAATATAGATCGGCCGCCGTAGTCGGCATCAACTAGGAGGACTTTATTATTATTATTAAACGGACCAGATCTAAAAGATACATTAGAATTGATGTAAACAATGTAACCAATAGCAATGAAGTGAAATCAAAAGTAAGACGTTAGCATTAGATGATTTATATCATGTTCAGAATGTATGAATTCGGACGCCGTATGAAAAATGATACTACGTTGCTATGGTTACTTTGTTACTTTGTTTGCTTCAGTTCCGGCTATTGAATGGCTTAGATGAAAACATGACAGATCAATTATAGAACTGTACACGTGACACGATAACAGTCCACCCGTTCGCCGACAAAGTAGCACCGACATCCGTATGCAGGCTCATCACTATTCCCGCCCAGTCGACTGACCTAGTGAGGTGCAGGTTTTTGTGCCGCGAGAAATGGTGCGCTCCCATTAGTGAGCTCGTATCGCCTTTTTCTGTTGAACCGTTGCCACTCAATCGGCACACTGTGACAACTATTAATGTTGAATACATTAACTATCTAGATTTAATAAAAAAAAACTTTTTTTGATTAAATCAATCTTTATATAGTTCTATGGTATATTTGGTTTTGTTTGAATCGAAGAAACGGGTTAGAAACATTTTTTCGGCAATTCAAAATCAAATATTATTTTTATTGAATACTTAAGTTAACGTTGCTCCAAATGGAAGCTCTATGAAAAGATGACAGTCACAAAAATCTATGCGGTGCATATTTTAATACACTTAAACTGTTGTTTTTTTATAAGCGTATGGAGTTGAGGATGTATTTTATCGAATTCATTTCGCTGGCAGTTATATTTCGTTATGCTACAACTAATTGGAGTGAATAAATTGAAATTTGCCAAAATCAAGAAGCATTATGCTTATCTTTGTGGCTAGAATAGAATGCAAATAACCAATAATAATACAAGAAGATAGTACACACATGATGCAGAAACTTAAAATAGATTTTAATTGCTTTACAATTTATGAGTACTTCAAAGACGGCCGTGATTTCTGATAATGCATTTGTAACAACATTCTACAATAGACAAAATTAAAATTATTAATAGATTGATTGACTTTAAAACACTTATTAGCCTTAAACATCTTATGCATATGATTCGGCAGATCTCTATATAAAACTGCACTATGCACAGTTAATATGACTTCAGTAAAGTTAACATTATTCTTATGGCAAAATGTTTGTACATAGATAAACTTACTTATTTTATTGTCTTATTGCAATAACAAGCTTAGTTAACCATTATCTCGTGAAAGCAGCTTTCAGAGGCTTAGTACATTTATAGTTGGCTAATTTTATAACTATTTATTACTATTACTAGAAAGTAATTAAATATCAACGTACGATGTCCGTATCCACTTATGTTTTTGATCTATCTTAAAATGCTTACCACTAATTTTAACTAAAATTTACTATGCTTGAAACGATATAAAAATAATTTACCTAATATTAAGAATTACGTAATAAAATAGCCCACGTTAGATAACTCTTTATGTAGGCCTTACAACAAGTATTATTATTACATTTCCTATTTCTTAAATAAACGTTTAATTACATCTCTACCCCAAATTATAATAATCCAATCTTTTAATTAATACGTTACGTGAGTGTATTCAAACTTCAAAACGATTACGAAAAGGCACAAATAAAAAAAAAGTTAACGTAACCAAAATATTTAGGCGTTGACGCAATATTTCATTTCATTTTACTGAGTCGTGACTCTATTGAAGTATTCGTGAAGGAAGGTTCATGTTGAGAACGATACCTAGCATTGATTTTATATAGATCGTTATCGATTAATAGTCGGTTTTGAAAGGGAACGATGATCATTCTGAATCGATTCAAACTTTCGTTTTGAGATATTTAGAATTAGTACAGCGGAATTAGTGTAATCCTGTTAATAAGTATTGAAGCAATTATAAACATTTACTTTACGTTTTTGACGTCAGCGGAATGAGAATTGTGAACGTAAAGTATGCCTCTATTACGCACTTGTTTGGCCCTACATTTTCTATAAATTCTTTCTCAGTAATGTTAAATGCTACTTATACATTTTAATGAAAAATTATATTTTATCTGTTACATTTTTAGTCTATAAATAATTACAGTCGCTATGTTATAAGTATAAATAAATTAGTTCATACAGTAAGTACAAGAAACTTGAAACACTAAAAGGTTTTTGGTATTCGCTAAACCCGATTTCATCACCAAGAATAAAACTATACATCATCCATAGAGCATCTAGATTACTAAAACGTTTTGCGATTTATATCGGCATTGCAAAATATAAGCGATGCGATAAAGAGGCGATATAAGGCCGAATGGCAGACCGCAAGTGACATTTGCCGGAGTGACCATTCACCCGCGTTGGGCAATCTCCGCATACGGGTCACGCGAAGTCACTCGCCGGTTAATTATTACCTAAATGACTAAATGACGAACTCGTAAAGCATCACCGACAAAAAGGCCGTCAATTTAAAGTATAAGTTATAAAACATCGCTTGATGTTTGGGTAAAGCTTTTGACGTTTTTGATAAATATAACTTGACATATTACCTCCAGATTTATCGTTGTATGTATAACGTGAGGTAGAATGGAGTCTTTTATTGTGTTTTTGACAACATATAGAAACAAAAGAGCCGTCCAGTAAACCTGTAAGCTCTAAAACATGACTTTACTTTGGTCTAAGGTTTTTAATTTTGGACAAGACAAATACATCTAGGTGTATCCAACTGTTGATTGAACATTGTATAAATGACGTTAGCTACAAATCTGGCTGTAATTATTTGGTAGAGAACTTGTTTTTTCGGTAAATACTGCGTCGTAGAATCATAGAGGGCATGAGGTCGAATTGAAGGCTTGCATTAACGTACTTCATTGAGTTTCTGTAGGTGATTACTTATAAACGAGTTAATCAACATGTTTAGCATAATCAATACATATTTTTTTATTTGAGTTCTACATTTATATTATAATCTCTTTTAAAAACTTCCACGTTAGAACTTTAAACTGTAATTAAACCTACTCCAACAATATTTACTACATATGAGACGAGAACTCTATGTTTTTTATTAAGATAAATATAGTAAAAGTTTTTTATAAGATATAATAAGTTTTTTATTAAGATATAAAAATAGTTAAGGAGCGTTTGCCTGGAAACTGAGATGACTCGTGGCTAATCGTTTAACACTTCTGTATTAATCTCATATCCTTCAAACATACATTTAACTCATTCATCAATCAGTTGATCCCTTAGAAGTTCAAGTTATTGATCTCCATAAATTATTTAAAGTCTGTTTTAATCAAATAACTAACTGATTAGGAGGTAATACCGGGATAACGAGTTTTACAAAATAGTTATAACGAAGTATCAAGGAATTCGCATAGTTACAGTTATGACAAACAGCTCATAAAGAAAACATGAAACAGCCGCTAGCTGCTAGATTTCAAAATAGGCAGTGATTGTGCATTGTCGTACAATATTCTAGGATAAATAAATAAACCTGTTGACCTAAATTCCTCGAATATTTAATGCAGTGTTCACTCTCAACTTGAAACGACACTACTTTTAAATACGCTTTGTATTAAAATAAGTGCGCGTTTCTTTAAATGTTGATAGTCCAGAGAAATCCTAGTACATGTATAAGCACCATCGTAATATATGAAGTTACAAATGGTTTCTTATAAATATATCGTAGATTTAATCTATATAAAAGCAATTATGATTGCGTTAAGTATTTTTTTTAATATTTCACTACCGATTTCATCTCTCCTTTGTTAAAATATTTAGGAGTCATTGTGAACAATTACATTTGGTAAAAGACTTCGCTGCAACAAGTTACGTTTACTTGACAACGTAAACGTTCACCGAGAGAGTGTTCATATCGTGTTTCAATTCATATTCGTGACTGCGAAGCTCCGAATTCAAAATCGACCCAATTTAAAACGAAACCAGACGTGTCTTACCTAAAATATAACTCTGTTAGTTGTTAGTAATGTATATGTATGTATTTCACGGAGCTTGTGTATATGTTACATGGAATATATTTATAGTATTCACAATCATATCTGTTAGAGATATGACTGAGTTTTAGTATCCGGCTAAATGTTTAAGGAGAACTGCTAGAAAATAAGTATAAATATATATAAAATACTTCTTCATTGATATAGTTACCTTTCAAAGTATTTAAATATGATAAGTGAAGCACTTCTTCAATACTTACACTTTCGTAATAAATAATAAGTTTCTTATTTAGCAAGTGTAACATTCATCTTTCCGAGACGGAACCTTGACATTATTAAGAAGTGTATTAAAAATCATCTTCAGCTAATTAACATATTATAAGTCGGATGAAATTTCATCATTTATCGTGAAGCGTATCCGAGAGATTAATTAAGACGCTATTGCAAAAGAGTAAGGAAAAGTTTCGTCTTGGGTTTTTCCCTTTAAATTTTATAGCATCGAGTGTTATTGATTACATACTTTTTTATTTTTATTGTTATTACAAAAATAATATAAAATCCACAATTTTACGGATTTTTTCGTGTTAATTATTTTTATTTATTTCGGACGTCACGGACACTTTACAGCATCCAGAAAAGAGTGGATATGATATGTACTACAATCGCGTAAATAAATAAAAAAAAATTATATAATTAAAGCATAGAAAAAAACATTTAACTAATTACAACGCACATTTAAAGTTTTGCCTTAAGTTATTTAAGAAATCTTCTCCGTCAGACGTATGGCTTATAACTATACCTTAAACTTCTCGTAAAATACAACCTGTCCGTGCGCGTTGATGTCTTTTACAACGGAAAATGTGTAGGTGCGGTCAATGTGACATTTATTAATTCATTTTCTTTGTTTAATGGATACAAATTTATAAATTTGTGTTTAAAATATATTGTAATCAGTTTTTTTTCTATAACATATATTAATTTTGTCAAAACTGCAAAACAGATTCACTTACACAAAAATTTTACATACACGGCTTTAGGATTAATGGTAAGTAATATATTGAAGTCGGTTTTATCAATATTTTAAATCTCATATTATTATGTAAGACATAAGTTTGAATGTTTTAAAAAAACATTACGTATACTTAATACACAATTCACGATTAATATAAATTTATTTTAACTGCAGCTTAAAAGTATTATACACATCTTAACATAACACCTTCGTGGTTAAACATACAACTTACATTTTGGTTAATAACTTTATAATTTACAAATCAATTACAAATATTTAAAGATCATAAATCGACTTACCTTGACATGAAACTACTGTAACACACAGTATCGCGACACAAACGATCTCCCAGTTTTTCAGCATCCCAATGATAGAGTACCTGCCCATTTTCCCACTAGCACATCCGACTCTAGGCTGGAGCATCGCACTATATCATAGCCAATTATACTGTATATCTACTATATATGTCCGGGAATTATATATCTATTGTATATCACAACACTGGCACTTCAGTTTATCTTCGGAGCATATCGTCTTGGCATAAGTTGCTGGGTGAAAGTCGTTCGGCGGTTCGCGTGGCTGGCTGACGACTGAGACGCGGCCGTTTAACCACCTCTGTCTCTCACCTCCTTGTGGCTAACGGGGAACGTCAACATTTCATCGAGTCGGGTCAGTGTTATTTTTACAGTGTCTTTCAGTAATAGCTGTACACTTGTAGATATATGCGTATTCTAGTATTTAATTTAGTTGAAGAATAGTCTTATATTTAGAACAGAGCTTAAAAAGGATTAAATGATAGTTTGAAATATACATTTTATGTCAAGCAAGCAATACTAAGCGATACTAAAAGTAATTTATATACATACTGACCAAAGATATTTAAGGATTTAGAATAACATGCTTGCGTCACGAGTCCTTAATTGTAACATACGCTTCAGGTATAATATACAGGTAATAAATTTAAAATTAAAAAAAAGAACATTTTATGTAAATCAGTGTACATCATGTTAAATAAGCAATGTTTCAATAGTACTTCGAGATTACAGTAATACGCTCCTAAAACGCCTTCTAAGCAGGTTATTCATTTAGTTACGTTAATTGACAAAAAGCTGCTCGTTAAAAGTGACCGAATGTTCCGTACCCCAGCCTCGACCACTTTCAAACTCGGGCTCGTACGCACACCGAGCTTTATACTGTACGTCACAAGTCGCCTTGCAGTTCCACTGATGTTCAACTGAAATGTCACTTGTCTTCTTGACTGCACTAATATTATGATACGAACAAATAAGTCTTTATCATCGATAAAACCGTTTTTTGTGTACATATCGATAAAATCAGATTATGTCGAATAAGTGTAATTTTCATAATTGGATTCATTATTTATAAGAGTAGAAGGCGATGGTGCTTTGTGTCTTCAGAATGAAATATATAAAACGAAGGGATTTAAACAAGTGATTTTATTTTATAGTCAACTATTAGACAGTTGGGAAAATTTTAGGAAGGTGTTCAACCATAGAGAAAAATAATGAAATTAACTAATAATAAATAAGAGTAAATAATTAAAT
Organism: Lamproptera curius; assembly: GCA_029286875.1. NCBI lineage: Eukaryota > Metazoa > Arthropoda > Insecta > Lepidoptera > Papilionidae > Lamproptera > Lamproptera curius. The sequence continues at coordinate 2,103,400 of JAGSMT010000046.1, forward strand.
AATTAAATACTAATAATTGCTGCAGATTATTATTTAATTATATATACTTAAAAGCTGTTGTTCACGACTTAGTCTGTGTGGTCATTTTCCATTGTTTACGTTCCCGCAATCTTCTTTGAAGATCGAAAGCGGTGGTGTGCATTAGGGGACGCCTATGTCCAGCAGTGGACTTTTATAGGCTGATAATGATGATGGTAAATCGCTTTGGGGGTGGGATTTAGTACAACCCATTCAAAACTGTTTTCTTGCCAAAAGAAATATTCATACCAAATTTCAAGTCAATGGGCCCTAGAGCTTCAGGGATACCATGATCAGTTCCTTAAAAAACGGGATCTCCTTTATTTATATAGATAGAATAAAAAATATACCTACGTTCCAGTTAAGTTATGAGGATTTGATAAATATGTGGTGATAAATTAAGCTTCTTTATATAATTGATTGAATAGGTGATTTCGAAATTCAGTCTTGAAGTTAGTACTAAACTATGTTCGTAAACTATGAAAAAAAAAGTATACGAGCAAGCATGTTATAGGTAAAACTAGTATATTTATTTATATATTCAGTTAGGATGGATGAAAAATTACGTTATATTTTTCTTACTACTTGATTCTAAATTCATTCGATGCTAATTTGCTACGTATTACATCAGAAGAAAAAGTTTGCCTCAGTTTGTAAAGGACACCTATTACCAAGATACTCAACAGAACATGTCCTAAATATGGCTAATATTGAAAAATATGCGTAATAGTATATTATATTTAATACACAATGTATATCTGGGTATCATACACCGATATTAGCTACAAGAACGTTTTATATTAGAAATACTGTTTTAGCAAAAATAATACATAATTAATTCTTTCGTTTACGCGAATACTACACGTTATTGAATAAGAGGTCTTTTTACGGATTTTACTGCGTGATTTTTACATTTTTAAAGTCCCTACGTTTCTAACCCTTTCCAGCGGCCGATTTCTACCCCGTAGCAAAATCCGTAAATAGTCTTTTTATTCAATAAAAATAAAACAATTTATTTGGACTTAAAAATCGACTCATTAAAGCATTTGTTATGACAATTATTATATTTATTTCTTATACATTATAAACTATTAGCTTCTTTATTAATATAGTTATTTTCTTCTTTTATTTAGGTTAGGAAACCTCTCTAAATCTATCAAAATATTTGTTTGCATAGTAATTTCTGATGTTACCTTTGATTTTGGGCGCAAAAACCTTAGTAGTTTTAAGTCATCATTTAAGTCACATTTTTTAAAGCAATGTACATAATGGCAGAATACAGCATTACTGTTGCCTTTTAAAAAAACCTTTAAAAGACATTGGATAACGACACTGAGAATACATATGATTCTCTTTGGTTGTCTTCCTTTTAACAGCATAAGTAGCATGGCAAAAAATAACTGTTTTAGAGTACGGCAAGAACAGAATGACCAAAAAGGTAAGGATACAGTCAGGGACGTCACAAGCACTCTGACTATCTGTATATGAAGATCTGGGCGCTAAACACCAACTACCTCTGTACCCTGTTGTTCAAGCGTCAAAGTGCTAGTAAGGAGGTACGTTAGACGTCTCAATTTATAACGTTCTAGAATGAAAAATATAAATAATAGCTAACAGTTCATACTCAGAAAACTGATAGAAATAAATGGATTAATATGAATTTTACTACCGCCGTTCGTAGTAAACTTATATCGTTAAACCTTCCAGAAAACACATACATATTTTTAGTTTCCGAACTAAATCCACAGTTAAACGAGTGCCTGTTGTCTTAGTATTATTATAACCGATAAAATAATAATATAATCAAAAAATGTTCGAGTCTCACAACCATTTTTCCCCCTTCGTGATAATTTTCTTTGTTTCGCATTATTGGTTAAATTAAGCATAAGCACTAAAAACTTTGACATATAACAAAGATATGTGTAGTTTAATTTATATCTTATCCTGTCTCGTGACCACTGCAAAGGAATCAAAACGTCTTTATTATAAATGCGATAAAGGTCTACAATTGGTCTCTAATTTATAGTTTAAAAGCGTAATAAGTAAAATTATTAAGTTAAAGGTATGGACATGTCCTATGAGAAAGATATACCTAAAAGACTTGCGTATATGTTAAAATAAGTTCATATGATACAACTTGTGTCTTAATGCTCTATCTGTTAGGGAAATTAAAACCTAAAATTGTGTTAATATAATGATATACATAAATATTTATCAGAAGGAAAAAACTTAAAAACTCACTCAAACTATCGGTCAAACATCACTGTTTTGTTGAAGTAATAATAAATAATTCTTAAAAGTAAAATTGATATCATTAGAATACGAAAATATACTTACGTTTATAAAACGGTCTTTAACGTTAGTGTATGCAACACTAACGTTTATAGTTTATTATGCATTATGCACATGAAACATGTATCGGATTATTAGTTGAGATTATTTACTAAAAAGGACAAAAAATACATTTTACATTAATTATCTTCTTCTCAACACTAGATGTACCGAACCAAAAAAGGCTATATATCTATTGTTAAATACTTAACAATATTAACGATAGCAGAACATCACCGCCCAGTAGCCGCTAGATAGCCATGGGCTCGAATCCTGTAGGGAAACAACTTTACATAGTTGTTTTTCAATTCGTTTAAGCAAAATAAATCGATCAAGTAACTTTTATAAAAAATAAGATGATCCGTGCATTAGATGGGCGTATAAAATCGGTCCCAGTTGTCAAAGCCATCCTTGGCAACTATTATAGATAAAGATAATTCAAATTAATGTTACAAATTTAATGGATACGAATTCATATTTAAAATGTGCGCAGAGTATGAAATACGTGATCCTTTTTGGCTTACCTTTTCCGTCGTCCAGACGGCACGAGTGTGCGATGGAATGCGATAACCCGGTTATAACTAATAATCAGGTTATGAATGCACAATGAACAGCTCCTAATAAATATGGCGCAGGATGTGTAAAATTTACATTAAATTTTGCAAATAAAATCAAATTTTAAAAATTTTTGAAATTGTAAATAAATCCAGCATTAATATTTTTATTATTTAAGGAAATATTGTAATAGTTGAGCACGAGTAATTTTTATTTAACAGTAATAACAAAAATAGTAAATATATTTTAAATAGAGTACGGGCGTCAAACTACTCTAACATTCCTTAATTTTTTTTTTGCTGTCTATGTGAAGATATGACCTACGTCACTTTAATAAAAATGGTAAAAGGCATTAAGCTTTATTTAGAACTATGCTCGAAGGCATTCAGACTCGAATACAATGTGTCAAACTAGTCACAATTATTGGCCGTAGAGCAGTGGTGACCATTATCACTCGAAGAATTAGCAATCTGAAGTTACAATGGCCATATCTCTTGAATATTTGCACAAGTTTCAGCGTAAATAAAACCTTTTAGTAATATTTAGGACTAGTTTGCTGATAATATGTTAAATTTACCCGCGTAGCCTCTACGTGGTACTTTTCGATACCATGATCACCCGACGGTGTGGTTTCAATCCTCATCACGGGATCTGGTATCAGGGTTTTATGTCAACAATCGTATTGATACCCGACGAAAAAAAGTTTATATATTTGTCAGTCAGTATTATAAGTTTTATTTAGTTTGGTACTACATAGTGTTGTATTAATGTTTTGTAATTCTTATTAATTGTTATTGAATATTGTTAATGGCAATGTAAAAAACATTTTCTGACTAACTAAATAAGTTTAGTTATTTATTTTGTTTAGGCGAATACTACACATTATTTAACAAAAATGACTTTTTACGGAGTAGCACTACTCCGTGATAACGCCGCTGGAAAGTGTTCAAAACGTCGGGAATTGAAATATGTAAAATGAACGCGATAAAATCCGTATAAAAAGTCCTTTTATACAATAAATAAATTTCTAAGTCCTTAATCTAATCCCTTTTTCAATCTAAGTCTTTAATTATTACCTAAGTTGGATGATGGATACAGTTTTATCTTTGTTTTATCATCATCATCATCAGCCAGAGTGAGCCCACTGCTGAACATAGGCTAATGCACACCACCGCTTCCGATTTTCGGCTATTCTCATCCAGCCCACACCGGCCACTTTGCGAATGTCGTCACTCCATCTTGCCGTAGGGCGTCCTATACTACGTTTGTCGAGCCTTGGTCTCCACTCCAGAACTTTCTGACTCTAGCGGTCGTCAGTTCTGTGGCTTGTGTGACCGGCCCACTGCCACTTCAGCTTACTAATCCGTTGGGCTATATTTGTGACTCTGGGTCTCTGACAGATTGCATCTTTTCAGATGCGGTCGTTCAGAGATACTCAAAGTGCAGCCCTCTCTATCAAGTCGAGCCGTTAGTGTCCAATTTCCGGCAGCGCAATATAATTTTCAAAAGTATTAAATATGATCAAGGTTGTCATAGTTATTAAACTAGTAATAATATTAATACAGCCTCAGCGTTATAAGTTCCGTTTCAATTAATTAAGGTGTATTATAATTTTATAAAACAGAGGAAATGAATTCAAGGATCAAGAACAACAACTTTTAAATTAGCCGTTTTGTATCATAATCTCCTTAAAAGGATGTCCTTGAATGTTATAGACATCCTAAACACCCAAATGTGCTTATGATAATATTAATAAAATGCTGATTTTGTTAATAACGACGGTATTTAGCTATAAGGCAAAGATTACTTGTACAATAAAATACCTGAATGGTTTATCTCGACATATTTACGCAGTTTTGGCGAGCAATGACTCATGATAGTAAAAATTCCATAGAAAATAAACCTATCGCATGTTTATTTCCGGATCCGGTTCGAAAAATTCGATTTAATTACATCAACAAGGTTTCCAACTTAATTAAAAAAAACAATAATCAATTTAAAAGTTAAATGAACACCGAAACAGTTATTGCAAACATTTCTTAACAAACCTATATTAGTGCTTACGAAAAATTGTTAGTAAACTATTGGATTTGTATTTTTTCTTAAAGAACTAATGCTTAGATTTTGTCATACTCTTATAAGCAATAATGGTAGTTGAAGTTTCAAAACGAAAAAGCTTTGATGGCATAAAAAGAAGGCTGACAGCATTCTATTATATTAGTAAACCAGTATTTTAGATATTTTTATATTTCAAATATCTTGTCTGACCGTGAGTGTGTCACCACTAATTTAATTGAACGTAAACTGTTTCTTTAGTTAACTTGGGATTCATGCCTAATTCTGAGGATTTACCTTAAACTTTCAACTGTTGGTTATAAGCTTTTGGTTATTCCTTTCGCGGTCCTATAAGAACTTGTGCTGTATTTTAATCAAAATTGTCTGCACAAGTTCAGCAGGTATGTTTTATTATTGTTGACAATATTGAGGATATACCGTTTAGATTTATTTACCATTTATTTTCATAGCAATTAGGTTACGGTGTAAAATGGGAAACCATAATGATTAAGATTTTTTTATTTAATAAGATAATGAAACACTCCGATATTTTTCTTATCGGCAGAGGTAAAACTAATAGACCTCTCAATTTAGTAGACCAGTATCTTTGATATTTTTATATATCAAAATATCTAAAACGTAACGCCCTGTCAATTAAAAATGCAGCATAAGACGCCTATAAAAGCTGTCAAGGCATTTACCCAGCTACTTCCATAGCTACCGGAATACAATAGTGTTTATACAAAAATGTAATACAGCAGAATTAAGCACAGTTTTGGTACTAACCTTGTCAGTCCCCTTTAAGAAACGAACCACGTTATTTACACACTGATGTCTACACTATGCTTCATCTATTAAATAATACATAAAATCAATTCGTTTACAACATAACATAAGTAGACTCAGACCGAGGTTTGCTTCGTTAAAAAGGAGACATGTCATAAAATACTACTATATAATTTTTGATAAAGATTTTTATTTAAACATTCTTAACCTATAAGTCATGACAATGTGCTTGTATACCTCTTCGTCAAAGGTTAAATGTGATACAGAGAAACAAGTTTACAGTTCATTGATGTAATACTGGATTTCCTTGAACTTTTAAACTTACTTGATTGTTATAAACTTTATAATCAGCATAAAAATTCAACATACGCAGATTGCTGTAGACTCAGACATTTGATTTAAAATTCATTATTTATACTGTTTTTGAAATAAATTATTGTAATTTTTTAATACTTTGCAAGGTTGTTAATTTTTAACTATTTAGCTTATTAAAAAGTTACCGGTCGATCGAAACATTGATCAAATTAAATATAAATTCATACATAATTTAAAAACTCGCTGGAGATGTAGGAAGTATCGGAAAATTTAAAGTTTTAAATTATAGTCTTTATTTGTATTGAAATGGCCAAACCTACACTACAATTTTAATTAAACATTTTACATTTCACAGGTCTGTGCGCTCAGATGGCGTTGCAGTAAAATTCTTTCAAAACTAAATCATAATAAAAACAAATTTTTGACATGAACCTTTTTAGGTCTAAAATATTTATTTAGTTATATTAACAGATAAAAAGGCAACATATCGAATTAGCAAATATTAAAGAAATTTTGTATCACAAATAACTTCTTAGTATAGATAATATTAACTAGATGGCGTTGTTGTGAGAACTTATTTTAATACTTACTGAATAAAGTAATAATTCATTGGTATTCGGTCGTTAATGCGTAATAAAGAAATAAAACAGTATTTTTATAATCGGGTAACATTAAAAATACTAAATGTAAACTATTACTTATACAACAAAAATTCATAAATTGTACACATTGACTAAAATATCAGATCAAACAATTTTGTGGATATGCGTCATCAACACAACAAATAATAAACCAATTCTTATGATTTATAAATATTAAAATTTTAATATATGAAACTAATACGTCAATAGATATTAATACACAAAGTTATGAAATTAAAGTTACTTTAGACAAAAAATGACATTGTATCATGAATGGTAGATGGCGCTAGTTGCAGGTTGAGATAAAATTTAGAGGAAATTGTTTATGTAAGAATAATCATAGAATGTGTTTTTATAAACAATAACTTTCATTTGATTGTATTGTTCCGTTATAAGATAGAATTAACGTAAATAAAATCTAATATCAAATAGAAATAGTACTAATAAATATAGCCTTAAAGTAATTGATTTCTTATTTGTGGTTAGGCGCCATAGTAAATTTTCACGGATGTTCAACCAATAAGAAGGCCTGATATTTTGGCGCCTATTGACATTGGCATTAACACTAGTTCAAGCGTATTTCATGTCTAGTTTGGCTTGAGTATTATATTTAACTTTATAGTTGACAAACTAATTCCTTTACGAGAACAAACTATTAAGAATATTCCTATCATTTGATGGAAAGATATTTACAAAGATTGCAATCAAAATTAAAAGCTTCCTTAAGCGTAAATACTTTTTCAAATTTCTAAATTATAAAATACAGTGCAATATTTATGTTGCCTTTAATTTTGAGCCAAATAGCCCATATGTAAGGATGTTTTCTAGACTTTGTGACAGTTGTAGAAAGTGTATTGCCGACTGTCGTCGAAAAAAACAAAATCGATAGTGATAAATAAAATATTTTTTACGGATTACATCGCGTTTAATTACTTTAAAATTATTTAAAAATACCGGGTGTACCTTTCAAACCCTTCCCAGTGTCCATAGTCACGGGACCCCCGTCGGTTGGTCCCGTGACTATGGACACTGGGAATCATCCTTTATTTAAAAACAGAAAATAATTTTATGAAACACATATAAAAGCAATTGACAGACATTGAAAAAATTAAAGGAACTCTGAAAAAGTGTTTTTTTACTTTTCATTATTTTTAACCAACTTTTTCATTTACCATAGACAACATTTAAATAAAACTAAAAGTCGACAAAATAGCTAGGAAACTTAGATTACGTTTTCTAAGTGAGATCAAGATCATAGATAATCACTAAATTCTAGAGTCCGACCGAAACTTTTTTCCGGCGAAACCGAAACCGAAACCGAAAGTTCGTGGTGGTTTAGTTTCGGCCGAAACCGAAACCGAAACTCACGTGATCAAGTATAAAATTCTTAAAATACTAAAATATGGAGCTTTTATGCCTATTATTTTAGTCATGGAATGGAGACAGTATATTAAACGCGTGGTAATCGTTTATTTCAGTTAATAATATTTTTATGTAACAAAATATTAAAAATAAATAATTTTTGTTCAAATAAATTTCTTATGCAGTATGAGTCATTAATAAATAAATGAATAATTGTGACTGTTGCATTAAAGAGTAAGTATTGGTATTTTGAAATCTTACTAATTAATACTTTGGTTTGTGTTTGTAGTTCCGAGGGGGATCAAAAGTAAAATGAGATAGAATACAATGACTATGATAGCTTAATTATTTATTTTTCTACATAATCTCCGAGTCCACCTACATACCAAGTCCAGCGTTCCAAGTTTCCAATGCTTAAATTCCTTTAAAAAAAGCATCTTTTACTTGTTATATATAGTTTTAACACATGTTTCCTGACATTGAGATTACAATTTGGAGAAGATGAAAATACTAGGCGCCAGATCTGGTGAAGAGGGGTTGCTCAACCAATTGTACGCTAGCATGCTGAACGGTGGTCATCGCTAATGCCAACCTATGTGCCCGTACGTTGTCAAGATGAAACAGCTCGCCCGTTCAAAATTAGCCTCTTTTTTTATCATTGACGGCATTTCTCAACCTCGGTATTAAAGCTGCATAATCTGTAATGATGGTTCTATGCTCTAGGTAATCAAACAACAATATCACTTCTGAGTCCCAAAATATTGAGGCCATACCCCGGCCAGACCATATACCACGGCCAAGGCATGAAGATCCTTCGGGATAAACCCGTGTTTCGTCCACTGCCACAAACTACATTTAAAGTTTTTAGAATCTTAAAACTTATCCAACGATATCTTCGAAGTCGATTTTGTTTCTGATTCTCGGCACTTATCTTGGGGAGACTTTCTCATATTCAAAATTTGTGTCAACATGCGTTGAGTACCTCTATATGAAATGCTCGTTTCTTGGATTAGGTATCAGATGGTAATTCTTTAATCACTAAAACAGTTTTTTCGAATATGACAGCATATTCTAATTGTTTCTTGTTGATTACTGACTTCGATGGACGTCTGCAACCATGTTCGTCTTCCGTGTACGTTCTCCCTACTCGAAATTAAAAGCTCCACTTTGCGACAATTGATTGACAGAGCAATCTCTTCTCATATTGCCTTTGAGCCGCAATAAATCTCTTGTTGTTAACTTTTAATAACGGTGGTTTTAATGACAAGGTCGCACTTGGGTTTTTCTTTTTCGAGAGCATTTCCCACACATAGCAAAACAAATGACTACATTCAGAAAAAAGTAAAGAGACTAGAAGGTTTTTTATTAACACAACAAATATCTGAGCTACACTTTCAAGTATTATTTGTATTTATTTTTTGGTTACCAAGGAGTTTAACATAATTTAATTCTTCCAGCAACTAGACTGCGAAGCATAAGTAAGTCTTTTATGGGACAATGTATACATTTTTACAACAAAATCCCAGTAAACATTCAGAATTTAACTAATAATAAATTTACAAAGGTAGTCAAGGAACGTTTATGTGTTAAAGGTTATTACGATATTAATGAATTTTTAAATGATAACACAGCCTGGTAATGGAATGCTCGCTCCAGGTCTTGTTTCAAAATTGCATAATATCTAATGCCGAATTATCAAATTGTTTGTTATTTTTAATAATCATAAAAAATAGCCCGCTGAGTTTCTTTCGCCGGTTCTTCTCAGTCTGAGGCGTCCTTTTCCGAACCGGTGGTAGTATGTTTGACAATCAATAAGCAAGTGTAAACTTCAATATTGAATAAAGATATTTGAATTTGAATTTGAATATATATTTTGATCTCACTACTATTTGTTCCCTCCTCAATTTCTTTTGTCAAACTTGGAATGTTTGTCTGAACTAAAATCGACTGATCTGAGCTCGATTGTAGCAATGATACATTTAACTTTCGCTACTATTTTGAAATTGAAAACACTTCTGAAACCAGTTTCGGTTTCGGCAAAAGTTTCGCCAAATTTGGCGAAACCAATACTGACCGAAACTTGATTTTGGCCGAAACTTGGCCGAAACCGAAACCGAAACCGAAAGTTCGGTCGGACACTACTAAATTCCTTTGGATATGAGAAATTGATAGATTTTTCGGATTGCAGTTTACAATGGCTAAAACAATTGTTGTCTTTGTGCGATATGGTAATCTAAATGTAAAATCAAAAGTAGAATAGTTTAATTTAATTTATCACATTAGTTTTACTATTATATGAAATGAAATGAAATTTGAATATCTTACATATTTTTTCTTTCTCATATTTACTTCATTTTGATTTTTAACTTAACATTTTTCTTAACTTAACATTGCTTAAGCTACGATCAAAATCAAAATAATACAAAAATTTTGTAAATTCTTCTTTCAGTTGCGTCATTTTTTTACTTTGAACAAAGAGGTTCAATTTACTCGCTACTTGCTTTCTATTTAATTCTTAACAAAAAAATACAAATACGCTGAAACTAAGCTCAATTTCATCCATTTACTGTTTTTATTATATATACATATAAAAAATCACAAGTACGTAAATTTTACCTGTTATTTTTACTCAGATTTCTTCAAAACTTTCAATAGATTTTTTAACGGTGCTTTAATAGTTATTGCGCCTGCCATAAAGAACATAGCAATATTTGCATACTGCTGCTTTGCGGCAAAATTAGGCATTGAAGTGGTTCTATATAGATAGACCGTATAACGTCAACGTGATATATAACTAATAATTTATCACATTATCGTAGTTTTACTCGCTGTAAATAAAATGCTAATATCTTTTCTGCATAACTTCAGGGACTGAGTGGGATAGTGTAATAACTGTGTTCTGGTTCGAAGGGCATCAAGTTTGTATCTTTAAGTTTAAATTAAGCGCCAAAAATAAAACAGACGCACTAATAAAAATAATTCATAAGGACATAAAAATATTGATTAAAAATAAAATAAATATTTTGAGCTTCTTTGTCTATCAATGTCACAATCGACATATATTTCATCTGTTAAATATTAACTTAAATACTAAAACTACAACCGCAATAATTTTCCGCGAATGTCTAATTTATATTACTGAAGGAGGATAAGTAAAAGAAAAAGAAGAAGAATTTATATGACGAACACAAGACTGAGTTTAGTAAGGGCTATGGTGGTTTTTGGCATTACAATACAATTAGTAAGTAGTACTAGTTCCATTAGTATTATGCAAAACATATAGATGATTCAACCAAGTAATTATTGGTGATTTTGTAGTGAACAAAACCATCTCTGTAGGTTTTATATGCGTTTGTAACTGGCTGGTATTAGTATTTAGTGTCTTTACAAAAAGAAAACTGTGTGTTTAGGTTTTTTGCTTTTTTTATCTATTGAACTTTCACTGTGTTCATAATAGTCGATGCCCTTCCCATAAAGTTGTAAAATTCTATTAATATTCAATAAACCGCCCGTTTTATCATAAAACATCAAAAAATCTATCAAGAGAAGTAGTTGACATCAACGGCAAAAAACACAAACTTCGAAGCTAACAAAAATTTAATTGTTTACCTGAGCCTATAAACAACTCAAAAAGTTAATTTTTGTTCGTTACTTTTATGTATAACAGGATTTTTTTAGTTATATTCTATTATGTGTAATAAAACTGAATATAATAAAAATTATGATCAAAACATTTATTTTTAGAATTGTTTTTGCGGTTTCTGGTTAACAATTACATTTTTGTCAGTTGCGATGTTTCTGTTTTGCTCTTTGTATATAGCCACATTTTATGCTGGAGGTCGTGTTTTTGTTTTAACGCCATGTATTTTCGAATTCGCGACTTCCAAAAAACGTTACGTAGTCACGTATTTTTTTTGGACTACAATGTTATCTTCGAAGAGAAGGACCCCATAATCATTGACCACCGTATCGGTTTTGGCCAAAACCCACAAAATTATACTTCTGCCCATATAATTGCGAATCAGTACACTTAATGCCAGATAATCGTGTTATCACTGTATTTATTTTGTTATTGGTTATTGTTACAAAACGAACAATACGTTAACCTGATGGTAAATGGTACGCCTTGTCCCATAAACGAGCTGATGGTAAATGGTACGCCTTGTCCCATAAACGAGCGAGAAACACGTCAAATCCAGTTACCATCCTGAGGGATGTTACGTTTCGCTTACTCGGTAATTACGCTTGCTACAGATTGGTTGGCAGCAGAAAGGCGCCGCGGTGGTACTGCTCCAAAAAATAAAGACAACGGGACAGATAGAGGGCTTCTGAAGATTAAACATGTTTTGACAAGGCTATGTTTTGACAAACATTGACCACTTTTAAAAACGCCCACTGATATTCTGCCGTGTTTTATTTTCGTTAAAACTGTTCGAGTTATGTTTCGTTAAACTAAGGTGAAACGTTTTAAAAGTCCTTTTTACATGAAAATTTAATATGTATTTAACTTGCACCTATGCTCTCTTACACAGGACAATGTCATCAACGGCATGTGTCAGTCCACTGCTGTACAATGGCGTCCCCTTATGCACGCCACCGATTCCGATCTCCGGCTATTTTCATCCAGCCCACACCGGCCACTTTGCGTATGTCTTCACTTCATCTTGCCGCAGGCCCGTACATACACTACGTTTGCCGAGCCTCGGTCTCCACTCCAGAACTTTCCGACTCCAGCGGTCGTCAGTTTCGTGGCTTAAACAAACCGGACGTATTTTAACTTATATTATATTTAGATACATATGCATATTCTGATAGACCTTCTTCGCGGGCTAGTGGTGTTGGCCATTACTCTCTAAGCATGTAAATTGTCTAGTTTCGGTTGCCCAGTTTTAGAGAGGATTGCATTGCCTTTGTAATGACAATGACGACTATTAACACTTTTTGATTTAAATTATTTAACTTAAAATGGCTTTTTTAAATTCATAATCATGCGCACACTTATAAATTATGTTCATCCATTGCACGACGAAGAAATGGTATAGGTATGTGTGGTCCTATATATGTTGTTGTCCTAAGCTTGTCCTAAGCTGTCACTTTACTTGGTGTGGGTTTTGGTTCCTGCAACTCCCCTTACAAGTGATATATGTGAAATCTGTTCTAAGCTAACCTCTACCTAAATGTAAGAGCTAATGGTCTAGTAATATCCTATCAACAACTGTCTCCGTAGCCTAGTATGGGCGTTAGAAACCGGAAGTCGTGGGTTTTAATCCTTCGGAGACTCAACCTAGTTGGTAAGGGCATTGCGGGCTGTTCATTCAATTGCCTGTAATGTAAGATAGTCCATGCATCGGATAGGAATTAAAGAAGTCGATCTTTTGCCTCATCTTTTTCCGGTCGTGTCGACTATCCGTCCCATCGGTATATATGTATATGCATGTACATTTGTACACTATAATACCTTCTACGTAGATGGCTTATCTGTAATATGGGTCGGCTGCCGTAGTTGAAGTCGACTCGGAGGATTTTTGAAGTCAGTAATATAGAGGGTGGCATTTCATATGAAATAAACCCAAGTCTGTATTGGTACAAATAATAATGAAAACGCCGCTGTGTGTTACATCAGTATTCGCAATTAATTATAGTGAAATAAAACAAGTTTTAGGCCTTGATCAAATAAATCGTTTAACTGTAATTTCTACGAAAGTAATTTTGACCGCTAATTGCATTGTAATTATTTCTATTTGATCGTTCGAGGCAAATCGGTAAGCAAACAATTAATCGTCTAGCCGTAATGGATTTAATTGTAATATCTTTCATTATTTTATGTATATAGTTTGTCATTTTTTTTAAATATTTTAATTGCTGTCTTTACTTATTGTTAGTTAACCATTTCACATTTACAGTTTAATGTTTTTGAGCTTTTAATTGGCTGATTAAAAATAATAGCGTCATTGTTTGAAAAATAAAATATTGAAAATAAGTTGTATAATTACGCGATTATTATACATATCAGATATACTTTTTATGGATTTTCGGAGAAGGTCGTATTGATCGTGCTCTCTTAACAGCTTCAGTACATACATTAGTCCATTGAAATCTTACAACTTCGGGCCCGAAGCTATTGCATTTATTACAGGACGCAATTTTATTTTTGGGATATGTATATGGGAGTCAATAGAAGCCTTCTCGCCATCTTGAAAAAAGAATTGAAATCACTTTTTCGCGATATCTCGGAAACTATGCGTCTTACAAAAATTTTCTAAAATAATAATTGGTAGCATATAGTTTTGCCTAAAAATATGTTAAGATAATTTTAAAAAGTGAGAAAACTTTTGTTAACATTTTTTAATAAGTTTCACAATTTTTTTACAAAAACATCACACTTTAATAGCTTTAAATAGCCTGGAGTGAACAGTTCATAACCATTTTGTCTTATATATCAAGTAGTCATTACAACAATAATATCCTTTAACACACAAACGTTCCTTTACAACTTTCTGAAATTTATTTACATATAACGGGATCTGTTGATTTCTGGGATTTTGTTGTAAAGGAGTATACATTGTCCCATGAAATTTTTCATTGCTCTTCGGAGCTTAGTTTTTGGGAAAACGAAATTATGCTTATTCCTAGCATTTATATTATGTGTGTCACAATGTTTTACAGATTCATTTTTATGTTTATGAAAATACATAAAATTTTCGAATATGAATTGAGAAAAAACAGTTAATACTTTTCCAGGTGATTTTAATTTTTTCCGATGCACCTTTAACTTTGTTTTTTATGTAAAGTGACTTTGCTGTCCAGCACCCTTTTTTTAATGTTTTGGATTACACATTAATTATGCTATAATTAAATATAAATTAATCTTTCACGCAGGATTGATTGTGGTTGTAAGCCTTTTCACTATTTAGTTCATATAATCTTTGTCTTCTCTTATGTATTCCAACTGAAAGCTGCAAATCTTTTTGATTTGACTGTTTTATGTCATCACACATAATTTAAATAATGAACAGTATATCCAGCTTATTATTATAATGCATATAATAAATTCATCATATACTTAAACTTCTCAATACGTTTTCTATTAGATTCACATAATTTTAGTAACATTTGTTCCAATATAATTTCAAAAGTTTCATATAACGCAGGACGCAGAAGACAGAAGAACAAATTAAAAATCATATTAAACAGGGAGAGCATATATCTATGTTTAAAGAATAACCCACAATAAGCATTTTAATTTTAACTATTTTAAAAATTTCAATCAGGCATATTTAAAGCTCATTTCAGGTAATAATGTGTAAGACCTATACTAAAGTTAATGCATTTAAAAAATTCTGCATTTTACGTGCACAAAACACGTCAGACATAACATTGTGATTAAATGAATACTGAAAAAGATATTATGGATTTAAGAATAGTGCACGTAGTCATTGATTTAAGAATATTGCGCAAAATGATTATATTCTGTTTGGATTCGTTCATATTGTTTTGTTAAAAGTTCACTTGTCAAATTTGTGTGGATTGCTCTTCAAAAAACTATATGGCTCAAGGTATTGTTTGAATTTCTAATGACTAAAATATCTAACAAGGCTAAGAAGCCTCTGTTTCCATTGTAGACTTAAACTTAACTTTGTGCATTAAGATGATCCAGAAATGCATTGATTTGGTTTTATAGTAAAATGTGCAATGGTAACTGCCTCCGTAGCCTAGTGGTAAGGGATAGTGCTTCAAAAACCGGAGGTCGTGGGTTCAAATCCTACGGGGACTTATTAAATTGTCATTGTTGTTAGGGCAATTTGGGCCATTTACCCAATTGTCAGTAAAGTAATATGATCCATGCGTCGGATGTGCATGTAAAAAGTCGGTAAGCCCACCAACCCGCATTGGACCAGCGTGGTGGGATACGGTCCAGAAACCCCGTAATGGAGATGGCGTCCAGCAGTGGACTATCACAGGCTGATGATGATGATGTACAATGGTGAACGGTACAGTGCTCGAAGCGAATGCGTTCTTATTGGTAAACGGTTCCCATGTTCCAACCAAAATACCAGAGCGTCCGACGTTCTGGTATCTATGAAATTAGACATTAAACTTTGCTAACGTGAATGCCTTCTTTTTTCCGCCTGGGTAAAGTCTATTATATACATTAACTGTTGCCCGTGACTTCGTCCGCGTGGCAATATATAAAAAGGCAGTTGGATTTTTTTTTCTAATAAAGAAATCAGCTATCTTTTAGTGAAAGTCACGTCAAAATCGGATAGGCCATTTTAGAAATTTTCCAGTACAAAGAGACAGACAGACAAACACAAGAATTGACAAAAAAAAATTGTTATACGTACTGGTTACACAGTTATTTTAAATTACAATGTACTTATTTAGAAACGGTTAGTTCAATGTTATAAATTGCCATTACAATTTAATTTATTTATACAGATTTAAAGGTAAGTATTTAAATAATAATAAATAAATAATAGTAACACTCAAACACAACGTGTAACGTGTTTCGGTAGCAAATATACTACAGCTAGTGTAACATACACTATAATGTACAGTGTAATTACTATTAATTACATTACAAACAAAATAAATACTGAATTTAATTTCAGGGTGTGTGTCTTTTCAAAAAGGATAACTTTTTGGTACAAGTGACAGATAAAGTTTTTGAACATTTTATTCTCACCGTTCCTTTTCAATTTTTGAAACGAATAATTCGAAACCATTTACTTTTCTCACTTTCTTATACATTTTTTTAATTTTCAACGATGGCAAACGAACAGTCGGCCTACATGACGTTAGGTGGTCACCGACGCCCATAGACATCGGCAATACTGAGGGCATCACTAATGTGCTGCCTACCGCAGGACATAGGATGTTACGTCTCGTTTACCCAGTGTACACGTCGGCTACGATGCCCTTCAAACCGGAACACAGTAGTGTTTTCACACTACCGCTTTGTGGCAGAAATTGGCACCGCGGTGGTACAATAGAAAAAAATAATAGTGTAATAGAACACGAATGTAATTTCCACAGTATATTTGTTAATTTGACCTGTATGACTTGTCTATACATTAATTGCATGTGAATTATCATACTAATTTACTTTGACATCAAAATGGTTTACATAAACTTTATAAGTATATTTAAATGTACTTTATATTATATACGCACTAAATGCTTATAAAACTGCGCTTTACAAACCGTGGGTCTTGGGGTCGAATTCTTCGGGTAACAATTTTATGCTAGCGTTGTCTACTAGCTTGTATGATCCATCATTGCCATTTAATTCATCCATTGCATAAGATCTAATTTATAGGCAATATCGGTAAAAGAAGAAAACATGATTTATTTGGGAAATGTCTAGGAGGAAGGCACTCCTGAAGGAAAGATTACTTAGGTTCTGGCTTAAGACAGTTATGGCGATATTTTTTCTGTAATAAGATATTAATTGTACTGAATGTACCTACATATTAATAGATATATAGATTTTTAATTAAAATATTTCGCAAGTTCAAAATGAAAATACATAATAACATTGAGAAAAACTGGACACATACATAGTGATAAAAATTAAGGTTTTCAGTATCGCAGCTATAAAATTGGGTGATCGGCCCAAATTGCCCTAACCAAATAGGAAACAACAATGAAAATTTGTTGAGTCCCGCAGGATTCGAACCCACGACCTCCGGTTTCTAAGCCACACGCCTATACCACTAGGCTACGGAGGCAGTTAAGTCTGAAAAGTAAGATGATCCATGCGTCGGATGGGCATGTAAAAAGTCGGTCCACCCACCAACCCGCATTGGACCAGCGTGGTGGGATACGGTCCAAAACCCCCCAATGGATAGGTGTATTAGGGGAGGCCTATGTCCAGCAGTGGACTATCAAAGGCTGATGATGATGATGATGATAACACGATAAATCATATCAAATCCACTTTTTAAAGATTTAATTCTTTATATCGACAAAGGAAACGGAAACGTTGTCACTGACACAAATGAAAATGTTCACCAGAGCCGTAAAACAATTCAAAAACTTAATTTTTAATCATAACTTTTATGTTTAATTAAATGTATTTGCATCGTTATATTCGTATAGTAAAATTAAATTTAATAAATGTTATGATGAGGAATTAATTGTTTTTCGGCCGTGGTGAACAATTAAATTTTGTCAATTACAAAGTTTCTGTTTTGTTCCGTCGATATGTACTACCGACGTTTCAAACTCTTTCCGGCATTCATGATCACGGACAGTCTAAGATGGAAAGTATCTGTATTTTCAGATCTTTTAGAATTAACGTGAAAATTCCGTATATAAAGTGGATTGGATATGCATTATAATCGCGTAAATTAAAGAAATAATTACGATAAACTATATTCAGTAATTATAACTCCAATATCAGTAGAAGTTGTAAAGCAATACAAGTAGGTAAGTAAGTAAAAACATATTCTACTGATCATAATTTATATATTTAAAAGAGAATAGATGAAAAGAATGTCTAAAATTTAGGCAAAGATTCGACACCAAGCGACTGTCGGTAGTAATAGTTAAAAAAAGACATTTTAAAATAAGATTTAACGATGAAGAAAGGAAATTAATCATTAATCCAAATCACAGGCGTACGGCTTGAGAATTGGAAGTAATTAAGCGTAATTAACGGAGTTTCCTACTCCGACAGGCAAAATAATCCAATGCTGCCAAAATTACGAAACCACAAACTAAACAAACTGCGTATTAGCCACCAGTATAATTTAATATTGCCCGGAGCCCGGCCGAAAGGCGTAAGATTCTAAAAAAAAAGAAATCCTTCCGCAAAGAATTTAGGAGTGTTCGCGGCTGAGACCAAATCCGACCTGCTCGTTATAAATTTTGTGTAAGATAACAATATGTGCGTGTGGGTGTGTGGTACAGTCGCTGACGAGTATAGTTACGGCACGCAATAACGCTAACAAGCGGGCGAGCGGGACGGGCGGATGATTGTAGCGCGCTGTCTCGCTCCCACCGCTGGCAACATGGCGCGCTGACTCGGGCGCAGGCTCGAATCGTATCGCCTGCCCACTCAAGGTTCGCTGACTGCCGTTCTTTTGTTTTTAATGTTGCCATGCGCAAGAAACTGTGCGGGTTATTAGGGAGTAGTTATTACCTGTTTTTTAGACGAATGTATTTTTCTTTATTACTTTCTGTTATTTAACTACTACAATAATAAAAATACTTATATTGAAATCAATTGTTACAGTACCTGTCCCGAAAAAGCATTTATTTGCGTATGTATTTAACTCTATGTCTTCAATTAATAATACGCATCTTATATGAGAAAATAAAGCAAAATTTCGCAATGACAAAACCAATCCCATATTCAATTTACCAAAAAGTACATTTGGTCAATAACAGAACACTATATTTTATTTTCGGAGTCAGCTCGAGGCTACATTAAAATAGTAAAAAAGTAAAATATTGTTTATCAATACATCCTTTGGTTTATTATTATATATTAATTTCGGAACAAAATTAGTAAAGTTTAGGTGTTAAACATATGTGGAAATAAACGACAGCGTAGACTGGCCACCCTGAACCGCAGACGAAAACAGCGTCAAGCCGAGGACCTGCTCAAACCGAACGTCTGCATACCGATCGTTGGTTTTTTATATGCGCACGTCGGTGCACGGCATCGCCTATGTGTGAGTGAGCGCGCCATTAGTGTGAGTGTCGGTTCGTTCTCGCGCGCGTCGCACCATTGTTGTTTGCAGTAGACTCGTGGAGCTCGGACGGCTGTGGTTCGCTTCACGCTCGCCGCCCGGCCCCGACCAAAACTGCCGGCGATAAACAAAATAATGAGTGTAGCATATAACGTGCATCGCGAGTGCAACAAGCGACAACAGTGTGTGATAACGAGAATGTAACGTGCGTGTTGTGTTAAACGTAGTGCGTTTTTGAACGTGTTTTTGGAGTTCGCGGCGCGTGGAGAGCGCCATGCCAGTTGTGTTTAGGTATGTGCCGACCGATTAATTACGGCCCATCAGCGTTTTAGGGGTCGCCAGCATTTAGTTTGTTACTGTAACCCTATCCGGGCAAGGGTTATTTTAATTGTTGCACTTACTGAAATCACGGACATGACTTTGCATCAGTCATTTCGCGGCGTTTTATGTGCATTCGGCGCCGTCGGCGTTTGTTATCAGTCTCGGGAAGTGTGTCGGGTAATTTATAATGTAATTAAATACGTTATCGTTCCCGGTGAACCGAACGTGCCGCGTGAGTGGTGAACTTTGCATCTATTTGCGAGTGCAGTTGTCGTTCAAACGAAATCTTGACGCCTTTTTCCAACCGTAGTAACATCCGTTTTAGTTTAAAAAGTACAATTTTTTAGTTGAAAAATAAAAATGAGCACTTATCTAAAACAGAAAGTATTTAGCACTACCTACGTGAATCTTAAATATTTGACAAAATAGTTTTAACAATGTTGTGTATTATTTATATAAAGTTGTCATGTCATACAAGACATAAATAAACCAATTTTGTTTTTAAACCTGTAGACCTAAGAGTTTCTATCGTTTTGCATACGTTTAAACGATTACTTATACTAGTAAAATAATATGAAGAAAATCTTTATTCGAAACAAAATTCAAATCTGTAAACTAACAAAATGTTAAAATGTAAAAATTATTATTCCCGCCAAAAGTTCCGTATACACCATTGGAGCGTGTTGTTAGTTTCATTAAAATCTTTCATTTCGTTGTTTACGTTGAAAATGTTGTACGTTAAAATAAATAAAAAGGATAATAACATATGTTATGATAATTCAAGGGTTGAATTCAACAAACTTGTATGTTCAAGCATGTTTCTGATTCAAACGTTATTAATTTCAGTTTTTGTTTAAATTGGCGGGAAAGTAAAAATGTGCGCTTGAACCGCTATAGTTTTTAAACTTTATAACAAAGTTTTTATAATTATATGCGCTCATAAAATTTAAGTTTTTAGTGCCGATAAATAAAATGGAATGGTAGCATAATTACCAATTTTAGTGCCCGGGTAATATTCAGTATCTAAATTATACGCATTTTTTGTAGTAGTAAAATTAAAATTTATATATTATTCTTTTGAATAGAATCAATTTTGGCCATACGTTAATACTCGCATACATTATTCTGACGTAATATGGCTTAAAGCTTATCTATAGGCTTGTCTAGTGTAGTCTCTTTTTGTGATATATTATTTGAATAAAAATCAGTAAATTTGAGGTAAAGGCGTTCTGTAAGTTATTGCAATTTGCATTCAAGAAAATAAAAATTAGTGTACCCATTAGTATCACATATCCCCTCTATTATTTTTTATTCTTTCAGAAAAACGTTAAATTGACGAATGTTTTTTTAAAACATATATTCTCTAATTAATGGCAACATTTAAATGGTGGGCATTAGGCGTATTAAAAACTTGCCTACATCGAATTCTAAGAAATTCGTACCGAAGCTCTTAATTAGTGATCGAATTAAAGAATTATTGAAATGTCCGCCGGTGCCCGAATGACAACGATGGGACATGTCCATAATTGTGGCCTTTTTTACTTGCCCCTCAATAAATAAGGTTATGAGTCTTTGACGTGTAACATACGCACCTGCTTTATAAAAAGGTGGACTGGCCGAAAATACCGCCATTTAATGTTACAAAATTAGATATTATTTTTTTTAGTTTATACCGTTCGCGCTTTTATTGCTTTACGCGGGAAAATGTATTCCGTTTGGAATAGTTAGAAATGGCTGTTGGATTCTTAAAACTGTCTTTTAAAAGTTATGTTATTTTATTAAACGAAATGAAGCTCTGTTAAAAGTAAAAGATAACTAAAAGTAGTTAATAGGAACGACATTTTTGATGGCGATTAAAATAATCTTTAAAAATAACAAAAAATGTGTATCAAATTGATAAAAAATAACCTTATAAAATAAAGGAAAATCTATATCTATTCTATACTATATATATATAATCATAATTATTCTTTGTACCTACTACTTATATTATTAACATATTATTTGGGCTCAAATTCTTTGTTATTTTGAATAATAGGAAATACGATCAGTGTTTTTGTTTAATTAAAGGTTTTGTGTTTGTAACTTTAAGAAATATCTTTACACTTTAGAATCATAAAGTTCTTTGCAAAATTGTTTCATTGTAAAACGTTATTATATTATATTTATAATTATATTATATTAAAATATACATTTTTTAAACGTTAAACATTAAGCAACAAAAAAGAGTCGATAACAAAAGCTTAAAACGGATCGAAACTTACGTTTCTGAAATGAATTTTGCGTTTACATCTATAGTTATGATGTTATGAAAACTAATCTTAAACCGGATATGATATTAAAAAAATTATATTTTAGACGCTAGCATTACACAATTCTATATTAAAGTTAGTTTGTCAAATAATTAATTTTCTTGCACTCGAAATGAGCGAGCGAACATTTTTAAACTCGCTTTTATCCATTCGAAATCGCGTTGCCGGACACAAAAAGGTTGCGGGTTATTTATAACGCTTTTATTTTTTAAAAAGGAATAAATATAATTCAGAAATCCTCTTTTTTGTGCTCTTTATGGCGCGCAGTAAAACGCGACAAGCGGGGTCAGAAGTGGACGATTCGAAAACCGTGTAGCGAAATGGTTTATGTTCGTTTTAAAGTTAAATTGAAAGAAATGTTTACGACACCGAATGTTTAATTCAATTTTGCATTTGAAGAGCGTGTTTCTCTTCGTTGCATTAAACGATAAATATAATGTAATAACATCGTCATATTAAGTAAGTTTATCCCGTTTTAGCAAAAATGTAACTAATGTCTTGTTATTTTGTCCGTGACGGGGTTTATTTATATTATATTCTATATAAATGAGTAGATACGTCAGGCTTAAATAAACCCAACGTCCGGAAACGTAATTACAGTAAACAACAATAAAAAGTGGGAATCCAAAAGATAATTTTTTCAATCTCAATTTATTACTAGTCCCGTGAGCAGCATGAAAGAAAAAAATCTTTTAACAAGGCATTTTCACAAGTTGCAAACGGGTCGGTTTGTACTCCATTCAAATTATTTTTTTTACGCCGAGCAACTGGCATCCGACCTCTACAACCATTTGGGTAACTGCAATCTATGGATGAATTAGTTGTCAGTAAATTCGAAGGCACTGACATCTGACACTGACATCATCATCGAAAGGCACTGATATAACAAATGTCAAAGACATCTTGACAACCGGCACCGACTTTGTACATGCCCATCGGACGCATGGATCGCCTTACTTTTCAGGCATTTAGCTGATCGACTCATATCGTCCTAAGAAAACAACGATAGTCAAAGTCGTTTTTCCGCGAAATTCAAATCACTCGATTTGGTTTGAAAAGCAATGGCCAATACCGCAAGGCGACGGTGGCAGCGTCTTCATAAAATAAAATTTATATTAGCAAAAAAGACGTATTTATGTTCGAAAGTCTTTAGGGGACGATTGTCATCTTCTCCGACGGTAGGATTCTCCCTGAATAGATAGGGCGTTTACTATCGTTATGTACTGTATGTGAACTATAATAAGTTAAAAAGAAACAGAAACTGATACATAACTGGATGAATTAGAAATAAATAATATTTTCTTATACTTAAACTATTTTGTAAAATCCATGACATGCCAATTGTTATAGAGTTCGTCGCGCTAACATCTCTTTCCCAAATCGGCACAGGTATTTGATTCAGCAAGTTAATACAATAGTAACAATTCCCACGTATCATTGAGCATTCTGGCATGCTTTTAAAGTGCGTATACACTCGACGAGCACAGCATGTTACAGCGTAACATTTTTAAGATTTCTTGATTATGTAGAATAGTGTATCACTATCATATCAGACCAACAATTTCTACTGCTGAAATGAATCCTCCGCCTTGAGCCGCAAAGAGATAAGATCCTGCCCCACCTCCACCGTCTTCCTGTCAAGTCGTCACTCCCTCTCGTGGCAGTTGGTCCCACACCGCGATGGCCGGACCGAGGCGGTCATGATTCGTATATGTCCAAGCAATAAGAAAAGCAATTTTTGTAAAACAGACAGTTAAATGTTTCGAAAACAGATTGTCTTAGCGCCATTTTGCCGTTGGGTTATATTATCATTACAATAACATATTTACCATAAAGAATATGTAGAGTAATGTTAACAAACATAAAGCGAATGGTATGGACTTTTGTGCCTACCAGTTTAGTATATTTCTTGACTAAAAAAGATGTAAAAACTTACTATTGCGTTGTATAAGTTTCTGTTCGCGAATGTATACGCGCCTCATACCGGCGCTTGGAGCGAACTGGTCGCGATGCGTTCCCAGAAACGGCCAGTCTTATTTCGGCAGTTATCTACTATGAATTATTCATTGAATAGCATTTCCTACGCTCCGGGGCTACCGCTGTGGCTAATTGATGTTTGGTCGCCCCAACATCCTAGAAGTAACACTTTATATGACTAGAATGGCAATGGAGAGATTACAAAAGTCTGATTATATTAAACACGTAGGTAACGCTTTTTTATATAGCATTATTATAATGCGCTACCGCGTTTGAAAATGGTTCCTAGAAGCTTTACATTTTAATTTATGAACTCAATTTTTCTGTGAGAAGTTAATTTAATGCATTTGACTTTCGTATTTGTTTAACAGTCAACAAGAATATTTTTTTGGCACCTACAATAAGGAGTACAGTGTTCAGCATTAGAATTTGTTTCTATATATATGTAAGTATATAATAAAGATTATGAGGTAATGACCCTAGTTTACTATTTCAAACAATTTGTAGTAGCTTCAACGGCACACTACCTTAAAAAATTAGATTACTTATTTAAAGTATATAAAAGCAGACGTAAATTATTCTTAAATTTATGAGTACCTACTCTACTTGACTAGCTTATAATGGCAGTTACATCTTCTCGACATCATTTTTAGAGACTTATTATATGTAAAATATTAAATTTCAAACCTCTCTTGTTTTCCATTATATTTCTATTTCAGAGGCTTTTTACTAAACAAGCATGATGTATTTTCAGTTTAATAAAAGCATCTCGATAATCCGTTTGATACTAGAACAATTAGATCATATACATCATACATTTGCAAATCTCTCTATAATTACGTTATTTTCATTTTATTTAAATGTCTCACTGTACTATTGAAGAATAAAGGTTTTAGGCACAGAGCAAAAGTCCCTCCGATCAGAATGTAAGTGTTCAGTGACTAGGCTTTTCCGAATCAAGTTTTGGACCGCGCGTGGAGGCGTGAGAAAGCTAATAATACCAGTTTAACTTCACTTGCCCACTAAGAAATTCGTGTGTGCGCTTAGCATAACGGTTCAAGTGCAATTTGGGTTCGAATTCCATGTCAAAACAAATCTCATTCTTGTTCAGTTGATACTTGATAATAAGCTTAATAATAAAACTACTTTGCCACTAAATAATTTAAGTATCTAGTGAGAATCATAAAAAAAACAATTGCGTTTTAAAACCAACAACATTAATCACATCGCGATGCATAATACGGCCATAATGAAAGGGACTTCTTTTAAAGAGTACCGTAGCAAGCGATATAAGCAAAGATGAAACATGTCATTCATACAATTCCTATAGCATGTCTTTGGCTATTAGAACCAGAAACGACTGCCTTTCATGCCATCACAATGTATTGATGAGAGTTAAACAATACGTGGCGTTAGTAATATACTATTGCAGTGATCACACTATCAGGATATCTCCCGATCCTTAAGGACCAAATTTCAGGTGGAAGCGCTAAAAACGGTCTAGAACACACGACACGTAACCGCTTTACGTAGGGGCGTATAAACGCGTGCGGCACGCTATGAGAACCGGCGCAGGGGCGGGGAATGCCAATGCGCTCGTGTTCTGTCCAAGCGCACACCTCGCATACTGAATGCGATCAGTGTGTCCCCATCAGTGTGGCATTTGTTTTATCGCTGCGACGGAAGATGGGTTAGGTTTGGGTGTTATTAAAAGTTTCGATCTTAGTGTCGTGACAGACTTAACACCTTTGGATATCTCTTAATATATCATTGAACGGATTTAATATATTCCAGTCATAAAGTTTCAATAAATTAGTCACAAACAAAATCAGTGGTGCACAGAATGCAATAAGGTAAAGGTAGATGAAGACATTCCATACATCTCATCTCCAGACATCTCTTTGTTATCTACGGGTTTAAGTATTTCAAAATCATAGCTAAATTATATTAATCTCTGCAGGATCTGAATTCTTTAAATATGTTGAATCGTTACATAAACTCTTAGCGTTAATTAAGACACCATATACTCTACTATGAAAATTTTATACACAGTTTAATACGATTTGGGATGGAATTGGTAAGAAATAGTTATTGTAATTGTTCCCTGCAACATTTTGAAGATATACTTGCTTTATAGAATTATTTTATTTCATTGCAATGCCAAGGTTCAAAGTTCAAATGTTTAGTTTTTTGTATCTCGCGCTCGCTTCACATAAATCGTGTTTTCTTTTTACGATTTTCACCAGACGTATATGCAAATCTGTACATTCTCAAAACTGAATTAAATAAAACAAATTCTGCGAAATACTCGATCGTGGCGTTGACATCTACAACGAAGTTTATAAAACACTTCTGAAAGTAATTAATCGAAACATATGCTTGACTATATTAATGTATTTTAGCTTAATTATGTATACTTTATTCGGTTAATTGGTAAATCCATAACCGGCCATCGGTGCGTGACGTTATAAATTTCTTTCGTCCGCATCATAATGAGGCATTCCTAGAAGAGACGGGAGCTACGTCTGCGTTGCATCCGAAACAAAATACAAATATTAAATACACATTTTTTTGTTGCCTTACATTATTAACTGACTATCGATTTGATATCTTATTGTTTAACCCATAGAGTTAATTTTCGAATGTTTCTAACGGCTGGCAAAAGACAAAACGCACTCAGAACGTACGTCCCGCGCCAACTTTTTTCTATCCTTTTTTTTCGGCAAGGGCAAAACTAATATTACCATTGCGTTTCTAAGTTTGGGACGATACCTAATCTGTCTAATTATTGCTGGTCATGGTCATTTGATATCTTATTAAGAGCATTAAAGTTCATTATTTTTTTAAATTAGATAAGTAATACATTTTCTTGTGCTTATGTGTCTATTCATGACTGTATCGTACATTTTAAAGTTTTCCGTTAAGATGCCACATATAGCGTAATAATTTTTATAACATAAATTTATTAGATACTTCATACCACTTGCTTATTTAAATAGTGGTATAATTTTTAATTAAATATGTACTTATGATACAGTTTTTGGGTTATTTGATATCAAGAATTATCCTCATTACTTTTAACTAGTGGTCACAACAGCAATGACTTGTCTTATGACACACTGGATACTTCGCTTTTGTCGTTGTAAAAGCTAATGAGTAATCGCTCGAAGAATGATTGACGATGTCGTAAATAACTACCACAATCGCTCAATTCGCAAATGCACTTAAGTGCGTTGTTAAATTCGGTTTAAATTGTGCGAGATATTGAGGCCGCGTTGCAGTCCCTGATTAAGAAAACTCCTCTTAACATGGCTATTTATCGTGTGCTTAATTTAAGCAGCTTGAAGACATTGTCTGTTTCGAATCTAAGTAGCTTTTTGCATTAATCTCAGACGATTCAGATAAAACAGCCCCATTAAATTTGAAATGTCATGAATGAAACTTAAAATAAATACAATTAAACATGAATTTTGTTTTTTTTTCCGTGAATACTACACATTGCTGAATAATAGGACTTGTATTGGATTATTTTGCGATTTAGTCTGTACAGAAATGTCCTTTAATTAAGTATCGTTTATAACACAAATCAATATTTAATATGGATGCATAGCTGCGTCGTGTTCGTGGTACATTGTAAAAAGTCGTCATAACCCGTCCATTGAAACGAGTCTCATCTTAAACTGTGGATGTATTAAACATAATCCCACATGGCACGATAATAATAATTAGCGATGGTGTGCAGTCAGACGACACTGCACCCGGAGTATTGCGTGTAGTACAAGTGACGAGCGTGTGGAGTTTGCGAAATTAGTATAAGACGATGACCTAACTTAGTACCTACAAGGGTAAGAAAAGTTAGTAAGCTATATAGTTATGAACCAAGTTTGAATAATGATGATGTTGTTGCACTTTGAATTGTTTGTTGATGTTTTTATGCTTTAGGGGTTTCGACCTTCCACCACGTTGGTAATGCGGTTGGTGGGTGGACCGACTTTTATGCTCATCCGACGCATGGATCATCTTACTTTTCAGAACAATCGTGATCGGCCCAGTATTCATATTGGAAAAAATTTATGTTGAAGTTTCTAATCTTTGTCAATTTTGTGTAATAATTATTATTCGAGTTATAGACTAGCCAGACATACATTGATATATGAACGTTAAACAGAAAAGGTGTACGGTATAAACGTACGAATAAAAAGTGACCTGTCTACCTGCCTTCGTATAATGGGCGTGTCGGTTTGTTGGTTCAAATAAATATTGTTTAATCTTGCACGTTAGCGAAACACGCCTCGTTAATTATGGATTAATTGTGTTTATTTATGTTATATAATTGTTGGTAAGCTGACGCCGATATTATGTAGAACGTAATCGTAGGAAGAATCGTAGAGGGTATGATCTGACCCCCCAATCGCACCGAATGTTCATTGGTTATCAGTGCGAGGGTGTGGACCGTTGAATATGTATTTGGCAACGCGTTCGTACCTAAACTCGAGTGGTTTGATTTGATGGTGCCATTTGCAACACCCAGCGTCTGGAATACATTTAATGGGAATGTAGTGAGAAGTGATTGAATGGAGATTGGGATCTATCTTAAATAAGGGTGATCTTATTTGGTTATTCATCTTAAAAGTAGTTGTAGTACAAAAGTGGCTCATTTATCGGTTACAAAATAACTGATTAATACATACTGTGATAAAAAATTGTAGCTCTTCGTTTAATACACGTTTTGGCACATCAAGTGTACCTACTGTGGTCTTGACCCCCTTGTACCGTAATTAGAATTTAATTGAAGATCATTCGACTCTCTTATTAATTTTATTATCTTTCACATCCTAACATGCGGTCCATCTGACTGGTTCCTGTGAATATTAAACACGCGAGGTATTTCGCCGAGCCGCTAAGGTGACGAACCCGGCTACCGCTATAAGGTTTCGAAACGAGCTTTCGAAAGATTACGTAGGCGCGGACAACCCTTCTTGTTCCGAAGCTCAGGCCGATGTATAATAATAATCGTTTTCCCAACGAGCTCAGCCTCTTAACCGGTTTTCGTTGGCCGTTTACGATAACCGGGCTCGGTTGAAAGTCGATCGTAATTACTATGTGTTAAGAACTATTATCGATTGTGCGGTGCGGATGAAGCATTGTATTGTTTTTAATGTAAAATTTGTTCGTGTGTTTGTTGATGATTTTTTGTTACAACGAACATAGTTACTGTTATGATATATTTCATGTGTTCAATTTATAATATTGTATGAAATTTTAATCGAATCCGTAATAGCAAATGCTAATGTACAGATGGTACATTCATGACATCTACATTAATTGCAACAAACATTTTCTTTATTTTACACGAATTACATACGTAATATCGTCACATTACACTCGTCCAAGTCGTATGACGAAAATAAGCGAGAAGTCTCGCTCCTTTATTATCCTTTTTATTCCCCCGTCCTTTTAACGGGCCGCGTTAATTTTATCCGTTCAAAAATCGCGAGCATCGCCCGGGCTAATATTAGCTTAGCTTTTAAGAGCTGAATGGAATGACCGCCTTCGCGGTAACGCCGTCTTAGATTGCCTTTTTTAATTTCTGTCAGGTTAGGCACACTCGAGTGTCGCTAGGGCCGGAGTGGCACGAAATTTAGGTCTTTGTTTTTGCGCATTACTTAGCGTCTACGTAGCACGGGGCGGTAGCTTTTAATGGAACGGTCGGTTATGAATATACTAAGTTTTTACCCGTACAGTATATTATTACAAGTTTAAAATGTTATAAAAAATATGATTTTTAATTTTTGTAATTTACTTGCTTACTTTGCTATCCTCAATTATGTAGAAACGTATTGCTATATAACGTACAAAGTAGTCGGTTTATAAAACTGAATATAATTAGTAGAAGAAACTAATTATCTCCCCGTTTCGAGATAACAATGTAAGTACTGGATTATTTATCGTTGTATATTATTGGTTTCCAAGATATTAAAACAGCCGCGTTAAAAATAGCGTGCTATAGAGAGCTGTTTAGCCGCTCTGGACTGCAGGGCTGAGGTCCATAATTGGCACTCGCTACTGGGCATAATAGGATGCTAACAAATGTTGTGTAAATTATCACCGGCCTTTTGATTAATATTAGGGTTTAGTTTAATTTACGCTAAATAACATAATGATATGGCCGAAGGGGGTCCTAAATTGTATTTGATTACATACTGTTTTTTATGAATGGATTTGTCTGATATATCATTTTATAAAATCAATTTAATCGTTGTCGTTGTAGTTTAATCATCTTCTTGAACGTAAAACTAAATGCAAGAAAATATTGATTCCCCATTTATAATTAACTCAGGTCCAGATTAATGTGTTTGAAGACCTTTTACAATAAATTCGTACCGGCAAATCATGAAGTGTTAAAAAACTTAAGCTATTATATAATTTTCTATTTACTTTCAAATTCTTAAGCCTCTCAAACTGTTTGCCATTTGCTCCTCATTACCTGACCGAAGAATGGCCTCGAATCTCAAGGACAGAGCAAAAAGTGGGCACAATTGTGTCCATTGTTTGAGGAGCTATTAATTTTTTTTCTTGCCTTTGTCACAATTATGACTGGAACGAGATCCTAGTTTAAAACAATCGCCAAGTGTTTGTATTCCACGAGTAACAGTTAAAATAGTAATTTTTATTATTGGCCGTTTGTATTTGGTGCGCGGGTAAGCAGTAAGCAAATAGAAATAATTGTATTTGTTTTTTGAATTCGTTTCCTTAATCTAGTAAAGTTAAATACTCTGGTTTCATTTTGAAGTTAGTAATTATTGGACAAATAAGAAATAGACGTTTAAATTTCAAAACATTAGGAATTAATGTAAAATTTCATTAAATTTGACTAACTTATTACGAATATTTATTCTTTTATATATTTTAAGATTACCTATTAACTACCCAAAAATGACAGAAGAATTGGAAATAAATAATTTATTAAGTGTTTTACTAGTAAGCCGACCAACGTAGTAAATATCACGAGGCGCTATTGTATTGTCTATTTATAATTCACTTAAAATACAAAGCATACTATAAGGATCAGCCTGTGTAAGTCCACTACTGGACATAGGGCACCCATCCATTGCCCATCATCTTACTTTTCAGACAATTGGGATTGTTGAGTCCGCACAGGTTACGAACCCACGACCTCCGGTTTCTAAAGCACACGCCCGCACGAATAGGCTACGGAGGCAGTTAGTAAACAAAAGTTAACAAAAGTTTAGTACATAAATTGTACAATTTATGTGAATACAGCTCCGGTTACAAATACGTCTTTAAGAATGATCACTCGCGTATAGTAAAACGCCGATGTCAACGGCCTCGTTTCGTTTATGGATTCTTAGATACCTTAAATGCTTAGGTCTTTTTCCCGAATGCCATATGGTTTACGACCCGCCTTCCGAAAATAAAGTTTCCACAAAGCACCGGTACGGGTAAGTACCGCTTGCATGGAATTCGTTAGTAGGCATGTTTAATAGCTTTTTTTTTTTTTGCAAAATTTGATTGTTATTTAAATTTTATTGAAAGGATTTTTTAGGTTATTGTTTAAACCCTTCTTTAATAAAATGATGCTTGGTAAATGATTTCTCGTTAAATTTTTCTCGTAAAATTTGTATAAAACGAATAAATATAGTTTTAGGAACTACTTGTTAATATAAAATACACGCCTTGTTAATATAGTATTTTTTCCTTGTAGATTTTTTCATTCGTTAACTTTAGTACAGCAGATTGTAGAATGTACTTACTTACTTATTTTTTCATTTCTAGTTCAATTTATTTTAGCCATAGCAGCATTAACTGCCTCCGTAGCCTAGTGGTATGGGCGTCTGCTTTAGAAAGCGGAGGTCGTGGGTTCGAATCCTCGGGGACTCAACAAATTTTCATTGTTGTTTCCTAGTTGGTTAGAGCAATTTAGGCCGATCAACCAATTGTCTGATCTGAAAAGTAAGATAATCCATGCGTCGGATGGGCACGTAAAAAGTCGGTCCACCCACCAGTCCACCCACCAGTCCGCACTGGACCAGCGTGGTGGGATACGGTCCATAAACCCCCTAATGGATAGGGGTACACCCCTATTAGGGGAGGCCTATGGCCAGCAGTGGACTATCACAGGCTGATGATGTAATGATGAGGATGTAATAGCTGCATATGTTCTTACGTTATACGTTACTAGTATAGTAAAACCATATTTAAATTCAATTACAATTCAAATATCTTTATTCAATACAGAGTTTACACTTGCTTATTGATTGTCAAACACACTACCATCACTACTATATTGTTGTTTATAACTTTCAACCTAAACATAGATTTCCCAAGCGAAGGTTTTAATAAGCATGAACACTATATCTCCCCTGTATTACTATGACATTATAGCGACTTTGTCAAACTTGTCCATCTCAATTGACCACCAACTGCGCCGAGCGAGGCGTGTGGCAGAAACTGGGCCCCGGAGGTGCTACTTTTTGCCGTGTCTATCGGTACAGTTGCGTAAAACAGTGTTATGGCTGTTTGCATTATTATTAAGAAGTCGTAGGTGTGGTTCAGCTGCAAGGTTTGATCGATGATGACGTCATATCTGTTAAAAGCCTTTATTAGATATTCCACAAATATTTTTGTGCATTATAATTGAACAGTTCGTTGTCTTCGTTCTTGAATAACAAAAGAAAAGTTTTAATCCGAATGCTATTTTTTATATCAAAATTAGGACATAACATTTGATTTTTGAATATTACCTTGTCATTAAAGAGGTAATCACACCTCGTTACAAAGCCACCGTGAGCAGAGTTTAACGGCAAATAAAAATTCTATTAAAACACAGTGAAACCAATCGCCACGCGTCACAACTGACATTAACATAAAGGATTTAAATGCGGGGGCGTGTCGCAAACACGCCTACAGCGTAAGATAACGATCGTTCCCGTTTGGTTTTTAACGCGGTCCACCTCGACTGTACCCATCATGGTGTGTCGAATGCGATCTCGCATATAATTAAATCATCGCCATTGTAAATGCACGCACTCCGCTATGTAAATAATCTTAAAAGACGGTATAAAGAGGGCGAATGATTTTAGTGCGGATACGTTTCTCGGTAATGTTACGGATTTAGATATTGTTGATTTTATAGATTTATTCCGAAAAAAATTAAGCACGCTTACACGACTGTACCAAAGCATTGAAAAGCAAAACTACATTACCTAGATATAATTGTACTAGTTATTAGTTGTAGAGTTTTAAAACTTCGTCATTGTTACTTGTCGTAAAGACGTCGGACGTTTCTTCCGCTTATTTTTTTTATATCGCCCGTCAAAATTAAATCACTTCAAGTGTCAACCCCGACTTTAAGGCATTTAAGGCATAAATAATGCATTATATCACACCGACATGGTTCCAACGCGCAACCCGACACGACCGCATGCTACTGTGTTCTTACGAAATTGGGACTGCAATAACAGCGGACTGATCGATCGAAATTGAACCTTAGACCCTAAGGGTGTAAGTCCACAACCCCTTGATCGAAATCAACTCGACTTAAGCATGTGACGAATTCGTAATCTGACACTAAACGGTCCTCCGTCATTGCTTTCTTATTAAAAAAAAGTATCCTTAAACCCGCAGTGTTAATAACGAGGGAACAAAGTCACTGTAATTTGTGGGTATTTTAACATGAATACAATTTCTTGAATCGTTATTTGCCTTTATTAACGTAAATATTAAAATGCTTTGGTGAATAATAACAATATATACAGCGATAAAATCGATCCATCAGTTTTAGATAAGCTGGAACTCACCTATATATATTTTTACTGTTTTGAACGTGCCGGATATAAGAAAGAGTTTGAGTTAATTTCATTAACTTTCTTTGTAACTATTGTTGATGTGACTAAGCACACTTGATGCCCCAAAACTAGTCAATGTAAGAACAAAATAACATTAATATTAAACTTTAAATTATACATGAATTAATTTACTTTCCACGACCCTCAAGAAAGTGTACATAAATTTATTCATAAGTATTTCGGCTAAGGCCCATTGAGCCGGTGTGTGGTTTCCCGTCCCAAGTCGCATATAATCCCGAACAAGTGCGAAGTCAGTAAAACCACACTAAACCGTCAAGTGCAGGAAGTACACCGCGTTCGAATGGTAACGACACGTCTCGTAATACAGTGTTGTAAAGCATTAACTGTACATCGAAGCTGGCGTCCATTGCTCGGCTCATATCGGTCCTGCGTATTGCTTTCACCTGGTGACGGTTAAGCTACATTGTTTTTAGTGCAGCCGCGAAAGGACGAAGCTATTTCTAAAGTTCTTACGATCCATTGAGGAAAGCATGCTATAAATAAATATTGTAATCATAAAACATAATTTTATTAAATAAATGCACATGTGCGTTGTCATCACACTGGATAATCCTGTTATGTGGATACCTGTCTAAATCATCTAAAGATAGATTATTTTATGAGATATATAGAGAATAGAGTATATATTATTAAATAAAATTCCAGCGGCCGTGGTCTACCCCGTGACCAGTGTTCGAAACGTCGGGAATTTAAAATGTAAAATAAACGCGATAAAATCCGTAGTCATTTTATTTAATAATGTATAATATTCGCGCAAGCAATAGACATAATTATAATTGTAATATAGAAAGTAAGAGTATATATATTTGTAGGGTGTCATAGAAAGAAAATGAAGCACAATTCAGAGTTTATTAAATGATGTGAATGCCTGCAGTTCTTTCTTTGTAGCCTTCTAAAGATAATGGGATCGGTAGCTACTGGTAGATTGACACTTGACATGTTGTCAGGTTTATAGAAGTTTCTTTTCGTAAATTCTTTCGAAGATGCTACTTACTTATAAACCGAACTAAGTCAAGCTGAAAAATAAGTTTTAAAAGGTAACACCAATAATGAAATTGTTGCATCATATTCAACAGTAATAAGTTCCGAAACAAAAGAAACAAACAACTGCTTATATAAAATGATAAAAATCGACAAAGGAATTAATTTTATGTGCTTAACTGCTAAAATATATAATAAAGATTTAAGCATCGACCACATTCACATTGAAATCGGTCGTAATAATTTACATACGCCGTAAAACGACGCGATTGGTAGGTTAGGCCTAATGTGGGCTTATCAGTTTAATGTCTTATTGGATATCAATCGTGACCCGTGCACCTGGACGAAAACGTTTGTTTCGCTGCCTTATTCCGTCATATCGAACACGTTAACGGAAAATGTGCAACTGTCACGATATCAGATAGTTTAAATAATGATATGCGTGTCGTATTGCAGTTGCATTTGTTTTCAGTTGGCCTTTGCGAAAAAGTAGCAACGTTTTAGTAGAAGCATTGATGCTTTTGATTATACAGTTTGATCTTTATTAACGTCTAATACATAATGTATAAAAGACTAGTGCATTTAGTATCCGGGAGTGGACTAGAAAAAAACTGTCATGGTGAGATTATTGTCATGAAGCACGAGTGTCCATATATTGCCGTTTGCGGGCTCGAAAGGCATTACTCAAAATTAAAAAAACAGAGTAACTAAAAGTAAACGCAAAAAACAAAATTTAAATAAGCATCTGGTAACTAATAAGTTTCTCATAAACATTCCATAACACTGGCAATTCCGCTTGACTATTGATGCGCGATCGTACATTTAACACAACATCAAACAAGCTATCTTGATAGCGGCTTAATAATTCATTTAAGAATAACAATATCTGGTCTCAAGCGAATCGGATGCAGCGATCCATTATGTAGCGATAAGATATCGTGAATCCCTGTACTACGAGTACGGGCTATGTTAAAATTTGCATGCTAACAGCTTTTAGGCTGGGAATAGATAAAACATTGGCATGGAGCGAACTATAATGGCTACTTGAATATTAACCATGCGATTTTCACTGTTACTTGAAACGACAGATCTCACATGTCGCGTTTAGCATAAGTTGTCCGTTGTGCATTCGTTGCGTTTTAGTGAAAACTTGCGACAAGATTGCAATGATGAATAGTTGTAGAGAACTTAGTTAGAGAACGTATATCGGTGTTTATTTTCATATTTTAAACAGACTGGTTGAGAATTTGCCTTTTTTTAGTTTTTATCAGTACCGTATATGAGACTATACAAGCTAAAATAATACTTAAATTAAGTTTTTACTCAATAATATATACTACTATTCTCTGACGAATTGTTCGTTTTAGTCACCATTTAATAGAATATAGGGGAGTTAATTTTTATTGCCCATGTTGTTGTTACCTAAAGGGATTTGAAAATCACCTGCTTAGCTTAAATATAATACTTTCGTTCATTAAAGATTTGAGCGCTTACATTAAAGAGTTATTAATTGCCTCCGTAGCCTAGTGGTATAGGCGTGTGCCTTACAAACTGAGGTCGTGGTTCGAATCCTGCGGGAATCAACAAATTTTCATTGTTGTTTTAGTTGGTTAGGCAATTTGGGCCAATCACCCAATTGTCTGAAAAGTAAGATGCTCCATGCGTCGGATGGGCATGTAAAAGGTCCACGGTCCACCCACCAACCCGCATTGGACAAGCGTGGTGGGATACGTTCCAAATTCTC
This sequence comes from Lamproptera curius, assembly GCA_029286875.1. Classification (NCBI taxonomy): domain Eukaryota; kingdom Metazoa; phylum Arthropoda; class Insecta; order Lepidoptera; family Papilionidae; genus Lamproptera; species Lamproptera curius. Next base: position 2,140,387 of record JAGSMT010000046.1, read on the forward strand.
CTAATGGATGGAGGTGTATTAGGGAGGCCTATGTCCAGCAGTGGACTATCACAGGCTGATGATGATGATGACATTAAAGTAGACGTTTTATGCTGTCTTGGCCGATTTGTCTAATCTGGAACATCTACCAAATTTCGGTCATTTATTAAACCATTTTTCATCTTCTAGTGCTTCATCAATTTCTGCAGTCTGTATATTATCGTTGTCTTAAATTCGTTCTTTAATACATACTGCCTTTGCGTTTATTTATAGAAAATCATAAAGAACCCTTTCTTATTACACTCGCTGTAATTACTAATAACAGATACAAACGGGGGCGGTGAAAAATAGAAATCTATTATATCTGTCTGCTCGCCGGCTTGAAAGCGTTTAACCCAGTTTATTGTTAGCAATATTAATGAGTTATTGCCATTTAAATGTTGCCAATACCCGACGCGCTAAATGTACACGAAAATAATGAGCCGATGGAAATACGAACGACCAATTGCGATACTTCTGAAAACACTTTTCGATATAGCATTGTTTATTCGTGTCGTATCAATCCATCATCATTATCCTTCATTAAGCCATCGGGCTCGTACTTCTCGCCATAAATGGTGTACTGTTTTCCAATTACACAGGGGCCCGCGTAATACATTATCATAAAAATAATTAATTCCATACTTGAAACGGTAGAGCTGATTAATAACGATTTAACGCGTTATTAAATTGTCGTAAGTATTTCATTTAATATATGAAAATTAATAGTTTCATAATACTATGAAAAATGTAGAAAATTACCGAACTTTTGTAACTTAAATCATGTTACTAAATTGGGCCGGCAAAGTAAATTTAACAAATCTTAGTTTGTACCTAAAAATTGTTTGGGTATTTTCTTACATTATGTAGATTTTCTGTTTAGTTAAAACGCTACAGTATTTGTAACGGTAAAACTAAATGACGAAACTGCCATATTTAAACCTAAGTAGCCGGCATATAGGCGTCACTACTTCAGGTACATTCTTTTAAAAATAGTCACCGCACTTACGCATTATCAACAGCCATCGGCTGAAGAGTGGTTATTATCCAACCCATCTTTAAGTTATAATGTAAATGCATTAGACACTTATTTACCACTCGCTGGCGTATATTTCTTGACTAGTGTTACCATAAATTAAAGCTAAAAGGGATACATTGTTTTTCTTTGTGCCGTTTATATAGTTAATTATATACCTTTTAAATATCTTTATATTTTTTTTTATTTAACGTATGAATGGTTAAGATATTTTATTTATTATAAGTATTTTTTTGTAATTTTTTTTTTAAAGTATAATTGAACCTTATTATCAAAACTTAAATTAGTTAGTTTTATATTCTCTTAAATATTTTCGTTTAGATCGCTTAGTCTTACAATGTTTTGTAGCCCATCATGTCTTCTCATTTTAAATATATCAGCCAGTTACTGTTGAGCAGTCAGGCATATTGTCTTCGACCACACGTCGCGCTCTCGGCCCGATGGTTTCGCATAGCGAAATCGTAAAGTCCACCATAAAAGCGATACCTAAGCGGGATCCCATTACGCGAGCCACGGCCGGCCTATTGCCATTTACAGTTTCGATGTTTAAGTGCCCGTTTATTGCCCATCGGTTCGTCCTATTTACGGGTAACGAAATCCGTCGATGTCAGGATGGGTGGTTTTTACGAAAATATTAACTCGGCGATGTATTAAATAACGGTACGAACGTGCATACGATCACTAAACCTAACTTAATATCTAAATTTCTTCTCTTATTTTTAGGTTAAATGAAAATCTGACATGAGTTCCAAACCGTTCAAGAGAATAGGAGACTAGAAACTTAATTATTTTGCTTGGTGTCTTTTAACAAAGCAAAACAATAGTTCCTATTATAACTAAAGCCTGTATATAATTGTGCATCGCACTGATATTATTAAACACACAAAAAAAAACGTTTATAAAAATTTCATCATTATCCTTTACGGGTTTGTTACCTACAAAAAGCTACAATAATTACACAAATTAAAAAAAATAACAAAACACTTCGTGGTAATGAGTCTAGGCCGATGGTTTATAAGCACTGTGGCCATCTTCGAAATGTGAGCAATTCGTGTCGTCCGCCCAGATATTTTGCGCAGCTGCACATTTATAAGATATCGCATTGACTTAAGTATTTACTAAAGCATTCGCATCGGCTCTATCAATTACGTTCACTTGCAGTATGTCAATTCTTACTATTAAGAGCCAGTAGCTAGAATCTTTGAAGATCTAGCTTAGAATAAGTTGTTATAAGCATAAATAAAATGTGATCTTCTATAAATTAAAAGCGTTGAATGAAGTCTGTTTACCCAAAGCTAAAAGTTTTTATTCGAATCGAACTACTTGTGCCTAAAATAATCCAAACAAAACGACATATACATATACACATGAATATCCGTTGTGTATGAAATCACTTAGCGATATTATAATCGCAATAAAAATATGAATATATCACATATTTCATTCGAATTTTTTGTTTAAATAAAAATAGGCCAATTTGTGCCTTTCACTAATTTTCAGTCGTAACTGTAATTTACATAAAATTACGACCACCGCGTTCGAGTTATTATAATTGTCTAAATGCGATGGTTACATCAACTTAAAGTATAAGTGCTTCGGCTAATACCATTAATCGAACGTTCTGGAACGCAGCCAGGCCGAGCTATGTAACCATAATCATAAATGACGCCGGAATAGCATCCTCCATTTGCCGAAAAATATATTTTACTATAAAAAAAAATCGCCTCACGCGCTGCCAAATGGAAGGGTACAAATGCGTCATATACGCAGATTAATTTTCGTCTCAACGAGCGAGCGTTTTATTTAAACATTTTCCAATTCTCGTCTGGATTTCGTTTTAAATGTACTCGCGCGGTCTCCATTTTAATTGCATCATACTACGATTGAGCGCAAAAGTTATTTTCCATTGACGCTTTTCATCGGGGCGCGTTATCGGAACGGTTTTGAGCGGTAATTGTAGGTTTATCTTGGTGTGCGCCGTTGAAATGTGCGATGATCTAATGTATCGTATGATAATCATTACCAACGTTCGTTTGTGGAGTGAATTTGATGTACCTTTAAATCAAAGTATTGATTGATGTTACAAATAGTTATTATGCTGATATACTTTATTTTTATTAAATGCCAATAATTTTAATTTAAGCATAGATAGAAATTTTAATTATATGTTAATTACATTTGATTTAATTTAGTATTATTAAACACTCAGTGTAGTAATAGTAACAAGTGTAATAATTCATAATACAGTCTATTTTAATGTCTTACTCCGGCAATTCTGAGTAACTCAAGTATATGTTAAATAAATGACCTACGGTACAAACATATCAGCTTGACTGACAGATATCTTCAACACGTCTTCAAATAAAAACATAAATAAACAACAAACTAAAAGCACTCCGATAATTTCAGAAAAGCACGCACGGTCAGTACCTGCTCACGGATAAGCAGTGAGCAATAACCGACCTGTTTTAGCCCCACGGCTGTAGTTCCAATGCCAGTAACCAGTTCTCGGTTTGGACTAGGCGTATCCCCCGTGTGCTAATCGTTTTGTTGTGTTTCGCCGTAATAAGATCGCATATCTAATGAGAACTGTCTCCGTAGCCTAGTGGTATTGGCGTGTGCTTTAGAAACCGGAGGTCGCGGGTTCGAATCCTGCGGGGACTCAACAGATTTCCATTGTTGTTTCCTAGTTGGTGAGGGCAATTTAGGCCGATCACCCAATTGTCTGAAAAGAAAGATGATCCATGCGTCGGATGGGCAGGTAAAAAGTCGGTCCACCCACCAACCCGCATTGGACCAGCGTGGTGGGATACGGTCCAAAAACCCCCTCATGGATAGGGGTGTATTAGGGGAGGCCTATGTCCATCAGTGGACTATCAAAGGCTGATGATGTATGTATGTATGTATGTCTAATGAGATCTACTTGTAGTGTATGTATGTCCCATGTCCTATAGGATGTACTGCCCCCACACATACGTTTAAGTTTATTTGAATGTCATGTTTGCTTCATGATATTTTGTCTTAAACATGTGTAGGTAAATGAGCTAGACATAATTAAAAAACTTTAAAATTAAAAGTTTTTTATAAGATGAGCGCGTCCTAGCAAACAAATTTTTAGGGGTAATTTTTTTTATTGCCTACGCAGATCGGGCCACCTGATGGAAAGTGGTCACCCACGCGCATGGACATTGTCAATACCAGTGGTATCACCAACGCGCTGCCTGCCGTGAGACTAGGACTAGACTGTAGGGTGTTAAGTCTCGTTTACCCAGTAAATACGCTGGCTACGGTGCCCTTCAAACCGGATCACATTAGTGTTTTCACACTACTGCTTTGTGGTAGAAATAGGCACCGTGGTGGTACCCACCCAGACGGTAAAACGAAACGAAACCTACCACTGGCATTCGTTCCATACTTTTGTAACTTTCAATGAAATATTTATATAGAGATATAATTCGTTCGTATACATACGCTTTAGCAATGTTTGGTGTAGATTCTTTTATACAATTTAATAATGCAAGTGTCTATCAGAACTGTAGAAAATTGCAATGATTCACAGCCAGTCGTAAAATAGGTTAGTTATGTTAAAGATTCAATCGCAATATATTCTTATTACTAGTCGTCACCAAACACGATAGCAATATGTTTACGAGACAGAATACGATGAGATGCCCAACTGCATATAAAACCGACAGCACTTAACTGAAAATATGTTTGATATATAATAAATTTTTCCACAACTATTACATTAAAGTCAATACACATATTTTACACTACGCTATAAACATATATATATAATATGCATTGCCTATCTTAATACAATTCATGTCGTGTTTACATTTCGTCAGACAGGATGCTCCAGCTTGTATTTACATCTAAAATAATGCCTACATTACTGCCCAGCCCGTAATTTGCTAGTCAATAGACATATAACATTCACACCTATAGGCGTTCGTATCTGTAATATGTTTGCATTGTATTCACGAGATGGTTCCGTGTTACTAATGGATGCATTGGATGTCGAACGATTATGATGGCTCGCGACGCTAGGAATGGCGCAGAATGGACGTATGGTAGTTTTTGTTATGACATATTGTATCTATGTATCATTAACAAATACTTGATCAAATGTACGTTTTAATAAACTAATTTTAATTATTTTCGAAACACTCGTGATGATTTTGACCCTAATGATTCGAATGTAATAGAATAATATTATAATATAACTTTTCGTTTACGGTATGGTATCATTATAATCAGCCTGTGTTAGTCCACTGCTGGTTCTTCGGCTATTCTCATCCAGCCCACACCGCCACTTTGCGTCTGTCGTCACACATAGTAAAACTATATAATATGCTATACTACCTACTTTCAGATGTGACAGTAGAAATCGTGTTAAAATGTTGGAAATAATTCAATAATTATTGTACAGTTCTTTAACGCAATAAAATCCAACAACAACTCGTATAATTTAACGCTAATATCAATACCAATCTCTCTAAAGTTATTCTATCGCTTCAATAACAGCACGAGTGATCATATCAAAAATTTAAGCCCGATTAAAATATTCAAAGTGCTTAATAGCTTACAAAGTTAGTGCTTGAGCTATGATTTAATATACTAACCTCTTAAAATCTGACCGTACAACGTGGGCGTACTAAAAGCTTATCGTTAAGATTTATTTATCATTTCAACTATCCAAATTTGAATGCGTAAGTTGTATCGCGGTTTATTTATAACCGAAACCGTAATTTATGTCGTATAATTTCTATTTAAACTCCACTTGATTATTTGATCCGTCTATAAAAACGTCACTTACGTACTCGGTTGATCTACGTGTGTATAAGGCAACTTAGGAACAGATGGAAGTTAATGTCTAATCTAATTAAATTTATTATTATTTGACTTGTGTGAGATAAAACTCTGGCTTACGCCTTTTAGTTGAATTTTATGTAAATTAGACGGAGGTTTTCTGTGAGATTCTTATTCAGTTTTTGCCGATTTTAAGCATCGTTATCGGGTACGGTGCGTAAGCACGCGGTTACTGGTAGCTATTTTAAAATTTTTCTTGTTTTAATGTATGCAGTATTTTAATTGAAAGTAGCTCTTGGCTTATATAAATGAACCTGAATGTAATAATTTAGGATTTAGACAAGCCATTTCTTCGTTAAAAGTCTGCTGCAGGCAAGTTAAAATATCAGGTTTAAAAATAACTATTGAAGAATGTCTATCATGTTTTTCTTATATATGTCAATCTCGCTTCCCTTATATACATATTTTTATTAATTCAATAAATGAAGAATTTACTTGGGAAACGTATGCTGTTATATATGATTCAGTTGTTTGGAATGATAAAAGATGAGACTGTCAATAAAGCACATGATTCTTATTACAACGCATACTAATATTTTAAGCCAGAGTAGAGTATATTTCAATACTGTTCTGAAATGACGCTAGCAATGATCGCACTTGTTTTGTTTTTGAACGACATTTTACAAATGACTTGTCGTAATTGAGTGAATTGTTTAATAGATTTAAATGTCAAAGTAATCTCTAGATTTTTTGTTATCACGTTTACCCGAATAGCTTTTGATAGATTTGATTTGTATGGTCTATATATAAATTAAATTTAGCACCTATATGTATGGTTGGAACAAAAGATATTTTAATGTATATTGTATGACATCACAAGAAGTCGTAAATTGTCTTTTAAAATTACGTTTAGCAGTAGCACTATCGTTTTATTTCTTATCACAGTTTTAAAGCATGTTTTCAATCCGAAAAAGTTTATACACCTTTATTTATAATTCGTCCTCCGCGACATAATCGAGTTCATTTACCGAGTTACTCCGCGAACAGCGAACTATTCATTCGCCATTTTTTGTTGTTCCTCTACGCTGCACGGCAACCGGCACTCCACGTTTTGTAAACACTCAAGCCGAAAAAAAAAAGCACCAACCCTGAACGCTCAATTGCCGACTGCAGTTGACGCCCGACTTGCCCTGCAAAGGCATTTGGTGAAACGCGAAATTATTTCCCGCTAGCTAGTTAAACCGCGCTCATTAAAGCGTGGGGCCTATTAAAACAAAGAGTTCTAGCGCTTCGTAACCCAACATCATTGACATGCATAACTCTCGCCGGGCGTGTCGTTCGACATTATTCATATTGCACCAAACTGCCTGCACCTCGGCCACATACCAACTAAATGCGTTAAGGTGCGCGTACGCCGGCGAGCCGAGCGTGTAATGTAGCTTACGCCGAATGTTCGGTGTAACATTATGTCTACGAAAACATTACGAATTCTAGATGCATAAGATTTGAAATTCGTGCTGTTTTTCACGGGAACGTTTTGAAACTTAAACCAAATGGATTAAGAAAAGAAATAAATAAGTCATATTCTTAATAAAACTCCATAATGTTTCAAATATATGCGAGCATATTCTAAACATGCTATGTTACGAGCTCGGTTTGTGTATCCGCAGCTTTCCATAGAAACGTTTGCGCGTGCGCAACATAGTTCCACCACCCTTGTATGCTAAATGATTTCTGTTTTAAAATTCGTCGAGAACGGATGTTATTTAAATATTCCGTTCGATGGTTCTAAATTTTAATTATTACGAGTAAATTTTTAAATGTTCCATTTAGTAAAATTATTAACACTCATTTTAATGGAACGCCTTTAATATATCCCGGGCTTGTTTTTATAAAGTATACAGGAATGCAAAACAATATTTTAATACACGACTGCTATGGCGCCATTTTAAAATATGTTATGAGACGGATGCTTTTACAAAACTGCTTTTTATTAGCAACAATCTTGAAATATATGCCATCTATAACACAAGCTCCCGCTTCCGGAATGTTGAGATTACCCGGGCAATAATTAAAGCACAAGTATTTGCTTTTTGTTCCGTAGTCAATGCGTTTTACCCGAGGGGTTTTCTCAGCAATACTTGGCACGGAGCCAGGAGAGGCTGTCGACGTCACTTGACAAGCGTCTTGACCCGAAATACGCGGACGGCGAAATATAACTGCGTAAAATGGCGAACTTACCGTCGTCAGTATTATAATAGGGGCGAAAATGTTCCACTAACGTCGTTTTCTCTCTTCGTTCGCAGGTGCAACTCGGCTCGAAAACAAGGGGGACACTCGAGTTCTAGCGTTTTAAGTTCAACCTGACAAAAGTTATCTGTGATCTCAATTTTTTTTAAGTTATAAGAACAAACGAAACGTTCGCCTAAATTAGTTTAGTGAGAAAGAGACAAAAAAATATATAAAAAAAACAATATACGCGCGAACAATCTAGAAGTACCATAAGCGAATTACGAATTTGGAATACGAACAATATGGAATCGTGAGTGGTCATGGATGACAGATAGTGATGGTCAGGTGCCGTGGGATGGGATAATGGGAGTTGGGGCGTTGGGTTCTTGAAAATGCCTCATGCGCACTCGAGTTCAGCGGCGAGCTCGGGCGGCGACGACCTGGGCTCCACGGATGAGGTGAAGGTGTTCAAGGACGAGGGCGACGGGGAGGACGAGAAGAGGAGCTCGGAGAACCTTCTGGAGGAGAAGTCCAGTCTGATCGATTGGACCGAGAGTGAGGTAAGACATTTTTATCTATGAGTTATTCTTGATATTGAATAAAATTGGGATTGAGTAAAAGGACTTTTGACTCCCGGTTGAGGTGTCATGCTCAGTCGCATATATTTATTTTTTCTATATTCGTAGAATAAAAATATATTTTATCTATCATTTGGTTTAGGAATGTTTGTGATACTACCGATTGACAGAAAGAAACGGACAGATTAGAAGATGATACAGTTTAACAAGTTTAAACTTGGAAAAGATGTGAGCAAAATAACCCGTAGCAACTATGCGGTGTCGTAAATTTTGCGTTGTTATTATTCGGCTGTGAGTCAGTGAAAACGTATATGACGCCACTTGACGTTGCTACAGATTTCTTAGCTGACATTTATTCTTTGTATAAATTGTTTAAGGTGTAATCTAACAGAGTTATACAGTTTAGCGGCACTTCGACGAATGTGTTAAAGATCAAATATTTCTTAATGTAAAATTTGGCTAAGAGATTTACCCGTGGCTGTATAATAATCTTGCCTATTCGGTAAATGTGTGATTCATAATGAATATAGAATCGTTTAGAATTGTTTCACTGCTTAACCTATCTCTGATTAACTTAACTTGTTTTTTGTATATAAACATTGGTTGTAAGCAACCTTAGACTTACAAGAACTTCTGGGTGGTAACAAGTAAGTAATATATCTCTCGGCAATTGTGGCATTAGATTAATTGTTCCGCTTGTTAATAAAAGTGCAAAGTAAACCAGCGAGTTCACGCGGCGCTTACGCCGTGGAAACTTTGTACACCGCTGAGCTCCCAGCAGGTGCCATCTCAGGTAGGCCCCTATTCAGGTTCTTCCCGGTATTGTGAACCTTTGAATAGGATCGCAATTCATCTGAATGCGGCCATCACAGCTCAACAAATTCACCGGCGCACCTACAAACTATACAGCAACTATTATACTTGCGCCTGTGTACATTGGATTTTACGCTGTCGAGTGGGCGTAAATAAAAACGCTGTGTGCCCCATTTATGCGTATTCACAACATTACACTTCTGTATAGAAATGAATTCGACAATCCCCGCTTCACTTATCAGGTTCAACGCACCTCCCACACTTTTTCTAACACTGAACGGATCAATTAGTTATGTTTAATGCAAGGTGCGCCTCATTTGATAGCCATTCTACGTCCGGAGTGGAGATAAAGCGTTGTTTATGGTACCAACGAAATATTTGACGGCTCTAACGTAGTTTAATATTCATAAGTTGATGCGGTAGTCGCCCTCATTATGTCCAATTCTACGCGTAGATTAACATCGCGCTGCTAACCGTAATGAGCCAAGCACTTAATTATCTCCGAATGCACGAATAACGGGCGATAGTATCGCAGATTGAGATAACCGTTGCCTGAGATCGCAAATTGTCCGTAAAACAAACAAACACACAAACAGCTAAATCCGAGACCGACGTCAACCAAAACATTGGGCCGTCGGCGCCGTTGAAAAAAAGATTCCCGAAATGGTGAATCAAATGTTGTACAGCGGTCCACATAAATTACTCGCTCATTGTGCCATTTCCTAAAACTCTATTATTCGCTAGACGAGGGCGCGTAAACAATGCGCGTCTACCTGCATTTCGGTATTCCATAATAAACAGACTCCCAATGCTTTTGTCCGCGAGTTTACCTGTCGTACGCGGGGGTGTGCAAACACGGTCGCACGAATTAGATACCGAGCAGCCGTCCCTATCCACCTCCGGCATCCATAGGGATGCGGGATAAAGACGAGGATCTCTGAATCCGGGACGGTTCAGTCACGGATCATATAAATATTGGATTATACTTAGGTGCAATTCCGTTTTGTGTGTCATAATGGTATCGATTATCGTACGTGATGCTATTACAATGCGCATTGTGTACGGAGCGGGGCGATTTCTTTTTCTTTTTTTTTATTTTGATTACGCAGTCATCTCGACCGTTGGATGGAATTCATCCGAGCTCGAGATTAACGTTCGATTTTCAGATGGGATTTTTAATGACCGCGAAGTTTTCGATATTCGTTGCGAATGTACATTTGTTATGTTTAAGTTTTTTGTTACCGTTTGTATATGGCCAGTTTCGAGATTTTAACCCAAACAGATAAGGTTGAATCTTAGTTAATCTTAGTCTTGATTGACATTTTGATTTTTTTATGTTATTTTAGTTGGATATTTCGTTTATTTTATGTTTGGTGCGGTTTTTTTTTAAATGCTCTGTTTTCTAAACATGAAAACATTACGCTATTTGCAGACATCTGAGACAAGATATAAATAAAAATAAAAAGCTATATTCAAACTGCCGTTTACAAATTAGAAAAAAAGGTAGTATTTTACCTACGTATAATGCGGTACTGATAGTATGTTACGTTTTCTCCACTAAGGTTAATGGAATTACCAACGGGATGATAATAATTTCTGCAAAGCAGTAGTATAAAAATTCTACCGTGTTCCGATACGATGGGCACCGAACTAAGCGTATTTATTGGGTAAAGCGTAGAGGCGTAACACGTCTGAATGGTGCTAGTTCATTTGTTGCATCCTGCACTACGTTTCTTATGGGCAAAGTGTCTCCCCTACCGTGAGATGAAGGCCCTGCTCCTGGTCATAACAATTGAAGGACAACACAAAACTAAATAAAATAAAAAAATAAATTAAATTAAATGAAAAACAAACCTTATTTTCGGATCCTATTATAACACTTTAAACTCTCTTTAATGTTGGACCATTTATCGTATTGAGCGTTATCTGGTCAAAGTTTACTTCGAACTTTAACGTCCTTAACCATAGACGTGCTTAAGGTTTTAAACGTCAGATATAATTTATAGTTATTAAACGTGATGAAGCCCATAAAATGGTTTCATTTAACGAGAACGAAAATTACCATACACTAAATTAGATGATACAATCTTGACGTTCAGTGAGTCATAGGTGTGTGACCTCTATGTTAACAGTTCTTTTGAATGGCAATTAAAGTGTTCACATAAAAATATTTTTACGAAATAGCGAAGACGATTTCGTTAATCTAGTTTTAATGGCTGATTATATTTTAGACGCAGTTTTTATAAAGGGACGACACTGCTGCTCACTATTATCGTTCTTATATCAGCCGAACTAAATCCAGTAAGACGTGTTCCTAATAGTGTGCATATCCAGTGTATACCTTATCAAATTCGGTTAAGAATTATAAAACAAAGCGTATGAAGTAGAGCAATTATTGAAACAGCATTTTTTTTATATTGCCTACGCAGGCAGACGAGCATTCGACATCGGCAATACTATTGGTACTGCCAACGTTAAACGCTGCCTACCGTGAGACATAGGGTGTTAAGTCTCTTTTACCCAGTAAATACGCTGGCTACGGTGCCCTTCAAACCGGAGCACAGCAGCAGTGTTTTCATCGCACCGGCACTGCGGTGGTACCAAACAAGACGGTTCCCCGTAATAAGGGGACCTACCACCAGTAGCATAGCTATTGATCGATAAGAAAACTATGTTTTGGCACAATAAGTTTGTTCAAATGATTCCAAGCATTATTTGGATCCTATACTTCTGTAAAGTAAATAATTTAGTCATGTTGCTGTGCGTTATTTATGAATGGGTCCTTATACCATACGTTCCAATGTTGAGTAAAAAAAAAACGGAAGGATCCTCTTTGCGAAACAGATAATAAAGCAATTATCAGCTCCGCGGCTTATTCAGTCTGTGGCGCGCGTCTAAACCGACGTCTATATATAGAGGACAACGCGGCGTTTGTCCGTCCGTCGGTTTCCGTTCGCCATATTGGCCCGTAACACTTCTCGGTAGAGGGCGCTGATGTATCGACTTGGTTAACGAACTGCGTGGTACAAGGTTCGAATTTTAAACTATCAAATCACCCATGGATTACTTGCATTTTTAGATTGTGTCAATCGATTTCGGTTATAGATTGAATATGTTATGTTTTATATGACAGAAATACAGTATTTCTGTTTCCTATTATAGCACTTTAAAATACCTTTTAAAATTCATGTAATAATTTATGCCAAAAAAAGTACGATAAGTAACTGTCATACATTTCTGAAATAATATATAAAAAGAATAACTTTTTTAATAAGGTTAATTTTAAATCCTTTTCATTACTAAATATAAATACACGCCATAAATGACTATGGCGTCGTGGTTATCATGAAATTAATTTATGTCGCTTCGTATTACAATAATTTGCGGACTACCACGTAATAATGTACCCCGAACAAAATTAAGCCTCATTTAAATAGTATTTACATCTCGCGTCGGTAAATTATTCGGTCATGATTAAACATATTGTAATTGCATTGATTATGAAAATATCTTGGAATACTGTTAAGTATTTTTAAACGTGTAATTTTAACAATACAGTCGTGAAATTCGACTGTAAAATAAATAGCTAGTTCGTAAACGGCTCCTTAGCGAATCTCCATATTAATTCAGCCTTGCGAGTACATTCGGTTAATTAGTATTTATTGCATAGCCGACTCTTTCGTACCTCTAATCTGCTGTGTGGGAACGTCCCATAATATTATTCGCCATTCATACCCAACTTCATATCTTGTAATGGGTTAACATCACGAATTCAATTCGTAATTCGAGGCACGTTCGACTAGAGACAATAAAAAATTCATTGTTAGCAAAAACAGAAGAGTTGCCCGCAAACAAAACGGCCCAGACAAGCGTGCAACGTCGGACGGGCGGCATAAAAAGCGGAACCTTGTTAATCCTTGCCATTAATATTTTATCATCGTCTTTTAGCTCTGACGGTGTATAATTATATGAATTAATACGTCCACATGTTCGACGGACAAGTCTTGTCGCTACCTCGCTACATAATTGCGCTTAACTATCGCAACGTGGTCGCGTTTGAATGATCGCCCCCGACGTGCCGATCGCCGGCGGGCGATGTTCGCGTGTCTCGTTCGCCCGCTGTGTGATTTTATGTCGTGCGATGTTCATTCAGATCTACGCGCTTATGATAGCCTAGTACTTGATAATTGGTTCTTTGTTAAACTTGTTTTAATACGCTAAACAAGTAAAGCTTCACATACTTATTAAACCCTGGTAGTCGATCGTATCTTTATGCTCTGCGGCGTATGAAATTTTAGTTTACATGCAGAAAAATCTCTTTAACCTGTACTTGTTAATATTTTTTCAACTAATCCTGCGATACGAACAAAGCATTCACGTAATGCGTTATTTTATTATGTCCTAGTACTTAATTGAATATTGTATATTAGATGTTAATTTGTATTTTCTAGATCCGAAAAAGCAACTAGTGCACTAAAATCGGAAGTTTTGGGTTAATTAAACTTCTGTAAATATAAAATTGGACATAATTTGATTTATTATTCTGAACTCTACCTTCATTAGTAATTAAAAACCAAACAGAATTTTAGAGGATTATTCAGTCCGCATGCGGTTTACTCGGAAACAATATTTAAATTATTTCATCTAATGCATTATCTAGTGAATTAGCAATGCAAAACAGCATTCCATCAAAGGGCCCAACAGAAATTATTGTCTGTTATTAATTTCACAGCGCTGTATAGGGTACGCGTGGGACTGCAACATATAGGTACTTCCTAATTACAATCCACGGATATATGCTGTTTGTTTCTACGTAGGCAGTCGCATTGGCCTGCATAGCTTTTGAATTAATGCTATACAAAGTCTGGAAATGGCGTAATTACCTCGATGTACTGCGAAGTGCTCCATACCCCCCATTGTTGTTAGCGATTTTTCAATGGACTCGCTTTTTTATTTTCGCCTTTCATGAATTCTCAACGGGACCAAGAGCTGAAATCGCTGCGATTTGACGATTTTTAACCGGTTTTGTGGCATTATTCGAATGCAATTTGTGTGCTCGGGCCCTTTGTTCGGAACGAATATCCCAAGATTAGTATTTGGCTTGATCCACAATGGCAATGCGATGTTCGATTGTTTCACGTTCGCTCTTCACAATTTCGACTTCTGTCGAGATGTAGCTCTATTATTTTCTTACAAGCGGGCTAATTGGATTCCTTCTTAGTTGCAGACTTAAGTTTTCCACCAGAAATTAGTGTAGCACATTGCTCTCTCGTGATTCTTCCTTTCTTCTTCGGTATAATTAACAATTTTGTAACCTTATTACAGTCGATACGCTAGTTTTGATGCTCACAATCTTAAGATGTTGTTGTTAATTTGCATTCGCTTTTGTCCAAATAAAGGAATTAATAAGACTACTCATATAGCTTTTGAATAACAGGCAAAACAGCAGAAATTTGTTTACAAAGCTATACGATTCTTTTTGCCTTGTACAAACGTTTTATTGTATCAGGGATCTTACCTATGTATCTTGTTCTTAATAAGTTATTGTTCGCATTTATACGCTTCTTATTTGTCTTGTAAGTGCATTGCTGCTTGTCATTAAATGATTCTGCTACAATAGATACGTTTACTTTATGTGTGCAGTTTATAAAGGTGCGTACACTACGTAGCTTGTACTTTATTAATAAACGTCGAATGGTATATTTCAAAAGAAATTCACTTCATTTAACTGCCCTATATCATGCGGTATTTTCCGGTTACAAGAATGCTATAATTTTCTAAAACCAGCGATTCTTCTTAACTTACCGTAAACCGTGTGTCAGTCAGTAATTGAATACTCTATCTATGAGTATTATAGTGAAGATATATCACAATATCTATAGATAATCATACACAAACGTAGAGCAGACGTATTAATTTGCACACACATCATCAGCCTGTGCTAGTCCACTGCTGGACGTAGGCCTCCCCTAATACACCCCTTTCTATTAGGGAATTTTTCGGACCGTATCCCACCACACTGGTCCAATGCGGGTTGGATGGACTGAATTTTTACATGCCCATCCGACGCATCGATCACCTTACTCTTCAGACAATTGGTTGATCGGCCCAAATTGCCCTAAACAACTAGGAAACAACAATGAAATTTTGTTGCGTCCCCGTAGGATTCGAACCCACGACCTCCGGTTTCTAAAGCTTACGCTCATAAGACTAGGCTACGGAGGCAGTTATTAATTTGCACTTGAAGTAATTGTCGTCCAACAATCCGACCCCGTATAAGAAAAACCTGTCGCCTTCGAACTTACCAATACTATCTAAGTCTTTCGACAGACCTTTTCGAACAAATCTCCGAAAATTTTGCAGTAATAACCGCTCGTCCAGTGTGTACGCACCTTTGCGCCCCATCGTTTCCGCTTGCGTTATATTGACCGATGACAGATGCATGTATCTAGTTGCCTGTTGCGGTCTACCGTGCTGTCGCTGCGCATTCCTCTAATGGCAACCGTGGAATGGGTATACCGCCCTATTTTACTTTGTGGGTGCACCATTAAATCATAAATTGCGTCTTTGGACCGAGCGAAGGTGATATGGTCCGTTGTTTAGTTTATAGCCAGGCTTTTTTGTATTGGACATGTATGTGTAACGGATTAGCTTGTTCGAATTTTGTGAACTTTGCTTGATCTTGTGGTCTTTTAATATACCCTATCTAGTGTTAAAATCTTAAGAGATCTTGTAGAAACAGATTATAAATACATCTGTGACAGAGAATATAGTACTATAGTCACTGAATGAAGATACTTAATTTAATAATATTTTACTTAGACTAGAAGACTAAAGTGTAACTAGACTGACAGAATTATTTAAAACTTCTTCCTGCAAATGCATGAAACTGTTTTAAGTTTGTTGTAGTGAAATTGAATTTATAGAAAATCCGTTATAATAAAAAAAAAGCCCTTGAGGCTTTAAATATATTATATAGATTTGAATAATAATATCCTTAATTTACATCCGAAACGAAAACGGTGTCAATCATTCTCCGTACAGCCTCCCACGTTTAACGCCATTGTAACATTAGTGATTTATTACTATACGCTTTTGTTTTCTGCTATGTTTACGTTCTTGTCACTTATATACCGCCATCACTTGAGAAATCCACCAATACTATTAACATTATTTTAATGTAGACATTATGATTTTGATCTCAAAATCTAAATAATAATAATTGTATTTACTAGCAGATTATCCCAGCTTTGCACGACACGTTTTATAGCCTTTTTTGTAAGACACTAGCATCCCTCCAACCCCCCTTGTGGGTCGAGTTTGGTAAAATCCGTTCTTCACTGACCTCTACTCGGCGAAAGGGATATTCTACCAAATTTCAATCACTACGCATTATGGTTCCAGACATATCGTGATGTGTCAATATATTGGTGGGAATCTCTTTTATATATTTATTATACCTTGAGTTACTAAATTTTTATTAAGGATCCTCTAATTTTTTCTAGCAAGAAATGTAGCCCATGATACTAATGGTGAATGTAGAATTTAAAATGGTGGAAGAGTTGATTACCGTGAGTAATTTCATTACAAACCTACACACAAACATACAAATCTATCCTCTTTATAATATTAGTGTCGATGTAAATAAGTTTTTAAATATGTTATGATACCAAAAGATTTAATAAGTTTTTATCAATAACTTAAACAAATATATGAAATCTTAGTGTTATAGACTTCTACATAAACACAACATATGAGTTACAATTCCTTAGGATTATGTGTAATCTTTACACGTGGTTAAAGCCACTAGCGGTATTGTTTAAGTTTTTAGTTAATATGTATAAAACTAAATAAAGGTCGAAAATAAAACTCGAATTAAAGGAGGTACGTTAATATGATTTAAACATGTATTAGGTTTTATGAATGGAAATAATGTCTGAAATTCATAAAGGAACTCAAAATCTCACGCTCATATACATCAAAACGGTATAATTTGATATAAACAGCTCGGGCATTGAATTAATTTATTGCACAAACAGATAAGATTATGCTAATCAAATTAATCCGCTTTATTAAAAGATAAACCTTTTTTTTTTGTTGCCGAAAATAATTTAATAAAGTTTCCCCGTTTGGAAGGAATGCTTCATAAAAATTAACCGGATATCTATCCATTGTCGATGAATTCTATTCGAATGAGCATGAATAACGAAATCTCATTTTTAGAAAGTACTGAAAGTGTAACTTTATCGATAAATCAATATCGCGGTTCGATATCGTCGATATGTTATCGTCACTACGAAAGTAAGGAGCCACGGAGGGAAATGTTATAACGTTCACAAATGTTATATGTTATTTATTATATAGTTTCGATAATATGATAGAGAATCATGATTTTTAAGTCTTCTTAAATTTTCAACCCATCATACATCAATTCCTCTTATGTATTTTAAGAGCATTTAACTACATATTTGTGATGTAATGTTGTTCTGTGTATGTTAGTATATAGCATTTTTTAGTAATTATCTATGTAACCATAATATTCATAATAATACTTTAAAATAAGAAAGCATTCATTTCATGTATGATACAACAATATATTAATATAATTTGTCACGTGAAGCTCGTTGAAACGTAAATAATAGGTAAAGAGATAGAGCGGTACACCCAATTTAGTAGATGTTGTCGACGAAGGTGTCAAAGTTTATCAAATACAAGAAACTTGTGTGAACTTTCGATCTTAGGTAATCGTCCCCAGCTACTAGGCGATCATTCAATGTTTCGTTGAAAAAATTCAAACAAAAAGCAAGATTAGATAAGACATGTCAATAACTTATTTACAATTTAACATTAACAAATGTTTATAACGATTGTAAACAAAAACACTTGTTTGTTTTGCTTATTGAAGAAATAACAATTGCATACTTAATAAAGACACACTAAAATCGCTTTACGTTTTTTTTATTATTTTTATTTAAGTATGATTTGAATAAAATAATACATATTATATTGGATGAAATTATTTTAGCACCTTTGTTTGATTTAATACAATTTCATTTAATTATATACGATTGTTATGACAATAATTGTTTTATAATTTAAATAAAGCTAGTGCGTACATGCATCTGTTATATATATACATAGTTAGTGAATAGTCTAGCTTATTAAAAAGCACTGTTAAATACTTTGTTTATATGTAGATATTATGCATTAAAGTGAATCGTCCAGCAAAATAAAAACGAAGAGTTAGATATATAGACGTTATAAATGGTTCTCTGAATATTTTCATATATTAAAGGTTTGTGAACAGTTTGTAGCAACGCCATTTTTAGTGGGTAATATGACTACGATTTTGTAAACTGAATATGTGAGTTTAAATTTGATTAGACCGTATACTACTTACGTTATATTACTTTGACAGTCTGTCTGTACAATATTTACGTAACATAGATAACACAGATTTATAAATACGGGGGGAACCCAACGTTCCGTAAGGAATGACTAACGTTATCGTGCTAGCCGTCAGCCTTGGGATTACGGGGGATAATAACCTCCATGTTATAACCGATACGTAATGCCTGGAAGCAGATAAGCGTTATGAACATGCGTGCATACATGTTACACCATGAAGTGTTGATTGTTTAATGTTATTTGAAACGTGAGCTTTTTGGTTATTTGATTTTTTATTTATGTTTATTATTGAAAAAATAAACGATGAGGCATGATGCTAAATGATGCTCCCTACCTAGAACAATTTAATTTCTCTATTTTCAGTACATTCGCTAACTACAGTGAAGTTTCGTTCAGCAGAAATCAGCATAGTGGTAGTACTTTTGCACTCGGTCCCCTTAAAAAATAATGTATCATCTTCCAAAATATGCGCTGCTTATACACTTCTGACATTTTTTTGTATGTGAAAAACGCAATCCTACAATAGGAAAAGATTTAAAAATATAAAATAAAAAAATTTTTAGTTAACGGTTTACCTACGTTTTAAACTTTTCAAGTCCATTTTCATTTCGAGGGTAGTGAGTTACCCGTCTCTCCTGGCATAATACAGTTAAGAAAACCTCAAAAAACCCGCTAATACCGCGAGCATGTTCAAGAAGCCCCGTTTCCGTGCGCGTTCGCACAAAGCGTTTGTTTTCACCCTTTTAAAGCGCATCTGAGATGCTTTCTATGGCCTCTATGTTCCACTGCCGCAGCGCTCTTTCATGGGTCTGAATGGGCCCCGGTAATAAGCCGTTTTCCCCAGATTAGCTTATTCAGCTGCTCGGGAGGTTTTCGTTTGGCGTCTTGTAAGGTGAAAATGTAATGAGTAACGTTACCGTTGCTTTTTACAGCGTTAACACTAAGTTGAATGAGTAGTACTTGATAGAGTTGTTGTATGTTTTTAGATGACCTAAATTTGTGGAAAGCAATACGATCAGTCGATAAGAAATGAGAAATTGCGGTGGACATACCCAATAGTTACATCAAAAGTCGCGCTGAGTTTCTTACGCTGGTTCTGCTGGTTCTCAGGTCAGAAGCTACTATTTCCGAACCGGTGGTAGTTTATTTGACAATCAATATGAAAATGTGATACTTCCATATCGAATAAAGATATTTGACTTTGACTTTGATTTTGTTTTCACACTACTACTTTTTCGTGTTATTTGACTTTGCGTTGGTACCGCTTATCTGTGGTAGCTATGTATATGACGCATAACATCTACAAAACAATATACAGTTTAATCAGGAGATTAAGTTGGCTAGAAAATTTTCTGAGTACGTAGCAATGGAACTAAGGGGTTCAAT
Organism: Lamproptera curius; assembly: GCA_029286875.1. NCBI lineage: Eukaryota > Metazoa > Arthropoda > Insecta > Lepidoptera > Papilionidae > Lamproptera > Lamproptera curius. The sequence continues at coordinate 2,160,670 of JAGSMT010000046.1, forward strand.
AAATGGAGTACCTCAATCTGTTGAACCCCTCAGCCTGTAACATTATATTAGTAGAGGAAGTCTATAGATAGGAATATTCTGATTCTAATACTTGTCGATAGGTCAGCAGTAATCGTATGTAAAGCTAGACGATTACAACAATTTTATCGCTTCCAATGCAATTTCGACAAACGAACAAATTGATTAAACGACTTACACAATGTTTATTCGACTAACAAATAAAAAGCGTCGATTTCTACGTAATCATCGATCCACCCATTGTTTTACTGGAGTCCGTTAAAAACACGGTCGGTCTTAAACTTTTATAGAGTCGATCCGCTTGTTTGTTTTGCGTTCAAAGCGGTGTCGAATCGTACATTCGATTACGGTGGCAACAATACCTTGGTACTAACGGGCAGTAAAGATAAATCAGGCGCAGTTAATGAACGCACACTATAACCTCCATTGTGAGTCGCTCGTCTATTTTTGAGACGCGCGCTTCAGTCTTTTAGGTGGCGCGTCGTTAAATTCGGACGCATTAGTAGAACTTGTAAAACGTGTTTTTATTGTCTTCTGACGGAGCGCGTGTTATCGGAACGGGACGCTAACAAAAGTTTTCTTATGTTAAAATGATGTATATAGGTGGTTGTCTGGACGCTATATCATTGGCAATGTGATAAATCAGACGAAATTAACTTTTACTGCCAGTAATCAGATAAAATTTAGGAAATTTATCGGTCTTTGAAAACAACTTTCCTAAATTAACAGCTTTCATAGTAAGCTGTCTAATCTATATCTTTGTTCTTTGATGATGTAAAATTTCTTCTTTGTAAATAACCCGAACTAATTTCATCGGGGTCAGCTTTGTACATTATCTTAAACAATTTTAGTAGCCTGTACAAATTCTCACCATGTCATATCACTTGAATTTAATATGCATTGTATAAGCCGTACTGGTTTACGTGTTGCTTTAAAGAGTTTGTTAACAAGGTATACTCGGTTACAAAAAAAATGTAATGCCACGGTGCATAAGCGTTATTTATTTAGCTCTTAATTGCGTAATTAAAAGAATTCCGTGATTCGCTCGTCACGCGTTGTTAATTGTGAGCGTTAAGCGCAGGCTTCATTAATTAAAACATAAACCCTTCCAAAATATTCAAATTAAACCCGGTCCGATACAAGAACACCTTTATTGCTAATAAAAGCAGTCATATGCGTTTCTACATATAACAATTAGAAGTCGTAAATGGCATATCCATTAAGTTTTATTATAGTTAGCTTTCTGAGAGGTCTAAAACAAATTGTCGTTTGTAACAACTTTAATGCATCTCGTAGGAAGAAACAGGCAGCTATTTACATATGTTTTAATTAACTATTGTTGTAACTGCCTCCGAGGCTTAGAAGTAAAGGCGTGTGCTTTAGCAACCGGAGGTCATGCCAACTCAACAAATTTTTATTGTTGTTTCCTAGTTGGTTATGTCAATTTGGGCCGATCAACCATTTGTCTGAAAAGCTAGATGATCCATGCGTCGGATGGGCATGTAAAAAGTTGGTCAACCCACCAACCCGCATTTGATCAGCGTGGTGTGATACGGTCCAAAAACCCCCTAATGGAGAAGGCGTGCATTAGGGAGGCCTATGTCCAGCAGTAGACTTACACAGGCTGATGATGATGAATCTTCGTTCATTTTATTACTAGCTATTTTTGCTAAAACATCCCACTGTAGTGTACAATTATTTCATCTATGTTATGGCAACTTTTAAATAATTAAACAAGGCATCGATATACGAATAAATAGCTTTTATTGAGTTAATCTTACCCTACTTTTTTTGTAAACAAGTACCAGATTATATAAAATCAAATATATATGGACGATAATAATCACGTTTTCCCAACAACGGCCGCGTTACTCGCTTTAAATAGTCCATTAACTATCGCGCACCATCAAAGTGTTCGACGGCCAGTTAAATTCGACATAAAAAAGAAATCTGTTTGTTTTCTCAGCCCCGTCCAGAATCGAATCCGGCGATTAGTACGCGGGCCGATAGCTTTTACAGCCGCGATGGCTGCGAAGAGCGTGTTGTTCCCGACGGGTTTTATCGGCGGCGCCTGATTTCGTTTCGCGAGAAATTTATAAACGTTGATTGTAATTATGTGTTTTTTTTTGTACAGTTTATTTATAATGGCCGTATAATGTTGTTATACGTTTAGATTGAGTTTTCCAGTTGTTTAGTAGATGAGTGAATTGCAGCGGAGTTTGAGATGATGATGTTGTGACATTTTCATTAATCTAACATAAGAAATTAACTTATATTGGCGTATATGGGAAGTAAAGATAGGCTGAAAATTGTCATCATGAAGTGGATTGAGAAAAGATTTGTAAAATGTCTAGTCTAGTATAATTGAAAACTTAGACATTAGACGTCTTACTATTCCACCAATAAAAAACATTACATTACATTACGCAAAAATAACAGAGTGCCAAGTTGTTTCTACTATATGACGAATATTCTTCATCCCATTCAAGTTAGTTATAGTTTTAAATATTATCGTAATATATTATTATCTGTTTCACGAAACATCAGCCGGTGTCGGCTCACACTCCACATAAATCGCTGGCGCTCGTCAATTACGCGTGCAGCGGCTATTTCGGGAGGTTTAATTGCCCCGCCCGTATGCGGCGGATGCTATCGTGCAGTCGTGGTTGGGGGCTTTTTTGGGCCGAAAACGGGCTTAACGCTCTATGAGACTCGTGCGACGACTCCTCTTATCTCTCTTGTATGTTTTCGTGACCTTTGACACGGGAGATGAACGAGTTTCTTAATACTTTTGAAGAGATGAACGTAACATGTTATGTCTCACGTATGCAGCATTGGTGGTACCCCTGATATTGCCGATGACAATGCTGACCTCTTTCCATCTGGTGGCCTAGCTGTTCGTCTGCCTTAGTTGGCAATTAAAAAAATGGTGATTAATATTTAACTAGATTTAAGTAAAGCAGCGTCTATTTCTATCGCCAAGATCTGTTGTGTTTCTACTTAACGTGCATTGTAGTCAGTCCGATAATCGGGTACACATAATGGAAAAAGATTATCGATTTTGACTGCATTTCTTGTATACATCGACTATTCTTGTCGCTTTTCACTAGGTTAGCGTTCTGCTCGTTGCTTAATGTATACAAAATAGTTATTGAGCGTATCTTGAGTTGTATAGGTCCTTATTTAAACTGACCTTTCATAGCGTTACACAATATTTAGCATTTGTTTTTTTTGTCTGAACAAAACATCTAGTCTCACGTCCTAACATTATTAGCTACAACAATCGTTGTTACTTGTGTTTTTACGCAAACGTAGCTCCTCTGTCTGAACATTTACTAAATGTAATACAAATAGAAAGAATAAGGTACATACACGCTCCACCTCTTAATGTTACCGAACAAAAGCTTGCGCAGTCAACCCGAAAAACTTTTATCTTAGCATAAACATTGTTTATCGAGGCTGTTACAACTAAAGCCAACTGGAAACCTTTGAATGTTTAGCTTCCGTAATCTTGGGCTTATGAGTGCGGCATTTTAAGTGACGTATTATGAAACGGAACACGAGCGCGTTTCGTTATATTTATTTACGCAACTGACTTGATTAAGGAAAACGCGCTATGGCTTATATTAGATTTTTTTTGATTAATAGAAGAATTTACTTTATAATAATAAATTTTCAATATAAAATAAAGATCTAATTAAGTTAAATCGTTGATTACTTCAGTACATTCGTACTATTTTGTTCAAATCCCTATTTAAAAAATATTGTGAACTCTATTATTAGTGTTTCTAATATTCTGACAGTCAATTGGAATGATTATTAGTTATTTCTAAATGTTTACTAAAATGTCTAATATTCATGCGTAAATTGGAAAATTACTACATGAAGATTAATTAGAGAATAACGTTCCTTTGCATAAATAAACAATCATCAGTACACGTCCCCACCGTTTGTTCTGTAATTCGTTACGCGCCGCACGAACACGACGCGCGTATACATTATCCAGCCCTATTCATAATTTATATCGCCAACTAATCCCAAAGTCCGAAACTTAAATCATCAAACACGGCCCGAATGTTTCCGTACCAAGAGCCATAGTGCGAGCAAACAAGCCGGCGTTGACTCATTCTCGAACAAATGTTATCTCTCCTCTTTTGTTTGTTTGTAGTATCATTCGGGAACACGGCTAGTGTTCAAGAACCCTGCTTCTCAGCCGAGATTAACGGGACCTAATAGTGTTCGAGGGCTCTAGTGAAAACGGTCTCGTAACCTATGTTCTTATTTAAATCATAAGCACGCTGTTTCGGATATGATTTCTTTTCTGAAACGCTCTTTCATCTTACGTATTAGAAGCGGGCCGGTGTTATTGTTTTCGTTTGTTTTTAATAATAAACACTATTATTCAATGAGAGTTGCGATACGTTGAAACAAACTGCATATGTATTATCCTGATTTATGATAACATATTCTAATATAATTCTCTTTTATATTCTGGTATTTAGTTATATCAATATCGTGTATGCGATTTTTACCTGCACGTAGGATGTAAATTTACTGCACAATATTTTAATTGAAAACGTTGCTTTAACTTTAAGTTGCCGAGCCTTTAAGACGCCTCTTAAGTGTAAACGACATTTTGTATAAATCAGCAATGAAAGCGTATAACGGTGAGAATAATAAATCTTACTGTAAAATTTTTACTTCCTAGTCGTACGAAGTTCGCTAGTTCAGTTTGTTAAGTCAAGATAGTTATTAAACCGTTTTTATTTATTTAAGATGTTACTGTAAGTTATTTCTCTTGTAACACAATAATAAATCCTCTTAATAGCAAGACACATTTGCTTTGCATATAATTTTATTCGAGGTACATATCACCTAGGTACATATTTCCTTTTCAAAATTTCATAATTTAAGAACATTATCCTTGTACAATATATTTTTAACACAAGTACATTTCTATTCTCTTTATTCCATGTAACAACAAGCTCAACTATTTACTTATGACGGTTCGTAATTGTCGTAACACAAGAGAGTATTGTTTATAAACAAGCGGAGCCAAGTATAAATTATCAAATTTAAACGCGACATCGCCTTTAACTGGCTCCTTTGTACTGCAATGACTCTTGGGTTGTAATACGATTTATGGGACAAGCTTGTATGCGGCATACGTTATCTTGTTAATTTGTGGATCGAAAGTCCTATAGGTTAATTATGGGGCTATATTTATATCATCTACTGCCGACTTTGGTATAAGATGTGTAGACATATTCATGAACTTGAAAGATAGCGTACAATTGACGATTAGCTCTCATTTTCAGATTAACTATTAAACTGAAAATTTAAATATTAACAAGTGATACTTTTCCTTTTTGTCTTGGCTTTGTTTGCATATTAAGTAATTAATACATAAACATCGTTATTATTTGAAAGCTACATTTTATTCTGATGTATAAGCTATTTTACTGTAAAATTGTAAAATAATGATACTTTGAGTTGTTTTTATGGTACAGGTATACATACACACTTTTCATTAAAATATTAAAAGAGATTCTTGCTAAACCTACGAACACAAAAGTCATGAGAGTCGTCACATTTTTGACTATTTAAAACAAGTAATAGTGTAAATGATATTAATAAATAATTTTAATTTAAAATTATTGACAGCAAATTATAACTATCAGTAAGGGACTATGAAATTTCAATATAAATGTATCGCAACATTAACTATTTTTATTTTCTCCAATATTATATCGCTGCTACGCACAATGTATTAAAGAAAAAAACTTAAGAACACCGTTCCGTTAATTAAACCATACGATCACGTTTCACAAGTAATAAAAACATACAATAATAATACACCCAAGATTTATGTGCTATCATATTCTATAACTATGTGCATTTATTACAATATTAATAAAGAATAACTAATGCCACAGGTCGGGTCCAGCGCCCAGTTGAAAGCGCGTCTCACATGATTGATACGGCCAATACATCTTTGCTATACTAGTTGTTTGTAAAACGTATTTCATGGAAGCTGACGGAGGTGATGAGCGTTTGTGATTTGTTTATGCGGTTTTTATAAATGCGTAATGGAACATTTTGAGTGAGTCATGATGACCTTTTGGATATTATAGAAAACAGTTTTTGATGTAATGTAAATTGCAATATATAAACTTTAGTTTCGATTGTATCAGTTGAAACGAATTGGTTATGTAGTAATTCATTTTTCATCTAATATTCAATAATCAAATAATCAATAGTACATATTGATTTATATTAGATACAACATGTATGGTACTTTACTTACCGTTAAAAGATTTAATTTAGCTTTTACCTTAATAAAAATGGTGAGTAATTAACAAAGAAAAAATACTTAATAAGAACACAAACCTTCTACATATTATTGAAACGAAGCATTAATTTATCTTAAAATCTTGAACACATTAAACTGTGAATATATTTTGACGATTACAAATTATTTTAACGTTTATTTTACCATACCGTGAACGCTTACAAGTTAACAACACGCGTACATTATGATCGGGTAACATGCCTTTGTTTAGTTTAAACCATTAGGAGACCTCACAGTTTACAAATAATATCAAATTACGCTTATCCAATAAAAGCTATACGATAACTTACGAATATCACTTTGTATGTGTCTCTTACATACTCTCCGTTAAATGTTTATTGTGTGGAATTTCATATGAATGTTACTCATATATCATTTAAATATTTAAAAAAAAACATCAGTACCTACAAATATAAAATATTTCAGTAGCTATTTAAAGCATCAATAATTTGACAAGTAAGTGCAGCATGCACTCTAATCAAATCGTATCAATATATCCGTCCGCGTTCATAATCTCACAAAATCGCGTGATGTTCCGCTTTTGTAACATAACGAGATTTTATCGTGAAAACTGAGAATAAACCGATATACCTAACACCTGCTCCGTCGAACACGGTCCGTGATCATTATGTTAATGCGCCACAGATTCAGCTAAACCTCCATGCGATAATGAGCTTTGTACTCGTAAAGTTTTATATTTAAAATTGATCGAGTGGCGTTCCCACTGAGCTGCGGGAAAAAGTTTACCGTGCCTAACGAACGAGGTATTAAGAAGGCGCCAATTAAACGAAATGGACGCTTATTGCGTGTATCATAAATCGATATCACGCTAGCCGGGTCAACAGTTAGTACCTTTGGAGATTCGATCCATCGCAACCCTTCGCCCCGGGGCGAGGATATCTTGGACCTTGTTTTGAATGTTGAAAGTGTCAGAGTTACGTAATGCTGGAGGCGCGAGATACGCCCTAGTAGAACGCCCTTCCCGTTAACCGGCGAGCGGGACGGCCGAACGCGATCGTTGCACGAGCGAGTAAGAAGCGAGACGAGCCGAGCTCTCGAAAAACACTTGTGAGATAACAAAGGCAGCCTTCCACGAAGACGTCCAATAATTTGTCTTTTTAATTTTACGGCGGACTGCCATAGCTTTTAAATAATAGTGTTTTTTTTTCCGCCTCCTCTACAAGTCGACCTCGGTCTGCTCCATTAGGTGGAGTGTGTTCGGAAACTCATTACGACTTTCGCTCCGTGGGTAACTCTTTTATGACTTATTGTTCCTACAGGCTCGAAAGTGATATTACTTGGACGGGGTAAAGACGTGTTTGCCTTTGTAATCCGACGTGCTGTAAGCCGAGCGAAAGACGCGAGAGGTCAAAAAACGTATACTGATATTATTGTAGAAATAAAATCTCCGCCTAACCACAATAAAACGAAACTGGCATAAAGGGTTTTGGAACCAGTTCTCTCATTCTATCGCTTCAGTTGTAAAAACGCTCGTTCCATTTAATAATATTACCAATTACAACCCGAGAATCACAGTTCGAACAGTATAGTGATGTGCGACGTCAATGTTAAGTTAATTTAAAAAAAATGCTCTGACAATTATTATTTTGTTTTTGTCTCATAAAACCCGTACTGTGTTCAATTCAATATTAAGTAATAAGAATGAAAAAGGATTTGAACAGTTAACTCTTCATCCGGAAGTCTGTTATCGAAACATTTAATACTTAATTTTTTGTAGAAAACTTAACATTCAGTTCTACGCATAGACGACAATTGAGAGCATTTCACTGATATATTTTATGATTTTATTTCCCAATACCTAAAGGCATCATCTACCAGCCAAGTTTTCAGTGGTACAGAGAACTTTCATAAAACATAATATACATGTTTTTGTATAAATCATGAATAAATGAATTTTATGCCAACACGTCCCACCACTACACCGATCCGCCGCATTCGGGCAATGGTACGCGGGTTCGATTTTTAATTGTGTCGACCGGATTTCGTACATTAATGACCGGTGTTTTGTTACGAATGAAATGCGTTCCGTCGTACGAACTTAGAATTCTTCTGGTCCATTCCATTACTGTTTTTCCCCCACGAACGGCGAGGGACAGATTTGACACACGGTTTGAGCTGTTCATTTAGTAGGCATGTGTGTGTCTGACGAATTTGGAGAGAGTTAGGTCTTTAGCGCAATTTTAATGGCATATCTTCGTGTATTGACTGTACCGATGTATTGTGATATTATGTATGTGTAATGACAATTAACATTATGGATGGAATTATCGTCCTTATACTTCGAAGGATACCTTATTTGTAGAGTACCAATATAAGCTATGCGTGTAATGGCATACTTTTTGGTATGTCATTTTAATTTATGATGGAAGATGTTCTGTTGAAGAGACCGACTAAGGAAGACCCACTTTGGTTTTTATTGTAATACAGAAGAGTCCTAACATTGTATTGTTCCGGTTTAGAGGACTTGTATAAAGCTTAAATAGCATTAACTTGGACTTGTTAAAATTAAAATATAATTTCGCATAATTACTAATCAAGGCATATAGAAAATCACTTATTGAAAGCGTTACTTCTATGATCATACATCGAAAATATCAGGTATACATTTCGATTTGTTTTATGTTTTTAAAACTTTTAGCGCACCTCACATAGCGTCGATATGATGGGTCCGTCAAAAAAGTTATTCCCACAAAGATTTAGTTAGCCGGGATTATAATACAAGTGGGCAACCCCAATAGCCGCGCGGCCGGAACTCGTTAATGAGCGATTAGTGTTGCCAGTTAAGGATAATACTTTACTAATAATGTTCGGGGTGTTGCCATATAGGAGGGTCAGCGTTTTGTGAAGGGGTAGTTTTTGTGATGATAATGATCTACATTATTTTTACGCTTATCGCACTCGTTTGGGAAATTACCCGTATAAATGTTACTTAATCACAAATGTTAGTAATTAAGTTTGAGGCAAATACAACTTGCAATGTGACCAATGGCAACTAGTGATTTTTGGTGGATTCCCCTTTTAATGAGATATTGTTTTTATTAGTTTGACTGACCACCCGATATGCCAATCACTATGAAATGTTCACCGAATCGCCATCAATATACTATTATTATTTACTCCAATTTCAAGCCTTATTTGTCTTTGAATAGTCTAGTAGTACTATGGTGAAGAATTAAGAACATCTTACTCCTTATAGTTATTAATGTAATTTAGTATTTATTTATTAAAATTGACGTATTTACTGTTTTAGCGAAACCGCGAAATAATAAAACAAAATTTATTTTTTCTCGTGAATCTTATGGCAGTTTATCTCAATATTATGAAATTCAATATCTATTTAATAAATAGTATTTTAATATTAAAATTACAAAAGTATAAATCTTGTTTTCAAATTATTCCTGTTAAAGAGTTTTTGATTCGATTCCTTTAATTTATACAACACACGCATCCTTAAATACATGTGACCCTTGATATAAAAATAGTTAAGAGTCGAAATGCGTCATAACAAACATTTTACGACGGGCAGATGCGCATAACTTAGCGATTAAGTGTCGTAATCGTATCGAAATCGAAAGGAATTTCAAGTTAAATAAGTTTTAGCTTATGATGCGTGCAAGTTAAACATTTGAGGCTACACATTCGAATCCGATGCTTCTATTCACATAACCCGCGCGCGGAATATAAAAATTATTAATTTCCTTATGCTTACGTAAAATGAACCTTATATCTATATTATAGAAGTGATATTGCGATGAGCATGTTACGATATTAAAATTATCTATGAAAATGAGTCTTATATTGTAGAAGATAAAGTTGTTTTTTCATGTGTTCTTTACTTTCTAGGTTAGTGATTCACGTCGGGTCTAGCATAATCCTTGAATAGCGCCATATTTTACGTCCAATTTAGTGGTGACGGACGTTTTCAAATACTTTATGCGATCGTGTCTCAGAAGTTTGGACCACCCGCGTCATTAACATTCGATATTATGATCTAACCCCCACTACTTGATAAGGTCTTTATGAGTGAGTTCACTTCTATGCATAGTTTGTTACAAGACTAAGATATCTTTTGTTACTATTTGCTACAGATTAATAATCATATCAACATAATGTTAAATAGAACACTTTATTCGGATTTTATTGGGTTTGATTGCTTTACAATTATTTTAAAATTATCTCCAAAGCTTTTGACCCTTTTCCAAAAGTCAATAAAAATTTTGGAAGTTTTAAAACGTAATTGAATCCTTAAAAGTCTTTTATTTTACTTGTGTTGTATTCATTAAACAATTAAAAATACCGTAGCATCTAAATGTTTTACTGATGACTATGGTTTCATATCCTTTAAATTACGGATCCTTTGTTTGAATTTTAGTATTACTATCATAGACCTATGTATCTTTTACATAAAGAATTATTCACAAATTATATGTAACTATTCAAGTGATTAAATCAGCCTTACTTTAAGCGACATCATAAAGTTGGCTTCTTCAAAAACTCGATACGAACGTGTGAACGTTCGAAGCTCCTATAATTGTCCGTAACCGACTATAGGGAGGTCCGGACTAACGAGGCTTTAGCGACCAACGAGCTAACAAGTCGCACGCTAACTGCGGAGCTATGCGTGATACAACGCCTGCGCCCGCGGCAATACATGTACCGTCAGCATGTTACACACTTTCCTTATTCGATAAAAACCCGTCTAAATGATTATTATCACAGCACGTTCATGACGTTTCACGTACTTAGAGTTTTACGTATAGTGATTGAGAGTATTTTTTTGTTATATTTATAGTTGTGCATTTTGTTTGCCGACCGTAACCCGAAAGTACGGGAATGTTCATATTTGCTCTGTACGGGTCGCGAGCGACGGAGCGAACGCGTGTGGCCAACACCGGTAGCTTGAGCAAATATCTATGTTGACGAAAACCGCCCCGAAGAATCCGTTCCCTTGTTTGCCGATCGTACTTGCGCCGGCTACCTGCTAGTATCGGGTGTCGTGAACGAGTTTTTAGACTGTACTATTCGGCCGCGTGTTGGGCTTTTTATCTACACAACATATACTATCTTAATAGTTATTCGAATTAGTTGTTTTTTCGGAAAATAACTGTGTTTGTAGGCGTTGTTTACTTCTTACACACGTTATCGGTGAGGCGACAGTGTTAAACGCGCTATATATAGACGCGTCGCTAATGTTGGCTCGGTTACAGATAATTGAAAATGCTATAAACGTACGTGTTAATTCGGAGTTATATTTAATAACTGTTATCTTATACTCATTAGGTAAAAAAAAACATCGAAACGTTTAAGAATCTTTTATGTTTGTGTATAACACGATGCAAATTGGACAATATGATATTTAAATTTGATTATCTATCACTTTGAGTTTCAGTTATATATAGCACGCGTACTAGTTAGATCAGATATCTTAACTTTACTGTGTTAGGCAGTTTCTATGATTGATTAAACGGCGTATGAAGCTGTTTACGTATCTCGTGTCTTGAATATATGGGCGGTCGTCGTTAAGAGCACGGTTTAAAATTAAGATTTTTATTTTATATAGATTTTTTAAAACAAAATATATTGAAAAAAAAATTGTTTTCCAAATTTAGAAACCGAGTAAAAAAACGCATTTCAATATTGACGGGAAATCGTATTTTGAATCAAAAGGTTACGGGTCTGATATGATGTCATAGCATATCGTGTTTATTTTTATACTTAACTGCGCTACACCCACAATTCTCGTCAGTCTAAGTTACCAAGTTTATAAACGTAGTGAACCGTTTCCATTCACAAACCAGGTTTACGAATCTAACAAATAACATTGCATCATCTATAATACAGATAGAGTTCGCTCCAAATTGATGCTTAGCTCGCACCGCAAAAGGCCAATGTCAATTCCCAGCATCCGACCCGACTTCCCGGCACTATCCGATTGCCAGTCATGCGCCCTAACGAACCCACTAGCTTTTTAAAACTCTCGTTATTTGTTTTGCCCCGGCCCATTGTTGCTGTTTCGGTGCTATACAGGTTTCCTATTATGTTGCCCTCGGTATAATTGTGTGTAATTTGTTATTATTATTTTAATCGACGGGGAGGAGTGGAAGGACGCTGCGACGATTGTGTTTTCAGATTGATTGAAATAAACGTCTGAATAGTTGCTCTGTAATTGATTTGTGATCGCGTAATTCTGTTTTGTATCTAGTGTTTCTTGTGCAACCTGCACAAGTAAAGTGGGCTTTTTATTGTTAAGTGAGGTAGTAATGATTTAAAGAACTGAGGTTGAAAATACTTGAAGGACCTTACTTGAAAGCTTTTTTGTATTTGCTGTGAGCATTGCTTCGGTTTTAGACTCTTGTAACTTTTTTACATTGATTTTTTTTACTGATCGTAATCATTATGTCTGTATAATTGTGCAATTGTAATTGCATTGGCGTGCATTAAAAATAATTTTTACTTATGTGTTTAAGTAGTCCAGCAGTTTCTCTTTAGATTAGTTCCGCAATTGTTACGTACTCGTATTCATGTGTAAAAAAAACCACCTTTATCAACATTCACTATCGTTTTATCAAGCTTGTGGGTTGAAGGACATGTTTCTCGAACAATACCAACAAAAATCTATGAAGATCGTCCTTATCTGCGGTCTGCGCGTTTCTGTTATCTTTGAAAATGCACAATATTTGGGCATTATTTTTAAACTTTTTTGTATCTATGCTGTACACGATGTATTTAGAGAATTTTCTTGTTGTTTTACAGCATATTAATTAAATATTTTCATTATCTCTAAATTATAATAAAGATGTAAAGTCATGAGTTGTACATAAAATTTAACTTTATTTTCTTACCAAGCTGGTCCACACTAGACCAGCCATAATGGCAAGACTGGTGATAAAAAGTGATATCATTATACAATCTTTTATCAATCCTTATCTCTGCCATCTATACAATAAAGGTAAACAAACATGGACGCATCCGGTGAATTTGTGGTGGAATGGTCCTATTTGTGTACGCCACTTAAAAATCTTTTCGAGACAAAGGATATGCGGTTTCTATTCAAAACTTAAGTTTACCTGCTTTTTGTCGTACATTTTGTATTTAAAAAAATGGTGGCAATTTTTTATTTCATTTGACAATATACCAGTTCGTGTGATTAGTGAGTTTGATATCAATTTATCGACTAATTTTATTTGACCACTTTATTGTTTTACTTTTACCCGTTTTTTTATTTTTAGTTTAGTTTGTGTGGTTAGTGACTTTACGTATTAACAAAAGAACAATATGTGACAAACGTTGCTTTTTAAGTGTCTGTCAGTTTGTTTTTTATATCAATGTATTTATTTATATAAGTAAGCATTACTATACATTAGTGTTCTGCTAGACATAGGTACTGCAAACTTTGCTTATAGAATTTACAGCTAAGATAGAGCCGGAATAAATATTTATTAAATAAACCATGTAGGCGGTCGTATGCTGTTATGATTAAATAATACAACCTCTGTTGATTCAAAGACGAATGCAATGTGCCCTAATCGGAAATTAATTACAGACATTCTGTCCGTATGTGCGCCTGAATTATACAACCTAATTACCGAATGCTTTGACGCAATGAGACTCACTGTGGATATACTCGATTATTAGGAATAGACTCATAGATTACAGAATACACAACTAATTATATCAAAAGGTGATTATTAAAATACTAGCCTAGGCAGCTTTAGGCGTCAGTTTAATATTTGCCATCATCATCAGCCTGTGTTAGTCCTACCTTAATGCACACCCATTCCATTACGGGAGTATCCCACTACGCTTGGCAATTGCGGGTTGGTGGGTAGACCAACTTTTTACATGCCCATCATCATCATCGTATGGATCATCTTACTTTACAGGAAATCGGTTGATCGGCCCAAATTGTCCTAACCAACCAGAAAAAAACGTTAACATATAGTTATTTCCCCGCGGCATTCGAACCTACGACCTCCCGTTTATAAAGCAAGGGCCAATACCGCTATGCCACGGAGGCGATCATTTGTGTCATACCGAAGTATTATTACAATGATATTGAATAAAAAAAAACATTAAAAACGAAACTTATAGACTCAGACACAATTAATTTTCAAAACAATTTTATAAATTTCTTTGCTGATTCTTTTCAAAATATATTTCAATTATCCAAAAAATTTGCTGGTATAACGCTTTTGCTCTATTTTTCAATAATACAATAAACAGGACTAATAACGTCAAATGGTGTTTTAAGATTGTTCCGATTACATATTTTTAGTACATTTTATAATTCCGACTCTGTTTTCTCACACAACATCATAAGTGTACGCGGCAGCTAATTAAGCAAATAATTTACTCGGACGCCCCTGGCACCTTTGACCCGAGCCTCATCGGGTTAACTATGCTTCTGGTTGCTTGTTTCTGGAAGTTATAAGTAATGAAGCTGCCGTGGGCACTAAGAATGGAGATATAATGGAATACGTTTATGAATTATCTTAACTTCAACTGTATTTATGATATCTTAAAAATATGATACTGAAATTTATGAGTTAGTTAATGATTATTTCTTTTATTCAGGCGATTATGCTGCAAAAATTCCGAAACGTCGGGGATAAATTAATAAAATTAACGCGAAGAATCCGTAAAAAAGTGGACTCCATAAGTTACTAAATGAATTTATTCAATACACAGTTTTATAATTAAAAGTATTGTTTGCCTAACATTTAACTATGTTTAGGGTTTTATACACTTTACTGAAAATGTTTAAGATTAGTCTTCTGAGCTGATGGTAATATATAAATTATATATTTAAGTTTCGGAACGTATGACAGTGAGTTTGGTTGTAATCTGCGTCTTTGGTAAAAATAATGAACAACACAAAATTGGTAACATTTAACATTTTAAAAGACCCAACCCAATCTATGTCTTTTCAACACGTCAGTCTACACTGACAGGACTAATAGTGATTATAAACCTTCAGCGAACGACAGTAGTTCTACATCAAACTTGTACACACCGACCGGCTAATGGCCAACGGTTATCCTAACAAGCTGGAAAGAAATCCACGTGGTGCCCGAACGGTGCCGGGGCTAGGCGCCATAAATACGGGCCTCGTCTGCGCCCGCGCAGGTACGCCAAACGAGATGGTTCCTTTTTTTAAAAAAAGCATCGATCGTTTTACAATTGTCGACTTTAATTCGTAAAGCGTAAAGTCGATGTTCAAATTTGCGAGGTTATGAGTAATTTACATATATCACTTTGTGCTTTCTCGCTTCTGAAATAAAGCTCCTTTTATGTCATAGCCTTGTGACTTCTTCAGTTAACGATATTTAATAATGAACTTTATTACTTTATGTTAGAGTTCAAATTGGTACTGAGATGGTTGTATAGTTTTTCTTCGTCATACCAGATTTTGGTGTTTCTTTTGGTCCGTTTTTTTTTTGTGACAGCGAGTTGACCAGGCGCGCTACGGTGGGTGTTTTGCGGGGTCAGCGAGGTAATAACTGTAAATTATCCTGCTTTGAGATTATTGAGATTCCCTCGGACGCGCTGTAATGGGTGATACTGGTGCGTTTCTGCCTTTGCAACATTCTAGCTTGTAATTTAGTACGAATTTTATGTATTGGTGATTAAAAGTGCTTGATAAAAGAATTGAATTTAAAAAGTTTATATTTAAGTTACATTATATTTTTATTCCTACACTGTTTTACTTCAAATAGTTTGAGTTTTTAACTCATCAACTATTGTTATCTCATATGAAACTTTCTTATGAAGCCCATCTTTCCCTATAAATATAATATAAATAATATATCTCCATATAACATATTATATCAATCAAGTTATAATCGGTCAATCCTACACCTAATTACCATACTTTAAAAGAGCTTTACCAAAAGTTATATCTTTACATAACCCAAACACGAACACCGTAACCGCATCGCCTCCGAGAAACGGTCACAATTGCACGTGAGCACAATACCGGTGTGAATAAGCCTCGTTGGGCCCTCCGTGGCCCGAAACAAAGGGCCAGCAGCATTACTTCACTTTTTTATTGCCACTCCCGCCGGCCGAGAATTCATTACCATTGTACTGAAGACTAGAACTTAGCCCACAAAGGGGCTGGTGCTAAATTTGCTGTTTAATGTCTCACGAAATGGTGTAATCTGTGGGACGGCTATCTCTGCGCTTACACATTTTTCGGCTATCAAAATATTCAGTTTTATCTATTGTTATTTTGTTCTTAAGCAAGCAAGGCGCATTAAAATTTTAACTGTAATTTGCTATTCGCTTATACATCCATTTGTACGTCGCGAATTTAATTTAAAGTGGGAGCTTCAGTACATGACTATAGCCATGTGTATTTGTTGGTTCAGATATGTAAATTAATGATTTTCCGAAGATTTGTCACTATTTTAAAGTGTCTAACTTGCACAGCAAATAATGGAACCTTTAATCCATAAAGAGAGATAGTTGTATAAAACAATTACGAAGAAAAACTAATTTTTTGCAGTCTAAATTTTTTATCTTAGAAGCCGACTCACTCATGTCTCTTCATAATACTTATGCGTAATCTACAAAACAATAGTACATTAGCTCTATATGAAAACTAATTTTCAAGTATTCCAAGGATATAAACATTCTATTAAGTCAATCATTGATATGTTAAGACTGGAGCTTTAATTCTAGCTTAATCCATCCGAGAGAAGTAGAGGCCGTGTTCGTTGTACGTAAGTGGGAGCGAAATGCACGGACTAAGTCAACCACCGATTCAATGCTAATGAGACGGCTGGACTCTAATTGCGTGCGAACAGGCGAAGCGGTAATAGCCATTATTTTCTGGACGTCCGTTCAGGTAGGAGCACTAATGATAGTGATACAAACAAGTCTAATCCATCCATTTTGGCTATCCCTTTGGAATGGAAGATGCCTGTTGCTCTATGTTAGTTTGTTTCCAGTGTTTTTACAGTGTAATAATCCATCATGATACTTTCGCCAAAACTCGAACTGAAAATAATTCATTTCTATATCAAATTTATTTAAATTTTAATTACGCTTCACATCAAATCATATATAACGTTTTACCACAAACAAAAGCCATATTAACCCGACATAACAACAAATCACAAGAAACCACACCAAATCCGGCACAGTAAAAAAAATATTTACCGAATGACGCAACAATAAAACGTCAACTTCCACTATTTATCTTTCGGAACCATTCGTGACCACCAAAATGCGAGGGGATACCAGAAAAGAGGAAAAAAAAACACACACACAACAACGGCCAAAGAAAAAGCGAGACCCGGTCCGTTCTCGGAATCCGACCTGTTAGTATCACCATTTATTACGCAGCGGGCAACGGGCATGGGCGTTATTAAATGGTACGAAATTGAAAAATCAATTATTTGCATTTCACCGTATAACACACGCCACAGCCGAACGGAGCGGTTGTTTAAGTGTT
This sequence comes from Lamproptera curius, assembly GCA_029286875.1. NCBI lineage: Eukaryota > Metazoa > Arthropoda > Insecta > Lepidoptera > Papilionidae > Lamproptera > Lamproptera curius. The sequence continues at coordinate 2,178,519 of JAGSMT010000046.1, forward strand.
GGTACCCTTTTTTTTATCTTCACTTGTTGTGCGATTGCACGAAAATTTACAGCGTGCGATTATGATAATTGCACGCGCGACGGAGTGCCGGCGAATATTTCGCTTTATTATGCCCTCGTTCTTTACGTTTTCGACTCGACTTGGATTCGAGTCGACTTTAGTTCGTCAATTGGACGGACGTTTTAATTCATTAGCATAAATAATATGCAGAAAAGATCTTTTAAAGCGCTGAGTTAATTTAATAGAACTATATCAATATTTTGTTTTTGAAACTCATCCGAATTATCGTTTTAGTATTTTTAAGTATGCTATTAAAGCGATAAGTCCTGCGAATCAAAAATATGAAACAACAGCAGAGCTAAACCTTAATTAATTATCTATTTTATTTTACTATAGTATAATACACCTTACCACACTTTACACATGCCGAATGTTTTTTTTTATTGAATAACCTAATTACGAGCCCCTTACAGAATACAGTTTAAGAAATACGACTGAAAAAAGTCTAGTCCTGCCTAATCTTGCTTTATCTAATTATTATACAAAAAAACCTACGAAACTTCTACAGTCTTAGAACATCTTATAAGTAGCTTAAGTAAATATAACTTTATTTATAAAGTTTAAATAACCCAATCGCATCAACTGTAAAAGAGAGGAAAGCTCATAATTTTCCTGGAATTAATTCTGATATTTTAGTAGTCAATCTTTATTTTATGTAGTCAATCTTTAGTCTCATCTCAGCAATTAACTCAGTAGTTACTGGTACCCGATTTAAGGCAATTAACATAAAAGATGAACGACCGTCGCAGCTTTTATGACGTAATTCATAAGTATGACGTATTTCATAATTAAAGTTTTGATTAGACTTTAGTTTCAGTCACAACCGTATGGTAATAACTTGTTTATAATTATACGACTGGTTTATTAGTTTCGATAATTGTAGCATTGCAAAGTATACTTATTAAGATGACTCGCTGGCGAAGTGGTTGGTGGCCCCGAGTCTGTCGCGCCGATGAGTGCGGGTTCGATCCCACTTGTGCGAAAATATTATGTGATTCACTTAGTGTTAGTAAGTTATTCTTACATTGGTATTATGTTATTTATTTACATATTAAAAGGTAATTTATATTATTATCAACTGTCTATTGTTACACTGTAACATGTTATATGGCAGGCAGGTTTTGCTTAGTTTGGGACTAGTTTGAGTAGGTTATCCTCCAAAAGTTTATTTTTTCTATTATTTTCGGAAAAGACAATTCAAATTATATGACATAAGTTATACCGTATCTTTCTCAGACTTATCTCAAAGAGTTTTTTTTAGGAAATTTAATAAAATAGTTTTAATAAAACGTTAAGGTTCAAGGTTGTATTTATGGCGTAACACATCTTACTTAAAAGGAATACTTAGTAAAGCTGTTACGTTACCAAACAATGCATGATAAACATGCTAAAAGTTTTTGATGGAAAAATAAGTTTCTCCTTATTTTCGAGTGAATTTTATATGGTAATCCCACACTCGCGGCGTCGCTTAAGTTTAATGGAATAGTTAATATTTACGAGAAAGGATACACTATAATCCAGCGTAAGATCTTTTAACATTTTGTTTGTGCAGTTTAATTTTAGCAATAATGAGACGTATGAATAAGAAGAAATAGGAATATGGAAGTTATTATGCATACATACATCCATAAGTTATTACATCTTTTAGCCCTTATACTAAAGTAACTTTTGGTTTACACTGGCCTATATAACTCCAATGGTAAATAAGGCAGTAGAAAATAAGCGAATAAATTAACTTCCCCTAAAATACGTGTTAGCATAAAATTCATGATCACATGAGAAGTTTATTTTAATAATAAAAACCACAACAACTAAAACACTCCACATTTTTTTCCGCATTAATTAAATTAATTTTTAAAATCACCACACGCTTTTAACAATTCTCGTAACCAATACGCGTATGCATTCCGCGATATCGTATCGATTAATTATTTTAACACGCGTAATTAGTTCGCATTCCGTATTCGGAATCGATCGATATTCGATGCTATACGCTATCCGATTTCTCGGTTTTATTGGCGCGAACACTTTTCCGTTCCGTATCTGTCCCCGTTGGGAGCGAGATAAGATTGTGTCGTGTAACAACAATCGATTAACATTAAATGTAGACGATTTTGAGTGCACCGCACTTGTTTAGGGATGGTCTGTGGTCGTATCGTTTAAGTTACAGTAATCGCTGTTGATAATGCACATCGTTTCAATTAAACAGTACGCGGATGCCGCAAGATTTTTTTTTCCAAGTTCTTGTCAATTTAGTAAGATTTCGTAGAAGTTTTCTGCCTTTTTAAAAATCCAGTTATACTAATTTGTGAATAAGCTAAATCGTATAAAATTAACGTACAATAAATAGTATACGAACGTCGGTAGAATATTTATTTGTATCAGTTGTGGATGTCAATTGTTAAGATTTTTAAATGTTCCACCATTTTCAAAAATTCAATGCAGCTTGTTTTCAATAAAACTTGACACTGTATCGGACGATTATAAATTTTAGTTGCTCGTACCAATTTTATTGTCCTTTTTCTAGTAGTTTCCAACCATGTTTAGAATCGCAGTTCATGTTACTCGCCTGGAATGCTGTTAACTTGTGCCCACCGCCTGTTGCCCGTGGGGGTATCGGATTCGCCATGAAACAAAAGACGTGCGCTAACCAGTAAGCGCTAATAGCGGTAGAAGAATCGGCCGAGGATCGAATGGCCCATGAACGCCCCCTCGTACAAAAGTTCTAATGTGTTCATTAAGTATTATCGTATTAAAATTGTCGTGGAACAATGTGTTGTGTTGTCTTGAATTGCAGAGATCGCTCGGTCAACCTAAAATTTGATTATTACATTTGTTGTAAAGTGTCATAGGTTTTGGTTATTGTTCTCAAATGCAAAATGCTAAGTAATTTTGCATAAATAAGTTCATTCTACTGAGTAAAAGTTCATGTTCATATAATTATTTATTTATGTTTGATTAAGACATGCCAATAGCTCTAGTTGTCATGCCCGTGAACAGAATTGTATGAAAATATGCCTTTGAGTACGCAATTATAGGTGATTTATACGAAAATAATGCAATGCATATACTGAATTCAAATAAGATCAAGGTTTAATTACTAACCAGAAAGCATTACGCCCGACAAAACGACACTATTATGTTTTTGACCAATTAAGATTATAAAGCCTCTGATCTAAGAAGTACTTTGGAATAAACCAACCGGTTTTTACATCCCTCTGCATGATGCCTTTATAATTGAACCCAGCTATAAGTTATGAAAAGGAATATGCATAACCAGTCAGCTACCGATACATCACTCGGCATTAACTTAGACGATCGCACCTAGTTCATAATATATGAAAATGGCGCGATACGGCCCGATAAGCAATCGCCGTCAAATGGACTATGTGTGTATTCGACGGATATCTGCTACATCCATCACCGTCGCCGGTGGATTAAGATAGCGAGATTTGCCGAGATTAGCCGAGGGACTCCGATTAGGGTTCCCTGCTTGAAATTCAGGATGCTAAGACATATACCTGATCCCGAAAAGATGCGGAACCGTTGAAAAGTAAATAATGTCAGACGTAACGTCAGAACCACCGAAAACGCACGTTATAAGTGTTTTTATGCAGTTTAAAAATGTTGCCTTGCTTAAGTATTTATTCATTTCCTAATCTGGTCCTGAAATGTATTCAAACTCCTTTGAGTGCATAGAAAATGCGAGGCGCACTGTCATTAAAAATTTGATGTTTATATTAAATGGTTAGGAACAAGTGGTATTTATTATGACCGTGAATAAACAGTATTCGATTAGATTTCGTTACATGACTATTGTTGTGTGTTCTGTAACGCTTTAAACGATCGCAAAATCTGTTGTTAGCGTGAGTGATGTGAATAACAACACTAAAATTGTTCGTACAGCAATTTTACATTGGCTTTCCAAAAATGTAGTTGGATTTTATATCTACAATATACTATTAGTGTTCTGATTAGTCCCTATGTCTTGTTAACTCAATTCTATGAACACAATAAGTAGCAAGCATACATAACAACAACATAAATGAAAATGTACATTTTAGAGTTTAGTGCTCGGTTACCATCGTTTGTTTCATAGCTCCAACAACCACAAGAAACAGCTAAAGTTTACAACAATTGCTTCATCGTTAGCAAACTAAAGTTACTTAAATTGATACATTCTTGAATAAGCTTTGTTTTTCACCAAAACTCATGTTGACAGACATTACACAATCTAGGCAACGTAACTTATTACAAGTACCTAACTTGACTAAAAATTTCTGTAGAACAGCTCAATTTGAACGCACTTCACAAATTATGCAAAACCGTTCGTTCCCCACTCGACCGTGAACCTAAGTGGTTTCTTAACTTTTTTCCCCCACGACGAAAATAGACCACTGCGAAGCTAGTTAGCCTACTATCTAGACTTACGAGCGCACTAAAGCATCAAGAAAGCTCTAGTATCACTATGTTATAAATAATCTCACTTAAAGTGACGGCAATGCGGTCACGTCACTTCTGTTATCACATTAATCGTATAATAACTCAGTGTTTATATTTTTAATCAATTATGTTATAACATGTGTGTTTTAGAAAGATACACTTGTAATTATTTTAGTGTTACTTAAGCTACATCTCGCGTGTCTTAAAATATTATTACTTAAAATCAAACTTAAATAATGTTATTGATTCAAGATCATAGAAAGTTTAATGACTGTAGTTAGATTTTAAATTAAGGCGAATTACAACTTGAAGCATTACAAAAATATGATCTATACACGACAATCGTACTTATATTAACGCATCTAATAATCTTTATCATCTTTTAAAATTAATTGTCAACATAGCTCCTAAATGTGATCCGTTTCACATCTCATCAGCGTAAACAAACTTCGTTGAGACTATTCAATGTTGAAAAACTGAAATAGGCCACGTAACATTTTCCCTTCTAAAGAGCATTAATCCCACACGAACTGCACGTCGTATATGGAGTGGCTATAAGACCACTTCCGCTTGATAGGCGCACTCAGGGCACGTTGGGGTGCTCCAAATTTCGGGGCAAAGTCTTGATGACTGAACTCTTTCCTTCTAACCTCTAAAATACTGGGCCAAGTGTAAAGGCAGTCAGGGGCCTTGATGTCACGCATAATTGCGAGTAACATCCGAAGTAAATATAACATTACTACTTTTGAAAATATTATATATTATATGTATATTTAAAATATTGGCGATGAGTTTAGTTAGTGGTTATAGATAGGTAGTATTATAGAAAAAGATAGACGATAAAGAATGGACATCGAGGATGAAGGAAATATAAACATGTCACCTTATCTACATTCATTTATTTAGTTAGATTAATCAAATTAATATTGTTACAGAATTTTTATGAAATTATTGTTTGATTCTTGCATCATCATCAGCCTGTGTTAATACACTGCTGGAAAAAGGCCTAATGCACGCATGCTTTTGGCCAAATTTTTGACTGAATCACCACGCTGGTCAATGCAAACCCGCATTGGACCGCGTGTGGACGACTTTTATATGCCTATCCGACGCATAAATCATCTTATTTTTAGACAATCAGGTGATCGGCCTAAATTGCCCTAACCAACAGGAAACAACAATGCAATTTTGCTGAGTCCGCGGAGGATTCAAACCCATGACCTAGGGTTTCTAAAGTCGTTTATCAATAGTATTCACTTACTACATTTCACTTTAAAGACCTATGGCATCTAATTACACTTTATATAACTGCTCATTTAAATAACACAGCATTACCAGTTGACTGTAACATTTACGACTTTGTCATTATGAATAAAACATGGGCATTATATCGCTAAAACAAAAAAAAAACAGAGCAAAGCTTCATTGGAAATAAATATTGTCGGCGTGCCTTTTAATGGACTGTGTCATTTTGTACTTCGACACCTTTCAACATTGAGATGCGCCTTTTAAATTAATACCATTAATTTATAACTTACCTTACTTAGCTTATCAGGACAATGTGCGATGAACACGCGAACCAAGTTAATACTTTATGCGCATAGAAATATGTAAGAATAATATATTTTGCTCAAAACCATATAAGCAATTGCTATAAATACATGTTATTAGTACGTTAAAGTTTAACTTGTAACGAAAAACAATCGGCAGAAATGTTGGAATAGATAGAAGGCTAAATGCTATTTAAACATGTTAATAAACATCTGCTGTGTTATTATAATCATATTTTATAATTATAATTGTTTCAAATTACATTAGTTTAACTACCTATTAATGTAATAAAAACTCGTGAATGTTTCACGTAATGTAGAACCGTACGTATGCACAAACATATTTCATAAGCCGTCAATTCTATATCATCTAGAGCAAAAGTTTGGTTTCAAATGGCAAAAGACTTGTAATTGATGTGAATATTGTAACCCATTGCAACGTTTAGAGTCAAACTCTAGCCGTCTCAGATTCTAGCCGAAATGTTAATGTATGCAAATAATATAAATGGAGTGTCTATTTGTAACATCAAAATAACCAAATTTTTTTTTAAAAGATTGCATAAAAGAACAAAAAACATTTTTAAATTTTTGTTCTGTCTAATAACGGTCTGATTTGACGGGACTTTCACTGGAAGATAGCTAATGTAACTGGGAATAACCTAGGCTACTTTTTTGTACATTACTACGCGGACGACGTCGCGTTCAAAGGCTAGTTACTAAATAATAATAATGTCATAAGTTCAACAACAAACAGATATACATTGTTTACAACGATTCAATATCCTATTTATCTCTCATATACGTCTTTGCAGTTCCATCGATAACCGATTCGGCTGAACGCTTACTTTTTACCGGCGACATGTCGAACCAGTTCGCATTACGTTCGCACAAAAAACGCCACGACTCCCGTAAACCCATAAACGGGATCCATTCGCAAACATTTCCGCGTAAACAAGCGCGAATACGTCAAATGCTTAGCAATTTCATCGTCATTAGGCTGTTTAAGGGTGACTTTGTAAGCTTAGTTCTTATCGGAGTGATCGATCGCCCGCGTCAGCTACTCCACCTTTAGGTTATCCTAGGAAATCGTTTAGATATCCTGTAATTGAACCTGACATTTGGACGCGGCTTAATTGCGCATTATCTACCCTCTGTGACGCGTGCTTGGTAAAAAAATCGTGTATGCGTCGAGATAGCGTTCGTTAAGGCAGTCGAGTTTACTTGTTTGCTTTGACGTGAGACTGATAAATGCGCTAATAGTTCGTTATTTATAATATTCAGTTTTGTGTTTGTTAGTTTTGTTATTCAGATAATAGACATTTATTTACTAGACCTTATATGATGACTAAAATAATAGCCAATACATAAGCGTGTTTAAAATGTTGCAGTAATTTCTAACGCACACGCGTTAAAAAAACTACGTGATTTATTCGGTCAATCCTCAAGTTGATATAACTTCGTCAGTCTGTGGCCAATAACAAATTAAATCCACAAACAGTAGATCTGTATCTATGTACCTATCAACATAGGTCTAACTGGGACAATATGTTGCTTAGTATTCCATCGCACAGTAATGTCAAAAGATTGCCGTATATTACATATACATAAGATGCGAAAAAGATACGGAATTGATATGATGAATGTAATTAATAGTATTAAAACGTCACACTCATACGTCTAGCGTTATTATTGGTAAATTATCATTTCATGCCAATCCTAATATGTACGGCCCCCCTGGTCTAAGCTGGTTTTGTATGAGCTTTGTGTATAATAGATATATATATATATTTAAATTCGAGGTGCATACATTAAAAAGATCTTATCGCATAACACAAAAAAAGTACAAGTAAAATATACAAATAAATAACCTCCTGAGGATATTTAACACGTACCTACGGAACTCAATTTGCTTTTTGTACGACGTTTTCAACTAAATGACATCGTAAGGTGTTAATTTGATAACATTAGCGATATCTGGAAATCTACACGTTTATTCAATTAAAAGCATCTCGATTGGATAATTACATTTTCAGGATATCATTGCCTACTGGAAGTATCGTTAAATGTATATCTTTTTACAAATATAATTAAAACGGTTTTCTGAATTTTTTTTTTTTATAGCTACGCAGACAGACGAGCAGTCGGGCCACCTGATGGAAAGTGGTCACCGACACCCATAGACATTGGCAATACCAGTAGTATCGCCAACGCGCTGCCTACCGTGAGACATAGGGTGTTAAGCCTCGTTTACCCAGTAAATGCGCTGGCTACGGTGCTCCTTCAAACCGGAACACAGCAGTGTTTTCACACTACTGTTTCGCGGCAGAAATAGGCACCGCGTGGTACCCACCAGACGGTCTCCTGTAAATGAAATATGATGAATAATGAAAACAAAATACTATGAAAGCTTGCAAAAAATCCGCATTCCAACATTTTAATATAAAACTACGGTAGTGCATAAAAAATTAATAGACAATTAACAGTAGCAAGTTCTAAATTACTTTAAGGTGAAATAAAAATATTGTGCATTTTTAAAAACAACGGTAGGACAGGATCCGGCGCTTTTTATATAGAAAATAAAATCCTTTTGGCGCGAAAATTAAAACAATGGAGGAAAATTACACTGCGTTATTAAAGTAAAGAACTATTGTTTAGAACAAAAGATGCGGGGACCGTGATATTAATTACAGTTGTGTGTTTATTTCAACTACAACTGAAAATGCTGGCTGTAATGAAAGACGACCTTAATTTGTATTTCGCAACGCGGACCGGTTGTTATTCGTTTAATTAAATGTATATTTTAATAAATATTATATTAAATATACACAATGTACATTTTCCATCCGCGTCCCGTAATGACTTCCGATATTTTCACAGTTTGTATATCGACGCAAGTATGATATGGTATTTGTTTAACATAACCTTTTTATTACGTTAAAATCAGCTTGGACCAAAATGTTTGGCCCTAATTTTGGGAAATATCGCGGGTTAATAGACGATTTATCGGTGAAAATCAATCAATCGACGGAAATCATCGCTTCGCGTTACCGCTATAATAATTTCAGATCAGACTTTCTTAAACTCTAATGAGGTTTATATATTTACCCCTTTAACACGTGTGTTTCTCATGATATAAAACGAATTTCTGGCATATTTCATATGAACAGCGCACGCCTTATGAAATGACGATACCTAGTCGACCGATTTTGATGACGGAAATGTCTTTAACTTGTTGCGTATTAATATCATATAAACATGTCATCGGATGTTGTAGTTGAATGCTTCTACCGCTTAGAGGCCTAATTTTTTTGCATTAACAAATCTGTTAATTATTGTTTCCGATGCCAGTATACCCTGTTCATTTTCTTCAAACTATTGTTGTTTCGACCTAAATTCGAATAATTGACGAGGTCCGCTCGCCAACGTCCAATTCCAAAGCCTATAAAGATCGATGCATAAAAAATATTTAAATTCAATGAAAACGAAATGTTTTTGTCGATGACAATTGCATTTGTACATGAAACAAACAAGTACAAATAAGGATTTACTTCGCGGCAAAAAAGTACACCGCTGCCTTTTATTCGTGGTACTAACAAAGTTCAACCGTAAAGATGTATTGATCGATATCGTTAATTATGGTGTTTTTGTATGAAAGCGTAAACAGTAATTGTCCTTTGCAAGTAGTGCAGATATTCGTTTAACATCTTCATATGTTGGTTACGTCAATTTTACTAACTCAATAATTATATCACAAAATTGGTCATAACCCATCGCAGTCACTTATTATTATATTATTTTTAAAAATTTTATTGTATAGCATTACAATTGTTCTAACATGCATAATATTATTGCTATGAATACTTTGTTAATGATACTACAAAAAATAGGCTTACAAAGCTTAGTAGTATTACTTCATCTTAAAATTACTAAACTTGAAGATCAGTAAGTTTTTAATTTTGCTTGTTATTTATGTTAAACATAGCATGGTTGAATTGTAATTTTCTGTTTTAAAACAGCAAATCAGGTTGCTTAAACATAGAATTAAATCCAAGAAGTGAACTATTCCACTTCAAAACGCGAACTCTCCTAGCCACGCCGCATCGCTATTCGGCCATATTAATTTCGAAACGAGCCTATTAAATATTTGCCCTCTTTGTCACGTGGAATCGGTGTCACGTCGCAAAAAATTTCGATCCACGGCAGGAATTTAATCACGGCGCGCGTATGGACTAGCGCGCGGTCATCTTCGTGCGCTTGCTGCCGGGTAAAGTAGACGGGTATTTTGTTGGAATTAGTATCGATATTTAAGTTGATCGCTTAGATATTGTGCTATTTTCAAAGACTTCAAGAAGTGGTTAGAGTATGTCACTTAAAGAATTCTAATCTATCTTAGTCGAAATATAGTATCAAACTTGTAATAGCGCGGCGTATGGGGCTGTTGAGAACAATGAGTGATGGCGGTCCACGGATAACTACGCGTTTTGATTCGGAACGTTTAGCTAGCTTTGTTTGTAGAGAGCTCTTGGCCTGTACTTTAGGATTGAATGTAGAAAATCAGCGCTTGTATATAGCCGTATGTCATCTATGTTGTTTCATCTTCAAGACGACCAATTTTATAAGGAAAAAAAATATTCATATATTGTTCCTTTATGGTAAGGATCGACAAGCTGAAAAAGAGTTCTTACCAATACTGATCCAGTGCAACACAATCTTAAGACAACTACACGCTACTACGGTATCATATTCTTTATAACCACACGCTTCAAGAGCTAAGCCGATGACGATGCGATCGCAGATAATTTTCAGTGATCAAAAAAACCACATCTGTCCCTTGCGGTTCCACCGAGATACCATCGGAAATACCATAAGTGAAACAATGTATGATGCATGCACGTAGATGTGACGAAGTGTATGTTGTAATGAAAATGTTGACCCTCATTGGTGTATGGTCAGTAACTTGGGAACTGAAACTAATTTGTTTTTTTATTGAAACATAGTACTTTCGATTCGGCTGTGGTAGAAATGTATTTTTGTAAATTCGTACTTACTCAATGATGAAAATCATTATAAAATATACACGTACGTATATACACAATAAGCTATAGATACTTTTGGCGTTCGAACGGTTTTTAGGTTGAATCGAGTTGAAATATAATTAAATAGCAAGGGTGCGATAGCATACTGACAAGCATTTATATATAATTTAATTTGATATCATACTAAAACGTCACTTATACTAACTCGGATATTGTGTGTACCAATAAAATCTTTGCTCTTATAAAGATTGCATAGAGTCACATAGTTTTTCTGTGAATCGCAAGACATCCTTAAGCCCTAAACAGATTTTTGTAGTTGTCCAAACAGTACAACCGTTACCAAAGTGGAAAACACTAATCAATTGGGGATACTCGTTACCCTTGATTCGGTATAAGTGTCCGAGTGGGGCAAACTGATTCGGACTCATCCAATTACGCTCCCCTCTGAAGGAGCTGCTTAGCGCGGGGCTATTCCGAACGTTACGTGATGCAATTTAAATATGTTTATCGTACGTTATTCTTTGGTTGAATAAATAATGGTACATAAACTTAAAAGGGTAACTGGAAAAAATACCATTGTCATTTATGTCTACAGAATGTATTTTTCACATCGTAATTCAGACAATTGTTACGGCATGCAGTATGTACCTGAAATGTTGTTGCTAGTTGTCTTTTAATCGGTTAACTTATATATGGTATTGGATGTGTGCAAAATATTGTTCTTGGAAATAATACGTAAAAACCTTTAAAAGCGTTTTAAGTATAAAAAGAATGGTGTAGTTATTACATATGTTTAAAGCGGATATTTAAAACTGTTCTTAAATAGTTGAAAATAATCCATATATTATCAGGGACAAATACAGATTTTGTTATCCATTTAATTAATAATAAAGCCGATTGAATATCGAATCCGTCTCCAAAACTACAATCTCAGTTGTCTCCTTACTGTAAGCTCCTGGCCTTCCTATTGAATGTAAATTCATCCCGATCGATGCAGGCTTTGTGAGGGATCGCAGCGGATTACGGGTATATAGCGTAGCTTCTTAATGGAATGTCTGCAAATCCCCAGATGCTTAAAATCCCTTCGTATAAACTGACTCGGTACACTAATAATTTCGAATTGCTATTTAATATTATTGTATCTGATCTATAGATTATCGAGAATAATTTTTAATAATGCTAATCAAAAAAAGATGACTGAAAATAAATAAAAGATTAAAACAAAAACCAAATATGTGAATTATGGACTTAAAAATCTTATGACCATATTGCTGCATCAACTATAACATTGTATTATATGTTGATTATAGAAAACTTTTTTTATTGATGAATTATTAATTGCTGAGCAACGATTTACCGACTCGAATTGTATGGTACTGCAACAAGGTTGAATATATATTTATGTCCTATACAGTATCAACTGCAATAATGGATAAAACAATCTTAAGAGTTACGCTTTCGCATTTACATAACATAACAAAAGTACAAGTTATGTTTGTCTAATACGTTTATTGACTATTAACGTAATAAATCGATTATTTCCTCCCCTACCAATATATCGCGTAGTTAAAGAATAGCCACCCCACGTGATCGCAAAGGTGTCGTCATTCGTGACGGCCCATTGGCCCTCTAACCGTGCAGATAGGAAATTCGGTTATTGGGATTAATGAAAGCGGAAACATCTCGATTTGTTATGTCCATTACCGTAGTTGATATTGTCCGGGGCAAAAAAGTCGGTGACGGAATGAATCGACTTGATACGCCGAACGAAATCTGATACTTTTTGTTCGTTGATTCGATGATTTTGATACTTAAGCTAATAATAATGTTCGGTGTAAGATTTTATTATAACAATGCCTCTTTTGTTTCAGGAGAAATCTGGCGAACCGTATTCCGGGAAGTTATCGGTGAAGTCGGATCTGAGTCCTGTTTTTGGTAAGTTTTTTGTTGTTATTTAAAATACAGACAGATCTATACAGACTTTTCAACTACTACCTGAAGAGAGTGTGATCAGTGCTTCAGCTATTACTTTAAATATTTCTGGTTGTTAACATCCTTTAGACAATCGATATTAATAAGACTGAAATTACTAAAAATGGGTACTAACTACATTGCCCATAATAAAAGTTGTATCGTAACAAATAAGGCATAATCTTACATTGTTTTTCTTACTATGTTCAGTTCCGAAATTGATATCACAGGCTTTATTATCTTTATATAGGTCCTTTAATCATAAAACGATGTAGATTTGTAGCTATACATTACATACGTGCCATATTAAAATAAAAAGAAAATCTCTCAAATGCCAACACACTGTAACTATTACTTGTAATCACAATGATCAGATTCAATATTGGCATTCTCTAAACGTAGCTCGTTGGTCGCCATTTGATTTTGTCATGTTTGGACAGCGCAAGATAATCCCTCCCGCTCCGTTTTGTCACGTCGCTTATCACTTAAACGTCACCCGATACCGTTCACGATCGACGTAACGAGAGATTAACGAAACATAATATCTGAGAAGTCGTGTCTAGTACTGGTTTATTCGAATCAGTGTCGCCAGTGTCAATATTTGATGGGCGGACGACGCGCGATGTTTTAACGTACACAGCCGCGTGTAACACTATTTATTTGTTGATTACTAGATATTGCACGGGACGTCTGTCCCCGTGAATGTAAAAATAATAAACTAGCTATTAATTGATGATTGATCATACATTTTTACCAATTCTTTTTTGCGTTTAATTACTTTAAAATTCTGTTTAAATAACACTCTTTTTTTGGACCTTTTCCAGGTGTTGGGGACAGGCTGCTTCTGTTAATATCTACGTATATGTTTGATTATGATATTTGATGTTTAAAGCAGTGTAATTTGATGTATGAAATACAGTTAAAGAAGGTGCATCCTTCAAGCTTAACGTATTTTAAATAGCATTTTGTATATGACAACATTTGACCGCGAACTTGACTGCGTGGGCTTTTGAAGCTTAAACCAATTCTTGTATAAACTTTGTACGTGTTACGTTTAGTTATTGCGGTGTACAGGCCTATATACCAGAAGATTTAAGAATACGTTTACTAGATCTTGCTATACATTTGCTAAATAAAACAAACATTTACGTTCAGAAACTTTTGCATATTTAATTTTGGACTCACGTCTGAACTCTCAGAAATTTCACCTAAAGCATTAGAACCGAAGTTGTGTAAGAAATTATTAGTGATTATATAAAACGGCACTAAATACTTAGAAAGGGCAACTTTCAATAACACTGGAATAACTTTTGCTATTAACAATAAAAAGACATAATACTTTTTTGGAAGTAACTTATAACAAACGTTCGAAGTTACATTTATATATTTTAAACGTCATAAATTCTCAAAAAAAAGCGTTACCAATAACAATCGGCCGGCCTCAGATAGCACAATGCATCACATAAATTCATAATAGTGATGTGAAATTGATTTCCTTGGATGTACAAGGCGGGAATTATCACCGGGCCCTAATGCGGGGCCTCGGACCGCGGCCATTATCCGAGAATTATGTGTGTTTTATCGCCAGCTTATAATCATCTGTCACTATCGTTACAATATTTTCGTATAATTTCATCTCGACCGAACACATGCTAGTGTTGTAACCGTAAAGGATTTGATACAAATAGTATTAACAGATAATGTATTTCTCACACTGTTAATACCGGTCGACTGAATATCGATATTAGTAATAATCTTGAATGAAAGTTATGATGATAGTTTCGTAATCGTTTTTGCAAATGAGTATCCAAATTCAATGTATACAACTAAATAAATTATAAAATCTGCTGGCTATGTTATGTCACTGTTATTAACTATAACTTTTAACTTTTTAAATTACTGTACAGCTAATACAACAACTGGGGTTATTGGCATTCGAGACCAATATACATATAGATCGATAATCAAATCTTTCTCACGCAATAAAATCCGGACGCGGATCACTAGCGGAGCGCGGCCGAACGCCTCGTTATTTGTTGTTATTAGTGTTGTTCTTTTTTTCCCCGGTTATTTTTTGTTCGGGACGTTTCCGAGAACCGGTTACGGAGTCTAATCTGATCAGTTCACCACGAACTGTACCGACCGGCTGGAAAAAAACTAATTCAACGCGTATACAGTCGACGGATATGCTATTTACGCCTCTATTTCGATTGTGATAAGGCTTTAACGTACTTTGGTTGTTAGCAGTGTGATATTGACGTTTGGAAGATGTATTGAATCATATAACATTAGTGTGGTACGTGTTTCGCGTGATTATTGTTTTATTAGGGCTTAAAGTGAAATTATATTCGGACTTTATCAGTGTATTAGTCGTAAATAGTTTGAATTAAATCGTGTGTTAGCTTTTATGGTTAATTAATTCAGTTATACACAAGAATAAAGTGTACATAATGAAACAATGATAGGAAACAAAAATATAATTGCTCCCCGTAGAAAGGCAACAAAGAAAATTACCAAATTCGACTTCAAAAATATGATTCAGTCATTATCGCTCTAAAAATAAATGAGAATTATATTAAAATGACTCAAAACTAAATCTGTAAAAACATGGACTATACAAAAGTGCACATGTCACCACTAGTTTTGATTATAAAAATAATCATTCAAAACTTGTCTTTTGAACGAGATCTATATTTTTTCTGTTTGTACTTACCCAGTATACGTTTAAAGTGATTGCACTAGGCTTAATGTCAGTGTACTTGATAATGTTACGATACTAGTTTATTATATTATTTAAATTAATGGTTCTTATTGACAAGAAGTATGTACATTCATTTTATTATTTTATTAGTCAAAAAGAAATAGTCTTAAATAAGTGTTTAAATTGATAGTATTCTTTCACTTAATTTATTGAAATGAACAACTATTTCTAAAATGAATCAGCAATCATTTTTATTATAGAAAGCATTAATCAGTTAAATATTGTCTTCTAACAGGACACGATCCATATTTATTTCCGTTAACTTTACATAACTTTATTGACTGTTATGTCGTAACCAATCAATCATATCACATCACCTTTATTTCTGACAAGGCTACTAATCACGCTATCCATTGTACGTTTTAGACCAATCCACAAATGTCAATAGTTCGAATTAGAATGTATCTTTACCTTATTTACTGTTATGCCCATCAACCAATCAATAAAGCTATCAAATATTGTCAACAGATTACTTTCCACATTTATCTATAGTTACTTATAACTTATGTTTCGTACACAAATAATATTCACATATCACATTAGTCTATTACATCTAAAATGTTAAGTTATTACTACTACCCATATGGTCTACGTCGCTCGAGTCACTAGTAACACAGATTCGAACCCACAACCCCGAGTTTGTTAAACAAGAACCTTTAGATCAAGGAGGCGCTTTAACGTAAATTCATAGCCTGATAGTAAATCCCGAACGGACTGAACATACCCTTTGGCTACTTTCTTTAGCCATCCCAGTATCCTAGCTTCGGTTATTCCCACATTAAATACGTTCCAACATCTCTAATCACAATTATATTACATCTAAAATATTATCACTCCTAACTCTCCCGTTGGGAAATATCAAAACGATTATCATTAACGTTGAAATTACGTAAGAATAATGTGTTGATGATAAATAATTATGAGGTTTATTAAATTGTAATTTTGTATTATTAATTCATCAACGTCATTATGTGATACACGCGTTGCGTACAGATCGGCGGCCGAAAGTTTTAATTTCATTAATATCACACGTAATCCGAGTTGAAAATGATTAATTTATGTGCGAATGAATTATTGTGTCAATATTGTCCATTTAACAGATTTATATCAATATGAGGCAACCTCATATTGATATAAATCTGAAATTCTAAATATAAAATACCACCTGTCTTTGTGTAATATTCATAGAAACGTTTTAGAATTTTTTTTTATTTAACAGCTTCAGCGAAGAATCGAATTACCTATTATTGTTATGTGTTTATAAATGACAAAAACAAACCGTATTATACGATGTAATAAGTGGATTATATAGAGTGTGTGATTAATTGAGTCCTCGTGTTTGATTATTGATAAAACGAATCCTAAAGTTAAAAAAAATATATAAGGGCCACATTACAGGTTATTTTTTCCTGTCACTAAAACAAAAAATTCAAAAATTTCATTATAAGAAAATTGTACTGACATATATAAATCGATTAGGCATTTATACAAAAATTTAATTCATTATTTCACGGTACACTGTAAGATAACACTAGATACCCATTTATATTATCATAAAGGGATACTAAGATATCTACTAGAAAAGTATTATCAAGCTAGTAACGATGTCTATGACTATGTTAATAGCTATATATCTCAAATGTAATATCTGAGTGTAAATTAAAAATAAACGCGATCATTCAAACCATCAATCAAACGGCAGCGCTAAATGGATTTCGACGAATGATATATTAATAGGGTTGCCATATATTATTTCACGTTATTAATTGTTAGATGTGAAAAGGATTTATTACCTGTGGCTTGTTTTTATGCAAAATATCGCTTCATTGACTTTGATGAAGCAGTGAGAAAGCGGTTATTATATTTTCATGAACCTGTCGCTATTAATCGATTGTTTTTCTATTTTAAACATGTTTAAAACTATAGTGTTGAAATATTTGATACTGTAACTTATCGTACAAATGAATATTTTGACAATGCCTTTTAACTAATCGGAGTTTTTTCTTACATTATTATTTCATTTTAGAAGATCAATTCTTGATGACCCTAACACGCATAGAATATTGCGGTTTTGTGGTTTAAAAGTGTCTTATTTAAGCAGACAGTCAGTTCTGTATATATGTATATATATATCTACAAGAAAGTTTATGAATATGAGTTCTTTAGTTATTAGACGCAGTAAAATCAGCATAACATGTATTTTACAATAACCTCTATTACTGTATCTTTATTACTATTAACCTTCATTTCATCATTTTCCATATCGATGCTTATCGATCCGATAATCATTCGATTATCGCTATCTAACACAATTTCCAGGGATTTTAATCGATATATACTATCTCTAGATTCGTGAAAACATTCCTATTCAAATCTAATCGATCGATCTTTGGATTACAATAAAGTTTATGGTTACATCGACTTACATTACAATTGCTGTCCTTTTCTTATGTATACGCACTAAGTATCCTCATCCCGCTCGTTCACAATTCGCAATAACCAGTCCCTACCTACCTATCCGTCGATGCACGCTGTTTTATGTCATTATATCCAGCATCTAATTGGAACTTGATATGCGTTCACAATTAGACCGTCGTCGTTAGGAGATTAACGAGCTTTTTACACTTACCCGCCGCCGGCCCAAGGTATGAGCGTACGGTGTGAGTGACGCCCACGTCGATATTAATGTTGGCTTGCAATTGTGTGATTAAATGTATAGTTTATAGATAGTTTGCTTTTAGAAAAAATGCTTTTGATAATCTATGATAGTTTAAGGGAGTACTAAAAAAAATCAGACTTTTATTACTTTCAAAGTTAACGGTTGTGAATCATAATTCACATAATTCACTAAAGGATATTCAAGGACCATAGTCCTTGAATATTCATATTTATATTATCATAGTCCTTGAATTCAAGGACCATAGTCATGAATATCTTTTTCGGTTTTTATCAATGCTCAAAACTTATACTATGTTCCGTGTATCAGCATTTCCTAAATGATTTATTTAATATATGTGATTATTATCATTTTAAGTCTACTAGACTTAAATGATAATAATCTATATTTTCAATGAATACTTATGTTCATTGAAATCATTAAATATAATTACAGATATTGAGTAATATTTTTTTTATCCTTTACTTGATTACAATTGATGATCTGCTAAAATAATAACGATATTGTTTAAACGTACCATTTCTGTAATTATACTCTTTGGCAATTATTGTCATTTATATTTTTAAAAGAAATTGTTATGGCTATGTATGCATAAAATATGTATGACCTAGAATATTCAAATTATCTGCGGAACCAGCATTAACATAAACGATATAGTGGCGTCCAAGCGAAACAGGTTCCGACCGTTGCCTGGTCGTTTTTGTAGGCGATAAAGACGGTAATTGCTTCGCAGGGTGTACCTGTCAAGTGTTTGGTGCTCCGCGGGCCATCAATCACTCCGGGCTCTAAAAAGGCTTATTCCTCCCTTTTTTTTTTCGGTTCAAATTATAGTAATCTCACATTGTGTACGCAGGACACGTTAATATGTTTTGACACCACCGGGATCGTGAGAATATTTGCCTTATGTAATGTTCTTGCGATGTTTGTGACGCTGCGTTAGAAAGGTGAATGTCAAATGTCCTTTTAAACCTCTATAGAAGAATATAACATCGATAAAGGGATTAATATGGTACTTATTTTTATTTTACGATCAGTAAACTAAAAATTCTTCCCCATTTACTTATAGAAATGGCGCGCCTTGGGAGATATCTATGTGCGGCAGTAGACCGATTTGTGCTTTAAACCTTATCCCTAAATATTCCTAAAAATCATTTTCAATAGACAGATTAAGCAAAAATATAATACCGTCATTTAGTTTCTTTGTAAGAGGTGACTAGAGAAGTATAGCGTTTTGCCTATTTCTGTCACTAGCAATAGGATGCGTACACTTGCGTTGTACCGGATAAATCAGACGTACCATCCTGTGTCAGGGCAGTCTGCGGATTTGTGGTGCCTTTCACTGCATTTCTTACGGGCTTACTATCCCAAGTCTCCTACTCTTATAGTTATATCCTTTGAAAGTGGTGTTTCAAGCGATGCCGTAAAAGTTCGCTTCAAATATCCGTATGGAATGTTGGTCGAAAATCCAATACCAATAAACAAGTCACGCCGTTCGGTTTTTTATTGCTATCCACTACACAAACACCAATATTGGGGTGTTCGCCGCAAAAACACGCAATTTTATGTGACCGCAAACAAACGTGCCCATGTCCGGTCCGGGATAGGAACCCGGGGCCGCCCAGGTAGATACTTACGCATTATCTGAAGCCCTTCGCAATCTTGTGACTCAACGTTTTTCGTAAGATATCGAAAGCTAAATAGCTAAGATTTTTTTTTATTGAAATGGTGCTGTTTTGTATGCTAAATAAAATGAGACGAAAATATACATAAAAAAGATCCTGAACTATTTTGTCTAGATTTAAGGTAATAATTTACGCTACATTACATTAATAACTTCAACATCATCAGCCTTTGATAGTCCACTGGACATAGGCCTTCCCTAATACACCCCTATCCATTAGGGGTGTAAATGTGCAAATTGCCCTAACCAGCTAGGAAACAACAATGAAAATTTGTTGATTCCCCGCAGGATTCGAACCCACGACCTGAGGTTTCTAAAGCACACGCCTATACCACTAGGCTACGGAGGCAGTATTAATAACTTACGCTACACTAAATTACGCTATAATACTTACGCAGAATATTAATAATTAATTTGTAGATACTTTCAAATGTCCAAGCACCTAGTGAAAAAGAACCAATAAACTTGTAGACAAATGTCGCATTGCCTTAAGGATATATACATCTCAAGCATTTCTAAACAAGTTTCTTTTTACCATTCTAAGGCGAGTGCGTAAACCCATACATCGCGACCTCGCACGCTCTTATTAGTTCCGCAAATCCAAGAAGAAAAAAAACCGGCCACTACTAAACGCGCGTGACCGTAGAGGTTCCGGGAACTAGTTCAGCCCTTACGAGAATACGTGACTTACGTTACGTACGAATTATCTAACGCACTCAATCAGGCTATTTCGCGTGTAAGGATAGCTGCATACTTGCCTCCGTTGCATATAGTATGGGCGTGTGCTTTTAAATCCGGAGGTTGTTGGTTCGTATCCTGCGGAGATAATGCAATGCGGGCTGATCACCCGATCGCCTATGAAGTTAGACGATCCATGCGTCGGTGGGGCACGTAAAAGTCAGTCCTGCGCCCTTTCTCTCACCGTCCTATCGAGCTATGACAGAATTTCTTTATTCTGAGGGAGGGATATGTAGGATAGTGCACCTATGTTTGCGTGTACATTTGCGCACTGTATATCTCCTGCTCAGTTGGCTGATCTCTAAAATTGATCGGCCGCCGTAGTTCAAATCGACTATGAGGTTATCATTACATGTTTGTACACCGGTAGCCGCATGGGTGTTACAGCCCTAGTACGGACGAACAGAAAAACGTGTGTACGATTGTGTTTAATACATATTACGCGGGCGAAGCGGGGCCCCCGTCAATATTTGTTTAGGTTGCAGACCTACCGCGGCATAGATTCCGAGAAATGCTAGTGGGATCTTATTGAATTATGGTCGCTTTTATGGGCGAGGTGGTCGTATGCGAACGATTTGTGCGTCACACTTTGCCTTACACCGTTTCGTCTTAACAACTAGTTTGTCTGAACATGTTAGTGTTGGTTTTAAAGCAGCAGTTCATAGTTGATCGTCAATTTGGATGTTGTTTATAGTAGTTTTAAAACAAAGCCAAAAGATGATTATTACTGAAAGCATTTATTTTGCTTTTGACATTCAAGCTCAAAAATTTGGCTGTACATTATTTTGTTTGTAAATAATTACCCGTCACAATTTTCTCCGCAGACCTTGACACTTATAGATTTCAATAGAAATATATATAATAATAAACTTCGCTCTCTCTTCACCCACACGTTTTAGTTGAATGCAACCCTAATTCACAAGTCATAGACGAGAATAATATCTAAATAAGTACGCTTTTCATAAACGATTATATTTTAACAGTGAATGATTTGAAGTCAATATGGAGTGCCCAGTCGAGTGATTTCGATAATCAAGGCTAGATCTACATCATTATTAAAATATCGATACGACATTACGTATGTCAAAATAAACGGAATACTGCGAATAAGCACTAGAATCCTTATCACCAATTATTTATATCATATCGGAATGAATTAAATAGAGGTGCTATCTTTATGATAAGCGCTTACGCTGTTTGCGGCATTCTGTATTGTTTATTATTGTTTTAGTTATATAGAGTGTCGAAATTTTAATTTAGGATGTGGTGTAATGCATGTGTATGGTATTCATAAGTAATGACACATAAAAGACGCAGATTTTATTTAATTTAAGATCATATTAAGTTTTCAGTTATATACTTATATACGAATATCTTAAAATTTCCTAAACACCCGAAGGTTGGCTGGTAAAGAATGCCATTGGCCTGCCTCTGTACTATTTTTGTGTGCAAAAAGTTAAAATAAGTAAATAAAAAAATATTTTAATACTATTGTTAAAGAAAATCAATTCTAAAATCGCCATGTTACGGTACGCACTCTTGATTCCCTATCATAAATATCGAGTTGTCAAGTGTTTTGCGATAACCTGATTTTCTTCCTTTAAGTTTTTCATTAGTATTTTCATTGGTAAAAAATTGTAAAAACTTACATGACATTTTGGACTTTCTTATGATATTTTTGGTAAGCTGCTCAAGAGAAAATCTGGCTAATTAAACTCTAAGAGTTGTTTACTAATTAAAAACTTTACAAACGATGTTTTGAAATAAAAATTTTCTACTTCATATTTTTACATTTCTTTAACCCTTTATTGCATTCACTATTTATGTTTCAATAGTCCGTATCATTGCAAAGTTACGTTAATACGCGTCGTGTATCAAAACTTACCTCTTCATAAATCATGAATTGATCACAAGAGCGTTCATCCAGTCGTCGCTTAATTACATTCGCGTTTGTTCTTAAAGTGGTCTACAGTTCTCGCTTTTAATAAAACATTCAATACCCAAGTTGCTCATTAAAACGCAACTATTCTGTATCTATCATTAGGGCTGCATAACTTAAATGTAGCAGAAGCGGCCATTATTAATAGATAAGTGATGCCAGGTACACTCATTATATCATTTCAACTTTTATAAGTGAACTGCTGACGGCTAAACTTAAAGCTATAACAGAAGGTGCAATATAGTGAGTGCAGGTCGTTATTAATTAGAAAAATTAACGTACTTTTTTTAGCTATTTTCTTCTTTACGCTGTTTTAAAACAATTCACGTATCATTATGAGATCTAAATTAGATCTAGATTTATTATAATTCAACTAATAGCGCTAACTCAATGCAACGATCACAACTTTGGTGCGGATTAAATTTAATAATATATATATTTTCTATAGCAATTTTACTGATCAAATGCTTTTACATAGATTGAATAGTATTTATTTTTCTATTTTACAGACGACATTTCATGTTTTTATTTATTTCCTTTCATTTAATAATTTGTATTACATGACACCTTGTTACGTGTTACGATCCAAAGATTGGCTGAAATACCTCCACTTTTGCACAAATTTTGTACGAAAAAAATAAAAAAGAAAAATTCAAAGAATAATACAAAACAGCGTATATCCTACGGGTATGCGAAATTTCAACCGGTAATATTAAGTTAGAATAAAGTCTGATTACACACTAGAGACTGTAATTAGTGTAATTAAACACTCGAAATACTCGGTATGTGTCGAGGTACATTCGCTAACAATTACGCGAAATGAGTCTTTGTCTCTGCATAATTTCATTCTCACCCACCCCTCTCTGCGTTACGCGCGCTGCATTATTTTCTACTTTTTAACGTACTTCTGTTTTGAGTTGATCTTAATTTATCACGTTATAAAATAATCGCTAGCAACTGTTATAAACATGAATTGCATCAAATGTTAAAAGCGAAGTATTAAAAGATAAAGCAGACTCGGTGGCAACTTGCCTTCGTTGATTTGCTAGACATTATGAATAGACTTTAGGTGCGTATGTATCATCAGCCTGTGTAAGTCCAGTGCTGGACATAGGCCTCCCGTCACGCTGGTCCTATGCGGGTTAGTGGGTGGGGCGTCTTTTTACATGCTCATCCGACGCATGGATGATCTTACTTTTCAGACAATTGGGCGATCGGGCCAAATTGCCTTAACCAACTAGGAAAAAACAATGAAAATTTTTTGAGTCCTCGCAGGATTCTACCCAGAACCTCCGGTTTCTAAAGCACATGCCCTTACCACTAGGCTACAGAGGCAGTGCGTATGTATACGCGTCATTATTACTTTTTAAAACATAAGCTAACCTGCAGTATATTTCAGTATTTAGTGTAAGTAGCAGCCTCATCATCATTTACCGACGCCAAATCGATGGAATTATTATTGCATTAAAAAAACTATTTCGTCTTGATTAGTATTTATTTTAGTGCATTCTCTACTACGTACTACATTAGCCTAGACTTTGTTTCCCATATACTGTCAAATCATGGATATAAAAATCTACGTTGTTAACATGTCTATAAAAAGGCAAAAGCGTGTTTTCAAAATCCTTTTGCTATTCATGCATCTGTAATCCCTATTGAATAAAAACTTTAAGTTTGTACAGCTATTTTAATTCGTTAATATATTAATAAAATTCGGGTTCACAAAACAGTCTTTAACAGGATTTTCGGACTTCAATTGGAATCGGCTTCATCGTAATTGTATAATCGTTAGAACATAGCATGATCGCTCTAAAACGTTACCTACGTTTCGTCTCGCCTTTTATAATAGACACGCGTACCTTAAACCGTTTTAAATTGTTCATTTGGTGTAACACGTACGTGATTGTTTTTAACACTTGCGTGATTTATAACGTGGAATAGTCTAGACCGAAAAACTAGACTAGGAATAAAATTATTCGTACGGAAACTGACTCATACCATGACATGAAACGTATTTCATTTAAAATAAAGATATGACAAATTTTAAGACGGTAGTTTCTATATGTTCTTTGCGTAGAAAATATATCGACATTTCGTTTCAATGTGTCATGCTAGTTGCAAGGGAAAAAGCTCATGGCATCATACGCTAAATGAAAAATCATTGCCACCTGTTTATATTAAACTGCTGCACATAGGTCATAATCATTTGACTAAACCATAACGCTATTCCTAAGGTAAATGTAGTATTCTGAATCTATATTTAATTTATTAATAATCATATCCTAGTGGTAAGGGCTTTGCTTTAAAAACCGGAGGTCGTGGGTTCGCATCCTGCGAGGACTCAACAAATTTTCATTGTTGTTTCCTAGTTGGCTAAGACAATTTGGGCTTATTACCCAATTGTCTTAAAAGTAAGATTATTTTATGCGTCGGGTGGGCATGTAAAAAGTCGGTCCACCCCAACCCGCATTGGACCAGGATCGTGAGATACAGTCCAAAAATCCCCTAATAGAGAGGGGGTGCATTGTGGGAGGCCTATGTCAGACTAACAGAGGCTGATGATGATAAATAATAATTTTTTCGCTTCTGCTTAGTCGCAAAGCATTTTATTCTATTCATGGTAAAAGTGTAAATATAAAAATAACTTTCTAACTCTTTCAAATTGTTCAACAGGTAAATTCGAACCGCATCCAGCAGCAAGCTTCAACATGGGCTACTTAGTAACGCCATACCCTTACCCCAACGGTGGAGCCCATCCGCTACCCGTCTCTATGGTAAGTTATTTTCAATAGTACCAAATACGAAATATAAACATATATTTTCCATATTTAATCATAATGGCAAAAGAATGTCTTTATCTCTACGCGACCGATCTCAGATTCAGATTAGATTTCTTGAATATGCAGTGTGTATTAGTGAGATACTGTTATTTAAAAAATAAAGGGCTATGATTTTTTTGTTTCTGTAACTGACAGGCTAAGCAAGTACTAGATTTTATTCATAAAAAGGTACTATGCAAGTTAATTTAACTGTGATTAAAAGATAAATTTTACACTCCAAGTTAAGTCAAAAATCTTTCATTTCAAAAAAAAAAAAATCGTATAACCTCGAAGCATTGTATGACTGCGTATAATAGTTGTTTATGTATATATATATCACTCGAACAGCGCAGATTTTACACCAACACAGTTATTCCACACGCGCGTATCAAACACTTGGAGATATTTATATCTAATCGCAATTATCTCATGTCTAACCGTGGAACATGTCGATTATGCGCTTTCGATACTTCTATGAAGTATTCGATGCCATTTTATGTCGCCAGCTTTCCATTAGACTGCGATAAATCGGTGTTACGTTATATTTCTGGAAACTTCGTTGTTATAACATGTCCTCGATAACTCAAGTATAATAAGTTTTCTAAACGGAAAGGTTTAATCATAAACTTAAGTTAAATCGTAATTATCGAATTCTTGATCAATATTATATGTTCTATTTGCATTAGTATTCTGATTGTGACATGCTTAAACTTGTATCTATAGAAGATCTTGGAAAACTAATCATGGAAATGTACAATTACTGAAACAAACACAGAATTAAAAACAAATTACGAATGCTTTTTAATCATCACACAAACAAGATTAAGTAACTAATTTGGAAAAAGCTTGCACAGAAAAAGGAAAGTTACTGAATGGCTTACATGTTCTAAACTTACTTTTGTCCCTTTTTCAGTAAGTATTAAAAAAAAAACACCCAGAAACCTGTATAATCAAACAACACATTCCTCACAATCGAATCGAACCCACTTCCTTTGGCACCAGTCAGGGACACTGACCACTACGCCAAGCAGGTCGTCAAACGGATAATAACACTATACTATTAACTCGTATAAATAGTATCAAAACATCCCGTTATAGCGTATTAACCATCCTTTTACGACTCGAAACACAAATATGGCAGGATGGTCTTCGGTAATTTAATCGTGCGTGTGCTATTTTTATTTGATTATTTCTCGGTAATAACCGCACCACGTGTCGGACGGGCTCCGAACCCGGGACTCGCCGGAAATGGTTACCCAAACAGTTTTTATTTCTGTCTTCATCCCGCATCCGAATGCGAGGGATAGTGCTATCATATGGATTCTATGGACAGCATAAGTTGACTTATAATACCTTCAAAGATAATTTTATTGACGAAGACTTTTACAATTTGGTGCCAAACTTAATTTGCTGTTTAACTTAATGAGAAACCCTCTCGAATTAAAAAAATCTCGTAAAAACAACGATAGACTTGTGTTATGAAATCTTTGAAAGGGTTTTGGTATCATAAATTTATTAAAAAGCAATAAACATACAAAAATACAAAAGTATATTAAGGCGGCACATTGTAAGTGACATTTTTATCTAAATATTGAACGGATAATTGTTGTTCATATTAAAGAAAACAAAATTCAGAACTAATGTTACGAATTTTACCATTGTTTCAATATCAATCCTTATAATTTTATTAACACCATCGGTAGCGCGCGATGGTTTTTATTATTATTGTCAAAAAATTAATATTTTTTTATTATTAAACTTTATTCAGTGTATATTAATCAAACGATTTAACGCATGACCTATCGTGTTTTTCTATATCTTATAATGCCATAAACAAATAAAACAAACCTCAGTTAGTTTCTTAAACAAACGAACCATTAAATTTATTAGTGACTACACTCATCATAAATGAATGTATGAGATGCATTAGTCCCCCATCTTTTACGACGCGTCTATTTTCTAGTTTAATTATTGTACGAAATTTAATAAAATTTAGTGCCCTAAACTTCTTAAAGCTTTATATTTATACCTAAGATGTATCAATAAATCGGCTTATTATCAACCTATTAAATATACTGGCAACCTAAAACCCCACGTCGAAAACAGCCGACGCTGAAAAAGTTAACGCGGCTAGACGAATCGCCTTTTAAAAATCGAACACTCATCCCCGATAGCCGTTCGATACCTAACCCCCGGCGGCTACTACGCATGCACGTTGTACGCCGTTCGAATCCTTCAAGAAAGGAAAAAGAAGCCAACAGACGCAACAGGTGGACATGCTGCCGTCTCATTCTTTCGCACGCTCGTAGCAATACCATCCCCCACGGACGCCGCCCCCGCTGGGCGGGAAAATCGTAAGAGGGGATGGCTTTTCTTTTTGCTCGCGGGGTGTGTTTTAGGGCTTTTGTCTGGGTGAATGCGGACGCCAATTTCGGAGTTGCCCGTCTAGGGAACAACGTCGGATGAACGCGCGGATGACCGCGTTGGCGTAAGAAATTATAGTGAATAGGTTAGGTACATATTTCTATTGCATAAATTGTTCTCTGAGCAAGTTAATCTTTTTTATTGGACGGATAAATTTAAGTATGTAAATAGAATGAATGGACACAGACGAGCATTATTATTAAGTAGCACATTAAAATTATATAATGATGCCTTCATATTTCGGAATGTAAATTTTCGTCAAAAATTATAAATTATGTTTTTTTTTTGTTTATCGTAATTTGCATAACAGTATACGTCACCTAAATAACTTTATTACTGTACGAAATATAAATTTTATCTAACCTTTGTAATGACATAAATTCAAAGTTTAAACAAGGCACTAACTCGGGTATAACGAAGACAATGGAAATTCCTAGAGTTAGTGCGTCTAATGAGCTAAACAGGCTATCCGACGCTAAGTTCCCAACATCGGTGTCAAGGGTGCTACTGTGGATGTAAACTTGCCGCTTCTGAAAGTAGTTTAGTATTCGGTACCCGTGGGGTCCCATTATCCGTGACGGGGAAGCCGTGAGGTCAACGAACTTTCAGGCGTACGAGGATTATAAACTTATGGTTATAATAAATATACTTTATATTAAATTAATAGAGCTTATCGCTTAGTAACGCAGAGAGCATTAACTATAAATGTATTAACTTTAAATTTATTTATTACATTAAAGCAGTCGGTTAGATGAAGTACGCACAAAGTATGTTTTAGGGCGTTACACAGAGGGTAATTTTTATAATATAGGTTTTTACTTTTAACACAATTTCCTTAACGCCAAGCACGTGATTATTAGCTTGGTATTTTGTTTTTACTGGAGTTGATCTTATATGAAGCGTTTAAATTTTAAGCTACGAGAGTATTAAAATTAAGATCGTATCGATTTTACGAACTGTATAAAAAATCGTAAATAAAATCTATCAAACTCAAAATAGCGCTTGTCTAACAATTGATAACATTAATATTTTACTGTGAAGATACACATAAAAATTATATATTTAGTTACGCAAGGTACATTAATTTGAAAGTATAATAACAGCGTTTATATTTTAAAATGAATTAACAGCTTAGCTACTTCAAACCTTTCAATTAAAAGAGAGACAATTGTAACAGTAACAATTGAATATTTATAAAAGCTTTCACAATCCCCGCATGTAACATAATATGGACCTGCTCGTTCAAAAGCACCGATTTACCAACGCAGTATCATCACGTTTCATCACCATCACGTAAACGCGTGATCACCCAACGGGTCACGTGTAACGGTTTATCTCGACCGTGATAAGTCCAAGCACGCCGCATCATGCTTTGTAATACAAGCACCCACATGATATGCGAATATACCGGACGGGTATGATACTGCCAGTGTTATGTATGCGAAAGATCCTGAGGATAGATATTTGTGAAGGTTTCCAGCAAAATTTTTCAGTAAGAAACGACCATAAATACTTACCTATATAGTTTACCCAACTATTATTAAACGTATTGCTTTTAATATTCGATCAATGACATTAGTATATTTAAAAGCAATAACATTATGGTCTTAATAACAAAGAAGCGACGTTTTACATTCCTGCTCGAGGCAAGCATAATCTTACTTCTTAGGGAATTGTGTGATCAGCCTGTGTTGTCTTGACATACCAGGAAATAAAGATGGATGATGAACAGGAAGATGTGTCCGAATCATTTAGAGCAAGTACAGGATTTGCATTAACAGCCGGCTACAACAGTTACTAAAGAAATAAGACAGCGTGCAATTTTTTGGTATTTAATGTATATACAAAAATCGCATTGGTTCCTCAAGTTCGAAAATCGCTCAATCTTTTCTGATCGTTATTATTTTCTGCTATAAATAGCTTAAAAATATTGCATTAATCCCGCCAAATGCCAACATCGATTACACTCTTTGGCATTCCCGAAGACGTAATTAGCGTTATACAGGAAACGCCCGCTCCATCGATCTCCACGGCTGCAGCGCACCCTTAAAAGCGTTCAATTCCAGTCTCCAATTCGTCTCCGATACCGGGCATAATTCCGCCCGGGAAAATCATTACACACGCCCCGGTAATTCGAATTTCGAGAGCCCATCCACCACCACCCACCCGCACCCTTCCTACCTTCCACTGCATCTCATTTTCAAATACTATACTAACGGCTAAGCCCCGTTCCCCGTATAACCGCCCGATATAGCCGCGTACTAAAATCAACCCTAATACTGTATTATACAACCCATTTTAGCTCGCCGATCGATAGCAGCGAGCACACCAATTGTAACTTTGTACAGTAGATGCTAAAGTTAGAATTTCTTTGAGCTTTCTTCAACCCCGCGCCGTCCGGATTTGGACTGTAACTACACGCGGGGGTGGTACGGGGGTGCGTTTTCCCACTGAATAATATAGGGGAGATCCGCTCTCCTCTTATTTTTTCGTGAATTTTTTATTTAAGAAAGGGATAAGATTTTAATGTGGGCGCTCGCAGCCTTTATTACTCGCGATTGCGAGAGATACCCCATTGTTGGGAGATGATGCGTGTGGGGTTTCCGCTTAAAGTATTTTCTGCGGGGGATGTGTCTCGGGGACAACGCTGTGGCTGTAATGACGTTTTGGGAGATCCTTTTTTTCCCTCCCCGTTGCCGTTTTGTCAGCCCTCCGCTGTTGTGGCGTAATCAGGGGAATCTGCGCGGAACGGACTGTCGGAGTTGCGTGGGCGTACGAGATGTGTCACCTACGGATTATGTTTTTAACTTATACAACTGAATGTGATGCGTCTTTTGATATTTAAAGACCGATTAGTACCACTTCGAGTTGGCCTTTTAGGAAATCGATGTGAAAATGCTAATAAATTGACTAAATGCTAATCCATATTACTATAATTAATTTTCCTGTTACATGTAAAGCACTATTAATTTCATTCCATGAAGGAAAATATGTGAGTACACGTTCTCACATATTTTCCTCATGGAATAAATAATGATTATTATACATGATTATTACTATCAAAATTTTTAAAAGCTTGCACCAATACAAAATAAACACAATAGTATTAAAAAATATCAGAAATACAAAATAATAATTTATGGGTTACTCGGTCTATAAAATAGCATCAGAGAAAAAAAAACAATACTTACATAAAATTAATAAAGCATAATAATCAAACTCCCTTTGAGCAAAAACTTTAAAAGCATACACTTATAATTCATCTCCAATCTTTCCGAGAACTACTAAGATACTGCGCATCTCGTCATCAATATGAAGAGCAATCTTTCAAGCTGTCAACGGAGGCTAATAATTATTCAGTCCGCATTAGCGGAGCCTTCGGCAACTGGCGGAAGCTAGGCCACATTCCCCGTCTCCGCCTGCCCTTGAACCGAACTCACAATGGACACCGACTCGGTGTATGTCGTACACTTAAGCGGGGAGACTGTGCTTACTAACCGCTAGGATACAATCAATCAATATACTCTAAGTGATTCGATAACGGTACTAGTACTACGGTTTGTTGTGATTTTTTTTGAGTTGTGACTTTAATTGAATGGCGGGACGGGTACAGCGAGAAGCTAACAACATTGAAAGCGACACAACTTACCTAGCTACCGCCGCTAGGTAGCTAGGCGCTAAACCGATACCAATAGGACGTAATCGTTTAGTCAGCCTAAAGCCAAATAAATGGTACGTGCTAGTCTGCTGTTCAAATTGAAAGACAGACGCGTTCTTATACAACTCTGTAGCAGTAATAGGTACTTTGTTAAGATTTTTTTTTAATTTGTTCATTTTTTATGGCATACGCAGCAGACGAGCAGTCGGGCCACCTGATGGAAGTGTCACCGACGCCCATAGACATTGGCTATACCAGTGGTATCCCAACGCGCTGCCTACCGTGAGACATAGGGTGTTAAGTCTCGTTTACCCAGTAAATACGCTGGCTACGGTGCCCTTCAAACCGGAACACAGCAGTGTTTTGACACTACTGCTTCGCAGCAGAAATAGGCACCATGATGGTACGGATTACCATACGGGTACTAGACGGTCTACTGTAAAAGGGGACCTACCTTCGCTTTTGTTAGACTGCCTCCTAAACACTAAACTGTATCATGTGTTTTTTAATATTAAAATCATGAATTTACTTTGGAAGCTAAATTAACTTTATTGAATAGCGGATAGGTTTAACTAAGCTTTCCTGTAAGATAATTGTAAATAAAGCGCTGGACAATTTTCATCTTCGTTTTTAACTCGATTTTTATTCCTATGATTTAAGCAATTAAAAAAAATATATTAAAAAGGTAAACGTGGCATCTTCGAGGTGATATTAAATATCTACGTATTGGTATTACTTTGTTCCAAAGAATATAAAATTTTATTAAGCCTAAACATTACACGGAGTAAGCGATCGCATGTAGCCAGCGAAACGCTTCAGTTTATAAACTTACACCACCCGTAAATTTTCCAAATCGGAAGTACGAATATCATTACTAAAGGCTCTTTGTCGGCGCGTTTAGCGAGCGAACGCGCGTTCGCAGTCGCCGATTCGTATCTGTAATTGTTTATTGTTCGGAGCTCGCAGACGCCTATCGAGGCTCGTTATAGCGAACAATTAACGCCTCGATTCTGTCTTTAAATAAAGTATAGAATTATTAAATACTTACGTCATTGTATACGCACGTTAGTTTTTATTACAAATTGTTAACAAGCGATCATAGGCGGACATATTTACATTAGTTGCTTGTCGCTGTTGAAAGTACTATATATGTTTTGGATTGTGTTCTCTGATGATGACAATGAGGTCGTTTGACAGACTATTTTATATTTTTATAACTCTGTTGTTTATTGCTTGGGGTACTAACACGATCGTCTTGGATTTACATGTTTGAGGTCCATATTGTTTATAATAGTAATTTATTACATATTTATTATATTATCCTATATGTTATTATAAAAAAGATTTTCTTTTTTCGAAATAAACACTCTTTTCTACTTTTTTTATAACGAACTAAACGGTGTTTTAACCATACAATTATTGAATAATACTTTACTCATACTACATTCTTCGAAACAATTTACTAGTTTCATTGTTGCATCAATTTATCGGAAGTAGCGTGTTAATATGTAGCCTTCTACTCTAGATGGGATATCTGATTGAAACTGAAATATTTATATTTTACTTGTAATTTAAGAACACGTCCAACTAAACAAACAAATTCTGCAGCATAGATAATTGCAATATGATTAATATAGAGGTAATTATAATATTCAGCTTTAGTACCTTTTTCTACTTGTTTTTGATTAAAGTAATAAAATTTTTGTTCATATAATAAATTTGAAGAAATTATATGGAACTAACTAAGTGCCTAAAAACATGTGAAAAAGTAATCAGTACAGGGTATTTTAAGTTTTAATGGTAAATTATGATAGATAGCAGAGAACAAATTTACAGGTTAATTGAATTAAATTTAAGATATTAAGACATTGTAAAATGTCTCTAACTCTAGTTAGAACATATATCGAGTTTTCGTCGTTTAACATTCATCCCAAATAAGTTTAGATGACAATAATATTAACGGTTAAGGCCGTGGTTTAAAACCATTTTAACCTAGTGTTTCACTGTACTTACCTACTTATCTGTGTTAAGCTGGCTTTCGCAAATAATATGTCCAGAATATGTAGATGAATTAGACGGATCACTTTTTACTTTCTTTATTTGGCCGCCCTTCAACAACATCACCTACCCGCATATAAAATAATCAGGGCCCGCAAGGGTTGGGGTGACACGGCACTAGAGGGGCGGAGGGGGAAAGGGGGACAGTAATACTTTTAAAAGCGTCATAGCAGTCGGCTCCCTTCTGAGGGCTTTGTACGGAATCTCATTGTGCGTACACTAGACGGGAAAAGTCGTTTTGCGAAATTAAGAAAAATTGTGTTTTCCCGTACTTTGATGCGACGGTATGAGCGCGTGAATGGAGAGACGCATCACTGGGAGATCTTCAATTTTTTTTTTTTTTTGTTCGCTTCTTTTTTTTTTTCGTGATTTATTCACGGATTCCTAGTTCCTTTGTGACGTGTATAGGTATGACAAAGATTTTTCTTTCAGCATATGACATAATCGTCGTATTGAAACATTAAAAATCACCCTTTTCGTAAGAACATTCATAATTAAAACAATCAGCTGTTATGATAATAATAGACTAAAAGCTTTGTTTGCCATTTTCGCACACCATCTGTACCGTATAATGACATATGGAGATAATACAAACATGGGCCACCGAAATGCATTTTACGTAACCTCCCATCCGACTTTAAAATGCTGCACCTCCATCAGTATTCTGCAGCCATTGCGAACGTTCACACTAGGACCGCTCTACATGGTAATTGCCTAGAAAGTCCCGTTCCGACCCCTGACACCCTACACCCATCCCCCGGAATAGTTATTCGGAATCTTCGTACTTGGAGTTGTATAGGTGCAGGCACAGAATAGTAATTTGCGACGGTCTGTGAAACTGACAGTGGAATTGTTAGATAGATTTCATAATAATGATGTATACTTTTTCGTGAGACCAAAGCGACAAACAAGTAACTCATTATAGTCTTCGCTCGCGGCTTTTGAATATGTTGTCGTATTTTTTTATTTAAGATGATGATAATAACTCATCTAGTTAATTCAAAACAACAGCTTACAAGTGAAAAAATGATACGATACTAATTCTATGGTGTTCTGTTGTCCAAGCTAGACGAAATCACTACTTGCTTTAGCAATACAAATATTTGCTACTACTTTGATTGGACTGCCTCCGTAGCCTAGCGGTATAGGCGTGTGCTTTAGAATCCGGAGGTCGTGGGTTCGAATCCTGCGGGACTCAACAAATTTTCATTGTTGTTTCCTAGTTAGCAATTTGGGCCGATCACCCATTTGTCTGAAAAGTAAGATGATCCATGCGTCGGATGGGCATGTAAAAGTCGTCCACCCACTCAACCGCATTGGACCAGCGTGGTGGGATACGGTCCAAAACCTCCTAATGGATAAAGGTGTATTAGGGAGGCCTATGTCCAGCAGTGGACTATTAAAGGCTGATGTCATCATGACTTTAATTGTCTTATTGTAACTAGAACACCTCACGTATAAGTGATTTATAATCACAGCTTTAATAGATTAAGAACAGCAATTTCATTTTTATAAAGTGATGCTTTCATCTACAGTTTACTAATCCACTGTCGCTCCAAAGTACCTCTTATTGGCATGTGTATCAATAAATCTAATTATTTATATATTTCAACCACTTATAAAGCAATATAACTAAGTGAAGACTTTCTTGAAAATTGACTAAACAAAAAAAAATAAAAAATCCTAATCCCACAATTAAACAAACAATCGATTCAATAACACCCCTTTCGTACAAACCACTCGAGAGTAACAGATTAACCCTATACCGTAATACGCGATATAACCCTTAAGCGAGCGTTCAATTTCACACAAGTGTTGCCATAAATGGAAATATTAAATCCAATTTACAAGCTTACCCCCATACATTGCCCCTCGATCATCCGCTGCGAACAAAAAAAAACATGAATTATGACTATTATAACCTCTCCAAACCATTGTGTGGTGTAGTCAATTTGTAAATACCCCACCCCGATCATTCGCTCCCGCCGAAAAAGAATATGATTTTATGGCAGGTTAAATCTATTATAAGTGGGGATTAAGTTATGTGTAATATTACTGTTTGCGGAGGGGCATTTAACAAGCTATTTGACGCTTTGCATCGCGTGCTCTCCGTTCCCCTTGTACGAGATAACCCGTAATTATTAGTTATCTCACCGTTTAAGGTTATACGTGTGTTTGTTTTCGTGACAGGTGAGCTGTGTCCGCTATGTTGTTTTTATGATAGTTTTTGTTTGCTATTGTATAGTCGTTTGGTTTCAATGTGTTTAAATCGTACGTAAAAATTGTTCAGTTAATAAATAATGTACAGTGCCTTAGCCTTGATTGATAAAATATTTAATAGTTTAATGTTTATAATATGAAATATTGTCCATAATAACAGATAATATTTTCCATTTGTCAGATAGTAACTTTAGTGTCTTAATTAACCCTAAATGTGAAAAATAAATAATACTAACATATAGTTTAATATTAAGCTCTTAATATTTTTTTGTGATCATTAAGATTTAATCAATTGTAATATCTTTTTTAACAGCAAGGAATTCTTTTCTAAAAGCAATCTTTCTTTAAAAGCAAAGCGGTTTATGTACCGATGAAAGTGCAGCTAAAATTTATGTAACTTTTCACTATGTCTATATTTATTTATGTATTACAACATATTATTTTAAGAGACTTATTATTATATTGTAAAGGAAATTAAACATCTCGATCATTACAATTTTTACGTAACTATTAAGATATTACCGCACACAAGTCCCATCATCATCATCGTAATATACGTACAAAATAAATATCGTATTAATTTTCGTATCGTGAATCAAAGGCGGGGTCCCCAGAGACATGTCCGATCTTTAATGTGGCCATTCGGACAAAGCGGATTATGTCCTATGTTGTCATATCTCGCTATTAACATAATGCGGTGACGCGATTCCCTTGTAAGTTTTTTCGTTCCCTTCGTCATATCTTCACGCCCCCATCTTGTGCGGTCTGATAGAAACCTAATAGGTTTACGTGCTCTATTGTCCTTTCGATGGGAACTAGCCTAGTTTGGTATAGGATGGTATTAGGTTATGAGGGTTTTTTCGAGATGATGTGCGGAAGCCATGCTTGTTTATTGGTTCGACGGCGATCATTCGATCATGTCAATATGTTTAGCATGTATGATTTGCAACTTCGGAAAAAAAATGTTAAACAAATAAAGAACTATTTTTTTAGTTGATATTCTTTTTGAATTAAAATATTGATTGATGTATTCGGGCCAAATAATGTATGACAAGTTCTATTGACTAATTTAAGTTAAAACTCTCTGACTTGTTTTCGCCATCAGACCACTAATCGTCATGCAATCTTCAATAAATACATAGGTACATTAATGCGGTAAAGTGTTTTACATAAAACTGTGTTTATAGAATTCTGAAACTGATTTGGCTTTTGTAGTAGTAATGGTTTTGTTAAACCAAAAAGCTTTTTCAGATAAACATTGTATGCATATATGTGTTCGTATTGTAAACTGAGTTTAAAATCTGTCTTCAAAATTACTTCTTGAAGATTTATCGTTATGTATAGATATGTATCGTATACGTGATTAAAATCTCTTCCTACCTTCGTCTTATCCATAATCTATATTTGTAGTATGTATGGTTTTGAATCACAAGTTTATTTAATTAAATATCTTCCTTAGCAATAACCTGTAATGTAAGTCAACATGTGACTAAACATTTCCTACTAGCTTTGAATTATAACCTGCCAGTACGACGCAAGTGGACTCGGCTAATTCGTGTACACAAGCAAGTAGCTTCTTATTACGCTTTATGAAAATATTTGTCTGCCGTTCAAATTGCCCGTTTATTTACAAGACACAAAGCG
Organism: Lamproptera curius; assembly: GCA_029286875.1. Taxonomy (NCBI): domain Eukaryota; kingdom Metazoa; phylum Arthropoda; class Insecta; order Lepidoptera; family Papilionidae; genus Lamproptera; species Lamproptera curius. Next base: position 2,216,198 of record JAGSMT010000046.1, read on the forward strand.
ATGCGCAGCAATAAGGTAATATCGCGTCATTGAAATTACCTCGTCGATTACCGCCAGCCCTCGGTTCGCTAACATAATACACAATTACGCGAACAAGCAAAAGAAAGCGGGGGGAGCGGCACAAAAAAAAATAATATTAAAACGCTTTAAAAAAAGGCAAAAATCCCACCGCTTAACCCAACAACATTGTAAACGAAAACAACGCGCCATTACTGCGGCCCAAGCACTTGTTAAACGAGCCAGCGTTTCCCACAAAAACGTGTTTTTAACGTTAATATTTAAGGGTTCATTGTTGTCGCGAATGCTCGTGCCGCGGGTAACCTAATGGGCGTTCTACCCGCGTAGCGAAAATCGATTCACCCATATTTGTTGTTAATTATAGTCGCTTGAGCCGTCTTTCCGCCTCCGCTGCTCCGAATGGGATTTCAGACCCTCCCTGGTCCAATTACGGGGTCCTCTAAAACCCCCCTCACCTACCCCCACCATTTTTAGATCGAGCCCCGTTTTAATGACCTCTCGAGCTTCCGATGTTCATTTGTCGCGGGGTTTTGCCTACGATTATTTTCCCATTTTTCGTCCATGTAGCATTCCCCGATCCGAGCACCGTGAAACTCCTTAGGGTTGACTTATTTCGATATTCCTTACATTTATATTCTATGGAATCACAATGCAAAAGTTGAATGTAAAAGTATAGGCAATGTAATTTGGCTCGAGACCTTTGAGTGTGGTATTTGAAAATAAAATGCTCTTCACTTTATGTCGAGTATAGATTCTATTTGAATTTATATATACGTCGCTGAGTTAGCAATGAATAAATTGCAAGGATTTTGTGTGATCGATAACCGTCTTATATTTACTATAAAGATTTAAAGGTAAGAAACTTAGTTTGCCATCCATTTAGTTGAGATGTGGTGGATTTAAAAATAAAATATCATGACTTCACACAGAGTCATATTCCTTCTATGGGAATGATTTCAAATTGCAAAAAGCACAGTTCAGAACACAGCGTTTTAATCAAACGCAACCTGTGCAATGTCACAATCATCCATGGTACACATCGGTACGGTCTTTTCTAATTGTCAGAGGGTTGCGGAACACCCTATATTAAAAAATTGTCCCCATTAGTTGGGCCATGAAGTATTTCGCAACGAGGGGTGCTTTCATACCATTTGTTTGGAATCCTGTAATTTTCTATGATTCTGCAGTTTGCCCCGATTTAGGCACAGTAATTGCGCATAGGGCACCCTGACATATTAATTCTGAATTACACATAGGGCCCCTCTTTCCAGCCTTTTGTTGTGCACTTTTAATCTTTACTAACATTCGACAGTCGATTGTGCATCTCAATAAAGCTTTTTTTTATTGTAATTACATAAATTCAGTACATTTATAATTCTATTTGAGTTGAAATTTTTCCATCTAAAAAAATACGGAAAAGTTCCTATTATTTCATGCAACATAATTTAAAAACAGAAATCTATCGCAAACATCATTGCAATAAACAAACAGATTCCGCTCTTGACGTGAGCTGTGCAAATAGAGATGAAATAAAACCAGAATGGAACTCAAACACAGTGATCTTCATATACAAACATTTCACATTGTGAACTGTCAGTGCTATATCTTCCCAGGCTCTGCCAATTTTATGACACAATCGCGGAGCGGCATTTTAGACCTTATGGCTAAAGATTTAAGATATAAGCTGACTCCACTGACCCATTGGTAGGCAATGATTTAACAAAGCGACATTTTAGAGCGCGACTACACGACATGTGTCATCACATCATGTCAATGGAGGGATTATGATAACCATCGTACGGATGCCATCTAGCCGGGGGAATCACCCTTTGCGATCTCGACATCAGCTCTGGAACTATAGAAAACAACTGCGTATAATCAACCGACACTTTGAACTTTAATTCTATGACATAAAGTTCAAATTTCTTTTTTAAATTACGAGAGGGTGATTCTCAAAAGACAATTTAACCCTAAAAAGTAGTGCATCGACATTAATCCGTATGTAATATCGCAAATTTGTCGTCCGACCGTACACCGGGACGGGCCCATCTGTCGGCGCGGGTCGGAATTCAATTTGCTGCTATTAGATAGGACAATGGAGACTGAGTGCACCGATGTTTTGTGGATTTATTAAATATGAAATAGTAGGCCACATCTGCCTAGGTTGAGATATCTTTATTCATCCAATCGATAAAAGTAGGACTAGTTGATCATTTCTAAGAAAACAAAGTCATGTTTGTTCCTGTCTCGCAACTGCATACTTTATATTTTATTACAGCAACACTTTTATACTTTATCGAAACAACCAATTTAAATAATTATAAAGCATTGATATAGGGAGTAAATCAAGTGGGTAACTACTAATACAATAGCTTGTATTTAAGCTAAAGTACGCGTTGAGACTTTCAGACTTTAAAGGTCTACTTTAAGTTTTATACCGTGATCTCAATGCACATTTAACCACATAATATGCATATTATATCATCCATTAATAAATTTGGCTCACGCCCAACAGCGCTAATAAAAAAACCATTCGCGAACCCGTCCGACAATAGTTGCCCTTCAACGTTACAAATTAAGCGATGCTCATTCCCTTACCCCCGATAATAAGCGCCCCAAATATGAAACGCTTAATAAAATCCACATATCAGACGCGCGCATTATTGGCCTTTTTGACGTCTTATTCGTGCCCATTGAAATGTCAGTTGCAAGGGTGCACGGGGGTAATAAAAAATGTATTAGGTTCAGTGGAGACACGCGTTCGTCTTCAGGTGGGCTGCTCCCCAGTCGATAGGATGCTTTCAATGTATGCTGTCGATAATAAAACATATTCCTTATCGAAAGATAGGATCAGGTGAAAGAGTTAAGAGTGTTGATGCTTATATGTTGGATTTATTGTATATAACTTCAAATATATATTGATAAGTTGTGATACGGATCTCACCAACATGCTTGATTATAGTATTTTTAAAAGCTTAATATTATTTAGTTTACAAATATTTTTACTTTGATTTGTGTGTAGACGTCGCTCAATCGATGTCTTAAGTTGATTATATAAAGTTGACAGATATTTATATAAGTATTGCAATAACTTCAAAGCGTAAAGTCAGTTTTAATTTTAGTTGAAATCGTTAAATGTACAATACAATTTTCCAATTTAATCTTTAAAATAATACTACAGTATCGACTCAAACTCGTGCATCACATGAATCTCGCGCTTTATTTTTATTATCGCATCCTTACATTCAATGATTAAAAAGAGGAACTTTATAAGCTAACTGCAAGTCCACTTTGTTCGTGGATGGTCGCTTATTTCGGGTCGTCGGCTGTCGACGACGGGTGCGACGGCTGTGAGGTAATTGCTGGTAATGAGATGGGTGGCGGGCGCCCGTTTCGTATTTGGATTTGCGTCACTGCTAGTTTGTTATGATGGCCTGGTATTCGTTATATCAAAAACATAAAGAAGTATACATAAGGCATTCAGCTTAAATATATTGAATAAAACACATATCAAAACAAACAGCAACTTTCCTGCTTTTTCGTATATGAATATTAATATTAAATATTTTTCATGTTTATGCCACATTATCACACAATATTAAAAAATCATTTTCAGTAACAAACGTCTGGCCCACGAACGCTCCAACGTCTAAAGTGAAATAAAAATTATTAAAACAATAAAATTAGTGACATGGTAAAATTCCAGTTAATTTACTTTTATGTGGTGTAACAGAAAGATGTAAATTTTTGCTGTAGGTACATATAAATGTATATATAACATATTAGGTATAAAACACTATTAGGTTTTAAATTCTCGTGTATGCTTTCATGAGAATTTAAAACCTAATAGTGACTTAGTATTGTTATTTAGATATTCATTAAGAAGAGCAATAGCTACCTTTATTCTAGACAAAGCAAGTAATACTTCCAAAAATGTGCTGTCCGTGACATCGGTATAAGCTTTAAAGATATACTGCAGGCATTTAAACGATTCTGATATTGCTTTTGTTGCACATTTCGTATTTTTTAATAAGTAAACTGCCTTTATAGTCAAAACAATTATTTACGCTGTCCGGAAGACACCCAAAAGTTTTTTTTATAATTGCGTTTCTCATCGCAAAAGAACTGACATGAACAAATGGATCATTTGTTCATGTCAGTTCTTTTTCGATGAGAAACTTAACTTAAATTACCCAATGATTACTTATCTTCAGCCAATCAGTTTCGTTCCGATGAACGTTTATGATATGCAATTTGTTTTGGTAATATCTTGTCTGTGTGTGTAATGGTAAATGTATCACTGGCAATATGTAAAACCGATGTGAATTTATTAAAAGTAAAAATATATTTTTTTAATAAATTTAGCATTTGTAAGCGGAAATAGAATTGATTTAGTGTTCCATTATAAGACGCAATTTTTAAGTCTTTCATAATGCAAGTTACATCGTTTACATCGATTTGCATTGACTGCGTGTCCATTTTATGTCACGCTTTCGGTGCGGAGTTCCTGGAAATCTAGACCCTGGATTTGAATACGGCATGTTTGAGACCTAATGTCCGGTTAGACGAAAATCCGTTTCGCATATGAATTACTTCCGCCTGATTTAACGGACTCATTAAGATTATGCGACATGCATCCGCTGATGCAGTGATAAGCTTACTTTTTCGTATGCATGTCTATAGAAAATTGACTATTGAACCAAACAATGCAGTACCATTGTATATGGAATTCTATACACTTGTTTACTATGTATACATAAGTTAGATAAGATATCTTTTTAATTTGTAATTGTACTTATATTTATTTTACTATGTGTTTTTCTCTTTAAAAATTAATGTAAGGTGTGTAATTTTTTTCTTATTTGGTAATTGTATTTAAGTTGGATTTGTCAATGTGCTAAGCCACCATATTTTTGCATGTTATGTTTACCTGTAATTGATTGTGCATTTAGGAATACTAATTTGTATTTCTCTTTATTCATGTGTTTGTATTAAGTGTAACAATTTTTGGTTTTGGTTTAAATAAATATGAAACACTTCGAGATAATGTATATAAAGCACAGAGTTCTCGCCGGCCGCTTGCAAAAATTTTTGACAAAAATATTGCAATTCTTTTCAACTTATGCTGCAGGTTGATTTGTAGACATAAACTTGTTTCGTTCCTCATCATCATCAGCCTGTGATAGTCCACTGCTGGACATAGGCCTCCCCCAATACACCCCTGTCCAATGCGGGTTGGTGGGTGGACCGACTTTTTACATGCAGATCCGACGCATGGATCATCTTACATTTCAGACAATTGGGTGATCGGCCCAAATTGCCCTAACCAACTAGGAAACAACAATGAAAATTTGTTGAGTCCCCGCAGGATTCGAACCCACGACCTCCGGTTTCTAAAACACACGCCCATACCACTAGGATACGATGGCAGTCACTTGTCTCGTTATATGTAATGAATCATTATAACATGAAAAAATTATTAGAGATAATAACGACAGTTTCTCTACGCTTTACTATACCTACTTGTTAGGCTTAAAAAAGCAGCAAAGGAGCAAACACTAAAACTATAAAATATTGAAATATAACACTTATCTACCCAGGTCGAAAAATTAAACTTTCGTTTAAACCATCGATTAATCATTGATCAACTTCGAATTCCTGTTTATAACTTTTAACTCCAAGTCGAATGAAAATAATACAAACAATCCAGACACACGAATCACCTTTACCATTTACTTATTCAGCGAGCTGACGTCTTCAATCGATCCATCCAAAGAGCGTCCCGCATAGAGACTTAGACCCGGTCGCCTACTTAAAATAAAGCGTCACCCAGTTCCATTAAACCTTAGACTTGTCACCTAAATCCACACTTAGCCCGGGACCTAGACGCGGGGCGTTGAATCTTTTATGCCTCCCCGCCAGGCGTTCAGTGGCTCGATTTTTGAAAGCGGCTGACTTTAAAACGGCGCGGATTTCGGCACTAAACATTCGTCAAGCTTTCGAGCTTTTCTCTAAGCAATAGCGCTTGCTTTTAAGGTTGGTGAAATAATAATTGAGCTAGGAAAGATTACTATGTAGGATGTTGCCTACCCGAACAGTATAGTAGTTTTCATTGCGTTCAATTGCTGTACAATTATTTAATGTAATTCCATACGCTTTGTACTCCTTTCGGTTTCATGGTAATGGATGGTGTTATTGGTGGAGATGGATGGTATTTTCGTGATAACTGAAATAAGTATCACGTAATTCTTTTATATATAGAAGTTTAACTAATTATCCACATAAGCTATAACACAAAGTCGCATTTTATGTCCCTATTTACCTATCTATGCTTAAATATTAAAAAATACGCAAGAATAGGTGCGGCTTTTTTTAATAGATAGAGAGATTACAGAGAAAGGTTTATATGTATAATTCATGCACAATATTGTAGCGAAAGACTTATAAATTTTTATAATTTTTCATAGTTATTCCATATTCACAGATATTAGTATTGCACCGTGCGGAGCCGGGTCGGGTCGATAGTACATTATGTAATATAGAAAAATTCGCGACGTCTACTTGCTTGTTTTATTACTTTCTTCTTCTTACTGTCTATATTTTGTCACTGGTACTATTTTTAAGCCATATCTTAAAATAAAAAGCTTTAGTGACTGTTGTTTATGATATAGTGCATTTATTCCTCGTCTACCTGGGGTAGACAAGAAATGTACGTGGCTGTAAATTATTATGGCGATTGAGATATAAAATATAATAGAGCGCAAAACCGACGACAAGTTTTTAATTAAAGAGAACCGCTGCAGCAAGTGCCCATTATGCTCTATACCAGCTATTTATTAATAATTAATATTCAGTTTACGTCGCGCATTGAGTGATGACGATCTTTTATCGATTAGATTGCGAAATAACGTCCATGAGCTAATTCTATATCGAGGTATGGTTAGTTAGTTTAGTTAGAGTCATATAAAAAAACAATACATTAAACCTTTCATTAAATTTTAACTTTAAAAGCGGAGATGAAACGTTATATCAATAGGACTCGTAGTTGATACAATTTTTGGAGAAATATTTTAAATTCTGAGCTACTCGCTTGTACTGCGCTGTGACGATCTATTAGTTACAAAGTGGTTTCTTTCTTTCTCTAGCACTTTATTAGCGATTATAGCCAGTGATGATTATATAGATTATAAAGATAAAACCGTTCTGTAAAAATATTACATTGTAGTATTATAATAAAAATTTTAATTTCATAGATTATTGATTGCTTTGTAAAGTAGTAAGCCTTCATAAATTTAGTTTAGCCCTTATAATGTTATCTCTGTAATTCTAAAGACATACAGGTTAATGACACCACCATACATATTTCGTTCTTAACGGTTATTTTAATTTTGAATTGCTTTGCGGTGCATAAAACTTAATCTCAGAATATCGCTTGGGTCTTAATTTTTATGATTAACGCTAATTAAGTTCTTACCCCGCCAACATTTGTATACAAATTGTCCTTTTAGATAAGACCTGTAGATAACAGACCGTTTATTACCGTGAACATGCATGCCTCAGTTGTAGCTTGTCGTTTTTGAAAAAAGTTAAGAGTCAAATATAATTTAAAAAGTATATTACGCCACTTAAGTTATATAATTTTTAACTAAGTACTTAAATGTAGTAATGCTTAATAGATCGGTGATAAATGAATTGGAGGTGTGGCATTAAGCTTTCAAAAACGTATTATTTGTTTCGTTATAGTAGTAGAAAACACTTCCATCGATTATGGTTTAAAAAAAGTAACAAATATTAAAAAAAGGTACTAAAGATCGTAAAACCCCCATTGATACATCCATATAATAAAAAAACCGGGGGCCCATAAGAGAACATGGCGCGGTCGTCGCGGCGTGCGGAATTTAACGAGTGAACTGATCAGGCGTACATTATCCATTAAAATGTTATGACGTTCATTACGCGGTAGGCATGCCCGCCTTGCCTAATCGAGCTGCCTAGCTTATCTGATGAAATGTGAAACGATGTACAAAAAGTATTGAAGGCTTGTGCATCTGCCAGGGAAATATCTCTCTCTGTGCACTCTGCGTACTTGTATACATTTCGATGGGGTTAAGGTACGTATCGATGGTACTAGACGTTTCATAGGATAATAATGTTGAATTGTCGTGATGGTCTGTGATGTTCGTATGTTTGTTAACTTGTGAATAAATCTCACTGATGGATAGATCTTCAATTGTTAAAGTTGTAGCATGATCTCGACGGGAAATGTTAAAGTTTCTCGTAATATGTATTTTCTTACGTCTTATATCGACCTCATGTAAAAACTTTTATCACTTAGAACGTAGATCCACGCGATTGCAATTAGATAATGAAAAATTTTATAAACGCTTAAATATATTTAACTTTTTTGGCAAGAGATAGACACTTATATGATAATTAAAAACAGTAGTTACACATGAACAATGATGTAAAGTCATCTTATTACGCGAACAGTTCCTTTACAGGATGCAGTCATGTCAAGACAACGGGTTACTTATATATTTAAAACAAGCATCACCGCACGTAGGTGTCCATTTAGCATTTGAAATATGCCAGTGCTACAGCTGTTGATTAAGCACAGTTCTAAGAACACATGAATAATACGATCCAATTAAAATGCACCTTCAATAAATTAAACGACATTCTTTTTAGACTCATATTGATTGTTGGCCTCTTTCGTTGTTTATAGTTTTATGAGAGTAATTATGTTTCCGTCAAAATTAAGCTAACGGCTAGTTAACTGAGTGCGTCTCTATGATTGCTTATTCGGTGTAAGTACAATAATTGCATGGACCTAAATTAAACGTCGGTTGGGTGACGCTAACCGGAAACTTTACTTTTTTAGTTGCTCTCCATAAGTAAATACGCTGTATTTTTTAAAATCATAATGTTTTTATGTTCAACTATAGTAATCGAAAACTAAACCCAGCTTAGTTTCATAATACTATACATAACAAATACACAAAGAACCTTGATATAGAGTAATCTTAAATTATTAACATATTTTTTTATATATACAATATGTGGTTTATACGTACGACAGAACAGAAACCGGTTTTTTACGTATCGCATATTTTCACCTAGTCTGTTAGTCTACAATTAGAATCACACATAGGTTTCTAATCTGGGTTTACTTTTACGTCTTTAATAACGACCACAAGGAAAACAAGAAATACTAGTAAAATCCTCAAGCCGCACAAGCATAAATAAATAACTTAATCTCCAAGCGAGAGCTCTTGCACCCGAGATAGTGATCTGGCTTTGCTGTTAAGCTTATATTGTATATTTGCATAGAACGGCGAAAGAACTTTACTTTTTGCACCTTATTATAAACTAACCCAAGCGTAACCTTAACCTTTGTTATTTTTAATTACTTTTTTAATAGATGCTTCGCTTCTGTTACTTGTGTTTATAGCTAAAAATACTTGATAAATGATACCTATTTCCAATAATAATTAAATTTAATTAAGAACTTGCTGAGGTATCTGCGTACAAACAAGCAAACAATCTCTTCAGATTTGTAAAATAGTTCATGTGCCATGTTTTGAAGTTTTTAAAGTGAAATACTAACGGTTTTAAAACCTGGCCATAATCCTTTTCGGTAAATATTTTAAATGAAGATAATCTACTTAATCAACTGAACAAATAATCGTGATAGGCAATTCAACCTGAAACCTGAGATGTCGGTAAAGTTGCTTATCACGCAAACTTTATCTTACCCGAAAGAAATGTTATAAACTAAGCCATTTATGTTCAACTTTATCTAAAAAGAAAAATAATTGTGACAAGTTTTAAAATCAAAAAACAAAGTTAAAGATCTGAAACGTCAATATTGTATTTATATTTTCCTATTAAATATTTGTAAAGGTTAACAAAAAAGGTTTCCACGTTATCTCGTATTTAATCCGTACCTCCAGACGAAGCTTAGTGACACGGATAAAGAAAGAAAAGATTGTGCCTTCAGATAAAAGGTGACGGATTTAAAATGCATTTGACACTTCTACGGAAACATCAATTGGACTATGAATTTCACACTATGAAATATTTCTCTGTTTTTTGCTGCGTTACATTTTTTTGTTACCAATAAATACCTTGATAGATCAGATTCAACTATATATATTTATTTGCCCTATAGTTCTTTAATATCGAACATTGTGTTATCTTTTCTGAGGACATGTAGAGTAAGTGTGGTTTGGCATATGAAAATATTGTTCAATTTTAGCTTTACTTAAGAAGTTCTTCATCAGTGTTAATTCTCGATTAACCGATGTTTTAATGATATATTTTTTCACACGTTGTACCTTCTTTTACATAAGTATATTGTACTATATTTTTCGCATTGACAAATAACATGTGTAATACTAATCACTGTTTTATTGTTTCAGGTAAGCAACTTTGAATTCAAACAAGTAACTAAAGTATCCAGATGTAAGTAAAAAAGTTTATAATAGTCTTTCGGACAATCAATCAAGCAGATTTCATCAATCCATTCCTCCAGACTGGATATGCGGCTTTCCTCAAATATTTTACTGTTTGTGCAAGCTAATAGTTTGTCTAATAATGATGTTCTTGCATAATGAGTTTAACAAGTATAGCTAATAATTCTTGTATCTGTGATAAAAAATTCTATTAAAACCACTCAAATATTTACGTACAGTTTGTATTAAATATTTTTATTTTGTGAAATGCATTCATAATAATATTTTTGATATATTAATGCGTATACATGTGTATTACTGCCGTAAATAGTTTATTTATTTTATTTCAAAGCGCTCTAAAGTTTAATAGGAAAAAATATTTTATTCTATGTTAGTTTTTTTTTATCGTTAGTATCTCCAGCTTGTCTGTGATTAAAGTCTTACGTACAGTAGGTTTTTTGACACTTAAAAATCTTACTACTAGTAATTTTGGAAAGAAACACGTCGTCGAAACTTACGATGGTTCAAATAGGAAAAATAATAAATTTTGGTGCAAGTTTTAAAAAAATAAAGCCATCAACAAATCATACCACGTATAGACGTGTAGGCGAGTCGTATCTCATGTGAATCGCTGCATTATTATTGTTTATTTCTACGGTCGTCTCAGTTAGAAGGATTTTAATCAAAGTCATTTAAGTTGTCACGATACGAGTTATTTCTTTCATTAGCTTGATACGCTTCAGTATTAACGATATTTTATATCGTTTAATTGTGCAGAATGATACACAACTAGTATATAAGAAAATTGTCGCCATAGTATGGTGCAAAATTAAAGAAAAGATGCATTATTGGTTTACAATAATTATGCACAAGTACAATGTTATATTTTAATTGTAAGCTCAAAATACAGTAAAATTTAATAAACTTGAATCTACAAAAGTTATTTTTATATGAAGTCTTAAATATTAATGTTTTCCCTATTGATTGATATGACGAATTGGGATGCAGGAGTAAATATATAAGCAAAAATAGCATCAATTTAGCTGTTTCCACTAGAATGATAAGAAATAAGAGTGATATGATAATGATTTATACAAATACCATTATTTCTATAGCGGACTGTCTTAGGATATATATTGTAGGAAATGCGTTTAACAAAATCTCAATAATCGCAACTATGTGATATTAAAAGCTCGCCCGCTCGAGTCGTATCCGTCCCGTCGCCGCGTAAAGTGGCCCGCTAATGCGGCCACATTACGATTCGTCCCGCATCCATTATACGTGACGTTTTCCTGCCCGTAAAGGGCGCTGCAGACGCAATCCCACCGGCCTATGGAATTTAAGGATACACAAACACTACAATGTCGGTTTACGCTCTCGAGTGCAAACTATGTTTGCTTTGATACGAGCACGCCCGGTTGTAAATCGCTTGTACGAATGCGCGTACGTTTAGTATGAATGTCGTTTATGGATGTATAAATATTATCGATGTATAAACTATGCCGTTTATAGTTTTTTGGCTGTGTGTTACAAGTCATTATGTGGATCAATTCTGTTTATAGAGTTAGATCAAGGAAAAATTTAGGGACATCACTGAGGAATTTATTGGATAGTCAATCCATCAATTCACTATTGTAAGCGTTAATCGTGCTCCTTAAATAGCTGTTTCTAAGTTCCCTAACTCTCATTTTATAAACGGGTTTCATAACCTAATCAATATAAATATATATTCCACAAATTTAAGCAATAAAAGTACCACCCATTAACGTCAAACGTACAAAACAATGTAATGGGGGCAAAGTTTAAACGCCCCATATGCATGAGGACATCAAAAGAAAACGTTCCATGAATAGATTAGTGGAATGCAAATTGTAAGATAATAAAGCAATACGCCGTACATGTCGCTGCGTATGTATTATTTATACGGGGTAATGACGTCTTGTTACTTGACGGAGGGGACTTATGTTTTTTTCCAATTTTGCCCCGTTTCAGAATGGTATTATTTCTGCCTTGTTTTAGACCGGAATTTGCGATGCATTTTGTCTATGATGGTCTTTCGAGCGGTAGTGTACAAACCATGCTGTAGAACTTTAAATTCGGAGACTATGATAGTACCATTTTGGTCCTATATTCTGCGGGAAAGCAGTAGCAAACTATGCTTCATAGCTTTAAAGATGGAACAGGACTGGAATTCGACCGTATAGTGGACAAGACTAGAGTGCTACCACCTTGATGCTTTATTGTTGCTGTTGTGCCAAGCAGTAGTGTGCAAACATTGCTGTGATATACATTCTGTTGGAGCTGGATGTAACAAAATCGGTACGTTGTGTGTATGACACTATTATCTCAGAAGTACATACGTACTTCTGACGCATACAGATCACTTTAACATCTTGCTCGTGTTGTTACTACCACTATAATAGCCTTTCATAAAGTTTACTCTTCTTCGTTTTCACCTATGGCTACTACATTCAAAAATTCAGCCATACGCATTCCCGTAGCAGAGGGTAAAACATTAGGGCCCGAATTAGCATGTCAAAGGGATTGGTCAGTTCCACGTGGACCCTCGCCACATACAATATTCATAGAGCGAATGTAATTATGTTTATAAATACGCCATTCGGATGGAGTCGGGGGCTGGATCGAGATCGCTTGTCACCCGCAGCGTCTGAACGGAAACGTCCATTCGGGAAACAAAGCTTAGAGGCGGTGTACTTCAAAGGCTCGCCTCGGGCCTTCGCTTGACGGGTTCGGTGCGGTGGCGACGTGAATTTGGGGTGTTCTGGCTCGCCGTGAAATTGTGGGTAGGTACGGATGTTTACTTTAGCTGAGCAGCACCTAAGTAGGGGATGACGTAGCTTGTGCCCGAATTAAAATGGGATATGAAATTTATGTTGCGTAGGTCTAAAGACAAACTGTAAATGCGTCAAGCGCTGGTGTAGGGTTTTAATGTATTAATTTTATTTTCATAAACTGCGCAGTCTATGCTAATGTTTGTCCCTCAAAGCCATCATGGCATATGTTAATCGATTTAGTTATAGAATAGGAAGTAGAATGTATACGCCTTTACAATGTTGGCACATTGCTGTGACTTTCAGACGAAAGTAAAAATATCCATAAATAACTTCATTACACAAGAAATCGTCGAACAGATACCGGTCACATTTTAAAATTTGAACCACGCAAAAACAGTATCCATAAGCAAGCGTCCGACATAATGAGACATATCAATATTCATAGACCAGATCGGCCACGTGCCGGAAAGACAAGGACAAGGGGACGAGCCGCCCGACCTCTCTTTCCCGCGCACTTTTTAATTTCGAAACAATCTCGTTGGCAGCGTCCTGTCTCCATTTAAAATTCGAATGCACGCTCCTGTGTTCATTGTTTGACGGATACGGATATTGTCATTTTAATTTTTGTTTCTTTTTTTTAAGTTTTCTTTCACGAAGTTTCGAATAGTTTGTATAGGGAACTCTTTGCATCGTTGGTGGGCTTAATACAGCTTAAGTGGTATTTCTTTGATTTGTTGTATTTTTAAGGAAACAATCGAAGGAACTATTACAGACATCGTTTATAACTTGAACTTTTTTATTGATACATTGTCTGGGGAATGTTGTTAACATCTTCATCGTCTTATATTATCTGCATATATAATTCCTGGGCATATGATTTGTGCATCTTTATTTTGTAGAGTTTTTTTAATTTCAAGCAAAACGCAGTCAACAAAAATACTATGACATTAATGTGAGGATATCTGTAAACATGTTGTTACGGCAAAGTTAATTGTTGGAAGCGCTCATCTTACTTATTTACAGATAAATGTTGTAAATCTTTGCAGTAAGACTTACAAAAGCGAAGCAACAAAGAAAATTCTCCATAATGATTGCTAATACCTTTAGTTTCAAATATAAATCGTTAAAGTTAACGTTGGTCTAAAGCAATTATTCCCTGTGGATGATGTCGCAGTTCTAGCCAAGTAGTGCTTCATTAAGATATGTATTTTGTGTTTGTTCTGGGTTGTTGAACATTTTTCTTACTACTTTCTGAATATTCAAAATAAACGACATCAGCATAATGTCACCATTAATACGATATATTCCGTACAAAGTGTCATACTGAATGCCCTTTCAGTTTCCTGGAACTTTACCCTAATACGATCGACACGAACGTTGCGTCAGAATAAAGCAATTAAAAATTATAATCTTAGATTATTAGTATGTTGAAGCAATTGATATTCCATCAGCTGGACTGAGAATAATAAAGTGAGGCGACATACCCTATTCCCGTGCCACATAATGGATTACTCGTTCAATATTTATTGAAAGTTTGAATATTCATAATGCGAGATATAAGGTGACACAATAACAAGCAACCGTCATATATTAAAAGCAGCTGCTAGTTGTCTAACATTGTAAACGTTAACGCTTGTGTCATTATTTATTTTAGTTTTACACAATTAGTTTAGCGCCTAAATTTGCATTGATCTCCATTTATCATATATATTATTGACATAGTATGAAACAAGAACAACTATAGGTATATGTTTTCGATCATACTTTGTTTTTAAATTAATTATCTGTCTAGTCGAATAACAAGTATATACTATAGCGGATAGTACATGCGAGTTTTGCTTTATGCAGTACATTAATAAAGCAAAACACTTTTATTACGTGATCCGTCACCGTGCCCGCTTAAAACGATCTTATTAGCATTATATCGTAAGAGTAACTAATAATAACAATTTTTTTTTCTATAAAACGTTGCAAACAGACGTAATAGTTTTTGAAACACACAAGCATTGTACTTTTTTTATAAAAACAATATACACATATTAAACTTCAAAGCATACCTTTACTATATTCCTTATGTTTAGACTGACGTCGTATACACAACATCTATTATTATATTATCATATTTTTTTATAGTTTTCCAAAAAACAAGCAATCCTTTCGCATATCCATAGAGAGTATTGGTATTATTTTCGGCTCATTTGTCGTAATAAGTGTGACGCATTCCGCGCCACGCACTCCCGTACCAGCACGCGCCCCTAATTGGCGGTTGCGAATAATTGGACGCCGTCGATCGCCACAGTCGCAGTGTGCGGTCACCATTATGTGCTAAGATTCACTTGTTTCATGAAACAATTACTAAAAAAGGATTTTTTGTATTGTAATAACTGCTTGGTCGCCCTATTAGAGAACGTTGTTTTGTTTCAAACAGACTTAGAAACTAGTATGATTATTGCCCACCGTGGGAAGTTAGATCCTACGTCTAGTTTATCAAAAAATACGACTACGGTGCCCTTTAAACCCGAACACTGTAGTGTTTTCACACTACGGCTTTGCGGCAGATATAGGCATCGCGGTGGTACCGCCCAACATTGGTTATTTAGGTGTTCTTTAATGCAATAACTGTAAGATATACCAGTAGTTTTTGCACGTGGAGAGAATAACGTACGTAAGTGGAGTTGTCAAGTGCTTTCATGAAAGTGGGAATGGTCTTATGGATTATCTTTAAATAAGAACGCAAAGTAGATTTTTTGTTTTATGAAACTCCTTGCACGTGATCCGAATATAGCTGACTTAGCGTTTCTCTCTGTCGTTTTGAAAATGTCTAGTAAAAGTGTATTATATGTATTCTAATAAATCATCAATCAATCGAAATCTACTATTCCGTTTCACAGTCAAGAAATCGTGTTTAATAACGATAAAAGCGATCATTGTAATCATTATAAATTCGTAATCACTTGTAGACGATGTATTATTAGATATGACAACCTTTGAAATATTAGCAACGATTCCGACAGTCTCTTTACAGTAATTTATTAATAAAACTTGTGTTATCCAAAAGGAAAGGATTGAAACAAATTGTTCAGTTAATTAATAAGACCGAATCCAAATAAATCCCAACTATTATTGATACATTTAATGGTTAGGCGGCGACTGGCGCGAATGGGGTTATTAGGGTTGCCACCGGTTGCAACAAAAGTAATATTGATTAAAAGTTCGTTAATAATTAACCAATTAAATATTAGTTATTATTTTATACACTAATATACAATCTTGGCTTGGTCCATTTGACTAAAATTTTAATGTATTTTGTTTTTATATGAGCTGAATATTTATTCTGGAAGATAAGTTATATAATAATTTATTAATAATAAAAGTAACTTAATATTCCAAAAATTCGGTCGCTATCCTGAGATGTGGTAATTACATAAGCTTGGCTGTTCGTGAAACCGGAACACCTGTATGATTATGGTTTCTAGTAAACAGACTACTTTAAAACACGTCTGTAAAAGTAATAAAAAATAAAATCATATAAATGTGTAATGTAAAAAAATGATATTGTAGTGGGGAAACAATAATTTTGTTAATTCTCATGTCGCTCATTTTCAAAGTTTCATTAACAATTTATGAAACGAATCAACTGACATACTGCTAAGTTTTATCTTTCGATTAAACATACAAATTCCATGAAAAGTTGCAATGTGTAATATGTAACCTTTACCTATACCTCATTTTACCATCAATTAATTATCTACTTAGCATGCACCTAATTATCTTTAGCTAAATATGTCAATTACATGTGTAATTCACCAAAGATATAACAATTACCGCTCATCAAAAGGTGGTTATATCCATGATACCACAACACGAAATTCCTGAACGTAGCCCATTTTATCCTTACAAGTTAAGTACAACTGTTTTGGTGTAATTCCCAAGAAATGTACTTGTCAGGAATTTTAATACGACCTAAAGTTACAATACGTATCTATTGAAAACACTTTCGTGTTCATCGTCTAATGTTTTCCACGAAACACCCTATACAGTCCAGATGAACCCCAATTAGTCGCCAGGAAAACTTTTTATTTCATGTTTACCGAGAATTCGTACGCAACGGGACTTGAGTTGACATTTCGTTTACAAGTCCGTATCATAGACATTACTCCTTACCATAAACGAGCAAGACAAATGCCATGAGTAATTAAGACGCGCCTATTCATCGATGGGCATAAAGTTCTCTTGCAGGCATTAATTAATTAAAACTAATTATTGCGTGTACCGCCATCCGTCAACCTGCTAGTGATTATCATAATTTTATGTACTTTTTCACTATTTGACCATATATAGACATTGTCATGGATAATAAATAGTCCGTAGTGGTAACGGCTTATTATACAGCCCGTCTCATTTGTCTTACATTAAACATGAATTGCTATATTTATGATAAAACACGTTTACTGTGAATATAAAAGATATAAATGAGGTCTGATATCATGTGACAATGTTACGCAATTAAGTTCTGTATATTTCAATTCCTTTAACAAAACTAGTAAACCGCTCTGCTTCCGAATATCTATCCAAATCCACAGTCAAATTCAATAAATATTTATTCAATTCAGTTTCTGTTGAGCTAGTATGAACGTCAATCTACGTAAGAAACTCTGTGGTCGTCTTTTTTTTATTAATGTTGAGTAAATACTTTATGTATACCAAAACAATTGTGTTGAAAACATACCACAATCTTATTCGTTAACATACCAGTAAAGTTGTATCCCAAGTATAGTTTCGACGCATAAAACGTTCGCGAGTTAAAAAAAAACCAACTGTTTAATTCGAGTCACGCACAACCCTAGCGCTAGTGAAGTGCTCGCAAGGGTCCGAGCCCGCTGCCAATTGTGAGCCCGAATCCCACTTGTTTTTTAATACCGTCCCGATGAGGGTAGTTTCGATTATTTCTTATTGTACTTACACGCTGTTTTCGTACGTTGACATGCACTCGGCTATTGTGCGCAGTCGGGGATGGGGTGTACGCTTCACGGGACGCGATTCATTAATGCTTTTGCGTTATTTGCTGAGGTCAAGTACGGCCCCATTGTCGCTTGACATGTCGTGACGTGATATGGATGCTTTTTGGGGATACTCTTTTATGGCTTCTGTGGCTGTTATATCGTTTAGTGCCTAAGAATAATTCAAGATTGGTGTAAATTTTTTTATAACTTTTAGTTCGATCAATGGTGTTTAAGTAAAGTTATTACATTCAGATAATGTTTACCGCTTTTTACTTTGAGACGCTTAACTAAAGCGCTTTCTTCCATAGAAGTAATCGGTTCTGGTCTTTATATATTTTTACAGTTTATTTTTGCTTTAAGGATTATGTGGTTTGTGGTCTTTATAAAAAGGGACACGTTAAGAGGTAATGATGTCTATTTCAAACTTATATCGCCGATGCTATAATTTTTGTTCTTTTAGTTTTCAAGATTCTGAACTGCGGTTGCCACGGTAGTCCGTCACAAAAGCTACGAGTTGAAACATTTGTTCTTCAGTCGAGTTCTTTACTAAAATATAACAGGGAATTATAATTTATTTTTATTGCCATACGATACCTACGCCATATCTTTTCAATTTTAATAACTACAATATCAAGATCGGAAAAGTCTCGCTTTACATATGTATGAATAAGAATTCGTTCCAGTGGCTAATAATGCAAAATATATTGGATACTTAGTAAAATAAAATAAACTTATTATTGCCGCCATCAGACGCCAGTTAAGAATCAGCGTACGATTTGTTGCGCCTAGTCATATCCCCGCCGCTTTACATAATGCGTGCGTGGGCTTGAATACAAAAACGGAGCATTAGAGCGTAATGGAAGAGCGCGATTGGTGATTTACATTTGCTCTGTTGTTTTCTTGTGTACGGCGGATTTGTACCCTCGGAAATATAGTTTGTCTTTATATTTAAACAATTAATACATTTTGCTGTTTTTAACATCAATCTGCTGTTCGTTCTGAACTTGATATGAAAACGAGAAATCAAGTTTTGTATTTCTTCTACAAGCTGGAGCACACAAGCGAAGGACATACCGCTTTTGTAACGTCGAGCTTTTTATATTTGTTAAGCGCCTCTCAGTTAAGCGATTAACAATTTTCGCTCGCCTCGGCCACATCCCGAGCTTCGAATGAGACGCATTTTTAATTAAACCCCACCGGAAGCCGCCATGTTGCAGCGCATCCGCCGCCGCCATCTTGCGGCGACCGTTTGACAAATTGGAACGCGAGAGTGACGCGCAATTTTCCCGCCCATTGTTCGCCTTTCCCGCGCAACAAAATGAAAAGTCGGCTTCCATTTTTTTATTTATTTATTTTCTTCTCTCTTTTTTTTTTGCCCCTTTTTTCGGAAAATGTTACGGTTCACCCGTTGCGGAGTGGAGTATTGCGAAATGTTTTGTATTTTTGCGGGCGCGCTTTTCTCACTGTTGAATTCTGTTCGCAATTTTGACAGTGTACGTACGTAGTATAAAAGGCCTGATTGACTTATTTTTTAATCCATTTTGCTCTTTTCTCCACAAAATGCTACTGTATGAAAAAGGTTTTTTGGTTCACTTGTTATGCTTTTTTAAACGTGTAATGGTTACGAAATACGTTTTATGTATGGTATGTGTCTTTAAAAGCTCTCTGAGCTTATATGACTAAGCTGATTTGTGAATTAACACATTTAAGTTCTAAATCTATGTCATTTATGATAAAATTAGGGAATTATTTCTATTGCTTCCGCGAATATTATACATTATTAAATAAAATGACTTTACGGATTTTATCACGTTTATTTTACATTTTAAATTCCCGACGTTTTGAACACTTTCCAGCGGCCGTGGTCGGTCTACCCCGTTACACGTCGGGAATTTAAAATTTATAATAAACGCGATAAAATCCGTAAAGTCATTTTATTTAATAATAATTAGAGAATTTAGGCGGATGAGTTACATTATAATGTTTTATTGAAAAGTAGACAAAATCAGTTTGAAGCAAATTCTATAGAATAGCAACAATTTTGTAACCGATATAAATATAATTTAAACATATAAGGAATAGCAACATAAATGTTGTGAAACCTTTTAAAAGAAGAATATCAAGTCATGCAAAAAAATATTAAAAAGTTACTTAACACTGTGAAATCTAAAGCGTCGACCATTACTTTGTTTGTATCCATTTAATTTGGTAATATTAATGAAATTTTCCTGTTACATTACCTTTCCGAATAGCCTAGTTTCACCACGCTTGTTGAGCTTATCAGCCATTGAAATAATTTCTAGTAAATATTACTTGTATTTCACGTAGTCTTTTCTGTCTACCTCATTATCTTCATCATCACCAGCCTGTGTTAGTCCACTGCTGAACATAGGCTTCACCTAATGCACGCCTTCTCCGTTAAGTTGGTTTTCGGTCCGTATCCCACCACGCTGGTCCAGTGCGGGTTGGTGGGTGCACCGACTTTTTACACATTTATGACACCGATGCATGGAATCATCTTACTTTTCAGACAATTAATTGTCTCTTGTGATAGGCCCAAATTGTCACCATTTGTTTCACAATGCCCAGTTGTTTCACCGCAGGATTCGTACCCACTACCTCCGGATTATGAAGCAATGGCCAATACCGCTAAGTCGCGGAGGCGTTTTCTTCCCACTTATCATTATATAATTATAAGCACCAGCCTGTATACGAAATTCTTCTTTTTGCTCTCTCACACTTCACTACGTGGCCAGGCTTTCAACATCCATTATAACTAGAGTCCGACCGAAACTGTTTTTCCGGCCGAAACCGAAACCGAAACCGAAATGGTCGGGCTTCAGTTTCGGCGAAACCGAAACCGAAACCGAAACTCACGTGATCAAGTATAAAATTTTTGAAATACTAAAATATGGAGTTTTTATGCCTATTATTTTGCTTTATTTTTAGTCATGGAATGGAGACAGTATATTAAACGTGTGGTAATCGTTTATTTCAGTCAGCTAATATTTTTTATGTAACAAAATATTTAAAATAGATTAATTTTTTTTCAAATAAACTTCTATAGCAATATGAGTTATTAATAAATTAATTAATAATTATGACTGTTGCATTAAAGACTAAGTATTGATAATTAAATTGAAAATAAAATGATTAATACTTTGGTTTCTATTTGTAGTTCCGAGGGGGGATCAAAAAGTTGTAAAATGAGATAGAATATAATGACTATGATAGCTTAATTATTTATTTATCTCCGAGTCCACCAACACACCAAGTCCAGCGTTCCATGTTTCCAAGCTTTTAAACTTTAAAAATTGTCTTAGTCCTGCAAAAGGTCTCCACGGCATCGTTTACTTGTTATATATAGTTTAAACACATGTTTCCTCTAAGTATTGTATCAATTTGGAGAGAAGATGAAAATAGCTAGGGCCAGATCAGGTGAGTGCTCGACCAAGGTACGCTAGCATACTGAACGGTGGCTATCGCTAGCCAAACCTATGCGCTGGTACGTTGTCAAGATGAAACAGCTCGCCCGTTTAAAGTTTGCTCTTTTTTATCATTAGGCATTTTCAACCTCGGTATTAAAGCTGTATAATCTGTAATGATGGTTCCACGCAACAGGTAATCAATCAACATTATCCTTTCTGAGTCCCAAAATATTGAGGCTATACCGGCCAGGCAATATAACAGGCCACGGCATGAGATCCTTCGGATAAACCTGTATTTCGTCCATTGTCACAAAACTAGATTTAAAGTTTTAGAACTTGTCAAACGATATCTTCGAATTGTTAAGTCGATTTTGTTTCGATTCTCAGACCCATCATGTGGGAGACTTTTCTCATATTCAAAATTTGTGTGAATATGCGTTGAGTAATTTATGAAATGTTGTTTCGTGGATTAGGTATTACATGGTAACTGATACCAATCCACGAAACGAGTATTTCTGGTTGATTACTGCTTCGATGGACGGCTGCAACCATGTTCGTCTTCCGTACGTCTCCTGCTCGAAATTAAGAAGCCAACTTAGTGACAATTGATTATACAGAGCAGACTCTTCCTCATGTTGCCTTTGAGCCGCAATAATCTCTTGCATTGTTAACTTTTTATTACAGTGGTTTTAAAACAAGATCGCACTTGGTTTCTTTTTTCGAGAACATTTCGCCACACGTAGCAAAACAAATGACTACATTCAGAAAAAAGTAAAGAGACTAGAAGATTTATTTATTAACAACAAGTATCTGAGTACGCCAGTATTATTTGTATTTATTTTTGGTTACCAAGGTCTTTCTAAAAGAATCATCAACTTTCGTCAAACTTGAATGTTTGTCTGAACAAAAATCGACTGATTTGAGCCGATTGAGCAAGATACATTTAACTTACGCTACTATTTTGAAATTGAAAACACTTCTGAGACCAGTTTCGGTTTCGGCAAAGTTTCGGCCAAATTTGGCCGAAACCGAAACTCAGCCGAAACTTGATTTTGGCCGAAACTCGGCGAAACCGAAACCGAAACCGAAAGTTCGGTCGGACACTAATTATAACCCTTGCCGAGGCGATTTCTCGTAAAACCAAACAAATTGTTATTCCAACGCCGGCGGGACAGTATGCGAACACAATCCGAACTAGTTACCGTCTATACAACGCGCCTCATTAAAGCTACGGCGGCGAGATCAAACGATTCCGAAATACGCGCACGCAGCACTATGCGATCGTAGACAAGGATCGACTTTAAATCAGCCGATGTGGGACGCAATATTCTGGGCGGGGAATTGGGATACGAATATCGCAAGGATAAAGTTGCGGCTATGTTAGGACACGGTCGGTTGGCTGTATTTAACAATTGAGTAGAAAAATGTTGTTGTAGTGTTGTATTAATGTCCTGCTAAAGAATTAGACCATGGCCTCCGTAGTAGGCCGTAGATGTACAGTGTTGTTTTAAGAGTCCCATCTGTATGGTAGAAAATGAGGATTTTCAAAAAAAAAGTTTTTTTTTGTTTTACCAGATTTCATACATAGTTTCAGTTAGATATGTGACATTCTTGGTCATAAGCTTTAATGTTGTGACGTTTTAATTAAACTATTTAGTTCTTTTTGCTTTATAAAGTAAAAAAATAAGAGAATAACAATATCTTTCTCTTTCTTTTCATCTTAACATTGTTTCAGGTATCTATCAATTTAAACATTGTACTAGATATTTTTAATAAACATGCTTTGGAATACCGATTGTTCTATTTTAAGTATAAATGAATCCTTTCTGATAATTTATAGCACTTAGCCGTTTAGCCATTGAGCGCTTCGAAAGAACAGATTTATGCCCGTGTCGACGTTTGCGCAGCCGTGATCCGTTTTGATGCATCCGTTGTGTGATTGAAGGATCATAGGGAAATCCAATATTCGCCCTTTGTTACTACAATGCTAATTGAACTAATTTCATTTTTGATGTAGGTTCCAGTTAACCGGAGACGAGAAAAAATTAACATTCGATCGACGTTAAACGCGGAATAACTGTGAATACGTCCCACGCTATTGGGTAACTGTATCCGTTTCGTTATTTATTAGAAAAAAACGGTAACAGTTTGTTTATGATAGCCGTGATGTGGCAGACTTCATTTCGGATGGCATATGTTGATCACACCGTCTCAGTGGTTCATTTAAATCCACGATTAAAGTGACATTGTTTGTTTTATAAATCAAACTAAATTCACTTATTTTGAATTTAGATCCCATAGTGAGTCAATTCCCTGTGTTTCCACGTCTAGCTTTTTATTATTCACACCTGTCTGGATTATTCTCGTTTTCCATTACATTATATCGCTCATAACTTCGATTCGATGCCGCAACCACAAAAACTTATACGAATCGAAAAGTAATAAAGAAGCATAAATATCCTTAAATTTGATTGTTACGCTATTACTTGTTCCCCTGTCACTAAGTGACTTTTCTGGGTCTCAATTTATCGTTTATTTTAATATGAATACTCAACGCAACGATTCTAACATTGACCGTTCTATTTTTGTCTACTGCCGACGGTCGTAAATACCTTAACTGTCATATATCAATAATATATTGAGCCTCCGCTACATTAAACGCTTCACTAGGGATTGATTGGGTTTAATTGGGTCGTTATATGGAAGAATAATGACCAATTAGTAAATTAAACGGATCCAGAGATTGGAACAGGGACGTCGCGACTGTTTTAGCTTTTTATTGCCTCTTTACGTAGGGAAAGTATACCCTCTGGTATAAATTGAACGTTTGGCATCGGCCAATGTAATAATTGGCTTTATTCGACTCCCGTCCATACATATCTTAATTAGACAATCAGAAACTCGTTTATTATTGTCATTAGCTACGCGGCTGGTGGATAGTAAAAGTCCCAGTGCTGTCTATTTTCTTGAATCGTCATCAAAGTTTACTACTCTCTGTTATTAGTCATTTGAAATTTGTGTAATATTTCCACAAAGCTATTTCCATTATTCTTACCTATCCAAGACACAAGCGAATTATAAAAAAAAATAGATCTAACCCAAAAACAGTTTTACTGCTCGGAATACAATTTGAAAAGTCGTTGTCGTGCACCGAGACGGAACAATTTCGTTCCCATACGTTTCTCCACCAGATCTGGGACAGATTGGGGCTATTCGTGAATTTTAACGTCCATAAATATATCCAGTTTTATGCCTACTCATATAGAAGATAAATGTGCTAGAGCGTACCATTTATTAGCTCGCGACAGATATCGGCTCTATTTTAGATTTATGCCCTCATTACAAGGCGATGCATCTTTGTTATGAATAATTTTTGTAGTGGTAGTGGTGGAACGGTGTGGTATTATTGAGATGTTGCCAGTAAACGTGTGTGGTCTATCAAATCCTTTTACGGTCTTACTCGCCATTTGTATGAACTACCCGCGGTGACGGCCATAAAATGCCGCTCGTCGCATTCGGATGGGCAGTTTTTACGCCAGCCTTGTAGTGGACAGTAATTACACGATGTACGCGGCAATTGGATCAAAAACGATGAGCATGTTACTGATGTAGCTGCAGGAACCAACATTATCCCTTGTGACGACAATCGACAACGTATCAAATAGTTTATGGAACAATTGTACTAGAATGTAATGCACGGGGACTATCCTCGTTACATTGGATGTTTAAAAAAGTGTTCTGTTGGTATACAGGTGTAGAATTGTCTTTTGTAATTTACTACATATACATTCACCTGAAAAGTAAATTTAAGTTTAAAAGGTGATGGGTCTCTTTATTACAAGGGACTCTTTATTACAATGCCACAATACCTATTTCTGTCACAAACCAGAAGTATGTCACAGTCTTCCCGTGTGAAGGACTCCGTAACTAACGTAATTACTGGGTAAAAGTGCTGTCACACATTTTGTCAGCATTGTCACAAATTCCGAGCGGATTTGCGTCATCTACTTAGCTTTTCTCATAGGTAGGTTATATCACTTACCGATCAGATAAACGATCCTGCTCATCTCATCGCTAGAACTAATAAAAAATAGATACACGTAACGTAGGTTTAAAATTTATTGACTGCTAAAAATAGTAACCATATTGCCGATTAGTTTTAATTTTTACGTTAAACTCACGTTAGAAAATATAACCTAATCAATTTCATTAAAAACTGAACATCCAATGGCCTCGAGTTATTTTTTTACATCTAAAAATTGGATTTAGATAAAGATAGGTCTTAACAAATGATCGCTCTCTAAGCACTAACGCAGCCGGTCACCCGCTGTCCCCACATTTTATTTTTACAAATCGTTCCGTCGTCTTATACGAGTATATCATTCGTTAAAATACATTTCGGTGCTCGTGATACTGCGCCATCAATTTCGTCATTTGACGTTTTTATGCATATTTAAAATTTCGCTTTGAAGAGATGCCCGCTAGATTTATTGTGTCCGCGGGACACGCGGTTGAAACGGATGGCGGTTATTTTGTTTAGTAGTTTCCTTTTAATTTGAGCATTATGGAATAGATGGTGATATCCTTTGCTGAAATTTTCTGTGATTAAGCATGGTGTTATATCACTGATTAAACGGATTATCTAATTCAATGATTATTTATATTGTATAGCGAGATCATTAATAGCTATTATATTTTAACATTTAAAGATATCAATGTATATTTCCAATATACCTATTTATATTACTTAATGGTTAAAATATTATTTGTCTATTATTGTTTTTAGTAATAATATATCTTCTCCTACTAATGTGAAATTTTATAAACTGGAATTGTACCATACAATATTTCGTCGTCATTTTATAGAACTGGCATACCATCAATACACTATTTAGGTTCATACAGTTAGTATCGCTCGTTAATTTCTATTTATCATTCAACGCTTATAATACCTAACTATCTTTCGCCCGTGTGTCAGACGCGCGCTCTGAAGTGCCCTATGATTTATGAAAAAGCGACAAAATCCGGCACTGCCAAGTAACAGTATATTTTTGCTCTTTCTGATAATCACATTTATATTAAATCTGTCGGTGGGCGGAACAGTGAAAATTTTGATTTATACACCACTTCAATGCGTAAGCCGTACAGTTGATCCTCTTTTAAAAATGAGATAAAATATTTCGAAGATTTACAACAATATCGAATATACCAAAGGTAAACAGATTTTTTTATTCAATTAATAACTGTATAACATATTAGAAGTAAAAGACATAATTAAATTGAATATTAACTATTAAATACTATATGAAATTAACCGTAAATGTGTTCGTTAATGTATTTAAATATTTTATAGGTCGTTAAAGATATCTTAACAGTCCAGATGCACTCAATAGTTTAATATATAACTTAATTCTTGATGGTCGTTATCAAGACTAAGAAGAGTATCGGATATATTTTAAAGGTCCTAAAGTCACGTATCTTCATTAATTTATTAATGATATACGGCACACTAATGTACGCTTAACAAACCTTATTCATATGACCCGAATTACATTTGGGATGTTGGTAATTTATCGCGTTACGAATATCCAATTGATTCGTCGAGATCGCTCATCGCTTTCCAAATGATACCAGTTTCGGTTCATCTTTATTCATTCGATGAAAGTAAAGCACGATCAATTCTGATGTCTTAGTGAATCTGATAGCGGTCGGATTTATGGCGTTTATTTCGTAGAAAACGATTGGCAAATCGATATCGTTAGTTGCAATCCGTTGCTTTATATAAATGCTTGATGTTTATGTGTATTTACTTTCGTGTTTTGAATTTCAATGATCTACAGAACTAAGTGTATATTGGATAAGACGTCTTAAAAATACAACAAAAGTAATTTACTTGTCATGTGGTATGTGTAAATGTGCTTTTACAGTCACTAATTCGGATCCAAAGTAGTAAAATTTGTCAATATGATATTCACGTTCCAAGAAATAGTACTGAAGTTGACTAGTACTCTATTTGTTATGCGACTCATTTCAACTTTATAAATTGTCAGCTCGATAGAGACATTTAAAATTAATGATATTGCGTTTTGTTTGCAATAACTATAACGCAAACAAGTTATTACATTAAACTATACTTTTTCATATAGCCTTAGTAATCATAAGGAAATTTCGTAAGAAATTTTATTGCATCATTACTCACAAGTGATTCATTTGTTTTGATTTTATACATTAAGCATATTTTGTATTACCATATATTTTTTATTTTAAATCTATAATGTGTCAAATTTATAAAATAATTTTATGACAATATGTAGATATAGAAAATTTATTATGGTATAGCAATACTTCAATCCGCATGTGTTTATTTGTGATCAATAAACGAATAATCTTGCATGCATAAAGATCAGCATCTTTATTTATCGCAAATAAAACATGCAAACGCCAACAACATAGCAAACCGGAGCACAATAGAATCCCGTCAGAATAATCTTGAACAGACGAATTTCTGGATTAGGACCGGAGCAGAAACAACTCGCTCCTGTGTCACTCGTTGTTGACATTCCAACTTGTCAAAACCCGTAACGGCCCGGTTTACTCTAAATTCGCGTAGATTACGCAATGCCAACTCGATGTTCTCGAACTTATTGTAAAACGAGTCGAATCTGAACTCGGTACGATTTGTAAGGTCTGTATCTATATTATTTATCATCATCATCATTATCAGGCTGTGGTAGTCCAGTGCTGGACATAGGGCTCCCTATTGATCGCCTTTATGGGTTTTTTTGATCCGTATCCAACCTTCTTTGCTGGTGTAATGCGGGTTGTTGGGTGAACCGACTTTTTTAATGCCCATCCGACGTATGGATCATCTTACTTTTTAGACAAGTGGGTGATCGGTCCAAATAGTCCTAACCAACCAGAAAAGAACGATAACACAAAGTTCTTTTACCGCGGGATTTGTACACACGACCTCTTGGTTTATAAAGCATGGGCTACGCTAGACTATGAGGCGGTATATTATTACAGTGACTAATTTCTAAATATTTGTATAGCTTTTGCTAAAACTTAATTTTGCGTACGATCTACTTTTACCGGCAACTTTCTAACATTTTTTTTCAGTTTAAGCTATATTTTGAACACATGTGTACGTAAATGCATCGTCTACAACACATTAAATACTTATCAAATTTGATATTAACACTAACCAATTGTGTTCTTCCACGTGACTATTCAGCTACGGGCATCCAATCTGACACGGCGTGCTTTATCCGTTAATTTGACAGTGCGAAATTGAGTAATGAACAAATAGTAGCGTAGCCGTATTTACGCTCCAAAATACGTGGCGCAATTTGCAACACCCCAGCGGGGCGGGGAGGCGGACTTCAAAGGGCCCGCCGACAAAGCGCTAAATAAGATGAAAAAAAAAATATAGAAACGACAATGGACAGGAAAATCGGGGCCTTCCGAAATTTTCCCGTTTCCCTTGCGCACTTTTTTTTTTCCTCTCCCTGCTTTAGTTTCCCGCGCGAGAATTACATTTCCATTTGCGATCGACTGGCGGGTAGTTTGCGTTTCGATCTTTTGACGCGCGATTAAACAAAAGGCCGGAAGTGTGTTTTTCCTCGATCCGGACTTTTATTTTGTTTTGTGGCATATTTTAAACTAGTAAATGTGAGTGTAACTTGTTAAGGTCTTACTAAATGTTGCTTCTAATTTTCACCTAAAAATATTACACAGAACATGATGTTAAGCAAATTGCCTTCGTAGCCTAGTGGTAAGGGCGTGTGCCTTAGAAACCGGAGGTCGTGGGTTGGAAATTTTTATTGTGGTTTCCTAGTTGGTTAGGGCAATTTGGACTGATCACCCAATTGTCTGAAAAGTGAGATGATCCATGCGTCGGATAGGCTTATAAAAAGTCGGTCCACCCGCCAACCCGCATTGGACCAGCATGGTGGAATACTGCCCAGAAACCCCCTAATGGAGGTAGCAGGGGAGGCATATGTCCAGCAGTGGAATAACACAGGCTGATTATGATGATGATATTAAGTTTTATTTCAATTGATCGATTTCGATTATATTGAAATCCCTCTATTTTTTGGCATATTTTAGGAAAGCCACGTGACAAAAATGTTTCGCTCTTTAAAAACAGAATATTACTATGTCAAATAATTCATGTATGCATTCAAATTTAGTTACTAAAATCGCCAGCACGCGGCCTTAATAATCGTATTATTTATGTCAAATAGTAAACTTCTTGCATTGCATTTTATATTAATCATTATTTAAGTTACTTTAGCTATGAGAATACGCAGGTATATATCTATGTTTAACTAGATAACGATGCAGACATATCCTAGCGAGACAGGGAGATACTAGCGGCATTATGTCGGACGACTTATCAGGTTATCAGTTAATCCCTGTTATGGACTGCACAGGGTCTCAATGCATTAGCGATATTATTAGTACCTCACGCGACAGCCAAGCCACTGGTACACAAGGACTATAGTTTATAGTTAGATATGCATTTGTCCCTTAGGGATATATTTTGGTCCATCGTGCAGATAGATAAAAATATTGGGAATAACTCCGTAGCTTCATTGGTTATCTGTTTTTGAGTAATTGTACGGTATTTTACGGCTAGGATAACAAAATATATTTACAATTCAGCTATATCAATAAATAAACGAACAAATAAATTTAAATATTCTTAACACCTGACTTTATTGTTATTTAACCTAGTTAGGTAAACCTTTTACAGGAGGTATCACTACTTCTTTTCCGCTGCAAAGCTCTAGTGAGAAAACACTGCTATATTCCGATATGAAAGGCACTGCAACTAGGGTGATTACTTGGTAAATAAGGCGAATATATTATACATTAGGGTGGCCGAGCAAGACTTGTGCCTGTCTATGGTACATTGCTAATAAGCAGGAGATATCGAGAACCATCAAGTGAACACTGTCTCGTCGCTTTATTCAATCTCCACTTATAAATTAACAATGTTTGTCAATATCTTCCCTCAAACCAGTTTGTTTTCATTTTAATAGAAATTGATGCAAACATCGACAAAGTTATATCCTTGAAGAAAATTTTAAGCAACAAGTAACTTCAAAGTAACTTTGTTTTGTTGTCAGTTATTCGATGTTTATCAGTAGAGCGTTAAGAGGCAACAAGTTTTGTTTCCCGAGCAAAATGAAGAACAACAACGAATTATTAACGCAGAAAGAAATATTGTGAAATAAATGTGGTTAATTTTAAGTAGAGGAACTGCAATTGAGTATATTGTTAATCACGATAAGCATTCAATTAATTTTTAATCAATATAGATACATTTACCCAATACAATATT
The DNA here is from genome assembly GCA_029286875.1 of Lamproptera curius. NCBI lineage: Eukaryota > Metazoa > Arthropoda > Insecta > Lepidoptera > Papilionidae > Lamproptera > Lamproptera curius. Next base: position 2,247,245 of record JAGSMT010000046.1, read on the forward strand.
TAGGATACTTGTGAACAAATTATTTCAATAATCCTGATTTTACATGAATTTACTATAATAAAACGAAAAGATAAAATCATTCCTTGCGCATCTTTGTTTACATATTATTATATATTACGATAATTCTGCTGGTGTAATGCAAAATAGTTTTTTTTGTAATACATTGTCATGAAGTCACCGTACCCTTAAAAAAATCGTGGTTTCAGTTTCATATATCTTCATCACATAAGTTTAACAATACACTTCAATCCGTGAATATTCTTAACCGCGAAAGGTTCATAACCACATAAATCGGTGGCTATAGAAAATAATGATTTTCATAATGCACACAGATACACATTTATTGCCAGAATATGTTAATATCGATCGTAAAATATATTTTATCGTATCACTCGAACGTTGATCACCCAATAAGAAAAAAATGTGTTCAACCTAAATATGAAAAAGTGCATTAATATGTAAAAACTTCATTTAAAATTTATAGAATTTAATATAGCCCAAGTTATTATAGGCTGTTTTTAGGATAATATTTTTATATTTTTTAAACATCACATTTTCTATAACGGTACCTAATCTTTATTAGGGCATTGTTTTTACGATAAAGTGCTCTATGCAATGTAAATTTCTTTTTTATGTCCCTAAATTTGTATTTGTTCATTGATTATAAACGAATTTCATTTTGCTTGTAGACAGAGAAAGAATCTAATGTCTTAAATAAAACAATTAATAAAAAATTGTCAAGAACAGTCTGAAATAGTCATATTCGTACTGATTGTTATCTTCATGTAGTACTTTTTATCACGTTATTTACTTCAACAAATAAAACATTCGGACTGAGGCAATATTGTCTAATCGATTATCACGTTCACTTCTCTTCTATGTATCACTCTTATAATTTGCATATTGATCCGTAGAAAGAGCACACATAAATCTTTGCAATTATCAAATTCTCGGCCGCGGCTCATCTGCATAGAGACACACATAGATAAACAGTACGTACGTACGCACGCGCGGCGGCAAGATCAAAGAGAGTTCGACCCCTTTGTGTGTGCCGCGGGCGCGTGCCGTCTTTTTCCCTTCTCTCCGCGGCAAAGCCTGAAGCAATGGGTGCGAGAGGGACGGCCGTTGTGCCGATTGTGTTGCTTCGCACCGTGAATATTTCACCTCGTTATCGGGCCTTGTTTGTGTTAGCTAGTGTTAGTCGTGATTGAATTAAGATTATCGATATCGACGCTTCGATTTCACTTTGTTTCGATCCGGCGTATAATTGTGACATTAAATGTTCAATGTTCCATTTTATGGTGCGTCACATCTTCCAGGTTTACTTTTATCGCTTCTGATGTAACATTAGATATTTTAGATATTTTAAAATTTGGTGTCTTTACAATGATTTTGTTATACCTAAATAAACTTTTTTTTCGAATTAACAGCTGTAAACCGCCTTTATAAGCATATACTGTTGAGCACTAGTTTAAATGAAAATAAATTAATAAAGTCCTACATTATTTTCACAACATATAACGTAACTACTTCAATATTTTTTTTATCTAATTAACATTACTTAATTAATCACAGCGAACGTTATATGTTCGAACAGTTGATCAAACGTATCGATAATTGGCATTTCGAAATGGATCACCTCCCTACAAGTACAGCGCGGCTCCCGAGTAGGCAAGACAGGAATCTGCCGATATCGATGCTAGTAATTAAAATAGACTTATTGCGTTTGAGTCATACCGTATAGGTACTTTGCTTGTGGATTTTTTAGTGGCAGTCGCGCTTTATGGCCAAGCACTGACGCCGGTATAAGAAGCCGAGATTCCTTGAACTGTTTATGATACTTTCTAGTATGTTCCCCACTTAGGTTTCAATCAAATTACGCTGCGTTGTCGTAACCCGATGTACTGGAGTAAAGCAATAAGTACATAATACTAAAGATAGAACGCAGCCAAGCAACATGGGGAAATGCGCGGTTTACTTTATTATACATTTTTTTTTATTATTTATGTAAAAACGATTCTACTGTTATTTTGCTAATGTCGATTTGACAATCCACCTGTCAGAAGAATGGTCTGTTAGTACGTGTATCAAAAAGTTATATTGAATTCATCTGAAACTAGATTTCCACGTTTGAACTACATTTTTCAATTTGGTTTTCTTATTTATTTATGTCTGTACTGTAAAAGGAAAAGAATTTGAAGCCGTGAGAGAACAATTGAACCTGTCTAAAATCCATATGTAAAATTGTGTTATTTAATGTTATGATTGGTACCGTTACAGGAGTTGATTTAATTGTTAGAGACTTACTGCAAAAATATCTTTGATGCAAATGATAATGCTTGTGAAACATGACTTTACGTTCTTAAAACTACGTCCATCTTAAAAACTAAACTAGCCGCTATAAACAATTATATACAATGAAAATTAATTAATATGACATCCAATTAATTTAAGATATACATTGCAAGATGTAATTTTCCATTAATTACATTCGACGCAACTAATTACGTGCACTAAATTAATCTCATTAGCCGACAGTACTCCGAATACCGCAGCACCTGATGTTATATTAATACGTGACATTTTCCACGCGATCCTAATATGAAGATGACATGTCCTATTTGAAATATCGACGGAATAATTAAGAAGAACCGTTTACGTTAACATTGAAATTGAATTAATAGCCGTTATTCAAATTCAAATATCTTTATTCAATATAGAAGTGTAACACTCGCTTATTCCTCGTCAAGGACGCTACCGCCGGTTCGGGATAGGATGCTTCTTACCTAAGAAGAACTGGCGAAAGAAACTCAGAAGGCCTTTATTTGTTTTCTTTTAAAATATGCAAATAAACATTTATATTAGCAATATGCAGTTCTATGATACGTATTTTGAATTTGAAAAAGTATACAGTGCAAAAAATGTGTCGAAAATTGCTGAGACGGAAGCAGCTCGTTAAGTCGCATAATACCGAGCAATCGTACTAAAATAAGGGGAATGGTGGGCATTAACCGGCATTAACCCTGGAATGACAGGGCGCCCCCGTTAATATTTCACGAGGAAAATGTTGTCCTCCGCATTACGTTTTCCTTTTGATGCCACGCGTCAGGTTTTCGCCTGTTCGCGAAGTCGACATTAGCTAGTGTTTTAGAGTAAATGAAAGAGTTTAAGTATACGTCGGTTGTCATGCTTTAACGTAACGTGGTAACATTAAAAATGAGAAAATTTCTATGGCTTATCGATGACAAGTTTATTATTGGGCAAACTAGAGCTATCATATTATAAGAAACACTATGCCCTACCCAGTAGAAATGCAGCGTTGGAAGCTAAAACTTTGCACTGAGACAGGATAGTATGCCTTTTACCCAGTAATAATAATTAAGTTAATAAGTTAAGGTGACATTCAGACCGTGTTCTAATATGAAACAATGCCTTATCTTCTGCTTTTAAACAGAAAGTTAAAAAACGTAGGTGTAACTTTACTTTAGGCCTCTTTTTTCATTTATACACAAAGTTATTTATATCAGTGTCATTTGGTATTCAAATAATTGTACGAAGATAAGGTCTCAAAAAAGTTAAGTAGTAACTTAAAACTTTTTTGCGATCATGAACATCATCATCATTTACAGATGCGTCAAGGGACTGCACAGTAAATGTATGTAATAATTGTTACACATTATTTTATACAAAGTTTAATAAATGTCAACACTTATTAGAACTAGCGTTTTTATAAGACAGACTGTCTGCCTAAATATTCTTTTTTAAATGTTGTTAGTAAAAGTCTATTGATTTCAACGTGGTATATAAAACTCCTAAAATTATGTTAGATTAAGCTTTCCTCCAGTAGTGAGCGATGTTAACGAGCTTACACAGATATTCTGTTTTAAATATTTTAACGCAGGTAGGCAATATATTTAGATAAATTATACTTTTCACATTAAGTATCTGAATGTGAAAGCAATTTGCCGCCTGTTGTTCCATTTTCAAAGTAAATTTTAACAATTATTTACGAATTACAGTCGTACATTACTGTAATGTAAGTAGTAAATCTAGCATGTTGAGAAGTTATGATTGTACGTGTGAACTTGCGACCTAAGATAGCTAGTTGACACTGAATTAATACTACACAAGTAAACAACATGTATTAAAACTCTCTTCCGAGAAAACATTATAATGTTTCAACGTAGTATAAGTTGACACCATTTCACAACTGAAGACGGGAACAATCAGTAATACAATATATTATATATAATATATTATATTTTCTTGTATAACTTATATAAGTTGATCAGCGCTTGAATTGCATAAATTTGTCAAATTGGGAACTATACCTGTCGAAAACAAAACGTTATGATTGCTGTAAATAATATAACTCATAGCAACGAAATGGTGTCTTATAATTATTTTTTTATTGGTTAACCCGCTAGATGTCAACCATTGAACGACAGTCGACTAATAACAACATACATCGTAATTTATTTTATTTCAATAAGATATTGATGATGAAGAAAAGTAATGTAGCTTAACATATACACCAAATCTATCACTGAACCAGATAAAATTAGTGCTATGTACTTTGTTACCAACTGCCTCCGTAGCCTAGTGGTATAGGCGTGTGCTTTAGAAACTGCAAGTCGTGGGTTCGAATCCTGCAGGGACACAACAATTTTTATTGTTGTTTCCTAGATAGTTAAGAGCAATTTGGGCCGATCACCCAATTGTCTGAAAAGTAAGATGATCCATGCGTCGGATGGGCATGTAAAAGTCAGTCCACCCACCAACCCGCATTGGACCAGCGTGGTGGGATACGGTCCAAATCCCTAATGGATGGAGGTGTATTCAGGGAGGCCTATGTCCAGCAGTGGACTATCACAGGCTGATGATGACTTTGTTACCACACTTGACACAATTTACGCGTCACTTTAATTTTATTATGTAATTTAAACAAAAAAGAGTAACTATGAACTATAACACCATTCGGCCGTAAGTTTAATTTTAAATGAATGCAATATCGTAACTCAATTTCCATGTGTAACTCACAGGTTGGGGTTAAACCTGCAGTTGACGGGGCCCGCGGCGGGACTTCAAAGGAAATATAAATGTATGAATTGTTTAGCGCAAATCCACCCGCTTGGGGGCCCTCTGGTCCTTAGGTGCTGGCTTTATATGAAATTCGTTACTATAATCCTTATGGTGTACATTGAGTTGTGCCCCGGGCGATGTTAACTGGGGCCCTTTTTTTAAATATTCATCGGTCCAATTTGCCACTTTAAGATGTGAGGTGCGTTAGTATTAGGTATGTTTAGGTGACACTTGATGTGTACAACACTTTTATGCTCTTGTGGTAATGCATTGTTGAATTATAAAGGGCAGCTTAAAATATTGTAAATATTAACAGCTGAGTTACATAAGTGTTAGTAGAAAAGTAATTAGGCATTCTAATCCTGTCTTATGTCATTTACTTGTCATACCTTACACACGGCTTAATTTCTATAGATAACATTGTTCATAAATAGTACATACAAGTTCATATATAATCATTACAATATACATATATCGTATCACTTTTGTACATCTGTTACAATAACTTAAACTTAGTAAAGAATTAAACGTTACATTTCCGCATAAAAATAACGACTTTCGATGTCGTTGACTTTAAATAGCAATTCTTTTGTACAGCACATTAATTGCCCCATAATGTGATATACAACTACGTGTACTAAATCACACTTATTACCGATAAATACAATCGAAGACGCACAACACTGTATAGCATCGATCACATACGTTTGTCTCCCGCCCGAGCCGGGGTCGGACGGCCGCAAACGAGCCAGGCGTTAACCCTTTGACGTGTCGTGTACATTAATTGCCCTCTCTTTGTTTATTAAACGATGTCTCGGCCGGGCCATTCGTCACGTTACCGTGTTCCCACAGGTGTATTGTGGTGTCTTTTTGTAAGCGATTCTCTTGATCAAAGGTTTTTTCCAACGCGTAAATGTATAAAGAAGTACTGGTGTATACGACGAATGTACATTCCTTGTTATATACATACATACATACATCATCGTCTCTGATAGTCCACTGCTGGACACAGGTCTCCCCTAGTACACCCTATCCGTTAGAGGGTTTTGGGCCGTATCCCACCACGCTGGTCCAATGTTGGTTGGTAGGTGTTGTATATACGATCGCAATGAATTTTTTTTTAAAGAATATTATTGATAAAACGAAAAGAGATCGGTATTGGTCGATCGGTGCCGAGGTTTAACAATGATAATGCTATAGGTTTTTTCGCCTTAGATACTTTGTTTACGATATATTCATACTTTATTATACTTGGTGTAGTACACCGAACATTTCGGTATATAGTTTTATAAATTAGGTTAATTATCGTATTGATTAGCAACAAGTCACATGGATATCGCATACTTCGTTGCGTTGAATAATTATTATTTTCGTCAGATATCTCGGAACCCGACACTGTGCTGAAATTAAGCCGATTCTTATGATATATGTGACGGCGGAAATCGCCACGTCGGCGCCAGCACATCAAACATTTATATTCTTGTTCACATGCTTAGTAATGGCAATAAAAATATTCTGCTGTGAACTATTCGATAGCTAATGCTATAAATATACATTAGGAACATTAAAATTTCAAAAAATCTTCAATATAGACGATATGACAAAAGAAATCAAAGAGCAAATACTTAAGATTTTGGCTCATCAGGAGCTAGAAATCGCATTTTTTGTATTGTTTCAAATATTAAAGTATTTTATTTATGCCTAGAATGTGCCCATGTATTTACTGCTATTTACTATTCTATTAACATGAGATAAAAGGATTTTCGTTTATCCTTGTACCATCATGGAGGCAGTAATAATTGTTACAAAAACGATAGTTAGATTTTTTCACAACAATAATTTCCGATCGCTTTCATATCGCTCGCCACCAGAATACACCACCAGGCCACCGAGGGTGACACTTTCCATAATCAGACACGGCGATTAGTGCCACGCCCACATCGATCAGCAGCGACTTGAAATTAACCTCTGCCATTATTAAATACAACCGGGGCCCCTTTCATTGTGCACAATTGTCTCATAAAACATTCAATCGCTATTTATGCCCGACAAGCACGCCTTTACAAAGAATGTACGACCTTTAATCATGCTCCAATTTACCTGACTGGCTAGCACTGACGTCTTAATAAGTGTCGATGGATGTACTGTTGCGATCACATTTTGGATTCAAAGCGATAATTCGGGATTTACCAATACTTAATATACAAGGGCTTTTGAAACTAATCGCAGTTACAAACAGACTTCTAGGTGTGTTTTAAAAAAAATACTATAATTAATGTGCTTAGTTGTGGCAGAATACAGGGAAAACTTTGCCTATTATATTCGTTAAAATAGAAGTGAGAGTAATATTTCCTATTGCAAATGTTAGTCCCTTTGCTCTTGAATTCTTCTTCTATTTTCTTCTTATATTCTTCAACTCAATCAATTTATGGTAGGAATAGTAATATATATGCTATTAGTACGATGGTCTATTGTCATAAAATTATTACTACCACTTATGGCGCTTAGTTACGAAGGTGTAAATTCTAGCTACTGTTGTCTATCATACCCAAAAACAATAGTAGTCTTTCTAAGTCTAATTGGTAGGTGACGTTAGTAACACTATAACATGTAACTTCATTGTAAGTATAATTCACTCCGGTTATATTTAACCCTCAAGATATTCACCGTAAACTGAAGCCTGTAAGAAAAATGCTGGTGATTCATTCACGAATAATCTCAACTTTTTGCCGGCGCCAAAGGGCCCCGGAGCATTTTATAAGACGCGAGGCGGCGTACAAACTCCGCTAATGCGAGCAATGCGTATTATCACTTGCGGCCGAAAATTCAGAGCGTCGCGTTCGCACTTGTAGCGGAAATGCTGCGTCTGTCTGAGCGAGATCATTGACGGAGTAGAGTGGGAACGGTGTAGCGTATCGTGTTTTCCAACTAAACTGTGTCGTCTCATCTGTCTTGTATAGGGTTGTCACAAATGTTATGCGAATATAATTTAATTAAATATTTCGAAGCATTTCGTATATTTATATATATAGTGTAGACTATTTAGTTTTTGTAAAGGAGTACCTAACCTATACCGATCCTAAATTGGCAAATAACAAGACTATATGTACAACGCTGTTTAGTTCCTATGGGTTAATTTGTTTATGTTTATTCCGAGTATTATTGCACTAAACTGTAGAAAAATCTATCGAAATGTTCGATAAATAGCCGATTGTTAAGAAGGCTGTATTGATAAAATACTGATTTCTGTGTTGGGCAAAGTATAATTTTTTACTTAAAAAATGCTAATATCGTGGGTATGTAGACAATTAGTAAGATTTTAAATGGTAGTGGAGGGTTCATATATTTGGCAACCCTACAGTACCCTAACAATGTCGGCGCGGTGTACGCCCGCCGTTCGTAACGAAGTCCGCAATGAAAAATTTTACGATTAGCCAAGGAGACAATCGCAGACGGATTTAATTTTAAACGCGACCGTTCACAAGGGATTCGACGCTTTAACGTCAGCCGTTAAGGTCCAACCTCGCGCCTTGTTTCAATTCTGGAAGTTTCGATAGGCGCAATCCTGAGAGCGCGCGATACGGCACTAACGCAAGTGATATTTGATGCACGTTGTTTTGTATTTCACAGTGAAAACAAGAAGAGATACGCGTACGGAGTTATGAAGTTTCATGTTAGATGGTATACCTGTACGTCATTTAAATTACTTTGTTCGTTACTTACATTGAATAAATAGATCTTGAAATACCCTAGACTTCCCAGGTTACGTGTAAAGGAAAATTCCCCGTGTTTACGCGGTTAGAATATTAACAAATCTAGAATTTATAGTCGACGTTCACTCAATAATGACTAATGTTATATGAATTGTAAATTATACATCAAAGACAGTTCCTCTTAGCTCCTTTAGCGGAATTGTTTATTTTCCTAGGGTTCTACTGTCTATACCTTTTACATATTTTAACGGAGCTTAATGTGGTAAGCAAAGCTAGATACCAACTATTTGTGATCTTTGCATCTAAAGAGCACAGAATGTACGACGTCATCATGGTGCCATACGTCACGATGTTTAGAAAAACTAAATACCTTATGTTATTTGGTTCCGGTATTATTACTCGCTTATTAATTATATTAGCAAAAATAACATTAATTCACATTCAGATGGTCTAAATATCAATTTTCGTCACTAGTTATTCATTTAATGCAACCCAAAATGGCAAACTAAATTAATTAAAAACAAAATAGTAAAACGCTTGTACGATTTACGAATTACAATTTTAGTAATATCCATATTTCACTAACATATTCAAAATAGACGTGGAATAAACAATGTCTTATGTCAGTTTAATAACGCGCATAAAGTTTTCCATAACAACATTTTCCATAAGATTGGAGTCCAGTAATTATTATGGCAAAATAACATAACTATTACATAATTATTTCTTTTATTTACGCGATTATTATACATATCAAATACACTAATTTACGGATTTTTCGCGTTACTTAAATATATTTATTCCCGACGTTTCGGATTCTTTTCAGCATCATATACCGACTTAGTCTTCCCGTGATCATGGATGCTCGGGAATAAATATATTTAAGTAATTCGAAAAATCCGTAAATTAGTGGATTTGATAAATACTATTACTTTACAATATTAAGTACATCGAAACATTCGCGGTTAAGTACGACTGAAACAAGTATCAACCGTGAATCGCTATGAATCATTGCACGCGAGCAGATTGAGATTGATGCGCGGACACGTTTAGTTGTGAGGCGGGGATGGTTTATTTTTGTTTTGCTTTCGTATCTGCACACCATATTGCTGCAGTCTGTCGCTTTTAACGTGCTCCTTGGTGTTTAATTTTAACTCTGCCGTTGCCCTTTCGCTGGTTAAATCGCACGGTAATTAAATATGGTTCAAGAGTAATTATTACTAAGAGTACACTAACCAAATGATTAGGTTTTCAAATACCATTACAACAGTGACTTTTGGGCAGGGTAATTTTGCAGTAATTATACAAAATATAAGACTGGGATCATATAATTGTATTTTAATTAGATTTTGTGTATAAATATTGTGGTTGTCGCATGATGGTATGATGTTATACCAGAAGGTGCAAATATGATGGCTTACATACTAGGTTACTAAAAGTCGCAAGTTTTGAATTCTCACTGAGCTGACGGGTTGTTTCGATCCATACATGAATTACATACTTATAGATAACGTATCTAGACCCTAAAATTGGTTCAAAGGGTTCTGTTTTAATTTTGGAAATAAATTTTAATATCCTAAAAAAATCATGAAAGAGAATTATTATAATTTCTTTTATATATAGATCATTATTCTTATGTCAATATATTTTGGATACACGTCATACTTTTTACAGAATCTAACAATAATATTTGTATGTCTGAATACAGGCATTTTGGTACATTCAAGCACAAATAAACTTTTGAAGCAATCGCAAATGCTCGTAACAGTGTAGCTGTACGAATTTCTGCGTAGCGACTCACCCTCCTCCACAAACGTCAAAACATAATTGGCGTACCCTAACGTTACGACGGAACATAAAGACTTATTTATATAGAAATATTTGTATTTATAATGTATATAAATCGTCATGTATGTGTATTTATTTAAGTTGGTCTTACTGCAACAATTTGAATATTTTTTCAATGATTTTTTTATTTCGTATAAGAAATAACGATTTACGTATTTATTTTGTAAATAGTGAGGATATTTTGTTTTTGTAATATTTGGTAAAAAAAAAATAGAATAATTTAAGACTGTTAAACCTTAACCATCATTTGATAAGTTTGATTTGTTTTTCGTCCATTATGTTATTGCTAAGCACAGTACCACATAATTAGGAAACTTTAAACAAAGGTTTATTTTCCTCTTTCAAAGCACAAAATTATGTGATTTAATTTATATCTTGATTTATAAACTTGTTATGCAAATACAAAACATTACTAAAACAACTTCCAAATGTATATGTAGTAAATATATACCACCCATTTATTATAATATTGTGTATTAATCTTTCGCTGTATAATCCCCTCTAAAACACAACAGATTATTTTGAAGTGTCGTTCCCATGCGAGATTATTTCTATACCTACACAGCCTCCGGAAAAAGGTCAACAACCTCCCACCCTCGCAGCCTCTCGATATTCGTTAATTTGAATATTTCACCCTCCCGTTTTTAAGGATTAGATTTTACGCAAAATCCATCCCCCGTTTTCCCCGAGTTTTGTTTACATTGAAGCTTTCGTTCAAAATAATAAAAGGTATAAAAGTTTAAAGCTGATTTTTGCATTAGAAACGTATCATACGTTACGATACATATAATGTAAAGGTATTGCGTGAATGCTTTTTAAGTTTGCTAGCATTTAAAATAAACAAAATAATACACTTTTTACAAATTGTGTATTTTAATACTTATAATCTTACACAAAGAAACAAATATAAAGTTACTTTAGTTAAATATTTTTAGTTCAAATGTCTTATTAAAAAGAGCGTCCCTTTTCGTACTCAGTATCGTCTTCAAGGGTAACAAAACGATATTGCTCGTTAAAAAAGTTCCGCCGGTGCATGTTTCCGGTACGACGGGCCAGAAGTGGGAGTGGATAAGAAATGACCCGGAATAACCGCAAGGAGGGTAGACCGATTTCCTTGGTCCTTTCCAGTACTCGGCAAAGATATCATTATAATCATGCCGGCATGTGGGAATGCAGGGCTTATTATATTTTCATGTGACCCTTTCAAATCTCAAACGTTTGCTTAGTGCTCTCCTTCTTCTCTTATTTTTTTTTGTTGCGAAAAAACTGAACAATACGCAAGAATTAACGAAGCCAAACACTTTACGCAAGTTGCGTACCAAGACTGAACGTCCTTACATAACAATTGCCCCGTAAGACAACTTCAACTTACAAACTGTACTAACCAAACAAGCCACTACGCGAACAATAACTAGCATTGTTACCGGCTCCACTCCCGTCCGCTGTAATGAGAGATGACGAGAAAAGTAAAGCTATTACAAGGTCAGGTGTATTACGGGGATACCACTGTGAGAGGAGTTGTTCTAGAGCTAGTTACCCAAGGTCAGACCGAGCAGACTCAACGCACACATATACACCAAACCTCCCTGTACCCACACCATTCGGAGCACGTGTACTCACCCCTACACATGGTCGCCATGGCAACGCAGCATCACTCCACGCCCACAACTCCGGGGGCGAACTCTCAAGATATTACGCCCTACTTCGCCCGTATTGGCGAACCAAAGGGGTGTAGTTGCGATGCGCCTGTGTGTGTTCGCGCTTAGAACGCTTAGTCTGGAGAAATTCGCCAATTTCATTTTCTAACCGATTCTCGTACACGATGCCCGTCGCATCGATGCGGCCAACTCAATTACGTCTACAATCTCGGTTTCTACCTAAACGCAAATAAGATGCGCTTATAAATGCATTGAAAAGAATAGTACTAGTCATGCTAGTCTGAAATGTTTTATATTTCTGTATTTGAAATATGCGTTAAACATCAGCAGCATTGAAATTGTGAGAATGAATCAAAAGATGATTTAAGATTTCTTGGCAATTTAAAAACATTGCACACAAATGAGAATCGCACGATATAGCTTGTCTTTTTTTTTGAATGCGGGAAAATATAGGTACGTAACGAATGCTAACCAAGCACTCGACTCCATTCGCTACATTCACCGGCCGCTCGTTAACAAACCTATTCAATTTTGAAGTATTAGTCGATTGAGGCAACATTTCTCGCGTCCTACCGCCGCGAGTTCCAATTAGCGACTGGGGCTTGTCGCTTGAGTGGCGGTGACGTCACGCGGCGCTTTCATGCGGTTTCAATAACTACCCTCTCCACGACTCCTTCAATAGCTGGCCACTCCACCTGGCCTTCATTAGGGACCTCAATGTATACGTCGGGCTGAAAAGGCGACGGGGATCTACTAATTTAAAAAATACAAGTTTTAACGAGTAAAGTTGTTTAGCTAATAACGAGCTAACTCCCACACAGGCGCCGCGATAATGTGATATAATTTTTTTTGCCCTCAAATTATCGCGACTTGTTATTGGAACAAAGCGCGCTCGCCGTCTTTTGTTCCTGACCTGTCGCGCCATAGACAAATCTTATTATGGAAATATTTTCAAATTAAGAACGCGCTCCACTCCCGCATTATGCGTCTCGGCTGTCATCATTGTCTAGCCTCTTTTTGTTCGGTCCTCGCATGTCGAGGTTTTTCGACCACCGTTTCGGTATTTCTTTCTTTTTCATTCTCTTTTTGTTTATATTTTTTCCCGGGCTGTCCCGAGCGTGAATGGTGGCCTTTGTTTGTTCGTGTTTTATTATTAATTAGTGGGGATCCTTTGTTCGTGGTAATTATTCGTCTTAATAAGCGGATCCCGCACTCCGAATGCGAGCGCGCGGGGCTGTCAGCGCTTTTGGATTTTTAAACGGGGCTGGTGGCGATAAGAGTCCTCGCAACTGGTTCTTTTAATGGTTCATCGCGTTTGTTCCATTTTTTATTACTACTCCAACAGACTTGCTCTTTCATGCAGGGAAACATATTAGTTTTTACCATTCTTTAATAGATCTTTGTAACAGTATTTGTTGTGACTGCTTTAATATAAAAAGCTTTAGAAAGCAATTTAAGAAACCATTAATACTTAAGACTATCTCTAAAGCCCTAAAGAAATATTAGACTCAACAAAAAGCGCGTACCAACCATAGCGCAACAATAGCGCGGCGCCAAAAACTAAGTCCCCGGGCGCACCATTTGGTTGCACGGCCACAATTAATTTAGCGAACGTGTCCCGCGATCCTGTCGTTTATTTCGTATAATAGAGTGCTGAAAAGAAGTCGCAGTTTAATTAGAGGTGAGACACTCGGGGCTCGGAAGCGCGCGGCTGAATGGCACTCGGACGCCATTTTGCATAATTGGGCGGCGGAGGGTAGGACGAAAATTTATACGGCGCCTCGCCAATTCACTTGCTAATGACGCGTCGTCTTCCCATAGACGCTGTGGCGGGTTTTTGTTGCCGGCATACCGTACTTTTCTATGGTGATGCTGGTTTTTTTTGGTTTTTGTGGTGTTTCTGTTTGTCATCTGACCCGCTAGTGCCGTTTCGGTCTAGGCGTTTCATTAGCGCGGTGGTGGGGTTGAAGTTCGTTAATAGGGTGATAGTATATTGTTCGTTCATTGTTCAGTGTTAATAATTAATTGAATGTTGAGTTATCTGTTTCTGTATCGCTCACATTTTTCATCAGTTTATAATGTTGGTCTTCACGTAACGTTTTTATGCTTAAGTTTTTACTTACGATAAGTTTTTTTTACTTATAAATATGTTGAGTAATGACTTTTTTATCAATTACTCAACTTATTTATATGACATAATTTATATTCTGAAAATGATAAAAAAGAACGTCTTTTGCTTGTCTATTTTGCCTATCGACTTGATTCTTAGTAACTCATAATAATATAATCGATATAAGTCTGTAAAAACGTTTCTACGTAAATTTCCTTCAGCGCTATCGATGTGGAAAATCTCCGTAACTAACGTTCGATATCCTTTTGTTGCAGGCAAGCAAGATGGGCCTTCCCGCGGGCGGCAGTCTCTCGCTATTCTGCCCAGGGGGGGACCTGGGGCAACCACCCCCGGCCCACATGGGCATCCCACCCCCGTACCAGTTGGACTCAAAACTGGGTAAGTGATCTGCAAATCGTAGTAATGGTATATTTATTTATTCAAGCTTAGTGAAAGAGTTAGTTTAATCGCGGACTTGATGCCTTTTGCCATTGTCAACAAAGCAACCATTGAAACTTACTATAAAAATAATTATTGATTGGTGTTAGATGATTAGAAAAATGTTATATATTAAACTTTGGTAACATTTCATTTTCGTACGCTGACTGGTATAATTGTTATGTGTAATAAATGTACATGTAGCATTAAAAAAATATTTCTTTTTACTATTAGAAGTGTAGAGTAAATTCCAAAACGTATTTATACGCGTTTGAAGCCAGAACGATTTTTCGTCAGTTACATTTGTGGTTCACTAGCTATTTTATATTCATAGAATCAATGTTGAAAATTTTTAAACGTGCTGATAAAAAACTGGTCTAAGTATGGCCTAGATTAAGGGTCTGAGACTGACTATAATGTGAAAGGTTCATATAAATAGAAAATAGTACAAATGTACAATTAAAATAGTTTAATCGAGTATGTATAAATTATCAAAAAAGTGCAAAAAGTTATATGTGTACAGTTGAATGTGTTTTATATCGATAATCTTGTCTTTACATAGTGGAGAATGTAAATCGATGATTATTTAATTACGCGGCGTGACTCCGCCGGTTTCCACGTATCAATTTCAACGCGGACCACTGAACTCGTCGCGGCAGATTACTTCCGCTATCTTAGCTCTTACCTTCACATGCAGATATCCGTTTTCTTAACATATCAATATTTGTTGTTGGAACACGTAAAACGTGAATACTAGATGTTCATAGTTAAACTAGTTTATTTCGGGAAAACTCGGACCTTTATCGGAATATGATGACACCCGAACTGTCAATGAATGATCGTATTCAATAAGTGATATTTTCATATCCATTAATTTGAAACTTTATTGTTTAGTGTTAAATGTCACAATGAATAATGTCATTTTATTATATAGAGATTTCTAGGTACTGAAGCTATTTGAGATATAAATAAGAACTTTTCCAAAAAAAATGCGAAGGAAAATCTTTTCCTACTATATCTATACGTTTATGGTAATGCTATTAATATATATACGTTAATTCTATGATTTACTCAATGTAGATTCGAAAAAGGTGTAACACATCGACCCATGACAATAGTGGCACATGATGTCCAACAATTTAATGTTTCATTGGCATTTCATTTACCGTTTCATCATCTACATATTCAAACTACAAATCAATAATAACTAAGTGCTGCTTTTTCAAAATACTTTTATAAATTAAACTTCCAAGGGCCGTGCTTTCTCAATTATTTTAATTTAATTGATTTGATAGCTAATTCTGCATTTTTGTTCAAAGCAGCGGGTTTAGCGCGAACTCCGATGTACCCCTTTCCCGGGGGCACGTACCCTTATCCGATGCTCAGCCCGGAGATGTCGCAGGTGGCGGCTTCTTGGTAAGTAGAATTTATATTACTTATTGTAATTGTTTATTACGAGCTTAGTTAGGGAAAAATAATTATTGAAAACTATCTCTTAGTTACGTAATGATATGTAATTTCATCTCGATAATTTTCAAGATAAGTGATCATCAACCTTCGTGGTAGACGGTTATACTTCTTAAACATATGTATTGAAAAGCTTTTGGTTTTTTTGGTAGTTTTTTTTTAATTTCTTGAAGTAAAGTTGTAAACATAATTAAAAGTTAACTTTATTCCATAAAATTGGTTTATAACGAATGATATTGTTTGTGCACCAATTTTATTCCAGTTCTAACAATGATAGAATATATATTTAGTTCAATTGATGAAGATAATCATCTTGTACTATTTGCTTAACTGCGATGTCTATGACAGTCTAAGCATGTATAAAAAACTCAATGTAAAGTATTATTAATTTCGTGCCATCTTATTTAAAAGATCGAAAATGAATGTATTTAAAAAACAATTCAATGAAAAAATACGTAATTAAAAATAAATATTGATCGTTCGCTCCTGACATCTCTATCTATTAACATTGATTATGCTTCAATAAAACAATACCGACATATTAACACATTTCATTACCATAATTCCCAATGTCCTACTGAAAACGCAGCAAATAACCCAACCACCCCCCCGCCCCCCCAATAAACGAACACCCCCGGCTAATACTGAAAACGAGAGACGCACTTCCGCCCAGCATTGTTCGCGAGCAGAGTGGAGCGTTTGTCTCGTGCACTCGGCACGGCGTATAGCAGTCGAGTGTGCGTCAAGTGTGCCAATTTACGGAAGCTTTTTGCAGGAGCTACGTACACGAGACACGTAGGACCAGGCCGGTCGCTTAGGCTATAGGCTAATAACCGGCCCGCTTTGCATTCGGGCTATAAGGCTGAGTAAAAGACTATAATGGGTGTAGACAAAGTCTGAAAGAAAGTCAAAAAGATATAATGCATTTGGTTGGTTAAATATTGCACGACTAATGCCATAGTTATAGCACTCTTTCACCTCTTATTTGGCTATAAATAAATATCCAAAGACCAAGAAGATATTGTAGATAGCACGTAGACTATTAGCTTTATTTGTTTGCAAATACGTCATTAATTCAGTTTAATAGCAAACCAGTTCTAAGATTTTGGTGTGACCATGTATACAAGACCAAATAAGATATGCATTATGAACGAAGTCAATATCAAACAATGGCACTTAAACTGTGCCGCCGTTAAAATAAAAATCACTTTAAAGTTGACTACAGAATTGGTCCACCGAGCCGGACATTTTAAATAAGCAAACTTAGAATTAAACATAAGTCGATGTTTTATTTACGTTAATTGTACGTTTCATTTGATAAGATGCGAAAGAAATCAAATTTTAAAACCGTGAAGGTATTAAAAAAAGAATCCATTACATTTTTACTTTGATATTTGTTTATAACTAATAATTCGACACAGGCACACCCCGAGCATGTACCCAATCTCTTCAGCGGCCAGCGGTTTCCGGAGCCCGTATCCCACCTCACTGCCAATTAGCAGTTCTAGTCTATCAAGGTCAGTCGTCTTTGTTGATATTTTAATTAAGTATTTTTTAAGGTCTCTACTTTCCAAGGGACCGTCTGGTGAAGTACCACTGCGGTGCCTAGTTCGGCTGCTAATCAGTAGTGTGTAAACGTCTTCTTCTGTCTTCCGGTTTGAAGGGGACTGACGCGTAAATAATAGATAATAGAGAAGCAATATTCTAAGTCTAAGGGTAGCGACTTGCTCGTATCTTCGCTTCAATTATCATCATCATCATCAGCCTGTGTAATTCCTTTGATGGACATGGGCCTTTTACATTAGGGGGTTTTTGGACCGTATCTCACTACGCTGGTATCATGCGGGTTGGTGGGTGGACCGTTTTTTTCATGTCCATCCGAGGCATGGATCGTCTTACTTTTCAGACAATTGGGTGATCAGCCCAAATTGC
The DNA here is from genome assembly GCA_029286875.1 of Lamproptera curius. Classification (NCBI taxonomy): domain Eukaryota; kingdom Metazoa; phylum Arthropoda; class Insecta; order Lepidoptera; family Papilionidae; genus Lamproptera; species Lamproptera curius. The sequence continues at coordinate 2,265,493 of JAGSMT010000046.1, forward strand.
CCTAACCTACTAGGATACGACAATGAAAATTTGATGAGTCTCCGCAGGATTCGAAACCACGATTTCCGGCTTCTAAAGCACACGCCTTTACCACTAGGCTACGGAGGCAGTTAAACTACGTTTCAATTAATTAATGAAAAAAAAATCTTGTATGTTTTTATTTTAGCCTGGATCTCACAGTTAGCGGAGACGGTTTCCGCCGATTTATCGATCCATTAGTGTTTTTTAGCTATTCAGTCGGATATCGTTCGAAGTTGATATATTTTGATGAAAGGCGATAAAGAATTGCGAAATTGACTGTTGATCATGAGAGTTTTAAGTTGCACAATCAATAGGAAATGGGATTTTTAACGAAACATTTTGTGTGCTGTGAAAGATTATTTGAGCTAGTAAAATTACTAAGTTAAGGAAACAGATAATATGAAGTTTTAGTACGAAGCTAAATTGTATTATTTCATCATCATCAGCCTGTGTTAGTCCACTGCTTGACATAAGCCTCCCCTAATACACCCCTATCCATTAGGGCGTTTTGGACCGTATCCCAACACGCTGGTCCAATGCGGGTTGATGGGTGGACCGACTTTTTACATGCCCATCCGACGCATGGATCATCTTACTTATCAGACAATTGGGTGGTCGGTCCAAATTGCCCTAACCAACTAGGAAACAACAATGAAAATTTGTTGAGTCCCCGCAGGATTCGAACACACGACCTCCGGTTTCTAAAGCACACGCCCATACCACTAGGCTACGGAGGCAGTAAAATTTTTGTATCATTTAATTTATTTAATTATATTGTGGTGTATTTCGCACGTGTGATGGGTACGATGTAAGTGAGTATATGCTACTTAAAAACACAACAATGAATGTATAATACGTGCGAGTGAAAAGAAAAATAGGGAGACGACATTGATGTCTTCAAAATAATTTGCTTAGTATTAGTTATTGCTTTTAAAGGAAAGGTAATAATATACCACATTTATCTTAGTATCACTCCATTGCGAGTACTACACTAGATTGTTTTAAATGTATATATTTTATATATATTGTATTTTAATAATAATTAACATATTCGACAGTGAGTTGTATCGGTTCTCGCCAACTCTGGGCGGTGGTTTAGGGCTCGGTTTGAGCCCGGCGCTTGTACCCGCACCGCCCAGCAAGGTCGACATCTTTACGCACCATGCGAGGTAAGAAATAGCTTCTTTATATAGTTTTACTTTCTTTAAGTTTAATATTATATCAAGGTCAGGAAATTTACTGTGTACAAGGAATTTTTATGTTCTAAGATATGGTCTAAGTAGTTGCTCATAACCTGAACGTTTTTTTGATTCGAAGCAACATTTAATTGTTTACATAAATGTATAGCAAATAAAAACACGTACTTTGTAGTAAATTGTAATCTACCGATGTATGATGCGATAAAAATATTTTTTATTAACAGTAGTGGATATTTTTTCTATTGGAATATGTATTACATACAAAAAACTTTATTTTACATTGCCATATCTATTTATGACACGACGTCGAAATCATTGACTACTTTTAACTTACTGTCCGTAGAGCCAATCGATTTTGTGTTTTATACTGAAAAATTAAACATTGAATTAGCTGTTTTACTGAATACTATTGTTGAAGAACATTTTTGTTCACCACATTTGGATTTAAAGGATGTTGAATCAGTTCCAAGAAACGTTGGTGCTTAGTTCACACGAAGTTTATCACGTTGATCGCGATGTATGGAGCCAATCCGTAGACATTATGTGCATTCGTTATATGTGCAAATATATTCCTTAATATATTACTATATTTAAGTAAGCATATTGAATTAAAAGCTTAAATAAATTTATACTTTACGTTTGCATATAAGCTCTGATGTATTTTTGTTAAAATAGTATTTTGTATTTGTATGTAAGTAAATAATTTTTACGTGAGTAAAAGTGCTGCTGGCTGTGTTTGATGTTAAAAGTTATGAAGATGTCGTATAATATTTGTTAAAGTGTTTTCGCGCCAAAATTTGCATTGTAAGCATTTCATAAGCATGTGTTCCTTTTAATTTATTCACGTTCTTCAAACAAAGAAGACACGGATTGTATTTAAACAATGTTTGACTGCAACGACATCAAATTAAACGTTTTTAATTCTTATTGGTACATATTTACCTGGTGAATGACAGCTTGAGTCGCAATAATTGATAAAGAAAAACCTTAACGTTGCTATGGGTCACGCTGCTCGGTCCGAATCCGGCTCTACTTAAACCAGGGCAAAATAAAACATTGAATTCATATTAAAAAGTGTAATGTCAAACACTTGGCATTATAAGTGAAAGCGGTCTTAGTGGTCGCCCTCCGCCATATTGAAAAAATCCATTTATTGGCGCCAAAAGAGTGACATTAACCTTGTTTGTGTCAATTTTAAATAAAGATTCCACTAAATTTGGGCTTTTCGGTACTCGGCCAAGTCATGAGCAAAGGCTCATCATATAACTCAAGGTTATATGCATTCATAGCCCAATAACAAAACTTTAGTTATTGTTCGGTTGCGACTTATGTTATTTATCGTTTATATAATAATCTGCGCTTCGGCCAACAGCATTGCCGAATATTCGGTATTCGGCCAAATCACTATTAGTGGCAACTCAAATTTTTAACTAAATCTATTTACTAGATATTTATTTAAATATAGTATTATATCCATCTGCTTGATTGATATCTAGAAGGCAAATTGTGCACTCATTGACACTTTGACGTCATTTTGTTACTGTTGCCGTGAACATACGCTCAATCGCGAACACGCGCCTGTAATAACATAGCAAGACGAACCGCTGCGAGAGTTACCATATTTACGAACCGGACTTAACTATACAATATAATTATTAACTTTTTAACGTTTTACAACATTACTCTAATAATAAATACAGTGTTAATAAATCTGAAGCGTTAATCATGTTTTATAGAATTATATTGTTAATCGAAAGCTTTCAAACTTAACGCAACGTTTAAAATCTTCCTTTAAAATAACTAAATACTTTAAATATTTTTGTTGGTGTACAAATATACAGCTACTATTAGGCTATAGAGTGCAGCAATGTTTAGTCGTTGCGGGTAAAATTCCTGTGCTATACATGATGTAAATATGATACATTTGTTGGTTTAGTAAAGTCCAATAGTTATAAATTACCTGATAACCTAGTGAACATGAGAGACTAGCCTTAAAAATTTAACAAATTTTTCTGGACATTTTCGATTCATCCCAAAAGCTTCCTCCGCATCGTCACCCGTGACGTAATAAGCGCGTACAAAAATGCCTCAGTCAGAATCAGCTCGCGCCCATTGTACAAACGCCCTTTAGCAAGGTATCATTGCGATCTTATCGCATGAATATTACACGGATAAACTCTGCCGACCCCCGTTTTATACAGATTGAAGATAAGCCGAAGCAGGGGCGCATTGACAGATGCCACGCCACGGGCAATCGTATTAGGCCCGTTTAAACGTAACGTTTCATTGTTAATTTCTATTACTTTTGCGATAACAGCTATTTTGTCTAAATATAGCTCATTTTATTTAGATCGAAGTAGAAAAACAATATTATAATATTTCTACGAATAACACAACATTATCCAGTCCCAAAGTAAACAAAGCTTGTACTGTGGAAAATAGATGACTGATAAATACATAGACTTACTTTTTCTTTTCTAAATAAATACATACACACACAAACACACCCAGACACGGCAAAATGCTATGATCATCAATGTATTCGTATTTGTTTAGCGCAACTTTTAGAATCACTAACTACTTCGTCAAGGAGTCGTCATAAAAGCAACAAAACTGTTTTTGTTTTCTTTTATTCAAATTACAGTTCAATGTTAAAGTTATCAGAATAAACTCTGTTTAATTTTTTAGTTTTTTCACAGTACAGGATTTAAATTAACCTGTCCCTTGTTAACGAAATACCGTTACGCACGACTCAAAAAAGGACACCTTCATTGCCCCATCGATCATTATTATACGGTATACGATGCCTCAAGAAAATGGAATGTAATAAAAAGTTAACAATATTATGCATTATACGAGGAAGAGCAAGTAAATGTTGGTATGTTGTATTTATATATACCAGCCACATAAGATGTTGAATCTCTATGAATAATCAAATCAGTGACATTTAAACAAAATGGTTGTCATTGGTTGATGATCGCGTAACGATAAGATGGATCCAATAATAAGGATCCTATGCAATGTAGCAATATTCTTTTTCTATACAAATTGATTGTTTTTAACATCAAACTAAAAAGGTTATTTTACATATTACCGAGCGTGCAACAGTTGATATTATACAGATTCAAAATTTAGCTGGACCTTGTAAGTTTTAAAGATAATAAAAATTAATAAAGAAGTGTCCAGTAAAGTTATTTGTTTTTATAACTCATAAGACGTCTGTCGTCCATCAAACTTTTCGAGGTCGGGGTGTTCTCCGAAATCGTATCCAATTCGTAACCAATTAAATAAACGTTAATCGATGTGAATAACTGGAAACGCAGAAAGGTATATGTAATCTTACACCTTTCAACGACTCGTCGTTTCATACGCGTCGCATCAGTCAAATGTATGAAGCATGTACTGATGGGGTGTGGCCACAGTGACGGCGGTTTAAGCATTGTTATAAATTGATGATACTTTAATGTTTTTTTGATAAATATTTGAACTAATGTGCTTAAAGAATTCTATAAATTTATTTAAAATTATTTATTTTTTAGGCAGGTAATAGGAATTTGATCGCATTCTTATTGGTCCGTCGGTTCATTTTTAACACAATGATTAACCAATATTCAAATTTGCGATTCAGAAGATTGATAGTAGACATTGTTTTCGAAAATACGATTGACTCGGTAAATATAATTTTGCGGATTTTAATCATAGAGACGAACTTCATTATCATATTTCTCCATCTCTTTATACACTTTTTCAAAATCATTTCGTCATGATACACGCACTATATCTACTAATCACGTTTACCCTTCTACTTAATTATTTCGAAACGCTATTAAAAGACGCGTGTATAAACCAATTAAAAGCTTAGCTATTTATCTTATTTTTACTGCTGAATAACAGTTAAAAAGTTTATTTCCGTGACGCTCGCACACTGATCCACCGTCCAACATAAAAGACGAGGTACAATCATGTAAATAAGCCACTGAGGTGAAATTTAATTAAGATGATATATGAGACGGTTCGAGTTAACGGGCCTTTGTACAATCCACGACTTCGTACGAGATTCCCGTGATAAGATATTTTTTGTGAGGCGGTAACGATTATTGCGTGATGTTGAATCACGTTTATCGATCGAAAAATTCAAAAAAATCTTTTAATTGTTAAGGATGTATCATAAATTAGGATAGTTTTTTTTTAATATAAATTGAAACATTTTTTAGGATACTTGATTGCAGAACAAAGTAGATAGATCTATTATTATTGTTAATAATGATATATGACTTCTTTTTATTTGTAGTTGTGCCTTTGAAGTGTAAATACGCGTTTATATAACACTTAAATACTTACTAGGTTTTTTCTATATTTTCTAGCCATTGAAATTGACATTGATTGTAATAGTTAATTATTATTTTAAAAAATAATTTAACTCTCTCGTCGTTAATCGACCGTTGAAAGCAATAAAATTTAAAAGAATGCACTTTAATTATAGTGTTTTGAATCAACACAGCCAATGTGTCAGTGACTGTACAAACACCACATAATTACATCGGGCTCGTCCGAATACCTCATTTGGACGGGAACATTGTGAGCCCGCTTCCAGCGTTTCTTTTTCAACCTTTTGCCCGTTTTAAACCTCGCCTCCCGCGCATTAAGGAAGTCGTATATCCAACAGTCCCGATCGTTCCCCGAACTAATTTAACATATAAAACTATATTAGTTGTACGTATATCTCTGACAATATGTTTTATAGACACTATTTTGGTTGCGCGCGTCTCAGGAAGTCGTTCTTCAGACGTTCGGTTTATTCAAACATTGTTGTTTATTAATTCTGTTGCGACGCAGACATATCGTGGTCGGCTGTTTTTTATTGCATTGCATTCGCTCGGTTTATTTGGAAAAAATGTCGCATTTGTCCGTCATTATTTACGCGTTCGCTTTGGTATGGTCTTGTGCTGTTTGTGTGGAGTTAATTAATTTACCGTGTCGCAAACCGTTGTGTATCAACACTCAGTGGATCGACGTGATCGATGATCGCGGCGTTTGGGATGTACCCGGTTTTTTTTTATTATGAACCCGTATTTTAAACCTTACCTTATCTTACCTGGTCTTATACATTTCGTTGTCTATTCTTATTATAGTTTAATATATTCTAATTCTAATTATACTTTCATCATCATCATCATAATCTGGCTCTATCAGTCCACTGCTGGACATAGGCCTGTTTAATTGAACGCCAAGACGGCCGATCCCCTGCTACTAGCTGCCAACTTGAACCGGCTACTGCACGGAGATCGCCATCCCACCTGGTCGGGGGTCGACCAACACTCAGTTTTCCTAAACGTTGCCTCCACTCCAGAATCTTATGGGCCCATCGGCCATCCGTTCTTCTGACCACGTGGCCGGCCCACTTATACTTTACTGTGTGTTAATTCTCAATAATCTTGGCAATTCAACAAGTATGATGGTCGGGAAAAAAAATGTGGGTGTAAAAAAAATCTTTCGAGTATTTTTAAGAATAATCCCCCTGCCATACTACGGGTAAAAGCACACTAAATCCGCCCAAAGCGAACGTCTCACGAATATCAATTCAAGATCCGCCTTCCGCATAAACGTCCGTATCTTCCACTGACGTATCGCGTCGCCGGAAACGCATTCTATTTCGAACCGGACGCCGCCGCTTGTTTGTCGCCCGTCTGCGTGTCGTTAACACCTAAACTCGTTATTAACATATCGATATCGGACTTACGATAAAATTGATAGATCGATCGTGCGTCGCCTCTCTACGGACACGCTCCACAACCCTAGCGTTTGACGTTTCGTGTTGTTATCGAATGCAGTTGTCTGTTTTATCGTTTTTTTTTTCTTTTTTGTATCGGTTGCCAGTAGTTTTAAAATGTTTTAACAAATATGCATGAAATAGACATTAACTTTATTTGCGTTTGGTTCATAATATTCCTAAAAGATTTAAGCAAATTTAACTTACATAAAGCGACATCTAGTCTATATTTTTATTACAGCGTTGAATTGGATTATCTATTATAATAAAGTTGAAATGGATTATCTATAATATACCAACAAATCATGTAATAGATCACTTTTGTTGTAGGGCCATTCCACTATAGACGATTTTCGACATGTTTTTTCAATTACATTATTAGTTGATTTTATTAATATTTATGAAAAGAAGATGGTCTAAATTTATTAACCATATATTTTTTATGTGATTTTATCTAACACCTTCTTTTTTGTCGCGTTTGACAAAATTGTCATCCGAAGTATTGGTGTAAGTTGTAAAATCAAGACTAAAAACACTGGCGCCAATCAGTGGTTTTAAACGTTTTGAGGCTATGTTTTACCGGTTAAACGTGAAATAACATTATTCATTTATCTTTTTGTGCCAAAAAAATTAAGTATATGTTGTTATTTATTGAAAATTGTCGCCTACCTAGAAATACAGAGCTAACTTGTTGCACCCGCGACGAAAAAGATATAAAAGTTTACTTTTTTCCCTAAAATGAAGCTAACGTTCTGAAACTTTGCAAAAGTAAGTAGAAATCAAAACCAAACTTTTTGTTTTTAAGAATGTAATGATTAATTATTTCTTTTATTTACACGATAATTATACATATTAAATCCACTAATTTACGGATTTTTCGCGTTACTTAAATATATTTATTCCCGACGTTTCAGATTCTTTTCAGCATCCATGATCACGGGCAGATATATATACCAACATATACATATACCAACTTAGTCTGCGTAAATTAGTGAATTTGAAATGTAATGATTGTTAGGTTAAAATAATCGATTACTCAAATTGGTGGCACCCGCGATCTTCATTTGAGATCGCGAGTGCAACTGTTTTTCGATCGACCCTTTTGTGTGATTCCTTATACAATTCGTTGTTTTGATATACATTGACTAATTATATATGTAAAACTCTCCCCAAGATCTTTAAATTTGTATCGAAAAAAACTTACAAGAAGAGATAGCCATCCTAGATAATCAATGGGGAAGGACTGTAAAATATACCAGGTATTGAATCCAAACCTTTCTTTTAGTTTGGAGACGTTCATAACATGGTTGTTATGGCTGGCATATACTGTGGCCCGCACATCACTGTCTTAAATAAAATGCATAAAGTTGTGTAGGCAGTAAGTCCCTACAACCCACCGCTAGTACATATTGTGACCACCGCTAGTGATTGGGACGATATAGAACCTCTTACAAATCAGAAATTATGAAACATTATCCGGGTCCTGATCCTCCAGTTTCTGATCAGAGCAAACCTTTATTGCCTCATAAAAAGAGGTTACGCGTTTTTAAAGTGTACAATGATACAGACAAGGAATGTATAAATGACAAAACACCATCAACGTCTCTTCAAGCTTAATAATTAGACGTCTAAACGTTGGACCCGCGATAATGGAATGGCCCTGTACCATGTGTTTACAAATTTTAGATCGCAGGCGGATAAGGGTGGCGGTAGTAGCGTAGGCGACAAGGGCAACGAGGGCTCGTCCAACAACAGCAAGGAGCAAAACAAGAAACCTCACATAAAGAAGCCCCTCAACGCGTTCATGTTGTACATGAAGGAGATGAGGGCGAAAGTGGTCGCCGAATGCACGCTCAAGGAGTCCGCGGCCATCAACCAGATCCTCGGCAGACGGGTGAGTTTGAATTCCAGAAGGACACGTGTTCAACCCTTTTCTGTCTCTATTTATTTACTCTACTCTCAATTCAATCAATCACACCTATCAGCCCCAATGATAAACTGGCCATATTGTATACAATACGTCAGCAAATAAGATATGCATTACCTTGACTCAGTGTTTTGTTTCGTATAGAGCCGATGTTGTCATTGTTAATCTTGTTAGGAATACGATTCGCGTGGCGTCGTGTAAACATTGTCCGCGTCAGACAACGCCGCGTGCTCAAGGCGCCGCCGTATCGGCGATCTAAGCTAGATGTATTGAATAATAAATAAGCGAGACCGTAACGCGGCGCGCTACCGGGAACCGACCCCGTTAGCCGGTTCCGAGAATGCAATCTCATTCCTAACAAGAGTAGCAAATGTGTTTAATCATGATCACGTACGCCCGTGGGCGCTCAAGCGCCGCCGAGCGCGTTGAACGCTCACGCGGCCAAGTGACGCGGTGCCGATGTGGACACCCCGTAATCTGCTATACCCGTGTCAATACGCAGTGGCATTCATTGAGTCGCGAGGAGCAGGCAAAGTACTATGAGAAAGCGAGGCAAGAGAGACAGCTCCATATGCAGCTATACCCCGGCTGGAGCGCAAGGGACAACTACGGTTACGGTTCCAAAAAGAAAAAGCGGAAAAAGGACCGAGGTCCCGCTGAACTGGGAGGTATTGGACCTTAGGAACTGTAACCCGACACGCGTGGGGCTGGGTCACGTCGACGCTTGTGTACACTCGCTTCACCTATCCGCCGCCCGTTCCCCGCCCCACTCCCCCGGGGCCGGAGCGGGACTCTCCGGCGGTGGTCGCCAGGAGACTCCCGCCCGCACCCTCGCCTCCCCTAACACTGACTAACCTCCAGCTTGCGTCCACACGAGACAGCTCCGTAACCCCGCTCCCCCTCAACCACCCAGTCCGTTGTATGTGAGTGTGCGTGTGTGCGCGTGTACGTGTGTACTCTCCTCCGCCACCGGTACCTGTGCTAGAAAAGCGGCCGGAACCGTCGCCGGCCGGCTGTTGCGTGTTGTGTACTGTAGTCGTCGAGTGACCGTGCAATGTTACCTTACACCCCCCGGAAACATTGGTTTGTTCTATGTATAGGCGCGTCGACCGACCGCAGAATAGGTTCTGTGAGGAACAACAATTGGCCATTCTCATTCACGTTGCGTAGGTTTACAAAATTGCCGCGGGCGGGGACGCGAACAGCGGGCTGTTTTTCTAGCACCAGATTAGGACGACGCCGGCACCGCCGAGGCTGCCGTCGAAGTGCATTTCTCTTTTCTTTCCATATTGCCGCCCGTTCACGGTACAGTGGCACGCACTCGGCCGAGAGGAGCAAGCCAAGTATTACGAGTTGGCGCGTCGGGAACGCCAGCTACACATGCAACTCTATCCCGATTGGTCGTCTAGGGCTAATACGCAAAGGGGCAAGAAGAGGAAACGAAAACAGGAGACAACCGATGGAGGTACTGCCTTTCGCTCCGTCGAACTCCTAGCTCCACCTTACATCCAGATATCCGCACCCACCTCTTCCCAGAAGGCCGCCGTGTCGGACGCTAATATAATATGAAACCGACAAGGCCGACACGTGGCTCCGACCAGTGGGCGTCTCAACGTTTGCGTATACGCACGCTTGGACTCATTAAAAAAATGAGGTCAATTAATGAAGGATTAATCTAGAGACGTCAGCTGCCCCACCTCCCCCCACCCGTCGCCAACCGCTCCCCTCCCAATCCCGTCATTAGACCGCGGGAGTTCAATTGTTTTGAACTCCATTCCAACAACCATGCAAAGTAGAACTATTGCCGAATGTCTATGGTTGAAGGGGTCTAGGTTGTAGACTTGTATCAGCATTTCGATTTATTTAATATTTATCGCATCTATTTATTTATATATATATTATACCTCCTTTTTATTATTATTTATATAATCACCAAGCTACATCACGTGAAGTACCCTGAGTATGTGGCACTCCTTCGAAGGTTGTCCCGGTTTTTGGCTTCCCGTTATGCTCCCAAGTGCCGCGTACGTTGGCTGGAGGCGTGCATGCTGCGAGCAGTCAATATTTGAACATACGAGTAATTGCTTTGCAGGGACAGTAGATGCGCCCTGTGCGGGCTGGGACAGCCTTCTCGAGATATTTCGAGTATTCAAAGGTGTAGAGTGAGATATTGTATGCATGAAGAGCTGAGGAGAGGACTGCATTGTCCAAACGAGTAATTATTAACGGAGTCCACTTCATCAGAGCGACAACTTGTCTTCGATTCGAACGAAAGCTGCCGATGCTTCTGCGGTGTATATGTATAATGATTCTGGCCAAATGAACATAAAAATAAATATTTATTTTGATTCCGGAGAACCTATTCTGCTTCAATTTGCTTACAAGCGTCATGTTTATTTGTGACTGTTGTTTTCTTTCCGAATAGCGTAGTTAGCAGTTATTTATTTTGGACAGCGTGAGCGAGTAGTGCGCTATTTTTAAAACCAATGTTTTTTTGTTCCGTTACTCCCTTTTATTTGTTCCCGCTCCTTTCCCTGCATGACTAACGTGTTTGAAGGGGTTTGTTGCATGCACGCTTGTTTGTAGTATTAGTTGTTTAGCTATGTTGTTTTTAAGATGCTTCACGATATTATCAATTTATTTCCGCTAAATAATCAGCTCATAAGATACACCACCCAATTTGATTTGAATATTACCGCTTTCCGAACCAGATGATTTGATTAACATTATTATTAGAAAGTCACTATTCCCACATGGTGGGGCCATTAATTTGCCGTTGAGTTTTTAATTTGCTATAAAGTTAAACGTTAATGTCCCTCGAGCGAATCTGGTGAACGTTTGTTGATAACGCTCTAGTCCATAATTCATTAAATTACGTATTCTAACAGTATTTCTATGGCACTTCCAGGAAATAATTTGAAAAAATGCCGAGCGAGGTATGGCCTCGACCAACAGAACCAGTGGTGCAAACCTTGCAGGTGGGTTCTTAGATATTTCATTATAATTCACTCTTTTAACGATACATTACAGGCTCGCGATTGACGTGTTTATTTAATAAATGAATTATATTGTTTCTATGTGGAAAGACTTGGCTTTTTCGTCTTCACATGATATGGCAAGAGGAGCCCAGTCGACAACTGTTTTTCTTATGGTTTTGTTTATCGTTATTGTTAGTACCGAATATTGCGATTCAAAAAAATCTGTAGTTTATATCGTGTTTTATGTTTTGAATATTATCACGTTAAGAATTCCGCAAGACTACGCTCGTAACGAGTGTAGTAAAACTGCTCATAGTGTATGGCGAAGCAATAAGAATTCAGAAAATGTGTCTTTTCACAAAGAAATAAGTATGATACGAACGTAGAAAGCACACGGAATAGATTTTTTTGAAAGTAGACAAAGTGTGGTAGTGATTGAATAGGAATTAGAGAAAAAAAATAGATGGGCCAGATAACGACAGAGGAAGGGCAATCATTTGTCGAAGAGAAACTTTCAAAAAAATCTTGACACATTTTCTGAATTTATCTTTTATGCTCCGCTATTTTGTTTTGTATGATAAATGAAAAAAAAATCAGTTTGTATAATTTTCGACGAATGTTTAGTGTGAAGTAAACAATGTTTATACTTATCGAAATGTTTTTTTCCACTCATGATTGCCGCTTCTCATGGATGCTGGATTCCGCTGGCACTATTGGTAAAAAATATCGCGTACGTTGCCTCTTTTTCGAAATCCCGTTCCGAACACCACTTGACTCGATCTGTTGCGTTCTTTTCTGTTATATTTTCTGCTGTCATTATATTCGATATCATTGCTCGACAATGATATCTTGTTTCTAACATTTTTGTTTCCATATGTTTCATTGTATTTATCTTTACTGACTTCATTCATTTCGATCTTTTCATTATGAATCTATTTTTAACAAACATTTTTTTTATACTTTTGATTAATATTTTCGAAATCTTCTTTTTCGTCTATGATTCCATTTTATTTGTATTTTAAACATCCGTTACCTCTTGTCAATTTCATTTCTGTTAATTTTCTATTAAAACGCCGTTTATTTTATTTGACTTGTTCTATTTCTCTTTCAATAATAACTTCAAACGTTGCCCTACTCATAAACTACATCCTATCTTATATTTGTGTTATACTTCCCTTAACTATTAATTTTCGTTTCATTTATTTTCATTATTCTTCGCCTCAACCTTTCTCGAATTGCAATTCACCTTGCTTTGGTCCCGCCTACTTCTGTCTTGCTCATTTCTTCTCTTACTCTTTCGCTTCAATTCTATCTTTGATGATTCCTACCTTGTTTTCATTCTGTCCCACTTTATTTTAATTGACTCCCACCGTAATTTCAATCTGCCCAACCCTGTCATTCTTTCTCATCCTATTTTCGTTCCACTCCGTCCCATATCGTTCTGTTCGACCACTCGTTCTCACCTCATGCCGAAACAGCCCCGAGTCAAGTAGCGTTATGGTATCCGGCGGGCTAGGGCTCCTTCGGCCCGAGGCCTCGACCCCGCTGCCCCCCGCCAGCCTAGTCGGCAGCCCCCCCCAAGAGCCCACTTACGTGAACCTCTAGTGCCGGTCCACGACCGCCGGTCTTCAGCGAACGGTCAGTTGGTTTGAAGCACGGCATGGTTAGCTGTTCTCGTAATTAGATGAAGCTGACGCCATCTTGGTTTTTTTTGTTTTGCAGTTAGCGTAACCCACGCGTTTTTTAACACGCGTTTAAGTTCTTTTTTTTGGTTTTGCTGTTTTGTCTGCGGACTTTGTTAGTGAAGTGCTGAAGTCTGAAATTACTTTGTTGTTTTTTTTATTTTATGTGTGCATGATACTGCGTATTGGATCAGCTCATGTTTGCGTCTGTTGGAGATAGAATATATTGCGGTTTACGAGCTTGAAATTTTGAGGGTACTTTAAGAATCGTTAACTTACAGATTGTTTAGTGAGTGATATAGAGGATAAAAGAAATTTAACTACAGATAAAATTTGTACATAATTTGTGACACACTGAGTGTTACTTATTAATTATTATGTGTTTATCACTTATTTCATACATGTAACATCTTTTAAATGTTAAGTTAATAACACATCAATCAGACGTTATAATTTTTATCAAGCATTACCTGATCCATTATATACGTCAAGTTATAATTTAGTTGAAAAGTTTATACGAGAACTTTATAAATTTAAAGAGCTTATGTTGTTTTTATACACACAGAGATGTGTAAATGAAAAATTTAATTACAATAATAATAGAATAAGTAGATGTATGTGAAATAAACTTGAATGTTGTGCTTTATCGATTTGTCGGAGTGTTTATCGTTGTAGTTTATCAATTTTTTTATTAATATTCCTTTATTATAATAGAAACACTATTATTTTAGCGTCGCATGATAAGTGTTTTTTTTTTGCGTTATTTGCTCATCAGCGTTGCAGTGTTGTAACTGTTTATGGTTGTTAATTGTAACAATATCGGCATGTCTAGATTTAACAAATGTAACATTTTCGCGTTAAACTAGTTTCGATTGCCTTAAAGTTAAAAATATTGCTTGTTTAAAATTTTACATGTACGTAAACGATCTGTTAGATTCAATTCTTTTCATTACAATTTTGATATTTCATGCTCGTCCATGTAACTGTGGTAAGGTAATTGTTTTAAATAACTTTAGGGTACCTTAGTAAATGTCACTTCAAATTCTTAGCACAGGATGGTTATTTTATAATTCGCATTAATTGTAATAAAACGATATATACGAGGTTTTCGACTTTACCAGCGCAGAGCCTTGTTCCCAATTTTTGTTTTCTGATCATTGAAGTTGATCACAATATCTCAAGGGATGAACCAACTCACAGGAAGACATGTTATAGCCGCAAGGCTTTTTATGAACCTTTCATGACGTCTTGAAAATTACTCTCTGGCCTTATCCTGTCCTGTCCAGTCCAGTCTGTACGAAAAACGATCAAATAACAGTAGCAACATCATACAAAGTATCATCGTGATCAAACTATCCTCTTATCGGGACTAACGACCTTTTATTCTAAAGAGCCACAACAGCAACACTATCTCAACTCGACCGACTTACAGGCGGAAGAAGAAGTGCGTCCGCTACATGGAGGCGCTGGCGGCGGCGGCGGGCGGCGCGGGGGGCCAGCGGGCCGCGCACTCGCCCTGCTCCGAGGAGGACGTCAAGCTTGAGGAGTTGTCCGACGCGTCGAGCGACGCCGAGCCTGATACTCCGCTGTCGGCCTCCAGTCCTGGTGGACTAAGCGCTCTCTCCTCGCTCGCCTCGCCCGCCTCGGACCCGCCCCCCAACCCGCCGAGGCACCCCGTAGGAACGAACCCCCGCGACGCCAACAACCCCCTTTCCGTCGGTCAGCTGACGTCGCAGACGTGGCCGCGGTCCGCGCAACCCCGGCCGACGCACGAAGCGATCTCGGTGTCGTAGTGGCACGGGGTCGCGGCCGCGTGACGGCGGCGGCGTGCTCGGCGTCTCGCGACCCGGCGTGATTGTCACGTGATGCGTCGGCGGCGTGTTCGGAGTCGCGTGGCGTCGACAGCGTGACACGTTATTCGCTTGCCGTGGTCGACGGTCGGGTTGCCTTATTGGACGATCAGTGCGGTCGGTGCTAGCGTTGGATTTTGTGGGTGTAACGGTGCTGTTATGTGGCGGTGGGTTTGGTTACGTCGTATGTGGCGATGGACGCTCGGCGGTTGACTGGTGATTATTAAGGCCGGCTATTTGGCTCTGACACGCCGCGTCTGACTGTAAACGTGCTCCTTGACGCTTTGTAACGGATCTGCCACCGTTTACAATCGGATGCTTGGTAAAAACAAACACACACACACAAACATAAACAGAGGTATTCTAACTCGTTTCACGTCTCGTGTGAAATTCGAATGATACGTTACGTCCGTCTCGCAGCGAATCGTCGGCTCGGAAGTGTTGCTATGCGAGCGAATCAGCTTTTAACACCTGTTGACCGAAGTTCCGAGAAGACGATTCGCTGTGGACGGACAGCGACATCTGTTGTCAGTTTCGTTCAACAGTATATTGTCTTTCAACGCCATCTAGCGGCCGAGGAGTAAACTAAGTTGTGTTGGTTGTGACATGACAAAGTGTCCCAGGACTACAGTAAAAAAAGGACATTGTGATTACACGTTCATATTTTTTTTATCGGGTGCTAAATAACACGGGTTCGTCTTTATGACATTCGGGAATATCGGCATATTGTGCACTATAAAATTGAATAATATTACGATTTTCCTTGACCATATAAAAGGACTGTTTCCCTTTGCTATAGACATTTAAAGGCCTAAATATTATACATTCACCGTATGCACGATATTCCCCAACGTCATAGGCTGCTATGTACTTGAAGCTTAAGTAATTCACGTCTAACTATTATAGAAAACTCATCGAAAAGTGGTTTTTACATAAACATAAGACTTGTACATTTTTGACCCCCACTCTCAGTCACTAACCATGATCTCAAATATAACCCTAACCGAGTCATTGTTGCATTTCATCCAATAGATTTTGGTTTCCAATGATTGTTGTGCCATTTCCATGACCTAATATAATCAAATAATCTAGATTTTTGACTCTGACCCTATATAGATTAACAGTTATAGTTGTACAGTTTAAAAGTAGCAATATTAAAGTCACAAAACCACAGACAAAGTTTTTCAAATTTCTTAAATCTTGAATTATTTTCTTACCAACAAATTCGTTTGTATTCTCCACTTATCTATAACTGTCATTCTATATTACGTCAGGATACATTTAATATAAATATATAATATGAAACTTCTGAGTAAAATACTGCACAAATTTGTTTCTATAAAAATAAATAAATTGTACCAGAATGTAAGGTAATATCGCTAAAGTTCATATTTATTTGGATGGGTGTAATTGTCATTGATAACCATTTACTTTACCAATGTAGCAGTAGGAAAATGGCAATTTCTTTGATGTTTAAACTTTGCTATATTTAAAACTAAATAATAAAAAAGTTCAACCAGGCTGAATGCCATGCTTCATATATACAAAAGAATGCATCATCTAAAAATATAATAATACTAATGTACGCATAAAAAATTCTCATTAAAAGTGAATGTTTTTAAAATTTCTTTCGCTATACTCATATTTATCAAAGAATATACAGGAAAATGCAGACTATATTGCTCTCTTATAATACTTCAATCAGACCTTAAACGGCTTGTACCACAAGATGGTCCCATGTAGTAGAAATGGGATTTTAGTTTTAACCCCCTTAGGGTCTTAAATGTATAGCATAAAATAAGTCAGCCCTAAGGGGAAAGGTTCTTTCCGTTGTGCGGAATCGTTAGACTGTCTTAGACTAGAATAGACATGTTGTATGAGTGACAGGAGTTATTTAAATTTGCTGCAAATATTGTCTTTTATACTAGCCTTATTAGTAATCAGTTATTTTAATGATTTTGAATTTATATTGTCCGATGATTTTTATGTTTGACCCATCATACATTGATGTAATAAGGATTATGTGTTTGACAAAGTTTTGGATGGATTAAGATATGATAGGGTATTTTACTTGATTTTGAACAATTATTTGAAGAATTACGGCGGTAAGGTTGATTTTATTTGACTTATAATGAGTAAAAGACAATGTTTGTAGTACATCTGTATATGTGTAAGTACACAATATGAGCAGTGTAAATGTAAAAAACATAGGTTTTAATCTAACTGTGTCATAATAGATGATAAGTGTACTATTCTACTTACCTATACTTACATTATTGCTATATGAAAAAGAAGTTTAATGAAGAAATATTAGATGAATACTGACTACACATAATGAAGCGAAGGTCACCTGTGTAAAATTCACCTGTCTCCGCATCTGCTATAAGGAGCTTGTAAATAAATTCACGGATATTTAGAGAAGTTTTTGGTATTAAAACATATTGCATTTATTATTGTAATTATTATTATATATATACATATATATATTAAAAATAGCACAGTGGAAATGTTCTCGGATGGTTTGTTTTGTCCAACGCATCTTTTTGTTGATTGCTATTTTTTTTTAATTGTTATTATTAAGATTTTTAACATTGTTAAATGCAATATCGAGCCTGTGACCACACAAATTGTGCTTTATGATTTGTTCCGTATTATGAGATGGAAATTTTCGTTTGAACAAGTGACAATGGTAATGCATTGACCGTTATTAATATGACAAAACATGTATAAATTGGTCCGAACATACATCAACGGCCATGATTTTGCATATGATCCTGTGCAATATTGAACGTATAGTTTTCGAAGTGTATAAATTTTTTTCTCCCCCTTGTATTGAATATTATAAGGATTCTCCGGAGTTTATAGAAATTATTATTATATGGAGTTATGATTTTTTTTGAGGAGGAATATTCTGTTTCACTTTCACACTGTGGTAGAAACGCGTGCCAAAAACCATCTAGAATTGAATGCAGACCTTCAGGGATTTACTAATGGACAGTAAACTTTAATTATACATATGTCAGTGCCAAATTTAACTGTAAAAACTGTGTGGGTATATACAATGCCTGATACCTCGGAAAGGTCTTTTATGTTGATAGATTTTATAGGTTGTTTTTATTGTTAAGGAGGCAAAGACAGTACGGCTCCTGCGTCGAGTCGGTTACGTTTTTTTTTGTAGGGAAAATTTTTTGTCAAATTAGAAAACTCAATTATTAGGCCTGGACCCAAGTCTTGTGTTCAGTTGAAGGAATATTATTTTAATAAACAACTCAAAAATTGTATGCGTGACTTTTATTTACTTTTTGTTCTATATTTATATTTACTCCTACCGGTTACAATGTGGCAAAAATTGAGGAGGAATTTCTATAGCAGTGGTGTTAATTTTAGGGACGCATTATATTTATTAACATGGTAATTATTATTATTATTATAATTTATTGTAAATATTTTTTAACGATACAATAAATTTTGCCTACATACTCTTAAAATGTGTATGATATAATCACATTTAGGCACAAAGTACTTTTCACTTCAGTAACAAAGAAATATATACAAAATCTAAACACAAATTAGATCTATTAGAATAAGACAAAAAAAAACTTGTATGTCAATGTATATTACATGTATTCAGAAACACAGCAATGAGATGAAGAAGCAGTTCTTATGATTCTATAGATAGCAAATGTCCTCTAAATAGATAGAAATATTCGTCATACCTTTTTAGTTTATGTCACTTCAAGTTGGCGGTACCTATTTTCCCGCCAATTTCGCTGTCATGCGTCATTGCATTCTTGTGATTCTTTTAAATCAGTTCAATATTTTGTTTCGTAATTGAAAAAACTTTTTTTATTGCAAAATAACTAAAAAAACTACTTTATATGTGTTAAAATAGTGTTAGTTAGTAAAAGTTGGAGACACGGCAGTCTTTTTTCTTAAAAAAATGAGACCGGTAAGTAGAGGCAAAGCGAACTTTAGCGAGTCGTTACTTACTTAGGATGAAGAACAACTTAAAAAATACACGCTATTGACTTGTAAAAGGCAGTTCCTCATGCTCGGAGCTTAGGAGGAGCACTGCACAATTACCATTAGAATTTCACATAAATATGCTTTTTTTTTTGATGGATCTCGCGCTCTGGGGAATAAACCTAGTAGAACATAACCCGGGTTTGGGGGGGGGGCCGTTGCCACAGGCGCGTCTCCCCATAAGTGACTTAACTTCACCAAGGGCCCCCAGAAGGGGAGCCTAGGCTTGGGCTGTCACTTTTCTGGTACCCGTTAGCATGCTGAATCGAGGGCTGCCCAGGTGGGCCGACGCCTCGGCTCGATTCAGACGCTTTGCAATGATCATTTAATAGCTAGAAGAGCTCTATCTAAATTTTACTACCACTTCTTAAAGCGTTGGCGCTGGGAGAAGAAGTGGGGCAAGAAACTCCAGCAACGCTTCTATCTAATATGGTGTTAAGCTACAGTGTCATATAGCAAAGGGTGTGTAATTTCGACCTCAACGGTGGGGCCGTTTTCATGAATGTGTGTGTATGTCCTACACTCTAAGTGTAGGGTGTGTCTGGCTACTGCTAGGGTGTCGCTACCTAAGCCTTAAGGGCAGTAATTAAATTATTGTATTTAAACATAAATATGCCTTTTCATTCTATATATATATGTTGTGCTCTTATGGAAGTCGATGCAATCGCCACCTGGATTTCAAAAATGTAAGTTTCAATGCAATAGAATGTCTAAATAGATGCTTAATGCGTCCACTAGGTGGCGCTGTCGCAAAACTTTTTTTAAATTTGTATAAATATGTTAATAACGCGCTCCAAAAATGCCTAAAATAAAATTAATTTGTTACTGAAATGTTAACTAAGCTAAATATAAACAATTCGTAATCCTAGAATTAAAAAAAGATGGCGTAACGGAAAAAAATATGGAGCGTAACGAAAACTACAAACTAAACTTTTTCCCAACCCTGATAAAGTTTCACTTCAAAAATATCAAATTATAATATCACTTATGATAAGAAGTCATAATGAAACAATATACATATAGCTATTAAGCTTGTATAATTTCTTGAATGTACTAAAACAAGTCTACTAAATCTCTGAAATCTTTTGTATAGAAAAATAGGTTGATTACAAAGTTTATTCGGGGTTTTATTTAGTGCTCTCTAAATTCTTAATTCTTTATTTTATACTTGTTCATGGTTTGAGTTTTTAGAAACTCATAATGGTTTGGTCATATTTTATTTGTTAATATTTTATTATGCAAAACCTATACACAACATGCAAGAAACAAGATGCATATTATATTGCTTAGAATTTATTTCTTTTACATTGTACGTACACAATGTTTCATATTTATGTGCATCTGTATAAAAAATTAACAAATAGGCTCTCCAAACTATTTGTAAAATTTTATAACAAATATTATTATTATAAATAAAATATAGTCCCTCGGTGGGTCACATAATTGGCTACATAATTAAGCAAACTTTTATAAAATAAAAGAGAATAATACAATTGTAATTAATATGCAATAAATATGATAGAAAACTAAGTCTTTGGCAAATTAGTACCAATAATGAAACGCTAAACTATTAGCTCAAAAGGAATTGACTCAACTAGCATATTTATTTAATTAATAACATATGCTGGGAACTTCAAAGAAAGAGTGTCAGCGGAGAAATTAAATAGTTCATGTTAAAGTTAATAAGATATGTCCTTTTACTATGTGATTATCAATCATTAAGGTTTTTTAGTGCATTGAAGTAAATATGGTATACACTATTTATTATTTTGTATATATGCACAATTAATGTGCAATTAATTATAAACTTTAAAGCTGGAATGGCTGGTTAATTTATTAAATTTTAATAAATGAATGTATTAAATTAAGTAGTAAACAGGATAAAGGTTTGAGCCATAAATTTCTAAAAGAAATGTCAACAAGATCCTTGATTTGACGATTTGAAGATTAATTAAATTAAGGACATCCAAGATTTGACAAAGAGAGACCAAAGCAAAGACGACGGATTACTCTTAAAAAAAATTTCAATAATATTTTACGATTCGACGATTTCGACAAGCGCCATCGATTGCTACGGGAGTTGTGATGATGATGCGCTGTGCCCAAAAATTGTTATTCTGTCGAGTTAAACTGGTGAAATATTTATCAAGAATTGGGACCTATTCTTGCAATTCGTTTTAGTTTGAGTTCGGCCTCTATAAAACAGATTTTGATGAATGTGTCTCTGAGACCTGTTTACAACCAGTGGCTTAATTCACAATTGACAATTAGACAGCCTTTAATAAAACAAATATTGTGGTGTAAATGCTTAACTGCTTCATAGTTTTTTACTTCTTTCGTTCCTAACCACCTAACCAATAGGCTAAACTATATATAGGTAATTAACATAAGGTATGGGAAAAAGTAAAAGGCGCATAAAGATTACATTGTTTATTTTGTGACAATGCATAATAAAGAACATACAAGATACTGAAATGATCTAATATATTGCAATATTGTGATGCAACTACATAATAAAGTAAGACTAGGTAATTCTAAGCAAAGGATGGCCATAGACTAATTGCAAATAAGGTTTCAAGTAGGATTAAGTTTTAATAAGGATGAGTATTGCCTCACACATCGATATTGCAAAAAATTTTCATCATACATTGTGATTTTTTAATAAAAAAAAATACAAATTAAGAACAAAAATCTTTCATAATGATTATTCAAATCAGCCCTAGTAATACAAACATATATTTCGCTTATCCTATAAAATGCGATGACTAAATAGCCATAATAAACAAAAATTCATAGTCATTGCAGACTAAATAAAATGTTAATTTAAAGGTCATAACCATACCATACAATATTTTAACATTTCTTGTTATTCTTGTAACCCTATTTAAAATATCTTAGATGGTCAGTACGAATTAGGAAGAATTAACATACGTTTAAAGTGCTAAAAGAGAAACACAAGTCACATTAGAGTATTACAAAGTTAAAACATCTATAATAAGCATGCACATGTTATTTTTATTCAGCCTAAATAAATAACACAAAATTACGCCATCCTAACAGCCACATATTATAAACACCAATGCCTTGTCACGAAATATTCGATTGTTTTAATTAATAAACATGATTTTTTTTAGAATTATTTTTGACACTTTGTGTTTCGGCCGACGCCCGGATGAGTGAGTAGAAAATTACAAAAGTACATTCAATCTACATTTGCTAAATGTTCTATTACTTTATTGATTACTTGGAGTATTGAAAACATGGAGGGTACTGAATAACATTTTAATAGATATAACATAATTATCCAGTTATAATGAAATCTATTAACGAAAATAATTAGCATATTAAATTGGACAGTGAACAAATCTTAGATAACATTTACCATTGTCGCCGAGAGAAATAATATATGAGCATTATGTAAACAACGTAACATAGAACATTCAGTTGTGTTTTAAGCATTCTTATTGGAGGAACATAGCGTGATGAAAGGTGCTAGATAGTGATCTACCAATAAAAATGCCTCATTCATTGATGTGATTTCATTGCTTTGTTTTCATAGTGAGCATATATTATCGGCTCAGGTTTTTTAGTAAGTTAGAATCTAACACAATTTTACTATAAAAATATTACTTGTTAACAATAAAGGGAGAAATTATGATAAATACAATTTTTGAAAGGATTACCATTGGAAAACTGTATTTTTAACTATTTGACATTTAAATATCAACGTTAATCGAGAAACTAATATATAATTAATACAATAATAACATACAAAAACATTGGTTCCATTCAGACATCACATTCAGTGTGTAAAGAGTTAACTATTACTATATCCCGCTATAGAGTCATCTATTATTAATGATTCATACAAAATCAGTCTATGAAACCGAATAAATAATGACTTAAATCGATTTTATGTCATGCACTAATCAGTAAACAGTCTAAAATAACACATTCCCCTATCAATCAAAAACTATTAATTCAAAACGTTACCGGTACAAAATTGTTGGTTCTGATGTAAATTGTAATTGTAAAATGTAATTTTAACTGCATAAAGGTTCGTGTACACTAGAGTAAATGAGAGATTATTTTTTTTAAACAATTGGTTCGCGACACGCCTAAAGCTATGACACAAAATCATTACGTTTGTGAAAAAATGTCTCTTTCATTGAAGTCTCCATAGGATTAGATCTAGTGATCTTCAAGTGATAACTAATTTAATTGAAGATTTAACTAACAACAATCATAGGCCAACAGACAAATTGGCGACTTTACTAAGGTTTGTAAATATGATTTAATGAAGAACACGATGCGTATTTAATATGTCGGATACATTTTTTCACAAACATCCAACGCCCTGAAGCCCCTCAAGCCAGCTGCGGCCGGTTCGAGCCGGTCCCGACCGCATCGTGTCCGCTCTCTACCAGAGGCCGGAGGACTTGCCACCGGGCGGGTTGCGCACGCGAACCGACGTCTTTGTGTCCCCTCCTTCGATTTCCTCTGCAATTTAAAAATATTGTTTTAATTGTAACACAATTCTTCTATAACAAACACCAGGAACATACCAAAAAATGGTATCAAATAGTCAAGTGAATAGAAGCTAATAAGAATGCTATACGTCCTGAAGCTATTTCGATGGTTGGATTATGTTTATATATAACCGCCTCCGTGGCCTAGCGGTATCGGACCTTGCTTTATAAATCGGAGGCAGTGGGTAGAAACAACTTTGTGTTTTAGCTGTTTCCTTGTTGGTTTGGACAATTCGGGCCAATCACCCAATTGTCTGAAAAGTTAGATCATCTATGTCGGATGAGCATGTAAAAAACGGTCCACCTACAACCCGCATTGCACCAGCGTTGTGGGATACGGTCCAACAACCCCCTAATGGAGAAGGCGTGCATTAGGGAAGGCCTATGCCCAGCAGTGGACTAACACAGGCTCATAATGATGATGATATAATTATATGTTCTAATAATTCATGGAATATTATTTTATATAGCAAAACTGCTTTACGCACTATTGCTCTGGCAAGTAAGCTGATGAATGATAATAGATGCTAGGAGGTAGATAAAGGTTAGTAAAACTAAAAAAGTTTTACACCACGCTTCTTTTAATATGATAACTAACTACAAATCGGTTTGATTATAAATATAAATATATATTATTTAGAATACCAGGCGAAAAAAACACGGTTTTATTCTATATGTAAATATAAGTATACTAACTGCTAAGCGAGAAAGTAGAGTTTTGAAGATCCCTTTGTCCCGGTTCCCGCATTTTCCTTCCCGTGGGAGTGCTGCATCCAGAAGACAAAGCTGTACCCGCCATCTGCTTGCTCACTATGTTCAGCTCTGCAATCATTAAAAGTTGATCAAATTTAAAATGCGTTAAAAATATAATAGAACTTTATTATTCAAGAATCTATCAACCAACCCGCATTAGACTAGCGTGGTGGGATACGGTCCAAAAACCCAGAAGGCGTGCATTAGGGGAGGCCTATGCCCAGCAGTGGTCTAACACAGGCTGATGATGATTCAAGAATCGGAAATTAAACAAATTACGTATTTATGATGTTTGTATTTAAACTGTGTGAGTACCACTAAATTAATTACTATGGAAATATCGACTTTTGTTGCATCTTAAACTGTGCTGACAAATATGAGCCAATGTTAATTATGGAGATGACTTCGACTTTGTTTGATCTAAACTGACCAGGTATGCTAGTAGTAACGTTGAAATCACTAATGAGTTACCGAAATGTATTCTAATGCCATGACGCATGAGAATTTTCATTGGTAATACAAGATCTAGTACACGTGGAATCATTATTGTACATTAGGGATCGCTCTTTGGGATTAAATCTTCATTGAATTTAAATATAGAGATATTAAATATCGTTTTTTTGGAATTTACATCTTGTTTAACTATGAATTAAATAGATTTATGTATTTTTTCCTTGTTTCTTGAAAAGATAATGAATTCTGTTCAGAACATAAGTTTTGATACAAAATTAGGTAATAATTATCATCAGTATATAGTTTTATCAAGTTAAATGAACCCTATAACATTGCGTTTAAGTGCACTATAAGTGTTTTAGTTACCATTGGTGGGTGTTCCGTTGGTGACCTTGGTTGGGGTGTCCGGCGTCGGGGAGGAGGCGTAGGGCTCCGGGGTGTGCGCCTTCGGGGCTTCGCCCCCGTACACGTAAGGGCTGAAGGCGGGCGTCTTCAGGAATTTACCGTAGCCTTAAATTAAACTTTAACATTATTATAATTAAAAAAATATTTTTTTTAAGCACTTTGCCAAGCCTCAATTATTTTGGACGGCCTTGTTACAGGCCTTTTTAAAAAAAAAACTGATTTCTTAGGCGAAGTTGTTTTATGAAAACTTTATTTGGTAAAATTATTTTATGAAATTCAAATACTTTGATGTTTTAAACAGCGTTTTAATACCAGCATTTCTTTTTTTTTATCTTCAACTAGATTATTAATATTAACTCGAATGAAGTAATGCATTTGGGTAATGTACGAAACATCAATACGCGTTCATAACAATTAACAGGTTTGGAGGCAAAAGAAAGTGCGGCGCCTGCGCTGCATTTTTATACGCAGGATCGCAGAAGAACTATCTATTTCTTAACTTCATTCAATAAATAGATATTACTAATAACTAACTAACTAGTACTAACTACTAGTGACTTGTGTTGTTTGACAAGTTTGACAGTATTTTTAATTGCTTCCATAAACATTTCAAAATCGTCGAAACCAACATTCCTACTTTCTTAAATTAAGACTGTACTGACAATTTTTTAATAACTTTAATAGAAAATACTTCACAGGTCTTAAAACTAATAAGTTTTATCGTCTTTGGATCAAATTGAGTAGTTGAAATGGCCCTATTTATTTTAAGTAATACCTTCGGCCACTCTAAGCTCCCGTCGTCGAGGCAGACTCGACCATTAACGATCACGTATTGAGGGCTGCCGACCACATTTTGACCCTGAAAAGAAATTCAAGGTTATAAGGCTAGATGATATTTGGTACTTTCTAGTATTAATTCAAATACTACATATGTTTTATATAAGATTACGCGAATTGTATCGCTTTTTATTTGTTATGCAATATTCCAGAGGTTTCAGATGCTTTGCTGGATACATGGTCATAGGACCCTGCTAAGTTTTTTAGTAATTCAGATGATATTCGGTTTAGGGGAGTAAAACAATAAAGTACTAGGCCCAACGATACAAGAGGATTATTATAAAATGAAGAAGGATTCAATTAACCTGCTGTTTGGGACTTGTACAAAACATGTTAAAGTAAGTACAAAACAATAAGTTTTAGGATTTTGTTTTTTAATTTCAACCAATAAGTCCAACCAATAAAACCATAAATATTATATATGAAAGTAAAGCAATAAAGACCCACAATTTGCAATCTTTCTATCACTTACATGCTTATTACGCGCCTAGTCTGTTTTGAAATCACCGACCCAGAAACTATCCCAAATATCCATTAGTATACAAAATTGCCTCCGTAGCCTAGTGGTATAGGCATGTGCTTCAGAAACCGGACGTCGTGGGTTCAAATCCTGCGAGGACTCAACAAATTTTCATTGTTGTTTCCTGTTGGTTAGGGCAATTTGGGCCGATCACCCAATTGTCTGAAAAGTAAGATGATCCATGCGTCAGATGGGCATGTAAAAGTCGGTCCACCCACCAACCCGCATTGGACCAGCGTGGTGGTACGGTCCAAAGCCCCGTAAAATAGGGTGTGTTAGGGAGGCCTATGTCCAGCAGTGGCTAGTCCATCAAGGCTAATGATGATGATGATGATGATGATGATGTGATAATACAAAACAGTCCTAATTACAGTCCTATTAAAATCAAACGGTCACCTCGAACACATTGAAGTCCACCGCCTGGTGGTGGGTGGCGGCCGAAATGGTCTTCTGGAGGCGAGGGTCCCAGACCACGATGTCGGCGTCAGAGCCCACCGCCACGCGACCCTTCTGAGGCCAAAGGGCGAAGACTCGCGCCGCGGCCGAGCTGGTCGCCCACACGAAGCGGCAAGGGTCCAACGCGCCTGGAACGTTGCATGATACCAATTGTTTATTATTATCATTTTATAATAATGGTAATGTTCTCAGAGCCGGATTCGACCGCGGCGGCCGAGATATGATAGTGCACATGTGTATGCGCAATAAAGGTGCACTACCTATTCTTTCACTCTCAAAGTCCGATAGGACGGATGACCGACTCGAGAGAAGTCAGACGTCAGACCGACTTTTAACATTCTCATCCAACGGAATTACAGAACTACTTTACAGGCAATCGGGTGATCAGACCGCATCGCCCTAAACAAGTAGGAAACAACAATGAAAAGTAGTCAAGTTCCCGCAGGATTCGAACCCACAACCTACGGTTTCTAAAGCCCTTACAACTAGGCTAAGAAATAGTTTAATAGTATCATCGATGTTATTATAATCTCTTTACTTTCTCAGTATTCCACTCCGCCGTTGGATGAAATAGAGATTTCAATTAATTTACGTAAGTTCGAACTATAAAGAAGATAAATTCAAGGGTCAGGCTTCTCCTTTTTTAGGGACCTTTTGGACCATTTCGACCGCAGATCTATACGACTACTGTGTTCCGGTTTGAAGGGCACCGTAGCCAGCGTATTAACTGGGTAAACGAGACTTAACATCCCATGTCTCAGGTGAGCGGATTTGTGGCGTCTTACGTTGCTTACAGGCAGGCCGTATCACTTACCAACAGGCGTACGTCTTGCTGGTCTCGTCACGCCAATCGATAAAAATCACCGGGAAACAAACCTAGGACTTCCATCTCTAAACTATTAAACCTATCACGAGACATTGCACTTAAAATCTGTACTACAAACGGCTGAAGTCATAGGTCGAGTAGCGCAACTTTACGCTCACTTCCCGACTGCGTTAGGTCCAAAACTAGTCGGCACCAATACCGATTTTACGGGATTTCAGCTGTTTCTAGTACATATTTTAAATTCGTGTACATTTGTACCAACAAACTGATAACAATTAATCAAGTGATCGTACCAGTATTGACTCCCTTCTGCCACAGTATCGCCATGCGTTCCTCGACACCGTTCACTCCGTTCGGTATCTTGGTGAAGTCCTTTTGGCCTAAAGCCTTGTCCTTCTCGTGGAAAGTACAATGGTCGCTGCCGATCAGTTGCAGGCAGTCGCTGTGAATAAAACACCATTTGATAAGAAAAATGTACTAAGCTAAGATAAGTAAGTTAACACAATCAGAAGTTGGTAATTAATACGAATTTCGATCATCACTCCGCTAGAGTTTGATTAAGAAAGTGTTCCGACTAATCGGTTATAGTTTTAATGAAAGATATTTGAGTCTATGGTTGATTAGACGGATAATTCTGTCTGTATACGGGTAGAAGAATATAGGAGAAGAATGTAGAAGCTGCATACGGGTCAGTCTCACAGGAGACCTTGTGATGTGATCAAAACAAGAGAATAGTAATAAAAGCACTATATGCAAACACGTCCGGGTGAAGAATACCATTTTGTTGTTTTTCTTATTTAATAAAGTATCACCGCGGTGCCAACTGTCTGAAAACTACCTTCTTTCGGTTTAAGGTCATTGTCCACGACTCAGGGCACGACATATCCACGTCAAGAGTTAACGTCCGCTCTCATTTTAATAAATAGGTTCTAATAAAAATTTACCGATAGCCCTTTACTCCCTAATTAGTTACATTAACAAAGCATGCAAAAGCGCAGCTGCTGCGATAGGTAAACGTGGACTTATTACTTATGGAGATACAGAGTATGTGGTACCTTATTCGACAATCAATAGAAAAGTATAATGCTTCTATATAAAGATATTTAATTTGATATTAATGTAGTGATGGTTAGGTATTTGAAAGGGTAGGAACATAAAGTGGCGGATGTGTCAGATGGACGATAGATGACGTAGATGAAAGTCGGTAGAAGTGTTATACGTTAAAATAATTATAAATAATGATCAAGAAGAGGAAAAATAAGTTTATCCGTATTTTAAGACAGTACGTATTATATCGAACCACATCTCCACAGAAGTGTTAGTTTCCATTATCACATATATACATATATATATATATTCGGCTTTTATTTAGTGCTTAGATTAAATAAAGTACTTTACTTACTTAGCAAGAGCTTCAACCATAGCCTGAGGCGTAATTGGGTCCGACCTTAATGGCGGTGACATGACGTGGCCGGCAGCGTGACGGAAACACGCATTCCTGCAGTGGGATCCTACAAAACATTAACATATTTAGTTGACCCAGTTATTATAAACAGTTAAACCTCCCAAAATAATCAAAACACCAATAATTAATAGAAGCATAGTATCCCATGGCACCAAAATGAAGTTATATACCGTTCCTATCGATGAATAATCAGTGACATGTCAATTATTTAGTGACTACGTTGCTATGAATTAAACCAATTGCATTGCATGCGCATTGGACCAGCGTGGTGGGATACAGTCAAAAACCCCCCAATGGATAGGGGTGTATTAGGGGAGGCCTATGTCCAGCAGTGCGTTATCACAGGCTGATGATGAATATATGATGTAGGCATATATAAGAAAATAAGAACGTTTCATTAATACAAACATCAAAACTGGCACTAATGGTAGGTTAGTAAATCCCTTTTTCAGGGGACCCACTGTAAAAGTTCCTCCGTTGTATTTGTATTCCTCCGCGTAGTGAAAATACAATTGTTTCTGGTTTAAAGGGCACTTTAGGCAGCGTATTCAGTGGGATAAACGAAACGTACAATTGATGTCCTGTTCCTCTTTTCGTTTTATACAATAAAATAAAAAAAATACCATCTTGAATATAGAAATTGCGCCAAATTCAAAATGTGCATACTTAAACAACTTTGATTAAATAACAACAATTTATAGCAATAATGTTATTACATTCCTTACACACTATATGTAAGTTTCTTTATTTTTGCATTAGACCCTAATTTTAAAATTGGAATTGCTTTTTAATGTTTTTTTTACACTTTGTACTTTCTTTATTCTCGAAACATAAAAGACATGCATTTATTTTCAGACTAAATTCTCTATATCTTTATTTGTTTTTACAAATTCGATTATAATAATATATTGACAAGTAATAATGCTTCTTGCTTCGTATAATTCTTGATTTTTTCATATATATACACACACATATATACATAAGAGATTCCCACCTATATATTGACTCATCACGATATCTCTGGAACCATAAGGCGTAGCGACTTGAAATTTGGTAGGAATATTCCTTTCGCGGAGTAGAGGTCAGCTAAGATCGCATTTTACGAAATTCCACCCATAAGGGGGTTGAGGGGTAGCTAGTAAATTTATAATTCTTTAATCATATGTGATAATGTTCTCACCATCAGTGCCGACGGTCGCGGCCAACGTCTCGCCAAACACGGGCTGCTTTTGTCGAGCTCTCGCGACGTCTAACGCGCGCAGAGCAGCTCGGGACATCACGTGGACGATGTAAAGCGGCACATTCGCCTGAAATCAAAAAATGTAAATGAATGGACATAAAGGATGTCTGAATAAATAATCCTCACTTAATCTCCCTTTTATGGATAGCCACGTACGTGGGTTATGAATGTTGGCTCTTGCTTTATGAAACGGAGTTGTTGTTGGTTTATTGATGGTTAGATGTTAAATGACTAATGCGTAGACTGGGCTAGCCAAAAACTCGGTTTTAGTCGTCACGAGCATCTTTGATAGACGGATGTTAGTGCCTTAACATTTACTAACACCTATTACTATTCAACAGTCTAAAACCGTTGTCCTTTTGGACTGTGAAGTTGATAAGCTATACGCTCTGCGTGAAACGTTATTCAGGTAAATTTGGATGGACTAGAAGCTGAACTTATGATAACTTGGTAAATATCTAGAAAGTAGGAGGAAAAAAAGATAATAAATATGTAGATAGATAAAGATACTCCATAGAAGTACCTAGAAAGTGAGATAAATACAACGGTCCCTAGATCCCTTATGACTTTTGAGAACCCTTAAAAGTAATCAAACACAGTTAGTCTGTTGTGTTATAATTGTCATTTAAATCAATTCCAATTAATAAAACGACGCACTGATAGCTTGGGAAAATGTCTATAAAAAAGGATAAGTCATTCCAGCACATAAAAATAAGATTATTACACCAATCCACAGAGTAACTAAAATAAGATATCCAGAACCATAATCAAACTTCAAGAACGCTGTCTTGGAGCAATTAGGGTCCGTTAAGTATAGGCTGTAATTAAGATAAATCTGTACTTTCAAAGGCAAACTGTATAACAACTTGAGAAAATAGCTAGAAGGAAGAATAATTTTACCTGGTTTGCGATCACGCAGGCTCTATTGATCGCTTCAGCCTCCACTTCCTCGTCACGTGAGAGCTCATGACCTTCGGGATCGGTCTTGCCTGCTGCTAGAAGCTTCTCGACGTTCCTAGCGATTATATGGCCGTTTTCCGCGTGGACCTGTAAAGGAAAATTGTATTCTTTGTTTGTAGCATTAAAGGATGTTTTGCCTCGATTGACTCTGACGGTTAAAGTTAGTCAATGATAAAATATAGTTAAGCATTGACTCACTGTTGTGTAAAAATCAATATTGACGTTAGTAACAAAAGAAAATGTTAAAATTGTTATTGTTCTGTAGGTAATTAATAATATACTTTTTTCACATGGAAATTTTACTATTTTATATGAAAAAAAACTTTAACATTTACCTTATCGACGATACTAGTTTAGGATATAATTTTAACTTTTTACCTTTCATTACAGTAAAAACAATTAATTTTACACTAAATGTTTTGTTCATTTGGAACTAAATAGCGTCACTTACTGATCCTTATAATATTATTAATCCTTATAAAGCTTCAAAACAAAAAAAAAATTACCAAAAAAGCTTCTGGCAAAAGTATGGCAAACCTACAAAGGTTTGTTCACGAACATTTTACACCCAGATAAAATGCAGTAAATCTTAAAAAAATACCTGCGGCAAAGCGCCCAAACGTTTGCAAGTCTCCATAGCCAGGTAGAGGTGGTAATCGTCCAGCATCCATGCATCCTTGTACGCCATGAACATCTTGAAGGAGTTGATGCCGTACTCCTCTCCACAGAGCTGCTCCATCTCTCTTTCAACTGATGGTGACCACCAGGTTACGCCCATGTGCAAGGCGTAATCGCAGCAAACCTGGAACAATGTTATTATTGTTCTAGTAACAACGTCATCATCTTCATCATCAGCCTGTGTCAGTCCACTGCTAGGCAGAGGCCTCGCCTTCTCCATTAGGGGGTGTTTGGACCGTATCCCACTACGCTGGTCCAAAGAGTGTCGGTGGGACGACCGACTTTTTACATGCCCACTTTTCAGACAATCTGGTGATCAGCCCAAATTGTCCTAATCAACCAGAAAACAACGATAACACAAAGTTGTTTTCCCGCGAGAAATCTAATATAAAGGGTATTAAAATTATTTTATGGATTTTATCGCGTTTAACGTTACACAAGATTCGAAGAACCGAGTGTACTCGCATAAGATTTAAAAAGATTTGCGAGGCTATTGAATTATAGAAATTATATAATACAATAGAAATCGACTAAAATGACATGAAATTTATTTAATTTAACTGCAATGTCAAACTATAATGCACGGCAAAAGTACGGCTCTCTTATTGGTGCGTGTGGTCATGGTGCCGGTCGACCAAAAAGAATACATTGACTTCTGGCTTTATTAAATTTGTTATAACACTGTGTTAGCATAAATCTCATCATCATCATCATCATCAGCCTGTGGTAGTCCACTACTGGACGTAGGCCTCATAGGGTTTTGGACCGTATCCCACCACGCTGGTCCAATGCGGGTTGGTGGGTGGACCGACTTTCTACATGCCCATCCGACGCATGGATCATCTTACTTTTCAGACAATTGGGTGATCAGCCCAAATTGCCCTAACCAACTAGGAAACAACTATGAAAATTTGTTGAGTACCCGCAGGATTCGAACCCACGACCTCCGGTTTCTAAAGCACACGCCTATACCACTAGGATACGGAGGCAGTTAATCAAATAAATCCCATATCTTACTTAAGTAAGGCATGCATGCAGTGCTATTTCTACACCGCTAGAACATTGGAGTGACATTTATTGACGCACACATGATTTACATTATTTGTATCGTATTAAGACACGTCACCGCAACGACGGATTGTGGTAAGGCATCGGATTACTGGTTTCCATTATTATGCACATTGATTGATTGCTATTTGTCCCTACTATATAAAGTTATAATGTTTGTTTTGTTGTTTGAAAGCGGTAATATATGAACCTATCAGTTTGAATTAAAAAATTAGAAATTTTATACTAAAGTAATAAATAAATAAATGAATCAATGTTATTTAGATTTGTTGTGATATTTATTATAAATGGAATAAAATACCTTGCTGTCAGCTTTCATCCGCCAATTGTTGTAGGCTTCGATCAGGGATTGTCCGCGTTGAGGAAGAACGAAATCGACTGAAAACGACAAAGGATTTATTTTTAATAATAATTAATAATATAAATTACAGATGTTACTGAGAAAAGGTTATGCAAATGTTAATGGAAATAAAAAAATATTATTTTTTTCCGGATACTACTCGGTCTTTAGTGTAAAGTAATCAGAAAGGTTAGGCAATTTGGGCCGATCACCCAGTTGTCTGAAAAGTAAGATGATCCATGCGTCGGATGGGCATGTAAAAGTCGGTCCACCCACCAACCCGCATTGGACCAGCGTGGTGGGATACGGTCCAAACCCCAATGGAAAGGTGTATTAGGAAGGCCTATGTCCAGCAGTGGACTACAAAGGCTGATGATGCATGCATGATGCAATCAGAAACAATGATAAAAAGTTGTTTGCCTACAGGATTTGAATCTACAAGCTTCGTTTGAATGGCAACGGCCAATACTGGCAAGGAAGATCCACCTCTAGCGCCTTAATCGAATATAAAAGTAATTTGTTTCCTGAACCCACGATCTCTGTTCGTAAAGCTACCTGTATACTTTAGGCGCAATCCTGTTTCAATCACAATTCTACTCACATTTTAAACCAGATTCCAGATTTTCTTTTATAAAATATATCTGACATGTGACTGGACTGAATAGCGTTAGTATCAATAACGTAATCTAACAAAAGCAGTTGGCCGAAAAGGCAACAACATTAGGAGCCCAAGGCCACCCTTTGTACGATTCCATACATCCTGATGGCTCATTGATATCCGAACCTTTTAAGCACAGCACTTATTTAGATGCCAATTGACTTTGGATTGTCTAAACTAGACCGATCTTGCTACATAACATAATAATAACCTATACAAATAAATAAAACTGTTTGTTTATAACATCAAAATAACCGTTTTTTAATGATAACATTGTGATATATAATCGATGCGAAACAACAGTTTTTTAAAATGTTGTCTGTCTTCCTGTCTGTTTGTTCTGGTTAATCTCCGGAATGGCTGGTCCGACTTTGACGAGGTTTTTACTGGACGTCTGGTATAACTGGGAGTAGCTTTCGAATTGTTTTATTTAGTTTTTTTTTTTTTAATAATACCGCGCGTAGTTGCGGAGATTGAATAGTATTTAAAATTTAGAGATGATGTTGGTGTTAATGTAGCAAATGTAGGCTTTTAATCAAAAAAGGTAAATGTAGGTTAGCTATAATGTACCTACAATATGCGTAAAATTAAATAATTAATTACTTCCATGTCATATTTTGTCAGAGTATAGTAGAGGTGTAGAAGAGAGCCACTTGATAGTGGTTATCGTTTCTCAAATAGAGTTATGAATCATAAATTTCCACATCTCACAATCCAAGAAATAAAGAAATACTAAGTATGCTTATAGACAAGTGTAAGTCTAGTCCTTTTTTTGGTACTTAAGGATGGTAAATCCATACTAGCATGCATGCAATTGAAATGAGGCCTGTTTGAAATTTTAAAAACTAATACAGAAACTGAACCCACCAACGGTGGTAGTACCACCCGCCACGGCAGCTTTGGTCCCAGTGTAGAAATCGTCAGCGGTCCTCGCTCCCATCATCTCCAAGTCCAGGTGGGTGTGGGGATCAATCCCACCGGGCATCACCAGCTTTCCAGTCGCGTCGATGGTCCTTGTACCACCCGGGATGATGAGGTTGCGACCCATTTGCCTGAAAGGAACAAACAAGACTCATGTCAGAGATATGCTGGCGTGCCGAGATCGTCACGAGAAAATAGGTTACTGAAGATAGAAAGACCGTTACTTTTCTTTTGTATAAATGTGTATGTGTATGTATGTCCAAATTAAATAAATAATTGGCGTATACAAAGTCTAATGAATAACGACGAACGAATATATCCTACATAGAATGAACGGGAGGGAATGGTAACAAGTCATAGATCAATGAGCTATTTTATTTAAACTTGCTAGCAAATCCTATAAATACGACGTTAAAACTATCGCAAAGCCCGTTCAAATTTTTTATTCTAGAATATGCTTTTCTGGAGTTCGATACACAGCTGAGTCTAACTTGCTAGAGAGATCCGTGGGTGACTCTATCTCTTAAAATTTTGGATAAAATTGAGAATCAAATGTTATATAAACAAAAAACGATGCCACTGTTTGAGCGATATTAACGCTAAAGCCATCCGCATTCTTTCTACCAGCACGAGTAGTTATTTCTTTAATAATAAGTTGATTGCGTGATTAGGAATATTACAAGTATGAGCTTATTAATATAGCTAACATTTCTATATTTCTAGCATTGACTCCGTAAGTTATTTAATGATAAGCTGTTGCCCGCGACTTCGTCCACGCCATAATATAAATATTTTTTTCTATAAAAAGTAGCCTAAGCTACTCTCAGTATCACGAGCTACCTTCCAGTACAAATCATGTCAAAATCGGACCAGACAATCAAGAGATTAGCCAGAACTAACAGACAGGACAAAACAAAAATTTTAAACAATATAGTTTTTTTAAATGTACCCATTATATGTATGGCAGTCGGGCAAGTGGTGGCCTGAAATCTAAATTGCTTGCATTTCTACTTAAAATTCCGTAACATAGTATATTTTTAATGGTCAACACGTGAGATTCATTTACTTAAATAAATCTTTTCTACGCGAACCAGACCATTAATTGCCTTGTTACTATTACAAGCGCTCCAACAATTAGCATAATTTGCATACATTTAAATGTAGTGTAAACAACGCTCTGCTACAATGCAGTTTGACGAAAGTTGTAAAAGAATTGCTTGTGAGTTTTAGGGTAAGTAAATGAGAATGCCGATCTCTGTGCAGTAGCCGGTTCAAGTTCAAATTAGAAGTTTATCACAAAAGACGTAAATCTAGCAGTGAATCGACAAAGGCTATAG
Organism: Lamproptera curius; assembly: GCA_029286875.1. Taxonomy (NCBI): domain Eukaryota; kingdom Metazoa; phylum Arthropoda; class Insecta; order Lepidoptera; family Papilionidae; genus Lamproptera; species Lamproptera curius. Next base: position 2,302,389 of record JAGSMT010000046.1, read on the forward strand.
CACTATATCGATGTAGACTGACGATGATAAAGTAAAAAAAGAAGAATCATTTTGGTTCCGTACTTTTAAAAACTACAATGATAAAATCACCATACGCCTTTTGTTTAAGATTATTATTGAATTACAAGTACTAAATGAAGTAACCAACTAACCATTACTTAGTAATGTAATTGTTTATAACGTGTAAATGTAGGTTCTGGCCCGCTTAAAGGCTGACCAAAACCCTTTCTTGAAAAATCTTGTTTCTTTAGTTAAAGAGAGAACGTTTAAACAACGTCACGTACTCTACACCCAATCTACTCCAGCGAGAAAAGCAATACCGCGATTCAGAGATCCTTTCCTGTAAGCGCCATCTGTTGGCGGATCATTGAAAACAACCTGACAATTACAATCCACCCTGCAATTTTAGAATTTAAACCTGTAAAATCTAAAAACTTACTCTGGCACATATGACAAAACATATTTTATTTATAACAATATAATGAGCATTTGTGCTAACGCACTTTTGTAAAGAATTATAATATTTACTCAAGTATGAGATAATGCGTTCAAATACGGTCCGTAAAAATATAAATATAACCTACTACATTATAGTATTAACTACTAGCCATTTATTGAGTCAAGCATTAAATAGTGTTACAAATGTGTCGTTTCTATATAAAATGTATAATAAAAATAATATAAAAGCAATGTTAAGACAAATTTTATTAAACAAAAACGTTTTATTTACATATTTCACCCAATCAACATCAAGTTTCTTGTCACAAAAAATAAAAGAAACTGTATTTTTTTCAATTAATAGTAATTCTACCGGAGCTCTATCAATAACTCTATACGGGATTCCGGTATTTTATTAATAAAAAATTGCGTAGGGTAACAAAAAACCTGATTTATGTCATGGACAAGGAGAAATAAAACGACCGATACAAGTACTACGTTTGTTTTTGGCAATTAGCACATGTTATAGGTGGTTTTTAATGTATGTTGTGTAATATATGGAAAGTAAAAAAAAACACTATTTACTTCTAACTATAATGTAAAGTAGGGATAATCAATTCCGATAATCGATGTTTCGACTTTGACATTATCAAAACATCGATAGGTAATTTGCTGCAAAAATTTGCTGCTTGCATTAAGTTACCTAAATGTTACATAGTCATTAAAAACACTATCAAACTCGCTTACAAGCTGACACTAATAAACGTAAACGGATTCAGCAGTGTATGAAATCTCTCTGCCTTTGCTCATTCAAATCAATTTAATAAGACTTTATCATGTGTAAAAATACTGGACAAGTAAATTTTTATGTAAATAAACACGTTTTAGAAACATATTACACAATTGTTATTTACACAAAAACATCGATGTTTATCGACAACAATACTTTCGATTCGATGTTAACATCGATGCTTGCCTAATGTGGATCATCCCTACTGTTAAAATTCCGTAGATTCAAGTATGTATTGGTAATATATCCTAATCCCCAAATATACATAGTTACTGTTATCAGTGAAATTATTTATATTAGTGGATACAATTAATATAAATAATTTCAACAAAAATTAATAACCATGGCATTTAATTTAGAATATTGATCTATTACCCTGAACTGCCTCCGTAGCCTAGTGGTATGGGCGTGTGCTTTAGAAACCGGAGGTCGTGGGTTCGAATCTTGCGGGACGCAACAAATTTTCATTGTTGTTTCCTAGTTGGTTAGGGCAATTTGGGCCGATCACCCAATTGTCTGAAAAGTAAGATGATCCATGCGTCGGATGGGCATGTAAAAAGTCGGTCCACCCACCAACCCGCATTGGACCAGCGTGGTGGGATACGGTCCAAACCCCCTAATGGATAGGGGTGTATTAGGGAGGCCTATGTCCAGCAGTGGACTAACAAAGGCTGATGATGTGGATGTGATGTGATGTGGATCTATTACCCAGCTAACGTCTTTCAATTATTTTAACATAGTTAATAAGAACCGACATAAAAACTCAGCGGAGATGTTTTTTCTTTTCTTTTTTCAATAAATATGAAAAATAGTTATTATATTTATTTCTGTTTCTGTTATGCTTGTGACCATTTTTTTAAAGGCAAATAATCTTAATAGGGCTCATTATAAATTCAGTAAAATTTTTTATGTTATCACTTTCTCAGATTATGGGCGGTGTTATATTACCTACGAATGCAAACGTTCGTACAAACACATTCTTCGATATCTTTACGAACTGCGAATGTTTCCCTCATAACCAGCGAAGTATATTGACGTTTCGTTCTAGTTCTGTACATCTATTTTGGGTAGAGCGAGCTATTTTCGCGCCTCGGAAGATATCTCATACAGCTCTAACATCCGGCGATCTGACCCCCATGTCTAATTGTATGGAATTGCCTCGATTCAATCAAAGCAGTTGTGTCGCATTACGTGAGCGGAGTTGGTGCTAATGTGACACTTGACCTTGTTGAATTTAAAAAGTTATGCGGGGTGGATGGATTATAAATCTCGTAATTGTTTATTTACTGGTGTGTAATTTAAATCGTGTTCAGTTAAATAAAAGAACGTTATTGTAGGGAAGGAATATGTGGATTTATTTAACTTTAAACTGATTTCTGGCTTTAAGCTGGGTGTAAAACCTTGTTCATAATAAAAACTAATCATTAGGAGGGTTTTATTGATTTAAAACGATATAGTTAAGTGATTTTAGGAACTTATTGCTTATTGCTTAGTTTGGGACTAGATGATGTATTATTCGTCCAGGCAGAGAAGAGGAAGGAGTAACGCAGTAACGCAATTATGAATCTTCAATCGTTACGTATCGACAGAATGCGGTGCTAAAGCATTCATGCGTATGCGTATGCTAATTAATAACCATCGATAATTAAAAATGGCCGCCGTTTATGACAGCGACAGTTATGGTGACGGATGCCCGCCGCATTAGCCGCATCCGGCAGCGACACGCGGCTCGCATCCAAACTCCCGCGCCGGCCGCGTTCGATTTTCGAACGGTTCGATATTCAAATTCGTGTTCCTTGTTTAAAACAACACATTGTCGCTTAGCAACGATGAATGAACAGCGAATGTTAAACAATTAAAAATATTTTTTTCTTTTAAAAAATTTTAGAAAGTTTATTAATATAATATAAAGTATTGTTTTATAACAATTATATAGTTATAGTTTTATTAAGTCCGTTGTTTTTTCTCGTCACCCATCCCACAGTGCCTCAAATCGAAAGTCTTCGATCAGTGCGTCCTACCCGTTATGACCTACGGTGCCGAGACTTGGACACTTACGGTTCGACTGGTCCACAAATTTAAAGTCGGTCAGCGAGCTATGGAGAGGGCTATGCTCGAGTATCTCTGAAGGACCGCATCGAAATGACGTGATCCGTCAGGAGAACCAAAATCACTGACATAGCCCACCGGATTAGTAAACCTCAGTGGCAGTGGGCCGGTCATTAAAGCCACAGAACTGACGACCGCTAGAGTCAGAAAGTTCTGGAGTGGAGACCGAGGCTCGGCAAACGTAGTGTAGGACGCCCTGCGGCAAGATAGGTGACGACATTCGCAAAGTGGCCGGTGTGGGCTGGATGAGAATAGCCGAAGATAGGAAACGGTGGCGTGCATTAGGAGAGCCTATGTCCAGCAGTGGACTAGCGCAGGCTGATGATGATGATGATGATGATGAAGTCCGTTGTTTAATATATCATAATTAATTAAAAAAATAAGAACAGCATTGCTTTGCCTATTCATTCAAAACTAATAGGCCCCTGTATTTTAGGCTGAATATTAAAAAAAAAACAAATCGAAAAAGCCAGAAGGTTTGGCGTTCGCGAATATGTTTTTTTAACTGTCTTCATTTGTTATGAATATTTAGGTTCAAATCTGTAAGAACTATGGCAGCCGTCTGAACAAAGAAGGCAATCTACACTTTTTGCTACACTATTCATTGGATTCGACACGGTTGGAATATCGGGATCTGATGTTTTCCCTAACGGGTAGACTGGAAAAGATAATAAATCAACGCATAAAAAGGTACAAAAAATGTATCATTATTACAATAACACAACGTTTATAGGAGAATGAGTTGCGATTTTATTTCACTGGTATAGTATACTTTTAAGCCAGCAAATGAAGGTATCAATAAAAATCATTACTAATCCATAAATCATCAAGCTAATTTGGAAATCTAATAATTTAGGCACATCATAAAATATACGAACAGCATGTATTAGTTTATAAGAATCCTTTTAACGAAAGCAAAAAATATCTAGTGAACGACCGGTAGACCCAGTAAGTATTTTTAATATAGTTTAAAAAAAAAAACACTACCATTAGCAATAATCATAATCATCATCAGCCTTCGTTAGTCCACTGCTGGACATAGGCCTCTCCTAATACACCCCTATCCATTAGGGGGTGTGGACCGTATCCCACCACGCTGGTCCAATGCGGGTTGGTGGGTGGACCGACTTTTTACATGCCCATCCGACGCATGGATCATCTTACTTTTCAGACAATTGGGTGATCGGCCCAAATTGCCCTAACCAACTAGGAAACAACAATGAAAATTTGTTGCGTCCCCGCAGGATTCGAACCCACGACCTCCGGTTTCTAAAGCACACGCCCATACCACTAGGCTACGGAGGCAGTTATAATAAAAAAACATAAGCAATAAAAAAACAGGTAAATGCGCAAAATATAAACATAAAATGCCATCCAAGTCGTTTACAACTACGGCGGCCGATATATATCAGAGATCAGCTGCACAGGAGATATTATAGTGCACAAGTGTACGCGAAAATACAAGCGCACTTCCCCTGTTCCTTAATATATTCTGAAAGCCGACGCGAACCGATAAAATATCACAAGGAAAGATGGAAAATCCTTACACATCACCGCTAAAAACATCTCAAATGAAAAAATCGGCTATAATATATTTTTTATGTCATATATTTATCTTTGGAAAACGGCTGGAAACCGACTCTACTAATTTCATGATCGCTACAATCGGCCATCACTATCTTCCCTATATGACAGCAACACATGCTTTATGCGGACAGAAATAAAACGTAAACTAAACATGGTATGAAAACGGCGTACATAATTGTTCACATTTTACGAACAAACGTACACGCATTCGTATCGCGTCTCGCTTCTCTGAAGCCACAAAGAACGACGCGATCTGTTTATAAACATCAAACGCGTTATCTCGGACGCATTTGAACGGTGAAATTGACAACAAACGTATGGATTGAAGAAGCGACGAATTTCAATTCAATTTATTCTTTCAAATGCCTACTACAGAGTAGATATTTCGAAAAAAAAATAGAGTACGTTTAAAAAAGTTTAATAGGCCGTGTCGTGCTAATTTGATAATTTGACTTTAAGATTGATCATCATCATCATCAGCCTGTGTTAGTCGTCTGCTAGACATAGGCCTCCTCTAATGCACACCTTCTTCATTAGTGGATTTTGGACCGTATCCCAACACGCTGGTCCAATGTGAGTTGGTACGTGGACCGACTTTTTACATGCCCATCTGACGCATGGATCATCTTACTTTTCAGACAATTGGGTGATCGGCCCAAATTGCCCTAACCAACTAGGAAACACCAACGAACAATGAATCACCGCAGGATTCACACCCACGACCTCCGGTTTCTAAAGCACACGTCCATACCACTAGGCTACGGAGGCAGTGACAGTTTTACAGGTTAAAATACTGAAATTGCAGACTTGATTGTAATTGTCAGGTTGTTTTCAATGATCCGCCAACAGATGGCGCTTACTGGACTCTGAATCGCGGTGTTGATTTTCTCGTTTGATTAGATTGGGTGTAGAGTACGTGGCGTTATTAAAACGTTCTCTCTATAACTAAAGAAACAAGATTTTTCAAGAAAGGGTTTTGGTCAGCTTTTTAGCGGGCCAGAGCCTAAATTTACAATTCATAATATAAACATTTAGATTGCTTTATTTAGTACTCGTAATTCAATATTTATCGCACTATCTACGGAGGTGATACGATCATTTATTTAAAAAGATAAATGTTTGTACCACAGCTTCTATTTCTAAAATCAATCAATCAACACAGAATATCTATGAAAAGAAAACAAAAATATCTCACATGAAGAAATGGTCTAAAATTGGAAAGCTATACAGTAATCTCTAGAAAACGAAAGTGATGTATAAGGGAAATCACTTTCGTTAAGTCGTACACCCACGCGAGGCCTAAATAAACTAGCTTTATTGCTCTACGATAACAAATAGATTTTGTTTCATGAATTCATTCGGCAAAGTATGCCTTTATGAACTTGTGATAAGATACTCTTTTATGATAGAGCCAAATAGGAAATAAACCTGAAAAAGTGACTGTTTTACTGACACAAAATATGTTGATAGAATTATTATTATATATTTTAGAAGAATATGTTGATTTCCTAGTATGATCTCTTTGAGGACAAGTTATCTCCATACAGGATTCTTTTCTGTGGTAGGTTCGAATCCTGCAGGGTTCCTTATTTTAACGTTGTAGTAGTTCTAGTAGGTTGGGGCGATGCAATTGCCCGAAATAAGTATAATGCTTTCATATTTACTTAAAACTTTAGGTTGTGGGAATTCGATGTCAGTTGTTTAGCGTAAAAACTGTTATTGGAGTAAATATGGAGAGATTTGAAGCCGATCCCATATAATTTGGAAAAACGGCTACAGAAAAGGAAAAAAAATAGGTTGGTTCGGCTGCGGTGCCTATTTCAATAGTCTAGCGTACTATAGTGTAGTTAACATGTTTTGACTTGACACAAAATATAGAGAAAATTCAGTGTAAACAAGACTCAACCTCCAAATCTTAATAGCAGCAAGCGAAGCTGTCCTGTCACGGTAATAGTTACGCCAAAGTGAAGACGGAATTAATATGAACACTGTAACCAATAGCAACGAAGTGACGACAATCGGCGTGATATTAGTTGACTGTCGCTCAGTGGTTGACATCTTGATGACAGTTCAAAGAACGCTTGACGTATGACGACAGTTTGTTGCTATGGGTTACATACATCATCAGCCTGTGATAGTCCAGTGCTTGACATAGTCCTCCCCTAACACACCCGTTTCCATTAGGGGGTTTTTGGACCGTATCCCACCAGATGGTTCAATGCGGGTTGGTGGGTGGACCGACTTATTACATGCCTGGGTTACATGGTTTTTATCAATCCAGTGTTCGTCTTTAATCTTTAGATAATGTATAATAATCTTAACTGTAGCAGAGTTCAACAAGATACTGGAACAGACGGATGCAAATTAATACGACAAAACACACGTATGTAAGCTCTTCCATTGGACAGATATCGCGAAGTAATAAAGGTTAGGCAGCCGAGACCAATTACAGAGCTTTAGATTTGTTTTTCGATTTTGTATCTAAGAATCAGTTCTACATAGACCCTAGTACAAATTCCAAAACATGAACCAGGTAGACCTAAAATGTATGTCTAAAGAAAGCAATATCCGCAGCGAGTAATTAGAAATGCCTATTCGTGCTTCTGAGCATTCCGTTTTCGCGGAAAATCTGTCAAACTGCCCGTTCTCAGGCAACCTGCGTGACCTTCTATTATTGTCGGCTAAGCATTATTCAACTATAAAGCCTAGATTTAGGGTTCATTTTGCACTGACTGAATAAGTTTGAATGTAGGGTCAAGTCCGTATCGAACGTGTTTATGAACGGTCCCGTAATGTTTCCTTATTTGTACCAACTTTGTTACCGTCACGTACTTTTCTCCTAATACTATATTGAACGCAAAATAGCACGTACGCTTTTAGTAATAAGGTGCAGTTTTGCGTGTAGACAGTGTTAGGGAATTCAAAATTGATTTTGTGTACCTGCGTGGGGTGTTGTTTGGTAGCTCGTTATTATTCCGACTATTATTCCGCTAACGCAGTGGTGAAGATATGCGCATCAGAAACCGGAGGTCATGGGTTCTAACGCGGTCTAAATGCGGAGACTCGACGAAATTTCGTTGTTGTTTCCTAAGAGTTTGATGTAGAGTTTGATGATCCTTGTGTCAGATAGAGCATGAAAAATTCGATCCTACGTCTGTTATTCCTCGGTCGTATCAGTTATCCGTCCCAGGATTATTATAGTATAAAGATCGACGGAGAAGAAAGATTGAACTTGAACCTGCGCGTACTGTTATGTTCAAATTATTGTACAAAGACTCTGCAAAAGTCAGCAATCTTGTTTTATATAAAAGTGTTGGCCTTAGCTAATATGAAGCAGTCAACCTCCACACTCGATTCAATCAACACGTTTTGTTATAAGTTGTGTTATTTCAAAGGTGTTTTTTTTAAAAAGGACCCACAGAGCGCCATCCTTACAGTACGTTTGTTCACTATAATACCTCATGCAAAGTTGGCTGATCTCTAACAAAGATCGGCCGCAGCAGTCAGAACCGAGTAGAAGGACATTATTATTATTAAATATCACAATAGAGTCTTGTTTCAACTAATATTATAACTATTATTTTAAAATAAATATCAAATAGTATTATCATTGAATAAAACATAAACAACTGCATTTATCAAGTTTCCGGTTTGTTAAGCTTTTAACTGAACACCTTTTTATCATTTCAAATTGATCCACTGAGAATATTATGAATGCAACAAAAATATACACATTTTATCAACACTCAAGGTATTACACAGCGATGATTGCATATGCTGTCACACGCGTGGGTGTTGCACCGATACAATATCAGATATTTATAGGCGTCGGTCAACATGAGTCACTTTGTGATCATCGTATTTTGTTTTATTTATACCTTTTCATGCATTTTATTTGTTTATATTTATTTGTATATTTGTTTTATAAATGTACAGGCATAACCTATCTTAGTCTGCTCCGTGATCATGGACGCTGGAATGTCGGAAACGTCAGGAACGAAATGTTTTTACAACTGCCGCGATATATCCGTGGCGTTTTTGTTGTTAAACGTACGTGGCATATTGCATTTTTTCTTTTTCTCCTTATCTTCTTCCTTTTTTAATAAGTAAATGATAGATCGAGTTGTAATACAATTATTACAATATCTATAACAGTTTCCGCAGATCTCAAGAACTTTTTGTGCACAAAATAACATGTTATCTACATGGTAAATGTAGTTTTACTCTATGAATGAATTAGATACTATAATAATATAATATATAGACAGATACTACCTAAAATATAAACAGAACTAGTTTAAACTTCTGCTTGTTGACTGAAGTAGGCACCGCGTTGGTACTTCCCACGCCGGTCTATGTAGAAAGGGTATCTACCAACTTTATAGAGATACTGTCTAAAATATAGATAGAACTAGTTTACACTTATGCTTGTTGACTGAAATAGCCTGGTACTTCCAGCCGGTCTTGGAAGTTCACAATAAATCTCAAAATAGGAATAGTTACACTTGTGTGACTGAGGCACCGCCTTGGTACTTCCCCACGCCGGTCTATGTAGAAAGGGTATCTACCAACTTTATAGAGATACTGTCTAAAATATAGATAGAACTAGTTTACACTTATGCTTGTTGACTGAAATAGGCACCGCCTTGGTACTTCCCCACGCCGGTCTATGTAGAAAGGGTATCTACCAAATTTAAGAGATACTGTCTAAAATATAAACAGAACTAGTTTAAACTTCTGCTTGTTGATTGAAATAGGCACCGCCTTGGTATTCCCCAGACGGGTCTATATAGAAAGAGTATCTACCAAATTTTAGAGATACTGTCTAAAATATAAACAGAACTAGTTAACACTTCTGCTTGTTGATGAATAGGCACCGCCTTGGTATTCCCCAGACGGGTCTATATAGAAAGAGTATCTACCAAATTTTAGAGATACTGTCTAAAATATAAACAGAACTAGTTAACACTTCTGCTTGTTGACTGAAGTAGGCACCGCGTTGGCACTTCCCCACGCCGGTCTATGTAGAAAGGGTATCTACCAACTTTATAAAGGTACTGTCTAAAATATAGATAGAACTAGTTTACACTTATGCATTGTTGACTGAAAGGCACCGCCTTGGTACTCTCCACGCCGGTCTATGTAGAAAGGGTATCTACCAACTTTATAGAGATACTGTCTAAAATATAGATAGAACTAGTTTACACTTATGCTTGTTGACTGAAATAGGCACGCCTTGGTACTTCCCACGCCGGTCTACTGTAGAAAGGGTATCTACCAACTTTATAGAGATACCTGCCTATTAGAACCCAATAAGATAACCCACTGTTTAAAGCACTTTCAATGCTTAGTTATGAATAGACTTGTCTTTGCGATCGGTTCAATTCATAATAGGTGTCTCCCAACCTTCAAAGTGTCACGTCAATCTATCCATGATAAAACCACATTAAACGTTCTAACTCGCTTGATTAAAGTGATATGAATCATTAATTTAAGCTATAATAGTGACTAAATTTCTCCCATAAAGAGCAGATATATACATAATTGATGTCAAACCAATTAATAAGAAAATTTGAGTTCTTACAGTACTTGCGACACTCAGTGTTTGACTTTCAGTGGGCATAACTCAATAATGTCATTGTATTGTTTGATTGAATTAAATGAATACATTAATTGCTTAATCTATTAAATGGAACAATCAGTTCGTTCCTCATAACATACAGATTAAACATTGTTATATTGATCGAAAGAACCATGAGTAAGACGAAATTTTCGATGTTATCATGCATCATCGATCACCTGCGTTTGGAACTCAGTGGCATAGGTCACCGAACTGCACTGCTCGAATCTCATTTGAGTTTACGTAAATCCAACTGCCCATCCGACGCTGGACATCTTTTTCGAAAACTGGTATCGCCTAATCTAATTCTAACAACTAGGAACAACAATGAAATTTTTGGTTCCCGTAGATTCGAACCCACGACCTCCGGTTTCTAAAGCACACTCTTACCACAAGGCTACGGAGGCAGTTGAGACAATCTTATTATTCATATATAAATAAAAAAATAAAACGCCGGTTTCCGTGCAAATTTCAAAACACATAATACGTAACATCTAACTAAGCCTAAAATTGAACTAGCAACGGTGCCTTTTGAACGAAGAATATATAATTTTTAACTTTTAAATATCACACTAAACTAAAGAAACAGACAAAATCACTTCAACGAAGCTTGGAGTTTTATACACGTAGATATCTACGACATTAATTAGTAAGTAAAATAATATTTCCATTTACGGTAATATTTATATAACAAAAGGTATTCTGAACAAGCACTCAGGAAATTAAATTTTGAAGCATAAAAAGTCAAAAATGGTTTTGTCATAAAATGACTTGCAATTTTATTGAAGGATCCTTTTTCAATACGGCTAAATATTTTTTGTTCCATTAGGAATTTAATCTTTTTAACTGATACGAAATGTGTTTATGTAACTTGAATTTAAAATAAACAATCGTAAGTCGATATGCAATGTTGATATTAAAATATCTAGCGATAACATAAAGTTACTTGAGGACCCACTTGGCGAAATGGTTAGTGACCCTGACTGTAATGCCAGGGGGTATAGGTTCGAATCCCACATTGGGAAAAATATTGTGTGATGAACATAGTTTTTACTGGTGTCTGTAGGGTTTGTTTATAAATAATATGAATTTATTTACAAAATAATAGTAATTATATGTTTTTATCAGTCATCTAGTTTTCATAATACAAGCTTCCCTTAGTTTAGGACTAGATGATGTTTGGTTAATCGGAAATTGAATATTAATAATATTAATTAGTTAATTATCTTGATCTAATGTTAAAGAAGTTTTGATTTAAAACCTTATCAAAGAAGTATAATTAATAGTGTAAGTATGTTATTTAGAAAAGAGCTTCGAAAGTTTTCGTAACAGTAAATACAAACTTTTATGGGTGAATGAATAAAAAAATTTAATCCTGAGAAGAACGAAAAGTATGCCTCTTAGCTTTGATGATGCGATATTTTTTACGGAACGCTTTCGTCCAATCGAGACGTAAAGAAAGTTAATAAACAACACAAACGTTGCAAGTCAACTGGCGTTTCACATGCTTACGCGCCATTTTCGCCGCACAATGGGCCGGGTCAAGCACCTGCCCGCTCTAATTAGTTACGTCTTCATTGTTTCCCGCCATTTTGTACACGTGCGTATACATTGGGCGAGCCACTTCAAACATTGCTTTATTTACGAGTCATTATGTACAGTTGCGTATCCATTAGGCGAGCCATTGTACACATTGACTTATTCACTAGGTGAGCTATTTTGTTCAGTTGCGTATGCAGTATAAAATCTAAGTTTGTACCGCTATGTTAAAAAATAAGATTCACGTACTCAAGCAAAATAGGATTTAGAATTGTTGTAAATCAACCTTATTGGTTGAATACCACGCCATTTTTACATTGTTACAATAAAACTAAACCTTAATTGGCTTATAATGAGTGTTTATACGAGAATAGCGAAAATCTAAACCAGTGAAGTGCATGAGAGAGCTCTCCGCTGGACAAGCAGTGGATTAACACGGGCTGATGATAATAATAATAATAAACTTATTTAATCAGTCCAGCGGAAAAATATATCATCATATCTTATATATAAAACAAAACAATTACAAAAAAGTTGAACATAATTTGTATAATAAATTTGTTGCTAGACCAATAAGGTTTCAGTTAGGCATAATGTTGGCTACTGACCAACGCTGGTATTCTGCTTACACCTTAACTAGACTTCAATGTACTAAAAATACTGTAGCGACTGGAGCTCATTAACAAATAAATGATGATGATATTGTTTGGATAATTTCAGCGATTAGTAAACTACGTTAGTAAAAATTGTCAGCGAACGTCATCATTACAGTAAGATTCGCTTAACGTATGACGCACCTTTATCATTCATCGTCGCACGCGCTCGAAACAGGGACGTTTTCATACACGAATAAACTAACTCCTAAAGCGTCATGATAGAAAAGAAATTGTAGAAATTACAGAATTGTATTTTAATAGGATACAGCTTGATTGAGCATTTCATGGTCAATTCTCGGTTTTTGCAAGTCATACTGCTATGGCCTGTGGGTGAGAACATGGAATATAGTTCTCAATTCGGTCAAAGATCCGTTTCAATCATGGGGCTCTATTTAATATATGTCAGTTACCATACAGAATACTCCATTCACGTCTAAAATAAAATAACCAGTATTTAAATAGTTTTTATTTTATCACGATAAATCGTTTTCATGCAAGATAACATGTTGATTTTTGTGTATACGTGCATTTGTAAGTTTTTTTTATATGTAATTTCATTTGTTTTTTCTACCTTCGACTCTGTCTGTTAGTAGTAGTGTCCGACCGAACTTTAGTCTGGTTTCGTGAGTTTCGAGTTTCGCCAAATTTGGCCGAAACTTTGCCGAAACCGAAACTGGTTTCAGAAGTGTTTTTAATTTCAAAATAGTAGCGAAAGTTAAATGTATCATTGCTAAAATCGAGCTCAGATCAGTCGATTTTAGTTCAGACAAACATTCCAAGTTTGACAAAAGAAATTGAGGAGGGAACAAATAGTAGTGAGATCAAAATATATATTCAAATTCAAATATTGAAGTTTACGCTTGCTTATTGATTGTCAAACACACTACCACTGGTTCGGAAAAGGACGCCTCAGACCTGAGAAGAACCGGCGAAAGAAACTCAGCGGGCTATTTTTATGTTATTTTTAAAAATAACAAACAATTTGATAATTCGGCATTACATATTATGCAATTTTGAAACAAGACCTGGAGCGAGCATTCCATTACCAGGCTGTGTTATCATTTAAAAATTCATTAATATCCTAATAAATAACCTTTAACACATAAACGTTCCTTGACTACCTTTTTAAATTTATTAATAGTTAAATTCTGAACGTTTACTGGGATTTTGTTGTAAAAACGTATACATTGTCCCATAAAAGACTTACTTATTCTTCGCAGTCTAGTTGCTGGAAGAATTAAATTATGTTATACTTCTTGGTAACCAAAAAATAAATACAAATAATACTGGAAAGTGTAGCTCAGATATTTGTTGTGTTAATGAAAAATCTTCTAGTCTCTTTTACTTTTTTCTGAATGTAGTCATTTGTTTGCTATGTGGCGAAATGTTCTCGAAAAAAGAGAAAATCCAAGTGCGACCTTGTCATTAAAAACCACTGTTATAAAAACAACGCAAGGGATTTATTGCGGTTCAAAGGCAACATGAGAAGAGTCTGCTCTATCATAATCAATTGTCGCAAAGTGGGCTTCTTAATTTCGAGTAGGGAGAACGTACACGGAAGACGAACATGGTTGCAGACGTCCATCGAAGCCAGTAATCAACAAGACACAATAAGAATATGCTGCCATATTCGAAAAAACTGTTTTTAGCGATTAAAGAATTACCATCTGATACCTAATCCAAGAAACGAGCATTTCATATAGAGGTACTCAACGCATATTGACACTATACATATTTTGAATATGAGAAAAGTCTCCCAAGATGGGTGCCGAGAATCAGAAACAAAATCGACTTCAAAGATATCGTTGGACAAGTTTTAAGAAGATTCTAAAAACTTTCAAATCTAGTTAGTGGCAGTAGACGAAACACGGGTTTATCCTGAGGGATCTTCATGCCGTGGCGTGGTATATTGCCCGGCCGGGTATGGCCTCAATTTTGGGACTCAGAAGTGATATTGTTGATTGATTACCTGGAGCATGGAACCATCATTACAGATTATGCAGCTTTAATACTGAGGTTAAAATTTTTAATTATCTTGATCTAATGTTAAAAAGTTTTGATTGAAAACCTTATCAAAGGTTAAATAATGGTGTAAGTATTTTTTGAAAAATTAAGTTAAGAAACAAAGTTTTATGGGTGAATGAATAAATAATTTTAATTCTGAGAAGAATGAAAAGTACGTCTCTTAGCTTTGATGATGCGATAGTTTTTGAACGCTTTCGTCCAATTGAGACGTAAAGAAGTTAATAAACAACACAAACGTTGCAAGTCAACTGGCGTTTCACATGCTTACGCGCCATTTTCGCTCGCACAATGGGCCGGGTCAAAGCACCTGCCCGCTCTAATTAGTTACGTCTTCATTGTTTCCGCCATTTTGTACACGTGCGTACATTGGGCGAGCCACTTTAAACATTGCTTTGTTTACGAGTCATTATGTACAGTTGCGTATCCATTAGGCGAGCCATTGTACACATTGCCTTATTCACTAGGTGAGCTATTTTGTTCAGTTGCGTATGCAGTATACTACCTAAGTTTGTACCGCTATGTTAAAAAATAAGATTCACGTACTCAAGCAAAATAGGATTTAGAATTGTTGTAAAACAGCCTTATTGGTTGAATACCACGCCGCCATTTTTTACATTGTTCACAATAAAACCAAACCTTATTTGGCTTATTAATAGTGTTTATACGAGAATAGCCAAAAATCTAAACCAGTGACGTGCATGAGAGGAAGCACTCCGCTGGACAAGCAGTGGACTAACACGGGCTGATGATGATGATATTGATTGGATCATTTCAGCGATTAGTAAACTACGGTTAGTAAATTTGTCAGCGAACGCGTCACATTACACGAAAGATTCGCTTAACGTATACGCACCTTTATCATTCATCGTCGCACGCGCTCGAAACAGGGACGTTTCTTATAACACGCAATAAACTTAACTCCTAAACCGTCATGATAGAAAAGAAATTGTGAGAAATTACAGAATTGTATTTTAATAGGATACAGCTTGATTGAGCATTTCATGGTCTATTCTCGGTTTTTGCAAGTCATACTGCTATGGCCTGTGAGTGAGAACATGAGTTATAGTTCTCAATTCGGTCAAAGATCCGTTTCAATCATGGGGCTCTATTTAATATATATTATTTACCATACAGAATAGTCCGTTCACGTTTAAAATAAAATAACCAGTATTTAAATAGTTTTTATTTTATCACGATGAATCGTTTTCATGCAGTGTCTGTGGTAACGGAAAGATAACATTTGGATTTTTGTGTATACGTGCATTTGTAAGATTTTTTTTATATGTAATTTCATTTGTTCTATCTACCTTCGACTCTGTCGGTTAGTAGCTTTGGTCAATGCCTGGTAATAAGGCTCAAATTCTGCTAGTGGTTATGATATGCGTACTTATCTGATGGTCTTTATCTAAAAAGTATTTCGATCCATGCGGCATAAAAACGGACACAGATTTTTTTTTTATTTGGATTGAGAAGCTACGATGCCAGACTGCTTCTAAACGGTATACTGGTACGGTAATAAGCCAACTTCGTTATATCTTTGGAAATAGTTATGAAGAAGAGAAGAAGACAATTATCATTATGATTCGCTTTTATTTAATTGCTCAACGATGCCTGATATAGGTTATTATCATCGCCATCATCAGCCTGTTTTAGTCCACGGCTGGACATAGGCCTGCTCTAATTCACGCCTTCTCCATTAGGGGGTTTTTGGACCGTAGCCCGAAAAAGGTTATCACTGTTGATGATGTTTCGTGTCTTAAAATAGTCATAAAATATTAGACACAGATTAGTTTGTCTTAACCCAGTTCTGGTGACACATCCGCCGGGGCAGTTTCGACTAACTCCAGGTCAGTTTAATGGTTTAACTGAGCGCATCGCTGGCCCCAAATCTATGAGGCCTGAACCTTGTTGTCTATGGAAATGGGTCGAAAAAATTTTCAATGTTCTGTTTAAAAATAAACTAAACTAGAGGGTAGGAAGTATTACTTTAATAGTTAGCTTTTTCCCCAATCTTTTTAGGGACGAACATCAGTATGAGCTTAATTTAGGTAACCTTATATAGAAATCTGACTGATTAAACTGATTAATAGCCCAATGACATATTTACTTAATAAATGGATCAGTGATGACGATTTCATGACATTGATATCCTACAACTGTTAAAAGTCTTCTTTACAACTAGAACATTATATACATTAGCTTGCATTGTCAATATTAAGGAATTAAAGTATTAATTGAATGGCAATTTTCTACGCGGAACGGCGGGCATTTGACCTCCAGCCTATACCGATTAAATTCTTTTGAATCAATTGATAGTGAATCAGTACAATATGTAATTAATATAAATGTTTTTCGAAATAAAACCCTCCGTTTCGTTACATACGAACTCCTTAATGGAATAGCAGTACTTTTGGTATGTTTTTATTTCCTTATCGTTGTAATTAGCGGACAAAAATTAAAAGTACATAAAATTAAAGATCAGGATAACTTCCTTTCACCGCGTTTTGAGAAGTCACAACAA
This sequence comes from Lamproptera curius, assembly GCA_029286875.1. Lineage (NCBI taxonomy): Eukaryota > Metazoa > Arthropoda > Insecta > Lepidoptera > Papilionidae > Lamproptera > Lamproptera curius. Next base: position 2,319,674 of record JAGSMT010000046.1, read on the forward strand.
GGCCATTAACAGCTGGCTTTTATTTGCGAAGGAGCTTAAAAATAAGCGAAAAACACTTTTCAAACTTTGAATTCCCTTTAGCATACTAGTTGACTAAGCAACATTTAGCAACCCACCAACCCGCATTGCACCAGCTTATCCCATATACGGATCCAAAATCCCCTAATGGAGAAGGCATTAGGGGAGGCCTATGTCCAACACTGATTAACACAGGCTGATGATGATGATGATGATGATGACTAAGCAAGTTATAACTATAGCATAATGATCAATATTTCTTAATGTAGTTATATTTATAATATAATCAAAGACAACCAATTCCAACTACAAGTGACTAAATATATTTCACTGCCGATATTGCTTTTTCAACTATTTTTTAGCCAGTAAATCGGGAAGTGAATATTACTTTTAATAACATTTCATACATTCAAATACATTTACGTGCTAAGCCGAGACGGCTGGCGTCAGAAGGGGAACGAAATGATTAACAAACGTTAGGGGACCGCGTCGGAGGAGGGCACCCTAACTGAACATCAATCGTGGAATTTCATTTAGATTTGAACGCTCTGATACTTTTACAGTGTTTTGAACTTAATTAGTGAATATTTTTAAATATGTATACAGAATGTAACAAATTAATGAGCTGGTGTAAAAGCTTTACATTCGACTTTACAATGTGAACACGTTTTAGTTATAATAATGCATACAAGATTCAAATGCGTTTATTGCGTTTGCATATAAAATATTTTTGAAAATTGCAGTCCCTTTCTCACAGCGCATCCTGTGATTCAGAGAGTATCGCCTTAATTTATTATTTTTTGTTGATCACTTCTTTGTGCTACGTTATAACAAAAAGTAAGAAAACGAACTTGAGATCTATAATACTAGGAATATCAATGTTTGAAAGAATCTTAAAGGAAAGACTATTTTACTTTGTCTGCAAGTTGTCTATACACTTTATATCATTAGTTATTGGAGATCGGAAAATTAAATGCAACGATATGGTAATGTCAAGCTTTTTTCTAAAATATTCGTCGTTCTGATTGGTTGATGGACGGAAAGCGTCTGTTATCACGCGATGATCCACCATCACAATCGCCTTAAGTTCTGCTCACATTTAGATAAGATTGGTGTTATTATTACTGCTGGTAAATGTAGTGATGTCTCAAACGTACTAATTTTGTTGAAGCCAAATAATAAAATATTTTGAACTTGTTATTGTAAACGTTGCCAAAAAACGTTGCTCATTTGCATGCAGCTGCGTATTTTACACTGGCTTGTGTTCATGGATGTCGTGGCATTAATGACATGAATAAAAACGCAAACGTAACATATTTTGTTCAATGAAAGCAATAATTATCTATGTATGTATTAGTCTAGCACTCCATCCAAGGCTCTGATCGTGTTTCATTTAAATTTATGAAATGGATAGAAATTCAAAGCTAACAAAAGTAAAACTATTCAAGGTGAATGTAATTTTCTAATGGTGAAAAATTTTTTAAATCGGCACATTGGTTTATGAGTTCATTATAAATATAAACACAAAATACATATCTTTACTCTTTATAATATTAGAACAGATGACGTTGAAGAATTGCAGTGGAAGGCAAATATAGCTAGATTGGTCTGCTACTAAGCTAGCTTCATTGTATCTGTAAAATGTATAACTTTTTTTCTATATCTAAAAGCATTATTGAGCCCTCGACGCTTCATCTGTCTTTAACGTAATATAAACTACAAGGCTTAGCAGGAGTTTTCCTTTAATCCTTTAATCACAAGTAAAGCAACAAAGATATGAGAGATACTCAAGAAAAAGTTTTGATATGAACATGCTTCTGTCATAAATATAATTCAAGTGTTTGCAGACTACGTACAATTGCCAGAGGACCATTATCATCGTCATCCACTAACTTATGGAATAGCCCATAGGTCATACATCGGCAACGTTTTACACAGTGACTTTTAGACTGCAAGTGTTTTAAACAGTAACGAGTGGCATTTCGCTTTATCGTAAACATATTATGTGGATCAATCGCCAATAATAGAGAAGACTGTAGAACTTCATGCGTTTGTCTAACGAACTATATTGCAGGCTTCATAGCTAATGAACGGCAATGCCGTCAATGATAAAAAAGAGGCAAACTTTGAACGGGTGAGCTGTTTCATCTTGACAACGTACCGGCACATAGGTTAGCATTAGCGATGGCCACCGTTCAGCATGCTAGCGTACAATTGGTTGAGCATCCCCCTCTCCTCCCTCTGGCGCCTAGCTATTTATCATCTTCTCTCCAAATTGATGCAATACTTAATAGGAAACATGTGTTAAAACTATATATAACAAGTAAACGATGCCGTGGTGACCTTTTTGCAGGACCAAGACAATCCTTTTTTTAAAGGAGTTGAAGCATTGGAAACTTGGAACGCTGGACTTGGTGTGTAGGTGGACTTGGAGATTATGTAGAAAATTAAATAATTAAGCTATCATAGTTATATCATTATATTATATTCTATCTCATTTTTACTTTTTGATCCCCCCTCGGAACTACAAATACAAACCAAAGTATTAATTAGAAAGATTTCAAAGTACCAATACTTAGTCTTTAATGCAACAGTCACAATAATTTATTTATTTATTGCTATAGAAAATTTATTTGTGAAGAAATTAATATATTTTAATATTTTGTTACATAAAATATTATTAGCAACTGAAATAAACGATTACCACATGTTTTATATACTGTCTCCATTCCATGACTAAAATAAAGCAAAATAATAGGCATAAAAGCTCCATATTTTAGTATTTTAAGAATTTTTATACTTGATCACGTGAGTTTCGGTTTCGCCGAAACTGAAGCCACGGCGAACTTTCGGTTTCGGTTTCGGCCGGAAAAACAGTTTCGTCGGACTCTAGTTAGTAGCTTTAGTCATTGCCTGGTATTAAGGTTCAAAGTCTGCTGGTGGTTATGCTATGCGTACTTATCTGATAGTCTTTATTTAAAAACTATTTCGATCCATGCGGCATAAAGACGGACACTGATTTTTTTTTATTTGGATTGAGAAGCTACGATGTCAGTCTGCTTCTAAACGGTATACTGGTACGGTAATAAGCCAACTTCGTTATATCTTTGGAAATAGTTATGAGGAAAAGAAGAAGACAATTATCATTATGATTCGCTTTTATTTAATTGCTCAATAATGCCTGATAAAGGTTATTATCATCACCATCATCAGCCTGTGTTAGTCCACTGCTGGACATAGGCCTGCTCTAATGCACGCCTTCTCCATTAGGGGGTTTTTGAACCGTAGCCCGATAAAGGTTATCACTGTTGATGATGTTTCGTGTCTTAAAATAGTCATAAAATATTGGACACAGATTAGTTTGTTCTTAACCCAGTTCTGGTGACACATCCGCGCCGGGGGCGTTTCGACTAACCGCAGGTCACTTTAAGTGGTTTAACCGAGCGCATCACTGGCCCCAATCTATGAGGCCGTAACCTTGTTGTCTATGGGAAATGGGTCGAAATGTTTTCAATGTTCTGTTTAAAAATAAACTAAATTAAAGGGTTGGAAGTATTACTTTAACAGTTAGCTTTTTCCCAATCATTTTAGGGACGAACATCAGTGTGAACTTAAATTAGGTAACTTTATATAGAAATCTGACTGATTAAACTGATTAATAGCCCAATGACATATTTACTTAATGGATCAGTGATGACGATTTCATGACATTGATATCCTACAACTGTTAAAAGTCTTCTTTACAACTAGAACATTATATACATTAGCTTGCATTGTCAAAGGTACACAGTATTAATTATCAAGCAAGTATTTTTTTAACATTATTAATGAATTAGAAAGTATTTAATTAATTGAATGGCAATTTTCTACGCGGAACGGCGGGCATTTGACCTCCAGCCTATACCGATTAAATTCTTGTGAATCAGTACAATATGTAATTAATATAAATGTTTTTCGAAATAAAACCCTCCGTTTCGTTACATACGAACTCCTTAATGGAATAGCAGTACTTTTGGTATGTTTTTATTTCCTTATCGTTGTAATTAGCGGACAAAAATTAAAAGTACATAAAATTAAAGATCAAGATAACTTCCTTTCACCGCGTTTTGAGAAGTCACAACAAGGCCATTAAGAGCTGGCTTTTATTTGCGATGGAGGTTAAAAATAAGCGAAAAACACTTTTGAAACTTTAAATTCCCTGTAGGATACTAGTCGACTAAGCAACATTTAGCAACCCACCAACCCGCAATGCACCAGCTTATCCCATATACGATCCAAAATCCCCTAATGGAGAAGGCATTAGGGGAGGCCTATGTCCAACACTGATTAACACAGGCTGATCATGATGATGATGATGATGACTAAGCAAGTTATAACTATAGCATTATGATCAATATTTCTTAATGTAGTTATATTTATAATATAATTAAAGACATAACCAATTCCAACTACAAGTGACTAAATATATTTCACTGCTGATATTGCTTTTTCAACTATTTTTTAGCCAATAAATCGGGAAGTGAATATTACTTTTAATAACATTTATACATTCAAATACATTTACGTGCTAAGCCGAGACGGCTGGCGTCAGAAGGGGAACGAAATGATTAACAAACGTTAGGGGACCGCGTCGGAGGAGGGCACCCTAACTGATCATCAATCGTGGAATTTCATTTAGATTTGAACGCTCTGATACTTTTACAATGTTTTGAACTTAATTAGTGAATATTTTTAAATATGTATACAGAATGTAACAAATTAATGAGCTGGTGTAAAAGCTTTACATTCGACTTTACAATGTGAACACGTTTTAGTTATAATAATGCATACAAGATTCAAATGCGTTTATTGCGTTTGCATATAAAATATCTTTGAAAATTGCAGTCCCTTTCTCACAGCGCATCCTGTGATTAGAGATGATCCCTAATTTTATTTTTTGATCAGTTCTTGTGCAGTTGTCTATGACAACTTGTCTATAATACAGAATATCAATGTTTGAAAGAATCTAAAGGAAAGCATTATACTGTTGTAAGTGTCATACAGCTTTATATATTGTTTTTGGAGATCGGAAATTAAATCAACGATATGTAATTCAAGCTTTTTCTAAATATTGTTTCTGATTGGTTGATGGACGGAAAGCGTCTGTTATCACGCGATGATCCACCATACAATCGCCTATAAGTTCTGCTCACTTTAGATAAGATTAGTGTTATATTACTGCTGGCAAATGTAGTGATGTCTCAAACGTACTAATTTTGTTGAAGCCAAATAATAAAATAATTTGAACTTGTTATTGTAAACGTTGCCAAAAACGTTACTCATTTGCATGCAGCTGCGTATTTTATACTGGCTTGTGTTCATGGATGTCGTGGCATTAATGACATGAATAAAACACAAACGTACATATTTTGTTCAATGAAAGCAATAATTATCGATATGTATGTATTAGTCTACACTCCATCAAGGCTCTGCTCGTGTTTCTTAAATTTAGGAAATGGATAGAAATTCAAAGCTAACAAAAGTAAAACTATTCAAGGTGAATGTAATTTTCTAATGGTGAAAAATTTTTTAAATCGGCACATTGGTTTATGAGTTCATTATAAATATAAACACAAAATACATATCTTTACTCTTTATAATATTAGAACAGATGACGTTGAAGAATTGCAGTGGAAGGCAAATATAGCTAGATTGGTCTGATACTAAGCTAGCTTCATTGTATCTGTAAAATGTATAACTTTTTTCCTATATCTAAAAGCATTATTGAGCCCTCGACGCTTCATCTGTCTTTAACGTAATATAAATTACAAGGCTTAGTTTTCCTTTAATCAGGGAGTCACAAGTAAAGCAACAAAGATATGAGAGATATAGAACAGTGCTTCTGTCTTAAAATATAATTCAAGTGTTTGCAGACTACGTACAATTGCCAGAGGACCATTATCATCGTCATCCACTAACTTATGGAATAGCCCATGAGTCATACATCGGCAACGGTTTTACATGCAGTGACTTTTAGACTGCAAGTGGTTTAAACAAGTAACGAGTGGCATTTAGCTTTATCGTAAACATATTATGTGGATCAATCGCCAATAATAGAAGGCACGTATGGCTTCATGCAGTTTGTCTAACGAACTATATTGCAGGCTTCATAGCTAATGAACGGCAATTATTCGTTACATGTCATTGGAAAAATTCAACTACATTATAGAATGACTTAATGCGTGCTTTATTATGTAGTATAAAATTGCGCATATTTGCTTAAGATAAGCAATATTTAATTATGAGATGACATTGGATTAGAGCTTGAAGAATATCAAACGAGAAGGACAGAGAACACCAAACTTATAATCATGTTCTTTACTTATGATACTCATCAAGTATTGGCGTTAATGAAGAAATTAAGTCACATCGGCTATACGTTATTTGGAAATTTATCGTAAACAATAATGTTTTTTATAAAGTACTGCATATGCGGTCGATCGTCCGGATGCGTCAAAAGTAAGATGATCCTAACGCCGGTTGGCAAGACCATCTTTGGCAGGCATAAGTGCCTGTAAATTTACAGACAATTACACCTGAATCCCCGAAAGCATTTTACAATTGGATTGTGGTAGTCAAATGCCAGTCGTTCTTTATAAAACCTGTGTCACGTAAATCTGGAGTTTATCACGTGATGATCAGGAAATTACCTAGGTGGAAATGGTGTAAGGGGAGAAATATTAGAGCTGAACATTTCAAATGCAAGCGTATCAAGGAGTTTTAATAGCAAGACATTTTTATGTTATATAATAATTAAACTTAAATGGCTTAATTAAACCTTTAGAATGCTTTTAAGCACTTTCCTTTTGTATACATTGCATATTGTGTGCTTGATGTCTATTTAAATATTTGTCACCATTTCTATCCTAACACATAAATCATTAAATATTATCATCGTAGTTTGTAATAATTCATTACTAACAATATTTCGAAGGTGATTAATATTCTTGTTTAAAGTCCCGTGGTGTCATAAGCAGGGGACACATAATAGAGTGTACGACTATACGCTTCCTTATCAATCAAAAATATAACTATTAAATAATAATCTAAAAGTTAACGACGATAATCGCACAAAATATCATAAACAATGTTTGCAAACTCAAATATATAGTTCTCTTTTACGTTTTAACTAAATAATAAATAAGTACGATAATAGTACGATGTTTCCAACTCAGAAAACGTAGTGTAATGACCGTGATATAGTTAATACAAATATAATCACATCATGTCTAGATTTAATCACATCTAAAACATTAAACTACACGCCAGCTGTTCTTATCTATAGGATAGCTACGTCCTGAAAGGTTAACGCCCTGAAACTAAGAGCTCTGCAGTCTATTTTAAAGCCTATACAAATGGTATAAAGGCGAAATTGCAATGGACAATGGGTGTTGCAAAAATCACAAGCAGGAGACGCGTCTGCGTACCTTATACGCAGTATTGATTCGCATCCGTCCCTTGATATGGGAGCATGAAACGGTCGCTGTTTCAGTGGTTTCAGGAGGGATAGAATGAAATTGTGAAGCATTCAGGTTGTCAAACTACTATTTCTGTATAACGTTAAACAGCCTATATGTATTACGATATATATATATATACACATAGATAAGCAAACACAATACTCTTCGACTCTAAATTTACTCCTAGTTGTTTACGTTTAGGGTTTGTTTCGATAACCTTTAGTAAAAATTAGAAAAGAAATGTAACTCTTACACTTAGTTTCAATATTTATGGATAGCATGTATTATTTAGCAATATTTTAGACTGCTAGTTCTAGTTTTATATACATGCCTAACATTGATTACTGCGCTCCAACTCCTTTAAGTCAGAATGTTTATTTTAAGACACAGACAATGCAAATAGAACTTGAATATTTTTATCAAAACAGAAACAGCTCCGGAATGATCAACTTACTTGATGATGCCATCTTCGACGTACACATCAGCCTCCTCCATTCCATCATCATTGACGACTCGTCCATTCTTGATAAGGAGGCGATTCTGTGAGCTCTGCAAAGAAAGACAGGATATCATTATTAGATGCGCTCGCTACGTCGTTCTTTGAAGTGAATTCTTTAATTTACGCAAACAAATAGTTTTTGCATTACATCACCGACATTCCTAATATTTTTAAAGTTCGTAATAACGTTAAACCAAAATTAAATATATAAGTTTATAACCTGTTACATTATTAAGATATGGTCGAAAATTATGGTTTAACTTAGACATCCTCGACCAAAAGACGACGCTTAACTTCGAGCACACTTATATGATACACGACAATTATATTTGCATGAAGATAAAAGGCGCTTAAGTTAGAGTCAAATCTCTTTTTTTAACATGAAAGCATCACACTTTCATAATTATTGTCAAATAAACTACCACCGGTTCGGAAATGGAAGCCTCTGACCTGAGAAGAACCGGCGTAGAAAACCCAGCGGGACTTATATTATCTGTTATATAATATAGGTGATTATATTATTGTAACCCTTTTAGTTTCGTTACTAAGAAGGGGATAAAGGACGAAGTATTTGTAATGAAGAAAATTGTTATATATATTTATCTTTTATAACTTTCATCCAAAATAATTAAGAGATCAATGACAAGAAATTAGACAATAAATTTTTGTTGCAAGACCCAAGGCTCGAATTCCATATAATTATTTAAAAGTATACTTTTAAACGATAATGCGAAACATAAATAAAATACCTCTGTAACTTCTTAATTCTAGGTCTTAAAAATCTAATGTCTAATAATAATACTTAGGTTTGCACTTGCACTTAAGAGTAACTCCACAAGTATTCTCGAGCGTTATATTTAACCGCGTGTCGTTTCTACTGTCCTTTTGATGGTCTTTTAGTAAAGATTTGCACGAGGTCCTTTGCCTTCTTATTTATATGTTAAAGGAAACTAAAACGTTAAATAAAACAAGTATTGACTATTATAAAGCATTAATAATGAATATTGATGTGTTCGCTGTTAATCTAGATTGTCCAAAAGTAGCAGTAAAATACTTTATGCACTACATTTTTTGAGTCAGTATATGCTTATGGAGATGATGAGATGATGGAATGCGTAATTAGTAAAAATAGGGCTTGTCATATCTGCATAGCTCTAAGTTGCTCCTTATAGTGTATGTTCAGCAATACACTCCTAATGATATAGTATGATAATAGATATCTAAGTAATATAACTTCAGACTGCAGTTTGTATCTTTACAACCGCAACTGTTTAATCCAAGTAACACTCACAAAAAAAAAACTACACTACATCGAACAATGAAAACACCGCGACATCAAAAACTCAAGGAATTCCGCTACAACTAATAAACTTACTTTAATATTGACACCGGAGACGGAAGTTAACGTTTCAACTGTCATTATGACGGTAAAAAAAAATGTCAACTGTCAAAATAAATACGTCAGAATTGACAAAGTGGTGTGAGGAAAATTGCAACGACAACGTCGACCGGCGCGCCCCCACGCGGACAGTGTACTGAAACTGAAAACCGAAAATAGAAGGTACTCCCCTCTGTAAGCGTTTACGTGCGATGCCCGACGATACGTGGCACGCTATACGCTTATAACTGCGCTTATTAACTGATTACGTTATTGCTTGTTAATAGCTATATTAATGCTGTAACGATTATTACTTTCTTTAGTACTTTGGAAGCAATCCATACTTGACAATTTGACGATATTACATTGCTCTAACAAAATATAGTCTTGAGTACTTTGCTCGATGCGGAACAAAATATACTTTTTGCTATGAATAAAGTTTTAAACAAGGCCTGTGACTGAAAATGATTTTTTTTTAACTTTTAGTCTATATAATTAAGTTCTAGCTTTTTATATATCAACGTTGAAACGATTATTATGTTCCTCAGTACTTTAAAAGAAAACTACGCTAAGGTTTAAATAACCAAATATTACATTACTTTAAATAAATAAATGTTCTTATTGCCTTGTTATTTCACGCAGGACATTGTGACAACAGTGGCTAATGTTTTCTACAAAACATGTAGTTCAAAATAAAAATTGCAAATTACAAGAATCTTACCTGTCGTAATAATTGTCACGAATTTGATAGTCTTTATGAAGACTTTACGGTTTTTATCGCATTTATTTACAATATTCCGAAGACTAAAGTGATGTTCGTCTGTCAAGGTTTGACCCGGCCACCGTCATTTCTACTATTAATTACTTGTCCTTATAATTTACTCTTGAGCGAGAGAGGATACGACGATGAAAGGACAAATAATAGAAAGAAATGAAGTAAAGACCAGTTATATTAAAGCAAAGGAAAGAAAGAACAGACTTACGAGATACCTTAAGGCCATTACTCACATTTCTATTTAACCATTTTCTCACCCAACAATTACACTATATAAATCTTGTTTCATGACGATTACATGGACGTGAGGCTGAGTAATGAACGCATCTAAGTACTCAGACCGTTTTACTAGGCTAACTGTGTCGAATAACATCCTCTGCTCTGAATCATAGTCCTAATGATCTTTCCACATGACAGACACTCCTCAGACCACCAAATAAAGGACGCATCAAACCACAATATGGAAGAGCTAAAATATAGTATTAATAATTTCTGTTCCTTCATTGCGTTATAAAATATAGTGTCAAAAACTTCCTTGACATTTTGACTTGAAATTATCCCTTTGGGTGTATTAAGCGAATGAGAGCTAGCGCCGGTAGGTCCCCATTTTTCAGGGGACCGTCTGGGTACCACCGCGGTGACTATTACTACCGCAAAGCAGTAGTGTGAAAACACTACCGTGTTCCGGTTTGACGGGCACCATAGCCAGCGTATTTACTGGGTAAACGAGACTTAACATCCTATGTCTCACGGCAGGCAGCGCGTTGGTGATACCAGTATAGCCAATGTCTATGGGCGTCGGTGACCACTTTCCATCAAGTGGCCCGACCGCTAGTCTGCCCGCGCAGGCAATTAAAAAAAATAAAAATAAGTAACGTCATCGATAAGCATTTAACAAGTTTCACGCTGTTCAAAATTATTAAAATGTAACTTAAGTTATTTTATCTCGTTTGAATTTACTTGTTTTGTGAGTAAAATTGCATTCTTTATTCAGAAAACAATTGAATGAAAAGAGATGTTATTATTTATGAAACAAATGAATTCGTTTACATTACAGTAAAATTAAATAAGTGCATTGTGTTAAAAGTTTTCGAATAAATCGCATAGTTCCTGGTTCTACTAAACAAACGTACACATGAATATTATTTCATCATCAGCCTTTGATAGTCCACTGCTGGACATAGGCCTCCCCTAATACACCCCTATCCATTAGGGAGTTTTGGACCGTATCCCACCACGCTGGTCCAATGCGGGTTGGTGGGTGGACCGACATTTTACATGCCCATCCGACGCATGGATCATCTTTCTTTTCAGACAATTAGGTAATCGGCCCAAATTGCCCTAACCAACTAGGAAACAACAATGAAAATTTGTTGAGTCCCCGCAGGATTCGAACCCACGACCTCCGGTTTCTAAAGCAAACGCCTATACCACTAGGGTACGGAGGCAGTCGTATTATTATTTATGTAGCGTCAACAGTTCATAGAGTGAATAGTTTAAATAGTTTTAAGATTAGTATATTTGATTATAAATCGTTAACATTTTAAATAATTATGAATGTTTTCTTTTAATAACTTTTGTCAATGTCTTTACCAACATATCAGTAATTGTGTTCTAACATTTATTAATCGTAATAATACAAGCAAACATAATTTAGGGAAAACCTAAAAAGGGTCTTTGAATATGCATAAAATGTGCATTTTGCTCACCCCCTAGTGCGTGTTTCGATGCTATTAGGAAATTTCAAAACCAGACTGATTTTATCGCCATAAATAACCTTGAAACGATATTTTTGTTTCCCGTTTTAATTTAATTCAGAAAGTATATTTGTACTACGATTTTTTTCTTTTGACAAGTTCATTTTAAAATCCAACAAAATTATCATCATAGCCCATTGTTATACAGTTTAAAATAGTTAGTGATTTATTATTCCTGTTTTGCTGTTTCAAATAGTCATTTTATTTCACAATAAACAAAGAATTTTTAAAATCATGATTAGAATTTTAAGTCAGACTATATCCATCTTAAAGAAATAGGACTATAGTGAGAAAATATTTCATCAATCTAATTCAAATGTACTTATATGAAGTTTCTTATTTTATTACTTCATTAAAACAACGTTGTAAAGACGACTGAGAATAACGAAAGGAACTCGCGGCTATTTTATGCCTCGTTAAAATCGAATAATGAATGATTACAGTATTCCAATTGAAACAGACTGGAACAAATTCCATTCCAGGCTGTAGATTAAAATGTATTAATCGATGATAACTTTATCATAAACGTCTGACTACTTCTTAAATTGATATAATGTATTCACGCGAGTTTTGCACAAACGTACATTGTCAAAAAAAACTTCTCGAGTCTATTGCTGAAATTAAATATATATGCTCGTAGTAACTAAACTAAATAGTAAACAATCCGAAATGGTAGAGCTCAGATATTTATTGGTTAATAAAACTTCGATCTTTTACTTTTTTGAAATGAAATTTTTGCTATTAGTAGAAATTGTTCTCGAATAAAAACCCAGTGACCTATCATTGAATACCACTGTATAAAAGTTACACGCAAGAGCATATTGCGAGTCAAGCAACATGAGAACTCCTCTGCCAAAATTGTCTAAGTTAGTAATTTCGAGTAGGAGAACTACGTATCGTACTGTTGCAGACGTCCATCAAACAGTAATCAACGATCTACGTAATCCTATAAATAAAGATATATCAGCATATTTTAAAAAACTGTTGTAGCGATTAAGAATTACCATCGATTACTAATCAAAATAGATTAAATAGAGTTACCAGACGAGTATTATAAATTTTGAATACGAAAATCTTTCACTAAAATGTGTCAGAATCAGAAACAAAATCACTTCGGAAGAATCGGTTGGACAAGTTTAAAGATTCTAAAATCTTTAAATCTAGATTTGGCATGGACGAAAACGGTTTTTCCGAAGGATCTATGCCGTGAGACGTGATATTGGCCTGGCCAGAGTAGCCTCAATATTTTGGGATCGAGTGATATTGTTTTGATTACCTGAGCATGGAAACCACATTACAGATTATGCGCTTTAATACCGAGGTTAGAAATGCCGTCACATGATAAAAGAGGCAAACTTTGAACGGCGAGCTGTTTCATCTTGACAACGTACCGGCACATAGGTTGGCATTAGCGATTTATTATTACCGTTCAGCATGCTAGCGTACAATTGGTTGAGCATTCCCTTCTTCACCAGATCTGGCGCCTAGCTATTTTTCATCCTCTCTCCAAATTGATACTATACTTAAGTGGAAAAATGTGTTAAAACTATATATAACAAGTAAACGATTGAACGTTGTGACCTTTTTGCAAGACCAAGACAATCCTTTTTTTAAAGGAATTAAACCATTGGAAACTTGGAACGCTGGACTTGGAGATTATGTAGAAAAATAAATGATTAAGCCATCATAGTCATTATATTGTATCTCTTTTTTACTTTTTGATCCCCCCTCGGAACTACAAATACAAACCAAAGTAATAATTAGTAAGATTTCAAAATACCATTACTTAGTCTTTAATGCAACAGTCACAATTATTAATTAATCATTAATAACTCATATTGCTATAAGAAATTTATTTGAAAATAAATCAATATATTTTAAATATTTTGTTACATAAAAATATTATTAGGAACTAAAATAAACGATTACCACACGTTTAATATACTGTCTCCATTCCATGACTAAAATAAAGCAAAATAATAGGCATAAAAGCTCCATTTTAATATTTTAAGAATTTTTATACTTGATCACGTGAGTTTCGGTTTCGGTTTCGGTTTCGGCCGAAACTGAAGCCACACCGAACTTTCGGTTTCGGTTTCGGTTTCGGCCGGAAAAACAGTTTCAGTTTAAAATAGAGTGATTTTAATATTCCTGCTTTGTTTTTCATACATTATTGTCACTATTATATACAAAGAATGTTTTTAAATTCAATCAATTTAGAATACTACACAGCACTACTATACGACTATCTTAAAAATGAAGCTTTTATAAGGAAAGTTCTGTCTCTCAACCTACCCAGGATAGTACTTATATGAAAGTGGTCTTACTTCTCTTTTATTCGTTCCAGTATTAAAACAAGCTGATACGTTTCAATCGCACTGAAATTAATCGATATGGCGTCCCGACTAGTACTCGATTAGTATCGCCTTAGAATCGATACGAGAAAAAGTTGCTCCCCATGCGATCGCTGAAAAACTCGCTCGAGGGAAAACCGATGCCACCGAGTACTTTCCCATTCGATACAACTATAATTCGATTGGATGATGAATGTCATGCGCCGAGTCGTTTCACAATGACGTGCGTGACATTTGGAAAGAGCGGGAAAAACTGCCAACGGGTCATTGAACCCTAGCAGGCGGCGGGTAATGATTTTCTTTGTCATGCTTGATGGTAAGAGTGCAATGGAGGTATTAACTCAGATTGTTAGTTAGAAATGAAATTTCTGTAGTGTAATAGTTTCTTGAATTTGATAAGACCATATTACTTGCAGTGATTACAGTGTAAGAACAGACTGCTTGCCATAGACGTAGATGTTGTTTGCGAGCAAATTTTATATATGTATGACATAGGAAATATCGTTATCGTATCACTTCATAGTATAAAACTAAGTCGCTTTCTCTGTCCTTATATCCCTATGTTTGCTTAAATCTTTAAACTACGCAACGGATTTCGATGAGGTTTTTTTTATAAGATATAATGATTTAAGAGGAAGGTTTATATGTATAATTAATGCAATATATTTCTCTGCAATATTTTTACATATATCAGTATTGCACCCATGCGGACTCGGGGCAAGTCGCTAGTTATATATAGCGGTACACTAGTCTCTTTAAATCCAGCAATATGAATAATAGAACAGTTCATTTTCTGTTCAGGATAATAGAGTAAGAAACTAAACTTGTACCACCAAGTATAATAATTAAATGTATGAAAATACACAAGATACATATAAACGGAAAAAAAACCTAAAAATGAAAACCGGTGGTAGGTCCCCTGTTAACAGGAGACCGTCTGGGTGGATAACACCGCGGTGCCTATTTCTGCCGCGAAGCAGTAGTGTGAAAACAATACTGTGTTCCGGTTTGAAGGGCACCGTAGCCAGCGTATTTACTGGGTAAACGAGACTAAACACCCTATGTCTCACGGTAGGCAGCGCGTTGGCGATACCACTGGTATTGCTAATGTCTGGGCGTCGTGATCACTGCCCATCAGGTGGCCCGATTGCTCGTTGTCTGCGTAAGCCATAAAAAAATATATATATTAAAATGTGATGTAATACCTAGCCGACAGTAATAATAGGAAGACACAATTTTTTTAAACGTTTCTATCTAAAGCACTCGACCGGCCATATGCTAATGTTATAAAATTAAAAATGACGTACGTTATCGCGCATCCTTGAGACACCTCCCACGGACTAGCGAATTTAAGCATAATAATTAGAATCGCTAGAATCTACCAGAATAAATACAAATATTTTATTTAGTACTTTCGTACAGGAATATGAATGTCAGTCTGTAGCTATCCTGTTAACAAAAACATAACGTTAAATATAGGTGACATTAAAAAAGCTGCTATATAATCTGTACGTATGATAACATTGTAGTGCCAGTTTGTATCATAAAAATAACCGATTTTAAATTAAAACATTGTGTTGCATAACAGATAGATATAACAAAACAACATATTTTTTAAATTTCTGCCTGTATGTTTGTTCTAGCTAATCTCTATGCGGTTATAATAGCGGAATGATTAGTCCGATATAACGGAACTTTGTCTAAATATCTAGGACTAATTTACACTACTTTTTTTTTAGGAAAAATAACTTAAAAAAATATTTAACGTCGCAAGCAACAGCCAAAATAATATGAAAAACGGTCTTATACCCAGGTGAATACCTATTAACTATAAGCTATAAGGCATGAGTTCTTCATTAAAATTTAGATTACGTACTTCCGGTTAAACAAATAAATCTTTTTAAAGTATTTAAGTTATTGCTCAAATAGCAACCTTCCCACTCATTAAAAAGCTACTAAAACATATATAGATTGATATATTACTACGTTACTGCTGTAAAGTAAAAGTGATGTAATAATTTTGTTCTTTCACATGTACCATGGTTATAGAAATTTAATTATAAATAACGAGAAACGAGCCTCAAGTTACTAGAAGCTCTATTAACATAATAACTAATTTATGATAATAGATGTAATGTCAACTTCCTGCAATAAAATGTACAAGGATGTGTTTAGTTACTCGTATGAACATGGCACACTTTTTATGCACAAACTATTATTTACCTAAATGTAATACATTGTTAAATTATACTGTATTTACTGTATATAAAGTACTAAAATACTGTTATGGCCATTCTAAACAGTGTGATCTTTGTTCATCATCATTAGCCTGAGACAGTCCACTGCTGGACATAGGACTCCCCTAATACACCACAATATACATTATGTCTCATAAATACAATGTATAAGACATTAGGGCGTTATGGACCGTATCACAGCACGCTGGTCCAATGCGGGTTGATGGGTGGACCGACTTTTTACACGCCTATCCGACGCATGGATCATCTTACTTTTCAGACAATTGGGTGATCGGCCCAAATTACCCTAACCAACTAGGAAACGACAATGAAAATTTGTTGAGTCACCGCAGGACTCGAACTCACGTCCTCCAGTTTCTAGAGCACACGCCCATACCACTAGACTACGTAGACAGATGTTCTTTGTTACGTATATATATATTTGTTCGTATTACATGTATGTTTGTGATCGGACAGCTGGCGACGGACATAAGACGTGATCGGAATAGGAACGAGAGAATTTTTGTTAACAAGATGACCATTTGACTTTAAATTGTGTACTTTATACAAGCATTACCTAATTAAAATTCTGCAAGTATCTTTAATAATGCATATAAGGCGGTAGGTCGTCTTTTGACAGGTACGGCTACAGAAGTACCACTGCAGTGGTTATTTTGTGCCGCAATGCAGTAGTATGACAACACTTGTGTGTTCCGGTTTGGCAGGCGCGGTAGCGTCATGTCATGGGAAATGAGACATAAGAACTAATGGGAGGCGAGCGGATATATGGCATCTTATGCAACATTTTTAATGGGCCGTTCTGTTTGTCTCGTCTCTGATGTATTTAGTCGAAAAAATTACAATTACTTTTCTTCAGATCAATAATAACAAGCATTACATAGAATGTTATACTTCAGTCGAGCGAGTCTAAGCGTATATCTCACACACTATAGAACGTTTAAAAATAATAACTGCTAATAAAAGTAGATATGATAAACGTGGTATAATGATGGTTATACAATCATAGATCATTAGAGCGACGTTTTCTTTTATTATTGCTGACATTTTATGTTATTCGCAATGAATTTTGCCACCATAATGTGTATCCAAAATTAGAGTTAATAAAAAACATTATATGCTTGTGCTTTAAGCAATAATGATGTTACGTATTGGGAGGTAAATTATATCTTTTATAGAACGCCGATTAAGATATAGACATTAATACAGATAAATTAATTACTACTGTAGAACCCTCCAAACCGGAACAGAATAAACAGCATTCTTACTGCGTTTATTACGTCTTATCTTGTAAACATAACAGCGAACGCAGAAACCGGTATGAGAGCGTGCCGCGTAACAAAAGCCACGGTTTTCAATGAAGGCAAACTTGCAACAAAGCCCGTCTGGTTTTTATATCTACCAGTATATTGTACCTAGTGCAGCTGAACCACAGCAACATAATGTCTGAAATTACTGAAAAGTAGATGAAAATGTTTATAGCTATGTAAAAGAGCAAAATTTCTAGCCTATATTAAATCTTAAAGAGATTTAGAATCTATGTGGAAAGAGATTGATGTAAAACTAAAATTGCACTGAAAATGGTAGAATTTTGGTATTAGATGTTTGAAGAGGAATAAAAATAACTAAGCTGCTGTTTTAACTTTGGTATTAATGAATAGATTGAAATATTTATAATTGTTAATAATATTTTTAGAGTGAATGGTTCACTATAATAGTATATTCGGTTTATTTTAATTTCAATGTCCTTTTAGGCATACGACATTGTTAGTAAGTTTACAAAGAAAGCTGCCATTTGTAATTCAGGCAAGAAGTGACCGCCTAAAGTCTAATATATACGACATGCATAAATTTACTTGTTTAATTTCGTAAAAGAAACAATAAACGGTTCATAATATTGTATATGTGTTATTGAGTTAACAGAGGTTTATTTATAGAACAAAAAAAGTTTAAGATTACGCAAACATTATTAGATCATTAGAAATTTATATATCTTTTAACCTAGTAAAGGACTAACCTTACTAAAATCGAATAGTAATCTTCTTATTTATAATCGTTATTTACACTTGACAGACTTAACCTATATTATTAACCTTAACCTATATAACATAACAGTTTTTATGTTAAATAAGCGAAGTCCATTTTTAGTACTCAATTACATTATTGCTTCTTGCGCATCGTTACTAGCTTTACAAACATTACAGGCAGCCTCGATTCCCTAGTTATAAATCTTAATACCACAGTTTTGAACTGAAAATGGCAATGACATCATTCCCCTTAAATGCAACGACATTCAACTGAAAATGCCCACAAATGATTTCATTCGCTTATTAACTTCCGCTAGACACGACGGGCTGCCGTCATAGACGAAAATCGATAAATCCCAGACAACTTGACGTTCACTAAGCGGCTAGGGAATAAGCATTAAATGCAAATCGCTGATGTAGATATGACACAACTCCTGAGAAAATGCACTACGTCTATTAGCTCCTACTCGTAAATCGTTTATTGAAGTATCGTAGAGATGCAAGTTATTCCATTCATGATACTAAAATCACTTGATTCTTATGCCAGAGTGGTTCGACTCCCAATGATGATTTTCTTATTGCATATGCATTTGTATCTCTATAATAAGTACTATTTATTTATGCCCACCAACCCGCATTGGACCAGCGTGGTGGTCAAAAAACAGCGGTCCAAAAACCCCCTAATGGATGAGGTTGTATTAGGGTAGGCCTATGTCCAGCAGTGGACTATCACAGGCTGATGATGAAACTTTTGGTTAGTCATTATTTTTACTTATCTATGGTTGCATATGCAATCAGTGAAACATAACACTTCGACTCTGCATATATTTCGGTTAAAGGCATAAAAGAATATTTAACGACGATACCGAACTTTTCTGGTCAGTTTTATAGCCGTTGATCAACTAGATAAAGCTTCACTAGATGCGGCGATTTGTAATAAAGCTTACTTGAAGATGAATATCCGGTCGTATTTCTAAACTGCGGTATATCTACCACATATACGTTAGACAATTAAGTGATATTTGTTAATTTGAACGTAATCCTAAATACTGGACCCTCGGCCGAATTGTGATACAGAGAAATCGAATACTCTCGTAATGTTATGTAGACTTATTCTAATATATTAACTTAATTATTGTGCTAAAATTAATTGAATTAAGATCAAATGGTTTCACTTTTGAATATTCTTTTGGTGCCATACAGGTACTTTTAAGTTAACTTTCTTTAAACACATGGAGTGAAACAAAACTAACAAGAGTTTTTTTTTAAATGCGACGCGGTCACAGTTAAGCAACAACATTATAAATAGACAAGAATAAATACGCTACTTCATTGTTTGCTTATTTGCTTTTATTCTGTCTCTCACCAGCTGGGTTGCCTGAAAGTTCTAACTTTGTTTTCAAGTAAATATTGCAACATTTTTGTTGTGATGAAAGAAGTCTTTGACTGTCCATCTATCTGTTACCTGCGCCATATTACTATCACAGCTCATGAACCTTGTTTGAAGTATCAATTCTCGGAACAACACATCGGACTGACGACGGACACCATACGAAACTAATTTCATTCGCAAGTGCACGCCAATATAGTCCGTATCACTAGGTGATACGTACGAAAAAACTCCAGCAAAATCTATCGGGTTTGTTGAACTTGTAAATTAGACTGCTTCATTAACATTGTTAACAGATTTCTTTTATTCCATGAACAGAAACGAACAAATGAATTGGCAACTAGTTTGTTTACATCTCAAAAGGAGTAATTGAAGAAAAAGTTTAAATTAAAAAGCAGAACATCTTTAAAAGTTAAAATTTAAAATTCGAACGCTGGTTATCTCTGGATATTGAAATGAAGAAGAACATATTGTTTGCATTTAATCGATACTTGCTATCAGTTATCGGTGACACAAATGTTGTAATATAAATCGTATTAGCTCTGTATCTATCATCATCATCAGCCTGTGTTACTCCACTGCTGGATATAGACCTCCCCTAGTGCACCGCCTTCTTCATAGGGGGTTTTTGGACCGTATCCCACCACGATGGTCCAATGCGGGTTGGTGGGTTGCACCGACTTTTTACATGCCCATCCGACGCATGGATCATGTTACTTTTCAGACAATTGGGCCCAAAATGCCCTAACCAACTAGAAAACAACTTTGAAAATTTGTTGAGTCCCCGCAGGATTCGAACCCACGACCTTCGGTTTTTAAAGCACACGCCCTTACCACCAGGCTACGGTGGCAGTCTATATCTATAATAGTAGTAATAACAACCCTATAGCTTTAGATCAATATTAAATTTAATATTATATAACCTTGTGTCAACCAAGTTACCATTAAGACTTTAATATATTGTTCATTAAACAATGCTGAAAATTCTCATAAATCTTCCATCCACGCATGTTCTTTACTTTAATGTGCCTTTAAGGCACAGAAAAACTATGTATGAGTTTATCAACACAACATATATTGTATCAGTCGTTTATTTAAAGACATTTTTCTTAAACACAATTATCCACAACAGAAAAATTGCCAACGGTTATATAAGATTACAGCTACTTTGTTTGTGCCATTTTGTCTGTATCAACACCATATTGTATGTGTTAAACACTGTGTTTTAATATTAGTATAAGAAATATATGTCTTGGTCCCACACATCATCATCAGCCTGTGACATTCCACTGCTGGACATAGCTCTCCCTAATACACCCTATCATTAGGGGTTTTGGACCATCCACCACGCTGGTCCAATGCGGGATTGGTTGTGACCGACTTTTACATGCATCCGACGCATGGATCATCTTACTTTTCATACAATTGGGTGATCGGCCCGAATTGCCCTAACCAACTAGGAAACAACAATGAAAATTTGTTGAGTCCCCGCAGGATTCGAACCCACGACCTCCGGTTTCTAAAGCATTCGCCCATACCACTAGGCTACGGAGGCAGTAGGTCACACACAAGTATTACGTAAACTTTATTTCACACTTCCTCACTGAGACTGAAATAATACCACACCCTTTGAGCCATCCCACCACTCCATCGTGTTTGTTCAAGTAAAAGCGTAACATAATACGACGTGTCGGTTTAACGTTTCATTTAAACGTTTCGTAATACGCCTTTTAGTTTAGTAGCGCGGAAAAAATATCGATAAGTAATTATGATAATGAAATAGGTTAACGATTTTTTGTTTCATTACTTCCAATCCTTAGACACAAGGCCAAGAACACATATTTTAAAATTAACAAACTTATACAAAAGTCTACCTATGCATTGTTTAAAAATCATATATTATTTGTAATAAAATCATAATTATCGAGTTATTCATTACGATTTGCATACGTTCTTATTGGATGTTTATTACCAAGGAATTTAATATATGTTTATATCTTACTAATTACATGTGTCATAATTATCATATGATTAATTATCTCCGTAAAATTATGTCTTATTATTACACGACGTCGTGCATTACAGTTTGACCTTAAACATTAAACTATATACTACTGGAAGTGAGAAACATTTAATATCACATTTTCTTAGTGTGCTTCGAAACCAAATTTTTGAATTTTGTTTTTTTATTTATATTTGCATACGAAGACATACGAGCAGTCAGGCCACTTGATCAGTGGTCACTAACGCCCGTTGACATCGACCATACCAGGGGACTGCGCGCTGCCTACCGTGAGAAACGAATTTTACATCTCGTTTACTCAGTAAATACGCTGGCTATGCTGCCGTTTAAACCGGAACACGATAGTGATTTCACACTACCGCTTTGCGTCAGATGGCCACCTGTAGAAAGGGGAAAAACCACCTCTCTTAAACTTTTTGTTCGTATTTAGTTCGGTGCATTGAATTTTTTCATAAATTACTGACGTACTTACTAACAAATTGTACTTGTTAATAACATTACGCGTAAAATTGTCACATATTTATATTCACCACAAAGCTGGTCAAGGCCGCGGCGGACAAAGATCATGTAAATACGCAAAAGGCCGGTCGTCATTCACGTCGACTTGTCAACCCATAGAAATTCATCATAGCGTGTAGACTAAATAAGCGTGACATTAAAAATGTACTATGCAATGTCGTGGGATATGTTAGTTACAATTTTAACTTATCTATGCTTTAATCACCGTGTCCGTGGTCTAGCGGTATTGGCCCGTGCTTTATAAACCGGAGGTCGTGGGTTCGAGTTCCGCGGGGAAATAACGTTTAAAATGTTTGAATGATCAAATAATTATCTAATATAACTGTAATTGTTGATTTCTAGTTGGCTATGACAATATGGGCTGATCACCCAAATGTCTGAAAAGTAAGATGATTCATGCGTCGGATGAGCATGTAAAAAGTCGGTCCCGGATGTCAAGACCATCTTTGGCACTCGTTATAGGAAGTCAGTGCCTTCAAATTTACGACAATTAATTCATTCAGGTAAATCTGGATGAATTGGAAGCCGACCCCATGATAACTTGGGAAAATAGCTAGGCGAAAGAAGACGTTTGATAAATCGAAATACTTGTTTATTTTGCCTCATGCTAGTTGCCTTATCTTCTTTCGTTCGTGTCGTATTCTGCGGGGATACAACTTAGCATTGGGCTACAGATGCTTTCTGGTTGGTTAGGGCAATATACGCCGAACATCCACTTGTCTGGAAAGTAAAAATGACTGACAGGTCCCTTTTTCTGCTATAATGCGAAAATATTTTTTAAAATTGAAAATTTTCGTGAATTCGACTTTAAAATTGCTTTACCGTAGTAGGTAATCCAAAAAATTTATCGTAGGATACAGTTTGGTGTTACGGCATTATATCTGCCATCTTTATTCTAAATTAAATTTTACGTTATTGCATAGCAGAAGGATCAATGAATGTGACATTTGCTAATCGATTTTGTATTGTTTCTTATATAATTTGATCTTGTCAATATTGTATAAATCAACAATAAAAGATAATCTTTTGCAAGTTTTTTTGATTCTTTAAATTAACCGTTACTTTAATCGCAATTAAATGCATTTCTTTAATTACTACAACTTGCACGGATAAATTGTATTGTAATTCTTATCAAAATATAATAACAGATGCGGAGAAATCTGCAAAAGCGACCTTACTTATTTTTTACATTTGAAAGACCACACGATATAAATAGAAGCAAAATATAAATAAAAGTCATTAATATTTATAAACATCAATTATTTAACTAATTTGAAATTTGTAAGTTTTTTATATTTTTATAATTTATATCTCGTCTATTAAATAGAAAATTGGCATTTTTTTTTTAAAGTTTATTTTTAAAATATAAAATTTAGTTATTATAAAAAAATGTTTAAATGCTTGTCACGTAAGATAAAATGTTTTGAATAATGCTATTTTTCTATTTAACCGACGATGTACATTATTTATATCTATATAAACACAAGCCGCTTCTAAAAAGAACCTTGAATAAGCGATAAATGTCGCGATTGTGAAGAAATGTGGCACTTTATAAGATTGAAACGTGACTAAATGGAAATAACTCTGCCGGAGAATTATCATTACTTTCTTTCTAGTACAAATGCTTCTAGTGTTAGTGCAAAAAGGGATAACTAATATTGTAGATGGAAGGTCTGGATGTTAAATCAACGGTATTTATTTGCAAAATAAACAAGTTAAGCTATCTAACAAACTTAGCATTTTCGTTCATTAAGAAAACCTTGTTCAGACCAGATAGAGTTGTGTGTTGCAAAACATTTGTAACATGTGTTACTATTTGAACTCATTTTTAGCATCCGTAAACATTTATAGCGAACCGGAAAATTATATAATTATTGGTTTAAACAAATATATTGCTTTCACCGCATAGAAAAGATTTAATGGAATTGAACCAACTTTCAAAATATTATCAAATATCGTCGAAAAGTCAAAGGTCGTGGCCAAAACCCCACAATTCGGGACCCTCACAAAAAACAGAGCAGAGTATAGAATGTGGTATTAATGCGAATATACCGGTGCCAAAACTTCAAATTTGCGTAAACTGTGTCTAATTTAAATGGGCCAAACGTTAAAGTGGTTTTACCACGGGATGTTATACCATTACAATGCGTTAAGTTTTGACGGCAACACTTCCACATACAACCATCTCATAAAAGCGACCGATCGAGCCGAGGTTCGGCGTATTTGATGCAGCTGGCTAACGAGAACAAGGTAGCGTATTTGATGCAGCTGGCTAACGCAGAAACAAGGTACGCTATTTGATGCAGCTGGCTAACGCAGAAACACTAGGAAGTGGTCCAAGCCGAGATCACCCACCGGAGTGAGCCTTATTGCTTAAAAAAGTCACAACCAGAGGTGAATGCTTGTGGAGCCACCTCGACTTTCGATGTTACTTGTAGAGGTCCCACAACGACGTTAATCGATCATAATTAAAAAGCTTGAATATAAAATTTTGTTAAAGAAATGACATATCTTGTGTGTAGATAATGCTTTTTTACATCTAAATTCTAATCGTTAAACGCATTATAAACTAACCAACGTCCTAATATCAAAATTATATTACATCCGTAATCCGGACCCATCTGAAGACGATTTCAGATAAGCCCGCCATTTTCCCATGAATGTTTATCTTATCTGTGCTCTCTTAGAGCCAGCCTCTTCGCCAACGTTTAATAAGAAGTAGGTTAAGCGTCCGTCAGTGACACAACGTTTGTTTAAACGATCGGTGTTAAAACGATTGTGCAACGCGTGACGGAAGTTCTATGAGACGCGAAAATTCTTTTAGCAAGGAAGGGTTTGGATACAAAATTTTGTGACAAGTAAATACTACAAGAGTCGGTGTAGATATGTGTTAGAGATTATGTTAAATAGGTTTATTTCCAGTGACAGTGACTGTGTTAGTCTACTGCTGGACCTAGGCTCCTAATGAATAGGGGTGTATTAGGGGAGATAAACCCCTATACATTGGGGGAGTTTTAGAGCCGTATCCACGCTGGTCCACTGCGGGTTGGTGGTTGGACCGACTTTTTACATGCCCATCCGACGCGTGGATCATCTTACTTTTCAGGCAATTGGGTGATCAGTTCCCTAATTGCCCTGACCAACTAGAAACAACAATGAAAATTTGTTGAGTCCCCGCAGGATTCGAACCCACGACCTCCGGTTTCTAAAGCACACGCCCATACCACTAGGCTATGGAGACAGTTAAAGTTGTATTAAAATTGCTAGTATGAATTCGTAATTTTCGTTCATATCACTAAATACTATAGAGCAAAGTCGCTTTCTCTGTCCCTATATTCCAATGTATGCTTAAATCTTGCACACTACGCAACAGATTTCGTTGCGGTTTTTATAATAGATACAGTGATTGAAGAGGAAGGTTTATATGTATAATATTGTAGGTATATTTTCTATCAGTGCGAAGCAAAGGCGGGTCGCTATTTAAGAATAAGAAGCTCAAGGTTCTTCTTTATGATGAAATGATGTTGTAAAAACATCTGTACTTGTTTTGGGAAAGTCAAATATTATAAATATGAAATACGCTGTGAAAACCCTAATTGGGCTTTCTAAAAACCGCAATTTAATAGAATTAAATTGGAAATTTAACTTTCAGCCCGTAAAACTTATATAAAGCAATAATTACAAGATTTAAATGATTATTTTACATATTTTCCTATTGTGAGATGACCAGTTTTAAAATTTCATCACTTCAATGACTTATATAAACGAAAGAATGAAAAATGCACTTAAGCATCAGAACGGAGGTGGTTAATTGTCAGCTAAGCTGGCAGCGATGTACATCCTTGTTGACGTTATTAATTTACCGGAAGTTTTAATACAGACAAACTGAACTGCCCGACAATGCGTACATTGAGTGTAACAAAACCATTTTGGGTATAGATATTTTCCACTGCACTTCCTACAACTCGATGCCTTAATAACTTCACACATCGAATTTGTGCATGGAAGTGAGTGACAAAATACTGCCGCGATGGGTACTTTTTGGATATTAAGTAGTAATGTGAATAACACTGTGATGTAACAATACTTTCAGTGTATTTCGGTTTCAAGACCGTAGCCAGGATAATTGACGATTAAAGGAGACATGATGTATTTGAAGAGTTATGGCTTATCACTTATCATGAGGTGAGCGGTCTGAACATCTAGTCGCTTCATTTAGTATAAATCAGGAAACAATAAGAAAGCAGGCGTACAGCAAAACTAATCTTTACCGTACTAATATCATAATCTTGTCGGATCTTTTTAAAAATAATGAATTTCATTAAACTAGCCTAAGTAAATAATTAAAACTATAATAATATACTCCTGTGGCAATATGTATGTGGAAACAGTAAAACATTCATATTTATGCCATAAAGTGCGGCTTATGTGACCGGCCCACTGCCGGTGTGGGCTGGATGAGAATAGCCGAGGATCGGATCGGCGTTGGGAGGCCTATGCCCAGCAGTAGACTGACACAGGCTGATTATGATGGCACGTATTCTCTAATCTAAATTATTTTCGTAGACAAACAGCATTCGTCAGTTCTACGGTACTGCCCAATGTGAGTGGGATGAGAATAGCCTAACATCAGAATCGGTGGCGTGCATTAAGGGAGGACTATTTCCAGTACTGGACTGTCACAGGCTGATTACGATGACACGTATTCTCTAATCAAATTATTTCTGTAGACTATTATCGTGACAATGTGGTATTTAAACTCAGCAGTGAAATTAATAAGAGTAAGCCGTTATTTATTCACTGAAACACGCCTCAATGTGGTAAAGGGGAAAGCTTATAAATATTCATAAGTTTTGTCTTTGAGTTGCACCGAATATTCATGTTGTGCATTGACGGTTGCTTGCAAAAAGGTCCCTTGTTTAAGTTAAGCTCTTATAGATAATTCAGATCATACTTATAGCACAAAGTTACTTATAAGTTACTTATACTACAAGTCACAAGTTAAACAAAGTCGAAAATAAAGTTAAACTTTAAACGGCCTAATTAAAATAAGCTATAATATAGTTGTAAGTTAATGACGATGTGATGATATTCGTTGCATTTTGCGCAAGAACTTTAAATTATAAATTAACGAAACTTTATAATAATTATATATATAAGAGATTCGCACTTATATTTTGCCTCATCCCGATATCTCTGGAACGATAAGGCATAACGACTTGAAATTTGGTAGAAATATTCCATTCGCCGAGTAGAGGAGAATTTTACGAAATTCCACCCACAGGGGGGGTTGCGGGGTTGCGGGGTTGCTAGTTATTTATAGTTATTTTTTATAATGTTGCAATATATTATGTGCGTTATCGCTGTTCACATATTGATATGTTACGATTTCAATATACTATAATACAGCTCTTGGATAGTAAGTTAAATATTGTCCTTACAACAGTTTTGCAATACTGACGTCATGATAACCTCAACACATGTTCAGCTATCTTCAAGTGGATGTCGTTACAATAGATTAGTGTGTTATCCAATTATCGAGCTGAACGTGGCGTTGTCACCGATAAGATGGTTTATACTAACGTTTTTTCCAACAACCAGTTACCTAGACCGGAGCTAAAAGTACATCAAATATACGAAAACAATGTGACTCATGGTAAATAATCGGTGAATAAATTCTCCGGAATTTATCGATATCCAGGATGTCTAGTATCTACAATTATACGATGTCAACACTAGACTCTCATCATATCTAGTATCGACAGATATATAGCGTAATATTTAAGTTTAGTACAAAGCTTTTACAAGTTTCACTTCGAAATATAGTATTTCGTAAACTCTTGTTACGTGTACGAAAAATTAAATAAAAATAATGAAAACCGAAAAAACTACAAGCGCTTACAAACATTATGAACCTAATTTAAATATCAGTTCATTGGAATACGTCACTGATTCTCATTTTTTAAGGTTTGTACTTGACGAAAAATCACCCTGTACATCGATATAATAATGTACCTCACTACCCACCCATTAGTGAAAGCAGTGTTACAAAGCAATTGCATTGCACGCAACGTATGTTAAGTTGTAAGCAATCATAAAACGTAATATGTTCATTCTTAACGTGAGATTTGCTTTTTGCACACTGTCACTTAGTTCCGCAAGGTGTTGCGTAAGTGAACGTAATTGTTTATGCATCGCCAATTCCATTGCGGAATCTTCTTTCTAATAACTTTTATGTGGCATATAATGCAATTTTATTTAACGAAACATTTGTCATTGCGGGATGTTTTCATGGACTCTCACCTTAAACAAGACACGACTCCTATATTAAAGCTGTTACATGAGTCTTCGTTTGTGAGGTAATATAAAAATTTATTTTTTGTAAGAATATTATAATTAAGAAACTGTTATTATGGACCAACAGACACACTTAGTCACATGAAAACTATTAGTGAATAACATCTATTTCTGCCGGATAGCGGTTTTGAGAAAACATTGCTGAATTCCAGTTCAAAGCGCGTTATAACTAGTAAAATTACTGGGTTACTAGTGCAGTTTTGCGCTGTTATTGGAAGGGTGTATAAGGGTGTAACTGCCCCCGTAGCCTAGTGGTATGGACGTGTGCTTTAGAAACCGGAGGTCCTGGGTTCGAATCCTGCGGGGACGCAACAAATTTTCAATGTTGTTTCCTAGTCGGTTAGGGCAATTTGGGCCGATCAACCAGTTGTCTGATAAGTAAGATGATCCATGCGTCGGATGGGCATGTAAAAAGTCGGTCCACCCACCAACCCGCATTGGACCAGCGTGGTGGGATACGGTCCAAACCCCCCAATGGAAAGGGGTGTATTAGGGGAGGCCTATGTCCAGCAGTGGACTATCAAAGGCTGATGTTGCATGCATGCATGACATGCCATCATGTTAACAAAGTTCCGGTTAATAAAAAAAATACTCTTACGTATACAAGAAAAAGTAGCTTCACTATATCATAGCCAAATAAACAGGAAATTGTTGTTACCAATGTAACCCATAGCAACCGAGTGAAACGTCTGGCCTTCTTAATTGTAAGAACGATAGTAAAAGTTACGGTGTATGCACATGGATTTCAATTGACAATAATATACTAGATAGTTAAATTTCGCAATATTCGATGGAGCTGTAAATTTACACGCCAAGTTTCATTAACGGCAAACGAATATCGCCAATTCCGGTTCCCCTTCTAATAGATTTAATGGTGCACAGTCACCGCAATACAAGTGCCGGTTTAAGTTAATGCATAAATCATGGTTTACGACCTTTTGTGAGGGGTTGCTCCATCAGCAGACGCCAGAATAGATTGCGTTTGCGGTAGGGAAGGTAATAAAATACGTTTGGAAACAGGAAACTGTGCGACTGAAGAGAGTGGTTGTAAATCATTTTGTTTTATTTCCGATCCTTAAATGTCGTTTCAGGGCCACGCCATTGTGAATATAGAATGGCCTCGCTCTATTTGGTGATTATAAATACGTCCACAAACTTACTAATGAACTATGTTTGAACAGTGAAATTATTTTACAGCTTGCACTTTGCGGCATACTGGTATACACTTTTTAAAATCATTATTGATTCAATTAATTGTAACTTATGTGAACTGTGTTACCGTGAAGTTTTGTCAATAACCGCTCAGTCATTATTGTGTCATATGATTATAACACAATAGGCTATAATAATATAATATATGACATGATATTACAGAACTAATATAGCAACAAGCATATGGTTACCATAGAAAAGCTTTATGTAGTTCGATTTTAAAAGTTTTAGTCATAAAAATTTACTTATTATTTAAATGCAGTCTTTATTTATTTCCTACCATAGTGTAACTGGTAATTAAAATTGCAATATATTAAAACACGAGCTAGTAGCGTATATAACGCTCCCAATAAGCAGCTTTCGCATAGTAATAAAACTGGTAGCCTCGAGCGGACACAAAAAAATGTAAACAAACAACACGTAACCTTTGCCTATCGACGGTTGAGTTATTAAAGGCGTGAATCGTAAACTGATGCGTAACTTTTACCCGCCATTTTGCAACGACAAGACAGATTATATTACTTTTGTCGTTCGTCAGTTTTCAGACAATTGGGTGATCGGCCCAAATTGC
Organism: Lamproptera curius; assembly: GCA_029286875.1. Classification (NCBI taxonomy): domain Eukaryota; kingdom Metazoa; phylum Arthropoda; class Insecta; order Lepidoptera; family Papilionidae; genus Lamproptera; species Lamproptera curius. The sequence continues at coordinate 2,350,308 of JAGSMT010000046.1, forward strand.
CCTAACCAACTAGGAAACAACAATGAAAATTTGTTGAGTCCCCGCGGGATTCGAACACGACGTCCGGTTTCTAAGGCACACGCCCTTACCTACGCTACGGAGGTTATGTCTAGTGTTCTCTTTGAGTAATTACTAAGCGAGAATCAACTAACAGCAACGCCATTTTAACGAAACCATTTCGTTGCTATAGGTAACGTTACTTACATATTTTCCATATTTCCTTTGGCTCATGTATAAGTACAACAGCAAGCACTTCTAAGTATAAACATGTTGCGTATTTCCGCGAAGTTGCAGGGGAGGGTGGGGTGGCAGGTGGTCGAGGGCACCATCGTTGATTGTTTTTGTATTGTCCTCACCCTAAGTGACCACCCAAAGTTTGTTGAAGTTAACACTTGATGTGAATACTTTTACTTCTAAAGTTTTAATATATGAAATTTTTAGGGGTTAATGGAACGTTTGCTAAAAAGCGCATGTGCCAGATTAAAGTTATGTATCACTAGTTGTTGCGCGCGACTGCGTGCGCGTGTCTTCTTTAAAAAATAAGTAGCCTAACTTACTCTCAGTGGTAAAAGCTATCTTCCAGTGAAATTCCGGTCAAAATCGGACCACATACTTCAGAGATTAGACAGAAGAAACGGACTGAGGGACAAACGGACAGACAAAGACTAAAAAATATTGTTTTACTGTACATGACGGTTATTTTTATGTTATAAACAGACACTCCAATCAGTATAGATGAATTGTAATATAGACGTATTTTCTTTATGATACACGTATTAAAAGACCATTAGTTTAAATATCTTGGTTCGAGAACCTGCTTGAAAAACAATCTCTTGTCGAGACAATCTTTAGCAGTATTTTTAGTATAAATTTACTGTCGACTAATTCATCCTTAGAATGCAGTCCACCCTTCAGATTGTGAAGGTCAGATGCCAGTCGATCTGCGTAAAATCTGTTATTCAGTTAAATCTCGATGGATTAGAAGGCGACCTCATTATAACTTAGGGAAAAGGCTACGTGATAAAATAAAAGTGTAATAAACAAGTTTGTTTCTTTTTTTCTATATCCCTAATATATATTATTCCCTAATATATATCTCTAATATATCCACGTAAGATTTGTAGTTAACTTTTAAGTCGTCCAACATTGTCACGTAGTTTGTGTTGTGTTAGCCTTGGTTGAGATGGTGCAAAACTAATTTTTATATACATGTTCGGATGTAATTTTTAAAATGATGATGCATGTTTATAAGCATCATCAGCCTGTGTTAGTCTGCTGCTGGACATAGGCCTCTCCTAATTCACGCCTTCTCTATTAGGAGGTTTTTGGACCGTTTCCCACCATGCTGGTCCAATGCGGGTTGGTAGGACAAAAATTAAAGCCGCATGCCGGTAGAGTTGGGACTTAATTCTATTTACAACTTTGGTATATTAACGTAATTAATAATAAACCAAGACAATAATGAAGGATGAATCGACAGAGAATGGCATGAAAATACCTCTAACAAAATACTTTTTATTCTAATTAAAATGTTAAGTAACAGTTATTTTAAACAGCTCGAAAGGATTCAAAACATTAAGGTGCCGATGTTCTTTTCAGTACAACGCCCAGTAGACCACATGGTCCGAATGGCCGCTTTAATATAATCCCAAATCCTATTGCGCATGTCACGAATAAGACTCATCCTTGGCCTTTCGTGCCAATAAATTTTCGATTCACATAACCAGAGGGCAATAACCGTTGAATATTTCCGAAAATTGAAAATCTAACACTGGTAAAGTGATTCTGTTATCACAAAAAAGTCTAAAAATAATTTTAGTACGTTCAGAAACTGCACGGTATTAACATACAATGAAAAACTTGACAATATACCCGCAAGTGACATGCTCCGTCGTTATTTAACCAATAAAAACATTACATTTAACTTATCTTCATCTAGAAGAATGGATATTTTTATAAGAGCGCTTTAAACTGATAAGTTTGTATCAAAGTTATAGTGGTTAAGCGTTGGCGAAAATATGTTTACGCATTAAATTGAATAAATTAACGCCTGGGAATCAAGAACTCGTGAGAACACTCGAATATCTATTTGTATAGTCTTTCGCAAGAACCGGCAACCTAATTTTGCCGGTCAGATTTAGGTCAGTTTTAGCACACGAAAAATTTTTACGCAAAATAACAACGTAGCGGAATATCAGCTTTACAATTCCAATTTTAAAACTTTGTTATTATTTTATGTGATAACAGAGAAAATGTTGCAAATTATCACGCGATGTTTGAAACAAAATAACCGTTTTGCGCGTTCTCTTACCTGCAAATGGATCGGAACTTTTTTCACTGGAGCGTTGGTCATTTTTGTTTTATAGACAACACTGAAGGCACAAATAGTTCAATTAAAATATGCGTACGATCGGTAACGCAATCACAATTTTAGTGTATCTGCAACGAGTATACCGCACGCAATATCGACACACATATAGCTACTGATTATTTTCATTGAGTCGGGTCGGTTCGGCTCCCCTCTTTTGCGCATGTGTACAACTTGCTTAAACGCCTTTTCATTGGTGGAATATTACAGGTACTAACAAAATGTTATACTAGTACGTACCACGCTCGCTAGGTGGCAGGCATAAATATAATTTTTAAGGGTTAAGATTGATAAAACAAAACATAGTTAAAATAATAAACTTCATAGAAAAAAATTAAAATAAAGTAATTAATCTAAATGTTTGGTCTGTTGAACTAATATTAACGAGCATACTATGTACCAACGTAGTGTTTTCGTGATAAGACGTAAGATGGCGTTTTTTACTAAATAATACGCGATCATTACGAAGGAGAACTACCGACCAGGCGAACGGAGTCCCTACCAAAACATTCAATCGGGCCATGCGTCGGGAGATACCGATTTTTCGCGCCTGTTTTATTACATTCGGACAATAATATTTGAGACACTAGATATAACAGAGAATAGTTTAGATTAAGTGAAGTGATGTTATAAATTTACACATTTAGTATTTTACACATGCCATCGCTACATCTGAAGCCTGGAATTACGGTAAAGTATTATTTATTAAGGCAATATAATCCAACGAATTTAATGCTTTGTCTTAAAAATAGACTACATTTTGATTTAGACGTGAGGTCCACCAAAATAATGCTTTGGGAGATTGTTTTTGAATTTATTTTGAATTTATTTTCTTTAATAAATATTTCCAGCTTTCATGCCATAGTAATTTTTTTCATAAAAATGGTTTCTAAATTAGGCAGCCACGTGTTTAGTGATATTTGCTTAATCGTAGCTTAATGTTTTAATATTCTTTTTATTTAATTTATAAAGAAATATTCATATGATTTATTTTCATAAATTTTTGATAAAAACAGTTTTAAGCATTTTCTTTCGTCGCCGCCTTATCATTTTTGTTTCCTTTAGGTATTTTGATGATGTACGGAGGTTGTTTAGAATTTTACATATTGCCTTATCTGACATTTTAAGTGCTGTCTTCTGAATTAGCTGATAATAATTGCCAAGGTTGTTTACCGTTCTTTTCAATTGGCTTATGCTACTCGAATATCGTAAACAACTTCGTTCTTTAAATGTTATTTACTGTAGAAAGAATAATAAATACAGCGTAGCCAAGATAAACATAAAATAAGCGTTAAATGCTTCTATTTTTTTATTCTGTTCGGAAAAATATCAAGAATTAATATTATACCGTGTAATTTGGTTAACGTGTACAGCAAAATGAAAAAAAAATTAAAATTTATATTACGTATGGAAAGGCACAATAGACGTCACGTAAAACGAAAGAAATGACTCCTAGTAATTTTTTTTTATGTAATATATTTTTTGGTACCTATTTATAATTGTTTATACTATTAGTGTTTTCGTAAAAGACTACACTCTCAAAAAGTTGGTAATTAAATTATTAACAACAATTACTACCCATTTTGAATTTTATTTACAAATTGCTTTTTGATTTTTTCTCACTAATACTTTTAAAAACAATAGTATATATGATATACATAAGAATGTTGATATAAAATATAACAAACACGAAGCTTTAGAATTATTTTGAAACGCACTAATCGCTCAAATATCCGATTCGAATTGTAAAAAAAAATCATGTTTGATGGCTGATAACTTAATTTAAAAAACTTTAAATTTATACATTACAGCTTGTCGATCAGGAGTTAAACAGTAATTAAAATTTGTATAATGTGCATAAAATTTGTATAATTCATATTTGATTGAGGTAATATTTAAGTCCGCGTAATACTAATACTTGTACACCATTTTGAACATTTTCTACAAATGTATGGTTTACATTATACAGTTAAAATGGAACTCTAGCATTATTTGTTTAACACTAATAAAATATTTATATAATAATAGAAAATACTAAAATATTATGATATTTATTCATTGAGAATATCTTCATACAGAAATGTAACAGTGAAAACAAATAGTACAAATAATTATTTTAGTAAATAATATAGCGTCCCACACTACCTTTGCCGAGTCTTTTAAAAAAATATAATTTCGATAATTTATCTATAACCAGTATAATAAAATAAGTGAATATAGTACTAGGCTACACGCCAATTTTTAATATACATAGTAGGTCATATATTCCTTATATGTACGTAATGTGAAATCAAAACGAAAAATGTATGGTAGATTTGTTCGCAGTCATTGTTTTGCAATTTTTCAAACGTTTCAGGTTCTTATATTGGTTTTAGTTGTCATCTGTCTCTATATAATTCGTAAAGTAGTTTTGTTTACCAGTAAAACCGGCATGTTATCACGTATGATTATGAATAGGCACTTTTTTTTGGGTCACATATAAATGGTCCGTTTTAAAATATTTTCTAACGGAATTTGTCGAAATTTGTGTCTACAATAAATTGTAGCTATTTTGGCTTCTTTTAACTAACAATTCTTCGGCAGTTTTAAAAAAATACCATATAATAAAGAATAATAAATATCTTCAGGCCGTTACACGGTGTAAATTTTTTAATATAGATTAATTTTAACTTTAATCTGCGGCATCGTTTAGATGAAAATATTTAATTTAAAATATTCTACAACAAAGCGTAAAAGTAAACCCCTGACTTTTTTAAGAAAATATTTTCAGTCGTTTTTGCTTATTAAAGAAATTTTCGTACATCTATGGTAAATATCCGTTAGATTTATTATTGAAATGGATAGCCGCGATAAAGTTGCCAACCCTGATAAAACCTCTATATTATCAATCTTAATAGTTCGATTACTGGCTTTGTGAACTTCTTGTTTCTTATGTATATATGGTTGCTTCTTAAGTGAATTGAGGCTTTGTTTATCGATTGCTGATTCACTCACCATAAATGATCTGAAAATTCATCTTTGTTATCACTGTTTATTTGTTTTATTTGTACAAGTTATTTATTGCGTACCCTAGACAAAAACGTTTGACCCATGTGTAATATTGATGAAATCCTCAAATGTACTTAAAGACCTGGTCCGTAATGACTTTTCATATGAGAAAGTGTACGCAATGGTTATGTTATCCTGGTAGCAGATCTTTCTGCAAAAAAAAATGTTGTCATTTTTTCAGGTATCAAATTATTAATGAATCTTTTTAATGAGTCTGTAATATCACGATGGATATAAAAAAGTCCGAAGTATTCGTAAAGGAAGAGTTTGAGTAACATAGATAACTTTAATCATACAATAATGCAATCATTTGATTCATTTCTTGTGGGAAAATGACTTACGGTACTGAAAAGAATATAATTTTAAGAGTGAGAATAAACTTATTTCTTCTAACCCATCCCTTATCATGAGTAACACTTTTTACGCAGAGCGACTAGGTGGTCATCTGACCTCCATAACCCAAATGGTAACCTGCATTTGATTGATGGATTAGTTGTCGGTCAGTGATTTCGTCAACCGGGACACCTTACACTTATGCGCCGCATGGAAAATCTTACTTCTCAGGCGATTGGCTTGGCCCATATTCTTTCGCCGTTAGAAAATCCAGAAGGGCAGAAGGGAAATGGCCACGATGGAACGATCAGTTTACCGATCTAACCGCTAAAACACCAATGGTTGCTCTTTTCTCATGTCGCTTTGGCACCGCAGGATCATCATCTTGTAGCAATTTTCTGCGACTCCAGCGTGACGTGGCCTTTAAAGGACCTCTTTTTGCGGGTGCGTTGAGCCGTCCGAATCGTCGCTAAAGAGCACGGCTCCTTTTATGCCCTTCTCTGTATTGCACACGCCCTCTTGCCGGCCATCCAGGGGCTCAGTGTCAAAGGGGAAGGTTGCTCGCGTACGCCACCCTTCAGCGTCGGCCTATTGTCCTCTCAAACCAGAAAAGAACAATAACACAATGCTGTATTCCGATTAAATTAGGCTTATTCGTTTAACTAACGGTGTGTAAGGCAAGTGCCAATACTACTAGAAATATATTAAGATTATTTGTTCTGTATAAATAAAATGAAATAAAAGTTTTTGGTTATGTTAAAATGCTCCAGCCAAATTTTATAATGGCTCATACGTACAGCTGTAATTGTTATAAAAGGGTAAAATAGAAAAAACACGACCAATACATTATGCTTTATTAGCTCCAGTTAGGTAAATACAATTTTAAGTGTAAAATGTATCGTTGTTTGAAACTTTATTGAAACAAACTGTTGTGTCCCATTTATACTTTAATTAAAATGCTCATTCATTAGATAATCTTATTAGATGACTCGTCCTTCGATAATTCTGAATCATTCGTGACATTCAATTGTTTATCTTAAAACGTACATCGTTACAAACGTACCTTCAAGTTAGGAGATGCATGAAATTGCTACAAGATGATGATTCTGCGTGCCAAAGCGACATGAGAAAAGAGCAACCATTGGTGTTTTAGCGGTTAGATATATATGTTTACTCTCATATGTTGTATTCTAGTTGCATATTGCTGTAAAGTTTCAATAAAATCAATTGAATAGTTTTTGCGTGATAGGGTAACAAGCGTCCATACCCACATAATTTAGACCCTCTTATATTAAGAGGATGAAAAACTATTTAATAAGAAAAATCCCATTATAAGTAAATTCATTTCTTAAAGTAGGTTATTTTTAGGTAACATAAATTCAGATTTTAATTTTAAAATTTATTTAGCATGTTAGTGTAGTTATAATGAGATCATTGATCTTAATCACCACATATTATAAAACAAAGTCGTTTTCTCTGTCCTTATGTATGCGTAAATCTTTCAAGCTACGCTACGGATTTCAATGCGATTTAGTTTTCTATAGAAACAGTGATTAAAGCGGAACGTTTACATGTATAACACATGCTTAATATTGTAGATATATTTTCTATCAGGATACGTCCCGTGCGAAGCAGGGGCGGGTCGCTAGTACAATAACAAAACACTCTATTTATAAACTAAAACAACTGAAGCTTTCAATGTTTTAGATAATACTCACTAAATAAGGTTTGTTTTCGCCTTTGGTTTAATATGAGCAGTTAGATAAAGCGTTGCCGACGCGACGTTTGCCCTTGAAAGGTGGTCGTTGATTGATTTTTTCACGAGGGGAGTTGCCATGGCGTTGTTTTAGAGAGAAAAATAAGAATAAAACCAATATTAGGTTCGCTTCTTTCCCTTTGCGTAAAGTGTTGCTATATGTTGTTAAATTGGTTTAGTTAATGATTTGGTTCGTTATTGATATGTATGGATGAACCATTAGCACAAGTTAACGGTTTTTCGGCTTTAAAAACTGCATATTATTTTCTTGTGCGGATTTAATTTGAATGAAATAAGTGTTGAAGCTGCAGTTCGATTATATTAAAATATTTAATTATTTTTATGTATTATCTCATAATATAGGACTTGAGCATGACTTGCATTGCAATAATTATTCACAAATGCATACTTTTATGAAATTTTGCGCAAAAAGTAAGTGAAATGAAAATTGTACCGTATGTATTCGAGCATGGCATTTAACATACATTTTTAAATACTAAGCTTCTAAGAAGGTATTGAAATAATAAGACATTTGGCCAAAATATTGCAGTAAATATATTGGAGTTAATAATATAACGAATATCAACCCTTTCTTCAATACAAAGAGTATCAAATGAAGTATACGGCGCTATACTTTGCATCTTTCTAATTTCTAATGCGCGATAGGGACAAAGATCTCTAATCCGGAACACACAGATGTTTATAATCTACTAATTTACAACAGAAATAACTGTGGTGATACATACCATCTCCCAATTCGACGATCTACAGACACACCATAAATTAAAAACGCGAGGGCAGAGCTATATTGTTTCAATGTACATTCCATGATCTCGATGAACTTTTAGCAGCAGTTGGCTTTTCGACTATCAGGTTTGTCTCTTAAATTGTTAGATAAGTTGGCTCTGAGCGAAACGAAAGTAAATTAATAAACATGTAGATACGAATTCTATTATGTAAGGTTTAAAGACGTTTACCCTCTATTGCTAGGCAGAGCAGTAAAAGCGAAAATCAATAAGCCCGAAGATATTTTCGAAGTTTTCCCAAAAAAGATTCATTTAGATAAAAAACAGTCGTTGGCTTGTTAGTCTGTTGGCAGTGAATTAAATACCGGTATTATTCGTGGGTTGCCTTATGTGTTTACATAGAAGTATCGTCTTCAATTTCATTTACTTTTACCGACCAAAAAATGTTAATACCGGTTCAAAGATCTACCAAGAATTTTTAGAAGAAATGACAAGAAATCTATAACAAATTAGAACTGATAAATACAATAGATTGTTTAGATAGTACAGCTTAGATACATCTTGGAGATACTATTCATGTAAACATATTGTAGTGCCAAAATCAATTGGCGCCAAAAATGCGCGCTTTTATAGTTAACATTGCGTGGAAATTGAAAATGATGGCTCACCTTTAGGAAAAAATTCGCTTCATACACCGTTAATATTTTCCATCAGAAATGCTTACATTTATTCCGAGTCAGAAATACAGAACTATTTCATGTAAACTTTGGTTATATAATATACTTGTCACATGGACTATCATTATTAGTCTGTCACGTTGAACTTACACGTGGCTTATAAGACGAAACACGTGGTCCAACAAAGCTCCAAAGCTTTTGTCTGTTCCCATCCAAGATTCATCTGTATTGAACATAGAGTTATTTGTTTGCATCTGTATAGTAAAGCGGTCCTATTTAAATTTACCGCGGAAGTATAATAAACTTTGGATACCTAATTGAAATGTATAAACATTATATTTAATAAGAAGCTATCGTGTTATTAAATTGCTGCATATCAGATTTAATTGTAAGTTAGAAGGAAACTTAAAAAACTAATTACAGTGATATGAGTGAAAGTTCTATTATTTTTTATTACTTTCTTGTCAGCTTTCCAGATTGGTAGTAGTCTGCTTTCAAATTATCTAGAAGGAGTTCATATACAGAGCAACTGTCATCTGACCTTTAGTCAGTATACTGAAGTTTTGATTGCAGTAGATTTAAATCTGATGATTTATAAAGTGCTAAAATGTCAATGGCACAGATTTTTTGCCTTATACCTGGCTATCTTATATTTTCACCTACTTGTAGACAGAGGTTTGAAACCTCGACTTGAATTATTCATCTACACAAATAAAAAAATTGGGTGTCTGTATGTAGCTTAAAAATAACCGTTCTTAAATTATTAAATTGTTATATATAACCGGTACATATAACTGTCTATCTGTTTGTCCTTGCTAATCTCTGGAATAGCTTTTAATTTGTAACATGACTTTGACAGCGATAGCTGATGTAACTAGGAGTATCTTACAGTAGGCTACTTTAAAAAAGAATAATTTTTTATAACTACGGACGGAGTCGCGGGCATCAACTAGTTAATGTATACAACTTTTGCCTGCACAATGATATAAAGCTTAATGTAGATAACGTTCTGAACAAATATTTTCAATGTACTCATGTTAAAGCTTTACCGATAAAGTTCCCTTATCTGTCATATGTAGCGCAGTGAAGGTCATAGAATGTAAATAACACTAACTTCATCGACTTTTTGCTTTTTTTTTAAAGTACTCGTCGTTCACAATTATTCTTAAAACGTGTAAATACTATGTGATTTATAATCATGGCTCAATTTTGCTCAAAATAGCCGAATTAAGTTATATTGTTTATTCGGTAAAACGAAGAACAAGGAAAAAATACTTTGAAAAAACTCGTACGGTGAATGGCACTGTCAATGGCAGGCACAATCTTTGGAACTGTCAGACATTGCCTAATAAAACAAGAATTAGGAACATTTTATATACCTTAAGTAAAAGAACTTTCTACGGATTTTAACGCGTTCATTTTACATACGGGTTAGACTTTCCGTGACCACGGCCGCTGGAAAGTGTTCGAAACGTCGGGAATTTAAAATGTAAAATAAACGCGATAAAAACCGTTAAAAGTCCTTCTATTCAATAATCTGTAGTACTCGCGTAAACCAAAGAATTAATTACACGTAAATTTACAAACTGGGTTTCGAGCTGGTTCTACATGCCCCGTATTCATGGACCGGCGTATAGGGATACGGTCCAAATCCCCTAATAGATAGGGGTGTTTTTGGGGTGGCCTTTGTCCAGCAGTGGACTATCAAAGGCTGATGATGATGATGATGATGATGATGATTACTACTTATTCTCGTATTTGTAAATTATTTCGGGGGACAATAGCATTTCATAGTTGGAAACGGCTTTTTGCATACTTCTGTGAGATGAATAACTGCCTCCGTAGCCTAGTGGTATGGGCGTGTGCTTTAGAAACCGGAGGTCGTGGGTTCGAATCTGCGGGACGCAACAAATTTTCATTGTTGTTTCCTGTTGGTTAGGGCAATTCTGGGCCGATCACCCAATTGTCTGAAAAGTAAGATGATCCATGCGTCGGATGGGCATGTAAAGTCGGTCCACCCACCAACCCGCATTGGACCAGCGTGGTGGGATACGGTCCAAACCCCTAATGGATAGGGTGTATTAGGGGAGGCCTATGTCCAGCAGTAGACTAACAAAGGCTGTTGATGTGATGTGTGTGTGAGATGAATACTAATCTATGAAATGACTAAATTTTTTTTTTTAAAGGATCTTTGGATACGTATCCAAGACGTTTTGTAAGAAAAGGCCTTAGACAGAAAGGCGTTTAGTTATTTGACTAAAATTAAAAATTATACAATTTCTTCAATTGCAAAAAATTGAGTATTTGGTAAATATTTACCAAACATCGCCATGTATGTCCCATTATAAACATCTTCAGACGGTACTTTTTGGATCGCATGGAGTGTGGATGTTTATTATATGCATATATATAAACACGAACAGATATTAAAATCATGTTCAGGAAATTTATCATAATCATTCGAAGAATTCTTGGGACGTAGCCAGTTTTATATTTAACGTACAATTTTTGTCAAGCAGGTTCCTATAGATATAATTTAAAACCAGTACAAAAATTTCTGTGCAGAAACATAGCATTTAGTTTTACCGAGGTGTTTGCCTAGAGCTTCATCGAAATTTCAATCGGCAGTAATGGATTAAAGGACGCTTGATTTCATAAAAACAGTATGCTTGACTTGAAAAATACCGCGTTTTTTTATAACGTACAACAAGACCTGTCATTTAAAAGGAAAACAACACGCATTCTAAACTAAATTATGATATAAAATTACATGCTTTTTCTACCGTTTTCGAAATGCGATAAATTATTGAGGACACATCTGTATTTTTCGTCTGGGACTATTGCTGTTTTAGCTGTACTTATGTAACCTACGCATGCGCTATAAGGAGCACTCTTTAATATCGATGGGGTATTCGGGAGGCTCGGTGATACAATGCCTAAAAGACAACTACGTATTTTGCAGTTCAACCCAAATTGAATTTGCTTGCAATCACGCGAAAGCTTACGTCCCTACTGTTCTCTTGAACGAAAAGGGGTTAGTTTTAATTTATTAATTTTAGACCCATGTCTTATTATATATATTTAAATTTTAAAATATATATATATGCGAATAAAAAATGTTTATCAAACAATCCGTATATTGATTTATCGTTCAAGCAATACAGGTGGAAAACAACTTTGATGCAACACTGATTAAGTTCTCAAAGGATACAGATAGCTAAATAATAATAAAATACTTGCCAGAATGAAATAAATATAAGGAATAATATTAATTATAGACCAAATTGTTCCTGAGCAACGTAATACGAAAATACGGCTATAAGATTTTTGCCAGCCATAATAAAAAGTTTTAATGAGATCGGATTCTATCCATTAGAGTTTACCTAAATAACGGTTTATACACTGGTGGTCAACTTTCACTATGTAAGGAGTAAACTGCAATCGATAAATGCATTATTTGTCACTAAATTTAGAGGACGTTCTCTAAAGACCGTCTAACATGCTCTGAACCAACAGACTAAAGCTTTTACGCACGTATTTAACGCTTAGATTGCTTTACTTGTACTTTGTAGGTAGTACAGATCAAAAGCAACGATAACAGAGATATTTCCTATCACACTAGACCACACAAGCAGGCGCCATCACCATTTAGACACGGAGGCGGTGGTATTCCCATATCATAAAAGCAAAATAATTACTGGTAACATTTTGTAAAGTCGTAAAAAAGTGTATTTAAAACCTGAACAATGTAACAGAATGGGCTCGAATTGCTACCGCACTTTATTTTTTAAACATTTTTGATTCGCCCCAAGGTTCGGGATACGTAAAAAAATCGTTGATTTATGTCTGATTTAAACTGCAGTTTGTAGTCGATTTTTAAACAGGTTTTATATTTCATATATTGTTCAACAGCCTTAATTGAAAATAAGACGTTATTTAAAGTAAACTAAAGACAAAGTCTATATTAAGTTATTAATTTTGAAAGGATATATTCAGGATAAAATGCTATGCAAAATCCATTTAAAGTTATTATCAGCTATGAACATAACTCCTATCAGAAAAGTATTAAACAATCTGGCGTGTATCGATTTTCTCTCCCCTTTAATCCACTTCGTTGGACCGCTCACACGGTTCATGGGTAACGATTTTCTTTGGCAATAAAACTCTAAAGCTTAAAGAGTATTAGTAGTTAACATTGGGTTTATAGTTAAAAATAACATAAAAAGACAACTTGGTTTGTATTCATCTTCAGAAGTAGGTGTGTATTTCGAAAAATTTCAACAATATTTAAAAAGTTTAAAAGTTCAATCATACCATTTGTATTTTTGAATGATGAATGGAGATATTTTTTATTTACTGCAGCGCTTTTTACTTACGTTCTACAAATATTATAAATGCGAAAATTTGTGAGCGTGTATATTTGTCGAGGAGTTTTTTATTCCCATAACGCAAAAAGTGTTTGAGGAACGATTAAGGCGGAAACAGCATAACACATGGTTTGTATTTTTTAAAGATTAGTGTGATATATGGACACAAGTAAATTCGCTAGCATATGCTGGTACTCTTCAAAATTCTAACGTTATTCCTATAACGACTCAAATGGAAATTGCCCAATGTCTTTCTCTCTTTGTTGATGCTTATTATTTTTTATTCCTTTAGTTCAAAACCTACCCTATCTCCAAACTATCTTTGTCTTATATCTGTAATGTTGAGATGTTTGATCACAAATCGATCGTTATTCTTAAGCTTTATTGATAAATATAATGCGGTATTAAGATAAATAACTGAATACTCGTAATTCAAGTAAAAGCAACGAACAAAACATTTTAATAGCTGTGTTAAGCTTAATAGCACGACAAAGCATTATAATTTGATCACGAGCAAAAAGTTATAATTGTCGTTATGATTACTAGGGGAAGTTGCTGATAATTTGAGGTTTTTGACCTTTTATTCAGAAATAAATCTTGGACAATGGTTGTTATTAATATGTTACATTTTGAGCATGTTTATTAACCTACAAGCTGTAAAAATATGCCTGAGTTAATTAACAAAATAAACCCGACAATAATAACAGTAATGTCGACGTTCTACCAGTAAAATATGGACAAAATCGAACCAGCTACTCCAGAGATTAGCCAGATCAGACATACAAAAAAATAAAAAAAAAAAATTTGTACCAGTTATATATCACAATGTAAACATTTTAAAACGGTTATTTTCATGTCATTGTATTGTTACAAACGGACACTCCAATTTTATTTATTTGTATAGATAACTTGTTAACGTAATTGGACGTGAGTGCACAGTTCAACAGTTCAAAATAGTACTTAAGCTTGACGGAATAATGTTTGCATACTCCTACTTCGCGACAAAAACCCGAAAATGTTTATGAGAAATATATTGAATAATTTTCCTTCGTATTAACATTAATATTAAAAATCGGTTAGATGATCCGTGGATAAAAGAATATTATTAAACGTACAAACAGACGGTTAATCTTATATGTGCCTAAGCAGACCAAGTTCACGTGCATTCCAGATAAGATAAGAGTGGGGCCCTAGAGCACGCGAGTGATGTCATATTTGATTAAGACTAGTATTTTATAATCAACTTCCTTAATTTTAAAAAGAGGATATATATACCTTGTGACTTGACTGAATATCTGCAATATAATACAAGCGAAATGTAAACCTCATCATCATCGTCCACTGCTGGACATAAGCCCCCCCTAATGCAAACTTCTTTGGGCGAGGGGGGCGGTTAGACCGTACCCCACCACCCTGGTCCAATGCTGGTTGGTGGGTGGACCGACTTTTTACATGCCCATCCGACGCATGGCTGATCCTAATTTTCAGAAAAAATCAGCCCAAATTGTCCTAACCAACCAGAAAACAACGCTAACACTAAGTTGTTTTCCCGCATGATTCGAAAACACGACCTCCGGTTCCTTAAGCACACGCCCGTACCACTAGGCTACGGAGGCAAATATAATGATATTTATATCGAATGCATAAACCATAGAAGTGGCAGTGTGAAAAATTTTCTGCGTTCCGGTTTAAAGGACATTGTAGGGCAATCACTCAGTAAACGAAATGTAACAGAATGTGTGTCTCATGCAAGAGGGTATTTGTATTGCTTAGCTTTAGATAATTAAGATCGTTAAGAGCTAGGTTTATATTATATCTAAAGGAAATGCAATCTAAAATATTGAATCCTACGTTTCTAAAAATATTTTTTTAACAACCAGGAATACCATAAAACATACAACTATAGACGCAAGATGAATGTAATGTTTGCAAGTCATGATCTAAATCCACAAATCCTTCTTCCCTTTAAAGAAAAAGTCGCGGATCTATATGGTTGAAAGCACGGTTGTAATAATAGAATGAAAATTTTTTCTGAACTTTCTTTGTCTCTGCTATGTATGCTTAAAGCTTTAAAAATATGCAAGGGATTTTGACGTTTTTTTAATAGATAGAGTGAGTAAAGAGGAAGGTTTATATGTATAATTCACAATAAAATTTTACAGATATCAGTATTGCACTCGTGCGGAGCCGGGTTCGAGGTATAATGAGGCATTAATATCGCCTTTGATTATAAATAAGTAACGTAATATTCAATGAGACATATGAAAAGTTCAAAATATCTCTAGAATAAAATGTGTAATAATTTATAGGTCGGTATACGTGATAATGAAAAATATTTAAAATTAACGCATTTTGAAGAAGTTCTGTATCTTTATTTGTTAACAGAAATAATTTATGTGGTACTAGCGATCCGCCCCTGCTACGCACGGGTGCTATGCTGATAATAAATGCACTTAATCTATTAAGCATGTGCTATACATACAAATCTTCCTCTTCAATAACTCTATCTATGAGAAAAAAACCGTATTAATATCCGTTGCGAAGTTTAAAAGATTTAAGCACACATTTGGATATAGCGACAGTGAAAGCGAAAAACTTTGTTTTATACTATGTACTGATAATGAAAGCTTTTTCGTATAGGATATTTTATTTTTCTTTTTATTTACCTTATTCATAGTGTATATTATTGAATCGCTGCACAACAAACCATGCATAAAATGCAATTTAAGTTTAAATTGCACTACGCCACGAAAATATCCGTTGGGAACAATTTTACGCTGCAGCAAGCGAATTACTTCCCGTGCCTATCGGGAAAATGTCGGTTTGAATTAAGCGCTGATTGCTTCGTTATGTATGCGTTTTCTGTCAAAATATAGCTATTGTATTCTGACTTTCAAATGTAGATTTTCAATAAACGCAAACACACCATAGGTGAGCATTGCTACATGAAATTGTCTATTAAACCAAATGGAGAGAGAGGTGATAAAAGGGGACCTCCTTTGCAAGTGGCCTGGGGTGGTACCGGCGCGGTCCTTATTTGCCGCAATGCAGTAGTGTGTAAAATACAACTGTGTTCCGGTTTGAAGGGAACTGTAGCCAGCGTATTTACTGGGTAAACGAGACGTACTAATGATATTCCAGTGGTGACCACTTTCTATCAGGTGGTAGACTGCTCTTCCGCCTTCATTGGCAATACAACAATAATATGATTATGACTTGACTTGACTTGTTACCGACTGTTTACGAGACAAGCTGAAATACTTCTCAGATCGTTTAGTTTTTATTCTCACTCATTTTTACAAAATATTTAAGGAATGATAACTTTTGAACGGAAAGTAAGTAGTAGAAAGTTAGTCACCTCACTCATAAGTAAATTAGACTTCTAAGCCGACCATAGAGCATTATATTCCAGTGATGGCTGTGAAGGTTATGTACTCGAGACAGTGCTGGGCTGAAAAATAAAACTAATATTTCTCAGCTCAACATTATCTAGTGCCAAACTTAGCAAAGTTTGTTCAATGGATACTAGGTGTCTGATAAACGAGCCGACCTCAAGCGAGTCATTCAATTTACTTAGTAGTAATATAAATCATTTTAAACTAATTAAGCATTTTAGACCAATTCTGTATATTGAAGGAATAAATTGAGAGTAATAGATATCAAACTGCCAACCCGCATTTTTTTTTGTTTATTCTCTTTTGTCGAACTATATTTACATATGTCAATTATAAGCAGTACTTAGCTCTAAATTTAAAGATTTATATAATTTATGTCCATGTATACACATTTATTGTTTTGGTCTTTATATTAATAAATAATTCTTTTTAACATAGATGGCCCGCTACAAGAAAACCGGTTTTATGGACGACGACGCAGGCAGCGTCAGTTCCATACAACTAAACGAGGGTGTCCGCTCCGGTGGCACACACATCCGATACCATATGGTAAGTTATTACTTGTTAAGTCGTACAAAAAAGTTGACCTTGTATGTAGTTGTATGGTCACTATACAGACTTGGTTTGAAACACAGTCGTCTTTTGTTGGGCTGAAAAACTCAACTTTTTTAATTCAACTTGCTTAAACGTTCTTTCTTACTCTCTATTGTATTGCTTATATCATAAATATACTCTTATCATCAAGTTATAGAATATTACTTCCGTAATCCATAAGGTAGCAGTTATTTTAGATGAAGATATAATAAATTTAGATGAACTGCCTCCGTAGCCTAGTGGTAAGGGCGTGTGCTTTAGAAACCGGAAGTCGTGGGTTCGAATCCTGTGGGGACTCAACAAATTTTCATTGATGTTTCCTAGGTGGTTAGGACAATTTGGGGCGATCACCCAATTGTCTGAAAAGTAAGGTGATCCATGCGTCGGATGGGCATGTAAAAAGTCGGTCAACCCACCATCCCGCATTGGACCAGCGTTCTGAGATATAGTCCAAAAACCCCCTAATGGAGAAGACGTGCGTTAAGGGAGGCCTATGTCCAGATGTGGACTAACACAGGCTGATGACGTGAACTGTATTTAACGAAAAATCTCTTGAACGCAGTAAGAATAGGTAAAGTATATATCAGGATTTTGCTAGAATATTTTGTCATTAATTTAATTTTTCAACAAAAAGGTAAGTAAAGTAATTTTCGAGAGAATCGAATAACACATTCCGACAACGGTGCCGCTTCCTCGTACCAATCTAAACTACCTTAAGTTGTCAGTAACCTTGTACTTTGGTACAATATTTTTTATCTGAATGTGTGAATGGAATATGTAAAACATCTATAATATTATAACTTGCAAGTTAATTATATTTAAAAGGAGTTTGCAAAAACATGTTGTGCATATTAAGATTCCCAGCTGTCAGCTGAAATAGATAATAAAGTGGAAATATTATGGTAATACAGCTGTTAAACTAGCTCAACATTTTGACAAAGATTTCATATGTCTTATATTATTTATTTCTCTGTTAATCATCCCTTGGCGTTGGAGATGAGGGTGCGATAGATTTATGTAGGATTCCTGAAAAAAACCAAGGATAAAATGTTACTTATAAGAATTAATTTGACTAAAGTTTAAGTTGCGGTTACTGCTGCATGGAACGCTCCTTGACCATTTAATAGGGTTTCGTGCCTCTGGGGTACAAAAAACAGAATAATATAACTCTTGCCCTCTACAGCAGAAAACAAAAGATCTTGCCACACTTTGTAGTTGTTGGTAATATTGAGTTTGAATGGGCGCTCTTCTCCTGAAACACCGTATCATTTGCTAGGGACCTATTTCGGCGGCCTCGTTGAAAGCTTTTAAGAAAATAGTAGAGTCCGACCGAAACTGGTTTTCCGGCCGAAACCTAAACCGAAATTTGGCCGTGGCTTCAGTTTCAGCCTAAACCGAAACCGAAACTCGCGTGTACAAAAATAAAATTTTTAAAATACTGAAATGAAATTTAACCTATTTTTCTGCATTAATTGAGAGATGAAATGGAGACACAGTAAATGAAGTTTGTGGTAATAACTTATTGGAGTGCGTAATATATTTTTTGATTAACAGAATATTAGAAATATAACAATATTTTTTTAAAATAAATTCTCACATTAGAATATCATTTATCAACAAACAAATTATTAATTGTTACTGTTGCATTAAAAATAAGGGATTGTTATTTTGAGATCTTACTAATTATTACTTTACTTTGTACTTGTAGTTCCGAGGAGCGATCAAAAAGTGGTGTGGTTGAAATAGTATAAAAGGTGCATTGATAATTTTTTAGCGTTTTTCCAAATCCCTTTAAAAAATAGGTTTGTCTTGGCCCTGCAAATAGTCCACAGCATCCTTTACATGTTATAGTGTTCACGCATGTTTCCTCTTAAGTATTGTTTCAATTTGGAAAAAAGATGAGAAACAGCTAGGCGCCTGATCTGGTGAATAGGGGTGCTTTACCAATCGGAAGCTAGCTTACTGAATGGTGGCCATCGCTACTGTCAACCTATGTGCGGGTGCATTGCCATGTTGAAACAGCTCGCCCCTTCGAAGGTTCCCTCCTTTTTGAATACTATTACTTACGGAGAATTTTCTGCTAGATACGAGGCACAGGTATTTTATAAAATAAACGTATACCTTAACAACTTGCGTTGTGCAGAAGAGAAGAGGCCTAGTCTACAGTCCAGATTGTCGTATGCTTCGTAGTGTAGTTTATTATGACTGTTCGACACGCAGCGCTAATGCGCGATTCTACTTTACTTCTTCTGCGTTGGTTAATCCTATTTTTATGTTTTCAGGTTTTGAAAACCTTCACTTTATATTTTCGCGTCAAATCAAAAAAATATATTTTACATTGATAACAATACAGTCGTTCTCGGTGATGTGATAACTCTTGTATGTTACATAAAAAAGACCAGAAGGCATACCGTGTGAAGTTTGATTAGATCAAAACTGTTTGATGAAAATTGTTGTAGGCTGCTAATAACAATTAAGAAAACTAATTTTAAGCTATACTTAAATTTTAAACTAAATATTAAACTAGGCTTAAATATGACGTGAGTTTTGATTATAGCGGTGGTCCTGTAACATAAACGCGTTCCCTATAGGTGCCATGTTTCCAACAGTTACGCACGTTTGACATTGTACTTCCTTTTTGATAAATTAATAGTCTTAATTAGGCCTGGTACAGTAACAATCTACAATTTGATTCATTTTTAATATTTATAATTGCTAATTGGTAAATATACATTAAAACAGTAAGTTACGTTTCATGTCACACAATCACCATTTCACGTATGACGCAAAGCGAACTCGCAAAGCTGCCAATAATGCCATAATCAACTTACGAGTTACGCAGCTTACGAGCAACATATTGCCTATCGATTTCCTGCAGGCGCTGTTATTAATACTCATACACTTTGTGGCACGTTCAGCGCTTAATGGCGCTTCTTATTTATGGTCCCATATTGTTTTCATCATAATAACGCTTGATGGTGTTTTTATTGATCTAATAAAAATTGGTATGTCATTCCTAAATGATAAACATTATATATTGAGTTAGCTCAAATTATGTATATCAATGATTATATCTCTTGAAGCCTGTGTTTGGTCTAAATTTGTCAGTTATTTTCCTAGAGTGATACGAGATTAGTGTTGGGAAATATTAGTTAGAATGACATCTAAGCTATTTCTCTTAATTTGGATGAAACGTCTACAATGTCTTTTGATTTACGTAACCCTAATCGATAAATTTACAATACGTAAATAACAATGGTCACCTAATTCCTTGTGATACCTCCAACTGGTTGTGTATGGGATATTGCACTGGTCTATTTAAGACATTGTAACATCGATTATATTGTAATTTCCCTTTTTTTTAAATAAGATAATAATAAGATCAATATAGTATGTAATATATCTTATGATATTTAAATTTTCACATCTATATAGTATTAACATACTATTTTACATTTAACGTTTTTTCTAATTCTTATAATAAATTTCTCTCTTTAGATATTTTATTTCGTTTGTAGGTTTTCAATACAAGAAAACGTTAATTAATTGTTACATTAATTAGTTGCGAAGTTAAGCGAAAGTAATAGATATTTTCGTATTTTTGGCAGTGATGAAGCGATAATTATAACATCTCGCTCTATACAAAATACGTAGTGATACAACAAATCCTTTATAAGTAATATACCTGTTTTATTAAAATAGAAAGACGCAAACTACTATAGTTTGCTCTAAAAGATACCTTACTACAAGAAAATTTTAAGTACGTTTTAGAAACAATGTGACAAGTAGTAATATCAAGACGTATAATGTTTAACCGTGTACTTATTTGTCAAGTACCTTAAATGGTCTACAAATGCGATATTAACCACTTGAATAACATAGACGCCTTTGTCTCTTCCTGATATATATATAAAGTAATCAAAAAGTGCATATGACTTATCCGAAATGAAGTAATTTTGCCTGGGGTACATTTGCGAAGGAAAACAAGTGTTAAAAAAGGACAAAGAGTTCTGTGGATGCTCTCTCGCTTGATAAGTTTTCTATACTCTTTTTCATAACGATAAAAAAAAATCCCTTAATAATTTTCGAGGTGATAGTAATCTTATTTTAATTTGTATAAGATTGTACAATAAACCGCAGAGTTTCTTGCCGGTTCATCTCTGGACGGGTCTGAGTTTGTAAACCGGTGGTAAATGGAAAATTTTTTGACGTACATAAGTGCTCAGTAGAGCCTAAATTTAATACATAATTTTGACTTCGACTTCTTTTTACTTGACTGTCTAATTTCCACCGCGGTGCCTAATTCTGCTGAAAACCGTAGTGCTAAGGCTTGACTGCGTCCCGGTGCTACCCGGTGCTACGCTATAATTTTAATTTTGGGTTATATTATTAACTCTTAGGTAAACGTTGGTCCTGTTCCTTTGTTTATAAATGAGATTTTAGTATAACGGTGTGTTTTCCCCTTTTTACTACTTTCCTAGTTGGTTAGGGCAATTTGGGCTGATCACCCAATTGTCTGACATGTAAGATGATCCATGAGTCGGATGGGCATGTAAAGTCAGTCCACCCAACAACCCGCATTGGATCAGCGTGGTGGGTTGCGGTGCAATAACCCCCAAAACCAAGAAGGCGTGCATGAGGGGAGGCCTATGTCCAGCCGTGGACTAAACACAGGCTGATGATGATGATGACTACTTAGCATTGTGCTCGGTTCTGTTCTAATATTGGCTTAATACAAGAAGGGTACTTATTGATAGAATATCACTGAATGGTTATTCATTGAGCAATTCCTCAATAATGAAATCATGCGTACAAGCGCTATGGGTTACATAGTGTAAAAACAATTCACAACTCATTTAGAGTAGACTTAAGTCGGACGTCACTACAACATTCTAACACAGCTGAAATTTCAAGAGATCCATAGATGTTTTTTTCTTTCCTTATTAGTGCGTACATCTACAATACTGTTCCTGAACTACCCGAAGGTTGGCTGGGTGATCTTGCTTAAGGCATAAGGCCCGCCTTTTGTATCATTCGAGCAAAACACTTTAAATAAATAAAAACTGTTTGACTTTTTCGTACTTAGCTTAGTTACAATGACACTGGTACTCGTATAAAGTGTTCATATTTGTACAAAAGTATTAAATTCGCAAACGTTCAATTTGCACAAATGATTGTGAGCCGCGAGACGGATTCGCGGGCTACTTATTAGCGTTGAACTATTTATTTTACGATTTAGTACAGCGTCGGGCGCCTTATTGTTCTTTGGTAGTTTCCATTACGTACTTGTGTGGCGTCATCGCACCATACTTCTGTATGCCATGGTGATGCGATAGTTGTCTTTTTGTATTTCCCTAAAAACAAGAAATTGGTAATTTTACTCCAGCTACTGGGCTAACATCAATTGGACTGATTGGTTACTAATGGGATTTTGAGTTTTACTTTGTTTATTACTGTGATAAAAACTCATAACATATTCTTTGAAATTGCTTTTTGAACCTTTATTTATTCCTCTATTGCTTTGATCCAGTTATGGCAATGAACTTACCACTTATACTTGACAAAGGCATCGTTTGGAATGTCGTTTAAAGTCATCTGCGATTCGGTTTTCTCTCCAAAAAAATTAAAATGCTGTTGCTGAAAAGGTCTTTTGAGTTTGCAAAAGAAGCTTAATAACGAGAAATTAGTGGTTACGGATATTTTTTTTTTGGTTTTCAGCGTATTGATGTAAAGTTTTGAGTACCAAGATGTTTAACCTTTTCCCAAGCGAAATCGTGTTCTTCAGCATTATCATTTTAAGAAAACGTCAATTATAATTCCTTGTATCGATCCAAAACGACATGTTTGATATGTTATTTACGTCTCCAATAGTTGATCGACTATTTTCAGGCTCCATTTCTTTGACTTGCTTACGGTTAATTTCCCCAAAACTCCACAAACCCACGACCAACAGTCTATAATACCACCATGTGGGTCACCAACCTACTTGGCGACGTATACGGAACAAATAATATTGTTTACAAAGCTCTTTTTTACTAGCAACGGAAATTTTGTTATTGAAATGGATTTAAACGTAAACTAGCTGGAGCGTTTCTCGTGATTCGTGTAAACAACGCCGTACGCACTTCGGAATCTACACGCGTTGTTTGTGACGTCAGCGAAGACGCTATACAATGATCTGCCGTAATACGGAAGTGTGTTTTTTTATTTCACACAACTTAGTCTGAAGAATAGATATCGTTATTCAGCTTTTCCTTCCTATACCGCAAATTATGTTTCCCATTTATTTAGATACAATTTAGTGCTTTATAGTACCTACAGCAATAAATGTGCACGCTCTGCCCGTAAGACGCCTCACCTCTCAGTACAACAAATACATAGATCATGTTTTGTCCGATTTACCTACAAATATCTTAGAGTTAGACTGCCCTTCATAACAGAGTCCATTAGTGTGTGTGTTTCTGCTTTATAGCAGAAGTTTGTACTCTAGTACGTTATTCGTGACTAAATTTATAGTATTAAAATAAGAAGTAAATTGGGTGGTCTTCGCTTAAATTTATATTATATTGATGAATGGATGTTAATATAGTTTATTATAAAAGACATGTTGATTGAAGCTTAGGCTTAAACATTTCAATCATTTTGTTCATTGAGGTATTTGAACGTTTCTACTTCAAAATTAATTCAAGTCCTACAGAGTAGCACAGGCAGCTAACAATCTAATGCAATATATTTCGCTGCTAAGGATCATAACAGAAAATTATTTAAAGGAAAGGAGTAGGGTATTTTCATGGCAATGTTACCGGTTCTTTGTTTTTATCAATTAAATTGATAAACGTAGTTTTTCATAAAGCTATCACATAGTTGTATCCTTGTATGTCCTATGATTGCGTCTAACTTCAGATTGCAGATCGAATGGAAATTTGAAAAGGCAATCATAAACGAATATTAAATTTTGCTCCGGCCACACACCATTCAAATCAAAACAGAACAAGGATTTGACGGACACATTACAAACTGTACGAACAAAATTGCATCATGTGTGTAGTGCCTGCATTACTTAGTGGTATACTGTGTGCTTTAGAAACCGGAGGTCTTAGGTTTGAATCCTGCGGGAACTCAACAAATTTTCATTGTTGTTTCTTAGTTCACCCAATTGTCTGAAAAGTAATAGGATCCATGCGTCGGATGGACATGTAAAAAGTCGGTCCACACGTGGTGGGATTCGGTCCAAAACCCCCTAACGGATGGGTGGATTAGGGGAGGCCTATGCCCAGCAGTGGACTATCAAAGTCTGATGATGATGATGATATGTAGCGTTCTTATAGAAATAGCTTCGACCCGCGGTTTCTCTCGCGTGCTGATGGAAAGGGAACTACCAAGGGTATTGAATAACACTATTTAACATAATGTTAATACATAATAAATCCATCGGTTGCATATTAAAGTAGCTTGCAGATGATGGACTTATTTGACGATTATTATTGCATTTTGAATGATTCACAGTAAATCTATAAAATTATATGCTAATTGTTTTTCTATTGTAAAAGCTACGTCATTGTAATGATTTATTAAAATACATAAAGTGCTCATTACGTAATAGAGTATCAATCATACATCCATTATTACATATTTTTGTATTTATAATATTAGCAGTTTCTTCACGAAAATGAATTTATCACAGAGCACAAGTGTTTATCATCTATCACTGAAAACATTTCATCATCATCATCAGCCTTACCTAGTCCACTGCTGGACATAGGCCTCCCCAAATGCACGCTTTCTCCGTTTTAGGGGTTTTGTACCGTATCCCACCACGCTGATCCAATGCGGGTTGGTGGGTGGCCCGACTTTTTACATGTCCATCCGACGCTTGTGTCTTCATACTTTTCAGACAATTGGGTGATCGGCCCAAATTGCTCCAACCATTTTTTGTCGCACATATTTAGCTGTTATAGATTTTTAGGAAATTTAGACGTTCGAGTATTAATCCACTTTTTCGCAATTGGTAATATTGATTATCTAGAATCCGTAGTTTTTCTGGCTCAGGTTGGCTTGAACCGAATACGACAAAGACTATTTGCAAACAATGTAATGACGTCATCCTTTCATCGATTTTAACTAGAACCAACTGATCCGGCAATCTTCGTACGTCCTTGGAAGCATTATATATTAAGGCGTATTGATAACTGCAGAATGGTTACTTTTGTAAAGGTAAGCACGTGAGGTTTCTCTGTGCACATTTTATTTACTTCGATACGGTCCAAAACTCTCTAATGGTGTATAGGGGTGTATTAGGGGAGGCCTATGTCTAGCAGTGGACTATCACAGGCTGATGGCGATGATGTCTCCTTGGCATTATAAATTGGAGATAATTAAAATAAAGAAAGCTTTAGCTTTTATTAAAGTTTTGGACCCTATCCCACCACGCTGGTCCAATGCGGGTTGGTAGGTGCTGTAAACATTTACAGCTACATAATTATATAAGGATACATTGTTTACACCATATCCATAGCCTATTCGGCCCTAAGATATTCACAAAACTGTCAGCCTATTTTTGGGGGCGATTCGTATAAATTCATGCCGATTTATCGGTATACATTACCGCCGTTCGTTGGCAAGTTAATGTAATCATACGGATCGCACAAATAAACCGATGCACAAATAGACAGTATTGCCCGCATTGGTATTAGATCTTTTAATAGCATCGCAGTGTTAGCTGTTTAGTCGATCTAGATTATGATAGATTTAACGATGACTAGGGTTGTTCTGCTATTTAAAATTACTCGATACGTGACACCGAACACTTTAAGTTTGGAATATATATGCATATAGATGAAATGAGTAATTGAAATAAGTAGTTAGTATCGAATAGAATCAAACTGAATGGACGATATTTTTAAAGAATAAAAATAAATCGAAATACGGTTATTTCATGACAATCCGATTTAGTTTATATATTTGTTAATTTATTGAAATTATCGTTAGAAAATTTTGGTATATTATTTTCTTATAAATTTCAATAAATTTGTGAGTAAGTATCAATACTTTGAGTGTACTAAGCATTATCGTAATATTATATGAGTAGTTATCGAGATTTTATAGTTTTCAGGCCATCACTAATGGCGTTGGTAATTGATGGTATACTATTAATCTTAGCTTATAAAGACAATAGTCAGTAAACGTTAAATAAGATATGTGCTCGTAATGTAACCCAAAGCGGCGTCATGCTCACGGCATTGTTATTAAATGATCGCATCGTAGGACACACCGATAATCATCAATATATATATATATATATATATATATATATAAATGTATACTAATACACTGACTCGGCTATATTTGCCTTTGAATTATTTATGGAAACCCAGGGAAAATTTGAAAGGAGGGTAAATATAAAAAAAACTGCTGCTAAATTGGTAAAAGCGACAATTTCTAAGAAACAACTATTTTCTGTGCTTAAAGTCATTTGGTTGATGTTCAGCTTGTCGTGTAGTAATAGCATAATAAAAAAGAACATAAACTTTGTTCTTTTTTTTAATTCATTAACCTAAATTAATTAAAAGTTTTTTTTCTTATATCTAATTCCAACTACAATATTTTACGACCGTTCATAATGCGTTTTAATATATAATAATACACGCAGTAAATTTGTTTTTTGTGTGTAAAAAATAGAAAATTTCAAGCAGAAAAACCATTGTCCTTAGTTCAGATTCCTCTTGTATTAATGTAGTTGAGTTCAGCAACTCTACTACTACGCTACGTGTTCGCTTTCTTTCCTTTAATTATATCAAATTTATAATGCCAATGAGAAGACGGCCTAACTTATGTTATCGAAGTAAATCATCATCATCATCAGCCTGAAATAGTCCACTGCTGGACACAGGCCTCCCCTAATACACCCCTATACACCA
The DNA here is from genome assembly GCA_029286875.1 of Lamproptera curius. Taxonomy (NCBI): domain Eukaryota; kingdom Metazoa; phylum Arthropoda; class Insecta; order Lepidoptera; family Papilionidae; genus Lamproptera; species Lamproptera curius. Next base: position 2,377,509 of record JAGSMT010000046.1, read on the forward strand.
TTAGATGGTTTTGGACCGTATCGAAGTAAATAAAATGTGTAAAGAGAAACCTCACGTGCTCACATTTACAAAAGTAACCATTCTGCAGTTATCAATACGGTTTAATATATAATGCTTCCAAGGACGTACGAAGATTGCCGGATCAGTTGGTTCTAGTTAACATCGATGAAAGTATGACGTCATTGCATAGTTTGCAAAAGCCCATATCGTATTAGAAACGACGGATTCTAGATAAACAGTATTACCTATTGGAAGTAAGTGGATTAAATACTCGTACGTCTAAAGTTCCTAACAATTAATAACAGCTAAATATGTGCGTTGACGCGTCGTTGATATATTAAAAAAAGATGAAATTAAAACTACGTTAAATAATTTCTTGAGATATTTCACTAACACGTTGCACGTAAAAGTACGTTGCTTAAATTAATTTCACCTGTTCTTTATCACAGGCATAGCCACTGGTATTGTTTTGTTCAACGCAAATATTCTGTCCCGGTTTTATATTAGACACACATTTTAATTTATTACATCACACATCACATCATCAGCCTCTGTTAGTCCACTGCTGGACATAGGCCTTCCCTAATACACCCTATCCATTAGGGGTTTGGACCGTATCCACCACGCTGGTCCAATGCGGGTTGGTGGGTGGACCGACTTTTTACATGCCATCCGACGCATGGATCATCTTACTTTTCAGACAATTGGGTGATCGGCTCAAATTGCCTAACCAACTAGGAAACAACAATGAAAATTTGTTGCGTCCCGCAGGCTTCGAACCACGACCTCCAGTTTCTAAAGACACGCCCATACCACTAGGCTACGGAGGCAGTTAATTTATTACATTAGTCATATAATTATCAATCTTAATTTTTGTCTATTGACCACGGGCAGCAGTTAGAGTGAAACTTTACAAAATTCACGTAAATCTAATCTGGTAAATGAAGGTGAGCAAATACAAATAACATTTTCTTAGCAAATTCTATTTATCCTTTTATTTATATCTCTATCTTCTTTATATATATAAAAATATCAATAAACCAAATTTAAAATTTATAGCGATCTGATAAAAAAAAATTTCAGGTTATGTTTAAATAAAGAGTCTTTTGTACCAGTTGATTTTGTTTGAGCAATGACCTCAATAACGAATGACTCATGCGTCGCGCGTTGACAGCGTTTACTTTATGGTGGCGTACATGAAAACACATGTTTCATTAACGCCGTAATTCGGATAATTGGACGAGTCCTGTTTGCGCATTCAATTTGTTGTAATAACGCGGCTGGAGGCAACCCTCGAATACGTGGCCTAATTTTAATGCAAATTTGGATTGAAGATATAGTAGTAAAAGCATGCCTATCATACATTAATCCACTTTTGACAAATACAAAGTAATAGTTGTGAAAAAATATCGTTTTAGTGCGATTAATTGTATGATATCTTAATATCGCCTTGGTTTTACTGCTGTTTTCTTGCAATTTCAACCCCCTTTAATATACCCCTTATATATTCTTATAACTGGAGTCTTTTTTAATAGGTTGTCATTAATATTAAAAAAAAATTACTAAATTACTATAAAAATTACTTAGCATGATATTTATGGCGTTTTAAATTGATTCTAGCCAAGCGATAGATATCCCTGTAAAAAAAATTCAATAAAAAAGCTAAACTCGTGGGATATTTTTTTTTAGTTTATATCAAGACTTGTATGACATAAGTTTGTATTATAAAGCAATGAATGTAATATTTTTGAAAATCAGTGGGAAAATTTAAATAATCTGACACAAAACAACTAAAGACAAAAAGCGTCCGAAGTCATCAACAATATTCTTCTTGACTTACTCTTGTTCTTGAATGCTTAGAGGATTAAGCCGTATTCAATTGTTCGTCAAGAGACGGAGCACTCCTTTTCAAGGATTATCCAGCTTAAGGAATAAGTGTACGGCTTCACGACAATCTTCTACGACTGTGTAAGATTCCAGGGATTTCAAAGCTTATTTCAACAGCTTCATATTATTTATGTTTACAACACTTTAGTTATGTCTTCACCGTCTACTATTTTGGCGTTAAATGAGTTTTATTTCATTTTCAAGTTAAAATTTATTATTTATCCTATACCAAAGGAGCCGAAAAGGCCCACATAAGAGTATGTTGTGGCATAGCATAAGAAAATGTAAATATACTTAGTAAAGTTTAATTTCGCCAGTAAGAGCCCATCAAAACCTAGATGTGAGTTAATAATTAAGTAACTTGATGACATTGGAACATTAAAAAATAAAATGTCAATTAAAAAGTTATGAGATATCTCTCATAACAATGTACCTGCGTGTTTTAAGAGCAATATATACACTTTAAAAATAGTCCATAATTGTCGTAGCTTTGTGAGCATAATTTTGACAGTGTAAGTGTATTTTAGTTTGCCTCTTTTTATTCTAGTTGAAACATTTTTAATAATTACAATAAATCTGTAGGTTATACATATTCAAAGTCCATCATCTAAATTAAAATCTAGTATCTCTATCCCTCAAAGTTTAATCCACGAAGACGATAACGATTGATCTCTTCTTCCTGATTACGCATTGCTATAATGCTACTAATTTATTTCTTTGTGTTAATATATCTTTATATAGTTATGTTAGCCATTACTATAAAAGAGACATGCTATTAACACGTATATGATGTTATCCGGTAGTGATTCAGTTTTTCGCAATGTGTCTAATGAAAGAGACATTGAGGAAATAGGAAGAGAGCGGAAGCATGTAATCGTTTCCTGGCTGCGATGGGTGACTGAGGATATTAAAAATTTCAATGTGTTCACTATTGTATATTTAATAACCCTATAGGCTTAGATGTTACTGCCTCTGTCTTCTTGCTTCAGAGGTTGGTCGATTCTAATAATCTAGAAATTTCGTTATACGGACACAATGTTGATGTGATAGGTGGTTATATCAGCACAATTTAAAATATTTTTCAAAAGTAAATTAAGTTTATGTACTTACCACTAATTTCGTTAAAAATCTATATATTTATTAGTAATACAGTAGATTCCTTTTATAATGACATCGAAAGGAATTAACTAACACGTCATAATAAGCGGATGTCATACAAAGCGTTTTGTTAAATAAAAAACCTTTTTTATGTAAATATGTATGTACTTAATTATTGTAATACAGAAAAATAGTAATCACATATTTATACATACATGTTAAATCAAAATCAAAATTGCACGTAATCAGTACATTATAAGACATCTAAATGTATTTTTTACTGTAAGTAATCGGTAATTTTTGTTTCTTTTTTTCATTTTATTGTAAAAACAGTCTCATGTGTGTGTGTATAGAATACATCGCTATGGTCAAATTATAATTTTTCAATATTGCTGAACAAATCGTAATAATCTAAAAGAGTTAGATTCTCCATTTTCTAATCTGCATATTATTGCACCTTTCTCCTCAATTGAAAATGCTTTACGTAGTTGATATAATTTTTTTTCACAGTAATGACAAACAAAAACAATGTCAGACCTTCTAGGGTCAATTACTTACTGAGATACAAAACAAAACAGAGCCACGTCGTCGGGAATCAACAAACATTACCGGAGGTGTAAAGAATCATGTCGGTCATTATAACCGGACATAATTGATTAAAAATGGGTCATAATAAGCGACATGTCACTTTAAGGGAAGTCATTATATCCGGGTTTTTTATAAAGAATTTTATATGAAAACCAAACTTCGTAGTGTAATAAAGTCATAATAAACGGTTGGTCAATATAGGCGGAGTCATAATAAACGGATTCTACTGTACTTCTGTCACAGATTTGTTGTGGGTACTGCAATCAAATATTCTGTAATTTATAACAAATATATATTTTAATAGAATTGTTAATGCTGTAGATTAGTAGAGCACTGTTATGCTATTAACACCGTGTGGGAAGGTGGAAAACAATAACACAGTGGATTTTGTTTGGTACATTGTGGTACATACATGGAATCTTGTACCGAATACCACGTTATGTCTTGCTAGTAAATTTACCATTTTTAGTAAGTACTAACACTTGATAAATAATGCACAGTTTTACGGGTTTTATCGGTTTATATAGTAATACTGCCAAACATTTCTTTAAAGGACTAAATTAAATCAGCCGCTCATTATTTTAAACCAATCCGTCTGTTTGAAATCATTTCTATTGAAATGATTTTGTTACCAAATCATAATATTTACTCATTCGATATGTTTTAATTAGGCTCCCTGCCAAATGGATATGTCCTGTTAAAGTAATGAAATGAATTTAATTAAAACATCTGTTCAATTAAGCGCAAACAGCTCGATACATGTCAATCAGTCATTATTTGGTCATCGTTTACGTTCAATACTAATGGAAATTGAAATAGATGTCCGAACGATCACACGGTAATTATCGTTTCTAATGCTGTCTTTACTGAAAGCTTTTTAAAAATAAATTTTAAAAATAATTAGTAGAAGCTAACAAAGTGAAATATGGCTTCCGTAATATTGTTACACATTAACGATAAAATAATTAAACTATTTTGAAAGGAGTTATCGCGTATTTTAAACTTTTTTTTAAACACTTCGATGGCTTATGCGTTATACGACATATATACATATTTACATAATTATAATAAAATTGTAGTATCCCACAAAGGTTAGGTTAGGTTACAATTTATACGCATATTGGTAATGTATATTATACAGGTTGTAAGAAAAAATCGTATCTCCCAAGTAGTTAGTAATTAATAATAATAATTACTAACTTATATAGTAGATCGGATTGAGCTAAGCTTTGCTATATCAAGGCGCCCTCGATATATAACTAGTCGACTATAGAAAAACGTAAAGTAATTATTTTACACGTCTAAACTGACTATTATACAATATAGCTCGTTAGCGATCATCATCATCCTGTGTTAGTCCACTGCTGGACATAGGCCTCCACTAATGCAAGCCATTGCCATTAGGGGCTTTTGGTCCGTATCCCACCACGCTGGTCCAATACGGGTTGGTGAGTGGACTGAATCTTTACATGCCCATCTGACGCATATAGCGTTTTTTGCGAATGCTTTCATAACTATATTACACAAATTAAGCTCTAAAAATAAAGCGCTCATTGTAATATAAATTACTCATAGGTTATCTTCAACGATAAATTATTATGGAATGAGTCTTTTCCCGTATTTTCTTTTTCTCAGAAAGGAACAATTTTAGTATAAATAAACTCAAACACTACCATTGCCTATTATTTCTTTAGCTTAACGTGCATTTTAGTTTATCTAGTAGCTATTAGACTTAATTCATCCAAACTGTAAATTGTTCAGATTTAATTTTGCATCTTCTTCTATCATTCATCTACTTCTTACATAATTGTACAACAAAATAATTGCTACCAGTTACGCTTTGAAGATTACCTACTTCGCGGCGGATAAACAGTAATTAACCGACGACACATGATTTGTGCTTAATTAGTCGGAAATGTACTAGAATGCTTAGTAAATACATGATTATAATACATACTAATCTACTTGATTCCGCCTTACCAACGACGGATACACTCGAGAGCACTTGACATTTGTGGTTCATCATTATATTTCGAGCACCTTAGCACTCGAGTTTTGACAACGTTGATAAATGAAATGAATATACCTAACGAAATATATTAGCAGTGGTTTTTATAAAGACGCGTTCACGGTTCGGGTATCATGTCATTTCGTGAAATGTAAATGTATTGTTAGTTAAGTTAATGGTAGTAATTGTTATAAGCAAATATGTTATTTCACTCGGTTACAAAGACTGAAATACCGATCTTTATTTATGGATGCGTTTTTTCTAATAATTTTTAATATTGTAGAATAAATTACAAATATTATACGACTGTAACAACAAATACAATGATAAGATGTTACTTAATCGTATTTAAATTAATTAAACCTTAAATTAATCAAACTTTATTTTAGTAGAGTTGTTTTGGTACACAGTGTAAGCCTTTGCAATATCTTTTCGTGAACATCAGTAGTACGCTGCGTGAATGATCCCAATTTGGCCCCAAGCAGATACGTGATTTGCTACTCTGCACTAATGCTAAACTTGCTTATCCGTTTAGGATGACCATTTTCAGGTTAGCAGATTTAAAAAAAATCAACTGCTACATATAAAAAATATTTAGCACATGATTTCATTTCATATTATTCGAAATGTAATGCGTTTGTAAATGTGGTTCATGTTTAAAAAAAAACTAAAAGATTTTACGGTGAGATGGTTTTATGTTAAAGAGTATTGTTGCATTAAAAAAAAATCTCTATACAAATGAAATCATGTAGTCTGAACAAAATTTAGCTTATTATTTTTTCTTTAAAAAAAACTCATGCCAAAATCAGATAAGCATTGAAAGTTTTATTGTAATCGTTTATAAACAGAACATGTAGGACGAATCCACCCACACGATTTCGATTAGTCGCCCTTTCGGTACGTATAATACAACATGCGCACGCGCCGGTGTAAATAAAACATTCGTTTCAGTGCCGCATCGACGTCGAACGCGAGCGGACGTCTGCGTGCCGCTAGTAAAATAAATAGGCGCGTACAAAAACAACATTATACGCACGTAGTAACCTTGCACTCTGTTTTCAAGGATGCCCTCGGGTTACGGATCGATATACTTTGGCGGGAAATGAATTGTCGAATATATTTTTCGTAAATGTGTTAACTGATGTGCGTTGTGTGTGATAATTAGAAGAAATCAAACGCATTTCCCCATAACAAAAGAAACCAAAGGCAATCATCTTTAGCAAAGTTTTGACATAAGTCGCATTTATTTTCTGAAAAAGAAACCGAAGCGGTTTACTGTTGTTAATAAAGAAAGATTAGAGAAGATAAGGAACGGGATTAAACAGCAATAACTATACATGGCGTCCAATTCACAAGAGTCTCCATCACCTTCTACGGAATCATCAGACACGCCGTCACCATCACCCGGACCAGAGGCAGTGAACAAATTCAACTTCTTAAAACACGCTAAGAATGCTAGAAACAATCCGTTTGTCAAACCCAGGCCTTCTCTGACCAGAGAGAGTTCCACTGCTGAGCTGTTTTCGAGGGAAAATTCTAGTCAGGACTTCTTTCAGAATTCCAGATTGAATCTCTTCGATACTGCACCTAAGCCGGAAAATAACCAAGGATTCAAAAGGTTTAGTTTTTACGTTCTATATACGTGTGTAATATTCCTTCGTTTGAAAATTTCTTGAGGTGTCGAAGGTCTAAGACCAAGTTTGCCAATATGACGGAAATTAAAGATTTTTTAATGTTTTTTTTAACGGAAGAAACATGATTCTTTCGTTGAAAAATTGTTAGTAACTTTATTGCATAGAGAACAGTCTTTACAAGAAAGTAACGACAAAACTATTTATAAAATTTATTATAAATACTGCACGCAGAATTTGTAGCAAGGAATTAGGATTTAAATTATTCTTGGTATAAGTCAAATAAAAACTCTTCATACATTTTGTAACTTATTTACGTTACAATTTGAAGATGGAAAATATGTTTTTTATTTTAAATATATTTAATGTATAAGTTTGCCTATAACGCATATTATTTATTTAGTAACAACAGGTTAGAGTAAAAAGTTATTACAATTATATAAATAAGGTTTTATACAGCAACACATACACACATAAAATTAAACAAAATAATGCAAAAGCATCGGTTCTACGCATATTTGGTAATATGTTAAATTGACTGTATATTTCAACGATATTAATAATAAAAAGGGCATAAATTAGATACAGAATTTTATATGTCATAAAAATAACAAACACAAATAGTAAAATTAACGCTTTGACCGCAATACCCTGCGGAATGGAAGGCTGTTATAACTTCGAATGTGATGCAGACAAACTATAATTTGATCAAGCGAACGCAGACTAGGATATCCACGTATCGCACAATCGGCTTCGGTCCGATTGATTAAGATTAACGTACGTAGCGCGTCGCTTTCCGGCTTAAATGCATTCGAAACTGGGACGCTGTTTATGTCGCAGTATTACGTGTTGGATATTTAGCAAAAGAAACGATACTGGCTGAAATAAATTACAGTTCGTATGAACAGTAAACACTTTGGAAGGAATTAGAAGATATTTTTGTTGAGTTTCGTGTTATTGTGAATTCTTGTAGTGTCTTTCACCTGATGATGAAGAGTGTTGTAGGAAAAATTACAAAACAACCTAAAATATATTTATACGTACAGATTTAACAATTAGACTATAATGTTTGTTGGGCTTATTTAAACATATTCGTAATATTTTTGTACACACTGACTGTAATTTATCTTAATAATAGCAACAGCTTATCCACATTTATTGTTACTGATATAAAAATGCTTTGAAATAAATTTATCTGCTACAATTGCAATTGTTCAGTTGAAAAAGTTTTTTATCAGATCCCCGTTTATAAATTCCTAAAAGTAGTAGTAAAGTTATACGAAGACCCTTTAAATATCTATTCCGTAGCCTAATGGTAAGGGCGTGTGCTTTACAAACCGGAGGTCCGGAGGTTCGAATCCTGCATGGATTCAACAAACTTTCATTGTTGTTTCCTTGTTGGTTTGGGCAATTTGGGATGGCCCAAGTGTCTGAAAAGTAAAATGATCCATGCGTCGGATGGGCATGAAAAAGTCGGTCTACGCACTGTACCAGCGTGGTGGGATACGGTCCAAAAACCCTCCAATGGAAGAGTAGGGAGGGCCTATGTCCAGCAGTGAACTAACACAGTCTAATGTTAATGATAAATACTTATTACTTTTTAAATGTTAATAATAAAATAATAGTTGTATTTATTCTTTAATTTATTCGATATTTCGAAAGTTTTAGCTTGTAACTTTATTAAGTTACACAACGTACCTTTTAGCAGTACTCGTTAATGGGCTTCACGTTTCTTTAATAAAGATAAAGGCAGCGTAAAGTAGATATCACCAGTAATCTGTCTATTAATAGAAGAGATGAAAGACTCTGTTTAAATAATATCGTAAACAAACATACGTGTACATGGATTTTAATAGTCCTAAGTGAAAAAAGTATACTTATAACATTTTCATAAGATGTACTTAAAGCAATGTTTCTGTATTATCCTGAGTAATCGAGATCATGTCTCTCAATGTCACTCAAATAACGCTCTTTACTTAAAGCAATAGGCATTGGTCTGCACGACGTAAACCGTATACCGCGTGATGGAATGGATGTATGAATTGGATGTCAGTAAATTTAAAGCAGAGCCTTATTACTACCTAAAAGATGGTCTTAAAAATTGGGTCTTGAGACTGACTGTTTAAAGATCCATGGAATATAGAATCATATTACTTTTAAGCTATACGGGAGATATGCCATTTTGTCTGATCAAACCAGAAATCAACGATTACACGCAATTGGATTTGCAAATAGCACTAACTTTAGGCTGTACCTATTAGATAAATACTAAATTGTGTCGGTTGGCCGGTGAACTTAATACGTTTGTAAATATTATGCTTTATACACGTTCTATTTCGGAATCGCTAGGCATGTGGTTACCTCCAGTTGAAATTAAGTTTTAAATAGTAACTTCACTGGTGGTGGTTTTTTATTTCCTTCGGAACCCCTGCAGAAAATAAGCGCTAAAGATTTCCACCTATATATTGACTCATCACGATATCTCTGGAACTATAAGGCGTAGCGACTTGAAATTTGGTAGGAATATTCCTTTAGACGAGTAGAGGGCAGCTAAGAACGGATTTACGAAATTCCACCCACAAGTGGGGTTGCTAGTGTTATATATCCGAAAGGCTTCTCTTCTTATGGAAAGGTTATGTTAATATTTTATTATTTAAAAATAAAGCGCATCCTATTTATTTCGGTAATTTGTTGTAAATTTTATTCAGATATTTTCATCTGGATCTGATCTAGATATATTTGCATTTGTAAAAATTTTAAAATTTGTTATTTATCTCACACAATTTATCGGTGAAGTAATTTTTAATGTGCTTAGTAAATCAATAAATCGAAGATTTTTACTGTAAACGTACAAGTAGTACAGAGATTGCCTGACGAAACGTTAGTACCATAAAGTCGTCCTATCAGGTAACAATAATAATACACCACGCAGGATTCGATCCCACGACCACCGGTTCGTAAAGCAACGGCTTCTATACCACGAAGGCGTAAGTTATTATGATTATAGGGCGTTAATGATGTTAAATAGTGGTTATACAAGTTTCGTCAATGTTTGACTTTCGTTAGGACATTTTTCACCTTGACTCTGACAATTACAAATTCGAACGCGGAAGGCTCTAATGTTTGACGTCACAAATTTCATTTTCCTTGTATATTGACGTCACTGACACTACCTAAATATGTTTTTCTGTAACTGATTCTTAAAAAAAAACAAAATGGATGTGTACGCTCTTCCTAAGAGTGGTTTAAAATTGTCGCGTAAATACAACTATTATTTCATGAATAATTATAAACGGTTGTTATCGTGTTAAATTAACGTACGTACGTAACTGTTACTTAAAAACTAAATTAGGGAATGTAACGTCTTGTTTACTCTTAAAATAGATAACTTTAAGCCAGAATAACGTATACAATATATTAGCAATATCGTGACATCAACTTTTCAGGAGGAATATATAACAACTTATTATGAATTCACTTATTTTAAACACCATATTCGAACGTCTTGACGTAAAAAATATGTTGCTTTTATATATGTAGAAATATTGTTCCACTTGTACAACTTTTATTAGGGTCAAGCTCATAAATCGTTGCTTAACGACACGTATGTTATTGTAATCTTTATATATGATGGGTGAGATTTGGTGTACATATGTATTTTATTTATAACTACATGTAGCGCGTGGCTTTGACAAAAAAATTGTATTGTTATGTGTATCGGCTGTATAATAATAATAATTTTATTTGTCTCGCCACAATAGTGACACATTGATATATTAATATATAAGCATATAAAAAGAATATTTGCAGACACAATTAACATAAATAGTTTAGAATTTCACTGTTGCCGTGTGATGTGAGCGCGTGTGCGTGCGTGCGTGCGTGTGTGTATGTGTGTGTTCAAGTGAATCTAGTAAAAAGTTTTTCAGTGGTATCATAATTTTGGGTAGTTAACCATTTTGTAACAGTTGTTTTGACTTTAAAACTAGAAAGGCAATGTTAAGTTATTTGTAAATTTTCTTGTACAGGAATTCGCCAAGATAACCGTAAAATCTACGAGGAAAGGTACAAACGCGGATATTTCGTTTCATTTGTTGAAAACGAACTAAAGTAACTGAACTATATATAAAAATGCTATCGTTTAAAAACAGTTGTTTTTATGTTGCAAACAGATCTCCATTTTTATTTATTTGTATATATATATTACAACGAAATACAATTGACATTCTAAAATTTTGGAAAAATCCTTATTAAATTAATAATTTTTAGTACTAACTTTTGAACTCTTTTGATTTGAAATGATCGCGAATCATAGCTGTACGCAGATATTTCATTTCACACGGTTATTAAATACAACATAATAGTTTTTGTACACATGAACGTCCCGAGGAAATTTTCATTAATGTCTTTTTACGCTAACTGTCATATTATTCTTATTTAAGCCTAATTTATTTGGTTATATTATGAAAGATTTTATGAACAAAAAAATCAAGCATTGATTTAGGCGTTTTGTCAACAAAACGGGACTTCTCTTTTAGCTTATGTAGTGCAGACATAATGTCGGTAATATCAGTCAATTCTACTAATACTTTGTGACATATTTAAGTAAGTCAGTAAAATCCTTGGTATGTAGCAATAGACAGTCGTGTCTTTTCACTCGGAAACACACCGTCGCTGTCGAAGATAGATCAAGCTAAACATCCCAAGATCAATGTGACCTTCACTTGAAAGTGGCCGAAAATAACGTCTGTTTACGTGCATGCTAACGAATCACGAAGTCACATATACATCGAGCAAATTGATTTCGAATTGTTGCCTGCAACTCGAAAGTAGGAACGTACAGAGTCGAGTAATCGACTTAATGTGGTGGTAGCATGTTTGAATCAGTAAGCAGGTATAAACTTCTATATTGAATAAAGATATTTGAGTTTCAAATTAAAATGAACACGCTATATTCAGTAATTTGACGGTTAAGTTAGCATTTATTAGAGCAGAAGGTTAACGAGGAGATAGGTCAAATAATAGTTATAATTAACTCTTGTGGTACATTAGCAACTTAGACGTCTAACAGAGTAAAGATAACTTCTAGAAGGTCACTAATTTATAATGGTCTGGAAACACCTGGTGATAAGTGATTTTATGGATAAGAGTAAACATGATTGACACATTAGATACGCGGTAGGGATAGTAAGGAATCGACGCGGTCGTAATGGTACTTATATCGTGTTATGGAAGTTTACTGTAGTGATTAGCCTGAACTGTTCTATTCTGTTATAAATTATATTGAGGACCAAGATGTGTGGAAATAGTTTATATTCTGCGCTTACAATCCTAGTAACTTAAAAAAAATGTATTGGTCAAAGTTTCTTGCCGTTCTTTCTGGACGGGTCTGAGTTTGTGAACCGGTGGTAAATGGATAACTTTTGACGTTCATAGAGTGCTCAGTAGAGCCTAAATTGAATAAATGATTTTGACTTTGACTTTGAACAACTTTGGAGCAATAACTTTGACATAAGCGTAATAAAGTGGTAAGTGATAAAGCAGAGGAATAATTGACAAGTTGGCATTGAGATGTATAGAGAACCAGAAGTTACAGAGTGGAGTATAGCTCCACCTAGACGAAAACTGCATTGTAGTTATAAGCCATATAATATTTTCAGATCAATAAAAAAAAATATTTCTAATACTTGCAAATTGAATTGGAATACATCAAGGCGAAATGATCCAATATCCAATGTATAATGATTTTACGTAAGACATAATTTTCGCCTTTTAACTAATTCTATTTATTATTTGTGTACATGAAGTTTTAATAATTAAATAATTTATGATCAATATTTGTTATGAAAAATTAGAAAATGGCGCTTGCATGTTTGTCGCAAGAAATTTTTCCAAAAGAAGAATAATCTACATAAAAATGTGTTATAATAAGTTATAAGAAGCCCCTATGATTGAATGTTTTCGTTGAAAATATAAAACGGAATTGGATCGTTCTTTACAAGTAACGTCGGTAAATATTATGCCATCTACTTATTATAAACTAATTTTCAACGTAAGTTTATCGGAATCCCAAAATCTTTATTTTAACATAATATCCTGTATCAATACTATGACTTGATGCAAGTTTTGGAAAAACAACTCCTTTATTTGAAAGATATAAGCAGACACGACGTGAACGACTTTGTCTTGCGCTATGTAAAGATGTAGAAGAATACATATTTTATTAAATCGTCGTTTCGTACCGTAAAAGTCACGGTCTGACACGTTATACAAGTAAAGAATAAATATAACAGAACGAAGAGAAAAGTTATAGTTACGAGTAAAAGACATTCAGATGTGTAAGCAAAGTTTTAGGTCAAATTCTAACAGTCGCAATATTGTTCAAATATTTCGTAGTGTATTATTTCCAAAAAAGTCAATCAGAGTTAATTATAAATGTGCAATATCCGTTTTTTGGTGGAGTAACTGAAGCCACCACACAGGGTATTTATCTTGCAAAGAATATGAACACTATGTATACTACATAGTGTTCCGGTTTGAAGGGCACCATAGCCAGTGCTCGTGACGTAACGCCCAATGTTGTTTATTTGTGGTTTGTCATGCCGAAATTCATAAAGGTATTAGTTAACATGAGGCAAACGTCCAGCTCATCTCTTAGCTTTATTCAATACTACCAATGAGCCACGGCTCTGCCCGGATTATTTTTAGATTTTTGAAACGGATTTTCCTGGCGTAAAACGTTTTACAATGGTGATTTCAATTATAATTTTAAAAAATTTTAAATGAGCACTGTAGTATATTATATTTTATATCATTATAAACATACCCACAAAAATACATATTTTTGCCTCTTAACAACATTGGTATTGATAAAAGAGCACAATACGTTTAGGCTTTATTAGAGTTCTACACAAGGCTTTGTTTTCCTACGATGCCTTCCATCTAAGTTTTTCAGCTAGGATCTAATTCGCCATACGAAGTCGGTCAGTTAAAAGCGTGGTACGCCGTAACAAATTAACCAATTATACGCCCCGTTACTCCGGACGCACATACATCGTTCTATTTTCGCTCCACTTAGGCATTTCGAGGCGCGCCGCTTTCGTTTATCGCCAAAATATGTGACCTTTGTCTGTACCCTGGTAGTCGTTGTTTTTTATGAGATTAGACGTCGTATTAACTCGTCTCCACATATATAGGTACTCTCTCTTATACTATATATATCTATATATATATATATACTCGTGTCTACATAGGTTTATTGCGAATTTAGAGATAGAATTCACGTACACACAAGTCTAATGTCAAACTAGACGTCCATTGGTTAAACATCGCGTGGAGATTCAAAATGGCCGCCGTTCTCCTATAAGAACGCGTTCCCTCCTGGCACCTTTAGTGTTTGACATTAGATTTGTTTACATTAAATTTAAATTGGCACAATTATAAGTTTTAATGTATGTTAGTTTTTAAGCTGTGAGGTGAAGTGATAGCATATAATTTATCGTCATCCACGAATGATAAATTATTCAAGAGAAAAGAAAAAAAAATGTTTGCGTTTTAATATCAAATTGACTATTTTACGGATTTTTCCCGTTAGTTATATATATATATATATATATATGAATATATCCCAACGTTTCGGACTCGTTTCAGCATCTACCCGTGATCCATAATTACGGGTAGATGCTGCGGGTAGTTAGTGTAAATAATGGAATTAATTATGTCCAGTAAAATTGTTAAAAATCAGCGGAAATTTCAAGTAATAAGTAAATGTTTCACTAATGGCCTCTGATCATAAATGCCGCATTAATATTATTCATTTATAAAATGATAAGAATTTTTATACTGGTGGTCGGTCCCTTTTTTACAGGGGACCGTCTGGCTCGGTACCACCGCGGTGCCAATTTCTGCCGCAAAGCAGTAGTGTAAAAACCCCGCAGTGTTCCGGTTTAAAGGGCACCGTAGCCAGCGTATTTACTGGGTAAACAACACTTAACACCTTATGTCTCACGGTAGGCAGCGCGTTGGTGATACAACTAGTATTACCGATGTCTATGGGCGTCGGTAATTACTTCCCATCAGTTGGCCCGACTGTTCGTCTTCTTGAGAAGTAAATAATAAAAAAAAAATAATAAAAAAAAAGTATAAAAGTCAAATGTAATTATCATTCAATCACATTTGAGTAAAAACGTTCGGTGTTAGCATAATACTATTTTTAAACGACGAAAATAATTTTGTTTAACTTTCGACTGAATTCATTCTTTTTATAGTCACGTGGGCGTTGTTTCAATAAACTTCGTTGGGAGTAACGGTTATGATAACTGTGAATTGATCTTAAAAAGATGTTTAAATATGCTTTCGTGTTTAGTTAATAAGATCACATTCGTTATGCAAGAAAATTTTTAGCAATGATGCTTTGAAGATTGTTAAATTTTACTTGTATCTAAAAAATGTATCTATAAACGCGAAAAAAAAATCGTAAAAGGCCCTTTTATTCAATAACGTATTTGTTGTAATCTTCATTGTCGACTTCTAGATGGTTTTAGTGTTCATGTTAGGATAGGAATTAACATTAATTGCATCATGTCCCATGAAAACAAGGCCCAGGGTTAAGCATCCGTCTTCTGCGGGCCAAAATTAAAAGTTTTATTGATGTCTTTATTGTTAAGCAACGACTTTTAGGAAAATCAAAACTGACTCAACGCTCGGACTGCAACGCCCATCCGACCCATGGACCATATCACATCATGTCAAGACAATTTGATGATAGAATAACGCATAGTGGTTAATTTAAATATTTTATGCAATCGATATAACAGAGTACTATATTTTTTGTACTACATTTCTTTTAGACATAAACAAAATAATGTTTCAGTACATACCAAATCTTGCTTTAACGCAGAATGAGATATAAAACCATTATATTATTCCGCTCACGTGACTCTCTTATTGATCTTAAAATGAAATATGTTTTACCCGGATTTAGTGACGAAATGAACAAATGGGTACAGCAGAAAAACTGTTTCATAAACGTTAAAAATAGTTTTTGGTTTTTAAATGTCACTCAAAATATAATTATCAATCAACTAAAGGTCAAGGAAGCCTTTAAACCTAAAGACTTCAGTAGCTACCTAAATTAAATGCTAACATACCTATGATATCTACCTATGTTATTGGAATTTTCCACATTACAAATCACGTAGAAAAAGAAGCATGCAATAATAAACTATTTCGCTAGGACTCACTGCTATTGCTTCGCTGTAACGAGCCTGAAATATAGTAATAACATGCTATTAAACAAAAAAAATTCATCAATAAATGTTCAGAATTTTCTGATTTACTCTCACGATCACCCAATTGTCTAAAAAGTCCATGCGTCGGATGGGCATGTAAAAAGTCAGTCCACCAACCCGCATTGGACCAGCGTGGCAGGATACGGTCCGAAAACACCCTAACGGAGAAGGCGTGCATTACGGGGGATAGGCGTCATGTTGGACGCCTATCTCCAGCTGGATTAACACTGGCTTATGATGATGATCATGATTGTTCATTAAAGAGTTACAACATAATTTTCTTTAAAGCTTTTAGTTATTTGGGGTGCTTAAGTTTCAGTATGATATGGTAACCTTTTTGTCACATTACTCATACAAAATAAACAAAACTACAATAGCGGTCAATATGTATATCGAACTTTTTATCATGAACACATATATTTAGGGGTTTGACCGTGTTAACTATGATGTAATTATCGAAGCGAGTCAACGGACTCATTACATTATCGTAGTAATGACTCCCACTGTTCGTTTAAAGTTGATGACGTAAGTTGTCTTTGACGATCGATGTTTCGGCCAACAAAAACTAATTATATATGCCCACACAGCAGAGCTACTAGCACATACGTATAAAAGTAAATAGATCTATTTACTTTTATTTCAATAAATTGCATACTAAAAAACGTGTTGCATGGAAAATTAACAACGTATTGCGCCGCAATTTTTACAAAGAAATAAAAATAAAGTGTAAATAAGACATTTTTGTTGCTAAACTACAATGGGGCTCAAAGTTTTTTTTTATATATTTAAACTTAACTTAAGATTTAAGACTTATATTTAGATTCATTTTCTTAATATATGATGAAAATAGCAAAATATTTGTTGTTACTCTCAAGACTGTACGCTAGGATAGACACTTACTTGTCCTAATAAAATATATTTTTGTAGAATTTAGATATTTAAACGCAAAAAGGCCTATGTCCAATAGTAGACTAGCTAATGAATGAATAAATGAAGAATTTAGAAGTCAGAATTAGGCTTTTTTTTATATGTATTTGAGCTAATAGGCTATTAAAGAAAAGCACTATATTCGCCAAATAGTTAAGCTGTGATTATAAGAGACGCGTCAATTTTGCCTATCAAATAATTGCTCAATAAAATATTGCGCCATTAAAATATTTCTTTTCTTTTCTAGTCTGTCTGTGTTTATTTAATTACAAAGTAAAAATAACAGTAAAAATAGATACATATATATTACACACAAAGATACGATACTTCTACTGCTGGTCCTATTCGTGAATAAGTCATCAAGAAACTTTGAAATCATATTCTTTTCGACCCGAAGTACGGACGTTATTATTTATGCCATAATAAGGTTCCTCATAGTGATACTTGTAACCGCATGCTGGTTTTATGTATAAAATTTGAGACAGTACATGTACATTTTCGTCCGAGCACTTGAGAAGGCTATTCGGGGACTCGAGTGGGTGTACGGAATCGTCCAGTGGCAGAATATAATGGATGACTTTCGACAATGGCGTATCAAGTGGGAGATTATGTCGCCTTATTCTTATTCTGTGAAGATAAAGGGTCTTTTATGTATAAAATCTGAAGAGATGACGTTATTTACTTTTAGGGACTTGGACGGAGGACTTGAGGACGTCATTATCTTAAGCTTGGTCTTAAGTTTTAGGGTGTAATTATTCATGGGTCAAATATTTATTATAATGAGAAAATGACGTCGAAATAGTAATCGTTTTCATTTTGGATCGCTGACATATGTTCGTATACGCGCAATACAGTTTAATCACAATATAATTGTGATTTTTATTTGGTCAAGGTGTATTCGCATACTTCCAATTAATAAAAATGAAATCTGGTCGAAAAATTTGGTGCATACGGAAACGCAGTTGAAAATTCGTATGACAAATAACTTTTGGTAATAACAAGTAATAACAGTTTATCGGTTGACGTTGCCGTTTTTGTTGAAATATAAAACAGGATGATGATAACGAATGAGATGAAACTATAGACATGTCGTCAAACCTATTTATTACAACGAGCCCCGCTTCTAATCCACCTTAATACACCCGAGGAATAGTATTTTACGCCGAGCAACTGGTATCATTCACAAATTTAAAGCACTTCAAAACTAACAAAGATGGTAACACAGACTTTTGAAATTTCCACGTACGACCAGTTACTTTTCGGGCTAATGGCTGATCGGCCCACATTGCTCAACTCCACCAGAAAACAGCTATAACACAAAGTTACTCCCAGCTTGATTCAAAGCCGTGACCTGCAATTAAACAGGTAGTATTAACAAGTAGGCTATGGAGGTCAGTTAAAGAATAAACTACATAAATCTCATATACTTAATGTATTAGTTACGTCAAAGATGTCATTGTTAATTTTGTTATATGTGATCACTCAACAATAAAACGCTGCCAGCAATGGATGCCATTAAATTGTTATGCAGGTACAAAGACTGTTGGTACGCCGACTTTATTTGTAGTTCAATTGAACTATTTGATCGGGTTAGACGTGTTGTGCGCTTTAAATTGACGTGTGAATTTAGACGTATGTGGAAAATGCTTAAGGTAGTTATTTGTCTAATATTTCTTTGTTTAACTCTTCGTGAGAAATATTCCTAAACAAGCTTTTAGGTGTGAAACCCGATTATATACTTTGTGTTCCACGTGTTCATATTAATCGATGAAGGATACTGATGTTCCTTTATAGAGTTATTAGTTTGCCGCCTTCCATTGGAAAGGAGTAGTAATTTACCCTTTCACGCGTTTTAATACCTAATATATCACAAAATTAATATATCTTCAAAAGGTAAGCCTCATTTTCATTTACGTAGTCTCTAACCATGTATAAGTACGGCTTTTTATAGTTTAGGTAGATTTTTAGAATTCTGACTAAGGAATTCATCGCTTCACCGCCTATTTCC
This sequence comes from Lamproptera curius, assembly GCA_029286875.1. NCBI lineage: Eukaryota > Metazoa > Arthropoda > Insecta > Lepidoptera > Papilionidae > Lamproptera > Lamproptera curius. The sequence goes on from JAGSMT010000046.1 coordinate 2,396,946, forward strand.
ACCGCAAGGCAAACACAACTCTTTTACGGTTTCTAGGGCACCGTAGCATGTTCCATTTAGTGATTTTACGGAACGCAAAATCATGTGTCAGGGTTTTTTATCAAAATTCTTAAAAGCAAGGTAGATCTCTAGGCATCAGTTCATTTAATGACCAATGGTGAATTCGTAGATAAATTAGCTTTAATGCTATTAACGACTATATTAATATGGCTTACCGAAATTAGTCGCGAAATTTACGTAAAAGAAATCTAATGTAATAGACAACCTAAAGGCATGTACGCATTATTACTGGTAGATCACTTAAGTATAATGGATATTGTATGTAAGTTTAACGCAATGTATTTATCCCAAAAGAACGCCCGACGACTTGTTGCCACTAAACTTTGACATAAAACAATAATGACGGACCTTGTTCAACTAATCTCCATTTGTAATTTAGCCTTTTTTTAATTATATTTATATATAAGACCTAATCCAATATCTTATCAAGTTTAAAGTTCTTCTTTTTACACGGAACCGACTGGGATAGTACCAACGCGGTGTCTATTAGTGCCGAAAATCAGGAGCGTGTAATCACTGCTATCTGCAAGTTGGAGGGGCATCAAGCCAGCGTGATAACTCGGTAAACGAGACTTAACATTCCATGTATCAGGGCTGCTGGCAGATTTGTAGCGTCATACGGTTCTTACACGCTGAGCGTATCACTTACACATAATTTCACTCAAAGTATTTGTCAATAAAAAGACACGGTCACATATTTATTGCACTGTGTTACTTTGCAATGGAATCTGTTATTGTAATGTATTCCAACGTCTTTATCGCTTATAACGCGTGCAGATGGCTGTAATTGAGTTGATGCACTTTATGCAAATCATGTTGTGAATCGTTTTCATTGCTGTGAAGGCTCTGCATGGATGCTTTCAAACACGAACACTTATTTAGCTGTTTATGTATATATTTCAGGCTACGTACCAACACACTGGCAATTATTTGTTCATATATGCTTAAAGATACAAAAAAATGTTTTTAAAATTATGTCACACTAAAGATTTTTTAGTTTAAAAATTACGTATTATATATATTTTATAATAATTTATCTTCATTGTCATTACTATCGTCAACTTATTTTGAACTAATGTTGGGACATCAGTTATGTTTCTGTTTCATTACTGTATATTAAAGAATAAGTTAAATGGCTAGCCTTTTACAGGCTCAATAAAAAGTCTTGAATATGTGGTTAATTCATACAGGGTTTAAGTAAACGAGTTTTTTATACATCGTTAAAATCAACTTAACTGTTTTTATACAAATGAATTTTTGTATTCAACTTTCTATCTAAACGGAAAATATTACTTTAATGTTATCCTATTAATACATACTTATTCATTTAAACACTTTTAAAGCAAGTTCCTGAGTACATTTTAACGATTTATAAGATTTTATCATCCGTTTACAATTAACAGGATACGATGGTGTCACATACACGATTGCACAGTTCATTGGATAATGCGTTCAATGTCGTACAGTACCTTCGTGTTAGTTAAAGTCCAATAAAAACGTCGTAAAGGAGAATATATGGCGACATACTGTACTTAGGTGCTGTATGAAGTTTCCTGGTGCATTCAAAACGCATATTGCTTTGATTTTAATTATACAATTAATAAATTGTCAAAAAAAGTTTTATCTAAAAAGTTAAACAAAATTAACGCTTTCTATGGACAGGTTTAATGAAAAACATTGAGCAGTAACGGCTACTTTTAATGTCATTAGAAAAACAATACTTTTCTTTGTCTTGATTCTTTTTTGTTATTCGCCCGAGTTTTTTTGGTTAACGAAACGAGTATGGATGTACATCTTTTGGTGAATGACACAGTTCAATAAGAATTGGTGAAGTTAACGCAAAACTCATTTACATTCAAAAAATGTATGATGAGTATAGCATTGTATTTAGTACTAACATTTAGCCTGTCGATAAGGTTGAAGATCATATCTTTTTGCCTGTGATGTTACGCTTCTAGACTCTTGTCTTTGGTAAGCTTCATCTAACACAGAGTTCGCGGGAAGCTCCTGTCCCCACGAAGTAAATAGCCAACATTTTTTTTTCTAATTTGAAGATCACTGATATGATTAAACCCGAAAGATAAGGAAAGCCTTATCTTACTGAAAAGTAAAGAGAAAAAAAAGAAATACCAAAAGTATTTACATGTCTGATTACTAAATGCTCACTTCAAATAACGGTCTAGAAAAGTATAAAAGAAAATAATAGGCTACGGAAGAGTATCGTAATACGTTTACTTTTAATAATCGACCATCACTAAACGATATACTGGTAATGATAACGCCATACGTGCGGCTCTCCTTCGTTGCTATATATTATTGTTACATCGAACCTCACTTTTTGAATTTGAATAATTCTGACATTATTTCGTCGTAAACCAATAACCGCGATTATAACTAATGCAATATTTGTTTATTGTTTCAGGGCGTTTCGTTCATAGGATGGCATCAACGCACGAAGCTCGAGCGAGTGTTGCTCGTGACGAGCGTAGTTCTTCTATTCGCGACGCTCCTCACCACTTCTATGTTGATGGTGATGCGGGGACCCTCGTACCTGCCAGTACCGCCTTGCTACCGTCCGGAGCCTAAAGGTTATTTAATCGCATTTTTATATTCCATAAGTTATTCGTCTGATGTTAAAGTCTTTTAAATAATAATTGTATGCTTAAGTTTGAGTTTTGGATTAACTAAATCCGAGGATGTTTTTTTTTAACGCTGGGTATCGGTGTGCTTTTTGAAAGTTATCATCATCATCATCATCAGCCTTTGATAGTCCACTGCTGGACATAGGCCTCCCCTAATACACCCCTATCCATTAGGGGGTTTTGGACCGTATCCCACCACGCTGGTCCAATGCGGGTTGGTGGGTGGACCGGCTTTTTACATGCCCATCCGACGTATGGATCATCTTACTTTTCAGACAATTGGGTGATCGGCCCAAATTGCCCTCACCAACTAGGAAACAACAATGAAAATTTGTTGAGTCCCCGCAGGATTCGAACCCACCATGCCTATACCACTAGGCTAGAAAGTTATATATTTAGTAACTTATTATATAGTGGTTGGCGTGATTAAGAACACAATTCATACTGCAGATTTCTTCCACCGTTCTTGAGTCGTCAATACTGCGAAGATTTTGAAAAGACTTAGTAAGTAATTATAAACCTAATTAAACGCGATAAATTCTTTATACGAATAGGTCACAATATATTTGAATTTATTATTTATTCGTGTATTATTTGCTTGTTATATAGTTTTAGACGTGTGTGTAATATATATATGTCCCTACCAACCCGCATTGGACCAGCGTGGTGAGATACAGTCCTGAAACCCCCTAATAAGGTGTGAATTAGAGAAGGCCTATGTCCAGCAGTGGACTAACACAGGCTGATGGTGATGACAATGATGCAGTGTGGCATAAAAATCCGCTCTTCCACGACACGAAAAACAATGCTGTAGTTGCAGCTCAATCGTTTATCATATGTGATAAACGATTGAGCTGCACTAACATTCTAACAGTTGTTTGTGTAAAAGTGAATATGTGCACTTTTAGCAAAAATTTTAACATTATGAATGTTGGTCAGTTTTAAAGTACCAAAACACAGTCGACCTCTTGTAGACTATCGAAACTGTACCTTACAATTGTATCTCAATTCGCGGATTTTTTGGTTATTTAATTACTACCACCTAAAAATTTAAACGTTCTTTTATACTTAATCGTTAATATAATAAGTGTCAGTGATTATTTTATATTTGCGTGTACAGTTCCGCGCAGAGTAACTTGATATGTGAGGCCGCGAAATCAATACTGTGCCTCCAACATGGCGCGCGTCTGCCGTTTTATTGTTTAAACGATATATTATGTCGCTATTAACTGTACAACAAGTGTAAAATAGTACGTGCACATCACAATAGTAGGACATAACCTGCGTTAAATAAGTGTTACATTTTTTTTATGAAGACTATTTAGCAGAGTTTGCATCGTGATCTGATACATCAATATATATTTTTAATTAAGATTCAAGTAAACGTCAAAAAAAATAATTGAAAATTATAATAAATACTATAAGGCCTTTAAATATCCCATGTTGCTTTTAGCGTGAAAGAGTAACAGACGTACACAAATACAAGAATTTTCCTATACATATTATTTATAGGTGAATCCCGTTTCCGTATAGTTTTTATAGGTGAATCCCGCGGGGAAAAAACTTTGTATTAGCGTTGTTTTCTGGTTGGTTAGGACCATTTGGGCCGTACACCCAATTGTATGAAAAGTAAGATGACCTATGCGTCGGATGAGCATATAAAAAGTGGGAACACCCACCAACCCGCATTGGAGCCGCGTGGTGGGATACGGTCCAAAAGTCCCTATGTCCAGCAGTAGACTAACATAGGCTGAAGATGATGATGTTTGAGTTCCAAAGGTCACGTGTCAGTTGCTTTTAAACGGTTGATTAACATTTATGATCATATTGGTTGAATATAAAGTATGTCAAATATATAACATTTCTTGTATTTACGAGTACGCAAATACTAAACTTACATAACATACAAAGCTACGGATTTTACGGCGATTCTTCAGCGTTTAATAGAGTTGCAGCATTAATGGTCACGTGACCGTTTTTCCTGCAAAAGAATCTGAAACGTAATAAATAAAAAAAACATGTACCTTTAAATAAGTAGCTTTATAAGTATAGGTGAATTAAAATATGATACGTTTATTTTATTTCGATTTTATTTGGCGCATCATCATCATTCCTCTAATTTAAATACTTTGATTCAGTTCAATATTTTAGCTTTCATTCATTACAATTTCTTTAACGATCTTTTTTCATGATAGTTCCACATCTTTCTTATATATTTATGTATATATCGCGCTTGTTAGTATTAGCTAGAGTCCGACCGAAACTGGTTTTCCGGCCAAAACCGAAACCGAAAGTTCGGCCATGAGTTCAGTTTCGGCCGAAACCTAAACCGAAACTCACGTGGTCGAGTACCAAAGCTCTTAAAGTACTGAAATTTGATGCTTTTTAGCCATTTTTCTACATAAACTAAGACATGAAAGTGAGACACAGTGTAATTAGTTTCTGGTATTGATTTATTTAAGTTGTTTTTCTTTTTTATATAATAAAATATTAAAATTAAAAAAAATATTTTTAAATAATATTCTCATAGCGAAATAAATAAACAAAACTTACTATTGGTGTTTTGAGATCTTACTAATTAATACTGTGGTTTGTATTTGTAGTTTCGAGGAGGGATCAAAAAGTAGCGGGAATGATATAGAATATAATGAGTATTAATAACTCAATTATTGATTTTTCAACATATTCCCTTACACACTAACTCTAGCGTTTTCCAATGCTTTAATCTTTTAAAAAAAATTGTCATAGTTCTGCAAAAAGAACTTGACAGCATCCTTTTACTTATCTTCGCATATGTTCCTCTTAAATATTGTGGAAATTTGGTGACAAGATAAAAAAACTGTTATGCGCCAGATCTGGTGAATAAGGGGCTTCTCAAACAATTGTAATGGCGGCCATCGTTTCTACCAACCTAACTTCGGGTGTGATATCAAGTCGAAACAGCACACCCTCTACGACGATTCACTCTTTTTTATCATTCACGGCATACGCAACTAGGGAATTAAATGTAGTTCCCCGCTCTAGGTAATAAATAATAATATCACTTCTGAGTCCCAACATATCGAGGCCAGGCGATGCCACGGCATCAAAGTTCTTCGGGGTTGGCGCGGATGGTGGTTTCCATTGCGAACATTTCAGTTTTGTCTCCAGGTCCAAAAAGATAACCCATCATTATGTTTCATCGACTGTTACAAAACGAGACAACAAAGTTTTCCAAATCTTCTTATAACTTGTCCAACAATATTTTCGAAATGTCAAGTCGATATTGTTTTTGATTCTCGGCATTTTGCGGAGACTTTTCTCATATACAAAAGTTGTGTAAATGTGGATTAAATACCTCCATATGAAAGTCAAGAAGCATTACACTTTCTTATTGATTGTCAAATAAACTTTCACCGGTTTGGATATGCAAGCCTCTGATCTGAGAAGAACCGGCGTAAGAAACTCAGAGGACTTTTTTTCTTTTTTCGATTAATTTCACAATGTTTTTTACATACACATCACACACATCATCAGCCTGTTTTAGTCCACTGCTGGACGTAGGCCTCCCCTAATACACCCCTATCCATTAGGGGGTTTGGACCGTATCCCACCACGCTGGTCCAATGCGGGTTGGTGGGTGGATCGACTTTTTTACATGCCCATCCGACGCATGGATCATCTTACTTTTCAGACAATTGGGTGATCGGCCCAAATTGCCCTAACCAACTAGGAAACAACAATGAAAGTTTGTTGCGTCCCCGCAGGATTCGAACCAACGACCTCCGGTTTCTAAAGCACACGCCCATACCACTAGGCTACGGAGGAGTTTTTTACATACAACATTATATTTTAAGAGTTTGGAATAGCCTGGAGCGAGCAGTTCATTACCAGGGCGTGTTATCTATCAAGTCATTATAGCAATAATATCCTTTAACACAAATGTTCCTTTCAAACTTTTTCAAATTTATTTACAGATAATAGCTGAATGTTTTTAATATGCCTAATAGCTATTGGATGGTGATTCTTTGATTGCTTAAAACAGTGTTTCGAATTTAGCAGCATTTTCTTGGAAAAATGAGGTTGATGGGTGGCTGCAATGACATTTTGTTTTCCGTGCTCGTTCTCACTCAAAATTGGGACACTCGCCTTATGGCAATGGAATACGGCAGAGCAGACTACTCTTATGTTTCCTCACAATTGCATTGAATATTATGCGCCGTTATTTTTTTTAACAGAGGTTTTCGCTAAAAAGCCCGCACTTGGTTTTTTACAATTTAGAGAAAACGTGCCGAGGAAGGCAAACAAATCACTACATTCAGAAAAAAAGCAAAGAGAATCGAAGATTATTTTTATTAACATAACAAAATATCTTAGCTATGTCTTCCAGTATTTATTTATTTTTGTTACCAAGAAGTATTTATTTTGTACTTACTATTTTTTGATCCCATCTCGTCGTTCTAGAAGAATCATCGATCTATTTTAAGTAGCTTAAAATGGTTATCTGAACTAAAATCCACTGATTTGAGCTCAGTTTACTTTTGATACACTTAACTTTGATACAATTTTGTTTTCATTTTAAAATCATTTAATTTTGATAACATGACAACTTCTGAAACCAGTTTCGGTTTCGGCAAAAGTTTCAGCCAAATTCGGCCGAAACCGAAACCGAAATTTCGATCGGACACTAGTATTAGCACAATCGTATACAAAATATTGTGTTCTTTCTTCCTCTACTGCTATATAAAGCTGCATCGCCTCAGGCTTTGAAAACAGCTTGATCATCATCATCACCCTGTGTTAGTCCACTGCTGGACATAGGCCTGCTACTGCACGCCTTCTCCATTTAGGGGGTTTTTTGGACCGTGACCCTCTTGCAAATAGCTTACATCACATATAAAGACTATGGCGTCGGCAAGATTCTAATGGAACTCGGTGTCTACCTCGAAGGGAACGTCTCGTGTTTGCTAAAACGTCACGGCATGTCTTCTTAGCGGTCGACCACCAGAAATCTAATAGTGAAGAACGGAAAACTCAGAAGAAATTGGAAAACTAAATATATTGAAGGAATGTCAGGAACAAAATTCTATTGGATTAGCAATTCAACATATAGGTATCCTTCTTATTATATGTTTGTATAACGTTTTGTTTCTTTTATTGCCTTACGCAGGCAGACGAGCAGTCGGGCCACATGATGTGAAGTGGTCACCGACGCCCTTAGACACGGCAATACTAGTATCACCAACGCCCTGCCTACCGTGAGATATGAGACGATGCCCTTCAAACCGGAACACAGTAGTATATCTTATCCAGAAAAGCTCGTCTGCCCTCAAAAGGCCAGGACTGGCCAAGTTAATGAGATCTACGACCGTCTTTTTTGTGAGGAAATTCTTTAAATCGCATTCCCCTACACATTTGCACCTTTAGTATTGCAATTACATATTATATAATTACTCGTGATCTACCGTTTGGCGTATAAAATAATAATATATTGTAGATATTACAGCATGATGTTAAATAACATTATTTGTACATTTTCCTAAATATTGTCAATAGCTGTATAAGCCTTAATATTAAAAAATAATTACTGTTTGAGATTGCTATCGGTTAGCGATGTATTAAATTATGTTATATTTCTATTAATACAAACATGTATATATCGATACTCACGTACATAAACATGCCACGAATGAAGAAAAACAATTGATAGTGAACAAAATACACAAGAACAAATGCAAAATAAATATTTCTTTAAATGCTCGAGGTGCCCATATCTGATGTGGTAACACTTTTATCTATATAAATATTCTATTAACATCATACTTCATTCATATTAAAAATATTTTTTTAAGTCCACAATTCGAAGACACATTCGAACCCACGACCTCCAGTTTATAAAGCAAGGGCCAATACCGCTAGACCACTATCTTTAAATTTGAGGCTCAATAAACATAAAGTAAAACAGCACACTTACAGTAAATAAACACATTTAAAAATCAAGCTGTTATGTTTGTTAAAAAAGTATATATGAAATTCTCATCATAAGTCCTAACAAAATTTTAACTGCTTTTGTTTGTAAGCGTTAGATAAATGTCCAACCCACAAGACTGTCCGACTAATGTTAGGGTACATTCCCCTTGCAATTTTAACGGGTCAGAGATTCCTAGCAACGGGGTTGTGAAGGGTAAAGGAGGGTGGCCCACCCTTTGTACGGCCCAAGGTCAAAGGAGATCTTCGTTATACAGTTAAGATGTTTAAAACGCAAGCTATAGCGTTTTTTTAAACTGTGGTTCATCGTGTAGTTATATTTTATGCTATAAAGATATTGTCAGAAGCTTGTTAGGAATTCAGAAATGTATCTCTCGATACACATTGTTTATGCTTTTTCCTAATTATGCATTAAAAACTATTGTTAAAATTTTCTTGAGACAATAAAAGTCTTTTGTGATGACATAAATTTTATCAAGTATATTGTCGAAGATGCGTTGAAGCTAGAAATTTATGATTACGACACTCGGAACAAATCATAATAGGTTTTCCTAATAATGCAACAAAAACTTGATTGTTTAAAGTAATTTGAGACATTAAACATTTATAATAGTGATTATAAATGAGTAAAAAAAATTGTCAATAATATTCCATAGATATATTTAAGCTAATGTTATGAATCAAATTACCCTGCGTGAAAAATCTTGTGATTTTTCACAGAGGCTCTCTAGATTTAATGACAATAGAAACATTTTAGTATCATCAAAACAATCTTTTAATAATAATTACCATGTTAGAATAGTAAACAATACTATCCAATATTTTTTAAGATTATGTTATACCATCAATTTCATAATGATATAATAAACATTGAAGATTGTTTCAAGACAAAGAACAACTAGTTAATGACAGATTAGAATGTTACCTGTAACAAATCGATAATAAATTGTTTGTCTCTGAATGAGTGAGAGTTCTAATTTCACAATTTATAAGTAGTAGCTCATTGCTAACATAGTGCGCTATGGAGCTCATTGTGTGTTTAGAACAACCTTGGGTAGGTCATGAGGTTATCGAATCTCAGTTGTTTCGAGGACTTAAATCATTAGTTACATTGACGTTGTTTCATGTTGGTTAGGGTCAGTTTGAGCCCCATACAGTGTTCATCGAAACAGTTGTTCAGATAGTAATCCATCGTGTCGATGCATGTTAAACATTACCTACCATACGATTGACAGCAGTGGTAAGATATCATCAATATCCCTAATTGGAATAGCATTTATTAGATGAGCTCTATGTCAGATGTTTAATGAATAACTTTATAATGTGATTATCAAAACAATTGTTTATTATATTATTCAAATAATTCACACATCATCATAAATACTTATCGTCACGGAATAGTATGTTTAGAGTGAGAAGACATAGTATCATACTAGTCTAGCGTCTTAATTAGAACTTGTCACTCTGCACGCACGTAATTGTACTTCGAATGCTTGCAGCAAAAGGCCTCAACTTCTTAACTGAATATTGCAATAATCATCAATTCTAATGCGTTCAAATCGACCTGATTGATCTTCCACAAAGGGTTCAAGGCACGTGGCTGCATTGTACACTACGGATCAGGTCTTTTGTACAACTTGCCTTATGGTGAAGATGTGGTCCATGATGCTAAATCCTCTTGGAAACCCAGCCTGCTCCGTGGCTGAAATCCATCATAGCTTGTTGGTGAGGCGATTCGTCATGACTCTCGAGAAAGCTTGATATGTGAGCTAAAAGTGAGATCGGCCGTTAATTTTTAAGCAGGATATTGTCACCCTTCTTAAAAACAGAACGACCTCACTTTCAAGCCACGCCTTGGGAGAATTACCCTGTTGAAGAACGGAGTCGAATAACTTCCGGAAACTCACGTAAGCTAAGGAGCTCGGTAGTAACTCCATCCTTTCCAGGAGCTCTTCCCCCCTTGAGCTGCTTAAGAGCCAGACTAACCTCATCAATGCTGACTGTAGGAAGCTCACCGGAGAGATGCCGAGTCAGACTGGCACGTGGATCGTTACCCCGGTAATCAGGTTGAGGAGCCTGTGACGCGTACAATTTGCCATAGAAATCCTCGATCTCAGATAAGATCTCAGACTTAGAAGAAACAATCGAACCAGAACAGTTCCTAAGCTTCGACAGATGGCTTCTCCCGAGCTTCTCCACAAAAACCTTCGACCCTCTATTCTGCTCAATCGCTTCAGTTATCCTTTGCGTATTTGAGCAGCGAAGGTCTCGGCGTATCAATTTGCGGATCCGCTTCGAAAGAAGTTTCACATCTGTCGAAGTGGTGTCCTCATAGTTTCGACGTTCCTCCACAAGACTAAGCGTCTCATCGGAGAGTTTGGATTTCCTGCCAGTACGCTTACTCTTGCAAAACCCTTTACCTACGTCACGTATGCACTACGGCATCGAGTGCCTCGTCAACTGCCATTGTGGTTTCCGATGTGTTAAGGGCATCGAATCGGTTTTTTAATTCCAGTTGGAATTTTTCAGAGCCCATCACGTTTTGTCGGAAGTTAGGTCGGAGAGTAGACTTCATCAGGCGGGCCCGCTCTCGCTGGAAACCCATTTATATATTCACAGTGCCTCTCAACAATCGGTGATCAACAATAACAACATTATAGTGGGCCTTATAGGTGGTATGCAAGGCCCGGGAGACCTCCTCGTATGTGGCCTCCACTTCGTCGTCAGTGTGCTGAAGTGGGCGCATACACTTGTATCACTTTGAGGGTATACCTCTTAGTGAGCCTAAGTACAAGGTATGCCACCCTAGTCGACACACTCGAGACTGCGATTATGTTGTTAGAAAGGGATTTGTTGACGAGGAATCCCACGCTGCCTTGTGACGGATGGTCGCCCTCTCGGAAGTAGAAAAGGTGACCCGATGGCAAGGTTATGGTGTCCTCTCCCTGTCTTCGGACTTCGCACAACTCTAGAACGTGCCATCGACTCTTACCCAGTTCCACCTCCAGCTCGGCCAGGTGTTCGCTAAGTCTCAGCGTTTGACCGTTATACGTAGTCAGGTCAAGTTTTTGGTAGCGATCTGTAGCCCGGGGATTCTTAGCAACCCCCGTCCCACCGTCACCATGGCTGCTACCGTGGCCAGGAATAGTGGGACTACCAGGAACTAGGGGCCGTTGCCTTTTGTTGACGTCTCCCAAAGTAAGGCAGCTCCGCAGTCAAGTGGGCGGTAAGGTCGTCACATCCCTACTCTGACTCTCATACCTACGCCGACGAAATAAGATGTGTTAAAGAGTAATAATCTTAAGACATGAACTGTAGTTCAGCTTGAAGGAACGACTTGTAATTTCTTTTAATGTTTGCCGTGCTACTTGTTTTGTATCTATCGTCGCGTATACTCGATTGTCCTCGACTTAACGATCCGTAAAGGTGCGTACACAGCGAGCTTAACGCTTAATGTAGTTTTTTATTAACGTTTGGGATTATAATTATTTTCGCGAGCATTCTTTCCCCTAGGCATTTGCAAGTTATATTGCCATAGTAAACCAGAAAAACGACAATACAAATTTTTTTCCCCGCAGAGCTCTAACTTTCGGTTTGTAAATTAAGAACCGCTAGAGCACGAAAGAGGTTTTTTTTTCGATCACTTAATAATCTGAACAGAGCAGCTCCCAAGCTATTATTTACTGCCAAATATATCACTTATTCTGGGATTTAAATGACACCCAAATATATGGAGGTAATAGGGTTATGGAACATTGTGTGGGTGGTTGTGGTGTCCACCAATAAAAATGACTTATTAAATATATATTGATGCCATATTGATACACTCGATGTAATTCTCTATTTAATTTTACACGAATCTACTCCGAACGCTACAGGCTGTCTTGTGTAGTGTATCCGCAACTTTTCTTATAATCTTGTTAGACTGTTTGTTCCGTTTTATCTAGACGCCAGAAGGTCGCATCTGACAGTTTGTTGCGAGAAATTGAGTAAACATGCCTTTTTACTACTTACAGAATTTGCATGTAAATTTGTTACATTTTTCTGTATAAAATCCATAGTAAATCACTTACGGATATACCGTTTTTTTTTAAAGTCCTGGTTCAAGCGGCAGTTTATGATGGAATATGAGACTGTATCTTTGTTTTGCATAACCGTAAGAATTTATTATTTGTTTTCTTTTTGTACTCAATCTATATTTTAAGAGTGTTATGCAAAATGTTAGGACGTGATCTATTCGCATCATCATCATCATTATCAGCCTTTGATATTCCACTGATGGACCTAGGGCCTCCCCTAATAGGGGACCGTATCCCACCACGCTGGTCCAATGTGGGTTGGTGGGTAGATCTATTCGCATGAGCATTAGTAATCATTTAATTTAATAATCACTACACAACTACCACAATTGAAATAAACATGATGAAAGCTCTTAGCTTAGAACTTTGAATTTTGAAACATATTGTTTGTTTTAAAAATATGAATTATATTATTATTAGTAAACTATTATTAGTTTAAAATGGGGTTTACCTGAAATTTACAAGTTGACTAATCCCTTCAGGTCTTAGAAATCAGAAGTAGGTCGCTCATCGTAATAACTATGATCAGATGTTTAGATTAGAAACTGATTAATACTTGAGATGACAACAATCATAGCTTAATGAACCTAATAATATTTACTTATAACAACCATAATGTTAACTTTACAGAAGAGTCGAGCGTCTGTATGTCCGGCACGTGCATTTACACTGCCAGTGAAGTTCTGCAAGCGCTGGATATAAAGCAGGATCCCTGTAACGACTTCTACGAGTTCGCTTGCGGTGGATGGGTCAGGAACAACCCCATACCGGAAGGGAAGTCCAGTTGGGGCATCTTCAGCAAGATTGAGCTTCAGAACCAACTCACCATTAGATACGCCTTAGGTGAGTAAGCTAAAGCTTTGTTATTTAAAACTAATTAATAGTTAAAGTTTTATACACAGTCAAGAAATTTAAAAAGTTACTTATACTGCATACCTTTTGATAATATAGAATTTAAGCCGGTTATCCGTATTACCGCTAAGATCCCAGCTAAGCAGGCAATTTAATATTTTTTTGTATGTAAAAATTGAATTCTAAAAATTTCTTCGTTATCGCCTATCTTAAATTCTTCTTGAAATGACTTTTTTTCACTCTACATAATCATGAAAACTTGAAATAACTTGAGAAAACTTCAAGGTTATGTTTTTGGATACTTTACTTGAAGTGATGTCACCGAAGTCACAAGAAAACAGGGGACCGTCTGGGTTGGTACCACCGCGGTATCTATTTCTGCAAGAGTGTGTTCTGGTTTCAAGGGCGGTGCCCTAGCCAGCGTATGTACTAGGTAAACGAGACTTAACATTCTATGTCTCACGGTAGGCAGCGCGAGGAAGGTAGGTAACCAAATAAAAGATGAAATGTTCTTATGTCATACTCAGTCGTCGCCAAAAAGCAGTATACTTTAGGAATAGTTCTATAATTTGAGAATGGCCGCAAAAATTCACGTTAGGTATTTACAACAATAAATAAACTGTACTCGCATTAATTAATACTCATATAAATTTCCAAAGCGTTCGCTAAAAGGACTAGTGTAATATAAAAGAGTTGCTTTCCAATTAAATAACGTGCGTCCCGCGGGAGTTAATGAGCGACCCTATTATTATGTGCACTGACCTTTTAACTCTTTGTGTTCATTCCTTTAATTAAAAAGTCACTTTGTATGCAATTCACCTTTGGCATTCAGTAAAACGAGGTAAAATTTTCACTTTTTATATAACAAAGGCTTTGAGGTAAATAGGTCGCGTTTAAATAATTCTTTTTCGAATCTAAGTGCCTTAGGAGACAGATAAATCATAAGTCGTCACGTAACGTATTATCGTTATGCCCGCGCGTGACGTACTCCTGGCGCCTTAATAACTCAGTCAAGTGTTCGGTTTTGACATCTAATGTAGTTACTTTATATATTACGTAAGAAACCTTCTCCCTTTAGGAATTTTGCCACAGACATAAATACAAATAAATAAAATTAGAGGGCCTGTTTGTTACATGAAAATAACCGTTTCTAAATGAACATTGTGATCTATAATCGATACATGTAACAAGACAACATTTTTTTTAATTTTTGTCCTTCTGCCTGTCTGTTTGTTCTGGCTAATTTCTGGTAAAGCTGGTCTAATTTGTGGGTAGACTTGACTTGATTTGATGGGACCTTTACCGGAAGATAGCTCGTTCTTTGGAGTACTTTTAACTGGGTATTTTTTTTAAAGAAAATGAAACCTGCTTGCTCTTTTATAATACTCTTTATTTAATTATCTATTTCCACGCTTTGACTCTTATATGAAAACCCTAAATTGGACAATATGTTACGTAAGATAGAAGTTTTATAATGCATTAAAACGTCAAGATACATTTGTAAAGTGTTGATTTCCTGTCGTTATTCAACACGATTTAAATGAGAAATAGTCCAAAACTATTTAGCATCCACAATTTTTCACACAACATTATTACTAAAAGGAAATCGTCACGCCTTTTCACTTATAAGCACACTGAAATTAGCATTTCATTGAGAATTCGATTTTCGCAGTACTTTGTCACTTAGCGAATATGTATTTGTCGGTATGACTTGCGTTTTAGACTTGTTTACTACCGACTGATTTATAGTAATTACAATAATAAACAAAGTGTCGAGGAGCCAACGATCGCTGAGTCTTACCAAAACATTTTAAACTAGGTATGCCCCGCGGTTTCACCCGCGCGGTGGGTGTCATTTGTGATAATAGCACATTATATAATTGTGAGCCAACACCATATCTTTATTAATAATAGCTTTAAGGTTGTTCTTATGTATAACAGTTTTTGCGTTAGAGTAACTAATGTCTTTTATATATATATATATATATAAATTGATCAAAGGTATACCTACAAGAAGATACTATTAAGCTACAGAAAATGAGAGAAAAACATTTATGTGTAAAGGAAAGTTCTATCTAGTCGGTCCCAATTCCGATTTCACGTGAGTTCAGCCGTTTGTAGTACATATTTTAAGTGCAATGTCGAGCGATAGTTTTAATAATTTGAAACTGTTGTTGTTTAAATTCAAATCAGTTTATCAACAACAATTACTCCACGAAGGATTGAAGAAATGTTGAAAATATGTTTAAGATACAAGAAAAAAATTTTTCATCATCATCAGCCTGTAATAGTCCACTGCTGGACATAGGCCTCCCCTAATACACCTCCATCCATTAGGGGATTTTGGACCGTATCCCACCACGCTGGTCCAATGCGGGTTGGTGGGTGGACCGACTTTTTACATGCCCATCCGACGCATGGATCATCTTACTTTTCAGACAATTGGGTGATCGGCCCAAATTGCCCTAAACAACTAGGAAACAACAATGAAAATTTGTTGAGTCTCCGCAGGATTCAAACCCACGACCTCCAGTTTCTAAGGCAGACGCCTACACCACTAGGCTACGGAGGCAGTTCAAAACATTTTTGTTATTATTTAAATATTGCTATTAGGAAACAGACTACAGAAGCATATAATTTATTTATAAACACATTAATATGTAAAAGGACGTTGCTGTTGTTGGTTTGAACACGCTAACATTAGGTATAGTCGTTAGGTTTGATATCATTGTAGGTACTACGAAAGGATTTCTATTGAAAAGTTGAAGTGGTTGTACATAATACTACTTTTACTACAGCCAAAAAGATCAGAAGCAGAATTTATTAAAACAAAATCTAATATAAAACTGGTATAAGTAAATGGCGCATAAATTACTGGCCGTTTTATTAGACAAATATCGCATGTTAATTAATCATTACTGTGGGTGCATTTTCACTATAAAATTTAATCAATTTTCCAGTATCTATTCAATAGATTAAATTTTAAGAATTAATTCCATTAATGAAGGCTTAGTAATTACTTTTGTCAAGCCGTTTTTGTCTGCATGATTAAATAAACAAGAAAAGTGTTGAAATTCTTAATTGCATTTCGCTTGTGTGTCTTTTATTCCTATATTAATAAAAATATCAATAATAAAATAAAATTGTTATTGATTCTTTCATATAAAAATATGCTGCAAGATTAACTTGGCCACAGAAACTTGAAAACTTTGCAATTTACATTCAAAGTTCGCCGTTCAAGTTTGAGTTCTCAACTTTATTCTCTTATTATTTCTTTAGAACTTATTTATTAGGTTTTGTTTATTCCTGTATTATACATGGAAATTTTTTGCATTGTATGATAAAATAATCCGATTATATTAGGTCAAGTTTTGCTGTTATAACTGTTTGATAATAAAATTAAATACTAACCTGTCTATAAAAATACAAAACACGATAATATCTGTAACTGATAAAAAAATGTCGCTTTCTGATTTTGTATCGAAATTTTTTATCGAACCTACTTACTATTAATAATATCATCCATCAATTATTATTTTTTTAACTTTTAGCAAGTAAATCAGTTCGTCTACGGCTCTGCCCGTATTATTTTTAAATTAATGGAATAGATCCTGCTAGGCTTAAAAGAAACCGCTAAATGGATAGGGGTGTATTAGGGGAGGCCTATGTCCAGCTGTGGACTATCACAGGTTGATGATGAGGCTTAAAAGAAGCCTACGTTTTTCAAGGATAACAAAGCTTTCCAGTCCTCCTCCTTAGGTCGTCATCCTCAATGCTGAGGGATCATGAATTATAGTGTGGATGATTGCTCTACTAGTGTCGCGGTCCTTAGTGTGTAATGGACTTCTATTCTGATGTTGTTGCGGATGCTGATCTGTCCAATGCATAAGAATTGTTCATCTCGATCGCTCTACTTGAATTTTCCCAATGATCAGGAGGTATACCGAGGACCTCTAAGGTGTCGATAGTAGTGTAAAAATATTTTCAAATCGGTTCAGTAATTTCTAAGCATATTCAAACAAACAAATCTTATTATATTATTAAAATAGATAATCCCCTACGATTACTGTGTCCTTACTAACGTACATTCCTATTATAGTAACATATAAAATATTCAATTACAGAGAAAGTAAATGTATCCGAAGTATCAGACGCTGAGGCCAAAGCGAAGATATATTACGACGCTTGCATCGACACCAATGAGACAATAGAGAAGTTGGGTGAGAAGCCACTGATAGGCATCATCAAGAAACTGGGCGGATGGCACATACTGCCGAACACTCTGATCAAACAACAGAAATGGGATCTGCAGAGATTGATTCAAGACGTTCAAAACACGTGAGTCTCTAAATATCCATTATTATATTTTTTTAACAGTTAAAGCGATAAAACGAGCAATTAGTTTACCTACGCCTTTACCTACGGTAGCCCACAAAGACAAAAGTTTTATAGACACAGTACTGTTTTGAGGCAGAAAAAAGCACCGCAGTAGTACCTCCCCAGACGGTTTCATCATCATCATCATCATCGTCATCTCAGCCTAGAAAAGTCCACTGCTGGGCAAAGGTCTGCCCATGTGCTGCCAAGATCTTTCGCCACCTCTATCCACAGACTTACTGCATATTTTCGTCACACATTTTATAGGAAGTCGTACCCTCGGTCTCGGTATAATTTTATTAATATATCGATATCAGCCTAAACTATCTTTTAACTAGGTATGATCTATTACAAAAGATAAAACACGAGGCCTGAATAAAATTGGGTCCTCAACATTTAATTATATTTTATATCTTTCTCGTTTATCATGCATCGTTTTTCTGATATAATATCTTTAAGAAACCTTTCTGAGATAAAAAGTACGGTTGTTGAAAGCATAACAAAATCTTATATTAATATAGAAAATGGCAAAGAACACATTTATCTGACAGTAAGCGATTGGCCCTGCCCTGTTATATGGGAAAATTTTAAAGACTTCTACATTCTAGTGAGAGCTTTTAAAAGTGTTTACCTTTTACAAGTTTTATAAAGCTTCTCCTGTTTTTACAGGTATAATCTTGGCGGACTATTTAACTGGGCAGTGACAGAGGACGATAGAAACTCATCGAAGCATGTGATAGTTGTAAGTAATAAAAATAGCTTGACAAAAATTATTAAAAAAAATTTAACTTTTTATATTCCCTACGTTTGCTTTGTCCATGAGATTGACTTAAAGGTTAATATGTCTGCCAAGTGTTCAACATTGATTTATGATAACGTCACATTAAAAACTATTTTTGGGTAAACATTTAAAATTGAAACGGATACAGTTAAATATGACGTTAAAAGTTCTTGTGTAGAAAATTAATCATTACATATGTCAGAAATCTCTATTAAATGTACATATTTACACAGTAGTTTTATAATATTTAGAACATCTTTAAACAAGGGATTTCATTCAAGTGACTAATAATTTCATTGGTGGTTTGGAGCTAAAGTTTAAATCATCATTATCATCATCAGCCTGTGTTAGTCCACTGCTTGACATAGGCCTTCCTAAAGCACCTCTTCTCCATTAGGGGTTTTTTGGACCGTATTCCATTACGCTGGTGCAATGCGGGTTGGTGGGTGGACCTACTTTTGACATGCCCATCCGACGCATGGATCCTCTTAATTTTCAGACAAATAGGTGATCAGCCCAATTTGTCCTAACCAGCCAGGAAACAAGTTAGAAAAGTAGTTGAGTCCCCGCAGGATTCGAACCCACTACCTTCGGTTTCTAAAGACAAGCCACTAGGCTACGCAGGCAGTTAGGTTGTAATCATTTAACTTTATTCACTAATAAGTATGCTTTAATCTATCTGTCCGTACCACGACTGTTAAAAGAGTCCTTACTTAATTATGTTCCCAGTTGCCAGTTTATTTCAATTTTAACAAGAAGTGTTTGTCACCTGGTTCGTGGGAGTTCGGTAGTGCTAGTCTGTGTTAGATAAAGCTTACCATACACAAGAATCTGGAAGCATAACTTCATTTCATCTCTCATCAGCCTGTAATAGTCCACTGCTGGACATAGGCCTCCCCTAATACACCCCTATCCATCAGGGGGTTTTGGACCGTATCACACCACGCTGGTCCAATGCGGGTGGACTGCCTTTTACATGCCCATCCGACGCATGGATCATCTTACTTTTCAGACAATTGGGTGATCGGCCCAAATTGCCCTAACCAACTAGGAAACAACAATGAAAATTTGTTGAGTCCCCGCAGGATTCGAACCCACGACCTCCGGTTTCTAAAGCACACGCCCATACCACTAGGCTACGGAGGCAGTTTATAGTTAACAAAAAAAGTTGACAGTTTATTTAAACTGACAACTAACACGTATTTTGACTACTACTTGTTTTCGTCTTTATAAAGGCATTACTAATTATGAAACAATTTTTTGCGTATTCTGTTGTCATATTTGTTTTATGTTCGAAACGTCGGTCCAGTTACCATGAATTGTAAAAGTTACTTTATTAAAAATATTATGTTTAATATCGACGGACAGAAGCAGAAATACCGTAACCGACAAAAATGTAATTGTTCAACAGAGCCGAAAAAAAATAATTGTTTTGATAATACGTTTTATTTGATAGTGAGAAATCCCTCAAACAAAATGTAGTTTAAGTCTAAAATCAAAGATATAATAAATCTAAAATTAGGTTCACCTATAAAAATAAGTATTATAGCGTTCATTTTAACCCGTGACTTTAAAAGTACACAAGTTTCTGGAACGTACTGTATATAAATAGTTTTACATGTGTCACGTGACTGTCTGTTTTAATCTTACCATTTGTAGTGTTTACGTCAATAAACGAAGTTATTAACGACCAAACATCCTGGTATCAATTCTAGCTCGACCAGGGCGGTCTGAATCTGCCAACACGAGACAACTACCTAAACAAGACGGCCCATAAGAAAGTTCTGGACGCATACTTGGACTACATGACGAGAATCTGCGTATTACTTGGCGCCAACAAATCGGAGGCCAGATCTCAAATGGTGAAAGTGATACAATTCGAGACGGAGTTGGCGAATATAACGACACCTTCAGAGGATCGGAGGGATGAGGAGGGCTTGTACAACCCTTATACTCTTAAACAGTGGCAGAAGGAAGTTCCCTTTATGAACTGGGGGAATTTCTTTAATGACGCCTTCAAACTTGTCAATAGAACGGTAAGTAGAATATTTAATCTAGGAAACTTTTAACGTTATGCCGTCGGCTACTTATACATTCAGTTTTGCCTGAATAATAGTTTATACGCAAAGCGACTGGTATCTAAACTCTCCAACCCAAAACGTAATTTGGCAACTTATATGATAACTTATTATTCATGGTATAAATGTTCTATATCTGTAGTTGAAGTGTTTTAGTATGATTCTTTGGTCGAAAATTTGGGGATTTTTTTATTAAATTGGGCAATGACGAGCGAGACTTGTTTTTTTTTTTTTTATAGCTAAAGCAGGCAGACGAACAGTCGGGTCACCAGATGGAAAATGGTCACCGACACCCATAGACATTGCCAATACTGGTATCACCAACGCGCTGCCTACCGTGAGACATAGGATGTTTAGTCTCGTTTACCCAGTAAATACGCTGACTACAGTGCCCTTCAAACCGGAACACAGTTGTGTTTTTACACTTCTGCTTTGCGGCAGAAATAGGCACCATGGTGGTACCCACCCAGACGGTCCCATGTAAAAAGGGGACCTACCACCGGTAAAGTGTTTGATACGTCCTTCCACCGAGGACAAAAGAGGTTACCCATGTTTCATTCGGAATTATATAATGGTTGGGTAATTTCTATATATTATATGATTTACTTAAGCTATGGTGCCCTTCTAACCGGAACACAGTACGTTAATGTGTGTTTGCACATTGCTGCTTTTCGGGGAAAAAGGTTTAGTGCTACTTTCTTATTCATCCATTGTAGACAGGATGATACGACCTTAAAAGCAAATTCATCGAATTTAATGATTCTTATTATAACCAAAATCTTAATGTTATTAATATTTACTGTTAGAAATTGTCATATATAAATTTTAAAACATTGAAAAATGTTGAAAGATTTATTTTAAAGACGTGATATTCCAATTTTTAGGTAAGTTTGTACCTGAATATTGGAATATCACGTGTAGTATATGTGATGTCATAATCATCATGATAAAATAATCATTTTCAGATATCGGATAATGAACGGATTGTGGTATATGCGCCTGAGTACTTTAGAAATCTGACGAGGGTGATAAGAAAGTACAGCAGGACCGAAGAAGATCAAAAGTAAGTAACTACTATCAAACTAGTTCAAAAACAAATTCTATACAGTCACATGATTATTTACAGGGAACGTTAAAAATAATGTTAAAAGCAGAATAGGATCATTGTTCCTCTTTCTCCTCTAAATTCTCTTTTTTCAGCCGTCTGTCTTTTCCCCTTGTCATTCTTTCACTATAGCAATCGTACTCTCCGCTTTAAAATGTTCTTTTATTTGAGCCAAATAGAGCAGTATTCCTTTATTGACATCCATTTTTTTTAACAAAAGTTGGCTTAAGCCATCCAACTTTATCTGAATTGTAGTAATGAAGCCAGGGCGACTACTATCTGACCTTAACAATCCTAAGAGCAAACGAAATTCCAAGGATGAATAAGTTGTCAGTCAATTTAAAGGCACTGACAACATATGACGACGTTGGCCTTGGCAACCGTCAACGACTGTTTACATGCCCATCCGACGCATGGATCAACTCACTTTCCCGACAATTGTAAGAACAGCCAATATTGTCCTGATCAACCAGAAAACAACAATAATACAACGTTGTTTCTCCCCAGGATTCGAACCTACGACCTCGACACAACTGCATACTAACCATGCTCAAATCGTATGATATTATATTTTTCCTTTCAGAACACTAACCAGTTATATGATGTGGCAAGTTTCGCGTTCTTTATCAACTTACCTATCCAAGTCGTTCCGTGACGCTACTAAGATATTAAGAAAGGCACTTTCTGGTTCCTAAGGAGCGTTAACACCATCGCATAGAGATCGGTCTAGGACCGAGGAATCCTGGAGGTACTGCGTCACTGACACTAATAAGCCATAGTAAGGCTTAATTCTAAAAAATTCTATTCAACAATATTCTATTAAAGGAAGTCTGATACTTGATTCATTACATATTATTAGAAATTTACTTTTAAAAACTCAAAATTAACGTCATGAATTACTCTTTAGTATTTAAGATCAAAATTCTGATTTTTGTCCCTGTCTCGCTAAAGTATTATTAATTGCTAAAAATTGGGCTTGTTCTTCTGGGACATGAAACGTTATATCTTGAAAATAGTGTTGTCATATCCTCCTGTAATTGTATAAAATGAACATTGTTCAGATTGTTTATCGAAAAACAATTAGATGAATAAAGTTCATTATCACCATCATTTTATACGAATATTCAAATTCGTTAAAACGTTATTTTATTAACGGAACAAACAGAACAATGAATTTAAACATGTGCATCTATTTGTTCCGGACTAAATTACTAACTTACTTATAAACGCTTATTTTATGTTAAATCGAACTATAGTTTAACTTTAAGAAATACGTTTTACCGTATATGTGCAAACGTAAAATTACTTATATTCTATAACTTTTCTGAATTTGTAGAAATTTCAACTATAGTTTGACAATTTAAGAAAATAAGAGTTATATATGTTTCTAAAGGACATCAATATTATATATTATATAGATTATTCAACTTATATACGTTCACAATATACATTCACAAAACGTTGGATTTATGTTCTTTTTTAGCGTACAGTTCTTCTAATTTTGGAACAATCGGACCGTTAATAAATCGCTTACTAGAGACATACCACTATAACCGTTTACCATTTGGTAGAAGGCACTTTCCAAACGAATACAAGTGGCTTGGCTTTGACACAAATTGACTGATGAGTCCTTCAACAGAAAATCTCTAACGACATATACGTATTTGAATAAAAGGCACTTTCTGCATCTGACAAGTGTTCGAAACGGGACTTAAATAATGTAAATAAACGCTATAAAATCCGTTAAAAGTCCTTTTTATTCAATGATACTGCCTCCATAGCCTAGTGGTATGGGCGTGAGCTTTAGAAACCGGAGTCGAGGTCGTGGGTTCGATTCCTGCGGGGACACAACAAATTTTCTTTGTTGTTTCCTAGTTGGTTAGGGCAATTTGGGCCGATCACCCAATTGTCTGAAAAGTAAGATGATCCATGCGTCGGATGAGCATGTAAAAGTCGGTCACCCACCAACCCGCATTGGACCAGCGTGATGGGATACGGTCTAAAACCCCTAATGGATAGGGGTGTATTAGGGGAGGCCTATGTCCAGAAGTGGACTAACATGATGTGATTTAATAATGTGTAGTATTCGCGTAAACAGAAGAGTTAATGATGAATATGTGTTCCAGGATTTGCAGTAGGTGCTATGTTCGTCCGCGAAGTGTTCCAAGGGGAGGCGAAGACCCAAGGCGAGATAATGATAGACCGAATCAGGACAGCGTTTAAGGAGAATCTCAAAAACCTGGACTGGATGGATGCGGAGACGAGGGAGGCTGCGGAGACCAAGGCTGACGCTATCACTGATATGATTGGTGAGTGTAAATACAACCGTCTACGTGGTTTTTATTGTTATCTTAAAAACAGCAGGTCGTGGGTTCGAATCGGAGGAATAACTTTGTGTTAGTCGTGTCAGAATAGCCATAGCAATTGTTTTCTGGATGGTGAATAACCCAATCCTTTGAAATGTGACCCAATCAACTTTTCGTTACAGCCGTCAAGGATGTAATAAAAAGTTTAAAGAGACACGGTTGCAAAGATAATCTTTTGCCAGTCGTTGTAAGACGTGCTTGTAAATTTATTAACAATTCATTTAATTTCTTATAAGAAATGAAATGTATTGTTAGTAATTTTGCTGCCAAATAATCCATCGATCAAACATAGTTTTTCTTTATGGCAGTGGAGGGCAGATGCAAGTCGCTGTGCGTAAAAAGTTTTCTCTACTTACATGGTAATGTACTAAGATTTGTAACCGACTTTATGAAAACTCTAATTTTCAATTCCGTATTTACGCACTTAAGGTGTTGTTCAGGCCAAGTAGTATAGTAGTAGTTATATCATTGAGGCAAGGGATAGGAAGAAGCAGGCGTAATAAAGAATCGCAGAATCTTAATTTTCACTTACACAATTACGATAACGTAATCTTAATTAATTAGTTTAATAAAAATACTATAGGCCTACGTATCTACACCGTCAGTAGGAGACCTCCATCCTTTTGCGACCCCTATTTTTATTTTCTCTTATGACAAGTAAGCAATACAGTGCCTTAAAACATTTTAGTTATTTTATACAAAAGAACAAATGATCTTAGGCTGAAATTACGTAGACTTTTGTGAAAGAAATTGACGTAAACGTAAAAACTCTAAAATTAGTAACGATTACTTTTAATTGAATAACAGACTTTGTTAAAAAATTATCTGTTCGTATCACAGGCTTTCCCGACTACATATTGAATAAGGACGAGCTGAACAAACAATACGCGGAACTGGAAGTGAATCCTAACGAATATTTCGAGAACAACATTGCATTTAACGTGTTCAGCCTGAAGAACGACTTGAAGAAACTGGATCAGCCGGTCAACAAAACTAAATGGGGTAATTGTACTGAAATAATCACTGAACACTGATATTGAATCCAATTAACCGGTGGTAGTCCCCTTTTTACAGGAGACCGTCTGGGTGGGTACCACCACGGTGCCTATTTCTGCCGTGAAGCAGTAGTTTAAAACACTGCTCGTTCCGGTTGAAGGCACCGTAGCCACTATTACTGGGTAAACGAGACTAAACACCCCATGTCTCACGGTAGGCAGCGCGTTGGCGATACCGCTGGTATTGCCAATGTCTATGGGCGTCGGTGACCACTTCCCATCAGGTGGCCCGACTGCTCGTCTGCCTGCGTATGCCATAAAAAAAAATTAAGTATATAAACAGTCAAGTGAGGCCAAGCTATTCTTATTTCACTTCATTCTTACGCCGGTTCTTCTCAAGTCTGAGGCGCCCATTTCCGAACCGGTGGTAGCTTATTTGACGATCAATAAGAAAGTGTATTGCTTCCATAACGAATAAATATGTAATTATGTATTAATTATTAGAATAAAGATATTAAAAAAAATTGTTAATTGTTGACCGTCACTCACTGATTGAGACCACGGCGATAATTGAACAATAAAAAAGTTAGATATACGACAACACTTTGTTGCCGTGGTAAACTCCATTCGGTATTATCAAACAGTACGACATATCTGCACATTTCTACTCATACTAGCAACCCCCCGACCCCCCTTGTGGGTGGAATTTCGTAAAATCCGTCTTAGTTGACCTCCACTCGGCGAAAGGAATATTCCTACCAAATTTCAAGTCGCTACGCCTTATGGTTCCAGACATATCGCGATGAGTCAGTATATAGATAGGAATCTCTTCTATTTATCTTTCACACATAAAACATCTTACAAGTCCCATCCCCTCCAGGCATGACCCCCTCCACCGTGAACGCCTACTACACCCCCACCAAGAACCAGATCGTGTTCCCTGCCGGAATCCTGCAGCTGCCTTTCTACGATGGGGACAACCCGAAGAGCGTGAACTACGGAGCCATGGGGGTGGTCATGGGCCACGAGCTGACCCATGCCTTCGATGACCAGGGACGGGAATACGACAGGTGGGTACAAATGGCATTTGGGTCGAAAAGTTATAAAAAAATTACATTTTTATTCTAACCACCGTGAACTGCCTCCGTAGCCTAGTGGTAAGGGTGTATGCTTTAGAAACCGGAGGTCGTGGGTTTGAATCGTGCGGGGACTTGATAAATTTCCATTGTTGTTTCCTAGTTGGTTAGGGCAATTTGGGCCGAACACCCAATTGTCTGAAATAAGATGATCAATGCGTCGGATGGGCGTGTAAAAAGTCGGTCCACCCACCAACCCGCATTGGACCAGCGTGGTGGGATATGGTTCAGAAATTCCCAAATGGATAGGGGTGTATTAGGAGAGGTCTATGTCCAGCAGTGGGCTATCACAGGCTGATGATGAATCTAGACTAATATTATAAAGTGAAAAGAGATGTTTGTATTAAATAAACAGAAAAACGACTGTGCCAGTATCTCATCTACTTTTATCCCTCGAAAAATCCAGTAAAGAAACTAAAAATGACACGGGCAGAGGTAATAATAATATCCTCTTAATCGATTTTGACTACGGCGGTGGATCTATATTAGGGATGTAGTTCAACCCTAATATAGACTGGAATAAACATAGTGCACAAGTGAGAATACAGACAACAGCGCACGCCCTCTTCTTCCACTTGTTATGGTCCCATAAGACGGATCGACGCGACTGGAGGGAGACTGATTTTTACATGCTTTTCAGACGCGTGGATTATCTTGCTTCATAGGCAGTTAGGTCAGCCTGTATTGGCCTAAGTAAGTAGGAAACAAAGGTTTAAAGTGATCGAGTCCCCGCAGGATTTAAACCCATAAACCGTAAGTCCACACCACTAAGCTAAGAAGGCAAAGATAGTAATAAATGTACAAGTTTCGAAACAATGTGGGGCGTTCACGCTATGTAACGCGCAAAACGGGTTTTTTATAAATGTACCCCGAGTATGAGCAGCAATTTTTAATTGTCTACTGAGATCGCGAATATGAGAGGTGGATGAATTTTTCTTAAATTATTTACTCTCTTCTTGCACACCAAAAGTACAAAAGTGGATATAATGCTGATATTATTCTGTGCCAGTCATACTTTATTAAATGCAAAATAGGAAGTACTATTTTAAGACAAGTTACTAGAATACACATACGTACAATGCACACTTTACTTTAATCACCAGTCTCGATAAACATACTTCGATATTTTTTGTGCATTTTTTCTTCTTGTTTAAATTTGTATATTTAAATAATTCTCGTTTAGTGGTATAGGCGTGTGCTTTAGAAACCGGAGGTCGTGGGTTCGAATCCTGCGAGGACTCACTCAACAAATTTTCATTGTTGTTTCCTAGTTGGTTAAGGCAATATGGGCTGATCACCCAATTGTCTGAAAAGTAAGATGATCCATGCGTCGGATGGGCATGTAAAAAGTCGGTCCACCTACCAACCCGCATTGGACCAGCGTGGTGGGGTACGGTGCAAAACCCCCTAATGGATAGGGGTGTATTAGGGAAGCCCTATGTCCAGCAGTGGACTATCACGGGCTGATGGTGATGATTATGAAATAAATCTCAATATAATACCGTTTCCAGGTTCGGAAATCTAAACCAATGGTGGAATAACGCGACAATCGCCCGGTTCAAATCTCGAGCCAAATGCATTCAGAAACAATACTCTCAATACACTATGGAAGGACTTAACTTGAACGGGAAACAGACTTTGGGTAAGTGAACTTAAGTTATCATTACTTTCAATTATGTATTGTATAATGTATGTTATCCGAAAAACTGTTTACGCATTACTCAAATATAATGACAAAAGAAATAATACTGTATAAAAAAATTATTATAATAATAAGAAATCCTAGTATAACTGCTAACCCAACTGAGTATCCATGTAATCATACATAATAAGGCCCCAAAGCGCCTTTGACTATTATCCTCCGCTAAGTTAAAGATTAAAGACAAATTACTAATATTAGGCCTGTATTTTGGGCACTTAGTTTGTCTTTGGACGTTGTGTCCGTAATTAATAGAAACATTAATTATGTAATAATATAATGGAACCCTGAACTCTGGATAAAGTACAAAACGTTGGGAATACAATATGTACAATGGACGGGACGGAAAATCCGTAAGAAGTGTATTCAATATGTGCATCTCACATTAATATATTTAACATTCTTTTATTTGAACTAAATAGGTGAGATAACACAGTTTAATTTTGATGAATCAAGACACCGGTGGTAGGTCCTCTGTTTACAGGAGACCGTCTGGGTGGGTACCACCGCGGTGCCTATGTTCGCCATGAAGCGTAGTGTGAAAACACTAATGTGTTCCAGTTTGAAGGGCACCGTAGCTATCGATTTACTGGGTAAACGAGACTTAACACCCTATGTCTCAGGTAGGCAGCGCGTTGGCATACACTGGTACTGCCAATGTCTGTGGGCGTCGGTGACCACTTCCATCAGAGTGCCTGACTGCTCGTCTGCCTGCGTATGCCATAAAAAAAAGAACTTTTTTTAATCTTCCCCAGGTGAGAATATAGCTGACAATGGTGGTCTGAAGGCGTCATTCCACGCGTATTTGGAATACAGCAAAAACGCCAAAGTAAATTACACCCTGCCCGGATTGAAATTCAACCATAGACAGCTGTTTTATATCTTTCGCTCAGGTTTGTACTCTTTCATTGGATCGATAAGCGGACTTGAAATTTCATGTGACAAATGTAAAACGGTAAATTTTAATTCGACTTGCATTTGTGACACATAGCCCAAGAAACATTTAGAAAAAAGACAAATAGCCGCGTACCTAAAGTTAAGTTCAATTAAAAAAAATGTATACCTATTATTACTTAAAAAAATCTAATGTTTTATTTAAATTTCACTTAAAAACACTAACAACCAAATTTATTCGTAATGTCTAGGATAATTTATTATCGGTCATTTCGAATATAACACCGGTATACGTATAACGACTGCCTCCGTAGCCTAGTGGTATGTGCGTGTGCTTTAGAAACCGGAGGTCGTGGGTTCGAAGCCTGCGGGGACGCAACAAATTTTCATCGTTGTTTCCTAGTTGGTTAGGGCAATTTGGGCCGATCACTCACAATCCTCTTCTGAAAAATAAGATGATCCATGCGTCGGATGGGCATGTAAAAAGGCGGTCCACCCACCAACCCGCATTGGACCAG
Source organism: Lamproptera curius (assembly GCA_029286875.1). Classification (NCBI taxonomy): domain Eukaryota; kingdom Metazoa; phylum Arthropoda; class Insecta; order Lepidoptera; family Papilionidae; genus Lamproptera; species Lamproptera curius. Next base: position 2,426,495 of record JAGSMT010000046.1, read on the forward strand.
CGTGGTGGAGACGGTCCAAACCCCCTAATGGATAGAGGTGTATTAGGGGAGATCTATGTCCAGCAGTGGACTAACAAAGGCTGATGATGTGTGATACGTATAACTTTTACCTTAAAACTTTTATTATTTTACTTACTACTAACCCTAAGTTATAGCATTACACAATGTTTTTCGGCTAAAACAACATTATGGTATTAAAATGATTTTTGTTCACGAAATTGTCGGAAGTTCATGAACAAAAATGATATTTTGTTCATGAACTTCTGATAATTGTAACTAAATCTATACTTATACACCTACAGGTGTGGTGTTCAGCCATGACTAAAGAGTCGACCAAGATGCAAATAGAGAAGGACGACCATACAGTCGCTAAATACAGGGTCATAGGCCCCATTTCCAACTTGAAAGAGTTCGCCGAGGAGTTCAACTGTCCTGCAGACTCGAACATGAACCCGAAGCACAAATGCGAGGTATGGTAATGGCAATAGAGTTCGTTTTAGTTCAACGCTCAGGCGGCATTGTATACGGCTTGCTACGCTGTAAAAGGCAGACGTATGGTCAGATATAATACAGATTGTACTGTGAAATATTTAGCATGGATGTAAATAAAAGGACTGAGCCGGGGATGATAGCCAAATGAATAAAACAGATATACAATTCATACCCATGGCAAAGAAATGGCTTCTATTGATGATTTGTTATAAAGTTACAGTCCAATATATTTGTCTCACGCCGCTTCACTGCTTTTACTACGGTTTACTTTAAGTACATCAAGTCCGACTCTTATTTCGCTCTTATGTATAAAGCAGAACGAGAGAGTGAGAGAATTCAAGCAAGGAGGCTTTTATCACTTTCTACGACTTATACTTTAATTTTTGCGTGAGTAAGACCTTTCGAAAGTTTTCTTTAGTAAGTAGTGAGTTTTACTATTTTGAATAGTGCTCAGTCCTTTTATGAGTATTAAACCAATGGTATATATTAATTGTCTATGTTAAACGAGTGTAACTGTTACTGTTAGTTTGACATTTTGTTTGAAATTGACACATATTGTCATCTAACGATTTAAATTGTTTTAAATTAAACAATATAAGTGTATAATGTTTAAACGATTTTCATAGCATTTTACTTACTTTCATAACAAATAGTGGGTAAAATGTGAAATGATCACCTCTAACACCTGCAGAATATACATTCGTTACAAGATAATGATATTGTAAACTATGGTACATCCAAAATTTAAAATGAATTAATTATTATAAAGTCTTTTTTAGTTCACCGATTTATCTATAAACAATGACAGTATTTTTTTTAGAACCAAGTTTAATATGGCGGAGCTATATTTCTTTATATAGTATAACTACAACTGCCTTTGGCATTGCTAACTTGCTTGTTTAATGTACATGATAATGGTGCCACAAAAATATAATTCACTATTAGATAATAATAAATAATACCACCACAGGTAAGTAAAATATGAAATATTCAAAAATGTTATGGTGCCAAAACATACACGCACAACAATACAAAAACATACCAATATTTGTGCATCTTACAATATTCCCATAATATAACAGATAAACAATCAGCGCTTTAAAGGTTCACATTATACACGCCTGATCTTGGTTTTGGATAATTAAAGTATTGGAAATTACAGTTACTTTTTGCAACATTTTTATAAAAATTAAGTACAAATAATTCATGTAATTTTACTAATGATGGTTTGAAGAAACAAGGCCCTATTTGTGGGCTTAGATTCTTAATCATCTCCTTTGGAAGTCTAGATCTTTTATTTGTATCCTAGTATTATTAATAAAATAAGGTTTCAGTAATTCACACTTCTGAGTTTTTGTTAAAAGTTAGTTTGTAATATATGTCACAATTATATTTTTTATTTATATTGAAGCCAAATAATGTACAGAATAAATAAACTTTGCTAACTACCTATTAACCAATAAAACTGACAAAAATATTTAACTACAGAAAGGAATATAAAAGCAATGTGTAGTGCAGTAAAGCAAAAAATAGTGTAACACTATGATGTCACTTTAAAAATTTTGCACATTATTTGGCCAACATGATTAACAAATCAGTTTAAGATCAAAACATATTATGAACATGCTTATGTATTTATTAGCTTAATGAGTCAATGAAACGGGTATTATTTATTTATATGAAATTGTTCTTAGAAATAATGTTCAATATTTAATTTTCGAAGAAAATATACCTTCCAATATATACTTCCATCTCAAAGTAAAGGCATTGTGAAATTTAAGCAAAAAGTATGAATTTTTATTCTTCTTATACAATATATGTGTTAATTATAGAGATTACTTATAGATTTAAAATATCATTTAGTACCCAAGGCATAATTTTCTCGATTATAGATAATCTGACTAAATGTAATGTCAAACTTACTTGACACAGAAATGACTAAAACTTTAAACATCATTATGGGAGGATGTCCGTTAAATGATTTTTAACAAACAAGTGTTTGTCATTAGACTTGGCTCGGTATAAAATTAGGACATAATACTATGTTATATTATAACAGAGAAAACAGTAAAAAAAAATATACAAACATACTGTTTCAAACAAAAGTGTTGCCATAAAAAATCTTCATGTACACAACATATTAATTTTTACCATATATTATTTCAACACATTTTAATTTTAAAATCAAATATGTTATGACTGCTTTGTTATAATATTATCAAATTACAATGTGTGCAATACATAGTACTTAAATGTGAATTATTAATAATATAATAGTGTTATTTAATTTATTTTAATTCCACTTTGAAACCCAAAATTGAATCTGTAAGAACTAAATTTAAATAAAATTTGGGATAATCCATGCTGTATCTTAAAAAAAGATCTGCAAATTGTGACGGTAACAAAAAAATCAGCCCATTTATAATCAATTGGCTTAACCTATATAGATGTGTTATTATATAGTAAATGTTTATATTTATAGCGAGCTACGTAGCATATATTTAGATAGATGTTTGTGTGATATTGCTATATTTAATGTTTTATATAATGGAAAATGTTAGAATTTGAGACTTTCATATATTAATGTGTATGAATAATCATTCTTATATATGTGTTTACTACTTTTAAATAACTTTTTGTTATAGTTTTATGCTATGGCCAAATAAAGCTCTCAAGTTATGTAAACAATTTCTTATGTCAAACTTAAATGGCGCGAATAGGTACAACTCTCGTATTGGGCTAATATCACGTGCTGTTTAATATCTGGCAAATGAAACCAATCGGAGAGCTTTAACATTTAGCGCGTTTTTTTAGTTTTTGTTTACATTAATTTTAGGTCTTTTTTGGCTGGAGTATTATAAATTAACTCTTGGCAGCAATTTGATGTTCTCCTACCTTTATGTTACTTTTATTGCGTCATATATTCTTTTGTATAAGTGTATGCAGGCAATTGTAGATTTTTTTATGTACAACCTGCAACAAATTTGTGAAATATACACACTTTGTTTAATCTGTACTTAGCAATACTATGATACAAATTACTTTTACAATAATTCAAGAGCAGACAATAAACTGTCTCATATCGAATCCACTTTTTAAAATCTTCTTGATATACATCATCTATTATACATTTTTTTATTTAATTAAAGACCATTTTATGTTAGCCGTAGAACAAAACCTATTTTAATATTTTAAACAATCGTGTTTTACTTTTTATCTATAAATAATATATATGTTATATTCATAGATAAATCCTAAAACATTTCTACAAAAATGTATCAAAATTAATAAACTTTTAAAATACGTACGTTAAATTTTTTAAGTGAAGATTTTATTTCAATACATCATATCAATCTCCTCTATACTTAAAATAAACTGCTTGTATCATGTTAAAAATACTATATAACATTTATATCTTAAATCTTATAAACATACTTACAGTATTACCATTAAACATTAATTATATATTAATGAATAGTATTTACAAATATTTATATCAAAATAGGCTAACTAGTCAAGATGTATGATTTATAATCTTTGTAATTGTAAATGATTTTATAGCTCTTTTTCTGTTGTATCTGTGTAAAGTTGCTTAGTTTTTATTATTCTTTGTTAGATATATTAAACTACTTCAAGATAGTTCATGTCACGTTAACAATTAGCAACTTGAATGGAATAATTTACACTTTTTAATTTTTGACTGATTTGTACTGTGTGATGTGTTTTAACTTTATGTCAGTAAAATTGTGTTTCAAAATTATTGTCTTTTTTTGCTAAATTATTCCTGGCAAAAGACCTGCTTTTTTCTATGGTCGCCTATACTGCTACTGAGACTTCGATACACCGACTTGATTTTAATCCTGTGTAAGTTTTTGTATTAGTATAGTCTGGTAGCCCGTGATGTGGAAGAAATATTAACTACAACATCACGGGCTACCAGACTTGCTTAGATGCACATATTACTTATGGAGTCAGCCGGTGATATGCAACGTATTCCCCGCATAACTCTATTGAAAATATTATACTAGAAATCATAATGCCCGAAATGTAAGTGTTGCGCCCTGTCTATAACAAACGCAGCTTCAGATGGCAGACGCCACAAATCCGCTCACCGTCCTGAGACATAATGTTGCGCTCCGTTTACTTAGTAATTTTGCCGGCAACGGAATCCTTCAAACCTAAAGTCTAGTTATTATATACTACTGCGGGTCAGGGTCATCCTATTGCAAATATTCTTCTCTCACCGTTGGCATAAAGCCTTAACAATTGTCGCTATGAACTGGGGTGGCACGACACTGTTTCATTGATGAACTCGAAGACGAAATTTATTTGTTACCAATTTTTGGGACATTTCTACAGGCCACGATCGGGTGCCGCCAGGTACTCATTTGTAGCCGTGATGATCACCTAGGCTATTCACACATAAATATCCATTTTTGGACTTCTGAACAAGTCGTACAAATCATAACGAAGACGTCGAGGTTGATGAGCACAAAAGCCCACAAGTGTATGATTGGCACCTCCTTGCAAAACTCTCGGTCCGGGCCACCAAGATGCCACTTACAGCTTTCTTTTCTCGGCTAGGGCCAGGGCTGACTACCTTGGACCGTACACCTGATATATCTGACTTCCGAAAGGTTCTTAACGTCAGTCATTACTTTCCAGACCTATGTTCAGCGTGTTTCAGTGTTTACTAAATTATACGTTGACCTGCCTCATATTCGGACACACATATTTACCAAACCTATACCGGTATTATGAACATTTTGAAGGGCTTCAATCCAAAACTGGATATCTGCCATTGCAATACCCCTTCGGTATCTTGTTTTGGCCACTGCGCTGTGATCTATATCTCTCATAGCTCAAATCTGCGTGCGAGCGTGCGTGAGTGAGTGAGTGACATAGTGCTTGTTTGTGCGTGTTACACCTCTTCCAATTCTCTTAGAACATCCCTTTTAAAAATATTCTTGCGTGTGTTAAATATGTCAAGGTCTAGAAACTTATCTAGTCGGTGATTTTGCAAAAGCGAACAGGCTCGCATGTCTGGTTCGAGTTTTGGGAGTATAAAAACGCGGAACTCTTGAAGCTAATTCCCCGCAGTCAATAGTTCCTGTGCACAAACCATGTAAAAAAGTCATATCTAGCAGCGTACGTCGACTTTCAAGACTTGTGAGGTGGTAAGACCTGCATAAATGTTCATAATTTGCGTTAGTCGCCGGTTTTTTGAGGTTTAAGTATTTAATGAACCTATGCTGGATCTTTTCTAAATGATTAATTTGAGTAATGTATTGCGGATTCCAAGTAGTGCTACAGTATTCAAGAATACTTCTTACGTATGAATTGTAAAGTAATTTTAAACAAGTACATCATTTGTCATCTATAAGATTCTAATCGATTCCTAAGTCCTTCACAACAAATTCTTTATTAAGAGTAAAACCGTTAATTTGGCAGTCAAAGACAATGGGTTTTCTCTTTCTAGTAAACGATACGTAATGGCATTTACTAACATTTACATGTATACAGTTTTCACTATAGTAATTCTCTAACCAGTTAAGATCAGATTGGAAATTCATACAGTCTGAAATATTAGAGATTTTCATAAATGTAATTGTGTCATCAGCGTACATGAAACTTTGCATAGTGAAAACATTTACTAAAGTCATATAAGTAGCAAATATATAAAAGAGGGCCCAGGATGGACCCTTGAGGGACGCCAGAGGATATTTCAACAAAATTAGAACGATATCCTCCTAGGACCACTGCTTGAGACCGTTTCCACAAATATGACTTCATCCACCTCAAGAGATCGCCTCGAATACCAAGCTCGTAAAGTTTTCGCAACAGTATGTTGTGGTCTACGATCAAAAGTCAATAAAACAAAACAAAGTCAATCAAAGTACCCAGGTTCGTGTCTGTAGAACGACCCTCTATAAAACCATATTGTTCAGCTGGTACGGAACGTAATATAACGGGATAGACATGTATATGAACAATTTTTTTCAAATAATTTACTAAGGACATTTAAAATTAAAATAGGCCGGTAATTCTCAATCTTTGTTTTGGGCCCTTTTTTATATATTGGAACAATATGTACTAGCTTCCAGATATGTGGAAAGTGGCCGGCCTTAATATATCTATTAAACAGTTGTGTTATAGGGAGATAAAAATTATTACAATTGACAAAAATATCGGTGGTAATTTATCATTACAGCGCCTTTATAGTGTCAAGCTTACTAATTATTTTATGTATTAAGTCTATACAAACTTAATTCGTCTATACAAATCTTAATTCTATGGATTATATTTGAGTTTGAATTGTCATTTTCAATTAATGGGAAATATTTTTTTAGTATGTGTTTGTGTGAAAAAGTTATTAAATTAATTACAAATTTGTGATGGACTACATAATTTTAAATCACCATATGACATCTGTTGGGGATAATCGGAATAAGGTTTACGCCTTGACTTGACATAACTCCAGAACGATTTTGGATTAGATCTAATCTTTGTTTGAATTTTTATCTATGACTTATGGCAATGTTCTTGTAGAGCCTTCTGCCTTTTCTTAGTTCTGAATATGTTGCGTAGTCGATAGGATTTCTAAACTTTTCCAAATAGAGTGTGTTTTGTTTTCTCTTTATCAAGTTAATAAGAGCTTTACTGTACCAGACGGATAAGAATTACGCCACTGGAGCGGACTATAAGTACGCATTTATCAATTGATTTGTGAATAATTTCAGAAATTTCTCAGCTACTTTATCTATGTCTTTTCTTGTTCGATAAATGTCCAGTCATGACCTATAAATGTTTCGTTAACTGTTTTGTAGTCGGCCGCATGTATTGATATTTGTATTCTGTACATGACATCTTAAGGGGTGGCATTAGAATATCTGCACTAGACATGTAAATGGCAGGGTGGTAAACATCTTCATTTACTAGTGCGTGGTAAGATCGTGCAACCATGAGGGAAAATTTGAAAAAACTAAATCAAGCATCTTGTGCTGATTATTTAAAATAGTATTTTGTTGAGAAAGACCATTCTGAATATCGTCAGAACCTTTTCTAAATATCATAGGTTCGCCCGTTGTCCAGTCAATACATGAAACATTAAAGTCACCCGCAACTATAAAGAAGTCGTTGTGGCATTTATTACTTATCATAGATAGAGCATTAATTAGTTTCTTAGTTCTTACTGGTAAAAGTTTATTAGGTGGAATATATACAACAACGATTTGAATGTTACGCAGAGAGCCAATGTTTCTTCCTGGTACCGATACCCAGATCACTTCAAGATCATTGACATTCAAATCTGGTCTCGCGTAAGCTTGTAACTTTGAACGACACAAAATCATGACACCACCTCCCATTAAGCCCCGATCTCGACGAAAAACTTTGTAACTGTGATCACTAATCTCAGCGTCTAAAATACTATCGCAATGCCAAGTTTCCGAGACCATAACAATGTCGATACCAGACAATAATAAGTTATTGCAAAATATGTTTGTTTTTGTCCGCAGACCCCTTACGTTTTGATATAATAAAGTCATATAATGTTTAAAAATTAAAGTAGAGTCTAAACGCCATATAAATAAAATATTAGGGTAATTCAGTGACATTTCGCTGTAGGTGCGGTAAAGATCTAATATTTTTATTCTTTTGTCACGGTCACTATCTGGAAGAAATGTTCTGAGTGGAATGAGAGAAGTGTTATGTGATAACTCTATGGAGTTATGTGTGTTGAGTAGAAAAAACTGTATTAAATATAAATAAAAACTGAAGTTCATTAGTAGAAGTTTTAACACTACAAATGCAGCATGAAACCTAACTATAGTACTTTTTAAACAATCTTGGTCAAATCCTCCGCTGAAGACACAGACAAATTTATAATTGGCTACTTTAGCTCTTTGGTTACACGAGTTTAATAAAAATTTATTTTCTTTAGTTAGGTGTTCATTAATAAACACTCGATTATTATCCTCCCCATTCCCAGATGCCTGCATTAAGAGTAAGATGCTCGCGTGACGCTGCCTGAATTCTATCTTTAATTGTGACGTTGCGTGAAGCGAACGATGATAGACGTATATTTGTCAAGTTTCCGGCTCGTCGAGGTTGTACACGATGAGCAAATTCAATATCATTCTGTTTGACAGCAACACTGAGATGTTGCAATAATTTTAATACAATGCTTACGGTATCTTCTGATTTGTTTTTAGGAATACCTCTTACTTCGATATTCTGCAATCTACTCCACTGCTGCTGCCTGATATTTTCTTCTTCCAATGCCCTAATTCTTATACCATGTGCGGCTATAGTAGCGGTTTATGCAAACTTCGCCCCCGGTAAAAACATGAATTATAATTGGCTTTTTTAAACAAGAATGAGTGTACGTTGAACAAGCTTCCTGCTCCGTATCGCCAATTAAGTCCTCCACACCGAATTTTTTTTAAAAAATTTAAAAATTGTTTACCCGGCTTAAAAAGAAACTAGTGGCAGCAATGGAGTGTACGAATGAAACTATTCTAAATATCGTACATAATCATCTTCGGATGACTCAGTTCATTGCATGCTGGGTTCCAAAGATGCGTACTTTAGTACGCTAGTTCAAAAATGCCACTGAATCGTACCTTAGGTTACCACTTTGGGCCTTACTCTGAGCAAGAGTTGATACATAAATTGATCATACGGAATATATATAATATAATGTAATATAATATATATATATATATATATATATATATATATATATATATATTTAGATTAACCTCCCTTGAAATCGAGGCTGTACCACAATGATTATCAGAAAGAAAATAACCAGAGATGCTATTAAAAAATCTTAAACAGTTTTAGAACAAATCTTTGTATTTTTGTCTAATAATCAGTTATTTATCTTTTATATATGTATACATTAAGATAGAAAAGTCTTTGTGTTAGATCCTCTGTAAAACAGTTATTACATTGATGGTGGAGCGATTTAGATCATTCTGCTTTTAAAGTAATCTTTGCGACCTCAACCCTTAAATGCATGATTTTATTACTTCCCATATATTACTTTATATTACTTTCCAATAAATTGAAATAGATGGAAACAGTTCCATCGATCATGGGAAAAATAAAGAAAAAATCATAGTAATAATTTTATTTCGAAAAATATTGTTGATGTATTTCTCAGCCTAGTGGTATGGCGTGTGATTTAGAAACCGGAGGTCGTGGGTTCGAATCCTGCAGGGACTCAACAAATTTTCATTGTTGTTTCCTAGTTGGTTAGGGCAATTTGGGCCGATGACCCAATTGTCTGAAAAGTAAGATGATCCATGCGTCGGATGGGCATAAAGTCGGTCCACCCACCAACCGCATTGGACCAGCGTGGTGGGATACGGTCCAAAACCCTCCTAATGGATAGGGTGTTTTAGGGAGGCTTATGTCCAGCAGTGGACTATCAAAGGCTGATGATATATATGCAAAATAGGTTCCAATCAGCTGATATATCAATTAAACAATAAAGGAGGTATAATATCATGATATAACTAATATTACAGGTGAAAAACTCTAAAACAGGTTTTTCTTGCATTCAGACTAAGAGGCACGTTACATTTAGAACATGACCATTGTGTAGTACCTTTGCAATTAGGTATTTTGCACCTAAGACGATTAGAAAAGACAGGCCAATGATCAATACCATCTTTCTTGACATCAACACTTGGAATTGGATGACTAGGACCTTTTTGTTCCTTTGCCTGCAATTCCTCGTCAAGAGAGGCATTACTTGGCCGTCCTCTTTTGCTGCCATTGGTTGATCCCATATTGCAAAGGGCATCAGCCAATTCGTAACTAAACTGATCCAGATTTGAAGGTTGTTTTTGGGGAATGCCCTTTGCAATGCGTTCTTTTTGAACAACACCAAGATATTTATAACTGCTAAGTATAAAAGGTGGTAAAATAGCCGAAGGTACCATTTGCGACTCTTAACCCGGATGCGATAGCGTCCTAAGAAACTATCCATAAGGTCCTGTACAATTTTGGGACAAGGCACTTCTACCTTAAGTTTCTGTTTTTGACGAAACGCACGACTTTTCCCATTGGTTGAGAGCCTATGTAATTTGACAATAGCGTTACTACCCTGTTTTGCCAGGTAATACACGCCAGGTAAAAACTACGATGTGATTTCTCATCCTCGGAATTGCCCTCGCCAAGCGTAAAACCACATTGTTCGTTACTTCTGTCCGGTTCACCCGCTGGTTTATCTTTCTTGCTATCTTGTCCAGAATTAGTTTCAAAACGGTATGCGTACCCCATGAGACTACACAAAACGAAGAGCTTGTATCCGCATTTATGTGGTTTATTTGGTAGATATTGTTTGAGGAAATGTGCATTTTTTGTAGAGCACAAGCGTCGTCTATAGGAATCGATGAAAGTCGATCTTCATTTAGGAATCCTGTATGACAGTCTATTTTATGTAAGGTCTGATCCGTGTTCTTGGTCAATGTTCGTATCGTCGTTAAAATGCAGCAACCTTCGTATTTGTCCAAATTTATTAACCGGCATAACGGTTTTTACAGGGTCGTAACCGAACTTTTCGTTTCGATACGACCGCACACTCGGAAAATGTTCAACAGACATAGATAAATACCTAGAATTTTTTATATGTCGCTACATATAATGTTGATCGGATAAACTGGGTTTTTTTGACAAGAATGTAGATTTGTCTCGTTAGCAATTTTTTATAAAAATCCGGGGTAAAATAATGACTAAAACATTTATAAGGGCTGTCCAGATCTAAAATGTTTTCATCTGTGGGGTTAGGTTCATGAGCTATGCGGTTTTATCGTATGAAAAGTTACCTATTTTCCAAATTACTTTTCTTTTGTCAAACTGAATATCCTTGTCATGTCAATGAGAGGCGGATCGCTGTCTTCTGAAACTTGTCCAACTTCAGAAGTAGGTTCATCACTAACTTCATCGCAGTTGGCAAAGTCTTCTCCCTGCAAATCCTCCAGGATTTCCCTGGCGTCATTATAAAATCCTTCCTCATCGTCATTCTAATCATCCAACCCATTTTCAGACACATCACCATCTTCCAATGCAGCCAATAAATCCTCAATGTCCTCTCTTGTAATCGCTTCGCCATCCTTACAAAAAAAACTGTAATGAAAAATATATTTATAGAAAAAAGATTGTATAACTAAAAAATATATAAATGTTTACTAGAATCGCAGCGTTTTTGCAATTTATACAAAAATAATAACCAATACTTCTCAGAAACTCTAAGCATCATGAAACAAAATATTGAACTGCAATAGTACTGATTTTTCATAGTGATGTATTTATACATCACCAACAAAACAACTGATATTTCGCAAAACATACCATTATTATCAAAACCATGACATAAAAACGTTACACTTAACTTTTAACCTTTTTAGAAACAATTTTTCGTTACAGTTTTCACCCCTTTTCACAAAAAAACGAATTTTTAATATCCGCGGTAAACAGCGTAATAACTGTTAGGCGCCAAACTTATGAAATACAAGTTTTTAAAAAAATAACTGTCAAAAGTTGGATTTTGCTGTCAGAAATGAAACGTGTAAAAATCAAATTTATTTAAAAATTAAAAAATACAACTTCGCGCACAGCATATTGCGACATGGGCTAAATAATCGTATGATGTAGATCTACATCATTATGAATTTAAGGGTTAAACAATAAACGGGTGAAAATTAGCAACTTCTGTGGTTAAAAAAAGCCTTAAAAATCTTAGTCATTAATCATTTCCAATTAAACTATAATACAAAAACGAAACGAATGAAAAGGTTTCGGCATCAAAACGATATTCCCTACTCTTGTTACACACTTATATACACTATATACGCTATACCCGTAGGAATTTTGAACTGTGCCCTGAAAACTATTAAAAATCCCACAATACCATCACAAAAAATCTCATAGCATAATTTTTATATTGTTTTATATCAAATACGTAAGTTGTTAATACGACTGCTGATTTTACAATAAATAATAATAAAAATTAAAGTATACAATAAACATTTATTTTTAAATAAAAATTACTTTTCTGTCGCACTATTCTCAACTTGCCAATATATTTTATACTTATACAACTACACGCATATGCGATTTGAAAACTAGGTGTTTATGTAGGTCCATCATAGAAGCCTCAGAAATACATACAAGATTCAGCTTTGGTTAGCTTATCTTATGCTACATAGATCAAGATGATGACCATGGGTTTCAGGTCATAACATTTTACCTATTCGATTCATTAAGTTTTTTTTTACTTTAGACCCTATTTACACCAGAACAACATAAAACAAATACTGTAATTATGAGATAATTAATAAGTTTCATAAAATACAAATCTGATGATAAATTACTTTTGTGCAGCTTTACCAAAATATATTACAAAATATAATTTTTATATATTATAAGAAAATTTTAACAGCGAATAAATAACATTCGATTGATGCATCAGAAAGTTTAATAAAACAAAAAAAATCTGTTATTGCTAGCAGTATAAATGGCGCCTGCTTGTCAAAATTGATACAACGCATTGCTGGCTAATTCTTATGCGCTAAAGATTCTGATCGAAACTCATTTTAATGTCAAATATCAAACATTCAGTCCGATCAAACATTAAACTATTTTGAAAGTTTCTGACTATCATATTAGTTCATTATGTTTTAATAATTAATCGAAAGTTGTTATCATATCAGCAATTTCATCTGATATAATTCTTTGGAGCTTTTACAAAATACTTTAAATAAATAGATTATCCATTTTATTATAAGTTATTCGATGATTTGAAAGTTTTAATTATAATATTTCAGAATTTGTTGCATGATGATATAGCGTCATTTGAAATCACACCAAATTTGTCTGAGGGCGTGCCTTATAGTATAAAATGGAACAAATCGTTGTTAAAACAGAAGTTCAGCCTAATGGTGATATATTACTCTTTTATGTTGATGGTAATAAAACTTATTCAAATATAAGTCTTTCCTCATCTTACTTATCTAACTCTTTAAACATATTAAACTATAGCCTTCAGTCCAAATGGAAATATTATCAAATAGATAATTGTGCTCAACTTGAAAAGCATTATATTCATGTATGAATAAGTCATTTGAAACCAGGCTACAAATTGTCTGAGAGGTTATAGATAATATAAATCGTTTTACTTATAGCTATGGTTATCATTCTTTTGCGCTTGATGGTTTAACTAATTTATTAACAATAAACTTTTATCTGTTATTTAACATACTGTGTATCAGAAACGTTTCTCATTACTATATAAGATTAGCTTTTTAATCAAAGTTAAGTTTTACGACGAATGGTCATGAAAACTTCATAAGGACAGAAAATGTATTTAAATGTAACCTTTGTATTAAATGATAATTGATTCTGCTTATTGATTGGAATGTTTTTATGTGTAAAATGAAAGGCCATCTATCCTTTGTATCAGCCACTGCATTTGTCAAATTTCTCCACTGTTGTGTTCAATGTCAAGGCTTGTAATTTTGTTAAATATCAGAAAGGTATAGTTAAAATAAGATTGCTATAGAGAAAAGGCAACCAATTATCTGAAAAGTAGATGATCTTTGCATTGATAAGATGCATGTAAAAAGCATCAATCCTACCACCAATCATTGACCACATGGTTGGTTATGTCCTGTATGAGTAAAAGCGTTCAGTAAGGTAGTTTCTCAGGAAGGGACTAACACAGGCTAAAGCTGAAGGCTATTTATTTGGACAGGGAAAGAAGATTACAATAAACCTTTAAACTGATTTAAACCTAGCTTGATATATACATAGTTCTCATTTGGTGAAAGAATATATAATTATTATATTTAGATTTTAGCTTTCAATTTAGAATTTAGAGTAGGAGAAGAGATACTAAATCTTGTATAGAAAGGAAGTTTTTCATGTATATTTTAATTAAAATTAGCTCTTTACCTTACCAAAAAAGTTTTTAAATCATTTATTCATCACAAAAAAAAATTCAGGCTTAAACTAGAAGTGCCATAATCAATTTTGTATATAGACTTTAAAACTTGTTGATTAATTTCTATCATAGTAACATACTATGCGATAAACAAAGTTTATAATTTTTGTAATGAACAATGTCTTTATTGTGTCTTACTGTTTGCACCTGTATAAAATACATTTATTTACATTATGTTTTTGTATAAAATACTTACCTTTTTGCTTTATAACTAGTATTGCTCATTTTTGACTGAACTGTGTTGTGTTACTGTCAATAATTTTTTTGTTTTCAGAAAATCAAGGTCATGCCGTAGGCGAATTGACAAGACTAGAAAATGTAACCGTTACTGATGCAGAGCATTTGCAAGAAAGTGACTTTATTCTGAGCAATGTAGAGGAATCTGTGGACGAATATGACTTGTTGCAAAGTGTAGATGAATTCACCGAAGAGAGCTGGCAGGATGAGGATATCCAGAAGCTTCTTGTGTTCTACATAGACAATAAAGACAACTTCAGTAATGATAAGACAATTAGTAAACATCTATGGTTGGTTGCTTGTAAGACGATGTTGAACGGCAAAAGTCCGACTATGTGCGAACTCAAATTGGGGGAGATGAAACAGAAGTATACAGAAACTTGCATTGAACAGCAACAAGGTACAGCAGTTAAATGGGCATACTTCGATCTCTGCAATCAGGCGTTCCATGACGACGAATCTGTTAGGGCTGTTGTAGATGAAAGTGTCCAACAGGAAATTAAAGTTATTCCTCAAGAGAACAAGTCTAAGGATGACGGTATTTTGGTCATGAAGAAAGTCAGTACTGGTCGTTCAGCTGCTGATGCAAAGGTTGAGCGTTTGCTTAACCTTTTTATGAAGTTCAAGAAAGATGTCCAGAAGTACCATACACATAGGGCTATCTGGGATGCTATTGCGGTGGAGATGGGCGAGGAAGATGCAGAATATTGGCAGAAACGGTTCCTAAACTTCAAACAGCATTACGTTAGGATGGTATGCAAACGTAACGAAGTGGGCCCGGAGAAAATCAATTGGCAGTACATGAAAGTGTTTGACCAAATATATGATGGTGATGAAGAATTCCAACGAAAGTTCGGTCCTAAAATAGTGGTTCAAAATGTTAACGGAAATGATTCAGTAAACAGTGATGTCTGGAATGATACAGAGAAAACGGTTTTGGTGAAATATTACTTTGACTGCTTTCACGAATTTCAAGACCCGACTATTCCTAATAATTTTCTATGGCACGAAATAGCCAGACTGTTGGAGAAGAAACCGGAGAACTGCAAAGAGAAGTATAGGGAAATGAAAAAGGAGCATTTGGATAATCTACTGGGAGAGGAATATGATTTGTCTAATAGAATACCGATCGCAATAATATTTGACAATATTAT
The DNA here is from genome assembly GCA_029286875.1 of Lamproptera curius. Lineage (NCBI taxonomy): Eukaryota > Metazoa > Arthropoda > Insecta > Lepidoptera > Papilionidae > Lamproptera > Lamproptera curius. The sequence goes on from JAGSMT010000046.1 coordinate 2,442,392, forward strand.
CGCGCGTGAGGTTGAGATAGAATTAAAGTCATCGCAAAAAGGTGAGACGCAGTCTTGGATAACGGAAGAAATTGACGAGCTTGTTAAGTTACTGTATGACAAAATAGAGATGTTCAAAGACTCGGTGTGTTACTTTGTCACATGGTTCGTGGCTGCGAAGAAATTGAGAAAGAGTATATACATCTGTAAAAAGCAGTGGGAGGATTTGACAACTCTTTACAATTCCATATTGGAGGACAAAAAAGAGAACTCGGACATGCAGATAGACTGGCGTTATATAGACATATTTGATAGGATATACGATTACGGGATGGACACTAATTTACTCGAGGGCTATGAAAATATAAAGACGCAGGTTGATAACGAGCGCTCTGAAAAAGTTGGGGGTGAGTTTTATAAAAGTATATGAGACATGGTTTAGGTGTACTTCTACATTAAAGTTAATGCTAGCAATACCACACCGGTGGCCCTTTATAAACAGCTAGCTTTTAAGTCTGAACACCAATAGAAGCATAATTTAGTTTCTTTTAAAAAGTAACATAATTTTGTTTTTAGTGATACTTATATTAAACCATCTTCAACGTTTAAATTATCACCTGTTCGGAGAAAGGTTTTAAAAATCTATCTAATCCAATCTAAAAGTAAAATTTATAGGTTCATATGTGAATACCTGCCTATAATACAAATTTTCGTTACAGTGAGAAAACTTCACGTAAAGGACGACGATGACAACGATGAGTTTTCTGACGACGAAGAGAGCTACGACGAAAGAGGTTTTCCGAAACGTTCAAAACGTAGAACTGGCGAATCGAAGGGCTTCAAAATACTAGAATATTATCTGAAGAATAAAGACAAGTTTTCGTGTTCCCCAAGAAAGAAACTCAGCCTATGGGAGATTTTGGCGCATCAACTAGGAATCACCGCAACACAGTGCGCGCATCGCTTCAGAAATCTGAAGCAAGTTTACACAAACTACGTCCAGAGGGAGATAAATAAACCAGATATGCCAATTCTATGGCCTTACTATGCGCTATGCAAGAAAGTATTTGGCTACAGAGCGATCAAATCCAAACTGAAGAACGGCAAAATGGATTCGGACGACGCAGAGGAATGGACTGCGAAGGAAATAAAACAGCTGATCAATTACTTCCGAAGAAACTATCGTACAATACGTGATAACGCGGAGGATACTGTCAAGTGGTCGCAATTGGCAAGTGAGATTTCGAAGACGTCAAGGGCGTGCTGTGAGAAATTTCTGGAGTTGAGAAAATCGTATAGAAAACTGAAGACGTTGAAGAGCAGGAATCCCGATGTGAAAGTTTCGTGGAAGTACTTTAATATGATCGATGATATATACAATAGTAGTGAGAACGAGCAAATGCAAGCGGCTAATGTTATGGATGTTGTAAATAGTGATATCATGGATGTGGACGCAATTAAAACCGAATTGCCTGAAGGTAATAAAGTGATTTATGTTTGTAACTTTGATATCTTTTCATTATCTTTTTTATGTTTACTAATTTTTGTTTTGTTTTCAATATTAACTTTTTTCAAGATTGTTTGCTTGATAATACAAATAGCTTTCTTTGTTTTTACTAAACATATATGACAATTTTGTTATACATTTTCAGATGATGAGTTCGAGTACATAATTGTTATTCCTGAGAACCAGGAATTGTCAGGTGAAATTGAAACTAGCGAAGTTACCATGGAAGAAGCAGCCGCAAATATTATTCATACAGATGATTCTGTTTCCAACGAATCAAAGCCACAGACCAACAAATGGAACAGACGTACGAAAAAGCGTCTCCTGATACAATATTTCAAGTATCTAAAATCGCACAAAGGGAAGGAAATAGACTCTAGGGAAATGTGGGCGGAAATATCGTCAAAGTTAAACAAATCACCGTTGACCTGTCGTAGGATCTTGATCAAGCTTAAAAATCAACATCGAATGTCTGCTTCGAGCGAAGAGTTTAAAGAAAAATCTCCCTACTACAATTTGATAGAGAGGATCTTAAAACTGAAACCGAAGTTCGCGAAAATCTCGCACCACAAAGGGCTTACAGAGAAACGGACATATAAAGATGTGACGATGGCCGACGAAAAGGTGGAAAAGGCATTGCAATATTACCTTGAGCATTTAGAAGAGTTTTTAAGCCCGAGATTCGAGAAGAAATATGTCTGGATGGAATTGGCGAACTCTATCAACGAGCCGGTCTCAAAAGTCTTCAATAAAATCAACTATTTGAAAAATTTATTCAATACAGATTCTACTAATCAAGAAGATCCATTCGGTTCTATTTTACAAGAGCTCTATAAATATTTAAATATAAAGAGCGCAAGAATGTTGAAGATGACTGAGAGTGGAAGACGATTGCAAGTTAACATGATGACATGGAACTACTGACAGCTTAAAATCAACGATGATTTTGGAGAGGTACAGATCGACTAATTGAAAGCATGGTCTAATAAAGGTAAGTCAGAACCAATAGGAACAGGTTAAGAGAACGACCAGAAAGAATACGTGGCGCACAATTGAAGCATGAATATTAGGATAGGGAAGACGCTTGGCACTGAGTATTCGAGAAAAGAGTGTCACTGGTGTTGCTCTAAAGACTGTCCAAAAGTATCAACAGATAATAACTATGTGAAGAATGCATTCAATAGAATTGTAATCATTGCATTCGAGCATATTTTAGCAGAAGATATGAACGGAAGTAAAGTCCGTGTATGAGGACAGCTGACGTTCGATAAACGGAGCTGTACAGATCCTTTGGAATGACTGAATTACATAACAATATATAATGACAGTTAAAATATATCATATTTATGAATCATTGATATATAAAAATGATATTTAATACATTTAATAGAAATAAAATTTGAAAGCTCGATTGAACAATGCGTTTATAGCAGCAGTAAATTGTAAGATGTGACACTATTTCTGAGGCTAATCCTAACACAAATATGCTTATTTTAGTATAGTCCTGTTGTAAGAATCTAGCATTACATAATGCTCTTAATAATATCTCAAACATATGGTATAAAACATCATGATTGTTCAGTTTGAAACCATGAGTATTACTGGATGTAAACATGTTGAGTGAAAAGATAGACTTTTGCAAAATTTTGCACTGTCAGGCTTATTAGCACAGTGAAATTGTAGATATTTGCTATACATCTGTACATGTAGTATCAATTATCTTATTACGCTTAAGGTTTATATGATTTGGAATTTATTAAACAAAGCAAATCAAATTGTAGAAACTTTAGCATAATTACTAATTTTAATTCAAATATCTCTATTCATATGAGTGATACACTGACTTATTTATTCTCAAAACGCTAACACCGGTTCGGAAAAGGAAACCTCTGACCTGAGAAGGACCGGCGAAAGAAACTCAGCGTGACTTTTGTCATCTTTAACAATAAAGTTAAAACAAAGGAACATTAACCGTAATCCGTGGTCTGGTCCCGCGTGATAACAAATTCGTGTTATCGTTGTTTTCTAGTTGGTCAGGGCAATTTGGGTCGATCGCAAATGATCCATGCGTCGGATGGGCATGTAAAAAATAGGTCCACCCACCAACCCGCATTGGACCAGCGTGGTGGGATACGGTCCAAACACCTCAATGGAGAAGGCGTGAATATGGGGAGGCCTATGTCCAGCAGTGGACTAACACAGGCTGTTGATCATGAAACAAACAATTGCAAAAAATTGTCTTCTTATTTAAAAAAACCTGGTGGCATATCTTTTTAAATTGAAAAATCTTTATTAAATTGTCTCTATTTATGAACTAGGAACAAAACCATTCCTATTATTGAGGGAATCCCGGTGACCAGCATACACCATTTATCATCATTCTCTCCTATTTTTATATAAATATAGGATAAAACATGTGGCAATAATTAATTTGTAAACATTTTGTGTTGTACAATGTTTATCTAGAATATAAAACTTTTTAATAGATCTGTAAATACTTGTAAGTTCTTTATGGTTTATGTTGAAATTTAGTGTAACAAGAATTGTTCGTTAGGAATTATGTAGATAATTAGGTAGGGAATCCGTTTAACTAGAAGCAATAATACCGATGATTAATAGGAAATATTTTGAAGATTCTGTATAATAAAGCTAGTTTAAGCTGTATTAAAAATACGAATGTGCTATTAAATAAAGATAATTATTGTTTTTGTGTTTCGTGTATTATTTTAAGATACTGAATTTAAATAAAATCGAGGCACTACTATATATTGCTTAAATAAGTTGAATATTCATCTAATATTAAGATCAATTATTTGATTGTAAGAGACGAGTTATACGCTTCCGGGTGGCTAGCGGCTTTGTAGCTATATTTCTGATAAACAAATCTTGATTTTAAGCCAAAAATGTGAAATAGCCTTTACTAGCTGCAATCTCAGTCATTTACAGCCCTACCTCCGAGGTAAGTATCTTCGCGAACTTCTCAGTACGGGACTAGATTTTACTGCTTCATTGTAAACTCAAGATTGGTGCGATCTCTAGAATCCATCTGTTGACTGTTACGGTATGGTCTTGAGGTTGTTGGCTGAGCGCTGGTAAATCCGTGCTAAGAATATGCCTGGGGCTCTTCGTCTTTCTTCTCTTACTCTTATATCTTATCTTCCTCTTCTGTCTTCTCTTTATTTTATATGATAGCAGGCGAACCGATCTGCATGTGCAATACCCATACAGGCAGCAGCCTCTTGTGACCGTGGAGCACTGAGAGATCACTTCCGAGCGACGACAGCTAGCGGTGGTTGTAGCCGTTTTTTCGAACGCAGTCTATGCTCAATGTCTAAACTGAATGCACCCAACATAGGTACCAGAACGTTGGTACTATAGATGACAACGCAGCGCTGGTTATAGAACTCCTCTGAGGATTGATCAGCGTGGTTCTGTTTATTTTGTTTTTTTTTTTTTACCTTTAGCTTAGTGACTTCTCTCCTCTGACATCTGTTGTTACCACGTGCACTAATAGATAGTCAACATGGGCCAGGGTTGATGGAGCACCAGCACAGCTGCAAGCTGGATGTATCCCAGGTTGTCGCTAAGGCCTAGTGTGATAAGCATGAATTGTAACGTGTGACTATAGCTTTTTACAAATTATAAATGTGATATGTGAAATGCTTCATGGACTCCTGTTCTGATGTTGTTTCGTCTTTTCTGTCCGAGGCATGGGAATTGTTCCTCTTGATCGCTTTCCTTTGTTTTTCCTGTGATCAAGAGAGCTTCTAAGGTGTCCTATCATACAAAACACTACTGAGACAGATTGTTGACAGCTTAACAGAAAGACAACATTAGAACATAGCCAAAGACAGCGACAAGTGGAAAGCAATCATCTACAAGATAACTCATGGAGGTCACGACCCTCAGCAATGAGGAATACGACACAAGGAGGAGGAGAAAAGGCGATATAATACGCAAACTGGTAAGAAAAACGTATAGAAGCTTGTGTAATAACTAGATGAAATAAATCGTTTTATTCGCAAGAACTTATATAGAAAATATTTACTCCAGAGATTATGCATATGCAGAAAAATACTAACTGGTTTTCATTAAATAGTTTAGTTAGTATTACATATATTGTGAATAAAAGTTTCGTGTTTAATTCCATTCTAATAAGGTCTCTTCATAAACCAAGTCAAAATAACAACTAGCTTTTTTTCATAATTAGGTATTTGGTTGTCATTTTATTCAAGGTATGCCAAGATTTCTAATTGGAACTCAGTTCGATCTTTATTTAGAATGAAGACACTTCAGATAGTTAAAGCTTTTCCAATTACAAGTTAATTATAATTTAAAAAGCATCATCATATCTTTTTAGCAAGACAAGACAAGTAGCGAATCACTATTTTGTTCCAGTTTGAAGAGTACAGTATTTCTCACGGACAGTACGTATAGCTTGCCACAGTACTCGCATGTCAGTCGTATCGTGTCATATAATCTCGAACATGTATTGTTAAATTCGTTAGACTTCCGGTGGAAGACATTTTAAATTTTAAGCCTATTCAAAGAGAGGTCGAGTTAAACTCTTTCTAAATCTCAGAGCATAAGGCTCAGAACAGTCAAAAGAAGCCCTGCATTACTTTATATATCTTTCAACACATACAATAGAAATTTTACTCCGTCATATTGCATAAGACAGGCTACACGCATTACGGCGTCAGATCAATATATCTTTTTATTAACTTATCTACTATATCTGAGTCATTGTCAATGCCATTTCTTTTACCAGATATACAAAATTACGTTTTGTTTATATTACCCCAATTGATGGTGATTTCGAAAACTCTTTTTATTTAAAAGTGGTCTAATACGCATCTTTATCATTGAATTTTTTAATTATTATAAACGGTAATATAATGTACAAGTCACGGAAACATTAATGTTTTACAAAATTTTTGTTCTCGTTTTCAAAGTCCTTACCGTCGAAGGCAAAACTGTATAAAAACGACCTTATTTTTGTAATAAAAAACATTCAATGTTTTTGTTTCTCTCCAATATGTACATAAAATGGAAGTTTTGAAGATTTAAATATATATAGTTATATGTAGATATCTACCACAACTGAAATTTCTCAGTACCGCCAGATAAGTACATTTCAATATACCCGTATTGTTCAGGCCTAACCACGACTAAAGCTAGTCGTTACACATTTCTGTATCAAACCTATTCACTCATCGATTTTAGCGCCCTGAACAGCAAACATCCTTAGCCTATCAAATGGCCCAAGGTTTCCACATGAGCCGCGATAATCTTGTTACAACATCCAGTTTATTGGCGAAAAGTCGAGTATCACACCTGAAATTAAACCAGTACTATATATAAATGATCTAAATAACTACACATCAAGTACGTTGTCACAATTTTATATATATATAAATGTATTAATTAACAACTAAATGAAATAACGCTTGTTTTATAATGTTTTACTAGATTATTCTAATAGAACAAGGACAGGTCAAATTTTATTGACAATTATGATGTTATTAAATTAGAAGTGTTGATTAACAAGTTTTTTAAATGTTCAATTGAAGCCTATTTCTGTTTATAAATAACACATTAATCGAATCAATAGTTTTTGCTGTAAGTATTATATTAATAAAATCTTTGTCTAGCATTAAACACATAATAACATAACAATTTGCACCAAAATCAATTATATTGTTTCAATTACATCTAATACTGAAGTTGTTTTCCATAAAATAAAGCTGTATCGAGTTCGCTCCGCTTCTCACTGGAAACACCGCCTTATGCCGCTGCTAATTTATTTAGTGTTTCACTTTTACTTAAACAGACGTCGAGTGTTATAGTGTCGTTAATTAATTACGATGTTATGTTATTACGGACAGTATTTAATTAACCATCCTTTCAAAATTATATTGTGACCTATTATTTATATGTTACAGTTTTAAATAGGTGATTTTATTTGTGGTTTTAGTGCTTTATGAGAGGACAGTAAATCGACTGCTAATCTCGATTACAAAATTTACCTTAGTTGATGTGTTTTTCGATTTGAAATGTATACTTGATGCAATACAACGCCATTTAATGCTGGTTCTTAGTATTTAAATTAAATTATTCAACCTCTAATGCGAACATTTTCTGTTAAAGAATTCACTTCAATATCTGTACTAGATATGTGTAATTGAATCATTACTTGTCCTCAATGTAATGGAGTTTTAATAAAAATATATCCATAAATTATTTCAAGAAAATGTTTGTAGTTTTAAAACTGTCTACTCGTTGTGATGTAACGTTAAATAACATTAATAAGAAGATAAATAACAATAAAATTAAATGTTAGTATCTAATTTTAGCTGTTAACTGTAAATTAATAGTATAATTACAGACAAATCTGTGTTGAAAATTTTAATAACATGTTATTTTCCTGGAAATTACTTTACTTTTATAAATTTTAATCTTTATTTCTACATGACCAACTGTATTTTTAAGTGTTACTATTTAAATACTGTATGCAGACATGTATAATAAACGTTGTAAAAAACCTCTTTTTATTCTTCGTTAAGATTGTGTCCTTTACAATTCAGTGAAGTATTGGGCTCTGAAACCTTAGAAATGTTATCCATGTCGTATACGACATTCTTATAATGAAGATTACACTATTTTAATTGTTTTCCTATTGAAGAATATCATTAAAAACAATATTAGTGTATAAAACACCAAGAATTGTTTGTAAAAAGGTGGATATGTATACCTTTGAATCTGTTAATGTGTAATTTTGACATGTATGTAAAAACCTTTGTTCTTCATTATATTTAATTGTATAATCTTAAAAATATAATTTATATCTACGGATATTTAAAGTATCGTATCTATATGCACAAAGCAATACATCGACATGGTCCTTTCTAGATTCTCAAGGCGCTCCAACTGAAGCATTCAAAATGGTGAACGTTCAGTGAAATCGCGAAAACTTAGAATAATCGATGCGTCTAACTAAATTTAAACAGGCACGTTTATATAAACCCTTTAAAGCGATTATACTTGTAAGGTGTTGAATCGCTGCACACTTTGACACTTGCATTTACGATTAGATGGCTCGTGCAAAATCGTACGGTGTTTTGTGAAATGTACAGTGAGTGATATTGTCGTCTTGTGTTTGGGCAAGTGATAAGATGACTGTGTTATTACGTGTGCTATCGATACTCCTGATGATGCAGCGTTTCGTCGATGCGAGTCGTGTTCAGGCAGCTGTCAGTTTTTTGTGAGTATTTATTCATTTAATTTTCAAAGACTAAATGAAATGAGGTAATTAATCGTAACAGGTATTATTTCATACATTGGTTAATTTTTCTGGGTTAAGTTCAATGGTTAATCGAAATGTTACTAAGGTAAGAATTAAGCTAAAGGAATACTTAGTTAGCGCGACTATACAACTGACTATTAAATCAGTAACCGCCTTCGTAGTGCTTTGCTTTTGTATTTTAATCATTATAAGAATACATGTAAACATAGTCAACTTATTTGTACCAAAATAAAAAAATTATTTTTCGTATCTAATAAATAATATATATAGATTTATACATTAATTATTTTTAAACTTTTAAATTGCGCCTGATGGTTCAGTCCGCTTCCAGTCTCCATTGTCAGACTTGAAAGAAGTTGAGCGTCAAAATGTCGGAGTAAATCCATCATACTAAATGTTGTTTATTTAGCGTCTCTGCTTTCTCCTTTGATCTTAATTGTATATCAGATCGACTCATTTCTATGACTTAAAACTTATGTTAAAGGTAAGTCGATCTTTTCGTCTAGAAATCTTAACTAAAATATTCCACTGATTACAAATATTTCGTAAAATAAAAAATCCTATATTTTACTATATTACCAGCAGAGCAATGTCTTTTTAAATATTATATGCAACCGTGATTCCGTCAACATTATTCATATAAATTATAAAAACAATGCTACGTATAGCAATGGGAGAAGGTAGGGACAATTTATGTTTTGTCAATTAAACTTCTTTACCGGATTTATTGCAATATTACCTGGTTTTAAAATAGGAAAATTTTAAAAAAATGATAAATCAGTATTTTTTTATATTTATCCAGTTAAAGGTGTATATGACATACATGTGTACACATCGTATATAAATTAATATGTTTTTAAAATATAAACATTAATAACCGTTAAATGCATGAACGCCTCCGTAAATTCAATAGCAACCTTCGTATAGTTCACTTTTTCTTATATTTTGCGCTCCCTGTAGCAGGTCAAACGCAATAATATCCCTTGCAAGTAGTTATAATTTATAACATATACGTAAGTGCTTAATAAAAAATGTAATACATAAACAAATCTAACGTCAAACCTTATTGGAGCCAACGAAAGAAGTTCTATTGGTAAAACATCCGGTGGTCAATGTTATTCCCGCCATTGCCTCCATTTTGTTAAGCCAATAAAACTGCCGCCGTAGCCTAGTGGTAATGGCGTTTGCTTTAGAAACCGGAGGTCGTGGGTTCGAATCTTGCGGGAACTCAACAAATTTTCATTGTTGTTTCCTAGTTGGTTAGGGCCGGTCACCCAATTGTCTGAAAAGTAAGATGATCCATGCGTCGGATGGTCATGTAAAAGCCGGTCCACCCTTGGGGTGGATTCAACCAGTGTGTGGATACGGTCCAAAAACCCCTTAATGGAGGGGGCATGCATTAAAAGGAGGCCTTTGTCCAGAAGTGGACTAGAACAGGCTGTTGATCATGACGAGGGCCAATAATATTAGACCACCGAGGCGTTTTTTAATTTCACTCTATAACAAAAAAAATAGCCCTGTATATATACTGATCGGTTTATTAATTAGCATTGTGTCATTGATAAGATAATACATTTGCAGTCAAACAAATCGTGTTAGTATTCAACCATTGTGTAACAATGAAAAACAATGCCTAGATGTCTATGGCCCCTGACAATAGCATGCTTATAATGATACGATCTGCAACTCTGTACATTGTTTTAAAAAAACGTATTATCATTATATGAATCAAATGAGATTGTATTGATACATAGCATCATCATAATCAGCCTGTGTAAGTCCACGGCTGGACATCCATATCCCCACGCTGGTTTAATGCGAATTTTACATGCCCATCCGACGCATAAATGTATAATACATGTTTTATTTTATATAGCAAAACGTCAAAAAGTACCTAATGCGCATAACAATATTTCAATAAACGCAATGGGCACTAATAGAAACTAGAAATACAACCGTCTTTTGCATTATTTCTGTTATAAATCGATTCATCAAAGTTATTAATGATCACAAAATAATGTTAAAAAAAAATAAACAAAAATAGTAAGGATGGGCTAACAAGAAAACCTTAATTGATAATGCTAAGCTATAATACATAATAAAATTTAATGCCCTGGTGATCGCGAAAACAGCAATAGTTTAGCAGTAACAGAAACGTTTTTAACTGAATTAGTTATTATACGAAGTACGCAATATAGAATAAATTAAGAAAATGTAGCGATTTCCTTAATATATTATATATATATAGTATCAAAATCATTTCAACAGGCCAACGCTCATATCAAGAGATGGAGATAAAATCCGAGTCAAGTCTCTCGCTTCGGGACATCTTGCCGGTCAAGGCAAAGTTCTATGACAAGAACAGGGCTCCCAAACTCCTAGGGCAGCCAACAGTCGTGTATTTCCACGTCACCGTGCTATCTTTGGATTCAATAAATGAGGAAAGTATGGTAAGTGGAAGGTCCATATCTTGGTAGAATTGAAAACTCCTTTTCACCTCTCTGAATAAGTAATTATCGAACTCAGTCCGTTTCATGACATCTGAAATAAAAAACTTAGTGCTATACAAGAGTGAGATAAAACGTCAAGTCTGCTAAATCTTCCTAATGTGAGTAGCTTGAAGGTACCTAAACTAGGTTGCAAGAATTCAATTGATATCTTCATACAATCCAGTTTTTTGATTCTATGTAGGGTAAATTATGGTTGAAACTTGTTATATCGTTAGATAAATCTTTTCTACATTTAAAAGACTTCCATTTCTTCATGCCTAAATGAATTTTGAACAGATTGCACTATTTAGTAACAGAGATAGATAATCATTAGCAGTATACAATTGCAACTATAAATATGTCTTTTCAGACATATTGTAGCAGTATTTTCTTGCCAGTCTTGATGCTACCCCATGCTTAGTTGCGAGAATATGCACGAAGAGTTACTCGTTCCTGATGTGGCGTGGTTGAACAAATATGAGGCCGGACTGTTCTATTAAGAACTCGATAAGTGACCTATCCAAGATTTGAGCATGATCTGCAATCATTATTGTGATTTGTTACCACGACAAGACGTTACTCTACATGTCAAAGTTAGTAATTTTCGTGATCATCTAGCATTAACCTCTTTTGATCATCGGAATTCGTTTCTAAGCAGTCGTTTGTAATCAGCTATGAGGCACATGATTTTTAGAAAAGTGCCTTCCAGTGACTTCCAATATATTTGCATCGTTATTGACGTTATGATGTAATAAATAGTAAGAACATCAATGACACAAAAGTTGTTTACATAAGTCTATAAAATGTCAGTTTCGAAATTTGTTTGACCTATATGTAATAAATATAGTATTCTGCTTAAATGGTGCAGATCCATGATCTCAAATTTATTCTCGTTATATTTATTTCTCAATCATTCGACGTAAAATGATAATAAAGGCGCCACAGGTTCGCCCGCTGCCCTGAGACAATGGTTGTAAAGATCCAAGAGAGAAGAGACCAGATAGTAATTATTTTAAAAGTCTTGTTTAGCTTCTTCAATAAGATATTTTTTTACTTTAGCGCATATTACATTTTGATATTTTTATATTTCAGATTAACACTAGTTTTGTCCTGTGCCATGAAGTTTGAATCTTATCCACACGATACGCAAAGCTGTTCAATGATGATTGAGAGCTGTAAGTGCAATAAAATTAAGGTATTATAGGTGCATATAAAATGGGGAGTGTGGTATAACATAATAGGTGGTAGGTTTTCTGGGCGAGCGGTTCACAGGATACCGCCAATTTAGCTCATAGCAATATGTGCTAATTTGGCGGTATCCTGTGCTCAGGATATTGTCTACAGACAATTGAATAGTATACCGGTTTTTGGTAATATTTTTAGCGATTTGAAGGATTAAAATTATAAGCTGTATAAGAAATGGAAAAATGTTGGAAATGGCCAATGTACTAAAAATAACAAAGATGATGTGTCACGTTGTCAAGCAATCTTTGGCAAGCGTAAAACAGTACCTTCAAATTTGCTAACATCTTATCTACTCATTAAAATAAGTTTACCACATTCCACGCACTCTGCGTTTCATAAGGTTTAACGTATGGATAAAAGCGCATGATGAAAAACCTAAAATAGTGAACATAATAGTCAAATTATCGTAACATTTATTTCGTCGTCGTCATGATTAAATTTTTTTTTTCGTTACGATAAAATAAAGGTTTTTAAAAATGTTTATGTTGTTAACGATAATTTTTAGCAAATTTTAATAAGTACAATTAATTCGTTATTTATAAATAGCTTTTTTAAGCAACAACAAATAATGCCCTAGTCTTAATAATTTCATAGTGTCGTCTAGTGATGTGCCGAGTACGGTTTGACTCGAGTCAGACTCGATTCCTGCTTTGGACTCGCTTACTCGAATACCAATTTATTTTGATTCGAGTACGCCGGACTCGATTTCGGTACTCGAGTCAGAAAGAATCGATTCGTACTCGATTCAATTCATACGAGCCCAACTGACTCGATTCTAGTATTCGAGTTTGGTAAACTCGTTTTTACTCGCAAACAGTTTACCTAAGCAATGAAGTGGCTGTTCTTTAAAGCTGTCTCAGACGACTAATACAGAATTAAATAATAATATATAGTCTTAGGCCGTGAGTAAATTTGATGACGTTCTGTTTTTTTTGTTTATCTCCATTGCGCTATTTTTGTATATAATGTTTATAACTTTTCTTTCACTAAAAATATTGATTTATTATTGTCTAATAGTGTCATTATGCTAAACCTAATCTATACGCTGTTTGAAGTTAACTCCTTTTAATTCCTCCTTTTGTTTTAAAATCGGACTTTAGTTTGGGGCTAGAATTTCTAGACTCGAATTCTGAGCTCGAATTTCAAGACTTGAGTCCAGCCGGACTCGAATTCCGAGACTCGGGTCCAGCCAGACTCGAGTCTTGAAATAATTCGAGTACTGGGCTCGAATCGGGGAATCGATTCATGATTCGAATACCTTATAAACTGACTCGAGTCAACTCGATTTACAAAACATCGACTCGGCACATCACTAGTGTCGTCCCTTTAACCGCGAAATTTGGTTAATATTTTAAATATCAATAGTGTGTTGGAAATAATCGGTATAAAATCCTTAAAAAAATATGTTAGTTCAATAATGAGGTATTATATATCTACTTATTGTCCTTAATATATAATTGCAGTGTCTCACACGGTACACGACCTGGTATTTATCTGGAACCTAACCGACCCGTTGGTGGTGAATCCGGACATCGAACTGCCCCAACTCGATATATCGAATAATTACACAAGCGACTGCACTATCGAATATTCAACAGGTATCGATAAATCGTTATTAAGCCTTACATTAGTATAAATGAGGCTATTTTTGTCTGTGACAATTTCCCGCCAGGATGGCCAAGCTGGTTTTAATGTGTTAAAGTGTACAGAAATGTTTACATAACTATGCCGTTGCATACTTGTTTTCATTTCTTTATATGTATGCTGTTGGTCTAAATAAATAATAAAAATTCTAATATTTCCACGCAATTTCTTATTTATAAAAAAAGCAAGTGACGTAAAGAACATTTTAACATGTTAGTATTAACTTTACCGTTAAAATTGCAACTTTGACGATACTTTTGTTTAAAACGTATTAATAGAGCTTAGTAATAAAATAATGTGCCATATTTTGTTATCTTGTGATTAACTAAAAAAACCACGACATATATTATTATACATTATAATATAAATATAACATATTCATTTATTATGTTCTCGTTATCTCGGACTTCACTTGAAAATTCACTCTTAAAACAACTTGTATTTTCCAGGTAACTTCACTTGCCTAGCCGTCGTCTTCAACTTGAGGCGACGTCTCGGATACCACTTGTTCCACACGTACATACCTTCGGCACTGATCGTCGTAATGTCGTGGATATCATTCTGGATAAAACCAGAGGCGATACCGGCGCGGGTCACTCTTGGAGTCACCTCGTTGCTGACCTTGGGTTCGTTTCTAGACCCACTATTTTAATTCATCATCATCATCATCAGCCTGTGATGATCCTCTGCTGGACATAGGTCTCCCCTTATACACCCCTATCCACTAGGCGGTTTTGGACCGTATCCCACCACGCTGGTCCAATGCGGGTTTATGGGTGACCCGACTTTTTACATGCCCATCCGACGCATGGATCATCTTACTTTTCAGACATTTGGATTAGTAGACAAGATTATAACTTCTCTCAGTAAAATCTCAAAATATAGGGTTCTAATAGAACCATCGCACTTTGTAGTATCGAACTTTATAGCAGTTCGTGTATAAAAAATATTGTATTCTAGTTTGAAGGTAAGCCAGCGAATTGATTGGAAAAATGTCAATTTAAGTCACATTGCAGCGAGAGGACTTAGATAGAAGGAGCGCACCATTTATCATCAGGTGAACGTCGTCTCGTCACTTAAAATAAAGAGACAGACTTTATGCGAACATTGCCATTGATGTTCCTTAGCCGTAAATGCTTAATCATTTATCCACCAATGGACATGTCAATGGTTCCGCATACGGTCGCCTTTCTTTTTCTAAAAGGTTCTTAGAGGTACTAAAAATGCTCTCGGCTCTCTTTTTTGTTTATGGCTATTTACTTAATAATTTTTCGGGCTTGTTTAAATTTAGTTTGATGGAATGGACGACAAAGGAAGACCGTAGGGAGCAATAATGTTTTTTTAAACCTAGAATTTCCTATGTAAGAAACATCTACTAATTATATTACAAAAAAATATGTGTCTATGAAAAAGATGGTCGGATTATACGCAGGTATGATTTTAGCTACAAAGTTTCCAATATTAAATAGTTAAAACCAAACATAACGTCTAGTTCTCAGGGTGGCATTACAATACCTATATTTTTCTTTTTTAACTCAATTTTTTATGGTTAGGACGCCTCATAATGTGAATAAACATAGCCTGTGAACGCTTTGATATTTAATCTGTGTTACTTTAAATACGGATAAGTATCACATGAACCACACGAATGTGTAAATATCTGTGACAAATACATTGCATATATGTATATGCTATAGATGTATGGATATATGTGTGTTATTTAGATTATATATGCATAAAATTATATCTTATTGCAGCGACGCAAAACACGCAATCGCAACAGAGTCTCCCGCCCGTGTCTTACGTTAAAGCGATAGACGTTTGGATGTCTTCGTGTTCTGTCTTCGTATTTCTATCACTTTTCGAGTTTGCTGTTGTCAACAATTATATGGGCCCTGTGGCTACGAAGGCAATGAAAGGATACTCTGATGAGGACCTGTCCAGGGATCTGGATGCCTTTAAGGTCAGTGTTGTGTTACGGCCACTGTGGCTTAGTGGTATTGGCCCTTGCTCTACAAAAGGAGGAAAGGAAACAGGGTTTGAATACTACGGGGATATAGGTATATGTTTTCGGTGTTTTACTTACTAGTCAAGGGCAATATGAGCCGATAACATAATGTGCAATTTGCATTATTGTCAGGTTCAGACATGAAATTTATTCTAGATTTATTGTTAATATTATTGTCATATAGAGTAATAAAAATAATGCCACAGAGATAATAATCAATTTAAATTAAGTGAGAAATCAATGGATTTTAAGTTTTATATTGCGTTATTTTACTTAGAACATTTCAAATAATACATCTGTTATCTCTTGCTGGTTTTATTTTTATAATTTTTGGACACTATAATGTAATCTTTTGTTACCATTGATCCTAATTAATAATCTATAAAAGTAACATACAGAAAATGAAACGTCAAATTATTCATAAAATATATTTATTTTTCCAGCACATATTTCCAAACTCCGTGGACCCCCGAGCCAGTACGTCTGCATCACTTCCCCAGTACGAAACATTCTGCAATGGAAGAGAGACTGCGGTGTACATCGATCGTTTTTCTAGATTCTTCTTTCCTTTCTCCTTCTTCATTCTAAATGTTGTCTATTGGTCTACTTTTCTGTAAGTTCTGTGCATCATTGAGAAGTTTGAGTGTGCTTTGTTTGCGGTAATTGAATTAAAACTAAGGATAGATTGAGTAATTCGTAAAATTGTGTTAACAACCATTTGATGACCCGCTTGGCGTGTTGGTTAGTGATCCTGACTTTTACGCCAAAGGGTGTGGGTTTGATTCCACCACGAG
This sequence comes from Lamproptera curius, assembly GCA_029286875.1. Taxonomy (NCBI): domain Eukaryota; kingdom Metazoa; phylum Arthropoda; class Insecta; order Lepidoptera; family Papilionidae; genus Lamproptera; species Lamproptera curius. The sequence goes on from JAGSMT010000046.1 coordinate 2,459,364, forward strand.
GAAAATATTGTGTTTTTCTCCTGTCTGGGCGTTTTTATCTGTAATATATGTATGTATTTACGAAATCAATCGTCAAATCAAAGTCATCTAGTTTCTATAGTAAAAAATTTGCTTAGTTTGTTTTATTTTATTTTTTTATGTTGTGTAATTTGTCTAGAAATATTATCATTATTATTATAAAAGACAAAAAAACAAACGACAATGGACGTTCCTACTTATAAATATTCTTTGATTGCCAACTGTGTGCTAATATTTATGTCCTATAGACAAGTTGAATAAGTGCCAAATGGTATGTAATTGAACGTTAAATTAGTATATACAAAATTATTGTATAAAGTTGTGACTATTTTGCATTGAATAAAGCGACGAAGCAATCGTGGCGATCGCCTGATGGTAATCGTTACACCTTGCAAATGTGAATTGTGGCGCTAGTCACCACAAATGCCCCAGCCCCCTTATGCCCGAGGTAATAATGCTACCGGACAAACAGAGTATGGTAGTGTTCCCACACTACTGCTGACACCACAGTGTACTCCATTTATATTCGGTTAGAGAAGGAAATCATGATTCCTTTCAAATATTTTATTTTTTATCCTTGGTACGTATAAAGTTACAAGTGATGGCCTATGACATGATACGAGGTCCTTCACTGCTGGCGTGTGAGGAAGCTCCAAGGTGCTCCGCGAGCTATGGAGCGGGCTATGCTTGGAACTTCGCTGCGTGATAGAGTGCGTAATGCAGACATCCGCAGCAGAACGATGGTGACCGACATAGCTTGCAGAGTTAGCTAGCTGAAGTGGCAATAGGTCGGCCACATTAAAAGACTGCCACTCAAGGTTTTGAGTTGAAGTTAGAAAATGTGTAGGAAGTTGGTGGATGCAAGTGGCTGTGGCTGGGATCGTAGATTTTTGCAGCTCATGGGGGAGGTATACGTCCAGCAGTGGACTTTTCTAGGCTTATATGATGATGATGATAAAGATTTCTTGAGTTACTAAATTGCAACTTAAGAAAGTAAATATAAGATGAATGTTTGAATTTTATTATGGTTTTTATCTATTATGTACATACTCAATTCTTAAATTAACTAAAATAGTTTTAACAGTAATAGTTACTTATAACAAAAATTTCTTGTGCTGCTTTTCTTTTATACCGATATAATGAAATGTATGTCGTGAATGTACAAATAGTCAGTTTATAAATAGAAATTACTTCAATGTTCTAAGTAAGTAAATAAGTAAATTTAAGGTATTTAAATTACTTTGTAGACATGAAGCGTAGAATTTAAAGAAATCCTATTTAATTTTAAATTTTTCAAATGTGACGACTTTCCGAATAGCAATAAACTCACTTCTAGTACAAATTTCAACCATCTATATGTCTTATTCTATATGGAAAATAGTACAAGATTAAGTTATTTTTAAAGTACTCACTTGTTAAGGTTACTATTAAGATAATAAATTATATCATTCGATGTTTTTTGTCATTTATTCTTTTGTTTTATACGTTTGATACGGTAGATCGATGCTTAAACTTATACCAAAGTAGCATGAATTTACTGATTCCGTAACTCGACTTGGTTACGGATACGGATCTATGCGCTTGCGCTTAAGAAACCGGAGTACGTGAGGTCAAATCGTACATAAACTCGACAATTTTTCGTTTTTGTTTCTGGTTGGTTACGATCATGCGAGATGATCATACAATTGCGTCTGAGTATGACGATCCATGCGTCGGATTGGCATCTAAAAAATTTATGTCATTTGTAAAGACAATCTTTGGCAGTGGTTAAAGGACGTAAGTGCCATAAATTATCATGAAATATTTATTTATTAACCGAGAACTTATCCATCCATTAAATGCAGTTTACACTTTGAGTTAAGTAGGCCGAATGCCATTAGCTCTATGTCCAAAGTTATTCAGTTAAATCTGTAACAATAAGAAGACAACTCCCTAATAAATTGGGAAAACTGCAAAGAAAAAGACTTTAATGAGGCAATTTCAATCACCAGGGACCAATAAATGAAAACCCTAAACTAATATATTATAAGCAGGAATAATTTGTTTGTTTGCTTGTATTTAGTAGGTTCCGAAACTACTAAACGGACTGGAATTTTCTTTTACAACTAAATAACTATATTATCAGAGAAAAATCCATAATAAACATCTGAAATAACACGACCGACTCAAAAAGTTTTAAAAAAAAACAACATAATAAAAAATTCTTAAAGAATGTAAAAAAGAATGGGTAAATCCAATTCAAAGTGTATTTTGTAATATTTTTGAACGTGCGTTTATTTATGCATAAGTCGTGTTATGATAAGTTCGATGTTAATGATAAATATATTAATAATGAGTATTGCTGCAGGCCTTTTGAATCGCCTATCGCGTCTTATCGGATATCTATTGAATGACGCAGGCCCAGACAATGTCTGTCACGATCAGACAAAAAAATCAATGCATGAGATATGCAAATATGCATTATTCGTTCGTATACAGCGGGCGCAGGCCATTCGCCAGGTACCGCAGACTTTTAATAAGGATACCTAGACATTACAATGGTCTAGACACTAAAATTAGGCATGCGGTTGGATTCTTTATTGTTCAAGTCTAGCGGTGGATTTTTGAACGCTTAAGGGGAAGATCGTTGTATTAAGAATATAATGATAATATGTGTCAAGTCATTGATGGCAGCTTAAAGATTTTAACAACCGGTCGATATATCACCGGCCGGTTAATTTGACGAATAATGACGATTTATAATACGTATAAGGTAACGTGACTCAATATAAGAACATCAAAGGGACAATAATGTGGAAATTGATATAAATTTGAGATTACATAATTCAAAAAAACGTTATATTTGACAAATAATATAGTTTTAACGGATTTTATCGCGTTTAATTATTTTACAATCATTTAAATTTTCACCCGACGTTTCGGAAATATTTCCACAGTCCATGGTTCCGGGACCAAAACTATATATTTAAAATGCAATGTGTTTCAAGAACGACCCTTTAAAAAACACCACACTTTAAAAAAAAAAACAAAAAAGTGTTCTGTATTTATATTGTTTCGAACGGTCTTTTAATTAGACAATTAAACTTAACTGAATAAATGGATAAGGTAATACAAAAAAAACTGGCCCACGTCTTCTCACTAAATACCCAGGAGTACTTTAAAGGGGAGATCAGAAATGCTTTCACAATACTGCTTTTTGACGTACAACGACATCGTTGGTGGTTATTTTAATTTGTTATCTGTGAAAATCTTAAAATCTGAGTATTCACAGCTGTTAAGCCCAGACTATAACTTCTTCCCTTTACTATGAAATATTAACAAATTATTAAACACCCTCTACGCTAGGCTGCAATTTATATTGTAGTAAGCAGTAGCCTATGTTATTTAAGAAGAATGTAGCTCTCTAACGGTAATAGATTCTAATGTTAAACGAGTTTGATAAATCGACACGGTAAATTTTGAGTTGATTCAATATAAACGTACACACGAAAATACAAATCTGTACTATAATATTAGTATAGATTAGCATGAAATATCCTTTTTCTCTTTAACTATACACGTAAGAAACAGACTACCTGATAGTAATGTTAATTCTGTCGGATGCATCCTAGCCCCTTCCCCTTAAGGGGCTTCAGTTAAAGAATACGAAATGGATTGCCGAAAAATCACGTCACAATTGTTTTTATTTGCATACAACACGATGACCGTCTAGCCTGTACGTGACAGGAATCTGTCTGTCCGTCTACATGCATGTATGTACATGCGAATGCGTTATATGTTATCGGATTGACGACTGCAATATTTTGTGCAGCCCATAATGTGCCTTAAGCCAAAGCAATTAGCGCTTTTTTTTCAATTACAAATGTGAGTTTCATAAATCATTATATATAATCAGATATATATTGTATATATTTGTCTTTTATGTATTAAACGTTGAAACGTGTTTACCTAAACATGAAAAGGTATGGAATTCATAAAACAAAGTCACGCGTTGTTAACCAAATATTACAAATACACAAGTATATTTGAAGAATCAATCCAAAACCCATTAACAGTCATTATTATGGTTTGAATAATTGGTATGCTTATAAATTTTCTTATGTACAATTCTAACTGTACAATTTTAATCGTAAGTACAGGAATAACAATTTTAAACCGAAAATGATTTATAGGACGAGAAGACTTTTTTTAACGCTTAAATAAATTATCACAAACCAAAACAACTTAACGAATTCGTTAAAAACTATAATATTCTACAGTAATAAAATGTTTTGCAAAATTTTGATTCCTCAATGCCATTTTCCATATACAAAGTGATCTCTCTGTTTAAAATATTCTTTATAAAAAACATTATGTACTTTTATTTTCGAACATGTCCTTTATTTTCTCAAAATTTATTCCAACAATCATACGATTTTTAATGTCAGCAGTCTACATATGAGGACACTAAATTAGCATCAAAGCCACATAAATATGTTACATGTCCAATAGGTATATGTTGTAATAATCATACAACGATAATCTTTATTTTGAACCAAAAGAACCGCACTAATATACAGTAAAAGGGACAAATACATAATATTCCAACAAGTACATATCATTTGTTTCATTATCTGTTATGTTGTTCAATCTATAAGCGATCAAGTTGAGTACAGTACAAGTTTTGCATAGTTTTTGATGAATTTACGATACTGTCCCGAAAACTATATTATTTATGGAGTAAAAATTCTGTTAAATGTCTTTCGCAAAGGCATTTTTTGTTTGAGCGTTATAGAAGTCAGTTATATCTATTCATTATAAAATAGCAAAGAAAAGCACCTTAATGAAAAAAATATGTTATATAAATAACAATAAGTAAGGACAAAGATGTGACTAAAAACTATAGTTTAGTAATTATTTGGAATTTTACGCAGTTTACAGTTTTTTTTGCTTCGAATCAAAAGTTATAAGTAACTATAAATACAAACTAAATGGATATACTATTTCAACTAAAACTAGGCATTAAAACTAAAACTGTAATAATTTAATCTTTATTTGCTTTTGTTTGTTTTACTTCTTAGATAGTAAGATCCATTAGCTCGATAAAAGAATGATCTTCTTGTTTTACAGCGGAAGGAATTAAGCTATACACATCTCGCTGCCCTAAGTAAAAGAGTTGCTACGAAGCGTATAAAATTAAACCATATGAATGATAATTTATGAATCTTAATGGTACTTCTATCGTTTATCGTTTATTTGATGGCTTCCGTTGGTGGAATTAACCATTACAACCCGGCGGAGTCGAGGGGCTGTGCAACTTTAAGTGTGCACAGGCTTCTCCTCTTTATTTGTTGGCTTAGCTCCGAGGGTCCCCAGAGGGGAGACCTCGGCTCGGGCTGCCACTATTTTTATACCGTCAGCGATCTAATCGAGGGTGCCCAGGAGGCCGAACCTCGGCTCGGTTAGTCGCTTTTGATCCTTTGTAACCCGTTAGCAACATGTATCGAGGGCGCCGGTGGCCGAACCTCGGCTGATCAGTTGCTTTAGGACATGTTAATTTTAAGCTAAAACCGCTCTATCTAGTGGGTGAAAATCGGCCTGGTACGTGCCGATATCTGGTGTCAGGGAGTGCGTTTGCCCTCGGCGGCGAGGGCAAAAGTGTTCGTAGTACGATTTAACACGTGCTTGCACGATCGTTATATCGTCATCCGGATCTGTAAGTATGTGGCGCGGTCGCCTATTTCGGGCGTGTTTCCTATGTTTAGGACGCGTTATTTTGCGTGGTACGTAAGCGGCGGCGCTACGTACCAGTTCATTCGGATGTTGCGAAGCCGAGTCGAAAAATCGGATGGATGCTTGTTTCAAAAGTTGATGTATTGAGGGCAATTCCAGGTCCACATGCAGGTCAAGGTTGCGCACGCACCAGTGCACACCCGTGGCCCTGCGTATGAACCTGTTTTGCAGGGTTTGGAGTTTGTGGATGTTTTTGGGGGATGCATGAGCAAACACCGGACTGGCGTAAGTCATGATGGGACGGATAACTGTTTTGTAGAGCAACACCTTGTTGCGCAGAGATAGCTTGCTCTTGGGATTTATTAAGGGGGGAACAGGCGACCTAGGACGTAGGCCGCTCTGTTTTTGACCTGCTTGATGTGCGGGCCGAAGCTGAGGGTTTTATCGAGGGTGACCCCGAGGTATTTGATTTTATCTACCCATGGAATTGGGCAGTCTAGGAGTCGGATCATGGGAGGGATTGTCGGCATTCTGTGTGTAAACAAGACTGCCGCGCTTTTGGAAGGGTTTATTTCGATTCTCCAACGTCGAAACCAGTCACCGAAGCATCTGGCTGCGATTTGGAGACGTCGTTGGGGATTATAAAAGGGCATGTGCTGGATGAAAAGATGCAAGTATCGTCTGCGAACAAGGCGGTGCTTACTTTGTGATTGTGTGGGATATCATTGGTGTAGAGGGTGAATAGGACAGGACCTAGTACGGAGCCTTGTGGAACTCCGGCTAGTAGCGGGTGTGGTTGAGATTTCGATCCCCTCGACGCGGTATCGGAACGTTCGTTTCCAGAGAAAGTCTCGTATGATGAGTACGAGACGGTCTGGCACGCCGAGCTTATATAACTTGTATATAAGCCCGTCGTGCCATACTTTGTCGAACGCCTTCGCCACGTCGAGGAAAAGCGCTCCTGTGTGTTGGCTCCGTAACATGCGGGATTTGATGTGCTCCGTGATGCGGTGCACCTGATGTGTGCAGGAATGTTTGGCCCGAAAGCCGAATTGGACGGGATTGGGAAGCCCATTAGCCTGCATAAAGTCTTGTAGGCGGGTCAAAACTAATCTTTCATAGATTTTCCCGAAGCCTTTAAGGAGGCTAATGGGACGATAGGAGGTTGGTTGATTGGGAGGTTTTCCCGGTTTGAGGAAGCCTATAACTTCAGCGTCCTTCCAAGTGTTTGGAAAAATACTCTTGGAAAGAGCTGCGTTATAGATTAGGACTAGGAGGTTGATGAGGTGAGTCGGCAAAATCTTTATGACGCGGTTTGATATGCCATCGGTGCCCGGGGCTTTCCGTGGTCTAAGCTTTTTGATTATCGATTCGACTTCGCTTTCCGTTACGGGTGTGAGTACGTCGCGTGGGAGTAGGTGTGTCAACCGGTCAACCTCGCTCTCTACCTTGCGGAGATGAGCGGCGCTCACCGGATCTGGTGGATTCGAAGGATGAGTTTCGGGACTCCTCCGACGTGGCCCTAGCTGCGGCGCGCGATATTTTGCCCTTCTTGGGCTTCGAAGTCGTTGTTGACGACGAGTCCGATGTGCCATCGTTGGCATTTACTGCCATACGGATGGCTTCCCTAATGGCTTCCGGGGTCTTATTTTCTAATTCCTCTAAGTTGAGGCCTATGCCCTCTAGGGCTTCTTTCATAAGGTGCAACATCGTGAAGCGATGTTGCCAAATCTACGCGGTGAATTTATAATAAGATAACGTGCTTGAGCACCCCGGTGAGGCCGGGGTTGTGCTCACCTCCCGCCCCAGTGAGCAGGGAGGTGTAAACCTACGTTAGAATGAAATCTAGCGCTTTAGGAGCGCTAGGTGAATACTAGTTGCGCCTAATGCAGCAAACTAGCGATTAAATGATAAAATAAAATACCACGTGGGTGGTGTGCGTGTTGATTTTATAATTAACTACGATCGCGGTGAAACGTGGCAGATGAATTTATTTGGCAAGGGTATACTATTATTTAATGGTTCCCTACATCTCAACAGAAGAACATGTGGACGCTGTAAAGAGGAAAATTGAGTGAAAGAACAAAATCAGAGCGACTCACCGGACGGCTACACAGCTTTCTACGCCAGGCGCGTACGCCGAGCGCGTCGACACTATTACACCGGCACACACGAGCACTGACACAGTCACTGTAGTTTGCACGGCGAACACGGAGTCTTCTTTCTTCTGCCACTTGTAGGCGTCGGGGGGGAGGGCGTGGCCACGGGTGGGCCAAGCGGAAGGCGCAGGTAGCGGAGCGGATCGAGCGGGCTGGTCCGGTCGACCCGAGAGCGCACTGTATGTCTATGTATCAATGGTACTCCTAAATGCCAACCCTTTCATACAGCTTTCAGTGTTTGTCGTTTAGGGACAGATAGGACTTAAAATTCCGTGAAAGATTGAAAAGCGACTAATTGCTCTTTTAATTATGTTTCTCTCTTTTTACAGTGTTAAAACAAAATTATATTCCGAGTTGAGGGCAACCGTAGCCAGTGGAAACTAATACTAGCTGTGGTAATTACTAGATTAAAGAGATATAAGCATCCATGACTTAGAGTGACTGACGGACTTTTTGCGGCATACGCTGCCTTTATTGTTGGCGGGGCGTATCGTTTAGCATTAGATGAACGTCATGCTCTTCTCTATTTTAAATTTTAAAACAGATAATATTTCTAGGTCAGATAAAAATATAAATATAGATGTTTTCAATAGGAGGCTTTAGAAACTGAAGGTCGTGGGTTCGGATCCTGCAGGGACTCAACAAATTTTTATCTATTGTTTCGTCGGATGGGCATGTAAAAAGTCGGTGTAGTCACCAACCCGCATTGGACCAGCGTGGTGGGATACGGTACGCAAACCCTCTAATGGAGGAGGCATGCATTAGGGGAGTCCTATGTCCAGCAGTGGACTACCAAAGGCTGATGATGGTCATGATGATGACGATGATTAAATAAGGAGGTTTATTTATTGTCATTTATACGAGTTATGCTCAACTCATTCCTTAAGAAGTGCGATGCCCACAACAATGTGGTGAATTTTACATGTGCAAACTATAAGATACTAATTCTGGATTGTGATACAGACGTTTTACTACTTAACGTCGCGGATCGTAAAATCTGACTTAACATGAACCTCGAAACGTTATTATTTATTGCACTTTCGTCTCGTTCGTATTCTATTTACGGTGTTTTGTGAAATGCTAAGGAAATTAGGATTTACGATGCACTAAATTTACGTTGGTTATTGTGCTGTATTTTTTGGTTTCCGTTTCGTCTTTCGATTGTATTTTATCCTCATTTGGTTTTGAATTAAATCACAAGTAATTTTAGTGTATTACAAAAGACGATATTACGTTACTTATGATGGGTATTTTATTGTTTTCTTAAAATCATTATTTTTAATAGATTGCAAATGAAAAAACAATTAAGTTATGCTACGAATAAGAAAAAGGCTATGTTAGTTACTTAATTGATGGAGTATTATTTATTTATTTATTTATTCTTTATGCACAAAACATTGACAAAGGGGACTTAATGCGATGGCATTGTCACCAGCCAACCTTTGGGTGGTGAAGAGATAGCAAGGTAGGTGCACCAAAATAAGCAAAATGAAATATTTTAAAATGAGTTTTTCCATAATATAATAAGATAAAGTAAATAAATATAACACTTTATATATATATATATATAGCAATAAATATCTGTATATATATCAATATATACCAAAGCATTTATAGAATACTATATAAATATATATATATATATATATATATATATATATATATATATAATACACATACATATTATGTACATATATGCCATTGTATAACAATATGTATTATCCTGTTGACAGTTTTTAAGCATGTGATCATGAACTCTTTTCTTGAAGGCAAGATAACTTCTCTTAACAAGATAACAACATTATTAAGTTAGATATGATCGACAGGAAACAGACAAAAATAACATACGAAAGATGATTTGATTAATAAAAGTAAGATATCACAGATTCTTTTTTTTATTCGTTTAAAAGAAAATAAGGTATTCCTATACGTAGGTCAAAATAGTAATATGTCATAAATCTGTCTTGATAAATTCAATTGAGCATATTTTATAGCAATATTATTAATAAAAAACAATATTTCTTAGTGGCCATGTTGAGTCGGCACTAGTAATCACCAAGTAACTTGATTCTTTTTAAGATTAATTGTTATTTGAACCTAAAATTAATTATTGGTAACACAAGTCAATGTATTTAACTACTTGTCCACCCACGACTTAGGCCGTTGTTATTTTTTGATTTTATATACATTTTACGGGAGTAAAAAGAAGTCTATGTTAATCAAAGATGATATGGCCTTTCTAGCAGAAAGGAAAATTATAAACTTATTCAATAATATTTCAGACCTTTCAAAAAGCAGTAAAAGAAATCTTTTCCTCTTGGAAATTTACAATAGATAAATTCACATTGTAGTTTGATTGTAAGTAACGTCAACGCATATATACAATCACTTTAATCTAGTATTTACTGTTATACTAAACTAAGTTTTGCTAATTTCTTATTGTAGGGCTAAATAAAATATATTATTTACTCACATACTACGTAAATTGATTATGAAATGATAAACAGCAATTCAACTGATTAACATTTGGCTAGCATTGTTCAATATTTCAGGACTCTTAATTCAACTTTTCAATATTCACATTACTCTGCTTGGTAAAATTATACAACAATATAAAATCCATGGATATCTTCTTTTACCTAGCCATTTATGTAAGGTTTTTATGGAGTCGTCTTCTAATCCACCCAGATTTACCTGCATAACAGTTTTTACGCTGAGCGACTGTCTTCTGACATTCATAACCGAAGGAGTAAACTGCGTTTTAATGATGAATTAGTTGTCAGTAAATTTAAAAGCATGACTTCAATAACGATTGCATAAGATGGTTTTCGGGCTCTAATTGACTAGATTTTTACATGCCCATCTGACGATAAATCATCTTACTTTTCAGGTGATTGGTCATCGGCCCATATTTATATAATTATTTTAAATATTTATTAAAAATAATTGACTAAGGATGGTTCATAGGTTGGTTAGTTTAGAAATCTATGAATATATATATCCAATGCAAAACAATAAGTTGATCTGCAACAATTTAAAACTCTCAAACATAATTCTAATCATTACTAATTACGTTTATCGATAGATGTCTGTCTATCCGTCTGTAGTTAAGATTTACTAACAAGACGCGCTGTCAGTTGAGTGAATAAATCATGATAACGTCTCGTACACTAACACGTCTTTGTATTTATTAATTATTAATAGCTTCGCTCGATAACGGCAGGCTAATTGTGGAACTAAACGATTATATCGCTTCTTTACTTAAAAGCGTGCCAGGTTTTTATAGCTTTATATGTTTCAATTACTTATACTTATTTCTTTTGGATGGTTATGTTTTATTAAAGTTTAAGCAGATATACATTATATATGCCAAAGACATATTCAGTCAGCCTTACGGTCGCATACTATATTACATACATTTAGGTAGGTAGTGATTGATTATTGCATGCTCTTAATTACTCATTTTCCATCGGTACATTTTATAATTAGTATATATTTTTTTATAGAATATCAATCTCTACTATCAAAATCAAATGGCGCCTTCATTTTTCGCCTAGTGCTAATGTACATTATATGCACGGGTCATTGTATAATAAAAAATAATTCTGGTAGATATTATATCAAAGATTTAAGTGGGCAGAGGTCACAGGACCTCTTCGTGTGAATTGCACGGTGTTATTCGCTTGTATTACGCAAACTAGTTACACACTGCTTTATGTCAGTCATCTTTTTTGTTGAAATTCAACCTGTCTTTGACAAGATTCAGTATCCCATATGCTATAGTTGGTTTCAAGCTTCAGGCGTAACTTTTATTTTATTTGTGACTTAGGACAAAAAGACAATTTGTATTAACGTTGCATATGATTTTATATATATTACGTGATAGTTGCAAACTTCGATATCGAAACTTGAACGCTCTTGAAAAAGAATAAAAATATAGTTAGTGTTTATACATAAAAATATGGACAAAAAAAACGATGTCTACGACAAGAAACCGCAAATGACTATCACATATAAATAATTTGTTTTATTACATTAGAGGTATTAATTCATTCAATTTATAAATGTTACGAATTATTGTAAAGTTTTTACCAATAATTAAAATTATACAAATTTCTTGCCATTTCACAATGGTTTTGGTGTTTAAACTATTTAATTTACTTGATTTGCTTATAATTAAACTTCCAATACCTGTGCACCAAAAGCGCAGTAAAGGGAAAACTTCAAATTTGAATGTTTCACATATTAAAGTCCTATAACTGTTCGTTTTTCCAAGCAACAGAGTGCAGGAAAATAATAATCATGAAGATATTTTCAGTGTTACTCAAATTTCAGGAGTCGAAAGCCGCTAAGTGATTTACGTAAATAGCTTTGTACAATGGTGATAATTTTAGAGTTCTTCTTGCAGTTTAGTGCATCCAGTCTTGATGCAAATGTGACGAGGAATATATATTTAAATTTTAAAATAATTATTTTAAGATATTATCTTTTTCAGAAAAGCTACCGTCACTAATAATTATAAACCAATAATTCGTTTGATGGATTAGTTGTCAGTTAACATATAGGGATTATCTTCTCACAATTATTGCTTTTGACAACATGGATGGACTACATAGCTGCTCATTTTGATGCATCTATTATAAAGCTTTATATTTAAATTGACCGCGTAATAAATTATAAAAAAATCTAAACAAAAAAAACTGTTACGTGGACTACATTCCAGTAAAATTTCCGTCAACATCGGACCAGCCATTCCAAAGATCGATCAGAACAAACAGGCAGGAACACCGCCAGATAAAAAAAAAATAGTTTAGCTATATGTATATAACGGTTATTATTATGTAACAAACAGCATCATCATCACCATCAGCCTTATATAATCATAATAAAATCTCATCATAACAAACACACACTCCAATTTTATTTATCTCTATAGATTGGTTGTCCGACTTGTATTGGAATAACCTAAGTCAAAGTCAAAGTAAAATACCTCTCTTTAATATGGAAGTATTACACTTCTTATTGATTGTCAAATAAACTCCCGGTTCGGAAATAGAAGCCTCTGACCTGAGAAGAACAGGCGTAAGAAACTCAGCGGGAAGTTCTTTTTCCTTTTTTTAATTAATTTTGCAAAGCTTATACGTGGAACATATTTTAACAGTTTGAAATTTACTAGGAGTGTATCTATTAACTATTCATTACAGCAATAATATATTTTAACGTTCCTTTTATAACTTTTTAATTTATTCATATATTTATAATTATAATGTATGTTACATTATAATTTTAAATATGTATTAGAAACAACAGAACATTAAGACAAAGATGTTTTCTAAACACTCCACGAAGCGGTCACTTTCAGTTTTATCAAAGTGGTATATTATTAAAAAATTGATCAATAATTTGATCATTCCAGACGTCAATCTGCACCATCAATGAGTTTAAATTTCAACTTTTATCTATAGAATTTTCAATTTTCTTTAAATCATATATATAGATTAATAGATTTTTATATAACGTTAATTGACTTTCATTGAGAGAAATTTCATTAAACTATTCTATTTTAGTCGTAAATTTGATATAAATATATAAGTTTATATATGTATAATTGGATGTAAAAAAAATCGGTAACATAGTTTCACTAATATTAAGTGTTTACGTAAATTAAAAAAATGTAAAAAACTAGGCATTTCTAGGTAATTTTCGATGTAAAACTTCTCGTTTACGATAGCTGTCAGCAAAAAACTGTGTATTGACCTCATATAAAGTAGTTCATTGGGTTCAGCGATCGAGGAGCGAACGGATACGACGCGTGTGGCCACCCGCATGCTTCTAACGGTGGTTTCCGCATTGTCGCGAATAGGGGATGCGGTTACGACCCCCGGGGTGGTGCCGCCGACCTTTGGATGGCGACCACAGAGCTATGCACGGCTATAGGCTTTGGTATAAAAAAATATTTTCATTTGTACTTCTTTCATTTCGAACGTCAGTATGAATTTAAGGACTTGAAAAACTGTTTATTTTAGGATATCTATTTTAGGATTGATTACATTCTCAACAAGGCGTTGGCTCTTTGCTAATCGTAAGTAAGTCCTCTAAATTTGATGCTGGCAGCATCACTAAGGAAACGCTCTTAAGCCAAACAATTGAACAAACAAATCGTCTGGAAAGGCGCTAGTGTCTGGTGCGTGGCAGAAATTATTCGTGTATGATTTTCACTAAAAATCTACCACTTCTAAAACACTGCTGTAGTGATGTTGAATTTATATATAACTATAAGGATTGTATAGCTCTGGATTTTAAAATCAGTTACATACTAACTATTAATGCACTCCTGATAAAAGAAGAAATTTTGAATGCTATCTAATGAAAAAGACTGCTATCGACATTGCAGGCAGTTGTGAGTATGAATCTGATATTAAACTCACTTTGTAGCGCAAAGTAAGTATAATCAGCTCCAATCCTTGATTAAAATACATCCAGTTATGAAATAGTTATTATTAGTGTCCGACCGATCTTTCGGTTTCGGTTTCGGTTTCGGCCGAAAAGAAGGCACGGCCGAACTTTCGGTTTCGGTTTCGGCCGGAAAAACAGTTTCGGTCGGACTCTAGTTATTATACAATTTAGGCACTACTCTAATGTTAGTGAAACCGTTGGATTATTTTTTTAAACTTTGGCCAAATTAAGGTATTATACGCAAAAATGTTTGTAATTGTAAGTAACAAGTAAATATTTAAAGACTGTCAAAGGTCAAAATTTCAAAAATTTAAGTATTTATGATATTTATAGATACCCTATTATCGTTCAAATTCAATAACAGAGTAAAATGAGTGATTCATTTTACGAATAATAATTGATTAATAAATATATAACACACAAATTCTTACATAGAATGTAAATAACCCGGTTATGGAGGTCAAATGCCAGGAGCTCTGTGTGAAAACTATTATTAAGGGTAATCTGGATGGATTCCAGTTCAATTCAATTCTGTGATAACTTAGTAAAATGGTTAGGAGAACCGAAGGAATTTTATAATGTAAAAACAATAGTTTTAGCTCATTCTAGCGAGACAGTTCTCAAAGAGGGTATCCATGAGAACTTAGTAGTAGTAACAAAAAGTTATAACATCCACCAAAATTTAACGTTTGATCCTGTATATGTAACCTTGTACACAAATTTTAGATATATTATGAACAACTTCTTGAAAATCACGTTAAGCTTATCGCTAATACAATAAATTATTTCCTCGATACATTCGATAAATTACTAAATTGTATGAAATTATCATCGTGCCATTAACACTGAATATGTTTTATTATTTCCTTCCCCTTTCTCCCGGCGCAAAGCGTGCTTTATGTCAAGCTGTTATGTACAGAGCATACTGTTAAACGAAAATTAACCTTTGTGGTAGTGAATAAGGTTGCAATTTGTACACGCGTAACTAACGAGTGTTGCCCTATTAAGTAGATTAGTGTACACTGCTCGGATGGGAACATTGTCCTTCGGTAGCCTTGGCTCCTTTTATCGTGATGATTGCAATCAATCAGGGCTGCCATGCGGGCGCATTCATATATTCGCTACGTGAAATTAAAATTTATCGAAGTTGCCCCTCGTATGCTATCTGTGATTAGGTCGTAAAATTAACGAAACGATTATAATCCACACATTTTCTCTATAACGTATATTGTGTTATTTATTGATTTAAAACTATTCGTCATCGTTGTTATCCAAAAATTAATTTTACTGCTAAGTTTTTACAAAACAAATGAAAGAGATATGAAGAAAAGTTGATCACACATGTCACTTAATTCGTACAGGCACAAAATAAAACCAGCGCAGAATTTAAAAAAAACACACGTATCACCATGGTTATCGTAAATCGTATACACCTCATTGGGTGTATGAATAAATTGCATCCGAAAATTATTTGACCCAAATGCGATGCGAACGTTTGAAAATTTTCTCGTGACCCATTTCTTTAAGAACGACCGCATCCTGCTTGCTCTCTTTCGATTGGTTGGCGAAAAAAAAAAGAAAGGAGGTCAAAGACTCTCTGTGCATCTCCCGCCATTATTGGTCGGTGACGATCCGGCGGCCATTTGCATTATTGTTTAACAGGTTTTGATGGAAGGAATGGAGAATACGCACATAATTAAAAATGATTCGTTGCATGAGGGCGAATGACCCTATTTTGATAGTGCGGTGTGATTTGTCGATACAATTATGACATCTTTTAAACTGTAATAACGTTTTTAAATTAAAAACTAAGTTATTTTGATGCTGCAGCAAAAAAAAAAAACAAAATGTATTTACGTCAAAGTTTTCAGCGCATTGATTAATGTTTTAGTTTTGAATGACGGTAACTATAGGATGAGTAGCATACCAATTCTCCTTCTATCACAGAATTATATATTTTTTATCAGGAAAATAACAAACACAAATATAGAGGGTTATAAATATAAGATAGGTAATCCTTATTTATTCGACTTGCGGCAATAATGCGTCAAGGTTATTTACAGGTACGTGACCAAGTTTAAGTGTAATTTTTATATTTCTATTTTTAGGCTTGATATTTTCTCCGTTTCCGTTGAAACGGATATATCCGTCACGGTATCTGGTTTTTTCTAACGTATGGAAGTTTTATTATTTCATCATCAGCCTGTGATAGTCCACTGCTGGACATAGGCCTCCCCTAATACACCTCCATCCATTAGGGGATTTTGGACCGTATCCCACCACGCTGGTCCAATGCGGGTTGGTGGGTGGACCGACTTTTTACTATTTAGCTGACTTTAATACGATTGTGTCCTATTCATGTGCTACCATAGACTTTGCTGCAACAACAGTGTTATGTTTACGAATATAATGAAATATAAACACAATAATAAAAACAAAATTTGGGCAAATCTATATCGAAAAGGATAATTTCAGGCATAATTGTTGACCAAGGAACACATAAAAATATGATTGGTAACCATCAATTAAGACCATATCTCAATGGATCGAAACGCTAAGAGCACTGCATTTAGGGTGCTATCCGATTAGTTATTGTAGATCTTGTAAATACGGGTAAGGGATAAATATGTAGACGACCGCTGCGGGTCTCCGAAGTAAAGATACCACTATCAAATACAAATCGGATCTTTGGAGACTTATGAAAACTCTAAGAGGACCAGGTTCTCGGATTCTCTTTTTTATTGCATATGATGGCAGAAGAGCAGTCGTACCACCTGATGAAAAGTTTTAACCGCTGCCACGGGTATCACCAATGCGCTGCCTACCGTAAGACTTACTCGTCTACGCAGTAAATACGCGGACTACAGTGCCTTTTAAATAGAAACATGATAGTATTTTCACACTACTGCTTTGCGGCGGAAATAGGCCCCGCAGTGGTACCTCCCCTGGGAAAATGGGACCTGCCATCTCTCGACACTGTATCAAATAATGAGATTTCTAGCTATCTTTCTTCCGACGAAAATTATGAACTCACTACGAATTTATCAACGTAGTCCCAATTTTCATCCCTTAGCATTCTTGCAACGAAGATCACGGCCGTAAGTGATGATCAAAAAAGTTTGTATTGCATTGGTCCGAATCACTTCAATCAAAAATCCCATTTCAGCAATGAAAACAAGGCGCCCGAATCCTGACTAGTAACGTAAAGTGTTTGAAAGATCGTCTGTTAAAATATAATTCAAAACGCACATAAATCTATAAATGCTAACACTATAATGATAAGTTCCAGAATGCATATTTTTAAATACTACTGTTGCTATGTAATCAAGATGGACGTATTTAATGCTTTTCTATATTTGCCGAACATTTAGGCTGTATCAATGTTTATTTTGCCTCCAAAAAGTGACGCAAAACGAAATAGTTTTGATTCGGTCACGTTGTCGCATACGTTGTTTCATCGCACTACCAGCCAACTGCCACCGTAGCTTAGTTTTAAGTGCGTGTGCATTAGAAACCGGAGGTCGTAGGTTCGAATCGCGCAGGGACTCAACAACTTTACATTATTGTTTCTTGATTAGGACAATGCGGGCAATCACCTGATTTTCTGTAAAGTAAGATGAGTTGATTGGACATATAAAAGTCGTTCCTACGGTGTGCACCTCCTACTTTTCCGCAGTTGGCTGATCTCTATTATAGATCGACCGCCGTAGTTGGAATCCACTAGGAGGACATTATTATCACGAGCAGACAATTTGCAGTGGTTAGACATTTATTGTAGTGTCGCAGATAATCAATGTCTGCATTTACAGTCATTGTACTTTTAATGCCATGATACTCTCATTGGCGGTAAACCATTAGAAGCTCTTTAGGTTTGACGCCATTTTGTTGCGTTTTTATATAAATGATATGGTCGTAAATATGTTCGCTCAAATTTGTAAACTAATGAGGTATAAAGTTATCTATACATGTTCGTACTTATACGGTTCTAATT
Source organism: Lamproptera curius (assembly GCA_029286875.1). NCBI lineage: Eukaryota > Metazoa > Arthropoda > Insecta > Lepidoptera > Papilionidae > Lamproptera > Lamproptera curius. The sequence continues at coordinate 2,477,700 of JAGSMT010000046.1, forward strand.
ATTGTGTTCATTGCCTCATGTAATGATTAACGTAAGGATTTCAATGATAAGCGAATGACATTAAGTTGCCTTCGTGCTACTCGTGCAAAATAATAAATAATAAAATAAGCGATCTTCGCGATTTCAGGCTGCTTTTTGTTTTAATGATTTTTTTGTCATATAAAGTATGGCGCTACACATTCATCGATAACGGCTACGCACATCACTAAAAGCCGTCATCGCGCTGGTAGTGACCCCGGCATCCGCTCGCCCGTGGGAATGGTACCGATTCCAGCGCTCCTGAAACTCCATTCATATCTAGGCAACTAGTGCTCGCATAGGGTTAGCCCTATCGATAATTTTTTTTTGTATTTGATTGTTAGTCAGTTCATTTTATGTGTGTTTATGCTCGTTTTAATTACATTTTTCTATTAGATGCCATAGTAATTGACTTATTTTATCTGTCCGATGAAATAAAATCGTAACGCAGCATTAATTTCAACCAGCGCATTTTGTAGATCTGGAATGTTACCTAATATTATAATGATAAATTTTGCATGCTTGTTTATCTGTCAATGATCGTTACTTAGCTATATTACGCCTTAACACGAGTTATATTTAATTTACAACATATGTAACAAATTACTACATTTGATATTTAATTTCATTAATAGCAATAGCTAACAACCATATCATAGATAATATAAGAACCGGTAAACTTTGCATTTCCATTTTTAATGCTTAAAGTATTAAAAAAATTCCCATTGCAGATAATTTTGCAATCGCAGGTATCAATAGAATACTCAAAACATTTTTTAATTCCAAACGTTAGAACTTGCTTTAGAATATTTTACGATCGATCATTAACGGTCAAACCATCGATAATTGGAAACCATAAACAATGAATTTTTCAAATGCTTTTCTCTAGAAAATAGCTATGTGTTTAATGCGAATTTTAATGCTTTATAAACCATATTGCTTTATTTATCTTATAGATATAGTGTTTCTTTGATAATTGTCAATTGTTTACTTTCCTCTCAACATATATTTAGGCTAATATTAAACTTGTAAATCTAGTTTAATGAAATAACTTGTAATTAAACCGGAAACTAATAACAATAAAAAGTGCGATGTGACGTCACATCAAACCACTCTTTCTTCAATATTAAACCCCTCTGGCGGTGACTTTGAACTTAGTACAAACAATAACCAGTTAAAAGTCTGTAAACATCATTTGCTCTTATTATATATGTGATAAAGGTGATAATCGATTGATAACGTCCATCACATTTACATAGCCCACGGTTTGCGACATTGGGACATAATTGTTTAATGCAGCCGACATTTTGGCGTACGGCACGCCAGCACTAGGTTGGTACGTACCCATGTGTACTGGTGAGGTTGTTACACGGTACCCGGTGTACAATTGGCCTATTGTCGAGTGTACTTGACATTCGCGTTAGGTAATTTGATATTTACGGGGGTCAATGGACCGCGCCGAGTCCTTGATGCTGTGAAGGGAGCCTGGACATCGTATAACGATGTTGTTGACTATCTTTCAATCACGCGAGCCGACAAATAGCGGTCCACAATGATAACAAGACGTTTATAGTAATCTCTGCTCGGGGAAGTGGAATAAAAAACCTTTTAAAGTGTGTAGAAAACACTACTTTTTGAAGATTTCAAAAACTCTAGGTTTGATTATTATTTGCATTTGTTTTCCTTTGAATAATTATTGCTTTGCACGTAATTAGTTACAGCTTGAGGCATGACATAAATCGACTTTACAAAAACTAAATTCTTGAGGTACCTATACGATTGTGCATACGTTGTTTAGTCTCCTATTTATTTGGTTTATAACACTGTTCAAAATATATGCTACGAATTTTAAAAGTAACATCTGAATGGGATATAATTTATAAAGAATTGTATAAAGTCAATAACTCTGAGCGATAACGTCACTTATAAGAAATGTAGCGTGTGGCGAACGTCTATCATTTCATTCGCTTGCTGCCAAATTAAATTTTGGTTTACTCAGTAATTATACTATTTGCACTAGCTACAGCGTTCTTTAAATCGGAACATATTTCAGTTAGCATACTTTAGACTTTTTGAAATAAATAATCATCAGGGTAATTCTTCCTCAATGGAATAGAATTTGCAACAAAATTAGGTAAAACTAGTCAATGACCTACCGGTGCTAGGTCCCCTTTTTACAGGGGACCGTCTGGATGGGTACCACCGCGGTGCCTGTTCCAACCGCGAAGCAGTAGTGTGAAAACACTATTGAGTTCCGGTTTTAAGGGCACGAGACTTAACATCATATGTCTCACGGTAGGCAGCGCGTTGGTTATACCAGTATTGCCAATGTCTATGGGCGTCAGTGACCACTTTCCATCAGGTGGCCCAACTGCTCGTCTGCCTGCGTAGGCAAAAAAAATAATAAGAGCAACCAAACGCGGATTAAATAAGAAATAAATATTAACAAAGTATATTATTGGAGCAGAGCAGCGTTGTACGTATAGTGTTATTATCACTGAGTGATAATCGACTCATAACAATCTAATCGTTAAGCAAAACGCTAGAAGTATTACGTTACTTCGTTGCCATTGATTACTATGTTCACGTCTATTTCAGACCAAATTAAGCGAAAATATAAGTGTGACTAATGTTTATTGCTCAATCAATCCTTTATTATTGTAGGCAGCTGGTAGATGTCTACATTTTTGTTTTACTGGCACTAAAATATATGCGTATTCAAAATCACGACAACAAGAGGAAGTGCATAACGCACGAGAATCGTTTAGGGAGGCCCGGATTCGTGGATCGAAACGAATCTCCGAGGCACCTCGTATCAGGATGAGTGAGCATTGAGCTGGATTGGCGTGCGTTGTCCTGATTGTATCACTTGAAAAAGGTTTGTGACCTCCGTTCGCCGAAATCTAGCGGTCGTTCGGTATTGAAGCGGGCGATGCGTTGTGTAATTTATTTTGTTATGTATTCACCGTCGTAAAACTAGATAGATGATTCAATTTGCTATGTCTAAGGAGAATTTATTAAAAGAGTTCAAATATTTTAACTGGGTTTAATTTTGTCTACAATATGCCCGACGTTTAAGGTCCTCAGTATAGCGACCTAGCAACGTATCAAGCCACAGTCTTTATGACTGGGAGTTGATGGGATGTAGGGCCCTGGAAATGTGTATGCTGTTTTTTGTATAGCTTTGGTCAACATTTAAAAATAGATTTGTAGAATTCCGAACATTTTCATCTTAAGGCAGTATCTTTGTTTAAAATGATTACACTCTGTGGTGGTCACGTGAATCAGCTATTAAAATAATAATAATAAAAAATATGAATATATAAAGGTTGCAACGAAACTATAGACTCTATGAAAAAAATGTGTATATAAATATAAAAGTAGCAATGCTATATGCCAGAGACAGAAGAACTTTATGCCAATGCAACGTCTCAAAAGTAAAAAAGCATTAAGAAATATTTCTTTGTCTATTTTCTAGCTTTTAAAACATATTTGTAAAAACTTACTGTGAGATTCAAGGCATGATTTGCTTCGTTCATATACTTCAATGACATACATATATGCCATTTAGAAGTACAAACTAGGTACTATCCCAAAACATCCAGAGTTCATCCCGGTCAAAGGTCAATGCCGGCTGTTCCTGGCGTTTCCTGGATGCCGTAGTGAATGACCCCAACATCAAAACACGCGGGAGAGTACAATGCGAGCTGTGCTGATGCGCAGTATTGTGACAATCTCCCCTTTATGACAGGTGTTCGAAAATAGAACAGATGATAAATCAATTTAGTTTTTTTTTGGTTTCGTTAGTTACGTTTCTTGTTTGGTATTCGAATATTTATATCGATTATATTTTATGTAAATCGATTTTTTTAAATTTATGTCGTTCATTTATTTTTAATGTAACTTTAACATGTCTGTTAATGTTATTGTTAGGGAAAGGTAAGTTAAAAGTTTAACTGCAGCAATTTTTCCAGCTAATAATTTATACAAAAGAGTACTATTTTTAAAATATCTTTATACTAATCTATCGTACAAATTTTGTTTTTAACTCAAGAATACTAAAGCTATCAACTATCTTTCGTTTTTATCAGACCACACCATTTACATCCGTGTACATACATAATGTTCAACAAAATGTTTTTATTACATAAGCTATTAATAATACGATATTAATTAAACAATGAGACCCGCAGCTTTATTGCTTTCTTACTGATACTATTCAATCAATAAAAATGTCATCCGAAGTATTTTATCGAGAGTCTAGGATTTCGTTCTAACCAAATTGAGTATTTTTTGTCATATGAGGAGATTGTTTTTTAAAGTATATTTCTTCTTACTTTGTAATGTTTTCTTCTGACATTAGCTAATCTGAAAATTTCATTACATTATTCATACATAACTGGCGTATGCATTTTGTCAGCGGCTTACAGAAAAACATTATTTTACAGTATTTTTTTGGTGGACAAACTCAGTTTTATTTTTTATACATATTTTTTAAACACAGTTGAATAAATAAATACAAAGAAAAACAATTTTAATAAATTTTAACTAACTATCGACTCGACTTATACGGTAAACATCATGCAGTGCTGTTTATTATTTCAACTATAGCAATAGTATATTATTTACATCATCAGCCTTTGATAGTCCACTGCTAAAAGTAGGCCTCCTAGTAATACACCCCTATCCATCAGGGAGTTTTGGACCGTATCCCACCACGCTGGTCCAATGCGGGTTAGTGGGTGGACCGACTTTTTACATAGCCATCTGACGCATGGATCATTTTACTTTTCATACAATTGGGTGAGCAGCCCAAATTGCGCTAACCAACTAGGAAACAACAATGAAAATTTGTCAAGTCGCCGCAGAATTCGAACCTACGACCACTAGGCTACAGAGGCAGTTATTATTTACACGAAACAGAATGACTTTTATTCGTTCTGATCTATTTAGATATAAAATAATTTTAATGTATTCGCAAAGCTATAATCTGAAGAAAGTAAAATTTCAATCACAGCTGTCAACTTTATTTTTGAGTTCAGATTTAATTTGACTACCCGCTTGGCGCAGTTGTTAGAGACCCTGAATGTTGCCCCAAAGGGTGTAGGGTCGATTTCTACCTGGGGATAAATATTAGGTGATGAATAATAGATCTTGTGTCAGGGTGTTTGTATCTATATAAGATATATTTATTACAAAAGAAAAGTACATTTATGTACTTATCAGTTATCCAGTTTCCATAGTACAAGATTCGCTTAGTTTGGGGCTAGATGTTGTTGTGTTATTCGTCCAGAAGTATTATTATTATTAATTGGTGCAGTAGACACGTAAGGTACCCTGATGTAACTGCAAATTATTGAAGAATTGATGTAAATAAAGAAACTAAATATAGAAAAAAAAGCGTCAAAAGTCTAGCGTCGGTATTGAAAATATAGATTATAATAGATATAGAAGACTAAAAGATGTCAACGACTTCCGAGTATACAAAATATCTCCAAAAAAGTTGTCGTTGCCCAACGCTGCCATGATATTCACGTGAGTTGCATTGTACTACAAAGTATCGATATATCGTTCGTAGTTATAATATCGATGAAATAAGTTTAAAGAGTTTTTTAATTAGACCCAGATCTAACTATTAAGTTAGATCCAGTTACTCACTGCTACATCAATTATCTTTCCGTGAAAATGCCATTATAATAGGACCAGCTATTCCAGTGGTAAGTCAAAACAATAAGTACATTTTTTTTTATAGTATAATATTTCCGAGATGTAACAACGAGCATCAATCAATGACACTTACGTACCTACTGCTCAACATTGCGTTGCAAAAGAATTGGTACATTTCAACAACATTTTCATGTCTTGTCGAATTAGTTTGTATACAAATTAAAATAAAGTAGAAAACAATCTAAGGATATAACAAAATTTTATTTCGAGTTTTAACACGACAGAGACAATCAACACTAGATTTTCTTAACCAGTAATTTTGACTTGTTTTAATAGGAAATTTACGTTTAAACAAGCTATATTTAGTGTTAATGGTCACCCTACGATTGCGCGAAACCTGTGCGTGTGTGCATGGCGACATTATGTCTCACAGTGACAGCCCAACACGTTCCCGCCAAGTGTGCGTTGACAAAAAGGTGCGCATTTCGCATTGTCCAAACACCACAGATACTGTTCGATAAAATTTGCACGCCAAACTAGACCGTAGACAAATTGTAAAAATAAGATTTTTGTGAATTTTTGAAATTCCATATTACTTTCTTATTTTAAAATGTACAGATATTTAAAGTTATTAAGGTGTACGAGAATTTATTTGCTCATTTTTAGTCTGTGATATTAGCGAAATGTTATTTCATTATATCTAACAAAAAAAATTGAAACATTTGTTTAGATTATTTTAATTAAATTATCAGTTTTGACTCTTGAGTTAAATAAACTGGTTAGGTTTTTATTTTGTTTATGTGCAGTACACCAAACTAGTACGAGTAAAACTACGGAGAACGATATCTACGGAATGACATCGCAAAAGAATATAATCGATAGATTTACATGTGATTAAATGGCGTTATGCAATATTTTTGAATTTGCATTACAGATCTTAGAAAAAATATCTGCTATATAAGGACCTCCACGTTTTTTTTTAAGTTACTTATTATTGCAAGAAACGACTACGCTAGCGGGACGTTCACCTGATGGTAAGTCATATATTTTGTATATAAAAAGTGCAATGTATATTAAATTCTAATACTAGTATGTCCCTTTATCTAGCAATAATATTTTAACCTGACCTCAGTACTGCGATCACTGCACTGCTGGGCAAAAAAAGATCTAAAGGTAAAAAGCACTGTAGTCAAAAATGGCAAAGGTAGGTATCTCGAACCGCACCTATTTCTATTATCATCACTGTAACAATTAATTAAAGATTATGCAAAAGATATTGTTTTCGCATCACGACCTTCAAATCAAGATCTGTCACTATATAAACGGACGATTTTTCACAATTTGCAATATCGACACAGCGAGCGACAGACCGAGATAAGTGAAAAAAAAAATGTAAACCCATAAAAAACTTCGCCAGATAGGTCGTAAAGATATTATAAATAACTACAATTAAAAGAAGCAGATAAAATGGAAAGAGTGCTTGCGCCCGGCGTCTACACTACATTGCATTATCGTCTTTAATTTTATTGTACATTAGGTCCAGAATCGTTCGTGTCGTGACTTCGGATACAATGATTCAATCTCCTCTCGTAAACCCACGCGTTTAGGTTCACTACAGCTACAGAGCGTACCGTCTCAAGCGCACCAGTTCGGCGGCGGCGGTTAAGAGGCGCGCGCGTTCGGATACTCGCGTCGCGTTTACTTGAATTCGGAAGCGCAGAGAACTGCGACCGGATCCCGGTGATGTGTGATCTTTGCCTGAGATTTATTCTCGCTTTTTTAAAAAAGTAGAATATTAAATATTAAAAATGTAACTGACAGCTCCCTTTGTTCCGGCGGCAACGGTTGGTATTGTGCATGTTTGACGTTTTTATATAGTTTTTTAATTTTTTTCTTTTTTTTTTTTATTTCTGTTATGTTATTTTGTGCCAATACATAGCAATATATAGCTTTTACGTGTTAAATATTTTCTTAATTAGCGTCCGTTAGTAAATAAAAAAAAATCCAAAAAGATAGTATTAAATATGATTTTTGTTTTATTACTTTTAAGTGTTTAATAATATAATGTTTGATTAACAATCGCTCGCAGTATTAACATAACTCATACAAATTAACTTATGTTGGTGCATCAAGGTCTTCATTGACAATATTGTATCTGTAACGAGGAGCAAAGCTTTCACAGTTCATTTGACCGGAGGCAATATTTGATTATATAGATATGTTATACGCATACTTTACCACTGATCTGTCAAAGGTTTCAATCGGAGAATAAGGCATATCATTAAAAAGCATACAGACTTCTGCAGGTGGGAAAATTGTGCATAAATAACAAAAAGGCTCTGTCCGCGGCTTTGTCTGCTTTGAAAACGTATTTAAGAATAACATTAACATTACTCCGCGGCTTCTTTTAGACGGAAGGCTTTCTATTAGGTAAAAAAAAAATTTATAGTAAATATTTCGTAAATATATCTAAAAGAAATAAAAATTATATTTCTTAGTTTTTAATGGTGCTCTACTTTAAATAGTTTAAACGTGTCTTTAGCTTTCGCAATATAGGCCTATCTAACACTGAGAGATTACACAAATCGCTCCGATGATTTTCAAGACGACAAACCAGCTTTATAATATTAGTATCATTAACGTAATATAAAAATTAACAAAGATTCAACACTGTGAGATGATATCTTAAAAAGGCCGACGGCATTATTTAAAATATTGAATTCATACTGGATCATCTCCTAATTGTCATTTATATTTTATATTCCTTTTCCACATAAATTAGACGTAGTCCTTGTAAATCATAGTATATGAACATATTATTTTATTTAGAAAATTTCTAACAAAAAAATTAAAAAAAATTAAAAATTAAAAAGATTAGGAAATATTACCATCCATAAATTGTATGTAATAATATAAATCGATGCAATATTGATTGTTATATCGTTCTCTGTATTATGTAGCAAGATAATTTCTTTTTGGAAACAAAACGTTTTAAAATAGTTAAGACGAACGATTTTAGACAAAAATTTTGTATTAAGAAAAAAAGTGTGTGTTCTTATTTAAACAACTGTAACAAGATAAAAATCTTTTCAAAAATTGTGTTTTACACTTTATTCTAGGTTTGTCGTAAAAACTACATTGAAATAAAAAAAAGGTTAGTATACAAATTTAATACCATGTACTTAAACTTAATATAACGGATTGAAATATGACATAAAATACTAAAGTGTAGACGACTATAGCCAACACCAGGATGTTGGTTTTTCGTGACTAAGTAAGCGCATATCGTAAAAATTTACTCTCATCATTATTCCTTAACCATCATCATCATCATCATCATCATCATCAGCCTGTAATAGTCCACTGCTGGACATAGGCCTCCCCTTATACACCCCTATCCATTAGGGGGTTTGGGAGCGTGGTGGGGCACGCTGGTCCAATGCGGGTTGGTGGGTTGACCGACTTTTTACATGCCCATCCGACGCATGGATCACCTTACTTTTCACACGCCCATAGGCTACGGAAAAATATCTAAATGCACAGTGTGTGTGTGCGTATAATTAAATTTTACACTCATGCAAAAGCATATATAATTTTTCATAAACTTTCCCGGACCAATAAAAGATATTAAAAATCGGAATAATAAAGTAGCGGATCATCTATGTTCGTGCTAAATTTCAACTAAATTGGTTGTGATTTTTAAACATGCGAACTCATTATTGGCTTCTTACTTTTAAGAATCTACGGAGTTTAACAACGAAATAGCAAACATTTTTAAAAAGGTATTTTTCCCGCTAGGCCTTTTTTCTCTTTTACATAAGATTGGATTCTTATTCAGATCATATACTTTTAAACCAGAGCAACTTATATATAACTCAAATAATCCAAGGGCTAAACTGCTCTTAATGGATGTATTAGTCGTCAGTAATTTCGGAAGCAGCAAGAGAAACAAACACGTCCGTTCTTCGACATACAAGTCCAAATATTAATTCTAATTTCTAAAAAAAGACAAAAATAAATACTGCAAATCTGAATTTGAAAAAGTCAGATGGGCATGTAAAAAGTCGGTCCACCCACCAACCCGCATTGGACCAGCGAGGTGGGATAAGGTCCAAATCCCCCTAATGCATAGGGTTAGGGGACGTCTATGTCGAGCAGTGAACTATCACAGGCTGATGATGATGATGAATCTGAATTATTAATACTTATTTAATATTTACTAGACAATCTTTAATATAACAAGTATTTGTACTGTTTGGGAATTTTGAAATCCTGTACGTCAGCAGACAATAATAGGATATATAGAGGATAACAGAAATAGGCATACGACTTTTATCAGATAATAGCAATATTATAATTATAAACAATATGACAACAACAACAATTCATAATTCTATTTTGTTTAATAAGAATAAGAACTGTTTTAAATATAAGAGAAATATAAACAACTTCGGATATCGTCCTAATAACACTACTTTACGTTGGGCTTGTTAAACTATTTAAGACCCCTCGCATCATCAATGACCCGTGATATAAAATTTTCTGTGGGGATGTCCTTCCCGATCTCCTTTAACCTTTACTGTTATGGACAAAATTATTTTATAATGGTCACCTAGTGTTGCATTTAGCCAATTAACTCTAAAACCATGTCCTGTGTAATTTTTTCTCTTCTCTGTTAAAGAGTAATCCATTATCACAAACTTCCGCATTATTTTTTTACTGTTACAACTTTTACACGATAATTTGCATGTAATAGCAAGAATCATCTACAAAAACAATTCCATTATAGTCACATAATAACTATTATTATAATACGCCTATAAATGATATCGGTCCCGTAAACACGCTGACAATGTTGACGTGTTGGTTCGCTATCATCAAAACCGGCGTGACAGAGCGCGGAGTGCGAGTGATGTCATACACTTGCCCACCCTCGTATATTGTTTGTGTTGCGCGTAGGTCATGTCCATTGCTAGATAAATGGCATAACGCTTAGACTATACTATAGCTTAAAAAGAGATGGAGTTTATGTAAACAAGGGCTAATTTTGAACACAACTCACGCATAAACGTCAAGCCTTTCATTGTTTAAAAACGCGTGGGGATTTAACACCAATTAGAATGCGGCTTCTTCTCTTATTAATATCGTAGATTTTATTTATATATTAACGATGTGTTGAATGATAGACCAATAAGGTTTCAGCTCAGCACAATGTTGGACCAACGCCGGCATCCTCCTAACACATTTAATATACTTTCAATTTACTATCATTAAAAACAATACTGTGTCTGTAAGTTTATTAACGCGAAATAGATAATATTCGAGAGATTTGTATACATTCATTCCGATTCTAATTGGCCACAGTGTAAACAACACAACGCTAAGGCTAAATTATCACATATTGAAAGAGAAACTTCTACAGTTCCTTTTTGCTGCTAATCACATAACATCGTGGACAATCATTGCATTCTGGTTCCAAGGTCGTTGGACAACAAAGTACCGCATGTGTTGAGTAATGGAGAAAACATTTACCATCTCTCAGTTTTGTTAAGGGCGACTCAATGGCTGTTAAATTATTTATTTAATTGTTATATGTGGGAAAATAAACAACGAAACCCGTAGAGTAATAAATGTCTCCAAAAAGTAAATGCGTCTTTAAAGGTTAAAAAAGATTTGTAACAGATTTGTAAACTCTTCGACAGATTTTGATGCCATTTTTTCCATAGAGCTATTATCATTGAGTATCATGGGCATGTTTGGTATTAGAAAAAAATTAAAAAGACATTGTAATTTTTAATAAAACTGGCCAGTTTTAATTTTATTTAAATATTATTATTTATACCAAAATATTAAAAGAAAAGCTCCCTCTCACTAAATTAGGGCGTACCGGCAGTGTCTTATAATAAAGATGTAACATTTTAAAAGTCGTAAGGTGGCACTTTCCGTTTGTTTTACGCAGTTGTGTGCCCCTGTCATTGTTTGCACGCATATGAATTGCGCTTTATTGCAGATGCGTTTTGTTTACGTTTTTCTGTTCTAGAAAGATCTGTAACAATACAGAGTGTTACAAAACGGTATATTTAAAGAACTACAATTGCCCATCTTAATCTTTATTTGTTAAAAGAAAAATTTCAAAACAGAATCGGTAAATTTAATTTAAGTTTCATTATTAGTCTCAGAATTAATAGATAATTGCGACATGTACATGCATAATTTAGTTGTACTATGAAATTAATATTTTATAGAGGCTCTGCTTTACTAAATCGAAGCATTAACGGATAATATGTTACACAACTACAAACACTCTTATGTGTCTGAGATGAACGCCCTCTTAATAAACGAAGTGTCGAAGGAATACATTTCGAATGGTAGAGAATGCACGTTCTAGCAATTAACTGCCTACCAGCATGAAACAGTTGTCACAAACAATATCCATTTAATTGGAAAATTCTATGAAAGTCGTATGGCATGTATTAAAAGGCTCACCATGTGCGTGTAAAGTCAGAAGTCCCTCCACCAACCGCTCTTTGGAACAGTTGTGGATAGATTCAAATCTTAATGAAAGATGCGGTATATTAGGGGAGGCCTATGTCCAATAGTGGACTAACGGAGGCTGACGATGATGATGACAGTTAAGTAAAGTAACCAGGAAGTTTTCTTCCTTTCCAGTCCTCTGGACTGACTCCTAGGCAACCAGTATTTATAGATTTTAACACATATAAGAAAGAGATATCGATGATGTAAAAGCAGAATCATCTCCAACCCAGCTCACGGCCGATAAGCTTGATAAATCGGCCCCAACTAACTCGGATACGTCAGACAATAACCAGACACCGATCCGAACAAACAAACGGACCGCTATATCGTAAACAGTCGACGATTGAAACGTCAGCTGATACATATCGTACATTTCGCGAGGTATGCAAGCGCGAGGTACGTTTTAGTAACAATTCGCAAACTCAGAACAGGTGTGCAGAACGACCTTCCCGTTTGGATGAACGAACGATGAGACCGTGTCGATATTTTTAAATGTATCCACCACCTGGCCCGTTTGCAAAGTGTTTTTTTTTATTCGCGCACCTATATATAGTCGGCCGGTTGGTTATAACTCCTGTTATGGAAGCTGCGTGTTCGTAAACAATGTTTTTTGCCTTATAGTTGTTGTTATGTCCTATGAGCTATGAGCTTATTTAAAATCTATAAGGAATCTATAAGGAAGTTGATCGAAGTACGAGTCGTAAAGAAATCAACGTATTTTTTTAGTTATTCGTCATCATCATCGCTATCAGCTCTTTAGAGTCCACGGCTGGACATAGACATTAGTTATTCATCCCGCACAAATTTTGTACCATTAGACATTTGACAGACTAAACACCATAGCATATTCCATTGGACAATCTTTGGGTGGTAGGACGGTGATACAACAAAAAAAAAAATAAAAAAACTATATGTATAAGTATAATATATTATTAAACTAAAAAAATTGATACTATACAACTTTTTCCGTCTTTCCTTGTGTACTTAATAGGAAACCAAAAGAAACAAAATATCTAACAACATAGTCGTAGGTGGGCATATTAGTAAGTCACAGCGTTACGGTTCAAAGGGCACCGTGGCTATGCAAATTTCTGAATAGAAGGGTCGCTTGGATTTGTGCTTTCTTACTAAGAATGTCTTACAAGCAGGGCGCAATAATACAGCCAATAAAACTTTGAAAAAAGTTAAAATCGCCAATTCAAGTTCAGACCGCAAATGGAAAAAGTCAGGTATAATTATTTTACATAATATAATCCCGTTGTTAATATAGAGTTCTTGTTTAGGGGGACCTAAATTTACCTTCTTTGGTGCACTTGTACTCAAAGAAACGGCGTCATTCCTTATCAACGTAACTGCCCCGATGCATTTCGATTTATCCGCAAGGATATTCCATACACATTATCCTTATAAAGTATAATAACCAACCCATGTGAAAACGGCCGATTTAGCACTAGTAAGAGCTTATCTTAAGTTTCTTTAGTAATTTTGTCATTCATAACATAATATAATTATCAGAAGGCCGGTTAAATGACCCAGAACTGATTGTATTGAAAAAGATAATTAAATAAAAACATTGGAGTTATTCACGAGAACGAGCAACTTTGCCTTTCCAATAAGTACATATGAAGTCGTTAAAAGTGATGTATAAACATAGATTTGACAAGTGGAATATGAAACCTTTGATGACTCGTTATTTGGGTTGCAATGTTTGCAAGTTGATAAAGTCGTGTGGTATCTTGAATATGCACTAACAAAATGTTTTTATGTAACAAAATGTTCAAATGTTAACTAACAAAGTATTTTTTTTTAAAACAAACCATACCATTTAAGATAAAAAGAGATGTTTGACAAAGATAGAGTGCTTACTACCTACACGGGATTGTTGTGTTACTCCGACGCCTTCCTGAAAATACACAGGCAGTATTTCCGTGATGATGAGTATTTCATGATATGCTAAATATCTATATGGGATAGATAATAATATTTATCATTAAATTGCTTTTTTTAATGAAAATTACACGTATTAAATGTTATAACTTCCACAAAGTCTTAGTCTGCTTTCTAAACTATTTAAATAGTTCAAAACTTGTTATTAATGTTTTTGTTATTGAAACGGTAAATACATATATACATGCATGATTTTTGCAAGTAAAAGTAGAGATTGTAAGCTTACTTATGAGTAATGGATAATAAAACAATTTTAGAGCTTAGATGGACACTGGAATTAAATCTAGGAATTTCTTATATATGTATCTGATCTATAACTGAAATTAAGCTCTGAGTGGAAATATTAAACTAAGTAATTCTACACTTGAATTTGGTGCATTTGTCGAATGTCATTTAACAAAACTATAGGAACAAACACGGAGGAATTTAGTTTAAAAAGCGTTCAAACTAAATTTATATAATTTATAAGAGTTCGTAATTTTTAAATATTTATTTTTATAAAAAAGCTATAGTGCTGGAACCAAATATCATCTGTAATTATTTAAATGAATATATAAATCTGATGTTAAACTTTGACGGCGTCTAAGTCGACTAATTGGTCTCTGACATTCGATATTTTATATTCACTTTGATCGATAAGTTGTAAAAGTTTCTTATATTATTTGAATCTGTTATAGTTAATTTTTTTTTATATCATTATTTGAATTAATGTATTAATGGCCAAACAGCAATAATAACATAAACTTACCAACTAACTGACACGAATATAACACGCGATATACATTTTGATAGTAAATTAATAGACTAATGATAATTAATCATATTTTTTCATCTTTTCAGATACGACTGCTGGGGGTCGCCGTTTTTTATGTTGTCATAATTGATTACATGTCAACGATACAATTAACAACTTGACAAAAAAATTGTCGACATATGTTATATACTTTATAGTCAAAACAATTGTTAACACTTTTCAGATTAAGACAAAATGAACGGCGTAAACTTCTTAATATTTCTCATTTAACTAATTAAATGAACCTTTTTATCTGTGATACTTAAAAGTCTTGGCGTGAATATAAAAAAAATTAAAACGTATTTGAATTTGGTTAGAAATATATTTTAGATGTAAGCGTAATATTCGCGGAATTTTCACTAATAAAATATGTTGATGGAAACTTATTAGCGCTTGTCGCCTTAGTATTTCCTGAATGTTCCGAACGTTATATATTTAAGATGTTCTCGGATACAATTTTAGACACATTGCACGTGTACCGCAAGTATTTTTGAACGTTTCAGCATTTTTACGGCCATTGCAGTGAGCGTTATGTGTGTTAAACAATTTGGCAACTTATTTCGTTACGATAAAATAGATAGAGAACGCGTGCACGCTTCTAGATTGGTATATTATTATCTATATTCCGGAATTGCGCACGACACGTACACTAAGTCGGTTTTTAATTTATCTGTTTTAACACAAGTGTTTGTATGAAAGTTTGCGAAAGCTTTGGTTTATAGATTCCGAAGTGGCGGCCTCGGTTTTCTATAATTCCAATGAATGAATGAGTGAATGAATGGTTGAATGTATTGATCATTTGTCGTTAAAATCAGATGAATTAGAATTGATTTGTTACAAGAGAAAATCACAAACAGGCTAAGTAATTAAACTTTTGTATTTTTCTCTTTGAGATGTGCTTAAGCGTACAACGAGATTTTTAACGTATATAACGATGTTTAAACTTTATCATTTGTTTATAATGGCACAGTTTAAACTTCTTTAGTCTGTATTCCGCTTTATCAATCTGCTAAACCGCTGTCAGGTCAACAGTTAAGTGTCATTTAGCCCGCTGCCGCTTCCGCTCTCGCTTGTATTTGGGTCACGGCCAGAAATTGCGCGGGCCACGTACTTCCCGATAGAAACGGTACTAGATATATCCAGAGAAATGTGTGAACTTGAAACGTTTTTGTACACGAATTCGTACGATATCGAACGGAACTTATACGAAATTTATCTCACTGTAGGTGTTTTTACACAATTACTCGGAACCTGGCTCTATTTTTATTATATTACATATATTACTATAACATAGTTAATTTAATTTTGGAAAAATTGTTTATAAATCTAATGTCAAACACTAATACAGCCAGAAGCGTACGCTTATTGGTGGACTGCGGCCACTTTTTATCCCCACGCGATGTTTAATCGATAAGAGGCCCCAAATTTTTTGCACCAATTATTTACGTAAATTTTTATAAAGGCTTTAAATTGGCTAATCTATATACACTAAAATAATTATTAAATATGAATTACCACCCTTTTATATACAAAAGTTCTCTTATTATCTCCCGAATGTTCTCAGATACACGACGGCACAGCCACTTCAAAGGTTTGAAGGTGATCAACTTCAGGTTTACCAGTAAAGTGCTGCAAAACGAAGTAGATGAGGCATTCCTCAATATCCACGTTCAAGAGTTGGAGCAGAGGTTAAACGTGACCCTGGGTCCCGAGGAGTTCTTCTCCATCGGCCTGCAGGTCAACAGAGTCACCAGGAACAGTCAGGGTAGCAAGGCATCTGTACCATACACTGAGAGCTCTGTTAAGATGTCTAGGAAAGAGCTGAAGATAGGCAAGTGGGTGAAGGTGAACGTGACGAATATGGTGGCTGAGTTCGTCAGGCTGCCTAGGGAGAATCTAGCAATAGTTGTGAGAGTACAAGACTCGAAGAATAGAATGAGCTTGGTTGTACCGCATCCCAGTTCTGAATCAAATAATGCGTTGGTAAGTGTTTCTTCTCTTTGACAGCGTACCTTTTTCAATGACATGTGAAATCAGGTCAGTAACGTTGATGTGATATCTTACTTTCCTCCTTTGCTTTTGTTTCTAGTACAGTAATACTCTATTTTACAGGACACCATGTCGGTATCTTAGAAATTGATTAAGATTCTTCAATAATTTTGAACGTCAATCTATTTTAGCATCATAAAGTCGCACAAAAATTTTATAGAAATTTATTTTAAAGACCTAAAATTACTGTAATATCTCGTGATACACTTGCTCAAAGCATTCTTTGCGGGAGCCAAAGAGTTTTTTTACACTTTTTAATTTTTGTAAGAACATAAAAGAGCTCCTTCGTAAAATTATATAATACACGAAATGTATAATTTGTTCAATATTAAATGTATTGTTGCCCTCATTCTCTTCTATTAATTGGTTATCTACTCATTAATCACTTAAAATCGCAAAAATTAAGACTTTTAAATGGAGGAAAAAATGTAACAAAACTACTAAGCAGACTTCCTTGATCAATTTATCTATATTTAAGTACGTAGTATGTACAATTATCTCGAATCATATAAATTTTAATAACAACGATTTAACGTATGATCCGCTGACCTACTTAATTGGGCTGACTACTTTTTTTTTCTTAAACGAATACGGCAATGTTCGAGTGTATGTAATCAAATAAGAATATGTCTGTTTTAAAGAATTACACTCAGCTGTTACAATGAGCCCGTTATTACGTACGTACGTAAATTAACCTTGTACGCTATAAGCCGGTAGTTCACGTGGTAACAGTGAATAATGATTATAAAGACAATTTTTTTAATTATACTTTCCCACTAATATATTACTAATATTATAAACGCGAATGTTTGTGTGGATGGATGTTTGTTGACCGACTTTCAAATTTTTTTGATAATTTTGTGATGATTTTATTAAATTGCAAACGCTGCCAAAACCGTAAAAGATAGATGTAAAGTATGTTCTACGTAATTACGTACTTAATTAAGTACATAAGGAACATACTTAATTAAGTACGTAATTAATCTAAGTATATCTTAAAATGGGTCTATAATAAGTTCATATAATAAGTGGTTGGTCACGGGGTAGACTCCACGGCCGCTGAAAAGTGTTCGAAACGTTGGGAATCTAAAATGTAAAATAATTTTTCAATTAAATTTCGTAAAAAGTCCTTTTATTTAATAATGTGTAGTATTCGCGTAACAAAATAACTAATTAAACATAGCTAATAAATCAATAAAGCTTATATGCTATAATATATATGGATATAGTGTAGTTTTTAGATAAAAAATCTGCAATTTGCCTGCTATTCCAGCGTGTATTATTAAAACTATTGGACCTCAAAGTCCAAATACAATAATTAATAGTGCAAATCACAACGTGGACGTTGGTGAAACCACGCTGGAGAGTCCGAAGCGTTGTGAATCAACTACTTTTGTACCTGGTCTGCCCGTACTATAATTTGTTGATATAATAATGCGATTATTGGTTTCTTCGATTATGATTTGACAATTGGTGTTGAGTCTACCCCGTGACCACGGCCGCTGGAAAGTTTTCAAAGCGTCGGGAATATAAATTTGTAAAATAAACGCGATAAAATCCGTAAAAAGTAATTTTATTTAATAATTGATATTGGATTGTTCTATGATTGTTCTTTGATTTAGCTAACACATGCTTTATGATAGATGTATACTCTTTTTCTATAATGTCCTCCGAATTAATTTTGGACTGCGGCAGTCGATGTATATTAGAGATCAGCCAACTGCGCAGATAATATTGTAATGCACAATTGTGCGCGCAAATACAGGCGTATAATCGACACGACCGGAGGGACATCAAGCGCAGGACCAATTCTTAAATTCCCATCCGACGCATCTTACTATACAGATAATTGTGTGATAATCCCACACTGCCCTAACTAACAAGGAAATTCAACGATAAAAAATTTTTGGATCCCCGCAGGATTCAAATCCACGACCTTCAGTTTATAAAGCGCATACCAATAGGCTACGGTGGCAGTAGGCCTTCGTGGTCTAGTGGTATGTGCTTGAAGTTTTAACCTTCTTTAATACTCCTGTTGTATTTAGTCCTTCACCCATATTTAAAGTCTTTTGTGATCCACAGATGCCATACATAGAAGTAAGCCTTAGAGACAATTCGCACAAGCGTACGCGGCGCACAATCGGTATGGATTGCACTGAGAACTCGAAAGAAGTGCGCTGCTGTCGTTACCCGCTAGCAGTCAACTTCGAGGAGTTCGGATGGGACTGGATAATAGCTCCGAAGCAGTATGACGCTAATTATTGCAGTGGGGAATGCCCTTACAGCTTTCTACAGAAGTACCCCCATACGCATATAGTCCATTTGGCAGCGCCGCAGGGAAGTGGGGGACCCTGCTGTGCACCGAGGAGGATGAGCAGCATCTCCATGCTGTACTTCGACCACGACCTGAACATCATCTACGGCACAATACCCGGTATGGTTGTGGAAAGCTGCGGTTGCTCATAGCAACTGACCTGTAGACGCTCCAAGTGGTTTAGTTCTTCTTAAAACTAATTGTATTTTGATAGTACGATATTTAAGTAACCTTTCACTCTGTTAAACAATTCTAGATGGTTTTTGTATGAAAAAATTGTTTCGTCTTCACTTTTAGGTGATTGTAGAATAGTTTTCGATCACTTGGAGCGAAGCGTTGTGCCTTGATTATGTAATATATTCAGTTGAAGACTGGGAACCATTTGTGATGTGTGCCGTGAGTGTATATTTTATACGTTTTGTACATCTAGTTATTAAATGAACGCTCTGCCTTTGTTCTATAGATTTTAACATCGTAAATTCGCTCTTTTCATTTCAACTGTGACGTTAATAGTTCTGTTTAGGAGAAAAATCTGATGTAAGTCCTTCGTAATTCTATTAATCCATAATATTCATACATGGTACTTATAATACCATTCTCATACCTTACACTTATGTATTGCATATTTTATTACAATGTACTAGCGTTTTATAACCATTTTCTGATTGTTTTAAAGGTCAAAGGTCAGTGTCTTATCTAATTATAATTCCGGGTTTACATGCTTGCAAGCACTATAAGTCTATATAAACTCACACCTATTACATTATTTATTTATAAGTAAATATGAATATTAAGATTTGAGTAAACAGGAAAAAGTTAATGTAAGGTGTAGTCAAATTTTGTTGATTTAAAACTATGATATAGTCAAAAAATATATAATAATATTTGATGTAACCTCGAAACACCCGCACGCATCAACATGTAGTACGTATAGCTATTTAAAATCAATAAAGTCGACTTTAATAGGTATTTGACCTCTGACTCCATTGTGCTCCGATAAAAATGAAATTAAACTTGACTTGATAATGCATTATCAACCTTTTTATGCAACAACAATTGGAAATCGTTCAATAGTCAGCGTTACATCGCATACCCGCATTTATACTTTCGAAAAATATATCTTTAGTTTACATATAGTTGTTTTGTATCTTTTTATGTGTTTGTGATGCTCTTTTTCGTAGGCATGAGTAATAATCTTGTTTTTTAATTAACGTGAGCACTGATATAGGAATGTATTTATATAATATCTTTGTATTATCGAATTGATAAACGCTATACTCTCGAGCAATCTTTAAACAACTTCTTTTTTAATTTTATACAAAGGTCAATAGAATTATTTTGGATAAATATAGCATATTTTCTCTTTTTAGGTGTAATATGTAACTGAATTCAGCATCATTATCTATATCATTGTATAAATACATCAATATTTATCTTAAAAGAATCGAATTGGTTTTGACACAATCACCATTAATAATAACAATGATAGGCAATGTATAAGAACGTGTATGTTATCTGTGCTAGCAAATTTTATAAAGCACGATATGTCATTTCATTAAATTTATAAAAAAACAATAATTGTATGCGTTAGAAAAACGAGAATGTTTTGTGAGTACTCAATTACATTTTTTTATTTATAATTTAATGATGCTTACAAATGAATATGATCCTTTGGCATTATTTAATTCAAATTTTAATATTTGCTCCCGGCATTTCATTGCAATAACCATTCTAGATTATCACATGCGTCATCATTAAATATTAAGTAGCTAGTTAGTTTATGTAATTCAATGTATTTCTTTTAACAAGGTGCTTGTGAGATTTCTTTTAGACAATTTTTGGATCTCGTTCAAAATTATATTATCTTTTACAAATGTTTCCTTTAAGTTCTTTTGGCAGGCGGTGCTTAACATAGGTCTTTTAATTTAAACGAAATAATTAAAAAGAAAAAAATAAGAAAAAACAAAAGTATAATCGATTCAGTACCTTCGCATTATAATTACGTTAGGAATATGAAATTACGTATTATTTGAAAGTGATTGAAATTCTTTTTTTAATTTCTCGTATTTTAAGGTTTATACCAGAGTCTAATAACAGATGGAAATTATGTAAACAAAGTGTAATGTCAAACTCTAATGCCGACATTATTTAAAGCGACGTGACAGCCGTTATGTTTAATTGTAGCATTTTGGCGCGAATCGAGTTTGACATAAGACTTTCTTTGTACAAATTCCGGAACTTTTTGGCCTGGACATAGAGGAATTTTTCGTCGGTTAGGGAATTGTCAAAAAATATTAGATCTCATTTATGGGCAGCTATTTGTTTATGCCTAACAAAGATCTCCCCCATGCTTTTGGATGTCGATTTTTTTTTTATTGAAGTTTTATACAAAATTTTTTTAGTGTTAAGTGATTCGTTCTCTAATCGTGGTTCTTGATGGTGTTTATCAACATTTTTTTTAACTAACCAATCACGTGTCATTAAGATGTATGAAATAAATTTTCAATTCATAATTTATTTTTTGTGTTTTATTGCTTTGACTTCAGGCCCTACTTTAGCTATTTATTGTTATCAATTGGATTTTAGCTTGTGCAACAGACAGAGCCGTCACTGCTGAGTATTTAGGTGTTACTAGTGGCTTATGTCATAGCAACCTAATGTCGTTCATTTGATCTTTGCTCGTTTATTAAATAACGTAACAAGATGAGCATGACAAGAGATAAGTGAAGATAATACATAATATAAGACTTACAGCGTAATCATTAAACCAGTAATTACACTGGCTACAGTAAACTTGTAGCCGGAACACAATAGTTTTTACCAATATTGCTTTGTGGCAGAAATGGCACCAACGGGTTACTTCTTCAATAGGTCACCTGTAGAAGAGCAAGAAACACTACAATTGCATACTAAATTAGGACATACCATGTACCCGTTTATACATTCTACAATTCTGATTCTAGTTTGAAGCTCTACTTTCGATCTTTTGTAAACTGGTAAATATGAGATTGATGATTTTAAAACCATTGATTATTAATAACTTTTTTTACTTTTCTAAAAACAATTTTTGTATAGTTTCCTTCATTAAGTGGTGCAAAATTAAAAAACCATTAAAAAACTCCTACGTCTATCAGTCCGTGTGCTTACCCCGATTTTGTCAGGGACGGATATTAAATATTTCCCATCTTTTTTTACGTTTCCTAATTTAATAACACAAAAACAATGCTATACGTATGTTGCAATAGTTCTGTTGCATACTAATTATTTTGTTTTTTATCTAAATGAAAAATATAAACAAAAAAGGGTGCTACGCTGTGTTATAATAACAAAAAAATAGGGAATATAATAAAAACCAGCAAGATTTCAATTCGCGGTTGTCCTTACAGGACGGCCACTCTTTATTTATATAAACTTTAAATTATTTACACATTTCCGTTTTTTTCTTCCTACTTTACATTAATATACTCGTCAACGCTCTTTTACAAAATACAATCAAAACAAAATAAAGACTAATAATAATAATAATTATAAGAGAATATTTAACATAAATACACATGACGTAATGTACAAATTACATTTATTCAGATAGAGCCAGAGGTAGGACTAGTATACCAATTACAAAAAATAAAACACATACTTTGACGTATTTGCTTTCGTCGAAATTTTCTTCCCCCTTAAATAAAGAAAGTGTTCCATAAATTTTGGCCTCGCTACAAACGAAATAGTTTTTAGTTCATATATGCATTAACATATAAGCAATTAAGGGCCAACAATTCATTAAATGCTTCAGTCTAATATATTGCTTTCTCGATCCAAAATATACACGAAGAACAAACCAACAGTTATTGTACTTTTATCAATTCTAATAAACAATTCCTTAAATATTTTTTATTTAATCTTTTTTTCCCATTCATTCATCCATTCATTTACTGTTATCGTTTAAAAATTAACAGTTGTTTATCCATGGCGTTTAAATTAAATCTACTTTAAGTGTAGAAATAATGGTTTTTTTTTCCAAATTTTTTCGAGTAAAACACGTTTATTTTTAAACTCTAAATTTCTAAAGTACAGGAGAGTGCTCAACATTAAGTGGTGTCAGTCTATAATAGGTTGGATGGATTAATTTGAGACGCTTCAAAAGAAAAAAATCACGGAAAAGAAGACATCACAATGTCCCTGAAGGTTATGGCAGTGTGTATACCGCGAACATCACTAATCTAAAGCATAAATGAAACATCACAGACAATTAAAAACTACGTTAACAGATAAAATTGCGTTATTTCCGTGATAAATGCCATTTAACACCGAAACGTTTCAGTAGAAAGTAGTAAGGTCACACTGGAAGTACATTCGCTAGTACTAAACGCTAGATATATACAAAAAAATAAAGAAAAACTCGCTATAATAACACCCACGCCAAGTCAACGTGGTCGCAGCAAATTGAGCCGACATTTAAATAGGATCACAGTGGAAAGAGTGATTGTATTAATTTTTTTTTGTTCATTTTTACATGTTTTCTTTTTTAGTTTTTCAAAAATCCAAGACATATCCTCTTTACAATACTAAACCGTCTATAAATATAAATATGTTTCGTCCAAGTCCACGTTATGGCGAGTCCTACATAGAATGCTATCACTGAAACGTGTCACTAGTCTACGTCCATAGAAAAATTCTGTACATACATTGTCCGATCACTGGCTTCAGAAACTCGGTTGCGAGACAGTTCTCGGGTTCGCGCTCTGCGGTTGGTACACGTCGTAAGAGTGCGGCTCTAGGTGGCACACGACGTTGTTTTCACCGTTCAGGACGGCGGCCAACGCCCTCATGTTGCTCTCTTGCGGCTGGTGGTAAGGAGCCCTGCCCGGCTCGTACCGGTCGTACCGCTCCAAGGTGTCCCACTTGCCGTACTTCCCATAGTGCTCCTCGTGATGGCGCTCCCCTGGACTGTACGAGATCAGGGGTCGGTGGTCCCCAAAAAACTTGGAACCTGACGACCCGTGACCAGGGTTCTGCCTACAGTCCGGACCGGAGTTGTCGTCCGACATGTCCGACATCAGAGTCTCGTTCCGCTCGATCTCCTCGTAAACGGGATCGTCCTGAATGACCCTGAATTCTTGGTCGGAGCCGCGTCTGTACATCCTGCCCTGGGACGCGATCTCGGAGTACGTGTGGTTCATATTTGGGTGGTGGTGGTGTTTGCGGCGTTCATCCTTGTAGTGTTTGCGGAAGATCATCTCCTGGCTGCCTGGCGAGTGTTGCATGTAGACGTGAGGGTTCCTGAAGTCCTGGTTGTAGCTCCTGGTGGTTTGATAGCCTTGTGGATGGTGCAGTGGGCTTTCTTCGTCCTTGTGGCGTGGGGAACTGGGTGCGAGGACCGCATCGCACTCGTACGGTGCGTGCATTTGGCTTTGCTGCAGCTGCCTCGATAGCGTGTCGTGGTGGGGTAGGGTCGACGTGTTGACCACGTGGTGCTTAGAAGAAGTGTTCTGTGGATTGTCGAGTTGGTTATATATCGATATTTCGAGGGAATGATAGTACAAAAGTTTATATCGCGTTCATTTCAATTGTAACACTTGTTTACCCTCTTGGGGTATTACTGATATATTAAAATGAACACAATACAATCTGTGAAATAATAACATTTGATAACACATTAGTTGTGTACTTATGATGTTTAAATCATCGTAGTTCAATATAAATTGTTTAATTTAATCTGGTAGTTTCAAGACACTATCGTAAACATTAGTTTTGTAAACGCTTCTTAATATGGGCTACAGCTCCATTCATTTGTCGTATCGAAGGAAGCTACGAAAGATAACATTGAATAAAGGAAAGCTGCAAGACAATAGTAAATTCTAGAAGAAGAAAATATTAAGCATTTGTGCTAAAATATAATAATCTCAATATTATTCATAAAAAGTAATCTTTTTTGAGAAATAACAATAAATAAAGTGCAAATTTAGTGTATCAAACGCATTTTTATGAGGACATATAAACTGTACTAGTGCTAAAGAACAGTAAAAAAATCTAAATTTTAATACGATATTAAAATAACGAAAATCAGAAGTGTGACAAAAAATTTTATTGCAAATATTTAACATTATTTTGGTTTAAAATGTAATAAAAAAGCTCCTAGAAATGTAACCAATTGCTTAAATCACTTATAAAGAAATATCAACTTTTTACTTGATCGGAATCTAGTTCTGGTTACGAAAATAAACGTAACAAGACATCAAAATATTTTGAATCTAAAAAATTTAATTCTGAAAAAAATTGAGTAAAAAAAGGGACTAGAAAAAATATGGGACTTTTAAATTATTCTTCACTAAAAGGAAACCTCATTCGCATATAAATATTTTTACATTCTCAAAGAAGTTTCATCAAAAAACGATTATATTTAAAGAAAAATAAAGCTTGTGATACTTATTGTAATAAGTTATTATTGTGTGATAAGTATTTAAACATCACTTTTTCGTAGACTAAAAAGATCAGTAATAAATCATACATAGGAACGAATTATCGTTGAAACTATCACATGACCTTGGTGGAGGACAGCTTAGATGCATCATCCATAATTATTATTTAAACAAATGTATTATTTAACTCTTAGTGAGATTTATTATTATATTTTCGTACGTTCGCCCAATTAGCATGCTTAGTTTTGATGTAACGAAGGAGGTGGGATGGGCTAATGAGTTATGTTCATTAAAGTGCAATAGAGAATTGGAACCATGCATAATTAGGCCATTACAAGTATCATGCAGTTATGATTGATGCAATTGACTTCAGTAAGATCTCTCGAAAGTATACCAACACCATACAGGTAATACGTACTGAAATTATTACAAACTTCATATAGGGATAAGCGTATTTTATCGAAGTAAGAAGCCTTTATTATTTATCTATTTTTTAAGTATATTAACATATAAATTACCGCAAACAACGCTATAACATAAATTATTTTTTTAATTCACATATTTTCAATCTTCTTAAAACGGAATGTGCTTGGACACAAATTGACGAATATTCGATATTCTTATTTTCGTTGAAGATTTTTTCACGTATTTTCGAGATCTTACCAAAGTGGATGATGTGAATTAAGGTCACTAATCCCGTGCCGAAAAAAAGATCCAGAATCTACGCTAACAAACCAACAACTGAATTAACTCGAAGCGTGTTTATTGGTGGCCACTAAACACGTTATGTTCCACTAATAAAAGCGCTGTAAGTTTTCAAGTGATGCCTTTGTAGCATAGATAGATCTATAATCTAGCCAAACTAGACACGGAAAAGGTGTAGACAAAGTAATCTATAGCAACGAAGTGGCGTCATCTATGAATCGTCACCGAGATGCCAATCAAATGACAGTCGAACGATAAACTGTCATAAAGTGACAGTCGACTAACAATGCCATGCATCGTTGATATCTGTCACTTTGTTTGACCATTCCGTGTCAAATTTGGCTGAACTACATCGAGGCACGGTTCCACACGGCTAAAGCCCTCCCCTCACCTTCCAGACATTGCCACCGATGGTGTTCGCCATCAAGGTCCAGTCGTTCGCGCCAATCGAAGCGGCCATTTTGTTCGAGAAACAGGATGGCGAGCGCGAGCGTAAATTCTGATATTCGGTCGGCACTTCTATATTGTTCCTGTAGCTGTGCATGGACGCGATGCTTTGCGTGTGCGACGAGCTATGCGGTATGCTCTGTGGCGTTTTCCTAGCCTCCTCGCTGGGCACGTATATTGGGGCCGTGGGCCTAATGTTCCATCTCGACGACTCCGGCTGTATGTTGTAGCTCTGTCCGTGTTAGAAATATATAAAGCATAAATTACATACATATACATGTACATATATACTTATAATATACTTAGATATAAACCCAACCATCGAGATGTACGTGAATTTCGACTGAGAGATAGGAGTTGATTATATCTATGGATGTATAAAGTACGCATCGCATTATATAGAGATAGGATTTTCGTCTCCATGAACAATTTTTTTTAAATTATGTTAGAATTTTTACATGGAGCCAGATGATGGGATGCGATACGGCTACTGTCTATCACCACCACACCACTAATGAAGAAACGATTAGAGCATTGTTAGTGAGAGAGTCAAAGCGTTAGTTCCACCGCGAGATTAATAATAAAAAAAAACGACTTACCGTATATCACGTGACGGAACAAGAGTTAGTCACGACAGACAGACAAGTATACTTTAGCCAAATTTCACTCGAAAATTATTTAAAACAAGTAACCCATGGCAACGGAGCGGTGTTGTACGCATAATGTTATTATTAGTCTGTCACTCTCGTCCGGTGACAATTTTCAAATAAGAACGATAGATGTCGCCACTTTGTTGCCATAGATATTGTTCACACAGATTCCGAGCTAAATTTTACTAATATATACATTAAATCATAGACAAATGAACCGAGCTGTCGTAAATCGACTAGGAAGCATGGGTGGTGTAA
This sequence comes from Lamproptera curius, assembly GCA_029286875.1. Lineage (NCBI taxonomy): Eukaryota > Metazoa > Arthropoda > Insecta > Lepidoptera > Papilionidae > Lamproptera > Lamproptera curius. Next base: position 2,505,501 of record JAGSMT010000046.1, read on the forward strand.
CTTTGGTGGTGTTCCCATATCGTTTGTGACAATCCTATCTCTTATGCGACACGTACCTTGCTGGTTCTGCCTGTAGCCGGGATAGCGGCCGCTGCCGGTGTTAATCGGACTGCGCAGATGGGCCATAGAGGCCGCGTTCTCTCGGTCCATGTTATGGGAGAAGTTGGCCCCAGTGGCGTTCAGAGTGGGTCCGAAACTCTGGTTCTCGGGCGAGTTCCGCCTGTTTCGGTGGTAGTTGTGGGCAGCGGCGGCCGCGGCCAGCGAGGCGACCGCCGCGTTGTTTATGACGTTGTTGTTGTTGTGGTTGTTGTTGTTGACGACAACGTTTAACGTGTTGATGACGAGGTTGTTGGTGGTCGAGGCGGCGACGGAAGTGCTCGTCGAGCTCTGTCGCGGATTGTATAGTCAATGGTAGTCAACAAAATTGTGGTTAGGTGATATTCATCAGAAAACCAAGTGATAGGCTTTACTGTGGGTTCCCGTTTTATTATCACTTCTATGTTTTACCTAGGGATGTGTGGATGGTTCTAACTATTGCGAACTTTTAGAATTTTTAGTCGCAATTCAAAAATTAAAACTTGGATTTGCATCTGTCAAGGACTAATAATAATCAAAAATGATATTTGTAAATCCCTAGTGATAACCTATCAGATTATGATATGCATACACGTAAATATTCAATACTCGTTATTTATGTAATGATAAAAGTATTTAATATAAGTCAAATAATATGAAAATGTTTGTAAGTACAGCCTCGTAAAACATATCGTAAAAGTATTATATGTTACCGCTTATAATATAATCGTATCTATATATATCAAATTTAACCATATCCTTATCAATGATGTAATATAAAATAGGTTATCTTTAATATTTCACTTTGGTATTAAAAAAAATATATAAATATGATTAACTTAAAACTAGATACGCGTGTCTTTGACACGAAGCTATTTTACCAAATATTCCAAAACAAACAACCGAATTGCATATCATACAAATACTCGAATTTATGCACATTTTCACATTGAGACACGCGGGACAATAAGCATATGGACTACACCTTGTGATGCATAAAAATTCCCACCACCATATAAAACCATGCATAGCTTTATCACATCACTAAACTGCATATCAAATAATTGATAGTTTGCATATATTTTGTGTCATTTGGGCTAAAACACATTTGAGTACTAATTCTTTTCTTAACAGAAAACCATTTTCGTAAGAAGATTCATTATGCTTGTTACTAATGTATATAAACAATCTTTAGAAATCATCATCATCAGCCCGTGTTAGTCCACTGCTGGACATAGACCTCCCCTAATGCACGCCTTCTCCATTAGGGGTTTCTGGACCGAATCCCACCACGCTGGTTCAATGCGATCATTTTACTTTCCAGACAACTGGGTCTGATCGGCCCAAATTGTCCTAATTAACCAGAAAACATCAATGGCACCAAGTTGTTTTCCCGCGGGATTCGAACCCACGACCTCCGGTTTATAAAGCAAGGATCAATACCGCTATGCCACGGATGCGTTTCTAGTAGCTTTCGATAGGCTAAAGTAGACAAGGGACAAAATATTATAACTATATTGTTAATTTAAAAGAAACTATTGTTAAAAATATATAAATATTTATAACAATAGTTTCTTTGCCTAAGTACTGAGTTATCCTAAAGGTGGATGAAAGAATATGCTGAAATTCCTTTCCCGCTTAGATTAAAAGCTGACCACAAAAAGTGTAGTGAAAGGTCTAGGAAGAAGAGATTCATAGGTCCAAATCGCTTATATACGGAGCCGACTATGTAAAAAGAGGAACAAAGGTTCTTTCTTGACTTCTGACTATTTTGATGCAAAACTGACCAGGAACAGAACGAAATAAGTGTTCTAAAATGGCTAGTAGAATAATTCCTTGTTTGCTTAATCCAAGGAAAGGAAGTTTACTAATTTATACCTTGGAAAAAAGCTAGGAACAAAAAGTCCTGACTATAAACCACTATTATTAGTTGCTAACTTTTCTTTAGGTAGCCGACCAGAGTGATAACTTTGAAACTGCCATAAAAACATCTTCGAGTTGTCTGGAAAGGCCAATACATAATTGTTAATGAGCTAACAAAATGACCTGTGAATATGACTAGTAAACACATATCCCTCCCCTTCTAACATCAGCTACCAAATTAACTAAGGAAATGACCTATCCGAGTCATTTCCATAGATATAAAGGAGGTCTTATAACATTAATCTGACAAGTGACTTTAGCAAACGACCTATCCCCTTCGTTCTAACATTAACCTTCCAAATGACCTAAGGAAACGCCTATCCCTCCCATATAGCATTAACCTTCCAAATGACCTAAGGAAACAGCAGAATGGAGCCTCACCGTCACGTCCCGCGGGTCCACCACGTCCTCGTCGGCGCCACTCTGGTGGTACCTGCGGCTCTTGACGGAGCCCTGGCGCGTGTCCACGTGGTTGGAGGAGGAGGCGGTGGGCGCGGCGGGCGCCAGCGGCGGCGCCAGGTACAGGCAGCACGACAGCCACGGGTGGCGGCGGCTGAGGCGCGCGCACTCCTTCTGGAACTGGACGGCATCATCGTCAGCCTGTGGTAGTCCACTGCTGGACATAGGCCTCCCCTAATATACTCCCGTCTATTAGGGGGTTTTGGTCCAATGCGGGTTGGTGAGTGGTTAAGTGTCATATGTTGAAGATTTAGTAGACAAATGCAGAGACGGACTGTACAAAAAAGGCTATAGGACTTAATACGTGGTTTTCTCTTTAAAGATAATTTTAATACATTACCTAATTTACGCGAATTCTACACATGATTTGATAGAAGAAAGTGCCCGTGACCGTCAATCCTATAAAGTATCTAATATTTCGTGGAAATTGTGAACTAAATTAAACGGGATAAGATCCGCTGTCTTTTTTTAGATCAAAGGTAATTTAGTTAGACACTTTGATTTATTTGAACAACTACTGCAAAAGTCTCTGGAACTTAATATAATATATAAGTTAAAGTAAAAGAAGGTTCACGGCAAGACACGACCTTCTTTTACAGTAAATTTAATGACATCTAGTTGAGTATATTTTTAAATCTTTTTTTTTTATGAATTATTGGAATGTTTCTCCACTTTGCCTTTTAGACGTTAGAAACTGTTAAACAAACGAGTATACTATATTAAATATAATTATAAATATAAATAACACTTAAACCACTTACGATCTCATTCAACAAGCAGTGGAAAACGAAGATGAAGAGGCCTTGGAACGAATTCAATATAGTGAACGCGTACGCCATTCCGACCGTCTGTTCGTTCAGGTACAGTATTCCGAAGGTCCAGGTGAGTCCTAAGAGGACCGCCAGGATTATCGATGTGTTCAGCCAAACCCTGAAAGCAGAATAGTATTTTAAATGCTTATGTTAACATTAAGTTAAGAAAGTACCAGAAATTATGCAACAGATTAAATAATAATAGAAAATTGTTGCCTGTAAAATCTGTATACGGGCAAAAGTCATACGTCTTCTAGTGGTACAATGATTGTTAGGTGAATATTCATTCGTGTGGAAGGACCAACCCGTTTGCTCTTTCTCTCCGTCTCTCTTTCACTTAAGCAGGCCAAGTGCGCACGAGTAGGAGAGACGCATGCCTCTCACTTTCTCTTATGGTTGCTTATGGAGAGCGTTACGTGAGCGGCGCTGTGACACAGTTGTCGAGAGCGAACACTCCCTATCATAAACCAATTTATAAGACGTTATCATGTCAAGGTGTATTATTTATATTATAACATATTTATAATTTTCTCAATTAATTATCAAGTCGTTTAAAAGCAAAAATTACTAATCATTTTTCACTTTAAGTTAATAAGGCATATGAAAAAAGTAGTGCTTACTTTATTTTATACAACTTTGAATTCTCCTTCGCTTTGATGGAAACACTGGTATGATTGCACATCATGTAAATCACCAGCCCCAAGCAGATCCAGTTGGCCTGAAAATCAAGAATAATTTCTTAAACACACCTTCTGATTATGTATTTAAATGTAATATAATAGTTTTTAATTGCAAATAATTATCAATTATAATGACATAGAATTGTTGAAAAAGTTATAAATTCATGTTAATTTAAACGAAAGATGTCTTATTTAAATGAGAAGGTTGTAATGCTACATGAAAACAACTTGATGCTGTTTCTTTCGTTTAATAAGACCACGTTAGGTTAATCGCACAATCTTGCAGTATTCATTACTTCAAATAGATATTTTGACAAAAAACACCAATTTAGCAGTAGCTTTTCTGTTTTTGTTTCATCTATATTTTTTGTATTAGTTTACTGTTTAGGTTGAGGTTAGATGCCAATCGCGTAATAAAAACCTGGTACAGAAATTCAGGTAAAAGTTGGTGTATTCGACACAGGGTACAAGATGAAATCGACCGCAAGATATATTGTCTTGTAGTCGATTTTAAAATAGGTATTTTATTAATTAGTACGAGACGAATGAAACATTCAATTATAAATCGACTCCATGGTAACTGAAAACTGGCTGTGGGGAAAACAATGGACAGATAAGAAGCACACCTTAGCATAAATCGGCGATTCTATAATTTTTTTGATCGTTAATAATGACTATATTATAAAGTTATAGAGTCAAAAACATACGACATATTATATGATCGGTGTAAATAAATAACCAGAATATATTAGCTACAAAGAATCAATAAAACCCACCGTCACAACCAAGGCCACCGGTCCCACGAAGCTCATGATGAACAGGTGATCGGTGGTGAGCCAGCAGCTGTCCTGGGTGCCGTATCCAGTGGGATAGACTGCCGCCGAAGTCAGCACTATCAGAGCTGGTGCCAAGTAAGCGCCGAGGCAGTACCAGCGAGCACGAGGTCGTTCAGGCTCGAAGACTTCTACCAGCATCGCGTATAGATGGAACCCTGGGGTGGACCAAGTTTGGTTAAAGCATTTAGTTGCGTATTAATAAGATTTTGAGTTTCAACTGCCTACGTAGCCTAGTGGTATGGGCTTGCCCCTTAGAAAACCGGATGTAGTGGAGCCTCTATCAGCCTACATTGCTCTAACCAATTAGTGGTTTTCTAATTGGTTAAAGCAATGTAGGCTGATCATCCGATCGCCTGTAAAGTGAGATGGTCCATGTGCCGGATGGGAATGAAAAAAGTCTGGATCCGGAGCCTGATCTCTCTCCGGTCGTATCGGTTATTCTTCTGTGAAAGAATTAAAGAGAAAGAGCGAGTGCACCTGTATTTGCGTACATTTGCGTACTATATTATCATCTGTGCAGTAGATCTCTATAACCGATCGGCTGCCGTAGTGGGTTCTTAACTACTTTTACGTTATTTTCGTTAACGAAACGTATATATATTTATTAACAACTTTACGTCAAAAGATATCCTATTTGTCCGTAGTTTGAATTATTTAAGATATGGTTTCAAAATAAATTTAACGTTACTCAATTTAATGAAAAACACCCTAAAGCGTATAAATCACTTACCGTTCAATAGTTTAGCTTACTTATTCTCTCCATCAAACTACAAGTCTCTGTAATGCTATAAAATGCAATCCATTTACCGTCATTATTTAGTCGTTATTATTTAATTTGAAATACACATACCAGGAACAGTTTTGTGCCAACTAAATTCTATAAGTTATCCCATACCAATGATAACTTACCTTCTAGAAACATCCAAGCAAAGGCGGCCAAGAAGAAGTAGTGTAACATTCCAGCAATTATCCCGCACAGAATCCTGTCTTGAGTCTGATCTATCCCGATCATGAATATCACTTCGGCGATAAGCAGGCACAGGCATAGGTGTTTGTGAATCAAAACGCGATCAGACTGGAATAAGTAATAAATTTATAGCAGCGCCATCTAGTCATTGAATGCTAACAAAAGTTAAAAACTACAAAAATTTATTATTGTTTCGTAAAGTGACATTATTTTCTAGTAGTCAAAATGTTTGCTATAGATAATTTATGATAAACTTACAGATTGGTATTGTCACCAATCACTATCGCTTGCTCAGAACCTACATATTTATAATAAGTTAGGTACGGTAAATTATTTATTTTCACGACCTAAGCGAGACTTTATTGCCATTTTATTAATCATTGCGCATTTAATTAGAGAATGTACTCTAAATGTTGCAGCAGAACTAGACAAAGTAACTCACTAGCGAACCCCAAGGCCTGTACACTATACACCGTCCATTGCGCATTTCGTTAGAGAAACTGAATTCACATTAGCATTGTAGCAGCAATGGAACTCAGTCAAGCGGCTTTAAAGTTGCAAACACCATATCATGACCTTACTATCAGAACTTTACTGCACCATACATTGCGCGTTTTATTAAGAAATGTATTGTTACTTTCACATTGCGACAGCAATGTTTGGCCTGCCGTATCAATTGTATAGTAACATGCATTGCTTGTAACGACTATGCTAAGACTTTTAGTCTACTACACTATTCATTGCGTGTTTTATTAGATAATGTGCCCTCACCTTCATATTCCGGCAGCATTGAAACACCGCAACGGCAGCGGCCAACGCTACAGCAGAAATCGCACACCCTATTAACGTGATCAGCCTCAAAGCAGTTTCGTGGCTTCTTGACAAGGCGATTCCTCTAACATCCATGAGGACAGCGAAGTTGGTGAGATGGGAACAAGCGCAACCAGTATGGGTGGAGTTTGACCACTCCACTTGGCAGCCTTCTGGTGACCAGCCGCTGTGAATATGATTAATATAAATAAATTAATAGGATAATTCAGTTGTTTAACTGCCTCCGTAGCCTAGTGGTAAGAGCGTGTGCTTGAGAAATCGGAGGTTGTGGGTTCAAATTCCGCGAGAACTCAACAAACATTAATTGTTGTTTCCTAGTTGGTTAGGACAGAGTGCATTAGGGGACAATTATGTCCAGCAGTGGACTAAAAACAGGGTGATGATGATGATGATGTTGATGAAGACAGATATTTTAACAAATAATTAAGAATCAAGTATAATTAGTCGGGGGAGTTTTTAAATGATTATATTGTGACATATAACCGAAACATTTAACAAAGTATATTTTTAAATCTTTGTCTGTCTGTTTGTTTGTTCTGGCCAATCTCTGGAAAGGTTGGTGTAATTTTGACCGGAATTTCTCTAAAAGATAGCTGATACAACTGGGAGTAACTTAAGCTACTATTTGAAACGAACTAAAAGGTTTTTTTACATATTACGCAGACGAAGTCCCGGACAACAATCTAGCTAGTATTGAATATAATAATTACTCGCTAATTATTTACTTACCAGCAAATAAAAGAAGTATATTGTCACTTCGTGAATTTTTATATTTTGCTTATTTAATAGATATATTTAGAATTATTTAATAGACAAATGATAGTATTGTAGTTTTGAAATAAATTGTAACTCACTGTAACGTATAATCCCAGAACACGCAAACCGGATTGGTTACGTTTTCAACTTTCAGATGTTTCATAGTAAGACGGACCATTTGAGAGAGTTGTATGTGACGACCGTTTCCTAGACTTGCAGATATCACCTGAAATGCGAGTAATTATATTAGTTTTGTTGTTTTGATAGCATTTATATATGTGCTGTACATAATGATATATCTGAAATATTCAAAGTTTTTGGTATTATTTAAATTGATTAATATTAACCGTTTAAGTTTTAAACAGTTCAAACAAGAAATAAACAAGGCTAAAGAATAAATTATATGTTTGCTAGTTTAAACTTAAGCTTTGTAGCATTTTTATCATATATATAAAAATAAGCATTACGAATTTTAAGTTGGATCAACTTTGACAATCCCGACTGCTAAGAAAGAGAATATTAAACGGTGCAGCATCATCAGCCGTCTATTAAAAAAGAGAACATTGTACGATTGATTTTTATAATACCTTTGAATTTAACACCCTAGAGACATTCTTCTTCTCCCGTTCTGAATTGATGCTAGTGCTGGAAGATCCCGTGTCTGAAGTATACGCTGCGAATTGTGGACTCTTTCCGAAGGTGGGCGGCAATATTTGTTCGAGACGGTCGAAGGCAAAGAAAACTATACGAACTAGGTCGTTCTGACGGTTATCTGCAATAAAAAAGTGTTGAAATGATCAATGCGATATAGAAAGCGAACGTGACGTTGTCCAACTCGTCCTTATGAAGGGCCTCCGATAGCTCCGAAACTAGTCCTCACCAATATTCACATGCATTTAGCCGTTTGTACTACATATTCTAAGTACAATGATATTACATGAATGAAATAAAATAATAGATACTAGAGTTGGTAGAGATAATAATAAAAGCGACGGTTTGTTGCTAAATATTGTACAATAGTCGTTTTTATGATGTTGATTTTTTGTATACTGTGGACATTAAAGAACATAACATATTTAAAGTAACCCTTAACTTTGTTTCTAATGAGGTTGTCTTTAAATAATCCTTTATATGCATAACCATTGATAAAACTTGTCAAAAAAATTACTCCGACAGACGAAATCCTCAACATTAAACTGTTTTTTAAGTTCATATTCCTGTTTATTTTGAATGAGTCATATATCATTAAAAGATATTCAAAATATCAAGTTCTTACCAAGCAATGCGGCTTTTGGAATCGTTATAGTGTCTTCGGACGCTTTCCACTGTTCTTGGGCGATTTGTGATGGAAAAGTTTCGTCGTCGACGCTCTTCACTTCTAGCACTCTTACTGAGAGACCTTATAGAAAATACAATTGTATATTAATTATATTTGTATTTTTATAACACTAAATAAGTGTGACAAATTAGATCACGGATAAATAAATCCATTAATGGAAAATAATTTAGATTTAAATTAAGCAGAAAATTATTAAGTACGTTAGTATAATATAGTGTTTATAATATATCATTATACTTAAAATCTTTAAATGACAAAAAAAATATTTTTTATTATTTTCCTTGTACTTAACAAGAAAAATAATAATAAAAATAAAAATTTAAGGAGTGCGACCACATGTAATGTCGTATTTAAAAAAATACCAATATTTTCTGTACTTAATAACATATAAAAAAAAATAATTAACTCACATATATTCTTAACAATCTGCAATATCGTCTTCTCTTTAGTAACAGCATCGGCTAGAAGGAAGGCATTTTCTTCTAACTGTGTCAGTAAAGCACTTGCGACACGGTTTTGAGCATCCGTGCTTAAATCCGACCAAGAGGCACGCTGGCTCTCTTCTAGAAGATTCGATCCTGGAAATACAGAAGAATATAATAACGTAAGAAAGAAAATTTTAAATAGACATCTTTATTAAATAAAATTACTTTACGGATTTTATCGCGTTTATTTTACATTTAAATTCCGACGTTTCGAACACTTTCCAGCGGCCGTGGTCACGGGTAGACAGTCTACCGGAGTACGTCGGGAATTTAAAATGTAAAATAAACGCGATAAACCGTAAATAATTTTATTTAATAATGTATAATATTCGCGCAAGCAATAGAAATAATTAGACATCTCTATTAAAATAAGTACCGGAACCGATGAAGCATTACAAGATAGTGAATAACGCATTAAGACTTAATATCGATTATTGTTTTACGCATCAAGGTGGTATTACTCGAGGCTAAGATTACAATTTTGTTAGGACGTTCATGTGAGCTGAGCCTAACCTAAATTGAATGAAGAATTTTGAAATTTTATAAAACATTAACTGGATACCGTAAAAACAACAAAAGTTGTTAGTCAATTCAATTATAATACATTCAATAATTAATTTCTCAACATCAAATTTGAATTAAATGTGTACGTTCCGATTGGTTACGCCACGGAAATTTTCACATACTCTTACTTGAATAAGGGCCAAAAACAATTTTTGCTGATAAAAAAAACTATTGTCTAACACTAATGGCGGCAAATGTTAACACGTTTGTATTGGTGGATCGCCGCCATATTTAATTCCCCCGCGATATCTAACCAATAGGAAGGCCTGACATTTTAAATAAATTACATATAATATTTGGATAAGTCAAAGTCTTCAGTATAAACATAAAGCCTTTAAGCTCCAACTTTACTAACTATTAACTCTTAATAAACTCTAACTTTGTTTGTCAAAGTCACAAACTTATAACATGGCGTATGAGTTCACTAAGTAAATTTTTTAACAATTTTCGTAAGCTTTCATTACCTTCATAATAAAGTTTCACACAAACTAAATCATTTCCTTATGCGTCAACTTTACAAAAAATGTATATTAATGGTAATAAATTGATGAAATATAAACTTACCCGTCTTTATAACCCCTAATAGCATATCAGCCACAAAAGTCTCTCTTTGTCTGGGATCAGGGAACGTTTGCATGTTCTGCGACATTCGCTGGGCGAGTTTCTTCATGATGCTGGTGGTGGTCATCATGTCACCACCGTACAAAGTCTTCGAGGAGGTCACCTGCGGGCAAAGTAGAAGTTAATGCTAAAGTCGACGCATGACGAAGTCAGTTAAAGTCAAATTTAACACATTTAATTTTATTTTAAAAACAATTTTTGACTTCGGGAAGGGAATAAAATATTTTAAAAATAAAATAGCATTACGAACATAAATATCAGAAATAGCTTTTTTCTACACTGAAATACGATGACTACAGTAGCAATAAATTTATCAGACAATTTTTCTGATTATGAATGAATAAAATACACGCTTTTTGAATTTAAATATAAATATGTGTCTATGTTAGTATCATACATGCGTATCCGTAAATAAATATGATCAATTAAAATATCACAATAACTGCAACAATATAACAAAAGCTTTTAACAATAAAATTTGCGGTAACATAGAAATACCTAAAGAAATTACACTGTACTAAAATTATACTAATTAACTGCCTCCGTAGCCTAGTGGTATAGGCGTGTGGCTTAGAAACCGGAGGTCGTGGGTTTGAATCCTGCGGGGACTCAACAAATTTTCATTGTTGTTTCCTAGTTGGTTAGGGCAATTTGGGCTGATCACCCAATTGTCTGAAAAGTAAGATGATCCATGCGTCGGATGGGCATGTAAAAAGTCGGTCCACCCACCAACCCCATTGGCCCAGCGTGGTGGGTTTGGGATACGTCCAAAAACCCTCTAATGGATAGGGTGTATTAGGGAGGCCTATGTGCAGCAGTGGACTATCACAGGCTGATGATGACGAAAATTATACACGCGCTAGTATATTTGTCCTGATTTATATAGCTCTGTAACCCAAAACGAACTTTTAATAAATCCCCAACGATAAGGCTTTTATTAAATATATAAATAGCATATTAGGAATGACTTACTTGTGCTAAATCATTACTAATGCTGAGCAGCGACTCTCCCTCCCTCACGCGCGCTTCCAAACTGTTCAACCATACAGATCGACACTCGCTTAGGTCGGGCGTCGCTCCGTGCCATTCCGGGATCGAATCCGCTGTAAAAAATAGTAAAAAATATATGAATGAATTGTGAATAACCATATAATAAAAAGGACCAATCGTGTAATAGTATAATCTAGCAAACACAAAAACAATGAACTCTTGACATACACATTCTTTAATTGAATTTTAAAACAAATTGAATAATGATTTCATCATCATCATCAGCCTGTGATAAGTCCACTGCTGGACATAGGCCTCCCTAATACACCTCTATCAATTAGGAGGTTTTGGACCGTATCCCACCACGCTGGTCCAATGCGGGTTGGTGGGTGGACCGACTTTACAAGCCCATCCGACGCATGGATCATCTTACTTTTCAGACAGTTGGGTGATCGGCCCAAATTGCCTAACCAACTAGTAAACAACAATGAAAATTTGTTGAGTCCCCGCAGGATTCGAACCCACGACCTCCGGTTTCTAAAGCACACGCCCATACCACTAGGCTACGGAGGCAGTTAAGTTAGAGAATAATGATTAATTTGCAATAACGTTACAATACAAATAATCAAAAAATAAATAAAAGACTAGACTATCATAGGCTAATGATGATGATGATGATGATGATGATGATGATGATGAACGAAACCTACGTATGGTGTCGTTATTCGTCGACTGTAACTCATTGATTGACATCTCGGTGACAATTCATCAGTAAGGACACTAGATTAGCCACAACGTCTTCGCCAAGGGTTACAATGTTTACCTCAAAACGAGTCTAATCATTTCCCTTTAGATGGCATGGTGTTAATTCCTCCAAACATCTGGTTCAACTTTTGTATAAAAGGACTTTTAACGAATTTCATCACGTGACAAAAAGACCCGTTGAAAAACAAATGAAAATAAGACGCGATAAAATCCGTGAAAAGTCCTTTTTGTTCAATAACGTGTAGTATTCGCGTAGACAATAGATTTAATTATGTATTCATCTAAATTAATTGTACAAGGATAAATATATACTCACAATAAACGTAGTCCCCGTTCGCAATGGCACCGTGGCTGCCTTGAGAGTCGGGCGTTATTGAACTACCTCGGTAGTCGATGACATGTTCTGGGCCGTCACCTTCACGACCTGTTTAACACCATATTATAATTGTCTATTAGATGTCTAATTCATCATCAGCCTGTGTTAGTCCACTGCTGTACATAGGCCTCCCTTAATGCACGTGTTCTCCATTCAGGGGGTTCTTGGACCGTATCCCACCACGCTAGTCCAATGAGGGTTGATGGGTGGACCTACTTTCTACATGCCCATCCGACGCATGGATCTTCTTACTTATTACTATAATTGGGTAATCAGCCCAATTGCCCTAACCAACTAGGAAACAACAATGAAAATTTGTTAAGTCCACGCAGGATTCGAACTCACCACCTCCAGTTTCTGTCTTAGTTATTTAAAAAATAATAACAATGTACAACTTTTTCAAATCGATTTAAGCGACTCGACGAGAAGGACTATACCGGATGGTACTTGAGGCGCCCTGTCTACAAGAAATCACTTTCACAAGGGACCGTCTGTGGTAGTACCACCAATTAGTCAATAGAAAAAATGTCAATTTCTGCCACAAGTCAGTAGCGTGTAAATACTATTGTCTTCCGTATCCTATTACGCTGGTCCAATGCGGGTTAGTGGGTGAACCGACTTTTTCAATGCTCATCCGACGCATGGATCATCTTACTTTTCAGACAATTGGATGAACGATAACACAACGTAGTTTCCTCGCGGGATTCGAGCCCACGACCTTCGGTTTATATAGCAAGGGCCAATACCGCTCGGCCAAGAAGGCGGATAGGCACCGTAGCCAGCGCAATTACTGACTAAAGTCTCAGGGCGATAGCGGATTCATGGCGTATGACGATAGCTTTTTATAATGGCACGCCGTGTCAGTTAAACTCATATAAGTCATATTACTGTCACTGTTATATATATATATATATATATATATATATATAATATAATCACATAAAAAAGCATATTTTCTCATATTATACCTTTGAGTAATGCTTCGGATCCCAGTCTCCGTATGATTTGCAGTTGTCTGTCACTAGGTTGGTCCAAACCAAGGTCGTGGTAGTTTTCGCCGGATTGCAAACCGACACCGCGCCTCTTTGGTCTGTCCTCCTCCTCCAATTGTATTTGATTTAGCGTGCAACTGTTTATAAAGAGTTAGAATTAAAATAAAATACGTAAATATTAATAATATAAATGTCATTAAAAATAAAGTCTAGCCGAATAAAATAGAGTGTTACACAAAGTGGAACATAGTGAGTTGTTTATTTGTCGCTCTGTGATTGAGATCTTGGTGATAATTAATTTTTTATTTATTTAGTTAAACAACATAATTAAATTTTGGTCATATTATGATAGTATGTTACACTTATTTAGAATAATTTCAATCAAACGGATATTTTAGCGTCGTTTAACATGCAAGTGAAATATTTTGATTGTAGCTCATCAGTTGGTAGTTTTTATCGATATGTCCTTTCGAAATCGAAATATTCATAGAGTCAATTTCTACTGAATTGTAGTAGCGTTTATGTTCGTTAAATTGATAATAGTATTTTCAGATAAATTATTTAACGGTACATATGTGTATGTCACATGTTTTTAGTTATGTTTTCATACTTATTCTTCCTATTAGAATACTTATGTGTTGTTGTTGAACCTATCATATAAATAAACAGAGAGAGCATTATCATCATATCAGCCTTAAGACCACTGCTGAACATAAGCCTCCCATATGAGCTTCCAAAAGGTATGATTCTCCGGCGCCTACATTTACAGGTCGTCACGCCATCTCGTCGGCCTAAACTACCATAAGTAGATAGAAAGATATATAAGTAGTATTATACATGAACTTACGTCCACCTAGCGAGTCCTGTAGCCCCACCAGGACAAGGCTGGACCGCATACTGACCCGCCTGAGTCCAATTCCAATGGAGTCCACGCGCATTCACTTGGGGGCAGTACGCCGCTCGCCTTCCCATGTTTGGCGTCGAGCTGGTAGCTGGAGGGAGATGGCATTATTCGGTTATTACATAGAGGAAAATGATAGTTTTCTGGTAAGAATTTAAAACTTAGATAAATAACGGAATTATATAAAAAAAGTACTTCTAAAGAATATTGCTGACTTCGCTGGCGTTCACGCACTCATGCCTGCGTTCATAGTACTTAATATTTTGATACACTACAACTTTGAAAGCGTGAGTCTATTCGTCTATTTATAAGTCTATTTCCATTTATATAAATATGTCCGTATGTCCATTTATAAGAATTTAACATAATGAGTAAACGATAAATCTGTACGCAAGTTATAAATGTAACAACATATAAACAACCCTTTTTTAAACCAATTACAACTAAGAAACCAATATTCTTTTGGTTCATAACCGATTGTTACAGACGCCTAGTATAGAATAAGAAAGCTATACGTAAAGAGACTGTAATGTTTTCAATATCTAATGTACATTAGGTATACTAGTAAAACTTTAACTTATAATAGATTTTGGTATCGTAGATTAGGTATACTACGAAAACTTGTAACTTACAATAGATTTTGGTATCGTAAGTATTATCTCCGTCCATTTCCGGTGACCTGTTCTCCTTAGGTGGCATATGAACAGGTGATGTAGAATCTGAGTCTTCGTCCTTAGGCGGCCATTGCATCGTTTCTTCAGTGACCGGAGCTATAAAGTTATTATAGAAATATTCTATCATATACATATTATATTTTATATTCAATAATCAGATTAAGAGTGAAAATTATATATAAAATGGTATACTTTTTTTTCTAAAACTTTTTGATGTTCTAATTTATCATAGTCAGCCTTCATAACTATATATAAAATATGTAATTCATATTTAAATTTTTTACATACTATGTAATTTCCGTACTATAAGATTTAGAGTAATAGGCAAATATATCGTTTTGCATAGCATCAACTGACATACTATGTTATTGAATAAGTTATTAGATAATATTATTTAAGGGATAGAGAATAAAGCAGAGTTTTTTACTTGTAACTCGGAATTACAAAAAACTATATCAAACAACATATAAGTTCAAAACAACCGTGATTCAGAATACCAAATACTGGACGTACCAATTTCGTCGCGTTCTTTAGTCGGCTTATCTTTCTTCGGTACGGTTTCTGGTTCGGCGGCTTTTGCGGTCTCCTCCTTCGCATCTGGTACACTTTCCCTCGGGATCTGCGGCTCCCTCTCGGACGACGAGTCCGGCTGGCGTGTTGTGGTTTTCTGGAAGAAGCGCGCAAGGGGACAAGTTTAATAACGCCTGTCTAGATTTTTTTGTCTAGCTTAGGTCGCTTTCGATAATCCTAAATTGGATATTAATATAGAGTACGAAATAATTTTATTGGCGTTAACGCGGAGCGCACAAAACAAAAAGTTTGATTAACGCCTATAAAGTTTTCTAGCATAGCGTTAATCGATATTCCTAAACGTGATATGAACATAAGGTTAGAAATTATAGCATTTGCGTCAAATCAAAATTTTTTAATCATAATATTATTCTAGCGGAGTTATATTATAATATTTTTAACAGAAGTTTGCTTTAAAAATTACTTTTAAAGATATTTCCTTTAACCATACACCGTACAGTAGCAGTTTCAATGCAACTCTGTTGTCGTAAAAACTAAAGATAACTATACGAAAGTATACGTCAGAGATGTATAGCCCGTAAGGACGGACAGAGTTACTTTGGCATTTATAATTTTAAAATGGATAGTACGAGTGATAATAAACACTACCTACTTTACTACATTAGTATATACGACACATTTCGACGAAAACACTTCCTTACATTAGAAAACTATAGATCATAGCAATATATCATAACTTTTTTTAACGAAGGTCTCCCTAATTCATTAATACCCCTCTTGTCATCACTTACTTAAGCAAAATAGTGTTAAAAAAACCTTACCTTGGTTCCGATATCACCCAACTTCACTTCCGGTGGCAGAGTTATATGTGGCCGGAAGGTAGGTGGGAGTGATAACGGTCGGCTTTTTCCTCTCAGTTTGCGTTTGAACCGGGTTCTTGGGTATCGGGGGTAAGGTTGAACGCCATACAGTCGGTTGTGAGGTGATCAGCCACGGAGGTGATGGCCTGGTTGTGGTGCTTGTGGTTGACGCTGAAAGGAAAAGGGTTTATGATGGTTTTATGTGATATCCAATGATACTATATAATGATTATCATGCATGTTGTTAATTATGAATAAAATAACGTGGGACGAATAACTTAACGATTTCAGGTGCTTAATTGCATAGTATAAATCGATAAATAAAATGGTTTGACGGATTTTATTTCAAATAGTTAGTTTAAACTCTTTATAGTACACTATGTAATGTAGATGTGATGCAAAAACATTAAAATCACCGAAATTGAACTAGAATCCGAATTTCACACACCTCCTTGGTTACCAAAATAAAAAACAAAAAACAATTTTAACCGAAAGTTCCTTACCAGGTACGCATTGGTAGTGAGCCTCTAAATACTTGAGGGTGTTTGGGCAAGGGTCACCGAACATATTAGTGCTGGCCAATATACTGCAGTTCTGGTGCATACTGCATCTGAAATGAAAAAAAAATTAGCGCCACGAATCTTAAGAGGGGAATGGGCTTTCTAATATTTCAGAATGAATAACATACAAACTAAGCAAAGTTGTACTATGAAAACTTTTATGACATATATGAATACATATAATTTCGATACAAACACTAAGAAACGAGAATAACAACATGTTACAATATTGTTTTCGTTTTTTCATCATCATCATCATCATCAGCCTGCGTTAGTCCACAGCTGGACATAGGCCCCTAAAGCCCGCCTTCTCCATTAGGGTTTCTAGACCACAAAACGTTTTTTCAAGTCATTTAATTTTTTACAGCAAAAATGTAGTGGTTAACTATTTGATCAATATCAAATCCTCGTCTTTTTCTACGTCTACTGAAAATCTGAGCCATCTTGTAATTTTTTATTTATGCTCCGCTCCTATTAATCATCGCGTAAAATTACTTTAAGGCTAGTTTGTTTTTATTATTATACTTGAATTAGGTTTGAATAGACCAAATGCCAATTTTCGACCACACCCGTATACTAACGTATAGAAATGCAAACTTCCAAGCGATAACTTTATAAAAATAACAATTTAAACTATAAAAATAACAAAGTAACAATAATGGATTGACTCCTTTATTTTAGATCACAAAATTCATCATAAACCATCAAAAGATTCTTGAATTCGAGCTTTAAAGGAAATTAAATTAGTGATACAAATTAAAGTGATTAAGCACTAAAATTAATATATTTGTTGCCACTAGATATTAGTGTTGCTCTTGGCTCGTACTAATGTTTTACGCAAATCGTAATACGACACGGAGTTTTGCTCAAGCATGTTATAAATTTAAATCGCATCACGGTAAATGTCGACAATCAAGTTTATTTCTATACGGTGATGTAAGTGTGTGCCCAAGGGTTAAGCGGAAAGCGAATTACATTCAGGCAAAAGTTTAACTTTTCGACTTGTAAAAAGACATAGTCTAAAGTTTTTACATGATATATATTCGTGTTACTATTCCCCTCTTTATTGCTCATAACATAGTTATGAATTTGGAACGATAATTTCTTAAATTTACAACAGCAGATTTTTATCGAGTCAACGTCATACCTTTAAAATAAGATGACATGAGAACCTAGATAATCCTAAATAAATAAGATACTTACAAATAAAATGGTCAAATATTGTACACAAAATGCATCTTATCCTTGAGCCAGAGTTGTTGTGGCTATGAGTTCGAATCATTGTGAATAAGAACTGTCCCCATAATAAAAAATTGGTATTGCAAGGAAGAGAAAAAATATAATTAACCATCTATATATAATAACCGATATTTGAAATTAATAAAATATATCATAAGTATTTTTATTTCAAATAAAGAGGGTCAAAACGCATGGCACGTTGGGTTTGGCGAACCATTGCACAGAATAACGCTAGGTGGCATTGCACCAAGAAACGCATAACTTTTACCATTCCAAAGGTTTTTTACGACCATTTCTTATATCAGATATAACATCTGACAAGTACTAAAAGCGTTTGCACTCTTTACAATATTCGCCAAAAGTTGTTTGATTTCAATCAATCTTCAATCTTGTTGCATCACCACAGATGATGTATTCACCGAACCGCCTCCGCCGATGACTTGCGTTGGGGTCACGCACTTAGGCCGGGCGAGGGTGCCTCTTTATTGGCAATCTCGCGGGTCTAACGCGATAAACTTGGGCGTTGCGAATATTTAATTTCGCGTCAATTTTCGGCACTCGCAGGGGCCTCGGGATAATCGGCGAACATAATTGCAGGACGCCGGCACAGGATAGTGTGTCCAGTTTGTGTAATTGATGTGTGGGCATGAATTATTTTAATGGCATCTATACATCGATATCTCAAGCACTTTAATGGCTCGTTGAGTGAGCTATCTATCTAGTTTCCGTCTCGTTTTACGACGTTTCACTTGAAAGGTTTGGTTTTTAATGTGATAATGTTTTATTAATGCGTTTTTTTGATGTCACAGGCTTTTGTTTCAAACTGTATACTTAGTTGAAAGCCGGTTTAAAACACATTAGAAGTGAGAATGAAGCACTCGAATCGCTTTTGGCCTTCTAAGATTTAGTCTATCTTAAATGTGATTTTAGGAAATTGATATGTTAAGCTGGTTTTATTTAACATTGTGATTGTGTATCATTGTGCCATAATCTGTATTGCTATTTTAATGTTACATCAAAACAATTACCTTTGTTTTTCCTAGATCAATGTATAAAAACCTTTTTATTTAGTTTACGCACCAATTCTCTGTTTATTCCTACACACAGTAGACAAACCATCACAACTAATAAACTTAACATTAACCAAAAGTTAAGATGAGAGCTATACAAAAATGTCCTTTATCATCATAATTATGAGCATTGAAATGTAAACGAGAAATATATAATGCTCAGAATTATTCTTCCTCAAATTGTGTTTGAACTTTTTGAGTAAATACACAATGAAAAAAAAATATTCATAATCTGATTCGAAACAACGGAACGAGCGTCATTGTTACCTGAAGTGGTAACAGACACTCCAAAGTGTATAGCCGTCATTGTTGTTCTGATAAAAACAAATCTCGACGTAACAATATAAAGACAATTAAAGGAGACACGATTTTTTATTAAATAACTGGCCGTTGTCCGCATAGTAATAATATGTAAATTGCCTGAGTTACTTAGAGTTATATCAAGTAACTTTTACAAAAAGTCCCGTCAAAAACGGACCAGAAATTAGACAGACAGACGCACAGACAGATAACAAAACCACACTTCTAATGTTGTTTGTTATATATATCGATTATATCATCATCATCACCTGTATTAGTTCACTGCTGAACAAAAGCCTCCCCTTCTCCATTAGGGGGTTTTTGACCGTGTCCCATCACGCTGGTCCAATGCGGTTGGTGGGTGAATCGGTTACATATCACAATGTAATCATTATATAGTCATTTTGACGTTACAAACAGACACTTAAATTTTACATGTTTGTATAAATGTATAGGTTGTGATGATAAAAATAAAGGACACGTATTGAACACCGTTTTCGTTGGGGCCACTCCTGTACAAATAACGGGGAAATAGTATCCCAGGGACCCTTCATTCAGGAGGGATTATTGATTCGACCATTAGAGGGGGAAAAGCAGTTGGTATCCAGTTAGCGGGATTTTTGAAGTCAATTTAATTTGTCCTAAAAACAACCTAATACAATTAGGAGCGGGTCATGTATTGAAAAACTAACTGTTTCGCATTATGGTATATAAATGACTTGAAATTTGTTCAGTTTTATTTTGTCGCGTTTGAATTGCTTTATTAAGGCTGTAGTTAAGTATTAGATATTTTTATCATTATATAAAATACTACGCGGCATAGCCTTAAAAGCTTTATCGTTCTAGTGGTCGCGAGTTTGAATCTGTAAGACACATAACTTTGTGTAGTTGTTGAGTTTGTTGTTGTTGTTTGACCATAGAAGCAGGTGAGCTGTGCTTCTCGTCTGACTTTGACCATATAATGTGCCCAAAATTAGAAGTTAATTAGTTAAGCTCTTTGCGTTCCGAAAGTCTAATAAACTATTTACAAAAAATGAGGCCGAAAAGAGAGCAACAAGAAATTTAACATTTACCTTTCAATTATAACACAAAAACTATTAAAGATTGACAACACGATCGGGAAACGGTAAAAAGGTCATAACCCGTCCGGCTTTAGCCATTACAACGCTCCGGCTATATGCCAGTCGCAGTTTACCATTCCAATTACGGCTAATAACAATTTCACGGTAACAAATTAAAACCGCACCGCGCCGAACGCTAGTTTCCGCTGTTATTATTTCAGCTAATATTGCAATTTAGCAAAGTGGAGATAATCCTTGCAAAGCAGATCCATGCCACGGCAATTTAGTTACCGCTGTGCCGCTATATATTATAAGCCGCGTATATTTACTCGGCTTAAGGCCGCCGTTTTGTTAAATGTTGCGTGTTTATAATGCACTCTGTGTTTGTGTTAGGATTTTAAACTGAATTTAAAGCTCGCCGAGCTAACATAGCCTGCGCTTGTACTTAGTGTGCTTACACAAGTATGTTATAAATGTTTACGAACATTTTCTAACGTGGACACAACATA
This sequence comes from Lamproptera curius, assembly GCA_029286875.1. Classification (NCBI taxonomy): domain Eukaryota; kingdom Metazoa; phylum Arthropoda; class Insecta; order Lepidoptera; family Papilionidae; genus Lamproptera; species Lamproptera curius. The sequence continues at coordinate 2,526,677 of JAGSMT010000046.1, forward strand.
GGTATACTTAATAAAAGACTTTTATGTGTGAAGATTTTATTCGAATAGTCTTTTTTTTTATGGCATACGCAGGCAGACGAGCAGTCGGGCCACCTGATGGAAAGTGGTCACCGACGCCCGTAGACATTGGCAATACCAGTGGTATCGCCAACGCGCTGCCTACCGTGAGACATAAGATGTTAAGTCTCGTTTATCCAGTAAATACGCTGGCTACGGTGCCCTTCAAACCGGAACACAGCAGTGTTTTCACACTACTGCTTCGCGGTAGAAATAGGCACCGCGGTGGTACCCACCCAGACGGTCTCCTGTAAACAGGGGACCTACCACCGGTAGGTATATTGAATTACATATATGTTGTTTTCGTATTGCATAAACTATTATATATTTCTATTATGTTTAAAATTGTTAGACTTTAGCGTTTCCAATACTACAGTGTTGTAGTTCTATTTATCCTAAACCTTTTGTTTTAAACTATGCCTTAGACCTACGACTTGGGTTTCATAAACATACTAAAGTTACCCTAACCTTTTTAACGTCGTTCTGAGCGAAGTTTAAACTATTTAAATATTCTAAAATTAAGTTATACCATATGATATTAATGTGGCCTGTGACCGACTTTTTTCTTTAGATAAATCTTCTATAATATCTTTATAGAAAGATATTCATCGATCATAGGATCGATAGGGTTAAATAAATATCCCAAGGCAGTCCAAGGTATTAATTAATACTAATTCCGATTAACATTTGTCTTTTCCTCAAGACTAGGATAAAGATTAATTTTAAAGTTGATAGTACTCTTAGGCGGAAGGACAGAGAGCGATAGATAAGTTATATCCTAATAGTTTTTGTTTCAATAAAAAAAAACATCACTGTTTTTTGTTTATAATGAATGTTCGTTCATTTTAAGCATTTTGTTTTAAACTTGAAATCATTTTTTTTGTTAAGAATAAGAAATTTTTATTATTTTTAGTCTGTACTCCAACCTATGCAAAATGAACTGATTTTATCATTACATTTTGGAATTTAAATATGTAAAATAAACGTGATAAAGTCCCTAAAAAGTCATTTTATTAAATAATGTATAGTATTCGCGTGCACAAAAGAAATAATTGTACACTTTGTTTGCATTCAAACTGTAGTAGAGTTTTCTTATATCAAAAATGTAGTTGGTATTTGATTTGATACCAATCATTTGGATAGAATGAAAATATGTATGCTATTCCATCTTATTTCTTATCTTCATTGCTCTTATTTATTTTAGAGTACACGACAATGTTATGAAAGCACAAGTAATTACAAAATAACTAATTAGATTCTTATGAGGGAATGCTTTAGTGAGAGGCGCGCTTTACAGTGATTGGACAAAGCGGGCTACACCTTGACTTTCTTTGAAGCGAACAATGGCTTAAGCCAAGGCTTTAATTAAATTAAGACGCGACAGTTGCAATAATAACTTTATTAAATATCACTTTTGTTCTCTAATAATAATAATAATAAGGTAGCGATGACAGTATAAACATTAAAGAGGTAAGCATTTGTTAATTTTAACATGTATAACAGCCTCCGTAGACTAGTATGGGCGTGTGCTTTAGAAACCGGAGGTCATAGGTTCGAATCCTGCTGGGACTCAACAAATTTTCATTGTTGCTTCCTAGTCGGTTAGGGCAATTTGGGCCTATCACCCAATTTTCTGAAAAGTAAGATGATCTATGCGTCGGATGGGCATCTAAAAATTCGGTACACCCGCCAACCCGCATTAGACCAAAGAGGTGGGATACGGTCAAAAACCCCCTAATGGACAGGAGTGTATTTGGAGGGCTTATGTCCACACACCGCAGGCTGATGATGATGAACATGTATATTATATGTTAGTAGTGCATTCGACCTATATTTCTTTATTATTATTAAAATACATTTAAATCTATAAGCAAATACGGGAGAATCAAAGTCGTTAAAATCTTTTCGACGATACCAAGAAGTATTTAGTAAAAAAAACCACTATAATTATAGCAATGGTCATTTATTTACCTGTGTTTAAGCTCTTAACTATAAATCTTCAAATATATTGAAACATTAAAGTACTAAAAGTTTAATAACTTTCAGTATCTTGGTGAATTAAATACATTTTGTAAGATTTCTAATACAGTTATTATCAGAAAAAAATAACACTTCTTTAATCATTACGCAATACACTAATCGCTTTGGTACTGAAAAACTTAAGTGTTAAGCATTATGGCGAAAACAATATCTAGAATACTTTATTTTGCTCAACAATAATTGAAAACTGACTATTATGCCTGAGGGTGCGGGTTCGATTCCTACCACGGGGAAAATGTTGTGCGATGAACTGTATTCATTTATTAAACAAAATTAAGTAATGCAGTTGTCAAAGTACAAGCTTAGCTTAGTTTGGGACTGGTTGGTGTTGCGATAGGGTCTCAAGATATTTAGTTTTTATTATTTTTAACAGTGTAACGGGCAACCCTAACTATCCTGTCTCCTTTAACGATATGGTCATTACTTACCTGCTGTGTAACACACGTAGACTCCTAGTGGACATGCAGTTGACGCTCCAGTCTGTGTTGCCATGGTCGTTGCAGATGGTGATAGAGAACCTGCCGTAGTTAGCCCTGATGAGGTGGATGACGGAACCTTCTGCGCAGCCAATCTTAAGCGTCTTTCCTTCACACGCGTACGCCGTCTCGTATCTGGGTTCTGTAAAAATTAAAATATATATACATAAGTGAAATGTTATAAATATAGTTTAGACAAGATAGAGGAATAAATGTGAACAAAGTAACCAAGGGCAAGGAAGCGTCGTTGTATTTAAGGTGTTGTTATTGGTGACTGTCACCCAGTGATTGACATATAAGAGACAATATATCAATATGAACGATAAATATATACACCACTCCGTTGCCATGGGATACAATGTTCATATCTATTCGATTCCTTATACATTTTTAAACATGAAATTGAATTTTCTAAAACTTTCCAAGTTTTTAATCAATAGTGAAGGCTGATTAGAACAATTGTAGAATTCAATTCGTTCTTGTATTTAACCGTTATACGCAAATTGTAGTCGTTATGAAGGTGATTTTATAACGTCACATGTGAGCAGATTGAGAAAAATCATTAACGATGCATGATAGTTGTATTATATTAACAAAGACCAGAAGAGTTGACATAGCTTTACTAGTTTTAAATGAATATATAGATATTCATATAGTTTTTGCGTAAATATAATACTACTATACCATTTTTGTTTACCATTTAGTTAATTTTATATTTCAAAGAAGAATAATAGATTAAAAATAAAAGTAAACGAGTAAAATTTAAGCGTTTTGTGATTGATCCTAAACAAAGAACTACGCGACTAGCGCTACGAATAAGTTAATACAATCAACTGTCTAGAAGCATAAACAAAATACCGCCGCGTCGTCGAGCAGGCTAACGAAAGCGCCTAAATAAATGTAATCAAACCGAGCACGATATTGTTCGATCGTTACGTTCAGAAACCATTCATCCCTATGAGAGCAAGCGGCGTAGACAGAACCGAAAAAACTGCCAACTCAACGTTACATAATCAATTTCTGAACGCCACCGCCAAATGCCGTTTGCAACTTTGCGAGCTTCGAGAACATTCCACAATGCGTTGCACTCGATGATTTATAGTATTTTTGTGTAAAGGATTGCCTGTTGCGAGCTCTACGTACACGTACATAATAAATTCAGTCAAAATGGTGGTACGAACGGAGCGTTCGATGCGTTTTGCAACGTCATACCGCAAAATTGGGGGTTCCGTACAACATTTCGACCCCATTCAAACGACTAGCGAATCGTCAGCTGTGTTTACGTGTACAGAAATAATATAGAAAGCGAAGTTAATCGAAAACATGATTAATACAACACGTTAAGATCCAAGCGAAGGGAATTTCACAAGGTGAAGTTTATGTAAGACTTTTATGGCGCACGGCGACCGTTTTTTTACCAACGTTAACGCAACGGTTGTACGGAAACGTGGCTATTAATCAAAAATTCGAGAACGATTCAACGTTGCTACAGATTAACGATAAGCCGACCGCCCTCGCAATAAATTATTCTGGCCTTTAAACATTGGTTTAACACGCGCTCTACGAGACCTCGTCATACAATATGCCTGGCCGATGCTTTTTTTTTTTAATATTTTTCTTTCCTTACTGCAATAAACGTCATAGGTCATATAAATCCGGCCAGTTATAAAAAGTGTTAAAGCCAAATTGAACGATAAATCTACGAAAATTATTTTACCGCTCGTACCGGATTAGAAGGAATTCTCGAAACGAAAGGTTAATTATTATTCTATATTACCTTCATTAAAGAATGTAGTAAAATTGTAATTGCTATATAAAACTGCAGAAATAGCTCACTTATTTTGTGTGTGTTTCACAAAGGCTGAAAGTGGTAAATTTAAATGGGTCTATTCTAAAATCTTTCAATTTGTGCCTTGTCCAAAAATAACTTATTCATTAAACACAAATCGTTGCTACACGAAACACAAAAGGTTGTCATTTAAAGCAATGAAATTGACAACACTCCATACTACTTCATAGGCAAAACAAAGGTGGAATACAAATATGTGGTAGCTATTATTAGACAATAATTATTAAAGCGTCATTAGAGTATTTATTATTAAGTAAACTATCCCGAATATAACTTGAAAACAATCGAAAGCCAGTAAGCTATAATTAAAGGGGACGACTACAATCGCTGTAATGGCCCACGATCGATTTAATTTTAATTTCAAATTTGTTTATGATGGCCGGGGCAATTAGCATTAATTATTAAATAACAGCCGAGCTTGCATGTCGTGTACTGAAAAAGATCATTAGGAACTCCTTAGTAGGCGAGCGAAAATAGTTTGAAAAATGCGCTAGATGGCTCTGCAACAATAGTCTATGCACGCGAACCTGCAGTTTGTATCGACAGATAAAAACTATTTTTAAATCTCACACGTTACACCCGCACCGCCCCCGTTTTGGAGGGTGGCTAATAAAAATGATTTATAGAAGATGGCCGGTGGTACTTGTTATGAAGGGGTCCGAAACAATTTACGAGCCACTCCTATGAAGGGACGGGTGTAATTATTTCTGTACTATACACGTGCGTGTCATAATCAAAATTTCGGTGAACTGTTTACGATACCGTTTTTACTTTTTTCATTCATCATCATCAGCTCGAGTTAGTCCACTGCTGGACATACGCCTAATCTAATACACATTCCGCCTAAGCGGGTTTTTGGACCATACACCACCACGCTGGTCACATGCGGGTTGGTGGGTGGACCAACTTTTTACATGCCCATCCGACGAATGGATCATCTCACTTTTCAGACAATTGGGTCATCGGTTCAAATGTCCTAACCAACCAGAAATCAACGATAACACAAAGTTGTTTTCTTCGCGGGATTCAACCCACGTGCTCCAGTTTATAAAGCAAGGGCCAATACCGCTAGGCAACGGAGACGGTTTCTACACTTGAACATTATTAGATCCGCCTTCACGTTTCAAATTGGCCTTTGAAAATTTATTTTTATTCGTTTTGAATGTTTCAAAAAGCGCCAAATTTTATAAGTCGAATAATGCTAAACAGTTTGAAGGTTTAAAGATAGAACAGGCGGCTTTTTAAATTCGATCAAAAAAACGTGGCCAGGAATCCGTGGACAGATACAAACCAGTTGCGCGTTTATAAATATTGATGAATGCTTTAAGCTTGTGCTTGATATATGCTTTCGAAATTGGATTAAGTCTGCTTTATTTCTATTTCGTAACCGCTTTAATGAAAGCAATTCAAACGGTTTCAAATCCGATTTATGTAAACAACCAGTTAGAAGATACCTTAGAGATTTCATTAAGGTATCAACTTTGCATTTAAATATTTTAATATCTCACTGTTAGTTACTCATTCACGTCATGATCATAGAAAAGATTGAATTAATTTAAACAATAAAATATCAACAACATCAACTGATAACAACGCTATACTAACTAAGTGATAATGTTTATAACAATTTTGGGAGGAGCAATTTAATGTCATCATAACTCAAAGCAAATAAAACCCTAGAATCTATTAAACAAAACAATTAATCAAAGAGCATTAATACGATGCTCTGCGAACATAATTCTCCAAACACGGTCATTAAGTTTCACATGCAGCCAATATACGTACACTGTGGCGTACAGGGAGACGTAAAAAAGACTACACCTCCCCTAAAAACACCGGCCATTGTGAACTAGAAAGGGAGCAAGAACAATGTCACTTACCGCCCCGCAGGTAGAGACTGTAATTATCACGGAACAGCACTAAACAATTCCTTTACAAACGAAACAATCGCGCAAAACTCGAAAGGGAATACCAAACTTAACTGTGCTGCATTAATTCAATTAATTCTATAGCAATAGAGTCGACAATCGCTCGATCTGACTTAATTTAGTATTGTACCGAATCGTGGAATCTCGTTAGTATATGCGACTGTCATTTGATACCCCACAGTATGGTAACATTGACGTTGAAATCGAAGCTAATTTATGCTTTATGTATGGTCGATAAGGTCGAAAATCGATTGGTTGTTAGTGTGGCAGATGTAATGGTGAATTTAATTCCGTGTTACCATTAATCGGCGTCATGGTGGTACGGCGGTCGGATTAGAGCAAAATTTTATTGTGAGAATTTATGGTGTCATTTATAGATGCGTCGTTATGTTGTGCGACGTTGCCGCTCCTATCCGTTTGCTGGATTGGTGGTCTTTCGTAATGCAAAGTGGCCCCATTGGCCGACGGAGCGGGGACGTGATTGGTCATTGTATGAATGGTGTGTGCACACTGCGACATGGGTCTGATGGATTCTTTGAAATCTATTTTGAATCATCAATACGGATGATATAAATTTTTACATTATAAGTAATAATTAGCTACTGAAATGTAAAGGTTTGATTCGGTAATTATAAAAACTGATCCGCATCAAACGTATTAGGACAAGTTTCAATCTCCTATTCTTAGGTGATCCTAGGAAGCTTCTTTTAAGGTAGAAAGACCACGGACTTTCACAAGCAAATTAGCTGTCTTCAAATAATAGATTAAACGTTATTTAATCTATTCCATTTATCATATAACTAGTTTCGATGGTCATCTATTTCAATTTAACTCGTTTCTTACAACGGATAGTTTATCTAACAGACTATCCATCAATCAGTGTAACATTAATCTGTGCTCGAATTAGATTTTTCTAACCTTTAATTTTGATTAAAACAATGTTAAATTCAAAATTCAATCTTCTACACGAGTAAGCTATTCCTCACAAAAGCTAGTCAGAACGTATTATCACTTTTACAAAACCTAAACCAATTCCAGGCTTTATATCCGAACCTAAGCTTTCAGATCTTCAATCGAAACCTAAAACAGGACAATCAATCGTATTGAAATCAGATAAACTCGGCTTTTACGGAATTCATTCGCAAAACGCGGCACAAACGTCGCGTGTCGAGAACACCAGATAAATTGGAGCAGAAAAAGCAATTACAGGCGCCTTCGGAAAATTGTACCGGAGCGTGTTTGCATAATACATCGGGCAAACATCGGCTGATTCGATTTAAAGAGGGGCACTTTTAAACAACCGAGTTCAACTTTGAAACGGGATATCGATGGAGTGGAGCGAACTACACTACGAAGCATTGTTTTATTTGTAAATCACATCATTTAAATTCAAAATTGTTTATAATGGCAGCGAGTAACAGAAAACACCAAAAAAAATCGTCAATTTTATAAAGAACACACAAAACGATAAATTATATATTTTTCAAAAGTTTACTTAGTCGTTATGCTAAAACTATGAAATTGTATGTATGACATCAAATATGGTATTTCTCGTATTATTTAGGGTTATCACAAACAACATGGCATTAAGATACAAGAATTTTTTATCCAGGCTCTATATAAATTAGAATTGATTATTTTTACATTAAATTAACTAGGAAAATAATAGTCTAGTAAAAGGCACTTTAAAGACAATTTTAACAAGATTGGTACTAGGAACAAAAGCTTTTGAAACCTAAACGTATTATTAGCATAAAGGTGATAACATTAAAGTATCTGATCATTTATAGCCTAAAGGTTAATTTTAGCCCAATTATATTTTATGCATAAAACCCGCTCCGGCTCCGCGCAGGTGCAAATGAGATAGTGGTAAAATCTATTGAAATATGTATATATATTTATCAGCATTTCTCTACAATAACATGTATGAATTATACATACAAAACTTCCTCTTCAATCACTCTATCTATTACAATAATCGCATCAAAATCCGTTGCGCTAGTTTTAAAGATTTAAGCATACATAAGGATATAGGAAAAATAATATATGATAGCGGTATATATAAAGCGGGATTTAAACGACTTATATTCTCGCATATTTACCTTTAGATTTCAACGTATTTTAATAATGATGTAGAAATATAGGTGAAATACACTTATATCTAACATATAATATACATGTTCATCATCATCATCATCAGCCTGTGTTTGTCCACAGCTGGACATAGACCTCCCCTAATGCACGCCTTGTCCATTTAGTGGGTTTTGGCCCGTATCCCCCATGCTGGTCCAATGCGAGTTGGTGGGTGACACTATGTAGTGTATAACTGTAAAAATTATCTTTACAATTGTATTATATACAATACCCATCTTATATATATAGTATAAAATAACACCATCAAATCTCCCTCAATTTCGGAACGTTGCGAACTCACAAGAAAGCTATAAATTATAACTTCGCCACTGCGCTAGGGTTGACAACTCTGAAACCACATTGTTACTATCTTGTTCATAATATAAACGAGTATATATAAAGATGCATACAAAGATATAGGTGCATAGTTTGGAAATTTATATAGTTAGTGATGTAGACGAATATACTCGTTAAGCTTTCTTTTGAATGTAGGTAGCATTGCATTACACACTTAGAACAAAAAGAGAAGAAAATAAATCACACGAAAAATAATATAGGCTACCTCATATTAGGTGAATACATTATATAAGCATGTATAAATTGAATTATAAAAGAAAATAATGCAATAATCAAATGAAATCAAATAAAAGTCGTTATGGCGCAAGAATTGTTCATTTATCCTTCTTTGATGTTCTTGATGACTTTATTTCTGTACCCCCAATAATGTTTCCACACATTAAAATTAATTTAGCTTCAAAATAAAACAATTATAAAAGTGCCTTAATATTATATTTTAAAATTCGAAACCATGTGCGCAACAATATATATTTACAAGATTAATGTATAAAAATATTTCTGTCACCTGTTCGCGACAACCATGTTCGGTCGTCGAAAGGTAAAGTGACAAATTGAAAAAGCGTTTTTATAGTGTATTTTACGAGCTGCCCTGGATACGTGCCATTTGGCCGGTTCACCCGTAACGCCGCTGGGTGGCGCCACAATGCACAACTATTTCGCAGGAAACACCGTAATATACCTTAGAAAGAGCGGGCTTGTGAATTCTAGGAGGAGGTGTAGTAACTTGTCGTATTTAAAAGAGATATAGGTCTAACAGAAAAATAAATAGGCTTCAAAATAAAATAAGCTTTAATGTATCCAAACTTGAAACTTTGCAAATCCTAACTCATTTGCAAGGTGACATGTAAAAAGTTTTTGTAGTGCATCAAGCAACACCATGGGGAAGATGCTACTAGATGGATGCCATGATAGAATGCCTGAAAAATAACAAAACAAACATGTCAAAATAGAATGATAAAATCGAGTCATTTAAAAATTATAACTAGACTAGAGTAGTTTCAAATGTATAGTTTTTATACATTTCTTATCATCGAAAATATTGTCATAAAATTACTTTAATTTAGCATAAAAATCGAATAAAAAAAATCGCTCATAAAAAAGAACCTTCAAAACTCAAACCGACCTTAAAAGCAACATCTACCATGGTAGATAGTTCATTGACCAACGTTGCCCCTAATTTTGCTATTCTATAAATTTGTGTATAAAAAAAGAAACAATTAAAAGAGAATACTAATAGAAGAAAAGACTATACAAATACAATAATTTTTCTTCAAATTAAAAACAAAATGCCTCCACGAAATGTAAAATAGTAAATTAAATGGTGAATTAAATAAATCTTATTACTTGACGCTGGCTAATGCACAAACCGTGCTGGAGCCAATATATGAATAAAGCATAAAGAATCGTATATACTAACTGCCTCTGTAGCCTAGTGAGTGAGGGCGTGTGTTTAAAAACGTAGGTCGTGGGTTTGAATCCAGCGGGGACAACCGAATTTTCATTGATGTTTTCTCGTTGGTTGGGGTAGTTTAGGCCGAACATCCAATTGTCTGAAAAGTAAGATGATCAACGTCGGATGGGCATATAAAAAGTCGGTTTACCCATCAATCCGCATTGGACCAGCGTGGTGGGATACGGTCCAACCCCCTAATGGAGGCGGCAGCATTAGAAGAGGCCTATGTCCAACAGTGGACTGATGATGGATATGTAGCTAAACTTATAGAGCCCCAAAAAAAAAACAATTCGAATTTCGAAAATGGAACAGCAGTTTGAATATAGCGCAGGCGGGTTGCGAGTGCACTCGATAAGGCGCGGAATAAAATATCGCGGCGATATTACGTTAAGGAGTCTGTGGCGCCTCGGCGTTGGCGCGTTCGAAATTTAAAAGGAGCTGGGGAGCGCTAAATTCGGTCCGGCGGCCGGGGGCGGCTGACGTCCCGCGTCGATCGATTGTAAATCGAACGGGACGTTTGCCCGCGAATCAGTGTTGGCGCGAAATGGGAGCGGATGGCGGGAAAATGGGAAAAATTTTGTCTTCATCACGTCAAGTATATTTTGTCCATATTAGACTTGGAGTGGATGTAAAGAAAGTAACCCATGGCTTTAGAGTTTGCGTATGGTATTACTAGTTGACTGACACTCGGTGGCACCTAACATTGCGATGACAATTCATCAATGAGAATCTATAAATATGCGATGCCGCTTCATTGCCATGGACAACTTTATTTACGCCTGTTTGGAGTTTAATTTTGCTAAATATAGTGATATATTATGACTGCTAGTAGTACTACTGGTATACATTAAGATTATGATGATTGCAACGGATATTTAGGAAACAAAGAGGACAGTTTTTCTTAATTTGCTTAAAGATGTTCAAAGTTTAAAATTTTAAGACCGATCCAAGCCATTGTTTGTATTAGAGTATAATATATAGTGTCTTAGTATAGCATAAAAACTTTATAAATCTTAAATATTAGGAAATAACAGTAAAAGACAGCAATAATATACTTGCTTGCTAAATTACTATTTGTAATAAAACTTCGAGCCTTATAAATCGCTTTCCGCTCCCGCTAGTGCGCATCATTAGAGCAGAACTAGAACTGTCGGCAGGGAAATAGCGAAGTTGGAGAGCACTGATAAAATAAGCCCACTGGGCTTTGCCGGTATAGGTACGAACTAACTGCGCGTTTAGGGGCCCCACGCCAGGACTGCGGATGCAGTTAGAGTAAGTTGGACGCTCCAACTTAACTGATAATAGTCGGTTTTGGTTGCTATTTTAAATTTAAAGGTGGTTTATGAGTAAATTGGTATTTTTTGGAGTTTCACGGGAATTGGCAGCGTTAATCTTTTACTGTGATATGTTGTGCATGTAACGCTAGATTATATAATTTAAATGAAACATTTTGAATGATAAAAATGTTTAGTAAATGCTAGAGACATGTTTGAGCTAAAACCTTGACGTAATATTGTAACGAATTGTCCTAAATACCTTGAATAATAACTATTTAATCATCTTTTATATTTACCATATGTAACTACTTCCCATCTGTATTATAACAAAATCTTCCTATCCCTAATAACAAATGCAAGTAGCATTAATGAAGCTACAATATAGCATAACACACGAAGCGTTCTTATTGGTGGAAAGTGCCACGTGACACCATTTATCACCAATAAGAGCGAAGCAAGCTTTTGCTATCTGTCATGTCTAGACGATTCGGTATATCTTTTACAGCATTAGATTCTCTTTCTCTCTATATGGGCTATAGACAACTGACAACGGTCTTCAGATTTCAACCAATTAACGTCTAAAGAGACAGCTGCAAAATCCTACACCCAATAAAGATATAACATGTATTCGTAACATTCTCCTCACAACGTAATCTTACGTATCTTCATACTTTTACGCGGCAATTCGCTAAACAGGATTATTTCGCTTGGACAACTGAATCTAATTGAGACGTCGTGTGTGACGGGCTTGTTCCGTTTCGCGATTGTGGACGTTATAGCAAAGAGAAAGGTGTCATAATTGCGTATCATATCACTATGTACCGTGGAAGTAGGATAGGGGTCGGAAGGAAGGGTCCTTCGGGGTTTTTTAACGGTTCTCGAGAGCGTATCCAGTCACCCCCGGTCACGCAGTAGCTTCCTGGATAAGCGGTTTCATTTTTCTTTCTAGGGGCCCTTTGATTTCTTTTTATTTTTCGTGAATGAGCTTTATAACGTGGGGGCATTTGATATGTGATATTCTTGGTGCACGTCAGGATGATTGAATACGAACATAATGGTTAGTTTAGTACGTGCTTACTGCCCTTGTGTACAAAGAACGCACAATTCGATTGCTTTTCATTTTGTTTCAATATCTTTCCTCAATTTGACCTTAATATCTCTTTAAATAAATAGAAATAAGGTCGGTTAATGCCTAATTATTTTGTTTACGCAGTTGGTAAAATTATTAACTAAAGGACTTTTTAAGGACTTTTTCGCGTTTATTTACAGACTTGTCCCGTGACCACGGGCGCTGGAAACTGTACAAAATGTCGGAGATTATAATGTCTATAAACGTAACAAAATCCGTTAAAAGACGGACATAAGAAAGAAAAATAAATAGAGTTAGGCATACAAAAAAATTGATAATCATTATTTTTTTTTAGTTTCTTAAATCTAACTACTTTAGCACCATCATTAAACTAAGACCATGTCTTTAGTATATCTTAATTTACTTATCTGTTCCGTAATATTTCTAACTATATAGATCAATATTTCTATTAATTTTATATAATAGTCAATAATCACCTCTGTAAACTTGCTTCCTAAAACATAATAGTCAGTAAGATAATTAGTATATCCACTAGAACCCACTAAATATATGATGGTTTTAGTAGAACCTTAAATATATATCCAATAAAATTATAACTCTGATGCCAGTAGCTTACTATTATTTATGAAAAAAAACATTCGAGTATATTCCCACTGTGTTCACAACATACATACAAATCCCTACTTTTTATCATATTATAGTTATATCATAAAGTTCGTAGGGTCCTTGGGAAGGATATTCAGGCTGCATCTATCCCGGGAGTCCGTTCACTGGACTGCACATGATTTACAATCCGGGAACTCGAGATCCCCCGGGATGATGGGACTGTGGGGCGGTTGGGAAATGAGATCCTTCCCGGGCGGCGACTGAGGGGACAAGATTGGGTACTTTGCACTTTTTCAATCACGTGACCTGTTAATTCGTAGGTCGTTATGCTTACTTATCTTGTATCAGCCCCTTTTTGTGTACGAAAATCCAAAGCAAATTCGACTTTGAATTTATTTGAACAACCAATAGCAACGGGAGGCGGCATACGTTTAGTGTTTGTGTTGATTGCACTGTGATTTCAAAACGTGAACTACAATAAATTTATAGAAACGTGATACATACGAGGACAGCTTGATGCTATAGTAAAAATGAATGAAATACCTATATTTTCTTATCTTCTTATGGGAAGATCAAGTGATTCCTAAGTTGAAATGTAGTCAATTCCTAGAACAATGTGATTAAGAGTAAAAGCAAATGGCACCTGCCTTAAAAGCCTAAAGAAAAAATATGCATTTGAAAAATCGATTGGATGTCATTAAATTTGAAGACACTGACGTTCTGTATTCTGTGTTCTGTTCGTAACTGCATCCGCAGCCTAGTGGTATGGGCGTGAGCTTTAGAAACCGGAGGTCGTGGGTTCGAATCCTGAGGGGACGCAACAAATTTTTTATTGTTGTTTCCTAGTTGGTTACGGCAATTTGGGCCGATCACCCAATTGTCTGAAAAGTAAGATGATCCATTCGTCGGATGGGCATGTAAAAAGTCGGTCCACCCACCAACCCCGCATTGTACCAGCGTGGTAGGATACGGTCCAAACCCCCTAATGGATAGGGCTGTATTAGGGGAGGCCTATTTCCACCAGTGGACTATCACAGGCTGATGATGATGGTGAATCATTAACATAATCACTTCATGTCAAAAGCTATGATGCGTTGTATACAGCATCACACATTATTCCTATGCACCGTACACCCAACAAATAACCCGAAAGAAGATTCATTCGTACACTTTTTAAGCGGCGAAAGGCACTTGCGGGAGTGGTCGTAAATAAGCCAGCCGGCTGTTGTGATATACATTGTTGCTCGCCATATTTCAGCCGGCGGGTTTTCCTTTCAGCCTTCGAGGCGTTCTGACCTTTCAGCCGGGGACCTTTTGTGTGTGGAAATAGTGTTTTTAATGTTACGAATGTGTATCACGAGCGATTGTAATGCTTGTGCGGTGGTGATAGAGTTCAGTTTTGCCAATTTTAGCGTCGGCCGTGGTGAAGAATGAAAATTGTCAGTCGTCGATGTTCGTATTTCGTTATAAAAATGGATAATTCGCAGTTCGATTTGCGAAAGTGGAAATGTGATGATTGAATGTTCGGGAATGGCTACTTTGGACAAGGAGTGCAATTTGTAAGTGGGTAATGTCTGTTTAGGATTATGTTTCCTTTTCAATTACTCACATTTAAGTTTGCAACGGTTGTTACAGTCACAATTCTTTTACACTTCATAAAAATACGCATGACTCCTACGCACTCGTTTGAAGAGGCCAAATTTTATTTATATGATATTTTCACGGATGATATTTTTAAGAAAATTTTTCAAATACGCTGGAGTGGGTCGTTATAAAATACTAAATAACGCTTTATGAAATAGCCACAAGTCCGAAGCGATATTTTAGTAACCAGGAAAACACAAAACTATGTATGTAATCATCACAAAATTTCTAACACTTTTTCTTTTTTTCCAATATAATCAAAAATATTATTAAGTTAATCAGATGTATTATGACATCATGATAGACTTTCATACTGTCTCTGCTATCCGGCATAACATAACAAATAACCGAATACGTAGCGCAAAACCGCACAAACTCAACAAAACCGAAACTCAACAGTGGCACTAGCGAAACAATCACGATAATAAACGTTCCGAATTGGTAACCGAAATAATAAATCACCGAACAACAAAGGGGAATGAGCCTTTTATTTGTATAACTGCGAAATTAATCAACAGTGACAGCGGGATGAAATGAAAATGGAATCCAAGTAGATAACTCGGCTCATACAATTAACTGTCGTGTTCGAACGTTCCAGAAATATTGTGGTGCGATGCCGAAGTTGGCATAGGTCAAAAAGCAATTAAAAACATTTTGTTACTTATATTGATTAATAATGTTAATTAAAACTAAAATATTCTTTCTGCCATTATATTTTTGTGACGCTTGTAAAATTATTTTATTTAAATAAGACAAAACGAGCAACATGATACGGCCTGAGAGCTAAAGGATATCGGAAGCCATAATTTTGAATACCAGTGCTGTGTCCGAAATCTCTTTTAAAATGTAGCATGCCAAAACAAACATTAGGAAAAAAGAAAATAGCAAAAAATCTGAGGTAAATAAATTTAAATTAAAATAATTTCATATCCGTTTATTTCACTTTATATTTTTTTTTACTATTTTTAAATTAAGGCACTCCCATTAATTCGATGCGGCCTACGAGCGAACGGACGTCGGAAGCCGTAATTTTAAAATCTCAGCTCCAACTGCCAGTGTTACGCAAGAAAATCTCTTTTAAAAAAAAAGTATACCATTTCAAAAAAGGAACGATGCGAAATGGCGGGCAGTTAAAAAAAAACAAACATCGAGGTTAGCAAATCAGCCCTTTCGCGGGTTGTGCAAAATAAGAGCGCTGGCATTTAAGAAGCCTAATAAGGCTCTAAGATCGGGTTGCTCGGACGTTTTGTTTCGTACAGCGCGTTTAAAAAAAATACATTGCGCCGCGGAATCGCACCTTTTGCCGCGATGTCTCGTGTTACAATATTGTGCGAAAATGTAAGAGAAGCGTGTGTAGTTTATTTTCACGAATAGCCAAGGATACCGGAGTATCGATTTCTTGGTCGGTTATTTTTGTCGTGGTACCGGGAATAAAATAAAAATAAATTTTCTGTGCAAGCATTGAATTGATTATTTAGTTTAGATACTTTTCCATCGGTATACCAGAGTACAAATAAATCGTTTTTCTATTTTGTTATAATATCACAATAACATTTAAATAAAAAACAATAAAATCTTAAATATTTTCCGAATATTTACAGACCAGCACCCAGTGGGTATGGAATTGCTCTATTGAAAAGTAGTTATGTCGTTCGTCTCTTCTTGTCGTGTTTCATAGTTATTTGTGTATGGTAATCCAAATAGATAAAACAAATTAAACATTTTATGCTTTTTTTATATTTTTAATGATTTAACATCTGAATTTTGCAGCCAGCATTATTTTCTGTATCCATACCATGGAAAGATAAATGTATTAGTTAATAGAGGTTACTAGACGTAAAATTGTTGGCGTCTAGAATGTCAACATCGTATTTAAGAACGTATTCGTATTTAATACCCATCTGACGTATAAAAAAAGGAGATCACTAAGTTAAAAGTGACCAAACAAAGATGAATGTCAGATCCGATGACGTTAAAGTAGACCGATATTGATGTGTAGCATTAAGATATAGTCAATTTGAATGAAATTTGTTTTTGGTTCATCGCAAAATTACCTTTTTTATCGATTAAAGATCAACTGCCTCCGTAGCCTAGTGGTATGGGCGTGTGCTTTAGAAACCGAAGGTCGTGGATTCGAATCCTGCGAGGACTCAATAATTTTTCATTGTTGTTTCCCAGTTAGTCAGGGCAATTTGGGCTGATTTTCTGTCTTGTCTATTTAATTAATTTTCTTAAAAGTAAGACGATGATTCATACGTCGGATAGGCATGTAAAAAGTCGATCCACCCACCATCCCGCATTGGACCATCGTGGTGGGATACGGGGGTGTATTAGGATAGGCCTATGTCTAGCAGTGTACTATCACAAGCTGATGATGATCGATTAAAGTGACAAGATGAGTGGGACGTTCACCTGACAACACATTATACATACAGGTAATACGCCCTGCCCATAACATTACACATCCGCTCGTCAACCTCTGGGAAATTGAATATTGTGCCTCGTTTACCCAGTAATTACGCTGGCTACGATGCCCTCCAAACCATAAGACTGTAGCGTTTAAACTACTTTACGGTAAAAACAGGCACCACCACGACCCTTCCCCAGACGGTCCCCATGTAAAAAGGACACCAAGCGCAAAAACAACATTGTTTATGCAGATTTTATTTGTTCAGGTATTGACCGTTAACGGCAAAGTGATTTTGGTACTCCACTACATCGGTACGGTGTCGTATGACTTGCGGTGGTAACACAATAGCCGCCCGGTATTATGCGGTCGGGAACGGTACGGGCTTCGCTTTGTGCCGCTTTGTGAGGCTTAACGTACTGGTACGGGCTGCGTTGTTTAGAACGCGCGATCATGGACCGATAATGATCAGGCGTGATGCGTGATCATAGCCGCTGCTACGATCATGCGTATCGACAACGCTGCCTATGTCATATGATCACTGGACCGTTCGATGGTCTGAAGCTGTGACCGTGGACACAGTGATCAATGATCATAACGTAGGATAAATGATGTTAAATTAAAAAGATAGAAAGAGAATCGAGTAATTTTAAGTAAAAATCTTTAATCATAACAATTGATTTTGGAAAATGTATCGTCTCGTTTTAGAAATGAAGACTGGTGGTAATAAAAATTGTTATCAAACATGTATGACATTTACACAACAACAAGAAATTTATTTAACTCATAGTGGAAACTAATCAATTAAATTTTTCTCTTTTATCTTTGCTTACAATAATACCGTTTAAATTGGAGCACGAAAACTAAAATAAAATTCTTACCCTTAAAAATTTTAAGTATACACTCTAGAAAAAAGTTTTAGGGCAAGATGTAGTGTAAAGATTAGTACCTCAAAAACAATACAATCAAGTTGAGCTTTATCGACTACATAAATTCCCTAAAAACTGCACCGCGGTGTTGCCACTATCATTACGATTTCCCGGGGATTACCCGAAACTAAGGGGGCTAAGGACGCTCGGTCATTACACTTTATTGTTTTCCCCGGGGCGAAGAGAGAAAAAAAGGTTTGCATCTTACGCGATAGCCCTCGTAAAACTCCCCCATTAAACCATCAGCAGATAAGCGTTCCGGTATTGCAACCCTTTTTTTTTATTAAAACTATCCCGCTGAGTTTATCGCGTTTTATATCGATTCTGACGGCCGATAGGGGTTAAATTCCTTAATATACATAAAACATTTTCGGTTCGTTAATGTCTAGAGTTGCAATGGATATAATTAATCTTGTTAATAAAACACAAACTGTTGCATCTTATCACAGAATACATGTTAGGTATTAAAGAAACTAAGAATATCAGAAATAATTAATAGTTTAAAGTATCTGACGTAGGGATGTGACGACTTCACCGCCCACTTGACGGCGGATCTGCCCTACAGTGAGAGTAAGTCAGATCCGCTGTACAAGTGCAATTAGTCACTAAAGACTGGTAACGATTTATGATAATGATTTTAAAGAAAACTATTTTAGGTTTCTTGAACACTATTCAACCACGATAATGTTAAAACACGAATTAATAGATAGAGAAAAGTTCAGAATCAATGCTTAACATGAATACCTAGCTTAGTAACAATTCTTCTGTCATATAAAAGGAAATCTTTAGTTCAGTCTAAGTCTTCAACCTGAATCAACACAGGAAAAAACACTAAAGATTAAACTGTCAGCTCAACGTTATACGTTCATATAAAATCGTGATTATCTCCGTGTAAGCGAATCCGCTTTATATTTAAATTTGCGGGATAACGTGTTGTTTGTTGTAATATCGTCAAAATAACACGCAATTACATGGGAAGGGTTGGTCGGAAGCGATTGTTCTACGTACGCAGACACTTTTTTTTAAATGGAAACGAGAAATGTAATGTAGATAACGACGCCGTTTATTTTTAGCTTTAATGTAAAATGTATTTGAGGTTTTGTAATTAAAGCGATATAATTAAGAAGCCTAGACCTAAAATCTAAGGCATCGAATCTAAGTACCGAAAAGGTTTTCGGTCGGAGCGTAACGATTTTATGTTACGTGATGTTATTCCTAACTTCTGTCTAAATCTGGTTGAAATACTTCACGCATATTTCTATCGAAAAAATATCAACCGACAACGTTAACATACAAAATGATAAAAACCAATCAATGAGTTCTCAAATAGACATCGCCGATCGCGAAGGCCTAACCAATACACAGACGTATGCCAGTGAACAATTCTTAGAACAACATTAAATACGCCGTAAAATATCGAATTTACCATATCTTTAGTATGTTTATTTGGCGATAACAATGTGCTTTGGAACAGATAAGGGCTGCCGTGTAATTTTCAACCATAAAACGGCACGCACGCCGACTCCATACGTAATCCTAATTTAGGGCATAAAACGTCTGAACGGAAATGAAATGCAATACGAACGGATGGACTGACCGGTGAGTACCCTCCAAGCGGTAGGGTTGCCAATTTCGCGAAACTTAATGAAGACATTTAAGAAATAATAAAAAGCGTATGATAAATATTAGTACGTTGGTAAGTTTTTACGACGGCCTCGATAATTTGTCACATAGTCAGTAATTTTAATTGTATACCCAATATGAATTTATTCCGAAAATATATTATTTTGTTTTAAGCTTTGGTCAGCTTTTTAATATTTATATTTTAACAATGAGTAAGCATGTGTAAAACTTGTATATTAAACTAGCTTCACCCCGCAGTTTTACCTGCAGAGTTGTAGTATTTGAGGTAACAATGATTACTGTTGGTATTGCTCACAATTGACAGTTCTTTTATAAGTACATGACAGTAACAAACAAATTTTAATATATTTAATCACAGTTATTGTAAAGTTTAATGAAAATCCATCAAATAGTTTTCGTAGTAAAAACATACACCCATTCTGATAAACTTTTCTATTCGGTACAACATTACAAGCCGGTGAATCATATACATTAATAAAAACTAGCATTAAAGCCAAAAACGAATATTGCTAGCATTCATCAACGATACAAATCAAGCTTATGTAGAAGGCAAGGTAGCATAGAACATTATGCCGTCATTTGATTACCCTATCCGCTACACGCTCGCGCCTCCAGTAATATAGTGGTCACCATTAAAAACATAACGAGCACGTCCACTATAAACAACCTGAAGCTATTAGAATTATGGCGAACGAAATTTCCCCTTATCGTGGTCATATTTCACCCGAGAGCTAGCATTAAGCAGGAATGGAAAACATGGCGGCCGCGGAGGGAAAATGTTTGCCTGAAAAAAATACACCACCGCCGACCTCCAACAAATTACCTTCTTTCACCTCGATTAAGTGATCATTACAGGAGCAAATACCATTTATAATGGACGCCGGAAGGGAACGCGAAAAAACGCGGCAAATTGTGCGTTAGCATGCAGAATGGAGCGAGAAAAACAATTATGGCGATGATTCCTCATCGATTCGTTATGAACGTACTTTGTGTTATAATTAGGTAAAGTAAATAATGTACTTAAGGTTTGTATAAAAACAAAAGGAAATTATCCAATAAAGTATTACTGCACACGATCAATTTATTGGAATAGAATTTGCAATACGCTATCACAAGATCAAATATCCTTCCGTTTAAATGAAAGTCGTGATTTAAAGCAATTTCGTTTGCTATTCGAAATGATTATAAAAGAAAACTTCGATGTTGAACGTATTCGAATACAAGAATATCGTCTATAAGTTAAAATTTTAGAATGTTATTTATATTTCTATATAAATCTTAAAGTAATGAATTGATGTTATCCAACGTATGGTAATTAAGAAATTAATAAACGCACAAAAACCAATTTTCAAAATTTAGCGTAAGGCGTACACTCGACCCAATAACTCGGGTGGGTCCTTGAGAGACCTTACGCGGTGAAAAGCGCGGGAAGTTTGACGTGACGTGTCGCCGCCATCTTGAATCATCTTCCGTCAAGTGCCGAGTGCAAAGTCGATTGGGTCACGTATCACGGTTTCCCGCGGCGCGAGCTCTCCGCTATTTCACGTCTTGTGCTCTTTTTTCGCAATTCCGCCCCCCCTTTTCTTTTGCCAGTGGAATTGGCGTTGTTTTTTCTCCCATTCGCATTGTTTGCGATGTCGACGTGTGCCGCTTTTGTGCGAGGAATCTAGTCGAATATATTTATTTGCCCGCCGCGCTGCAATCGTTTAAGCGAAAATAGTACCGGATTGAATGAGATGCTTGAATTCGTGATGTTTGATTTGCGTTCCTATAACGATTCGCATGCCCGGCACAGTTCGAGTTGAGCTTTGATAAAATCTTTACAGTAAAACACTCGATACGAGGTTTAGAAATATAACGTGTGCACTGAAAAATATGATACTTACTTTCACAATTTTCTTATCTGTATACTTACTGTTTCCTATACTTAAAATTTACAAGCTAAATTTCATTTTCGGTTAACGTTTTGAACAGCAAGTATTTAAAATCACACATAATCCACTAAACAACAAGTGAGTTATAACAACCTATTAAATATTGCTATAAAATGAAATCTAAACTTCACCTATATTAAATATCTCAACATTCTACCTGCGGGTTAACATTTTAAACACGCTGCGTAATTTAAAAAATCACTCACACCGTGCTAAAGTTCGCGGTGAGCCAGCAAGTAGTTCCTAACGAGATAACTCTGTAAAGATCACTAATTTATTACGTTCTAGAAGCTAGACAAGTTTAATAAGGAACTGACAGCGCATCGCGGGTTCCGGCTAGTATTTACAACGGCGATGCTACGCGTTTTACGGGCGTCGGAAACTTCAGTAATGAATGGTATTAAAAGCTGCAACTTTCGAGCGATAACGTTTTGCTTTATTGGCTGACTGACAATTGGTTAGCTGAAATTTATTTACTGTGACTTTTAATAGGCTTAGGAAATATTCAATTCTGTATTTCATCGTACGTAACAAATGTATGGTTATGTATTAATAACTTTGTTTAAAAACATACATTGTCAATTATAATTGTTTCTCTAATAATCAAAAAAAGGGTATTTTATCTTTTCGTAACAAAAATATTAAAGAACAAAACGTTTTTAACTCGATAATCATACAATACAGCTAAATAAAAAATTAAAAGTTTGTAAGTTTTCGAACATAGGCTCTACCTTGTGGTATACATAAAATCTACTACAATGTTAGGTTTTGGAATATGTATCATCTACCTAGAACCAAAAGACATTACCTTGCCCTATAATATCTCTTATATATAAATTAAACTGGTCAATACTGTTTCAACATGACCAAACTTAACATAATCATCATGCTTATAATTATTAAAATTTTCCTCTGATGTGTACACATTCGATCCGCGCCTAATTACCAGCAACAATCGCTTAGACATAAACAATCTATTTATATCAAATAACATAAACAATGGCCTATCAATCAAAAGTAAAACGATGCCCCGCCAAGCGTAGCGACCGTTGACGGGAGACTGAAGGTTCCCGAAAAAAGGGGGGGTGATTATTTCCTTCGGGCGTCATCGAAGTCACGTACTAATGTGCGAAATAATATTTCTGGCCCGTGAAAGGGGCGCCGCGGGCACTCGTCAAGGGTTCGACGTGCCTCAGGGTTGGAGGAGTCGAGAAAATTGGGAAGGAAACATCGATTTTTATCATACGATTAATCGATTTTGGTTACGAAACAAAAAAATTAAAACGATCTTAAAAGATCAAAATGTTGACACTGAAATATATTTGGTAACATACCAATCAAGCAATGTATGAATAAGCACAGAACATGTCCACTTATTTTGATTGTATATACAATCAAGGATCTTGTATTGAACTTCCAGCTTCACTATAATCATCATCACCATCAGCCTATGTTAGTCCACTGCTGTACAAAGGCCTCTCTTAATGCGCGCCTCTTCTATTAGGGGGTGTTTGGACCGTATCCCACCACGCTAGTTCAATGCGGATGGATGGCTGAGCTTCACTATAATCTTTATTTCAGTAAAAGAATACAACAATGATAGATGCCTAATTTCTGACTATCTCAATTATTCTATTACCCTTAATTATGAATCACCTAAAATGCCTGTATACAACCTGGACCTAAGCTAATATCACTACGACCTGTAAAGTTACAGTCTAATCTCTCCAATAGTTCTACACGCTCTTCTTAATAGAATAAATAGCTAAAATGCTGTAAAGTACATACCTCACCTACAACTCACCGACGCATCCATGTAAGGCGTAATCTATTGGGAGTAGGCCTCAGGCCTTTAAAAGTAAAGTGAAAAAATGTAGTCCATATCGACCTTCAGACCCTAGCACTATTAGCAGACGAATCAGGATTGGGAATTAAACGATAAGCCAGGGCGAAAAGAAAGTAATATAAGCCGATTTATCGAGCTGTCACCTTAGAATGTATAGCTAAAGTTTGGAATTAAACGAAAATAAAGAAAATATCTTATCTAAATGATACAATCAGTCGAACATACAACCGTAAGAAAACGTTTCTTATGGTTGTACTTTTGCATGAAAACTGACTTTTATTATACGTTTTTATTTATACTACAAGGTTTATACTACAGATTATAACGCTATGCATATTTTTAGTCTTGTATTAATTACTCTACATAATTATACTATACAATGGTTCCTACTTTGGTACAATGGTTATAATGTTACTACCCATTGGTTGACTAGTACAGAATGCCTGTTGTAATTAAGACAGCTATTATACTAAATTATGCTTAAAGTTTAAATACAAATATACAAACACAAATTCAAATCTCATATTAAAATAACCAAAACGAATTCACAGCGACCCGATATCCGAACGTGGCGATATCCAAATAAACGTAATTCGTCGAATTTATTGTACAATCCCGCGCAATGATTGCGAGATTAGTCCGTCCATTCAGGGCGGGAATACGTATTCGTATCGGAGTGCGAAGGAATTGGCGGGAGACGCCACCTTGACGCGACGCCTCGCGTTTGGAAATCGAAACATCGCTCTGGGGACGCCATTGTGTCCTGCGGTTGGTTTCCGAACGTTTATAGTCGTTATTATTAAGAAATATCAATACGGAAATTGTCGTATATTGAAAGATATATTCAATTTAAAAAGTTTAAAATATATTTTGATATACTATTAAGAAAAAACTGATTGAGGTTATAAACCTTCATAACTTGCGTTAGGTTTCTTATAGTTAGATTATTATAGTTATTATAAGAAAATATCAATATTGAAAATGTCGTTTGGAGATATATGCAATTTGGAAAGTATAAAAATATATTTTTGAATTCTATTAAAAATATATAGGAATTGGTTGAGACCATAAACGATTGTGGTTGCTTTAGGATTACGAACGTTAATTATTGTTATTATAAGACAATGTATTATGGAAATTGTCGTTTGGAAAATATGATTAATTTAAAAATTATAAAAATATTATGGTAAATTTTTAATAACTATTTATTTGTAATAGAAACGGATTTCAAATCGTTTCAGTAGTAAAAACGTTAAATAAGTTAATATTCATTCAGCACTGTCTCCGACGTTTTTATTAAATGAATTTGCAAAAAATTACATTAATAATATTTTATCATACCTTATTAAATAAACGAAAGATAAAAATACTTGAAACTATATTGCACTCGTTCCGCAGGAGCGACAAACATTACGTAGAGGATAAAATATAATCTCGTTTCCATTTATTTTTAACCAAATCGTGACAAGGAGCGCGACATTAAAAATAAAAACTCGGCTTCCTTGCTATTCGAGGGTTAATTTAAAAATGCAAATCGAAATTACAAATAAAAAACAACAACAACACGTAATAAGTTTAAAAAAATTGACAGCCGTTATAAATCACCCGCGTAACAAATTCCTGATGCGATATTTCATAATCTGCGAGGCCGATCGCTGTACAAAAACCGCGGTCAAGTTCGAACCGCCGAAATAATTAATGGTTCCGTACGATCGGGGAAGATATGCCCTTTTTTCATTTGCCAGAAAGAAATGAAAGGCAAGGGAGACTTCGTTTAAAAGGATTTCGCTTTCATGTTCTAGATGCTTCTCTCGAGCAATTGAATTTGCCCGAATTAATTATGAACGCTGTGCTCGTTCGTTATTAATTATGCCTATGTGTCTATGTATATATGCCTTTTCAATTTATTAAAAATTAGGGTACACAATCAAATAAACACGTTAAAATTGAGGGAAACGTGATGACTGAAAACTTTAAAGGTTTACTTTTAACGCATAAAAAATATTTACGTTTGTATGAACACGATATTAAACAAAACATATGAAGCCAGATACAAGTTAAAAATGAGGCTACGCAAAATAGTATAATGAAAATAAAACCATTTGTAAACAACTCAGTTAATTTCAAAACATCACGAAAACGCAGAAAGTATCCCGTTACGGGTGGCAACACTTTTGTGATTTCCCGCCAAATTGAACGAATAAGGAACCCTAAGGAAGAATAATTAGTGCAACCCCATAACAGGATTCCGGGCTCGTGTTTCGTTCGCGTGATTTGAGAGAATAAAAAAAACCTCCGCTCCGAGCAAATTTGATACAGTGGACACTTAAGCCCTAATTTTTTTTATCTTAATCGGTACACAACACGGTTGGGTAGGGACTTGTAATTCGGTAAATATAAAAAGTTGTCCAATATTTTTAACGAACAAAAACGTACTTTTTTATGTATAAATAAAATGAGTTGAAATAACATTAAGGCACTTATTTATATTTAATAAAAGAAAACATTAAAATTTAGTAAGAATTTTTTATGACAATTATCCATTAAAAAATTCATAATGAATTTAAACGCACAGTAAGTTAAGTTTAAAATAGGTTCACGAGATTATTTATACCAAAATAAAATGTATCTGAATCTATATACAAATTTTCCAATTTCAATTTTATCAAGTTGTTATCTGTGCCTTTCAACAATAAAAAAAACAAAAGCCGTCATTTACGCGCCAAAACAAAAGCCCACCGGAAGTGAGAATTCGAGCGCGAAATCCGATTCACGGAATATCAGTTCCGACTGATGACCGCCTCTATTAGGCGCAGAACGTGAAATCCCCTTTTGTTGCGCTCATTTGTCGCATTACGGATGCTAATGAGCACGATAAGAACCACCATGATGCTTAACCGTCGATGGCTTGGAGTACTTCATATTTGGTACGTCACAGCTTAAATCTATAGAAAATTGGGTATCAGCTAAGGATGGACTGAAATTTGCAAAGTGATGGTTTGTTCGATGTCATGATATCTTATCGATATATTTAGATGTTCCAATAGGATTGTATGTATGTCGAAATTTTGGTGGATTGATAGCTATAACATTGTATTCCAGTTGACACAGAGTACCTAATGCCACTACGATTTAACAAAAAATCATTCGAATATTAAATAAAATAAACATGAAATACATAATTATGATAATTAAATTACAGGCCGCTAACAAAAAAAAGCTAGCCGTGCCCGCGTAAACACAAAAAAAGAAAATTAATGAACTTCAAAAAAAGAACACCATCAATAATCATCCGACGTCACACGGGCTGCAGCAGTCACGAGCGTCAGCCGCACAGTGAAAATGGGATAGGATTTCGGCCGGGGAATAAACCGGTTCGCGTGCCCACCGGACATTAGCCGCCCCGGGTAGGGCATGTTAATGCCGCATATAGCGGTATGTACGTAATGAGCCGGGGAAAATTGTGTTACCATAAAAATAATTGCGCTCTCCACCCCACTGCCGCCCCGTTACGTCACTCGATTAGCTCCCGGTCGCTGGCGAACTTTGTGGGAACGTCTTGTACCTACGTGCTATACGTCGAAAAGTAGCAAAGGTTATTACGTAACAAGACAGAAAATATATAAAGAACACTAATATGATAACAGTACTTAACTCTTTTATTTAAAGGTATTAGCAAAGGCGTAGGATGTTTCCCAGACTTACGGTTGCCTAGAAAAATTGCTAAGGTACATCGCCTAGAACTAACGATGTAACAATTCAGCTAGTAATCCTATCTGAAAAGCGATAAATCATTATTCATGGAGTCAACATTAGAAATAAAAATTTATTTCCTCTCCAAAGGCGTAATATCTTTTATAGCAAATAAAAGAGTTATAATAACATATACAACAAAAAATGAAACGATTGCGTATATTTAATTTTGTGTTTAGTCCCAACACAGCAGTCTTTTATCGGTTTCCAATTGAATTTAACCGTCATTGCATTAATGCTATACAAATGCATTGATCGTTTACGAATTGACTATGCAATGAGGTGACTCATAAAGAGAACTAAATGGCTTCTGTATAAACAAATAGTATTTAATCCTATTGTTATTCACAATTCGTTTTAGAGAAATAGTTCGGTTATTTCCTTTGTTCCTAGAGTTATCAGCTATACAAAGGTTTTTTTTAATAAAAAAAACCGTTGTGTTTCCCATTTTTGGGGAAGTGTCCCTGTGATGCATATTCCTACATCAAAGCAGCAGTGTAAAAACATTAATTACGGTGTTCCGGTTTGAAGGCGCAAAACAAAAAAAAAATAAAAACTGGAACGATGTTGTAAACATTATAAGCAAATTCAATATTTATTCCTAACATCTATTGCAAAACCGCAAAAACCGAGACGAGGCGTTTACTTGAAGACAAAATAGTGACAGTTTATTGGTCATATCGGTTACCGTAATACGACACCTTATCGATAAGCAACAAGAGGTCTAAGTTACGAAGGCTGTTGTACACTACCTTTACAGAATCTTGTCAAGAAATACAATAACAAAATAGATGATAGGACTTTATAAACAAACAGGCTCAATTCATTAATTGAGCCAGCATTAATTAGAGCAAATTGTCTTGAAAGTTTTATAATTGCTACAAGGTCAAATACCTTAATAATACTAATCATAGTAATTTCACGTTTTACACTATAGTGAATAAATAAAAAGATTTCGTAAAGGTTAGTCAAAATTTTACTCAATCAAATGAATAAAAATTACCTTCTTTTGAAAACACTACCAGATGTCATGTATTCGTAAGTTGTTAAGGGAAGACATCAAATTATTTATTAAAGTATATTTAAGCAAAACAAGTTCTAGACAGTATCTTTAAACAACAATTGCTTGCGAAAAAAACGTTAAGCATTCGAATTTGGAACTGCTATCCAACGTCAATCACTAATTGTGGTGAAATTTTCGTTTAATTTCGTAACTTTTTTATATATCGCAGATCGTATTGGTTCTGGTTTGAAGTTATAGAATTATACGTTACCATTTGACAACAAAAAAAACTAGACATATATTAACTCACAATATTTTTCTCAAAGCTAAAGCCAGCGGGGTGAACAGCTCTCAACCGAGTTCCACATAAATCTGGCCAACGCTAACAATGTTCCGGAACTTTCGATTTACGAGACCGGCCACTGATTTGACTTTTATAGTTCCCGCAACGCTTGCAACAAACGTGGGCACCGTCTTGTTATTTCGGTTGGCGTCCGTTTATGTTGCGCGATCGACATTGGCCTGTTTGATTGCCGGAATGGCGGGGGAAGCTTCTGGAATGATGTGACTGGTGGATGTAAACATTCCATCTCTTTGACCGTAAACGTTACAGAGAAGAGGAAACAAACTAACACGAAATATTCAGCAGTTTACAACCTATTGTCGATGACTGCAATAGATTTAAGGATGGATCTTTTAAGAATAATAAACACAATATAGTAAAACTTTTTTTAACACACATAAGTTTAAAGAGATGCTATAAGAACACATCTCATATATATGTTTTTAATGCGGCTTTTGCCCCTAGTGTGCCTGTGAAGTACTACCAAATAGTGCGAAGAAACTTCTGGGATTGTTAACGTAATTACTGGTTAAACTAGACATAACTCTCAGTCTCGTGCTGTTGCACCGATTTGCGGTTTATAACATGCGCATCCATTTATGCACAGCGTGTCAGTCCATTCAGTCAAAACTTCATTCATTAAAAACAGTTATTTAGTTAGTCTTTCGATAAATTAAACCATCAACTAACGGCACAAGTTTTGCGAGGCAATAATAACTATCGAAATTAATTGCGCGCGACGCTTAACCCAGTAATTCCCCAAACGGCCAACGTCCACCGAAAACTTGGCATAACCCTAATAAATTACAATCCAATCCAAGTTGCTCTAATAAGGAGAAGATTCCATTAGCCGAACTACTCCTAGAGAATGTTGGATAATCATTATTTCCATCAATCGCTTCCTTTGGGGACAATAATTGGAATAACATCACCTAGACATGTATTCGAAATTGAGATGTCTCATGCATTTTACTGTTGAACACAGAAAACTGAATTGTATTATAAAAGTGTATCTATAAACTACTTTAAAGTGTTTGCGCTAAAATCACTACATAGTATGAAACAAAGTCGCTTTCCCTGTCCCTGTATGCTTTAAACTACGCAATAGATTTTGATGCGGTTTTTTTAATACATATAGTGATTGAAGAGAAAGGTTTATATTCATTTATGGATAATGTTGTAGAGAAACGCTCGTAAATTTATATATTATTCCATAGATTATACAGATATCAGTATTGCACCCGTGTGGAGCCGGGGCGGATCGCTAGTAACAAGAAGAGTTTTGGATGATTTTGAACTCTAAGTTTTATTGGAGCCAGAATAACGGTGCTTTATATTTGAGCCTAATTAGTACTGGTATGTATGTAATGTGTCCTAATTGGTGGATCATCGCCATGATTAATCGACACGCGATATTAAACCAATAAGATTTTGTCGCCTCTAATCGTAGTTTGCTCCATTTTGTTTATATAGTTTCGAATCGTAATTACATTGTTCATGCCTTTGTTGGTCAGCGCGTCACTTTATCATGCCTTATCGTATACCATAAAGAGACTTTACCAATAACCAGCGCTTTTTTTTTATCCTATATACATTTACTTTTACCATTTCACCACAACACCCCAAATACCTTTGCATACAATTAAAGTCCCCCAACCGGGTAGAAAAACCTCATCGGGACCTCTCGAAACGCGGGGAGAACACTCTGTTACACAATCGCACTGAAAAATTATATACAAGCTAAAAGAAAAACTCCATCACAGAAGGAATTACAACCCTAAAAAACCATTACCACACACCGGCAGCATTGAAGCGGCATGAAGTATGGGGGGTTCGCCGAGTGTTTCGAGATGGGAAGGGGACAGACGTGGGGGGAATAATCCCATAATTATCGGCCTAGCTGCAGACGACAGGTAACTGTTGGCGAACAGGTAACGCGCCTGCTAACGCTTAGTTTGTTGAACAGTATGGGTAACGATTTATATCGGATTACGATTATGGGAAGATGAGTCGAAAAAACAAAGGGTTCTGTCGGTAAGTTTGAATAAAATGTTTAAGGACGTATATGTGATTAATAGATAACCAAAGAAATAATATGTTTTTTCAAATAAGTATGGTTATGTCATAAAATTGTTACACACAACTATCATATTTCGAACTACAACCTTGACTAAATTAAATGTTTTTATGTTGTATTGTGTCTTATATGTTAATATAGTTTCTTAATGAAAGAAGAAGGCATCAATAAAGTAACATTATGGCTAAACAGCTACTATTTTTGAATAAAAACAAAACCCGACAGCGTCTAGTTTTACATCACTAAAAAATTAACAACCACAACTCTCCTTCCATAACAGAAGCCTGAAGTACCGCTTCCCGGCGTTACTTACATGAGTAAAGTGCGATTACAAGTCGGAAGCACTATAGTGGAGGCGGCGAGATGGATGCGGCATAAGTTCGCAGGATCCGACAGGGATCCACGAAGACGGGAGCAGGTTGGATGCGCTCTGAGCAATACGGGCGTGTTCAGGACTTAGCCGTGAATAATGTTGTACTCCGTGTACGAAATTACGTACGTGGCAGAATAGTATTTTTGTCGGAACTAAACATTTCAATAAAAATATAATTGTAGGGTTTGATCATAAAAGTTAGTTAGATATTAAAAATATTTAAAGGGTTACCATAATCCGAAATATTACTCATCAATGAATATTTTTTTTTTGAAAAAGAACGACGTCGATATCTATAGTTATATCTATAGTATATGTTAATTCACTAAACTGCTCTAACACACAGCATATTTTTTATCGTAACGCGTCCTATATAGTTCGCGACACACCAATCAAATTCGCTCATGACAAAGCGACCTGTCAGAGCGACACGATGACGTATGACGTCACCGGCCGCAGCGTAAAATTATCCAATCGGATCCGAATCAAATTTACTGAGTCCACAGCTAAAACGATTCTCATGTACCGGCGCTTGGATAACGTATGGTCGATCGAATTTTAATACCGGATTTACCTACTCTATGGTAATATCAATCTGGGTATTACTGCGGGTGATTTTAAGCCGTAAAATGATAGCTATAAAGGTGTTACTCGTGTGCGTGCACTTGATTGCTAGTTCTATGTGGGCGGATCGCTTTTGCTTAGGCCTCAAGACAATGCAAATGTTGGGAATGCTTATCTCGCAGCTTATCCGGCCGCATCGGACCTTTGAACGTAGACAGTACCTGCAACAAAGAACGGAACTACATAAGAAGATGGGCATAAACAATATTTCAATGTAACAACGTGAGCAGGTAAGTACAACTATATTGAAGTAAATTCTCTCTGCGGTGCACTTTGCTCTTTATAGGAAATGCAAGGGAATAAACTATTACGAATACGGCAAATTTTTAGTTCCAATTTATATTTCAATGTTACCTCTGTTTCTGTTCCAAGTCTAAGAGTCATATATAAATTTAAAATAGCAAACACGTGACATATACTTCAAAATCCATTTGACAATATGAAATATTTTCTCATTGACAGAGGCTCCCAGCAAATGGCGAAACGGGTTTTAAACGATCAATAATACGAAACCTAAAGGCGAAAATACTATAAAGCAAATGTGAATATAAGATAAAAAATATCCACACAACGCAGCCACAACAATCGCAAGATATGCCATTTGTCACGAAGCGGAGTCGCCGTCGTAAATTGTCCACCCTAATCCATATTAATGCGCTTCTACAAATGTGTCATTAATTAAATATGAGATGTTATGTATTTTTACCGGGAGCGGTGGCCGTATCTCAATGCTTTTGATTATCATGGGTTATTAATCACCGGAGGGTCGGCAGACGAAAATTTAATAGTCTATACAGACGATTCTAGAAAGTTCCAAACTAAAATGCGTCTAAGACAATGCGGTATTGTTCTAGAAAATGCTGTTTTTGACGCTGCTAATGTTTTATTTAATGCCCTTTTCGTTTGGCACGTTGCACTTTGATAAGGTAAACAAAAGGTTAAAAAACGAAGATACATCATCAAAACTGCTGAAGAACTTGGCTGTACTGGTGAATAAAAATTTCCATTTTTTTTATGAAAAGTTGAAGTACAAATACAAGTTTAATTTAACGTAATAATGTAATTTAGTATACATACAACCCTTCCTTTGTTACAACCTTTTCATAAACGGTCCATCATCCAAAATGACACTCGTCTCCCTATATGACGTTATCGTCCCATCTCTTAATTACTTTATGCAAATATTTTCACTTACAAAGAAATTCACGCTGTCTACAGTTTAGGGTGATATTCTGAAAATAGAATTATATGACGCAAATTTCGCTCTATACAAATGGATACGGGGAAAGTTATTCAAATTTTAATATTATAATATCAAATTTTAATAAATAAAGCTGAAAAAAATAGTTTGTATAAAAGAACTACTAGATAGTGTTCTAACACTATTGCTTTCCGGAAGAAATAGACACGTTATCACTATTTTCGTATTTTATACTATATAAGTAAACTAACCGAATCTGTTGTAATTTGATTTCTTTGAAGAGATAGTTTAACATTTGAAATGTTACTATTTGTATTTATTTCTGGACACAAACATTAAAAAAAAAACCAAACTGCTATTTTCCTATTGTAAAAATCATAGTTCCTTTAACACAATGATGCTTTAAAAGATATCGAAAATTTATTGGCGCTTAAAATCCTCAACTCGATGAAATATGACTCCGCCATTGTCCTCTACATTGTAGAGTTTTCAGAAACTCAATGTACGTTATTAATGGAACGATATACAAGTTATATTATTTTTAATGAACGTTTTTTATTAAAACTATTATTAATGATACTGAATTAAAAGTATTAAATTTGTGTTTAATATTACACAATAGTTTATAAAAAATATAGTCGATATTGCAAATTTATAAACAGCATAGAATATATTTTTAAATCGTAACTTGTTTCTGTATTAATGAATGTCCGAATTCAATTTCAGTTTTATATTCCAATATAAAAAACATTGCTAACAGTTGTTAAAAAACAAAAGGTTGCTTCTAACCTTAGAACAAACTTTAATCTACGCTTTTTCAATATAAATACATATAAAGGCTGATAAAATACGATATTCGGGGCGCTATTATCATTTATTTAAAAAATACCAATATGTCACAAATTTTCATGTGTGTAAAAATCAATATTAAATATAGCATTTGCGATTAACGATTTTATCGATACTAACATATCGATAAAAGATATCGATATATATGACGCAAACATCGATAGTTCGATGAACTGCATTTTAGAAAAAAACCACTCAGCGCTTTATCCGCTGTATTGCCATATTTCAGCCTTAAAACAATACAACACGGGCCCCGAGTGAAAATACGTTGCCAGCAAAGCGAAGGCTTTATAGCGACTCGCAAGTGGGTTAAGCGTTCGGCTAATGAAAAGTAATGTTTTCTTTGTGAGCTTCTAAATAAACGTTAGCGGCCGAATGAGGTGCACAGCTGCGCGAGCTTAATTCGTTGTTATAAAGTTTCGGAGGAAGCCAGTGGCTACTTGTTTGTACCAGATATAGGTACGGTATGGCGGTCAAGAAAATTCTAATAGAGCTAAAAAATATAATAGTGGTAATGTCCAAACGTGATTTACGGTTGCTGGTCACCAATTGGAACACTTTATGACTCTGTGCATTACAACATCAGCAGCCTGTGTTAGTCCACTGCTGGACATAGGCCTCCCTTAACGCACGCCTCCTCCGTCAGGGGGTTTTTAGACCGTATCCCACCGTGCTGGTCCAATGCGGGTTGGTGGGTGGATCGACTTTTTACATGCCCATCCACGCATGGATCATCTTACTTTTCAGACGGTTGTGCATTAGATTGCTTTGTTTATACAATATACCAGATTTAATTGAGTATTAGATAGTGATAAAGACGGTTAGCAATCGACGCTAAATGTTTGACTTAGCATAGTTAAATAGATTTAGTTAGTAAACCGTTAAAAGTTACCTAATAAACAGTCAACATCCATATTTACCATAGTATTTAAAATCAAAACTGTTATTTAGTTACAAAACATGCTGGTTATATACATTGTAAAATGAGAGCTACTATTTATAAAATTTGTTTATTCCAATTATCATGATGATAATTTACTACTAAAATAACTACTAAAAATTACCTTCAAAATTCTTTAAAATCGGCGTCTATTCCGAATCCATTTACAATAAGGTAGAAATATTAGTCATTAAAAAGTAGTAGTGAATAATCACTACTAGCACCCGGCCGTTTGCCCTAACGTGCTAGTAAGCTTTCCAATACTGAAAGAAATTTCCACTAGAAAAGAACAAAACAAAAGAATACATTGACTATGTACCAAAAATATTTAGTACACTACCGAAAATTTTAAATACGCCCCACAAATTCAATTCCGCTTCAACATACTAACATAATTTTAAAGAAGATAGCTACACTTCTCAGTTTTATCATAACAAAGTAGAATGGAAGTTCTCTGATAGCGTAGACGGCGTCGCGGCGCGTTGTTATTCAATTATTTCGATCAAAGTTACTAGTGTACTGCGCGCTTTGGATGTACAATTATGCATAAACCGATTTTCAAAGTTGCAACGCAAACTGTGTTAAGATTCGTACACACAATTCTCACATGCGAATGAGATACTAAGTTTATTTCATACTAAATTTACATGTTTAATCGTTTAGTTTTTATGTACAACCTATTATACATAAAGAGTATTTGATATAAATTGTTCAAATTAGTTTATATTACCTTTTTTATTGAAATCGGCATTTGAAATAACGTGATTTCAACAAACAATTTAAACAAAACCAATAACAACCTAAATTAAGAGGTTAAGTCAATTTAAACGAGGAGAAAATTTAATAGTAAATTTCCACTAAATTTTTAAAGATTAATCCGTGTTACACAGGTACACAAAATTATAATTATCATCACCAGACTGTGCTAGTCCACTGCTGGACATAGGCGTGCTCTAATGCACGCCCTTTCTATTAGGGGGTTTTGGGACCGTATCCCACTACGCTAGTCTAATGCGGGTTGGTGCGTGGACCGACTTATTACACAGTCAAGATTAAATCACAATTAAATTTAGGACAATCGGGTGATCAGCCCAAACTGCCTTAACCAACCAGAAAACAATGATAGCACAAAGTTGTTTCCCGTGGGATTAGACCCTACGACCTCCGGTTTATAAAGCAAGGGCCAATACCGCTCGACCGCGAAGGCGGTTGCAGTTAAAATTGACTATGAACTCAAGAAGTCCTTTGCTTTACCCCCGATCAACTTATTACACCATAAAGGTCACAATTCTCTAACGCTTTCCATCAACAATAAAGGTACGTACTCCAATATTGTAATAATAGCTTACATTCAAGCCGCGCGGCCATAACGGGGGATCAGATTTTGATGTTTTAGCTTTTAGGCAAATTGAATGTTTCGATTTGCCGCCACTCGGCTCACGGTCTTTCATGGGTACGACGGATTACAAACTGCTATATCGAAAGTTGCCTCGGTCTGTTTGTCTTATTGGCAGGTGAGGGGTGTATGGGCGTGGGTTAAACGTTTACCGTTCAAAATCTATTATATTAATTAAACCATTGATGTATTATAATTAAAAATCATAGTTTCTAGTACTTTCGGTTGAGATTATGATGTTGATATAAATGTGTAATGATTACACTTACAATTCAATTCAAATGTACTCTCAATGTGTTCAAAAGACATAACATCGTATGTCTCAAATCGGAGTGCAGAATTGTGAAGCTGTTTTTGCCATGCATTTCTATTTAGCAGATTGCTTGCATTATAGTAAAGATGTTTAACAGATAATAAATATACATATATTTATTTTTAACTTTAGTCAATAAACTTAAATGCTAAACTGTATACTATAAAGTTACTAAAAATCGCAAATAACTATATGCTTTCTAATAAATTGATGGTAAATCAATTTAGCTTGATTAAATATTTTAATACCTTCAATCTTCGAAGTATTTTAGGTAAATTTTAAAACACATTAATATGCGAAGTTTGAGATTATTAAATGAATATAAAATGTATGAGAGGTTATAATAAAAATATGTATTTTGTATTAAAAGTAATCATTTATAGCAACAAAAAAACCATACAGCGTCTACGTTCCAAACAAATAAATAATATATTCCGTTTAACAGAATAAAACCTTGCTCCATTTAATAGTACCCGTTTTAGAGTACAAAGTTCGATATCCGAGGCATTAGTGTATGCGTGATATGGGTCAGCACGTTTACCGGTTTTATAGCGTCGTAACATTACATTTCCATACGCGACACCTTAACCGATTGAGGCCCCGGCTAAATTGTTAGGCCACACCGTGTTGTAAAAATGTCACTAACAAGTATATGGTGTATACGCCCAAGCACCACTTGGAAAGGTCGCAGCAATATGTTGATTGTATTTGAATTAGCGACATTTTCATGTTGTTAGTTTTTAACAAGAGTTTTATTGGACAATTTTAGTGTTGCTATTATATTTAAAAACATTTTCTGTATATAAGCGATTATTTAAATTTTCTGTGAAAGTTTCTCGTAAAGTAACGACACTCATTAAAGTTCGAGAAAGGGCTTGTACGATTATGAGTTGTTTCATGAAGTTTTACACGCTTCATCTATTCAACTTTCGGTTCAAACCATGTTTTGTTAGGTTAACTTTTAATTATGAATTTGCTAAGTTAGTGAGTATAAGCACTAAATTGTGGAGGCTATTTTTACAAAGGTGTACTAAATTCAATTGAACTGCCTCCGTAGCCTAGTGGTATAGGCGTGTGGCTTAGAAACCGGAGGTCGTGGGTTCGAATCCTGCGGGGATTCAACAAATTTTCATTGTTGTTTCCTAGTTGGTTAGGGCGATTTGGGCCGATCACCCAATTGTCTGAAAGTAAGATGATCCATGCGTCGGATGGGCATGTAAAAAGTCGGTCCACCCACCAACCCGCATTGGACCAGCGTGGTGGGATACGGTCCAAAAACCCTCTAATGGATAGGGGTGTATTAGGGGAGGCCTACGTCCAGCAGTGAATTATCACAGGCTGATGATGAAAATGAAAAGATGTACTGAATTCGACAAATAACTTTGGTTACGACGATTTTTTTCCAAATACTAAAACATTTGATTAGACTAAACGTGTGCTTCCGAAAAATCAGGCTTTCTTTCAAAGACAACTCGATACGTTCTCAATAATCAAAAATACACATATAATTCCGACCAGGTGTCAGGTAAAACAAGTACCATTAAAACATCATCAACGTTACAGACACAACCACTAAGTTAACGGGTACACAACAAAACCATTACCGGTTCGAATCGGTATATTCATAAATGCACTTAATACGGGCCGATTTACATAAACATGGTCCACGATAGATCATCGCAGCAACTTCTGGGATGAGCGATGATGCTGCGCGGCTTAGTCTGATTTAGTGCAGTTGGAATTTTAGTTCGTTGTGATATACGGACGGACGGGATGGCAGGCCATGCCAGAATATCAAGTGAGAGGATGCAATGCATTTTAGAGGATAGAGGAGAGATTGAGAGGAAGATAAATAATCGCGTGAATAATATCTTATTACATAGTTCTAATAAATAAAAAAGTACTAAACTAAAAATGTGTAAATGTATTCGATGAAAATTAATTGTGTTGTCGCAAATAGTAATGGTTTTGTGTAATATACCTACATACATATAACGCTAAATCATTATTATACGACGCAAGCGGTGCCACAAAAAACAATTTAGTATTTTAAATAGGAATCTTTGCAGAGTGCAAAGATTTCAATAAGTTTCCTAAACCCTTTATTTTAAATATTTCTTTATCGTATTATCTTCGTCTAATAGTTATTTTTCATAAGTGTACCGCATCAGAGTAATTTCAAATATTATTGTAGCGTTTGTTTGTAAGGCCGTAGTTGTAAAGATAGATATCATTTTATGGACAATTGGGCAAAAGTAAAAAACAATAAAATTTATAAGTATAATAAGTCATTAAAAAACATTTAACTAAAATTAAAACCATTTAAAAACACCGGTGGTAGTTCCCCTGTTTACAGGAGACCGTCTGGGTGGGTACTACCACGGAGCCTATTTCTACCGCAAAGCAGTAGTGTGAATACACTACTGTGTTCCGGCTTGAAGGGCACCGTAGCCAGCGTATTTACTGGGTAAATGAGACTTAAGATCCTGGGTCTCACGGTAGGCAGCGCGTTGATGATACCAGTATAGCCAATGTCTATGGGCGTCGGTGACCACTTTCCATCAGGTGGTCCCGATTGCTCGTCTGTCTACGTATGCTATTAAAAAAACAAATAATTTAAGCATTCATTCAAATGATGTACTGATCTGGCGTGATCTTCTACCTAGCGAACTTAAGAAAACACTTTTTAAATATCAAATGTACATATAAATAGTTAAAGGCTACAATTAAAAATATCAAACGACCCCACCAAATTAGAAAAGTGACCTCTACATAAATTAACAATGCCAACGAACTCTGACTTATATAAAGCCCGTGTTTGCATACACATCTTGGGTTGTTCACTCAGCTGAAAACTAAGCGGTCCCAATCAGCAAATTGCATTGATCCTATCTCGAAATGGCGAAGGACCCATTCAATTTGGCGCCGTCTGAGACGTGGCACGGGAATAATTTAAAATAATCTCCATAAAATGGCCGAATATCGGATCAATTGCGTATAAGCGTGACTTTTGGCGAAAACTTTCATATTGATAACGTAAGCGAAAACCGTATTATAGAGAAAAAAATCAATATGTTCATGCGATCCGTGAGATTCTACGGTCTGCGGTCTTGTATGAAACTTTTGAACTAGCCTCGCTCTAAATTATTAGAACTTGTTCATGCATTGAACTGAACGTATATGAAAATGAAAAACTACAATGAAGAGGCCACTTTTGTTCGGGATCTCTTTATTGGATTAAACGAGAAGGGTCACTGTCTCGACTAGATTTACATGTGGGGAATGGCGACTGAGTAAAAACGTTATTAAGGGCAACTTCAATTCAGCTTGTTAGTTCAAATCGAAACAGATTGTGTTACAGAGAAACATATAGAGGTTTATATTTAAAGTGCGGAAGATATATTTGGTAAAACGTTTTGTACACATAGTCAATTAGTTTATATAATTAATTGTTATCATTTATAGAATACCTCAGTACAGACGTGGACTACGTTGGTACTCGCTACGTTTTAAAGCATACGTTATTAATATACATTACAGTCTCTAAGACCTTATACAAATATATATTGCGTTGCTTACATCAAAATATAAGTACTACTGAGGTGCAAATTTTCTCACAAAGCAGCACTGTGAAACACTACTGTATTCCGGTTTTAAGGATACTGTATCTAATGTAATTACTAGGTTAAACGAACGAAACATAATATGCGTCAAAGTGGTGCACGGACCCTTGAAGTATCTTACGCAGCATTTCTACGAGCAGGTTGTACGCTTACCTTTAGAGTAAATACTTTTTCCATTCGTTGTGTACATTCAATCAGTTACAATAATACTATAATTTATTATCAATGTGCGGTTAAATGTTATATGTCATCAAAATAATAATAAAAGGGAGAGAATAACCGAAGTTACATAGCCATTTATATATCATCTAACAGATGACATACAAATTGATTATTTCCTTTCTACTATTAATTACGTATAAATTTTGCTCGAGTCGACTATTTCATTGTCTTGAAACTAAAAAAAGTATATATTATATTCCGTTGTTAATTTATTTAATTAGCAATAAACTAGCCATTAAATAGCGTAGACAGTCGTGTCGTGAAAAAGTTTCACCATTAATCCGCGACACACTGCTCCCATAAACCAAATAAAATCCTAATGCAGCGTAAAACACACCGACACTCTCCAAGTGCTCTAAAGATATGGAATATCACTCGGGTAACGCAATAAACGCTTCGGGGCCCGTATAAAAGTTTTTATTGACGTCGCCGTATCGGCTAAAGCTAGACGTTCTTTACGGCAGTGTGTATAATTTTAAAGTCTAACGACCTCAGCTGATGTCTCCTTTAAAATGTATAGGAAATTAAGGAGCATTGTTGCCATGTTCAAAACGCCTGGTTTGCATTAGAATAGCTAGTTTATGTTGCAAGCGAAACTGATGATCATTGACAACGCCCACGTTCGTTTGGAGTGTTTTAAGATATTTTATGCATCTCTTGTCTAGATGTCAGTAACATAATGAGAACTTATTGTTGTTCGTTATGCGATTAAGAATTTGAAGTGCTTGTGCATGTTTTTCTATTATTTTTTTTTGTTTTATTTACCGTTACAGCAGCACAAAATTTATACGAGAAACATGAAACAATGATGATCATTCCATCCTGTAAATTTTTTTTGTTATTAAACGGCATTACATATTTGGACTTGGAATTACATACTTTTCTTAGCGGTGCTTGTGTTAAACACACGATAATTTTACCATGGTATTTAAGTACAGTGCTCATGTACAGTGCAATTAACACAATCATTTTACATGCCTTTACCTACTGTGCCTATTTCACTGCCCAATTGAAGTCTGCGTTCTGAAACGACAACATCCTAAGCATGACACCTTAACATATAAATTCACGCGCTCAACCAAATGCCTGCGACGTTAATTGCTCGAATTAATTATACGCACAATGGTGGCACCATTAATTACCTGCTATCAAACGCGTTCACCTTGAGTTTAAACCTGAAGGAACGACAAAAGCCATTCAGCCAGATCGAGTGGCAGTGGCAAGAGGAATTTATGAGCGCGTTACGAACAAAGGGACAGAGGAGAGAGGAAGAAACCGCCCACTAGGCTGAATGCCTTAATTTCCTGTGCCCATTCACACTAGATGAACAAAGATACAGCTCGCGGGTCGCAAGGACGCGGGATAATGGGGGCAGTTTGGTCGCTTTGTTCGTTCGGGGGGGGCGAGTGTTTCGGATGGGCTAAGTTTTAAAGTAACCTTAACGACGATTGTGATAAAGTAACGCTTGTTATATGTGATAGCTTAATTTGCGGATCAATAGTTACGATGAATAAATGAATATGTTTAAGAATGATAGCACAACACCTTGCCACCATCTTGTCGTATAGTGATAAAAGTTTATAGGTATAAAAAATTTCAAGAAAACACAATGTCGTAACATAATATCCCGTGGCGGAAATCGAACCTGCACCTTAAGCGCAGCATTCATGTTCACTGACCACTATACCGAGAGACATTTAATACGCGCTAAACTATTATCCTTATGATTGATGAAATGCTCCTAATATACCTATATATGCGATTACAAAAGATAAACAAATGATTAATTTTCTACCATCATACAATAAGCATGAGACAAAATATTAACTTTATAATACCTAACCCAGACAAAACAAACCACAGAATAATAATCCTTGTTTCGCAGTATTATTCACCAACCAGAATCTGCCAACAACATCTCCCTTCAAAACAAAAAAAGGCAGGCGAACCAAAGTAGCCTTTCAATCGCAACTCGTAATATCCTTCAATCGATGTCACTTAGCGATGTCGCGCAGCCCCCGCGGCATAGACAATCAATCAAAACTTCTAATTACTCGTTCCGGGTCGGAGGAATCCTTTCGCCAATTAATCCCCGAACCACAAAGGGCTTTAGTGACACCATAGGCGGGTTTTCTTTTCGAATATTTGTCAAAACATTTTTCCATTCCATCGCACCCTTTGCCCGTCGATCCGTCGCAAATTAATGAGTAACAGGTTCCGATACGCGCAGTCAATTTGTACACGAATAATGGAAGGTGCACGCGTTCCCGTTTTGCGGATTAAATATTTAATTGCCGAGTGTATGTATTCAATAAGATTGATACTCGTTTTATGTAGTTACGTATAAAGCTTATTTTTATATTCATAATATAAGTAGATATATGACTACAGTTACTGGCTCATGCTTTACAAACCTAAAGTTGACAGCTTGAATAACAACTTAATGTTATGATTGTTATTTATATCGCTAGAGCATTATAGACTGATTATTAAATGCCTTGAAACTAAGAAGATGCGTCGAGGGTAATAAAAAATATTGTTTGTTATACCAAATAGGCAGGTCCAGTACCTTAAGAAGCACTTTAAACATATGGACTGTAAAGGTAAGTTGCCAACTGCTCCGAGAAAAAAAATATAGTGATACTAGATGAATCAGTGGTTTTATGGTAATGGAAATAATTAATTTTTAATTGTTCCTACAGCTGGTGAGATGAGAATACGGTAAGAAAAAGTAATTTTCGCAATTTAATCACAACCGCGAAGCCTTCGAAACTACTCCAACTGAATTCCACGTACAGCAGCACTCTAAAAACGAATAAATCGCACTTTATCAAGCCCCCCACAATCTCGCAGGGAGCGGATCGCTTTGGAAGGAACTGGAAGCCGTACAAAACAAAATTGGACAATAAAACTTTGCACCTAATCAAACGTTTCTAAAAGGGAACTTATCCGGGTCGGGATCATGGCGTGGCCGGGTAGACCGGCTGATTTATTGACCGGGTGCTCAGGTGAGATAGATTTACAACCGGCTAGGACGTTTAACAATTAAGAACGGACTGTTTTTATCCGGACACTGCCCCGGTACGGTTACAAGCGACGCTTTCGACCTTAAGTACCTCTAACCGGTTTTGTTGAGAGGTCTTTGTGTTTAAGATAAAAGTATTCGAGATAAAGTTACTGTTATTGCATCGTGATGGATTCGTAACGGATTTATTTTTTATAAGAAATTATTCCCCTCGTATATGATACAGAAGTACTTACATCTAAATAATACCGACTCTAATTTTGAGCAAATACTTCGGATACGTTTTCTTTGAAATTACATTTAATTAAAACAACTGCTGCTGTTTGCTTGTCTACTAACTTTATACATATTTTTAGGAAACCTTCTCAATTCCTAGCCTATAAATATGAAAATTATTTCTAATTACAAATCCATATTGCACTATAACATCAATTACAGTACTCGAAGGACCGTTTACCTTTAAGACCCAGCACAGAAGGACAAAAATTTAGCCTACAAAAAAAATATAAAATAAATTGTATTTATATAAAATAAACTGTATTTATATAACAAATAGAATAAAAGATAAACAAATTAACAATTTATGTACTGGCAGTTACAAAAGATTGAGTGCAATAAAAAGAAAATCGCAGAAAAAAAACCTCCAGTTGTGCGTGTACAAGTAGTGTTAGCGGAGACTCGGTACGGAGCTGAACAATTACTACGAGTGACCGTTGACCCGAATGAAGGAGACGATGCCTCGTTTGCATACTTGCAACGGCTTGACACGAAACAGCTATAACGGCTATAGCACAAAAGGTAGCAAAATGGGTGAGGTAGGACTGTTATTTAGCTAAATGGCTATAACGACTATAGCCGAAAAAGTAGTCAATAATTTAACGCCTGTTTTGCAATATTTTACCAAAATTGACCTCTTTTTCGGAAGTTACCATGGGGTCGGTCTGTAATCCATTCAGATTTAACTGAATAACAGTTTGTGCGCTAAACGAATGGCATCTGACCTTCACAACCTGAAGGGTAAATCAGATTCTATATGTATTAGTTATCAGTAAATATAAAGGTACTGACTTCTTATAACGACTACCTAGAATGGTCTAGACCACCGGGGCAGATTTTTTACATGCCCATCCAACGAATGGATGACAATTCAGAACACAACGAAAACCCAAAGTTGTTTCCCCGCGGTATTCGAAACTATGACCTGTATATAAAGCAAAGACCAATACTGCTAGGCGGTTAAGTTACCTGCGTATATGTGTTTGTATATTTTTAAATAAGATATATTATTATTCAAAGTATGATTGCTTTCCTTATCTATCTTCTGTGCAATATATTTAATTCACTTATGAAATATTTACGCACGGCCATTAGCAGCGATAAATCAAAGCAGTTTCCAGTCTTACCTTTCGAGAATGTTCCACCAAACTCACTCACGTTCATAATAAAATTATTGATATGAACCTAGCATTGTTTGCGTGCGTCTGAAGCCGCAGAAATAAATT
The DNA here is from genome assembly GCA_029286875.1 of Lamproptera curius. Lineage (NCBI taxonomy): Eukaryota > Metazoa > Arthropoda > Insecta > Lepidoptera > Papilionidae > Lamproptera > Lamproptera curius. Next base: position 2,571,591 of record JAGSMT010000046.1, read on the forward strand.
GCGAGTTGAATCTTCCAGATTGTTCGCTAGATAGTTATTGCCTGAGCAGTCAATATTGAAATGCTGTTTGTTATTTATGGATATACCCTATTAGATATAGTGCTTCCTGTAACGAGCTTTAATGGAGGTGCTGTCTGTAGTCTAATTTAAAAATGACCATCACATTTATTTACATCCATCAATTATTATGTACATATTATAACTGAATATTGACTTTGTTTTCAGTACCCTTTTGATATGTCCAAAAGTTTATGCAAATAAATCAATAAATCAGGATTTTTTTGCGAAAACCCGACAATTACCGGCGCAATGCCTATTTCTACCGCAAAGATAATTGTGTGAACAATAATAATGTGTTCCGGCTTGAAGGACACCGGTTTTATCTAGGTCAAGGGCCTGTTATTGACAATCAGATGAAGGTCCTGCCCATCTCGTCGCTTTGTCCATCAAAGAAAAGTAAAAGAATCAAAACTTTCGTGAGACATTGTACTAATAACATAATATATAGTAATATATAATATTATAATAACGTATTCTATATATTTTCCCACTCGTCCTGATGAAGGATCTCCGATAGGTCCAAAACAAGTCGGCACCAATCCCGATTTAGCCGGCGAGTTTAGCCGTTTATATATACGTTACCAAAAAAAGTTATTTAAGTCTTTGTTTAATCAAACCGTTTTGCAAACGTAACATTAATTGTGAATAAGGAAACTGCACATGAATGTACTAATAACCTGATATATTGTACGTGTTATATTCGAGTATATTATGGTAGATTTCTGTAAAGGGTTGTTTGTAGATAGGTCGGTTTCCATTAACCCGAAAACATTTATTAAACTGATAAGCGAACACAATGTGGGTGTCTTTGAATACAGAGGGAATATTCTTTTGATAATTAAAAGAAAGGGTGACTTTATACTATGATACTAATTCTACAAATACATTACGATCATTTTCGACGAATTAAAATTATTTATGGTCGCGGGACTCTGAAATTATGTATATTTAACAATGAAGGAAATAAGCGTTAAATATAATAAAAAGAGTCAAATTCTAGTTTTAAAAACAACATGGAAATTATAATTATTACATTACAGAGTATATAATGAAATGCATCTCATCGTATTGACGTCAGAGAACCTAGCGGGCGAACTGAACGAGGCGTAATATAAAAAACAACCCCAATATATTCAAATGGCAGTAGCGAATGATCCTTGAGAGATAGGTCATCCTACCCATTAACCCTATTTCCATTCCCTAGTCATGCAACTTGTTTACGACTAAAAAAAAGCTTGCTCGAATTATGGTTGACGAGTGCGCCAAATGAAAGGGAATAATTAAAACCCGACATTGTATAAATAGCTTAATTGGATAGTGAAACGCGGCCACTTTGAAACTCAAGCGCCCTGATAAAACTTACTAAAGGGCGATGGGAATATATAAGACATATTTGTTACTGTCAATAGGAAGATACGCGCTTGGGAGGCGTCGGTTCACAATCGCGCGTTATTAATGGACTATAGGATCGCATAGCTCAGCTGGCACCGAGTGACAACGGAGATATGCGCGTTTACCCGAAAATAAACACAAAACAAAACGTCCTTTCGTCCTATTTTAGATAGCGACCACCCTAAGGTACCATGGATTGCATTTTGAAGGCAGCGGTAGTTTAACAAGGTCTACATCTCCTAGGCATTCTTCAATAGTACTTTTGAAAGAGTTGTTCCCGATTATCCGTTTAACACCTATAATTTTCGCCCACGTTTTGCTTCTTAAATTAGAGCGTTTCTCGCTAGTCAGTTCCTTCTTTTCCACACTACACCTCTTTTTGAGTATTTTTCGGGTGCAGACTTACACATATAAACAGTTATCTACCATGTCTTTCCGTACAGATTATTAAAATTGAAGACAGCTATAACCACCTTACTTTACTCTTTTAAAAATCTACAAAATCGTATGCTTAAATATTGTGCACAGTCACGTGGCGACCATCGCTTTATTTTTAGTTACAACATTACTAAAATTACTAAATCAACTGTACTCATTTCTTTAAATTTCGTTTACTTTTGCTCATAACAAAGCATTTCCACATTACGATAACACAATCCGGTGTCAAGTATTATTAAGCATTTCCCCGCTTTAAAAAATATACAACAAAGTTGTGCTTAATTTTCAATGTAGCAAAAAACTCAAAGGTAAATCATCTTCAAATAAACAAAACCAACCCATTGTTTAAAAGCAAATGCCTTCCGAGAATGCTCGTAGTTGGACTGGTCATAAAAAATTTACTTTGCAACCGTGGAAATGGCTCACCGTAGCTAGAATTGAATGTTATTCGTGGTAAAACTTTTAGAGTCACGTAAACTGTTACAAATCGACATTATCGGTCGTCAATGGTTTAAGTATGGAAACGCGATGGTGTTTTTACCTAGAAAATAGTGGGAAAAATCAATCGATGCGCATTTGAATCGACAATGTTTGCTGCATTGACACTGATTTAATTCAATTTTTAATGGTGTTACTTATCTTTATAAAGGGACCGTCTGAGGAAGTACCACCATTCTGTCATAGAATAAAAGAGTATAAGCACTACTGCTTTCTGGTTTTTATGTTTCAATTGCTATGGGCACCATAGCAATAGAAATTACTAGGCAAACGAGTCTTATCAACCCGCTACTCTAGGAAGCGCGAGTCGATTGAAGTGCGTTACTTCGTTTCTAATAGGCAGTGTGTATTATTAGGGTTGAACCTCCTACATATAAAATAATTAGGAAAAAAAAATACCTTTTCTTTAAATAGTTTTCTTGATTTAATAAAAAAAAAGGTGTCACTGAATGAAACTACGCGATCCCATATTTATGACACCGACGAATATACATACATATGTACATATGTCATACACGGTGACAAATATATCTTACTCTTAATCATTGAAAACGAAATAGCTTACAGTAATTTGGCAACTTTAAAGAGAGAATTTACGTAATGTCAAAATGTCTTATGTCAAACTTAATTGGCACCAAAAAGGTTTAACGTCGCGTGCAGGTTGCAAATGGCTGCGCTCGACCAATAAGAAAGCGTTCGCTCTGGGGCCTTTAATCGTTGTCATAAGATTCGTTTTCATTTATACCCATTATAAATTGACTAAACTAAAACTAGGGGAATACGTAATCATAAATATGTCACGGGAGAAACAGACAAACAGTTAACTAACCGCCACCGGCGTTCACTAAACAGTCTCAAAATGCTATATAGTCTTTTAAATGTCACAACAGTCAACCCATATACGTCACTCGGCCACTTTGATGTTACCTTTATGAAGCGATTTTAATAAATAACCCGCGTTGTATATTAGAGAAACTTTGAATGATAAATTGCAGCCCATTTTCATATACCGTGACATTTTTGAAACGGGACACGTGTGCCCGACATTTTGTAAATGCCAAAATATATAAATAGGACGCCCTTATTGGTATTAGCGAGCGTTTGGCATTGTTATCTTTAGAAACCTTAATAACGGTTAAAGTATTATTTAGAGTAAATTGTTTTCCCACACTCGTTACAAGTTTTTTTTTGGGTTAAAATCTTGATACAAATATCATTCTTAAACTGTTTTATAACTTGATATTTGTTCATTTGTACATATAAATTTAGTTAATATAATTATTGTATGCATAAACGCTGATATTTGTGTGGATAAATTTGTTAGCCATTTATTTCATTTTATAAATACTAAATGTCTACGATGTACGCAATGTTTTTCATGTATAGTAATAAATTTGAAGTAGATTAACAATACTGCGTGGTAAAAAACATTATTGATAATACTCCATATCTACAAATCTTGTCCATCATAGAAGAATAAGGCTAGAAAGAAGGCAAATTCAACCACTTCATAAATTCAGTAATAACACCTATTTACACCAACAAAACTGTTAACTACACGCACGAAATATCTTAAACGTACGCAAACAAACCTCACGTTAAACGAATCATTTCAATAATAATTCTAACACGCGAGACGAATTTCGCGAGAAAATTCGAACCGACATAGTTAACGGTTGCCCTCCACGTAACCGCATTATACGTAAGCGTTAATTTAATAGACGCAGTAACGAGACGGATTTCAATAGTACCTCAACGATTTGAATCCGCGCCGATAATCAAAGATACACGGCCATCATACTTGTACCTCCCGAACCCTCCGACCGCGGTGGCGGTAGTGAAGGATAGGAATGATTGAAATATATCGATGCTTTTTTTGACATTTTTTTTTAATTGGTTTAAGGTGACAATCTAAGCAGGACGTTTGTGTGGACGTACGTGATACCTGCCCTGCCCATACAAGCAGCGTATGATGCTACTACACCGCTTGCCGTCCGAAGATATGACATATTATATCTCGTTTATCTAGTTAATTATACTGGCAACGGTGCCCTTCAAACCGAAAGACAGTAGTGTTTACACACCTCTGGAATCTATATACTGACTTCGATATTGTCAAAACATTGGTTATATATTAATAAGTAAATTTTTCTTTTCACCGCAAATAAGCATGAATTAAATTAGCTTATCTTAACCAAATATTAGAAAGCCGTTAAAAAAAGCTTTAAAACTCACCTACTTTCTACTAGATTACACTAGTAAAGGTAATCGGATTAGGCGGCGCATATTGTTTCGTCGCCTTTCTGAATTGTTCATTATATTTATTGGGTTACGATAAACTGAAACTTTAAACTAAGCTATAGTCAACAGACAACAGTATTAACGATATTAATTTCTACAAACGCAGTACGCAAATATTTTTTAAAGATTATAAGTTTACATATGTAAACACACCCTTTTTTTGGTTTATACAAAAAAACATCGATGTTTTTCGTCCATCGATAACTTCGACTCGATGTTAAAATCGATGTTTTACTAATATCGATCATCCCTGGCGTAGGACGGATTCGCTACCGGGGTTCTCGTCTATTTGGACAGTTATATTTCCGTACCGGAGTCTGTTAGGAAGACGGGGCGACGTCGCGTGAATAATAAGAACTAGCGTTCGCCCCCTGATAGGGAATCCGTTTTGGTACGTTTCAAGCTTTAAAACGTGGTAAGATTGTCTCTGCTGGAATGATTATATGTTATTGGCTTGTCTCTTTGATATTTCGTATTTAGTTTATGATTAAACTAAGATTTGATTTAAGCAGCTTTAGGAATCAACTGCTTCGGTTCATAGGTTTGTATTTGGTCGCTAAAGAACTGAGTAACTATGCGATTAGTTTATACAAGGACATTAGGGTATTTACTTCGTAAAAATTATACAAGTTTTCTTAACTAATAGTTAGAAAACATTTATTCTTTATTGCAAACCATGTAAGCGTTACAAAAGGCGGATTTAATGCCATAGGGTCTACCAGGGCGTGGTGAAAAAGGGTGCAATAAATTCAGATTCAAATATCTTTATTCAACATAGGAGCGATACACTCACCTATTGATTGTCAAAAATCTACCACCCACTCCGGAAAAGGACTACAGACCTGAGAAGAACCGGCGAAAGAAACTCAGCGGGAATCTTTTTGTAATTTTTTACAATAAAATTTAAACAATTACATGCATAAGCTTATGATTGTATTGAAAAAAGCCTGGATCGAGCTTTCCATTAGCAGAGTGTGTTATCATTTAAAAACTCATTTACATTGTAGTAACCTATATACACTGAAATAACTTTTAGAGGTAACTAAATGCATTTATATATATATTGAATTGTATATTAAATTGTTTATATTGTTTCCGCTCGTGCTCGTAATTTGCGACACTAGCGAACGTAATTCGGCGGGACAAGGTGGAAAAGCAGAACTGATTGCGGGCAAGGCGGCGAGTCGGGGTCCTAATTAGTCAAGTGAACCTGAATAGAGATAGCGAATTGTGTATGTACACTTTCTCAATGGCACTATTGCTGTTAAGGCTAATTTCGAGTACGTGTATGTGTTACCACAATAAGATAAAAACATTGGTGAACTTAGTATACTTTATGTCTTAATATTTATTCGCAAGATTCCTACATCTTGTTAGATAGTGCTCTCGTAATAATTTGGTAAATGCACCACACTTCTTAAAGTGGTCTCCTTGTTGGTCCTCTCTGTTGCAGTAGAAACTTTATTCAAATCAAAACTGTGTTCCGGTTTGAAGGCTTAGCTGCAGTGATAACTGGTTAAACGAGACGTAGCTTCCCAGAATATGGCATGTCGTTAAACCGGTCACATTCAAGCGAACTAGCGATCGTCACAAGCAAACTTACTTTACACTGTTTATCTTATGGGCAAGGATTCCTTGGAATCGTAGGTGACCTGAATCATGTGGTTACTTACTTGAGCAATGGAAACAACTCATATAAGTCTTCACTAAGAGGTCATACACGTCTTTTTTGCACGACATGATCAATATGTAAGCGGATATCAATCTATATTACACAGCTAAAACTTCATTTAAAATAATTACAAACAAACAACTAGTTAAAATGCCTATCAGTTATAGTTATAGTTATTCGAATAGTTTTACTTATCCTTTATAATGTTACAAAACTAACTTTGTACCCGAGAAAGTTATTTATCCCGTATCTAACGAGGACAGAGACGAAAGAGCGCAACACTAAGTAACAAAAAGCCAAAGACAATACGATATTTATGGATAGATAATTGGAGCGAACAGAACTTAGCGAAACAAGTGACGTGTCCACGACCGGGTCGGCCGAAAAGATAATGAGAGAAGTTTTCCACTTATTATAGTTTTAGCGACGAGTACGTTGGAGAGCTATAGAGGCGAAGAAATGTGCGACAAAGTTTTAGCGGATCGAAATGGGGGCTTGTTACTAAACAGGATATGTTTCACGTTCCCTAATGTGTTGTATATGTATTTATATATTGCTGTAAAATAAGAGGGATACGAGGAAATAAGGAGGTGATAAGTTTCTTTCGATAGCCATCAGATAACATTTGATTAAGTGTAACAAAAGAGGGATAGCATAGAAAAGTCCCACTTGGGAGTGTATATGATAGGTGCTTGGGAGTGCGTATCATCGAATCATCGTAATATTGTAAAAATCAAATTTGTAAAAATATTGTAAAAATTTGTACATAAATAACCTATGTACAAATTTTCGGCAATCTTAACAAGACACGCATTTCGATTTAATTGTTAGTCATATGCTATTATATAAAATCTGATTATAAAGACTACACTAGAATCAAATAATAAGCTATATATTTAGCAACCAAGGACTCAAATTTTATTAAGGCAAATTGCCTTAATAAAATTTGCCATTGCAAACTCGTAATATAATAAAATGTAGCTGTATAACAAAAGCCAAATTATTGTTGCCACCACAAAATGTTAAACGAAACGTAATAAAAAAATCCCACACCAATAAAACAAGCACTTAGGGGAAACATAAAAAAAAAATATTAATACTCATTTGCATGTACACGACGGAACGTAAATAAAAAGATGGCGCCCTAAACTTTCCCGCGCTTTGTTGACAGGAGAAATTAATATAAATAAGCCCGCGCGATGGGATTTCGCGGCCGGTGAATTGTGTTTCAAATGCATTTGATTAAATTTGGCATGGCCCGGGAGAGACAAAGCGAAATACGAGTGGGCTGTTAAGGACGCGTTGTATCAATTCTGTCCAGTAAATCGTCTGTGTAGAGTCGAATATTGTTGGTACGTTGCGCAATCGGTTCGTCACTCGAAAAATACGGGGTGAGCTAGTTCGGGCGTGTAACACAATTAATATCAATTTAGGCAGCCGGCGGCACCCTCATACTTCTGCCGATTAAATAACGTAATATTTGTGCAGACGTGAAAATAAATTCACAAGAGAGGTTTGTCTTACAATTTCTATGTTAAACAAGCCACAGAAAATACCAGCAAACTTCATTTAATTACTTTGATGAACTGGAAAACTAACTTCGGCACACTTAAAGCGATTGTGACTATTTCCAGAAGATAAGATTTTTATGTCAAGTATAAAACTTCTAACATTTCAATCTCTGAATAGTTTTGCAATTATATATTATCCGATTTCTTATTAAAAGTGCGTTTTTGTTCTTTGTATACCTATTTTAAAAATTTACTGATTCTTTATTAAAACAATCAATAACAAAGAGCAGTGAAAACAAAACTCCACCTTTATTTAGCGTCATAAAGAAATGTAAAAGAAATTGAAAAGAATAATTGTTTCCAAAAGCTACCTGAACATTACGAACGAACGGAGCGAGACAATCATTGAAATTTTTCTCATTAACATGTAACAACGTGACCTTTCCATTAAGCGATAGTCAACACGACAGACGCTCGCCTAAAATGAAATGACGGCAAGAAAACGCGTAACACCCGACCGACATCCGCACGGCAAATAATTAACGAAACACATAGAAATGAACCCGAAGGAGCTGAGAGCAAAATATAATAATTTTCCCGCCACGTCATCGCGTTTCCCGCGCTCCGAACTAAAATGGCCGTCCAAGATGGCGGACGCGGTGTCAACAGCGGCGACATTATGAAGCGAGGACACGACGGCCGACAGCCTCTAAGCCTCCGAGCTCCTCTTATTTATATTTAGAAGGAAGAAATGCGACGGTAACAGGAAATTAATTTTCATTTTTCCACGCTCGCCCCCCTTGTTTAAGTTGGCGCGATATTTGCATACTTTTGGTACGGAGTTTATTCTTTTCATCGTTAAGGGCATTATCTTGGAATATCGTTTGATGTCAAATATTAATCTCGGATTGTAACAGCGTCGCTTTGGCCGCGGTGAGTTTTAAGGATAACGGTGATTACGCGATTGCGTGCACATTATCCTCGGTAATTGTAAAATACTAAACGGAGATGTAACTTTTTTAACACCGGGGATCATAAGTTTTACGCTGCTTTTGCTAATGCATGTTAGACCGGTAAAATAACACTTGTATTTTTCATCGTTGGTATGTTGAAGATGGCAGATAGTTTCCTTTATTGTATTTACAGGGGGGAAACTTACAGGCAAGGATTACCATGATGCCTATTTTTGCGTTAGTGTGTAAACACTAATACCTTCCGGTTTAAATGGCACCGTAGCCTGATTAATTACTGGGTAAAGGAGACATTACATCCCACTGTCTCTCTTTGCCGCGTCTTCTAGCCTTACGCTAGTTTCTCATGGGTCGGACGTAGCACAAAAATATAACACATGTAAAATTTATTATCGTTCTAGTAAGTCACACCTGCAACATCCAGCTAGGTCACTCTAAAGACTAGCAGCATGTTATTTTGCCGGTGTTGTAATAATAGACCTAGCCGACTTACCTTATTATTAGTACAATAAGCCGGTGCGTAACACCTCGCAATACCGGACAAACGCCAGGGAGTGCAGTAAATAAATACAGGGTGTACCGAAAGCCCAGCGAGAGTCATTCAACGCGTCACCGCGTCACCGGCCCGCATTAATATGTATGAGCGTCGCGGCCGATTGTTGTTAATGTGCCAACTTTATACAGGATGCTTTTATTGTGCTACGCCGGGTGACTTATGAATTGTAGATCGGTGAGCCTGTGTGTAATTAAATTTAACATCCCGTATATCGCGGGACGGGATTAACGGATATAGTTCAGTTGGGTCGCACGACTCCCATGTGTTACAATCAGCATAATTTTATTCAGTTAGTCACCTTTCATATTTTAGACAGGTTTATATGCTTACATAATTTGTAACTTGTCATTTTTATAACAGACAGTATCGACATTCACAAAATGTAGGTATTAAAGATCGTGAAAGTTACGTCTTTCATTGGTGAATTTAGCTATTAGACATTGAGCTGTTGATAACACACTCACTGTGATGCAAATATAAAACCAAACCATAGTAATACGTAAAGCTACAGAGTTTGTCCGCATTTAATAAGCTAGAAAGGATAGATATTATTCATGATGGTTAGCTAGTTAGAGTTAGTTAGTTAGTAGGTTAGTTTCCTAAAGCGAAAGACAAACACAGCATAGAAGCACAACAAACGTCGGACGCAATAAAGCAAACGCATTTCACAGGACAAAAGCCTCCGAGAATAATCTAATAAATCGATTCCACGTCGCCCATCGACGGAGTGTACCACATCAGCCTAGCTGCACTTAATTAGTGTCGAAAAGCGTTGCGTTCTAATGTGCCAATGCGAAACTATTTGGCTGGCGCGAAATTTGTTTGGGCACACGAAATGAACGCTTGCACAGAATGCTAAATGGAATGCGGTGGACAGATTTGTCCAAATCTAATAATTCGACCGCTATAAAGGACATATTGGATGGTATTCAAATGTTTGCTTTGTGTTTGTAAATATAGCGGACCGCGAGTGCTGTTTAATTAAATAACGCGTTGTCCTTTGTATGTGTTCACAAAACGATAAATGATAATATTATAAACAGGAAATAGTTTTTGTTTTCTATAGATTCCTAAGCTGATGAATCGATTTAAAATATTCTTACACTGCTAGAAAGCTGTATTACCAGTGAGTAACAAAAGATACTGTTTACCCCTAGAAGATCCATTTAAAAATTCCAAAAATAATGTGAACAGAGCCGTGGACGGACTGCTAGTCGTTAATATTTTACATGACAAAAAAGGAAAAAAAACATATAATGTAATAATATGCCTTATACCAGTAGTTAACTGTTGCTTAATGGTCTTTAATTATATCAAAGTTACATAAACTTCCGCCTGCCTCCGTAGCCTAGTGGTATAGGCGTTTGCTTTAGAAACCGGAGGTCTTGGGTTCGAATCCTGCGAGGACTCAACAAATTTTCATTTGTTGTTTCCTAGTTGGTTAGGACAATTTGGGCCGATCACCCAATTGTCTGAAAAGTAAGATGATCCATGCGTCGGATGGGCATGTAAAAAGGCGGTCCACCCACCAACCCGCATTGGACCAGCGTGGTGGGATACGGTCCAAAACCCCCTAATGGATAGGGGTGTATTAGAAGAGGCCTATGTCCAGCAGTGGACTATTAAAGGCTGATGATGATGATGATGACATAAACATTGTTAAGGTTAATGGTTTTCGAATGAATATAATAAAAACATCCTCTTTTAACATTATTTATTTTAACTGCACCATTCACAATTAAGCGACATTCGAATATTCTTCAACATAATCGATCAGTCTCACTCTTATCAAAGATTTACGACCCGGAGACTGAAACTCACTGAATCCGATAGTAACAATGGATCGCTTTAGTGAATCCATTACGCTCAAGTATTGGCGCATTAATAGCCCCAAATGTAACACCTATACCGTGGGGTCGGGACAAAAGAAAATCAGGGTTTTCTCCCTAAAACTTGGCGTGCACTCGCCCCCCTATAATTAGTAGTCGGTATAAATGCATTCGGCTGCTAATGGACGTTTTGAGCCACCCCACGCTGCGATTGAGTGACCCGGGCCTTTCATTATGGCATTCACTCCGCGCTGTTTCACTTTGCGATGGCTACCGCCACTCTGGGAACTTGAAATTAAAACGTACCTATACGCCTTCCGAGCAGGCTGCATCACAATTATCGCAGCATTTGAACGAAATTTCCTAGAAGTATATAAATCGAATAGGGAATCGATTTGTCCATCTCCATTTAAGCACTGTTTCGTACTACATAAATCAATGTTGGGTAATTTTAGACGGAAAGATAAATTCATGTAATCTTGCATTAAATTTCTACAAAGAAGTACGTGATGAAAAACACGGGATCGAAATATTTGGCCCAATACCAATGAAAAAAAAGTAACTCTTGATTAACTCTATAACACACAAAAAAACAATACAGCGATAATTCAAACTAATATAGAACAGCAATGAACTTGAGATGTAAAACTTAGAATAATTTAGCAAAATTATTCAAGACCGACTGATAGGTCATTTGGAATAACCGTAACTATCGCTAAGTTACATCTTTTCAAGTTACGAGAGCCAAGGCCGGGGGCCGGTCGGGGTCATTCGATAAACCGATAGGCCTAAATAAACACGGAATCCTAATTTAATTAACCTTTGTGAGCAATCGTGGATCTGCGGAGGCATTATTATTAGAGTATCATTAGTTGTGCGACCTTTTGACGGTCAATTGGTTGTACGGACGCCACGGTATGTTTGGATTGGCACGGTGAGTTGATTCGGGCCCCAAATTGCCCCAATTGTGTGGGGATGGGACGTTTGTGATGAAATTAACGATGCCCACCGGCCATTTGGTAGGGCGGCTGCGCTTTATATCGGGATAACAACGTTAACAGGTATCTGTTTAGTTTCGAATATATTGTCAATTTATCTTTATGTTTTTTTTTATTGAATGAAGTAATGAATCACTTCATTCACAAATAACTACATTGATTGTCGGCACAAATAGACAATGCGGTGGTAGTACCGGAGTAGGTCCCTGCGAAAGGTTGTATAAAATATTCTGTAAATCTTGATGAATCAATAATTTAAGAAGCTTATACAGTTTATGGCGCGATCATCGTACGATCGAATCGTTAAAAAAAATGAATTTCAAAGTTAAAGGTTAACCTTAGTAGGTATTTTGGGAAGTGTTACATACTTTACGATGACTCATTATTTGAAAATACTAATGTATCTATACCTTTCATCTTACCTATGTGCATTAAATAGACTAGAAGCACCATAAACACAAACTTCAATAATGCCTTAATTTTACTACAAACAGATACCTCAATAAAAAGCAAACATATCAATGAAACCAAACAAAACATCGACCCAACCAGGCCCACGCACACAAAACGACAAACAATCACGATATAGAGTAACCAAACAACTGAAAGTAATGGGGTGTAATCTACGGCATGTGGCTCACTCGCGAACTGTCAGTGAGTTGATTAATGAACTAACCCACCCCAGTTCGGTATCAGATTGTAACAAGCGAGTTTCGCTCTCGCACTCGCTGTTGCTTTTCAAATTTCCCTTAATTATAAGGCGGATTCGTTTGGACACCCTATTTCGTGTCTACGCACCGGAGCGTATGCGCCCACGCTCCAGTTCATTTACTTTGATTGTGTCTGATTCAGTCAATGTTTTGTGTAAGGGTTACGTTTTTGATTAATACACTTAATACACAGTACACTTCAATCTTGGCACAATACTTCTTCTGTGTGTTAACGTTTTCTTTGGAGGGTAAGATGGTTGACGATATAAGTTAATAGGAATGTTTCTCAACTCGCTTGACTTGTGTTTATTGTTCGTATTTGTTTTAATTTACTATTCATCATCATCATCAGCCTTTAATAGTCCACCGCTGGACATAGGCCTCCCCTAATACACCCCTATCCATTAGGGGGTTTTGGACCGTATCCCACTACGCTGGTCCAATGACTTTTACATGCCCATCCGATGCATGGATCATCTTACTTTTACAATTGGGTGATCGGCCCAAATTGTCCTAACCAACTAGGAAACAACAATGAAAATTTGTGGAGTTCCCGCAGGATTCGAACCCACGACCTCCGGTTTCTAAAGCAAATGCCTATACCACTAGGCTACGGAGGCAGTACTTAATTTACTATTTGATCAATCTAATTGACTTTAATTTAAACAACAGTAGGATTTAAATTAACATTTAAAAACTAATTGGAAAGTGGTAAAGATAATAGTTTATACAGTCTTCATGTTATTTGGCATTTAATTTCCTCATATTAAATATATATTTTTGTAACTTGAATGATCGTGTTTTATTACCAGCCCGTACACATGTAAACATACTGAGATAATAAGTCTCATTTCTATTGCTTGCGCGAATATCATACATTCACACACATCATCACATCATCAGCCTTTGTTAGTCCACTGCTGGACATGAGGCCTCCCTAATACACCTATCCATTAGGGGTTTGGACCATCCCACCACGCTGGTCCAATGCGGGTTGGTGGGTGGACCGACTTTTACATGCCCATCCGACGCATGGATCATCTTACTTTTCAGACAATTGGGTGATCGGCCCAAATTGCCCTAACCAACTAGAAAACAACAATGAAAATTTGTTGCGTCCCCGCAGGATTCGAACCCACGACCTCCGGTTTCTAAAGCACACGCCCATACCACTAGGCTACGGAGGCAGTATCATACATTATTAAATAAAATTGTTACTTATATCAAACCTTGTATAAATCCAACTGAACTAAGCGTAACCAGCTTATAATTACTACCGATTATAACCTTAAGTTTTAGTTTAACTGACGATTAATAAAACGTATTCTATACCAGAGCCAACTGAATTTTATAATATATGCAATGTCGTAAATAACACGTTTGTATCAATGAACCTTTGCTCAATTGTCAATCATTAGGCGACAGTCCGCTAGAATTAAACCTAATGCTAACGAATACATTTCAGACTTTAATTCAAATCATGTTTGGGCTTGGTATAGATACCCGTCGTTTCCAATTTAGGATACGGTCAGATTTATATATAATTACTAAACAGCGACGATTGTATCTATTTAATTTATCCTCCTCTAAAACATTCCATTTAATGTGTGCGGAAACTCTCAAGGGTCTAGAAAATAAAGAGGAAAGGCCTTTAGGACAATTAAGGCTTAATGAAAATGGATGCCAAATCCTTGGCTAGTTGTTACTATAAATAAGGGAAAGTAATAGAATGTTTGTTGGAAATTAACCAAATAGTGCTATCGTTGTCCGTAAATAAAATGTTTATTTAATTATTAATTACATGTTATTAAACTGATTCGCATTTAACTGATAGTATATTGAGGTGAATTTAAGAAAATATTTGAACAGAATCCTAACATAAGTAAAAACAACGTACACTTGATTAACAACAATTAAATAACGAGTCAGATAAAGAAAAACATTTCAATTTTACCCAACAAATAGAATATTAAAAATTGCAATTATTTCAATACATTTTTTATCTTTTTTATATAAAAATGCTTGCTTTTGTAAAGCGATGATTATTTCTGTCCATGCCACAGTATTACAATAGCTGAATGGCCTTTTAATTTTTTAATCTACTGTAACATATCCAGAGTTAATGACGAGCTTTATCTTTTATAGAGATCGGGATATCAGCGAAAACTACTGATTTATACATCTGTGCAGCTTCAAAGGCGTTATAGGACGCCATTAAATCTGTAATAACTGCATTCGTCGCATCCACGATGTTCTCGTTTGCAATAATTTGACATTTCATGTTTGCCTGGTACTCTGAATGGATTTATTTAAAATTTTATAGCTTTTCATATCAGACCTAGTAACAAAACGTCGGCAATGTTATTGCAGTTGTTAACAAAACAACAAATTTTAGGTGATCATTGTTTAATTATTTTACTATCTTCTAAAATAATGGCATACCTGATACGCTGTATTTGTAGCTAAAATCTGCTTGATAAGCTTTATATATATTACCTGTAAAGAAAAAATATAACATTAATACCTCTTAGAACGAATTTGAACTCTACATATTTTTAAACTAGTATTAACAGACATAATTACAAAACAATAGTTAATTAATGCAATTACACATACACCACAAGAAGAAATAAAAACAAAACAAGTCAACACAATGCGAAAATGCAAGTAAGCTTAAACTGAACGCCAAGATCAGTGCAAAACAACAAAACGAACCGAACAGCTCGAATTCGAAGCGGCAACGGCTATTTTTATTTTTAAGCTTCATTTTAATTTGCGAAAGTCAATTAGCCACCTAACCATACCTCGCGGCCGACTGCATGGGGTGTTTGCCGCAGACGTACAGATAAAAAAAGAAACGACAACAAATGCAACTGTAATACTACAGAACAAAATGGCGACGCGTCCGCCCGCTCGCCGGATATTGGAAAGAGGCGTCGAATATTCTATTTTATATCTACCTTAATTATCTCTGGCAAGTTTCGCGCCGTCGCTCGTGGCTTTAATATTTCGTCCATATTTATTTTCGAGCATTCGATTTACGCTGCCGTACAGTTAGGTTTCGATGTTGGAAACGGGCGTGTGTATTTTCGTTATTGGCTCGCTGAAAACGGCGCTTAAATGGAAGAGTCTTGTAAGGTTTTACGGGGAACGGTTTTAGATATCAAATGTTAAACAGGCACCTTTTTAATCAAGGTTTCTGTGTCGACCGCACGTGATTGTCTAACGTACCTTTTACGTTATCATGTTCGTGTTATTTAACATTAAACAAGGTTTGAGGTTACTTGTTTAATGCATTCAATTTGACATATTTTTCATATACAAACTGGGCATTTAAGCACGTTTGCAAGTTGGTTTTTGCTATTAAATTACTACCGAAAGCTGGAATTTCTCGGAGAATCTGCTTTTATGCGAATATAATTCTTTTCTCGCTTTTCTTTTTCGCAATCTTTGTTACTCTCAAGTCCTACCTTCGACCTTTTTTAGCATAAAATTGTTAAATGTCTGTTTGTCATAAATCCACAATTGTCGTCATCACCTATTATCATTTTTTGTACGTCCAACTATATGTCATGGAGTAAGACCCCCTACATCAAGCACCTTCATACTTATATACCGGAGTAACATGCGACTTTAGCAAAAATGCACTATACACCTGCGCATAAACGGCACTAAGTGTAAAAGCAAGAACAAAAGGATCAAGGCGCTCCCAGCGAAATGAATTCAAAGGAAGCAAGAAGGCAAGCATTGTCCTTGCACAATGCAAGAATTTCGTGGTATTCCATAATGGCCCCAGCGGTAGCGGATGAACAATATCCCCATAGTAGTTCCCCAGCATTCTTAGTGACGACGGGTTTTTGCTCAAGACTTTAATTTATTAGCGGCGTGCATTGATATTAAGGTAATGCGGGGTAATGTACGGTAATTGCGTATTGTTCATGGAGTTTTTAATGAAGTTCAGTTATTTTAAATGCATATTTCCAATCGAACTGTCAAACTGTCTCTTCATAAGCGGTTGTTGAATTATGTATTTGTAAATAAAAGAAACACTTAGTTTTCGCAGGTGTTTGCTGGAATGCAGAATACAATTAATTATAAATACTGTCATCTATTTGAAACATAATTATCTGATAATGAAAATACATCATATTCTGGTACTTATCAATTAAATCATATTGCTTAAGCCTACGCCAGACCTACCTACCCTGGATAGAAGTTCGTCTCTTGCGTTAGTATGTAATAAAAACCTCTCAAATACAATGTAGGTCATCGTCAAGTAAGTAATTTTAAGCGGAACTACTTCATACACACGCAAATTAGAATTTTGAGATTCAAAACAGAAGAAAGAAAATACATCACGTTTTAAACATAGCATATAGATGATCACATGTAAAATACCAAGCAGCTGGCAGTAAACCTTTATAACTTTTAATTGCAACCAATTACTTTTCATTAAAAATCCCTCAGTGTAGATAGTAATAACTAACATAATTGGCTAAACTTTTTGTGCAGCTAAATTTTAAAGTTGTAACAATACAAGTCAAGTTGGACCGATGCCTGTACCTTGCGAAAGCCTAGTACGTACCAAATTAAATCAGTGGTCATCTAGGCTTTTCTATAAACTATTATAATTAAATTATTTCATTATTTAAATTACCAAGAAACGAACTTAAGACCAGAAGCATACGACTACATGGATACAATAAGAGATATTTAAGACTGGAATTAATTGATTAGACAAATTCTCCGAAGAGAATAGTTTTAGTGGCAATGTACGTGCAACTTCGGTAAGCGTTAAGCAATGCAGCGAACTGTTAATTTAATTCTGTGTACGGATTTTGATTGCAATTGCTGTTTTGGTGAGTAAATTAGGATTTCATACAAAAAATGGTACCAGTCAGTGGAAAACTTTTACATATCACTTATGTATTTCTTTCTTTTTCACTTTTTCTTAGTTTTTTAAAAAATATACAGCCTTTATTACTTACTACTTAATATAACATTTAATATAAACTTTATTCTTAGGACCACTATTTTACGTACTGATACAAATCTTTAAACAAACTATCATACATACTATGAATCTTATTTACTACTAGTAAATAACAATATATACTCTATTTTACGACGCAAAAAATTTAGATTTAAATTAGATAAATATTTATATATAAAAAAAACACAGATAGGAAATTAGATGAAAAAAAAATAAGATTTTGAAAAATAAAACTGTTTTAATAACTTAACAAGTAATTTAATAGCGTAGCTATTTATTATTTTACATCTTAGCTTACTTCCTAAAGATTGGGTAAAAAATTATGCAATAGTAATTTGTTTTTCACAACTTAACCGTCAATTTCCATATTTTTTTCATCTTCAATTAAGAACCAATAAACCGTCATACATCGTGTCACCATTAAAATAACTATGTCCACATACGAAATGAAATCCACTTAAACACATTACCATAACGCTACTCTAATGGCACAGCAGTAATCGTGAAGGTTCCGCATACATCCAAAACAAATGCCAGCCGATTTTATTATCCACGCTCCGTTCCTCTAAAACTCCCAATAACCCACACATGTTATTCCCAAACAGTTGTGATACTAATCAGGGCCGTGTGCGAATCAAATTGCCGCATTAGGAACGATTCCGAACAACAAAGGAAACTATCGCTTATTACTATAACGATAAGGTCGTTTACTTTGCTTTGACAACAGCCTGCGAAATAATTAGATACTAAACGCATTTAATGTGTTTTCAGTTAGTGTTGACTATTTGTATGTAATAGGGGAATATTAAACATTAATTTTGATCTCCAGTGTTGTCTGAATGGCACGGGGTACTAGAAAATGTGTTAGTAAATAGGGAAAGGCGGTGTATAACGTTAAGTTACTAGTGTAACTAGTCTAGTCGTTAGAGGAATATAACTGCCTTTACGGTCGTAAAAGTGGAGGGAAACGGATTTGAGTCTATGGCACAATCATAAACGACTCAAGATGAGAGTTAATTGCAAACTGTGTTTCGTAATTATAAACTACAAATAATTGCTGAATATTCTAGTTAATGAATCATTATAAGACACTTATACAAGACTTAAAACCTCTAAATAATATAGCGTCCGAATACTATTTATAATGTGGGTAGTTGGAGAAAAGAAGTCTCGATATTGGCGTATTGTCTCTGTGATAGTGTATAAAAGACGGATCTAAAATATAAAAGGGAGTGTCGTATTAGCGCATCCGGAAAAGTGATAAGTGTTGTGCATCTGTGATAGTGTTGTGTTGAGTGGTGTTATGCATCGATTCGTCCGTACGAGACATCGTGGCAGTTGTCGGGTCACGTGAGCCATTTCAATGTTTTTAGGATAAGAGACGTTTAGTTATCATCATCATTTTACTTTTGGAATTCTTCGAGAGTTCTAAACTCATAAGTGGGATAAATAATTGCAATCCTTTTTATTTTTTGAATTCTCTTTGAGATTGCTAAAAATAGGAAATAATAAGATATTCTGTAATAATAAACATTCTAGCAATTTATTTCTAAGCAATACTGAAATAATAAAAATAATCAGTAAATGTTTATAATGCTTTGTTTTTTAATCTAAAGTATTAAATAAGCGTCACTTCATTTTAAATTTACGTACACAAACAAACACAATCATTCAGTGCAAAGCACAGTTAATACTCAAAAAAGAATTAAAAGCCCACCGCCAAGAAGAAGCGATATCCGACTTTAACTCATCGAAATTATCCCCGAAACGTCTTCACGTACCGCAAATCCCGGACCAAAGTAAATATTTGAGAACGCACCAAAGAAAGAAAAAAAAATACAAAAATAAAACACACAGAGGGCACGTCGAAAAAGAAACGGCGACGTCGCTCGAAAATTACATATTTCAGAGGGCTCAGCACAGATCCTTGCATTATACATTTTATCACGAAGTCGATCGAACGGTCCGGGACGTCGATGGCGATTATGCTAGACTTAACGTTGATACTAGACTTAATTTAGACACTAGACGATGTTAGAAAGATACGGGTGGGCTTTAAATGTGACGCAGTTTGAATTTGCGCCTTAAGTACTTTAATTGCGTAAGATAATATTTGTGATAGTTTATATAAAGCTAGGCTGTTTCCTTCAAGAATTAAAACTGTTTTCAACAATTTATTTCAATCAAGAACCAAAAGGGCAGATAGATTTCTATAAAACATCTCAATCTTGCTCAGTCGGCAGCTTAAAGTCTGAAAAGACCGAAATACGAATAAAAACAACAACAATTTAAGTGTTAAAAGTACCATAACTTATACGTATCGTACATTCCACAAATAACGACTAAAATTAGACATAGACGAGACAGAATAGACTGAATAAATAAGCGAAATTCAAAGACAGACGTCGGATTGGGGCAACGCAGCACTTAAGTACGAAGCGACTGTACCGCTGTTAAGTTGAAAATTACAATATAACGAACAAGCCTTTGGAGTAGACGATGTAGAAATAGCATTCTTAATGGGAACCGAAAACGACATGTGTCATACCGCCTTGTTTACGGTTAACAACGTTAAGGTGCGTACACAAAAACGAGCCGATCTTGTAAGGCAACGAATCAACAAATATTCATAGGGTGTCGAAAAACAGTGGCGATTAACGTCGATGTTCACAGAAGTTTTGTTATATTTCTACTTCTCAGAAAGATTATTACGGGTAAGTAATCCGAACATATTACAGACAGATCGCTCGTGTTATATATACGCACCTTTACACCGCTCTTAGCTAGCTTTCGCCCGCGGTCCTCGTTGCACAATTTAATCCGAGACGCTCCAACTCCCGAGCGGGATCGAGCGTGCATTGTTTCGAAGTTGTCACATGACAATTCTAAATTGAATTTGGAACATAAAACAGACGAAACAAAAGTTACGAGCGTGTTATCAGACAAGTGAATATAAAACTTACGTTTTAAACTATATGAAACGATGAAAAAAACGGTAACAATTTTTCTGAAGTGTATCACAATATAAAATTTACTTGAAAATATTTGTATCTTTAAGATGTATATCTAAACATTCAATTAATAAATCAGTTTTAGCCTTCTAATAAAGTCACTTTATTATCTATGTTGTACTTCACAATCAAGTGATTACAATCATGAAATGTAACTAATTTTATGTTTGATGGAAATCTGCGCCTTTGGTTCTTGCAGACGCAATTTCGATTTTTATAGTTGATTTCGACATTTCGTTTTATCGGCGATGATTACAAGAGTTCAAGACGGGAATGGTGTCCAACTCGCGGTTTAATAGCGGTATGCAACGTCGTATTGTAGCCTGTTTAGCCCTTCGCTTTAATTACGCCGACACCTTGCGTTCTTTAACTTTTGCATCCTTAAGAGCTGGTGTTTCAGACAAATGTGGTACAAAAAAATATCAAGATATGTTTAAAAAGATAATTTTTTACCTGATTACTTAATTTGCGGATGCTTAAGGATAAAATGACTAAAAGGCTTTGTAATCACTCTTTATAAACTGACTACAAAATTTTTAGGGCATTATTGGTCTAAAACCTTGCATGTGTCGGAACTTCATGTGAAACTTCGTTAAAACGCCTATTTATCTACTTATTCTAAAAAGATTTATACATTTTATGCTATTTTAACGCAATTTTATTTTAATTGCAAAAATTAAATACATTTATAATACACACAAATATATGAGCAACATAATTAAA
This sequence comes from Lamproptera curius, assembly GCA_029286875.1. Classification (NCBI taxonomy): domain Eukaryota; kingdom Metazoa; phylum Arthropoda; class Insecta; order Lepidoptera; family Papilionidae; genus Lamproptera; species Lamproptera curius. Next base: position 2,593,254 of record JAGSMT010000046.1, read on the forward strand.
CCGCAGAACATAAGGCTGTGGTATATGTATGTAAAAATTGCTGACAGAGGTTAATGCCACTCACTAAATACTTTATAAAACTCCTAAAATAATTTTCTACGAAATATGAATTATCGTAAGAGTTAATGCAGACAGACAGTCCAGACACGTTTATTTGTACGTACATTGTGCGCTGAATTGTTAAAACCTTAATGTTCGGGGCGGTACGATAGTGTCTACTGAGCGTATTTTTCAGGTTGTTCACCCAAGTTTGTAATGAATCAAAGAATGTAACGAGTGAATTCACAAATTGAATTTTACTATGATTTAAGTAATATTACTAGGTTTTTTACGATATGAAGAATGTCCCTTTCCAAATTAAAAACATTATTCTTCATTTTTGGTATGTGTTTAAGACACAAAGGTACCTTGACATTTTTAAGTTCGATACATTATCAATAATGATTTATTTTATATCTGAAACAATATCGCCTCCGTAGCCTAGTGGTATAGCCCCGTGTTAACATACCGAAAATATTTTATGGTAAATAAATTTAGCTATTTTTGGGAAGTTAGGGCAACCCATTGACCTAACAAGTAAGCTCTGCTTTATACGTCAATTTGTTAACAGTTGTCAAGACCATCGTATACGTGATAGGACGTCGACGCCTTCATATATATTGACATCTAATTAATCCATCAAGTGCAGTATACTTTATGGTGTGTGAATTACATACAAGTCGATTTGCGTAAAACATAACTTAAGAAAGTGGTTAGTACGAAGCAAATAGGTTTTTTTCAATTCTACCTTTAAAGATAAGTGCAAGTAATTTATTTTTTTTTAGACTTAAAATTAATACTATCATAACTATTTAAAAGCAATTCATCATAAAGTTTTATCTCCGAGCCTAACCAACCCGTCTCCCATTCATCCAGACATACAAATGCAAATCATACATCCATAATAACAGACTATTTCGCTCCATCCTTCGTTACGCGTGCAAGTCTTTGAACAATTTGCCAGTCTCGCTTGCGATGTCTTTAAGGTGGATGGGCCTCTAATGATACACTAAGCGTGAAACACCTACAGCCCTAAGACTAATCATAACGCTATATAATGACTATGCTTTGAGATATGAAATGTAGAATTGTTAAGTAAGTAAAATATATAAATTAATTTCAAAAAGAAGTTCTAGTGCACATTTATAACATGGTTCATACGCTGTCTCTTAAAGCACTAATACATTGATTTGTAGCAGAATGTGTAATTAAACATTGCTTTTAAATATTCCACGAAAAGTTCCAATTTATTAAACTTTAATTTAAATTATTTATTAAACTTAATGACGTCATAAGCTAACGCGTTCTAATTGGTGCTCCACCGCCATACTCAATCATGACGCGATAGTCAGCCAATGAGAGAACTTATTTGCGACAATAGAGTTTGACATAAGGTTTTTTCTTATGAATTCTAGATATTTATTGTCACCGGTTTAATTATTTAACCCAAATAATATTTATGTTAAAGGTAAAGATAAAATTTGATTCTGGAAACAAATGGAATAACTGCCCGATTGCCTCCGTTACTCGAAGGTGAATGCCGATAGATGAGACTTGCTTTTATAGAAATTATTGCCAGAACAACGGCTTTAAAGAATACTAGCTTTGATTGGGCCAAATGAATTTATTCTGAGCATTATTCCTCATTCCGATCAATAAGTGGCGATTCGTTTTAGGATGTATTTATCCTATTTTTTCGTTGTTACTGTATAGGTTTATTTCGTTATGGTGAATCTTCTATCCCGTTACCATGGAAACTGTTAAACCGACATGCGTCATAAAGAGTGTAAAGCGTTTTATGTCGTGCGTCATTAAAGATTGACATTAATCTTGAATTAAATGCATTCCTAGTGTTATATGATTCTAATATGAACAGTAATAGTTTTAACGCTACAATTGACCCTGATTTAAATAAGCTATTAAAAAATCCGATCTCTTTTTACAAAGTTATTTTATTATTAACCGTTACAGTGGAGTTGCGAAAGACAAATACATTTATGTAGTTATTTTTTGGTACATTTAAAGCTCCAAATGTATTTTCCGTGTAGTTATTTAACACTTCGGTGTGACACGTTTGACATACATTAGCAGTTTTTATTTAGAGTTGTATCTTTTTTTTTATAATATTTAACACTTGACAAATATAGTATGAGTAGTGTAAAAGTATGAAACATTTTAAAAATCTTACTTTGATGTTAAAACAAGGACTCAAAAACGATTCACATATAAATGATTTAAAAATGTTGTACTTGATCATTGCGATATGTCGAATTTTTGAGTTGATTTTTTTATTAAATATATTTCATATCTTATCCAGTACTCTTAATTGTAAAAAATTACTGTAACTTACGATATTAACGTTACAAAGTGACATGGCCAATCATAAAAGCCAAATATTATGAAAAGAAAAAAGAAACCCACTTCCGCTCACGAATAACGTTCGGCAGTTCGGAAATTGAATGTCTAACAGACATTCCACGTCGACAGGATCAAATCTTGGTGACGTCATCCTTTGTACTGTGACGGACGGGGGTAATCTTTGTACAAGTGGTGACGTCATCAATTCGACGTCAATGGAGGCCGAAAGGGCGAGATGGACATTTATCGCGCGAAAAAGCTGGAAATTTTCCACGAAAACACATCGGCCGTTAATAGGAACAGAAGCGAGTTTGGTTCCGTCGGCAATTATAGAGAAAATTTCTTTTGGAATCGACTGTACAGTGTCTGTGTGAATTCACGAAACATTATGTGTTAGGGATTGAATTTCTGATGAGATTTCTGTTTTGGACTTTGACGGCGGTTATTGGAACTGATTAGTTTCCATTCAAACGAAACTTGAGTGATTTTTATAGACTTGGAGTGTACGAATAAAAAGCTTATTACAAATCGACATATTTGTGACAGTAGGAGAGAATATTTTTTGTTCGCAATGGACAAAAGAACTACAGTTTATAATAAAATAACATGTCGATTTAGCCTTAAATTAAATAAATCCTTTAAATGGATATACGAAGTTCATTTTCCATGCCGGTGTTTCAGATTCTTTGCAGCGTCTGTAGACGCAAATTAATATTTTTTTTTAAAATGCCATTAGATAAAAAACAAACATTACATAACAAAAAATAGCGAAGTATATAAGTAGATTAGCTTCTCCACATCAAATGTGCTAAAAGTTTGTAAATGTTTTTTATAAGACTGGTTCGGGCAACCTTTCGGAACGGTAAACTTTTACCAATAGCAATAGCAACTTGGCAAACTTTTTTATAAATATATATTTGTTTATAGAGCTTAAATAATCTATATTATATGATACTACATACTATACATATTTTTAACAATTAAGTTTTTTTGTACTCGTACTGTTACCTCAATTTATCCACACTATCCTAAAATTCATCAACAGCTGTCAGAGTCCACTGCTGGACATAGGCCTCCTCTAATACACCCCATCCATTAAGGAGTTTCAATTGCTAATCCTAAGGTTAGCTGCTAGAAAACGTCTAAGCCATCAAGCTTGCTTTGCGTGTATATATTTGTTCAAGTAACTTAAATAGAACATAAAGAAAAGCATTAATAGACCGATAACGGTCGATTCGAATCGGGTCTATTGATTGGTTCCGTTCTTTCATTCGTGTCGTTTGATCGTTCGACTGGGGAGCGATTAGTTTACGCCCTTCGGTACCATGCGACAGGTTAACCATGACTAAGGAATATTTAAGGATATCAACAAAACAATTTCTTGTTTATTTTGAAATAAAAAAAGCGGACGTAAGCTATTCTGTGACGTAATTATACACAGCCCATACAGCAGCCAGTCATAAGTCCCGGCAAAAACTATTTCAAAAATACGTATTTTTAACCATTATTGTTATAATATAATTAAATCTTTACTTTTGCCTTTAAAAAATAGTTGCGTGTACCCATCTATTTAAGCAGCCCAAATAATTGTGTAGCTAGTTTTTGTACAAGCTAAGTAAAGTCTTTTTTTACCTTTAAACCAACTTTTAAGAACATTTTAAACAGATACTTTAACTAATTCGTAATGATAGCAATCGAATCTAAGCAGTAATATATTCAGTTTATTTATTTATAAATGGTTCACCACCTAGAAACATATAGGAGCATTTAAATAAAAAAATAGGTTTCACAAAACACTATATATATGTACTTATATTAAAAGGAAAACACTGTTTTTTTTTAAACAAAAACCTAATTTATAAGTGAAACCGGACCCAGATACATGTTAACTTTATTTTACCTAAAGTTGCTAAAATATGCATTAAAGAAATATATACGTGTTTTATATTAAATTGTAATTTTTTTAATTTTAATTCTGATATGTCCAGTCATATTAACAAAATATTTCATGACAACATTTCATGTCACACAAGTATCGGTTTCTTTCTTCAGAAAATATCCAAATGTCATCTACAAATATTTGAATCATCAGACAGCAATTACCAGAAATCAATCATATTATAATAAATAAAGAACATTATTATTATTCGTCCCTTGATTTCAACAAAATGGCCACCGCAATCATTATTGTTTTAACCTCAACAAACGTGAAGTGATTTGTGATATTAATACGAAGCAATACACGAACACAATTGAATAGAATAATCGGGCCCATTCAATCAAACTCGCAGTCATCGACTTAGTGGTCGTTGTTGTGTACACGAATTTATTTATTCAACTTGCTGTTTTGACGACCATAAAGTTTTTATTTCTTGATAACGCTACGGCATCTGTTGCTTAGCAACTGATGACTTCGCGTGTCGATTACGTTGTTCGAAGTTTCTGCGTCTCATCAAAAAGTTTTAATACGGCCAAAGGTAGAAAGCATTCTGCTATGATGACTAAATGACGCAAACGGAATAATGATTATTCCAAGCAATTTCTTTAGGAAAGGTTTAGGCCTTTCATTTAATTCTGATTGACATATTCCATGGCTTCAGTAAGTAATAATATCCTATTATGAACAGTTTAATACATTTATTTGTTTACAAATTAATACTTCTATTGGGCGTGTGCTTTAGAAACAGGAGGTCGTGGGTTCGAATCCTGCGGGGACCCAATTATTTTCATTGTTGTTTCCTAGTTTGTTAGAGCAATTTGGGCCGATCACCCAATTGACTGAAAAGAAAGATGATACATGCGTCGGATGGGCATGTAAAAAGTCGGTACACCCACGAACCCGTATTGGACCAGCGTGGTGGGATACGGTCTCAAAAACCCCTAAATGGAGAAGGCGTCCAGCAGTGGACTAACACAGGCTAATGTCGTACTACTATTGGGTTACATCCCCGATTTAAATCTGTCCCATCGCTAAAGCATCGCTAAAATTGACTTATAATTATACAACAAATTCGTTTATAAACAGAAAACAATACAAATAGATCCAATTTTTTAATCTAAATCATCAAATTGTCAGAAATAGTATTAATGGTTGAAAAATATCATTGCTTCGAACGCCGCGGCTCCGATATAACATTAGTTTGATGAAGGGTTTTTCAACGGTCTGTTTTAAACGTGTGCACGATCCATCATAGCCTCTGTCTCCAGCCATTTATCTCTCGAAATACATATTAACGGGGAAACTTGTCTACGCGGAGAAATAAATAATATATCTAACGCTCGCAGACATCGCTAGAAAATACACAGGGAATTACGGACACGCACACAATACTTATCAAATGGTTGATGAGAAAATAATTATATATACTGCCTCCGTAGCCTAGTGGTATAGGCGTTTGCTTTAGAAACCGGAGGTCGTGGGTTCTAATCCTGCGAGGGGACTCGACACATTTTCATTGTTGTTTCCTAGTTGGTTAGGGCAATTTGGGCCGATCACCCAATTGTCTGAAAAGAAAGATGATCCATGCGTCGGATGGGCATGTAAAAAGTCGGTCCACCCACCAACCGCTTTGGACCAGCGTGGTGGGATACGGTCCAAAACCTGTGGACCCAATGGATGGTTGTCATAGGGGAGGCCTATGTCCAGCAGTGGACTATCAAAGGCTGATGATGATGATGATGATGATACTTGAATGTGCTTGATATTAACAACGTGTATAAATTCAGAGATACAGTATGTTTCACTGATTTGAATTTCTTACTCCGGTTCTTCTTAGGTCAGAGGCTTTAATTTCCAGGTAGTGGATAATTCGACTATACGAAAGTGTAGAATTTTTTAATTTATTTATTTGAATAAATACACAAACAGGATATAATACATTTATGGATATAGTATCCATGTCAAAGGTACATTTAGAAATATTTTTGCCAATAACAGGTATATATCATATTAATGAAAAAAAATAAGTAAACAAAAACATGGGATTTAGATAATAACATCATATAATTAAAAACATCTGTATATTGAATAACTTTGACTAGACTTTGGTACTGAATGTAACTTGGACCTCGTATTCTTTGTTATTGTGCCTAATAAACTTTGACAATAGTTATGCCTAATAAACTTTACAAATATATGCCTAATAAACTTTGACATGTATAATCAATTATTACAACAATTATTATGCCTAATAAACTTTACAAATATAATTTTTAGAAATATATTTACCAGACGAAATCAATAAAACGGACCCATATCAAAATCAATGTCGATGAAATTCAAAAACAAAAGGCGACCGACCGACAAACCGACCGCGGCGTTCAAAATAAATATTGAATTACCATTTTCTTGCGAGCGTTCATGAAGACTGCTTTATAAGCCGGGGGGCTTTGAACGTCGAGTTCTCTTACGTACTTGAAATCTTTTTTTCCACCTCGAGTGAATATAAAATAGCATTATCATTCGGATTTACGAGAGACGCGATACAATACAGTACAGGTAACCGTTAGAGAAGTCAGCTCTTCTGTAAATATTGCAGGTATACAGAATTTTATACAGAATGCAAAATGTTTTTTTTTTAATGCCAAAGAATATAGTGAACAATGATTTTAAACGTTTGATGCTTTCTGTTTGAACAAACATTTTTTAACTACACGCCGATATCCACCATCGTTTTGAATGTGATATGGTATATAATTAATTTTTATGAATAGTCATATTTCATTTTGAGGTTTAAATGGAATGTTTATTTGTAAGATGAATGATATCCACCTCCGTTTTTGACATCAAAAACGAAAACATAAAAGGGATTGATTATAAGCATTAAAAAAAGCTTTGACAATCACTAAAACAACAGAATTATCAATATATTCAGTTTGGCAATGTTTCCACATTTTACGGAAACATTGTGTTCAAGTACGAAGCATTAACAGAATTTGGAAATTCGAAAGATGTTTTTTTCTACGACAACAAGTCCCATTTACTATTTTGAACACCTTTAAAATAACAGTAATTGAACCTTATATTGCACAAGGAAACGATTGCAGCTAAGAACATTAACTTAAAAAGCTACTTAACGGTTCAAGACAAACAGTTTGTTATTACTTCGCAGGCGAGTAAGGAAGCGTCTTCAGGTACACACAGGTTATGTCAACTATGCAGTGGGGGCTTTAATATTTAATATTTTAGCAAGCGGCCGGCCGCTCGATACATTGTAATACCGGCTAGGGTCAACGTTTCTATGTTCCCATACGTGGCTGCAATCTACGACCAAGCTGTTAATATTAACCAGCTCTCTAAGTGGTATTTTACATCGTCGTAGTGAAAAGTGAATGGATATGATATGTACTACTTATTGATTTATTATTATTTTATGGAAAACAATTTATCTAAAACAACAGTTAAATTATCATCATCCATCGATATATATTAATAATAAGTTATTTTTATTAGAAATTAAGTTATTTTGTTAGAAAGAACTTAACGACATAACTGACATGTTCATTTAAACTCTAGATCAATATTCATTTACTTATAACTTAAGACTTCTAAAAAATCGTAGTTATAATATTGATTGAAGTTATTTTAATTTATATACATTATCTTATACGTGGATTTAAGTATAAATATTAAGTTTTTAATCGCATGAAGAGAACTTCAGCTGAACCTTTCACCGGTGGTAGGTCCCCTGTTTACAGGAGACCGTCTGGGTGGGTACCACCGCGGTGCCTATTTCTGCCGCGAAGCAGTAGTGTGAAAACACTGCTGCGTTCCGGTTTAAAGGGCACCGTAGCCAGCGTATTTACTGGGTAAACGAGACTTAACATCCTATGTCTCACGGTAGGCAGCGCGTTGGCGATACCACTGGTATTGTCAACGTCTATGGGTGTCGGTGACCACTTTCCATCAGGTGGCCCAACTGATCGTCTGCCTGCGTATGCCATAAAAAAAAAAAAGAACCAAAGGCAAGGCTAAATTGCTTAAAACACCGATTTCTAGCGAGCAAGTGGCCTCGCCTATACGTCTCGCGTTCTTATGAATTGTTACGAAGTTATCTATCACTCGATGAGAACTCGTTATAATGTTATACATAAGTCGTCACTTCGTTGCTATGGGTTACATTGCTACATGAATTCCGTCTTTCTTCGGCTTAGTTATAAATAATGAACACATCCTTGCACTAGAGCGCGTGACCTAACGCGTTTGCACTTTATAGAGCTCTCCAGACATGGCCAGTAGGAACAAATGAACGCGATCACTCATTCATCCCGTCCCCGTGAAGGGACCAACGCAAAACGAATCCGGGAACACGCAAATTGAACTCTGGCCCGTGTCACGCGGGGCATTCGTTCGGCCATCAATCAAACTCCGTCTGCGACAAACATTCATTCCCCTGGACCCCCCCTCAAATTGATTCGATCCGCTACACATTTGACAATTATTCGTTTTTAGAGGTTGACAAACGACTCGTTGTATGCGCAATCCTTTCGATTCAATTGTTCGAAGTGAAATGTATGTGGTTAAGTTTAACTTATTAACCCTTTATTACAGTCAGGGGGAGAGTCTCTTCAAATGGTTAAACTTCCGTGTTACAATAATTAAGCAAATCTTTTGATGTAATAAATAATCTTTACTTCAGACTGCATAACAACAGTCTATAAGACTGGATAAATTTATAGCCGATGAAAATACAATCCACAATTGAAATTTAACAGCATTCCAATACCCACCAAGTTCATAACAATTCGCCTTTCAACGCAATATCGGCATGATGTCGAAATAATGCAATTTTTATATCAATTCCGAACCGGTATCATTCATTTTACGACGCCGGAATCCATTTGCGTGTTTGCGTTTTCCAAATTGTAAACATGCCCATCGATCGCGAACTGAATTTCGTCCGAACGCTGAAATATTCACGTCGGCAGCTATAACGAAGAACGGAAACGTTTTAAACGCATCAACATTACAATATCAAGTTAATTAGATATGACGATATAAAATATTGTCCTTCCAGACGATTCCCAACTAAGCAGGCAGCCTTTAATAGAAACCAGCCATGTCCGCAGGAAGTAGCATAGTGCTTAAGTGTTCGCGCAAAACCCAGGTGCAATGAATCTTTTTTCGCTTTTATAGTTCCGCACCGCAGAGAAATTAGGCGCAGGTCTTTACCTATTCCTTCAATAAGGCGCAGAACAGACTCTTACATGGCCATCCGACGCGTGGATCATGTTACATAACAAGCGATCGGGTGATGAGGCAGCATTGCCCTAACCAACAAGGTAACAACAACGAAATGTCGTTCATCTACCGCAGGATTCGAAACCGTGACCTTCGGTTTCCAAAGCGCAAGCCACTATGCTTCGGAAACAGTTCAACAACATAACCAATGATCAAAGGATGCAAAATGCAACACGATAGTGACATGCAACACAATAATCAGAAGCAAAGACCAACAAGAACGAAACGATTAATGCCCAACCTAAATTAGTGAGCAAAATAAATACTGCAATAAGCGTAAACGCCCGTCGACTCGCCGAGTGACATCTTAGAGAACTTCAAACGAAGTTCTGCACTTTAATTCGCAGTAATGTAAATTGAAATAAAGTCGGGCGGGGGACGAGGCGGCATTGCAAATACACCCGCAACTTTGTCAAAGACGAATTTGAATACTGAAATGAAAACTGGCGACCGGTTTAAGCGCGTTTGTTTAGAGGGAGATCTTTTCTTATGCATTCGGGTGGCACGCTTGCCCTTATTGTAGTTAGGTCCAGAGTCATAACCGCAACTGCATACGGAGCGCAGCCTGCATACCTAATGACCGTTTTGCATACGATTATTGTATATTACACGGATGCTAAGGCTCGATTCGAATGCGTTGTAAGTCTTAGCCGTGTGCGAATGATGCGAATAACCGTTAAGTTGCTGCTTCGAATAAAAAGTTATTAAACTGAGTATATGAATATTAAACATGTTATGTTAGCACAGTCAATATATAGCAGAGTATAAAGAAATGTTTATACACCTAGTAGTTATCCTTTTAGAAGCATCGTGGCCAAGTATAATTTAAAAAAAAAATATCAAAGTAAAGTTAAATATACGTTCTGTGAAAATTAAAAACTAGTTATAAATTTTTTTTCTGGCTTTATTTAACTTATTATAGAATTACGAATAATTATAAGAAAAACATTAGGCGTCGCCGTTTTAAATCGTATGCTTAGTTTTAAATTGCATGCTTTTAAACGTAAAAAGAATGTAACTAAAATAAAGAAAACGTTCTAAAACTATTCAGGTCTTACGAATTGAAGGCCATTTAAAAGAAATTAGCACGGCCCAAGAGCCATCTGAGTCCGCTGAACGGTTCGATGGACCATTAATCGTCTTATTCCCAACTTTGCGGGTCGTAATAAAAGGAAAAAGTTTATTTAATAAGCCCGAATAAAGGGTCCGTTCGGTATTTCGACGCCGGGGATTTTTCATATTTCTCACGAGCCCCCGCAACTAAGGCCATATATCTGAAGTGCAGACAATTCATTTTTCAAACGGCGCACCGGCCCGGCCATGGAGTTGGCGCGACTTGGGAACTTTGTGGAAACTTCGGGAATTTGCGATATTCCCGTCTGTTCGCCGTGTCCCGGTCGTATCCTGGATCCGGTTATTCCTAGATGCGGCCACGATTACCGCGACTTTAGTATACGGTCGTGTTACTTAACCGCGCACTTAATCCGAAGCGGAAATGACGATTTCGTCTAGTGCTGAACGCTAGAAACAACTAACTATTCTACTTATTTGTTTGCTCGTTTAAAAAAAATATTTAGTTTAACGTTAACATTTAATTATGAAAAGAAAATGGTTTAACTTATAATATTTAATACTAACATTACGATGTTAATGACTATTGAAAAATTCGTCCCTAACAAAAACTTGCTTACTTGCAGTCACTTTAAATTATACGTGATGTTTATTGCTTCATACCACATGGCTAAACATATGAAAGAAGTGATCGATCAACACTACAAAAACAAATAAAAGCATTTGGTAGAACCAACCCTAACAAATACACGGAATAACAATAGCCCCACGAAATTTTAAGGACATGGCAGACATAATATTTTAGTTAAACAGGCAGGGTCATCTGCCCCCGTCGATGCCTCTCGCTTTGATTGATTTATTTATGTTCCAAAGGTTAGACCGCTTTTTTCTTGAGCTCTTCGCCTTGTATATACTATACTTCGAAAGAAGAACTATGTAAAGACCTTTCGGAAATAGTTGCACTAAACACTGGATAAATCATGTATAAAATATTGTCAGATAATTCATCATACGAATATACAAAATACGAGCTTGTGCGATATTCATATTACATATAACAAATAAATAGTAGACAAGATATTGATTATAAACCTCGTTTCAAAACTTAACGTTAAAATAATTAAAGCCAACTGTTATACGAAGGTAAAGAAAGTTTATTGTTGCACCAGTGATGCATTTAACCATTTAAATCATTTATTATTCGTTTATGAAGAAATTCCTCAGCACCAGACTGATGTCGAGCCCTCCGGTTGTCGGAGACTGTAATTTAATCCCCGGGATCTCACAAACGCCGTGGAAACGGATGTGGGAGGCATGGAACAAGTGGATGGTGGTTTCGGCGTACCTCAAGGAGCCACTTTCGGGCCGCAACTATAGAGATTTATACCACAATTTGTGCTAAGTGTTTTATTATTGCTCTCGTTTCCCTTTTTGATTTAAAATATAGCTAACGAGACACTCTCGTATATTAATTTAACTTAGATCTGTTGAAAATTTATTTTGGTAAATATTTCGTGTATATCGATTAGACTTGGACATAGAGTACCATTGAACTACAAAACTAAAGTTAAGACCTACAAACTTTTCCTTAATGATATTTAAGAAAATTACAATGAGCTAGACACGGGCAACATCATCTATGTCACTGAAATATAACTTTGAGTCTTCGGAATTAGTGATAGCCGCTCTACTATTGTAGCTACATTTTTCTTTTATATGCCAACGTCTTCCTCGGTAACCTGGTTTTCAAATTCAAATCAAAAGTCCCCGACATTACCGTAAAAACCAGCAATGTACTCAGCACGATACGTCATTCATATCACTCAGGTAGCCTAATTGAGATAATTGAAACGACCCGATTACAATTGTTCCGTAAGTTTATGAAACTCGGCGTGCGAATAACAGAACACGTTACGGATCAAATTAACGGTTAAGTTCACGGAGGTTCTTTGAAGATCACACGTCTAATTATAATATTGCGATTAACTTACGGCCCGCTGACTTCTGCTAACTCGGTAAGTGAATCCAACTGAATAACGCTTGTTGATTATTCACGAGTTTACTGACACTTTTGTTTGAACTGAATTCCCTTATCTGGCTTAAGATTGCCGTTTTAGTGATGATAATTCAGTTAATGTACTATTTATTTCGTGACAAAATTTAAGTCTCGTTTTACTTTCACGGTGCAGTTGAAAGCATTGATCGAGACTTTTCTATAATCGAAAGCACATTTCAATGACTTTTATTAATAATTTAACTTTTATATTAACATAGTGACTTCAATTATAAGTATCACGAAATAATTATCTAAACTTTATCTTGTTAACTTTCAAAGACATTGTAAACTTTTATTGGATTTGATTAAAAAGTTTTTAAATCGATAAGAAGTTGCTAGAAGATAATTACACATTGCATCTTTTACAGTGTTCGGAGTTTTATTAAAAGCTTTTTCTTTCAAATTGTAAGATATAGACTAGATAGAATTAAACTGTAAGACATATTATAAATAGAATTATTGTTAAAAAAAATGTTTAGTTTGTTTAATTATTTACTACGCTGCATAATTAATCCAAATTCTCAAATTAGCAAAGTCTTACTTGCGTATTTTGATGTATGTTAGGAATAACACAATGTCGTCTTTTACCCGTTTGCTTTAAAGCATGAACTTGGTAGATTTACATTAAATATTATTCACAAATTTGCAAAACCATTAAAAATGTGTGAGATACTAATAATAATCATAAGTACACCGTTAAATATTGCACGCATGTGAAATTATTACGTAAAAGTAGCTCTTTTATGGGAAGTTAACGAATTTAGCAACGATCTATTTCGGATCTCGTCTGTGATTTCTGATAAAGACTGGCGCATTAAAAAATCGATGGCCCAATTCGAATGTCTATTGCCTAACACGGTACGTTCGAAGAGTTTCCAAGACGGTTTCTGCAGTATTCGGAATAATATGTCGGTTTTTTCAAGCGAATATAAGGCGTTATAAAATTAAACGTTATTGTTGGCATCATACAAAGTTCTCAATTCTTGTATTTCTTGCTTTGCTCCTAAATGTTTCAGCGCTATTTTATCTAGGCAAAAACTTTCCTTCTTAAAATTAATATAGAACGCTGAAGGGTAAAACATAAAAAAAAGTTAATCGTTTAATTATCATTACGATATAGAGATCAACATTAAGATGCATTGCAACTACGTAGCTAACAATAATGATCGCAAACTAGTTCTGAAGAACTGCAATCTATTAGTAACGAGATATTACGAAGCAGATTATAGAGCAGGATTGCGTCGGATATTATAGCTGAAGATTTATACCCGTAAAGTTGCTGCAAACTCGGTTATCTGGAATTAGTTTCCTTTAAATTTACAAAGCGCCCTCAATAGAACACTCACTGGCCAATATCTCAAGGAACAAACAAGAACAAGTTTCTAAATCAGCGTAACCATGCGCGCAACTTTACCCGGACTAATCCGGTTTCTATTCCAGTTGGAGCCGGTTGTAATCCAGTTCGAGGCGGTTTTGTCCGGTCCCCGCCGGTCCGCTCCGGTAATATCTGATTTGAAATTATAAACAAACCGCTTAAAGTTGGGACGTACGACCACACTGGGATACAGTTTGGGCGCCTGAGCGTTTCTAGTTATTCTTTGATAGTTGTGTGTTGCCATCTTATTGTTGATTCTAACAGCTTTGTCTGAATTGTATCAAAACATTTCTGTCGAACAACATGATTGAATGAAAAAGCTCAATAGGACATTGAGCTTAAGTCGTTCAATAGCAGGACGTCAATCATTTGTGAAATTTCTATTGCAACTCTTTTATGTACTTAGGCAAAGAGCGAACAGAATAAATAAGATATTGGAACAGAGATTACGTACCTAGTATCGTAGTATAAAACAAAGGGAAGACATAAAATTATAATAACCGCAATTAAAGAGTTCACGAAATTGACATCAACAAATTATGAACAAATGGCACTTGGAAACTCCGAGTCAAGCTACGGTGCTTACTTAAATCGGATTCATTAATTATGGGCGTAAAATAAAATAATTTCGTTATATCCGAATTAATGCCGGGGCCATAATCTGCGATTTATGTCAATGGAACTTTGTGAGGCCCGAAGTTTAGAGACAGCCTACTTCACTAATTCGCTCGGAGCGACTCCGTTCGACGGAATAAATTTTGGGATGTGTACAACGTACGGCGCCATCGTAAAACATCCCCTAATACCACACGAACACGGTTCAGAATGCATAAACACTTTAGCGTTGATGGCGGATTATTTCCAGTTGTCGCCGATAAAATTGTTCGACCCCATAAAAATTCGCAGGTCAACTGAAAAATGCGGTTTATATGAACATTTTTAGCGGTTTTAAAAACGTTCGCAATCGTAAAATCGGTCGAATAAATAAAAAAGTTAAGTGCTCACGGGCTAACGTCAGTTTTATTGTTGGACAGATTCAATTTTCGAATGGGGACAAACAATAGAGGAAAGTTTTAACGGCGTCACCACGGATAGATTTTAAAATTATGTCGGAACTCTTTTGTTTGCAAGCTTTAGAGGAATAATAAATAAACAAGGACAGGCCAGGCGACTTGACAATAACTTTATTGATTGTGACAGGTGATAATGAAAGAACGAACGCTTAAAATTCACTGCCTTGAAAGAGCTGATAAAGTTTACAATTAAATAAGAGTCCACATTGATTGATGGAACCGTCAATTAAGAAGCTGATAATAGAACAATGTTGTATTTTTAAATTTACCAACAATTTCATATTTCTATTTGTGTTCCATCAATTTACGTAAACAAACAACCATAAAAGTTAAAAATAACATACACACAACAACATAAACGCATTAAATAATATCTCAAAAGCATTTTTCGTGGTAACAGCTGGTAACAAGAAATAATACCAAAGGAATCAGCAATAGCTACTGACGATTCTGAAGCAACGTGTTCATTGCGGTACCAGACGCTCACGTTAAATTTAATTCGGGCAACACGAGAACCGGGTTAATCCTGTGATAGAATGCGGGTAGTTCCCGGGGGAGACGCATTGTTGCTCTAAATCATCGGCTAAATAGACGGTGGGACCACCCGCGGACATCAAACGTTCGGGAAATGTGCTGGTGTGAGATTGTGTGGATTTCGGCTGAGCTCATACAAAAGACGCGAGAATGGCGAGAAATAGGTTTCTGGACAATCGATAACGGTTGGCAAATGATCAAGATATGACTGCTTTGATTAAGGTCATTTTCTTGTCCTGCGTATTATTTCATATCCGCAATGGGTTTAATAAAAAAGAAGGACATTGAAAAGGGATAAAAAAATTACATTATTAAGGAACAAAGCAAATTTTTAACATAAAATAAATTTAATAAAATTATTGTGTAAGTAGTAAATTATTTATAATTAAATTTAACCAAGTCATGTGAAAATTATAAAAATATTCTTCTGTATAAAAGTATGTAAGCCAGTAGTTAGTAGAAAATGTATTAAATTTTTTTAAATAAGGTAATTATCCTCTCAAAAATTCCTTACATCGAAGTAAGTTTAAATTTATTTTACATAGAAATAATCAACTTAGTACACAAGGTGAATGATTCTTAGTAAAGTAAGACGATTTTAAGTAATTTGTGGAACGAGTATCAAAATTATATTGAAATTTCTTAATGACTTCTCATTAAGATACCACCACAAATTCCTGCGGAGAATGATATTAACATATTGAAATTCTATTAACTGAAATACCTAACGTCTACGACACTCAATTTACGATATCAGGTGACCTTGTTATTTCCACATTTAATAGTTATAACACAAATAATAGATTAATAAATTTCATTACTAACAGATAGATAAACTTTATTAGTCCTGTGATTGTACCTATGTACTAGTAGGTAGATGAACAAAGGGAATTTTGCAAAGATAACCAGACATAGGTATTATATGAGTACTAACTCAATATTGTAATCTTTATAAAAAACTGTAATATCTAATTCTATTTGTAGCGTCATTAAATTTACTTAACGTACGTAACGTACCACAGAGATTTACAAAAATAATCTAATACAAAAACATCAAAAATAGTTTTTGTAAACGTGCAACGTCAACGTAAAAAAAATAATTTTATCAGTTCTTTGATAGTGTATGCAAACTTTAATGTCACCAGGCTGTCTATATTGCTTCGTATCGAGTGATTATTCAAATTACAATTTGGCGTTTTTGTTATTATAAATTATGCTTAATATACGGAACTCATCTAAAACCGCTACAATTTGGAGCAGTGATAGTCAATAGGGAGAGGAAATAAACAGGATACAGGGGCTTGAATAATGTCACAATACGATCCTAAGATAATTCAGGCAATAGAGCGTAACAATGGTAGATAACGTCCCAACCGTTCGAGAGTGGGAAGGCAACAGTTTTATGGAAGCTCTCCCACTCGCCCGACAAAGTAAATGATCGCCTCTCGGAGCAACAGCCGCGTCTTAGAGAGAAATTCAACGGAGAGTCGTATGTAGGGAAATTCAGGGAAATAAACTGCGAGCGAATCTACAACTATGTTGGAAAGTCTTTTGAGTCAATATGGAGAATACTGCAAACTGAATAAGAATTGTGGACCGTTCGACGGAATCAAATAAGAATAACTTTAAGGTATTCCGCATAATGAAATGTATACGGAGTAAGATGAATGTATTCATCCGTTTATCGATTGTTATACAATTATGCAAGATCGATACCAAATTCTTTGTTTAAATTTTAACTAAAACGACCAAAACTTATATTTAAACAACACGACTAAACATACCCAATATTTTATACCACTGCGAAAGATTCAGTCAGAATCGTCGACGAAAAGAAAATTTCACAGCATGAAGAACCATAAAAAATAATAAGCCATATAAAAACTGACACAACACACGAAAGAAGCGGTCAGCGGCAACGATAAATACGACGTGTACAGGAGAAACTGGGCAATAAATAAAATGGACCATCAAGCAGGACAGGGAGGGAAGGCTTGGAGACATTGCTCTAAGTCTCGCTCGAAATATTATTCCCTGGGCAATACACGCGAATCGCATCTACGTGCCGCTATTCCTACGAAATCAATAGGTAAGTCGTATAAACCACGCTCGCGACCCGAGATCCAATATGGATAAGGCATTTTGCCGTTCTAAGTTTTAATGCCGCCACTAAATTCTCCGAATGCATCCCGGCTTTTCGGTTCGCACGTTGAATTCTAGTTTGGTTTGACAATTTTCTGGAAAGTGATGTTATATGTTATCTGACTATTTTTGAATCTTTACTATTGTATTAGGAAAATTCAAAGCTACATATTAAAAATGTTTAAATTTTGTTTTAAAAAAATATGCCTGTTTATTTCACCAATGCCCTTAAGACGCTTTATTATCAATTATCGTTTTTAAATTTTGACCATCAAAATAAAGTCTACTGCGTCCGTAGCCTAGTGGTATAGGCGTGTGCTTTGAGTATTTTCATTGTTGTTTCCTAGTTGGTTAGGGCAATTTGGACCGATAACCCAATTGTCTGAAAAGTAAGATGATCCATGCGTCGGATGGGCATGTAAAAAGTAAGTCCACCCACCAACCCGCATTGGACCAGCGTGGTGGGATACGGTCCAAAACCCCCTAATGGATAGGGTTGTATTAGGGGAGACCTATGTCCAGCAGTGGACTATCAAAGGCTAATGATGATGATGATGAAAATAAAGTCAATCCTAAATTACATAAATATCAATATAATGAAATCATTACATTTTAAATTCCTGCCATAGATAATTTAAAAAAAAATCGGTATCGCAAGATTGGATATATTTTGAATATTATGCTTCATTTTATGGCTTTTTAGTGTCACATTGAATTCTAATAGCTTATTTTTTCGTAACACATGTTTCGTAGCCTATGTGACTCGGTGAAACTACATTAGTTTTGTAATGGAAAAACAATTTTTGTAATCGATCTAGTACTTTTCGAGAGTTCGCCAAATAGAAGTCATTATTTTCTCTTTTTTACATCAGTATAGGTTAAGTCTAAACCGAATAGAATAACTGCCACATCTATACACTCTGTTTCGTAGAGCCGCGAGCCGCATTTCAGTTTACCGCCACTCGGGTAGCGAGTGAATCCAACACTGCAAATATAGACTTGAATTTCCAGACTCCGATCGGATTTGTAATATAATGATGTTATTTAGTTATAGAGCAATTTCGTTACGGGACTCTTTCACCTCACGGAACTCGAGCAGCGCCGAGGTTATCAGGGATACCGCTTATACTTCCATTTACAGATTGCAACTTCCCGGTATGGGAGTAGCCTTTTTAATTGAATTGTCCGTTTCGAAAATGCTATCTAGATTTGTCGATTAAATTTGCAGTGTTATTTTTTAGCTTAATAAATGGTTAGAGAAGCCATACGTTTGCTTAACTACATGCCCTGTCTATAATATTTCGGCATAGGACACCAAAAATCGTGTATAATACGCGTCCTTTACAATAATAACAATCAGACACAATGTCCTTTGAACAGGAACATAACTGTTAGAGCACTATTGCTTTGTAGTAAAACAAGATACGTCTTTGCATACATAATCAGTTTTGAAAATGCCAGTTAAACACATTCATAAAGTTATAGGAACTAAAAACGGATTATAAATTTGTAAACTTTCAGTAACCCTTCTAAAACTTTTTTACGATACAGTAATACCAATAATACATGATAGTTACATTTGCGTGTTTGATATCTCCACGCCATTTGCAATATAAAAATATAGACCTTACCTAAAATAATATAAAAGCAAAACGAGTTCTCATTTCCAACTTGATTAAAACTTTCAACCACCTTCGTAACGATCATAAACCTACAATATACATAAAAGTGTACATACATTGTACGCACACGCGAACTATTTGCCGAATTAATGGTGATGAAATGCTCCCATGGCGTTCCACAGATTAAAAATGTAAAACGCAAACTGCACGTACAAGTACCTTTGTGGGCGATAATTAAAAAAAATAACGAACGCCGTCGGTGACGGTCCATGCATGCGTAATGCGAACGTATGGAGTATTAGTTATTATTTCAATAAATAACTGATAGGTTTATTTTTTTCTAGAAATGTTACTATGAAAAATTTCATTTTAATCGCTGTACAAATTTGACATTTATGAGACACTACTTGACCCGGCAGACTTCGTACTACCTCAATCGATAAATAAAAGATTTATACTTTTACGATTTATCAATCTACATATAAAATAATCTGATAATAACTATAATAAATATACTAACTATAGTAAAATGAATTTAAGTATGAATTTTACCTCTTGACAAGAAATATGTAGGTAAAAGAATATATTTTTTCAATTCGATAATTTTTATCTTTATATACCTTTTAAACTTTTCCTGGACTTCACATATAATTCAATACCAAAATTATCCTAGTCGGTTGAGCCGTTGTCTATAACTCGACAACGGCCTAACAACTCAACGGCGAGACAAACGAACAGCAATCGATTTTTATATATAGAAAAGATAAAAGATTATGTTGCCTTAAAATATTTTGCATGAATAGCATCGTTTGTTACAGCATAGCATAAGAATTTAGGTGGTCGGTTCGCTACTTATCATCATCATCATCATCAGCCTGTAATAATCCACAGCTGGACATAGGCCATATCCATTAGGGAATTTATTTTTCGCTACTTATAAATCCGCTATTTAAAGCACCTCTAATTGTTAAAATAAAACGAGAAACATAACATATTGTTAAGTAGTACTGAGGTGAAATCGTGATTTATAGTGAAATCTAAATATAATAAGAACTTACTGTACAGAAATATAAGGTATCATTCAACGGGACCCCAGCACGTCTTCGGATTCACGATGTTTCCCTACGTCGCCGAATACGTGGTAAATCCCTGCTTAAGATTGCAATGGCGGTTTCGAACTGCGGCTCTGAACTCGGGTTACTAGAGTACACGGTAATAAAAACGGTCGCCCAGACGCCGTGCTGCTTTCATTTTTATTACTAACGTTATAAATTCTAAAATATGTTTGTTGGTGGTGTTAGCGTCCTAAATGGTACACCGATTTTGTTACGTCTATTTCGATACAACTAAAAATTCACGTGAAAAGATTTTAATGGACTAAAATAAGATATAATAATAATAATAATAATTCTAATGGTCAGTCAATTACGACTACGGCGGCCAATCTATATTGGAGATCAGCAAACTACGCAGGAGATATTATAGTGCACATGTGTTATATACACGACCGAAGAGAGATAGGGCGCAGGATAGTCTTTAGACATGCCCATTCGACGCATGGATTATCTTATTTCTCAGTGTATCATTTGGTGATCCGCACAAATTGCCCTAACCAACTAGAAAACAACAACGAAAATTTGTTGAGTCCTACAGGATTTGAACCCACGACCTCCGGTTTCTAAAGCACATGCCCTTACTAGTCTACGGAGGCAATTACAATAAGATATAAATGAACGTAAACATTGTTATAAAAATAAAGTTAACAAACTTGTTGTCGTTATGTGTTTAAGGTTTCTTCGTTAATTATCCAACAAGAAAACTAGTCGTATGATAAAATTTGTTCATACAATTTGCAATATTAACTATTTAGAACAGTTAGAGGACAATAGTTCGAACATCTATATAGAGTGTCTAAAATTAGATAATCTAAACGGATCAACTGATCTAAACCTGGTTCAATAAAGTATTTAATAATGCATATTACCACTGTGTCTACCCACTTTAAGATAGAACCGTAACCGGGTACGCGATCTAAAACGGCTAATGTATCACGTAACAAGTGAAAAGGTTTGAATTCATAATAAGTCTAAGTGGATAGAGGAAGGAGTAATGTGGGTGGGAGAATTTTCTAACGCGTTTGATTAAAATAGATCGTTAGGCTGGGCGTTAATTGAGTTTCGAAGCGAGAACCAGGACTACTCCATTAGAGTTACCGAACTTGTCGTTAGTGTCAATCTTCACTTGACACTCGCAGAAATTAATCTCCGCTATTTATATATGCGTCAGCCATGTACTTTTCTCATTTTATAAATACGTAGGTTCGTGACTAGGAATATTTTGTAAATTAATGACTAATTACCTAATATCGACAAAAGTTGTCAGTAATTTGGACGACAGATTTCCATACAGGTTAGACGCTTCATATCATATATTAAATATAGGCCAATTTTCTTACAACCGTCTTACAACCGCCTTACAACCGCCTGGGGTAGTACAGCGGTGTCTATTTATGCCGCAAATCAGTGGTGTACAAACACTACTGTCTTCCAGTTTGAAGGGCATTCATGCCAGCACCGTATCCAACGTAATTACTGTGTACTGAGACAACGTAATGAGAACGACTCATGTCTTAAGGCGGTGATCGGATTCTTATGGGCATCACCTACCATCAGTAAACATCCTGCTCTTCTCATCGCTCTAACAAATAATAAAAACTAGCCCGAAAACCTAGTACTAGTACATTACAGAAAAGCGAAGCATTTATTGATAGTCTCACTTACCTTTAAGTTAGCATTCTTTAGGTACAAGTTGGTAAACACGTATATAAACCAAAAAAAGTAGGCAAAGTTCGGGTTACCCGTTAATATTACAGCATTACAAATGTAGTACTTAAGTCGGATACTCATAATGTACTGTGGTATAACAAGGTGGGTATAATTCGTCACTCCATCCCCCGGGGGTGTCGTTAACTGTAAGGGCTCCGACGGAGTTTCTTTCGCGGGGATAAACAAAACGGAGTGCACCGACCGCCATTAATAAAACGTTTTGCTCGGCAAATTTTGGGGAAAGCGAAGAGAATTCTTTTGAAAACAGCAACACTTTTGATATCGTCGAAAATTAATATTTTATCAAGTAGATAAATTGACATTATTTGTACGGTTTCTTCACACTTCTAGACGTTTAATAAATGCTCTATACTCAATATACTTTTATGCATACTTTTCTTTTTTAAATCACTCTCATGTGTTTAATTTTTACTCGACAAAATGAAAGCATATCATTGATAATATTACTCATAATCTCAAAAATAAACAATTAAGCCTTTACTAGTAGTATCATCATCATCATCATCATCAGCCTGTCATAGTCACTGCTGGACACAGGCCTCCCTAATACACCGCTATCCATTAGGGAGTTTTTAGACCGTATCCTACCACACTGGTCCAATGTGGCTTGGTGGGTGGACCTACTTTTTACATTCCCATCCGACGCATGGATCATCTCACTTTTCAGACAATTGGGTGATCGGTCTAAATCGCCCTAAACCAGCTAGGAATCAACAATGAAAATTTGTTGAATCCCCGCAGGATTCGAACCCACGGCCTCCGGTTTCTAAAGCTTAACCACGCCATTTATTAGTATACTAATTAAAATTATATATTATGTTTTGAGGAGACAGAAACAATCAAAAACACTGACAAACTTTAGCAATTTAAATTCAAATATATATTTGAAATATAAAACTAGACATACTCGATAAAAGACAACATTGGTAAAAACATTCAAGTAGACGTAAAAATCCTATTATGAATAAATATCCGTTCGCGATTTCCTTGTCCTCGTACATTTCAAAGGCGGAAAATCGGATTTATCTAGAAAAATACGCGTCCGCTAAAAATAAGTACGCTGAGATGTTTGATTGCTTACAAATAACGAAATCAGGTGGCTGTTTTGATTTTATTACTGCGAAACGAATCACTTATTCCCTTTTATCGAAGCCCGAGGGATCTTTATGTGTCTATAAATGAATATTACGAGACAAAACCTTTAAGCAACCTATGCCTAGCTCGATGAAGTAACGAAATTTTGGTCCACGGATATAAAATAATGATTGATGGCCAAGATATTGTAATAATTGTCATTTTTTCAAATTTAAAAATGCTTAATAGAAATATAAAGTAATTTCTGCTGCCTACGCGTATACCAGA
Organism: Lamproptera curius; assembly: GCA_029286875.1. Lineage (NCBI taxonomy): Eukaryota > Metazoa > Arthropoda > Insecta > Lepidoptera > Papilionidae > Lamproptera > Lamproptera curius. Next base: position 2,616,972 of record JAGSMT010000046.1, read on the forward strand.
AATATAATAAATAATAAAGTTTAACGAACGTCATCGCTTCACTTCACAATTATTTTTAAATGATAACCGACGTTTCAAACCTTTCTAAGGGTGTTACTGACAGAACAGACTAAACCGAGATAAAATCCGTAAAATAAAGTCAGTAAAACTGTGTAATTAATAATGTTTATTGTATCCGGTGCAGTAAGCAAACATAAATGTCTAGTTTCAATTTGAACGTACTAGTTAATAAAATTTAAAACATTACATTTGAGATATTTAATATGCCAAATGTGTAATTTAAACTTACACATTTGGCATATTCTTCAATACACGAAGTATTTACAATAGCGAGAATCAAAAACTACACCTCTAAAATACAAGACTTATCGCTATTCACTACGTCGTATTTGTTACTACTAAAACGAATTTAACAACCTCACAGGTTATATCAAAGTTATAAATAGCCATTTTCCCTCGCGTAGCCTAATTACATTGTCGCTTTAATACTTTCTGTGCAAGTAAAAAGAACAAGAAACTTCTGAATTTATTTTTAAATAGTGAGTTTCTTATAAATTTAGAAAAGGTATTGGTAATGTAATCATCCACAGGTGCTTTTCTAAGTTATCATGGCGTAGGAATCTAATTTAAAACATCATCCCGACCATCGGGTGATCGACCGTAATATGGTAGATTATTACGGTCGGTCAAAGAAAGTTTGTACACAGAATTTGAAACCACGACAACCCGACTCAAGGACGAATCATTAAGCTACGAAAGCGATTAAAAGCGTATAAAATTTATTTCTCCAACACCCGATTCAATTTAAAATACATTGCCGCACCGTCTACTTTTATAATCGAATAACTAAACAATTTCTAGCAAAATTTGTTTTTAATCATCACGACATTATCGCTTCCGCGCCTCCACTGGGCCAATACGGATTCTTTGCTAAGTTTTAATATAAATGCGCATTTGGCGTGCCAACGTGGCAGCTTTAAACATAGATTAAGCGGCAAACAAAATAAATACGATTATTCCATGGATGTTTAATATGACTTATGCGGAATACCGCCGCCGTGTTGGAGAATGACG